>CM067082.1:153953894-155177470 GCA_034008185.1 Gorsachius magnificus | reverse complement strand
TGATCTTCCTTTGTAGATCAGTCAAGCTGACTGGGTGGGAGATATCAAAATCAAAGATATCGTAACCAGTTCTTTATGGTCTGACTCTTGTGATATGTTTTCCGTGCCATAGGAAAAAATGAGTGATAAAATGATCAGCAAGGGATTTTGCCTATAGAATAAGTTGCCTGAAGCTGAGTGTCTAAATGGAAGTGTCTAGATGTCAGCTGACTATTTAAGCATCCAGTATACCACCTGAAAATAAACTGCTTTGGCTGCCAACACGAAGGTGTCTAATGTCATCTGAAATGCCTTAAAGGTAGGTGTCCTCAGCTGTGGTGTTCAAGGAACAAAGGTCTTTCTAATGCCTGGCCTCATATCTGCCAGCCCCCTGCAGATACCTTCACTAGTCTTGTCTGTGTTGCTTCTAGGTGCCCTTGTTTGAGCAAAGAACTTAAACCCTAAATCTCCATTGATTAATGGCAGTTCAGACAGTTCACATGTGGAGCCTACAAAAAGATGTCATCATCTGGGACTTGAATTCCAGCCATCGCCCATACTCAGTCCACAAGCATTGTGAAACATGCTAAAAATGCTGCTTTTTTTTTCAGAATTGAAAAAAAGGTTGAAGTCACTACGTGGGTATGAAAAATTGGTACAGAGCCCATATACTTGGACTCAAATACTTCCTGGAACATCAGATTTACTGGATCTGCTGCTGCCTGCACATACAGATCACATAAATATACTTGAGCTCTGATACAGTCATGACAGGATACTTTCCTTTCAAACTCACAACTTCTAACTGTCTGTCCTGGTTTTGGCTGGGATAGAGTTAATTTTCTTCATAGAAGCTAGCACAGTGCTGTGTTTTGGATTTAGTACTAGAAGAATGTTGATGACACGCTGATGTTTTTAGTTGCTGGCAAGCAGTGCTCAGACTGCTCAAGGACTTTTTGAGCTTCTCCTGCTTGGCCAGGTGCATAACAAGCTGGGATGGAGCACAGCTAGGACAGCTAACCCAAACTGACCAAAGAGCTATTCCATACCATATAACGTCATGCTCGGGGGGGTTAGTCAGTTGGTTCGTTGTGGGGAGAGTGATTGCTGTTCGGGGACTGATCACGGTTTAGAGAGTGATCGCTGCTCAGGACGGGCTGGGCATCGGTCGGCGGGTGGTGAGCAATTGCATTGTGCATCATTCATTTTGTATATTCTGTATATTCCGTTACCATTCTCATTATTACTATTATTACTATTTTCTCTTATTAAACTGTCTTTATCTCAGCCCACGGCTCTAACTTTTTTTCTCCTTCCCGATTCTTTCCCCCATCCCACTGAGGGAGGGGGGAGTGAGCGAGTGGCTGCGTGGTGCTGAGTTGCCAGCCAGGTTAAACCACACCACTGTCTCACCCAGTGTCCCCCAGGATTTCTTAGGCAATCCCTCCCTCCCAGATAGCTTTTAATGTGTCCTGTTTCTATCTTCCTATATAGCTATTCAAGCAGAGGAGTCTTCATTCAGAAATTCTCTGCCTCTGTCCTCATTTTCTTTGATGCCACACATTTGAATTTCCAGATTGACTTCCACAACCTTTGGTCTATTAATCTAGATGGTGTGTAATGTTAATATTTTTTTTTTATTTACACACAGTTGTGAGAGTTTGACATACTGCTGTTCATGAAAATCAATCTAGTGTTCCCACAAAAAAGATGAAAAATGCAAGTAATGGCTACAGAGGTAGAACAGGCGACAGTGGGAAAAAAAGGCTTGAATGAAAAAAATGGAAGGGCAGTTGGTCCTGCTATGAATAAAAAAATATCACAGAATTGTTGGAAGAACACATTCCAAGTATTTAGCATTTGGATTCACTTTAGCTTTGCCTGATTTGATGAACTGATTTTTTCATATTTTGCTGGTGCAAAGGCAGACATGAATGTTCTCACTTCTGTTGGTTCTTGATTCCTGGACAAAGAAACCAAGAGCAGCTAAGACATGCTCTGGAAGGTCCCTGATGAGACCAGACTAATGTTAAATATAAGGCACCACTCAAGTGAAAAAAATGAACTTACTAGTTTGGGCTCCTTCTTTTCCTGTTCCGAAATCTTTATGTGGCACTTTCAACCAGAAAACACATCTCTTGTTGCCAGTATCAGCTTTGGGATGAGCCTTTGCCCAGCTTTTGACATTCAATTAAGCTTTCCATGTAGAACATTCAAAAACTCCTAGAAAATACATCTACATGTTTGGATCCTAAGTACACTTGAATCTGGAAAGGTATCAAGTGAATGAAGTACAGGAGGACTGTGATCAAAAGTAATGCAAGAATTCACCTCACACACACAGTCCAAGCTGATCACCTTTAGCTGCCTTTAAATTCTGTGGGGTTTTTAAACTGTTCAGTTTTTATAAAATTTTACTGTCTGAAGTTATTCCTGTTGTTTCTAGTGGTGGTTTTATCTGTCTGGTAGCAGATATTATGCCAGAGCGTGTCTATTTGTTACAAAGTTCTCCTACAGCTTTTGTCCTAGCACAGCAGTGTCTTTTCTTCCTCTGTAAGTTGTCTGTAGAGTCACCACGTGTGAAATCAGCAAAAGACACTGAAATGTCTTGCCTAGTCCTTTGGATAACACAGGCAAGGGAATTCCCCAAATTTCTCTTCTATTTGGCCAGCTGATATGAGTGTAGCTATAACATAATTTCTATATTTGTAAAATTTCAAGTAAAGGCCTAAGTCTCCAAGAGCAACAAAATCACACAATACCAGCATGGCAGGGGTTGGAAGGGACCTCAGGAGATCACCCAGTCCAACCCCCTGCTCAAGCAGGCTCACCCAGAGCAGGTTGCACAGGACATCATCCAGGCGGGCTTTGAATATCTCCAGAGAAGGAGACTCCACAGCCCCCTTGGGCAGCCTGTGCCAGGGCTCTGTCACCCTCAAAGTAAAGAACCCACCACTTGGTAATTCATTTAAGTGACTAAGTGGTCTTATTAACTATTGTCTCATTTTTAATGTTAATTCTAAATGGGTTTGTCTGGAATTTAAAAAAAAGACTATCAAGTAATCATTGTTACAATATTTTATAAACTGTTGAAGTTTTCAGCAGTTATCGTATAAACTGTGGATAGTGGCTGAAAACATGTCAGGAGGTCTAGAAAATGTTGCAGAACAGATTTCCCATGGGGTAGTGGAAATGTTCTGACGTTAAAACTTGCAGTGAATTTTGTATGAATGTATCAGCCCAACAGAAGAAAGTCATAGAAAAGCCAGGTGGTTAGTATAAATTATCTGTCTAGGTTGCCTGTGTAGATAAGAGTGTGAGGCCTCTGTAGAAGGTGATTTTTGGCTGTTCTGGATGCTGTGTTAAGAGGAGGTAATTTTCTGCCTGAAAATGTTAGCAACGGTCTATTGATTGTACAGGGTATTTGGAAAAGCAGACCTGAATAAATGCTTAGGTTTTAGATGTGTGAGTCAGGGCATGGGTCTTCGGGTCTGAAAACAAAATTCCTGATGGGTGTCTGTAAGGGTAATTTATGATATGTGGAGAATTCTAAGACTCAATATCTCAACCTTGCAAACTGTTGAGTTCTATTTCTGTTCAGTATAATTTATTTTTTTTTAATTCTCAAAGAAGAGGTACAGACATGCAGATAGTTCTTTTTTTCTAATATTCTTCTTATCTACAGATACCACGTGCAGTGCTAAAACACTTCGGCTTATTTTTACTTGCCGTGAGTAGAAAGAAGATCAGGTAAATGACTCCAGAACTGGAGGTGTGCAACTGTTACTGGATAAAGGACTTGCACTGTGGAAACAACAATGCATATTTAACATATCTTTAGCAATCCAGGTGTCGTATCAAATGCCTTCTTCATCCTGGAAACCAACTATTGCAAGTGAGATGATGAACTATCTGAAGCTTGTCATTGAACTATCTGGGCTTGCTTGTCATTAGGATGGGTTGACTGTAGTGTCAGTGGCAAATTCTGCTGGCATATGGCTGGGCTCTGATTATTGAAATACCATATGCTCCCAAATATTGAAACAAATTTGATAAGACTGATCTAATTCATGTCCCTATTCCTGAATGGCTTACATCAGAGTTTTCCTCCTGACAAAATGATGGTAGAGAGACGAACTCCAGTCATCTAGTACATATTTGTAGGGTCTTTCCTTTGTGTGCTTGAGGAGAGATGTTTGTGCTGACTCTAATCAATTGCTATTCACATAGGAAAAACAGTGCTGGGGCATGCACAAGTTCTTGCTTGCATCACAAGCATAAGCAGTGATGCCACAGCAACTCTGAAAATGCAGCCTGTGTTAGGAAATCTGAAAACTTGAAGAAGCTTCCAGTAGGATTTGATGGCAGCTGGCTGCTTCTGTTGACTACATAGGAAACCTCTTGCTCAGTTATTTATATTTCAAATATTAATATTTCAAATACTGTTAAGACCCACCAAATCAAACACCCTTTTTCTGGTTTCAAGTTTTGTTGGAATCATTATTTTCTGCTACTTCTCATTGAAACAGCATATAGTGGAATGACTTTAAAATATTAAAAAATGACATTTCAGCAAAAACATTTCAATTTTTTTGAGAACCCCCCCCTTTTTTATCATGTGGTTTAGCAATTTTACTTTAATTATAAATGCAGTGTCTGAAAACTAGTGGTTGGGGTATAAAATAAAAAATAATACAAAAGGAAAGAATTACTTTTTTAATAAAATACAGAAAATTTTCATCTCTGATTATGGCAAGAGTCTGTTTGTTTGTGTTTTTATTGGCAAAAAAATGAGTAACCTAAGAGATCAGGATGAAACCTAATGGGATACCTGCTCAGTCTCAGGTGGGATGCTGGCTGTCCTTGTTGTGAAAATGGCCCACAATGCTAATAGGAGTGAGGGCACACAGGGTCACAGACACCTTTCTCTTAAAACAGAATTAATTCATGCCACACCAGTTATACCTGCATTGGAGTTTCACATTGGTTTTTTGTCTCCACTGAAATCTGAAGCGCCTTATATGTGAAGTCAATGGAATGTCAAGCGTTGCAGAGTAACTTGTGACCTTCCTCGGTTTTGTGCAGCTATTAAACTAATTTTTAAAAGTAGCTTTCCTCCCCAACATTAAGATAGGAGTCAGCAAGCCACCGAGGCATAACATTCTGATCAGTCTTAAAGCAACAGAGGACCAGAACAGCTTCACAGTTCATAACGAATGGCATATCCTATCATGAGAGATGTTACATGTACCTAGAGGAATATTTCCCTATATCTTCAAGTAATATTGCTTTTGTTCAGGTGAAATACACATATCTGTCAAGACACTTAACTGGGCAAATATTATTCACTAAATCCCCATGATCTAGGCATATAACCATTAGGATAATAGGTGTAATTGAAATGCAAACAGTGTCAAGAATAGTGAGGGGGAAAAAAAATTAATTCTTTAGAATAGGTTACTCTGCTCTCTTATTTATCAAATATTCTGTTCACATTGCTGAGTTTCCATTTTCCGTTTTTTATTATCTAGAGTATTCAATGACTACAACAGGAAGCTTTACTGACATAAAAGATTCAAAAGTCGGTTGTTCTTCAGAGCATCACCCTATCAGGAATTTATGTAAAGTCAGTTCTATTGTGTAGTATATTTTACATAGGTGACAGTTACTAAACTAAATAACAATAAAACCTCCCCCCCACTAGCTTTTGTTCAGAAATTGAAGAATTAAGTCAAGAAAATATCTGGGACAAAGTGGTCCTTTTTGAAAGGGTGTACATCAGGGCTAATCTTTACCTTTTGGCTGTCAAGGGATAATGAAAGGATGACAAAAGGGTGATTTTTCTCCAGTGTCTCATATCATAAGTTTTGTTTGGCTGCTGTCAAGATCAGGATATGTGTAGAAACAATAGCATTGGGACTGAGAAGAAGGAGAGGGTGTCTGTAGCCATCTACAGTTAGTTTCTAGCCATTTGCAGCAGGAATAGTTGCTGTGGGTCTGGGCCCAGTAGCTGGCCATGATAGACCATGGTGGGGAGAAAAGATGCACATGAGAAGTTTCTTGCTAGTACGGGGCAAAAGAGAAAGGGTGGCATGCTGGGCATGTCCAAGAACATTCTGAAGGCCTGAGACTGGCAATTGTCCAGGACTGCCTCTGGAAGCCTGTATTGCTTGGCAAGAGGCACAGACTGCCCAAAATGCACCTCCACACACACAGAAAACAAACTGACATTCTGGCATTTCAACTAAATGCAGGTTTCTTCTCTGGAAAACATTTTAGTGCTAATGCCAAAAATAGCAAAAACATGTTTGAATAAACAAAATTCTTCTAGGAAACGGAAATCAGGTACATTTTAAGAAAATATTTGAATTAATGCAATAAATTTCTTTAATGGAAACAAATAAACATTTGCTGACCCATACAGCACTCAGACCCCTAGATGTTATTCCTGTGAATGTGTAGGCACAAACTGTACTTTATTAAGTGTCCGGTGGAAATCCAGGGGAATTTCTGGTGGAATAGCATTACCTGCAAAATAAGCATATGCAGATTAGGGTCTAAAAATGAAAATTAAATTATTAATTGACCAAAAAGTAAGATATAAAACCACCTGAATGCCAGATTTAAGATTAAATAGAAATGCAGTTTTCATATGCTTAAAGGTGAGGGTGACATCATCTCTGCTAATTTTGAGTGGGAGATGAATTCATGGTTGGGCCAGACAGCTTTGAAATACTAGCCATGTTGGAGGAAATTCATAGAGAGGTGATGAAGTAATGGAAATACCATCCACTAGCTTATTTTCTTCTGAAAAATTTCTCATATGAAATACGCAGTAGAAATGCATTAATTTGTCATGTTATTACAATATTGAAAAGATAGCGATACATTGAAGTAGTCTAAAAAAAGGCATTTAATACATTTTAAAACTTTAACATAAATATGTATAGTGTCCAATAATATACACACTGCTTAGAGAGAGAATGTAATTAATATTTAATTATTAGGACTTACTATCGATTATTAAACATAAGTCCTTTTCCACATCTGAAGCATTTAAGGGCCAACTTTCACGGGAGACTAAGAAATACTAAATGTTTCTAAAAGTTACTGTCTGCCCAAACTAATATCTTCAGAATGAGTCATTCTAACATATTTAGCCCATAGAACATCAACATGCAAACAGTTCCTGAAAATACATTTATATCACTGGGAATCAAAGTTTTGTCTTTAAACTCAATGAACTGTAACATGCCTCACAGGAACAGTTTGGTTGACCATCACACAATCTTTCACAGGAGAAGATGGAAGATTTTGTGTAAAATTTATTTATTTCACTACTATTTATGGGGATTTTTCTTTTCCTAAATGAATCATTTTTACCCTACGGAACCATATTTCCATGTAATTTTGCAAGGCACATCTCATCCCGTTGAGGGAATCAGATAGAAAAGCACAGAAAAGACAAAATCTGTTTCTTAAAACCCCTTTTTAGTTACCAATGGCTGGTTACCCTCTTTCTTACTGTGTTCTGACACAATGCAGTGTTTATTAGCTTATGTCTTATTGCTGTTTAGCTGCATCCTTACAAAAACTAACAACTACCCTGCTCCTGCCGATTAGGAGTCAGTTTAGTATTCCTCATCAGCTGGTCATGCCTCATTAGATGGCTTATGTCTGGTTTGGTGACTGGAGGGAGGTACGGAAGAAACATCTTGCCTTCAACCCTTGGTAACAGTCAAAGCAGTTTTCTTTTGTCCCTTTTTAGTCACCAGAGAGAAATGGGAGATGATGGTCTGATCATCCTATGTTAGAAGTCTGCCTGGTTAAGAGATACGCAGCTCTCTAGAAAACATTATTCATAATGATTTGACCCCTGTTGACTGTAAAGGGAGATCAGGGTGACTATTTCAGTAAACACCCACGCCGTAGATGTTATATATAGTCACGCATATCTCAGTGTGTTTAGTTCACTGCTCTAGCTCCTAAATCTCTTTAAAATTATTGCAATTTTTTTTTTCCAAGCCCTTAATTTGTCTTGTCTGCAAAAGGAGAGGAGGAGCAGTCTTATTTTATGTTTTCTTGTGAAACAAACAAAATATAAATAAAGCCATGAAACTGCAGCTGGACTTCATCCAAAATTAAACACTCAGCTTGAAATGGAATGTTAAAAGGACACCATTTAACCCTTTTTTAAAGATATGTTTCTAAACAAATGATGGCTTTAAAACCAAAGAGAATTGTTTTGCTGTCAAAATGTCAAAACAAAATATTTGACTTATAACAAATGCTTCACATTTTCTTCACTTTTTTAGACAATTAGGGAAATTGATTCTCACCCATCTTCTCCTCCCAACTACATTTTTCATTCATTTTACTCTCTTCCAGAAAAAAAACCCTTGCCCATTTCTAACTGTAACAAAAATAAAATAGAAGAGAATGTCTGTAGCCCATCAACATGACAGAGACAATACTCAATAGCAAGGAAGAGCCCTAAAATCTTTCTTAGAATCTGTATCAGATCTGAAAAATCCTTTGTCTGTTTTTGACTAATAAATTGGTAGCAGGCAAGGATTCAGTCCACATTGCTGTCCTGCTTTCTCCATTGGCCAGATACCTCATCTGTTTGATGGGAATGAGGAGCTAGGTCAGCCTGCAATTTGAACATGCTGCTGGATGTGCCTAGAAGGATTAATCCTTCCCTACATTGCCAAATTACAGAAGACAGCTGAAGATAAAGAAGACAAATTAGAGAATCAAAGCCACACTGACAGAAATGGCATGCAGATCCAGATTCCTATGTCCGGGAGAACAAAAGATGGATGTACGATAACTAAAAGTGGATGGAGTAATGAGGACAAGTTGGATGGTTAACAAGAGTGATACTGGTAAATATCCCATGCTGTACTCAGTCAGAAGTTTCAGAGTACAGAGGCAAAAGTAAGCTGTCTTTTAAGAAAATGAGGTTTCAGTGCAACATCACTAGGAATATTGTGGTCCCAAACCATAAAGAGAACAGCAGAAACATTCTGATACTTCTACAGTAGCTTCTATTTGTTTAAAAATCTATTCAATTATCCAATATATGTGTAGGAAAATCCCTACTCTGTTCCTAGAGGCTGCATGAAGGCAAAAATAATGTGTTGGCTATAAAAGCTGTGTCATGTACACATATACCAGCAATTACAGTGGCTATAATCAATGAGTAGGGAAGAACTGTGCTGAAAATAATTACGAGCCAAGAGGCACAAAATGCTAGGGAACTGCAACTGTCCCTGTTTGGCATTTTTCTTCAGAACACAAGCTCTTGGAGCAAGTTTTCTGGAGACGTTTCTGGACAAAAGGATCAAGAAACTGGAAAGCATAACAAAACATATGCTTTAACTCAAGATTTGGAAGGAAAGGAAGGAAATGCAGCACTCTGCATTTAGGAATACTACTCAGCATTTTATATACAAAATAGTGTGAGACTAGATGTGCTTGGAAATACAGTAGTGATATAGATGGCGTGGATTGATGTCCTTTCTCCTTTCTACTCCCCACTTCCAATTTTACACACCTGAATTAGGATCTCTATGATCCCTCTGTCAGCAGTTGGAGGCATGGTCAGGCATCTCCTTTTCGGGAGGTTTTCTTACCCTCAGAACAGGTCTCATTCTCCAAGTGCTCCTTAATCTGTTTCAGTCAAGAAGAGATGATTTAGCAAAGACCAGCATTTTGCTCGCCTCATTCTTGCTCAAGCAGGTTAGGGAACAGTCACACACAGAGCTCCACTGGCAGATTGGAGGAAACAGCAGGATCACGGTAGTAGCAAACACTGCTGTCAGGGTGGCTGTTTGCAAATTTTAAATCTGTTTATAAGTAGAGAAACTGGTTCAGGTTGCCCTGTCCCTTGATTTAAATACAAGATTGGATTATCTTAAAACAGAGAACATTTGGAGCATTTATAGGTCTTAAGCACCAGAATCAGAGCGCCTAAACAGGACAGACCTGCAGCATTGTCACAGAAAATGAAAGGGAAAAAATGTCAGTGGAAAAAATAAAAGCTTCTCGTATACCCTTAGAATTACCACTTCTGCACATGGACCAGCATCCTTTAAAATTAATAGAGAATCTGGCTGCAGGTTTTCAATAACCATAGCAAAATGGCAAAGCACTATTGCTGTGAAAACTCATGCTGATGTCCCATTCTCAATGTCTGGAGCCCTGTGATGATAAGGTTCAGGACTAATAAATGTCCTTCACCAGTAAAATCATGCTTAAATACACCATTAAATGTACTGCTACAGGAATGTGTCTCTTAAAAGTCCTCATTTCAATTGGTCTTAAGGTTTTCAGAAGATTAGTCATTTACTTTCCCAAACACACACTTATCCATTGGTTACAGCCCACAGGATTCCAAGAAGATCTGGAATATTTTAAAAGTCACTTGAAAAACAGCCAAACAAAAAACCATCTCTACCACGTTTAAAAGTTGACCTCAATTTCAGTCTTCTTCCTTACAAGTAGTTATTGCGGGGTTTTTTTAACTGCTACATTTCCAGGTGCTTTTTGCCATATTCCCCTATTCTTTCCTTCACGCAAAGGTTTACCAATGAGCACAAGGATGCTTTGGTGTTTTTATAACATTCCTTGCCTTACTGAAGCTCCCATGTATTTTAAAAAGATCTTTGTATATAGGCAATTCTCTTGCTGATCAGTCAGAAGGCTATGGACTATGTCCTCCTCCCTAAAGTCCTAGAGGTTCACAACTATTCCACATATGGCTGTGTGGTTAACAAGACATAAGCAGAAAAGCTTTGATGAATGAGAAGTGGTATCTCTATTGTTAAATGTGTGCTTAGGTGATCTTTTGCTGTAGTTTAAAAGCTCAGTCCTTATATAAAGGACTGTTTCTCTTAGACGTTGCAGTTCATACTGTCTTTGAAGATGAATTATCTTCCAGTCTGGGCTATAAAAAGAAGGCTGTATTATGCCTAGGTGGATGGATGGTCTAACTGAAAACAGCAACTATTCTTTTAATGCTACTTATATTGAGAAAATATGAACTCTTGTCCCTTACTTAGACTAAACACCGGTCAAAATTTTCTTCAGAGTGGCTGAGTGCTTCAAGTTTTCCACTTCTTATCCTCGTCTTTCAGTCTTGCAGTGGCAAAATTGAATTCAGGCTAAAGAAGTTCCCCAGGGGCTTGAGCAGGTGATTTTAATAGTAACAGAACTGTTGTGGAGACTTTAGGATACTGAGTGCCCTACTTTTCTCTTTCATCCAGAGGATTGCCCCTTCATCAGCCTGATGCTTTTCCCACCAGAACAAAACCATCTCCACAGGTAACATCGGTGTTACCCTTCACCCGACTGCCATCAATACCACCAAATAGCCAACCTGGGATAAGCTGAGCTTTGTTAATACAGGAGGAAAGTACAAATTTGAATGCTGAAGGTGTTTAAGCCATTGTAAAAATTTCAGTGAAGTGTTCTCAATGTGTTTGCTAGCCACCATACATTCCCACAATTGCTCCCTGGGATCCTGCACAAAAGTTCATAGCCCATCACAGTTCTGAAATTTCTCCAGCCAGTATAACCTGCCTTCTTCATATTTCAACTCCTGCCCTATCAGGACTGTACCATTTATAGAATTTGTAGAAGTGAATTATGCCTCTAATTAAACCTTTTATGATGAAATGTTGTCTGGGAAAGCATGTGGTCTGTCCACAGCAGGCTGGATGAAGATCATCATAAAATAACTTTTGGCTATGTGGTGTGCTATGAGTGAAGGCTAGCTGAGAACAAAAGCTCAACATGACAAGTGCAAGGGAATTTAAACCTTTCCAGAGGTGTTATATATTACTGAAAAGCATATAGGGACAGAATGATGTAATGGATGAAGAATTCCAGGCCAAGGACTCAGAAGAGCTGATTTCTATCTTTGGTTGTTCTGACAGGTCACAGGATGAACTTGTGCGAAGCATTTAATTTCTACATTCTGTTGTAAACATCCTGATAAAATGAGTACATAAGGGCACACTATTATTATCTTTGTCCTCTTGCAAGTCTGTCTTTCCAGGCTAAGCATCCTTTTTAGGTGAGTAAGCAAAAAACATGTTTTCCCCAACTTTCAGCCTTAAAAAGCTATTTCAACTGCAGTTAAATAGAGGCAATGTGATAGTTCTGACTGGAAGCAATAATCAGTATGAAGACCATGAAAAGAATATAAAAAAAAAGAAAAAAAAAAAAGAATCTCCAATTGTCTAGATTTACTGGAGCTGTATGTGCACTTCAAGAGGGAGAAAAAGGATCTATGTTAGAGCAGATCAGTCATTGACTCTCTGCTACAAGCAGTTGCATTTAATCGTTTTAATGATCCATTCATCTCTATTCCGCCAAGAGGATTACACGTTACTCTGTACACTTATATTATCTATGTAGTTATTTAAAACCAGCATGCTGCTTTTATGTACCATCATTCCCACACCTCTCCTCTCATTTTTCTTTTGCTTCAACACAAGGAAGAAGTATAAAGTGGGAAGAGAGAACTGAATCTTCCTCTTGGGGAAAGATTCTGTGTGTAGGAGGCATCTCCTGCCCACCTGAACTACACCTGAGCTCATTACTGTAATATTAATTTCTCTTTCCTGAAGGTTTGCTTAATGCATTCAATAGAGTCCAAGATGAAAATCCTCTCATCTGAAATCAGATGTCTGGAACCGGACAGATGACTCACATTTTAAAACATCTATGTGTCTCCAATAACTAGGAAGATTGCATAAAGTTATTTGCTCAGCTGTTGACATCTAAACCATAGACATTTAAATTTGGGTGAGATGAAGTCTACAGGACAGAAGGCTATTGTTGAGGTATCCTTTGAAATACTCAGCTGGCTTTGCCACCAAGGGCAGCCCAGGGTAGAGGTGATGCACGTGCCTGGTATATTACAAGGTCTGTTACCGGCTGTAAGTGATGTGAATGGTCATGGCACAGCAGTGAGATCATAATAAAACCTCAATAAATTAGCAGGGGCACATGAATTGTATCTCATGCGTTATTATTTCTTAAGAAATGTGTGGTGTTGCTGTTTTTCCCATCTCGGTATCTTGTGTGGGAGAAATCTGAAAAGTCTGTTCAACTGTTCTGGTTTCCTGAACAACCAGCAACCCTGTCCTGAGTCGGTTGTGAGGTGCTCAGAAATTCTGCAAGTGGGTGCAACACATGACACTTTATGATACATCTTGTCCTTGTTAGTAATGAAAGACACTTTCCAGTTTAAAAAAGCAAAGAATGTAATTATGTTCTGTATACTAGAAGATGGAGTAAGAAGCACCATATATGAACCAGGTTGTTGGCAGTTGTTGGACTGCACAGCTATGCACAGTTAAACATAGGTGTAACTGGTAGCAGGATCAGGACTTTGCCTGGAACAAGATACAGAAAATAAATGCCATGTTCTGGGCAATAAATATGAATATGAATATGAATATGAATATGAATATAGTATCCTCAAGATTTAGTTACAGAGAAATATGATAAACCTTGACAGTCCCTCTAGAAGGTGGGAATTTGTACAACATTTATGGTAAAAATACTTTACACACTTAGAGTACGCTTTTGTTGATTCCCTGAGAGCAAAATACCAGAAAAAACTATTGAAAGGGAAATGGTTTTGACCTTTTAAATTAATTCAGAGGAGCTGTTCCATGCATAAAGAGTCATAAACCAGAAAAAGCAACAAAGAGCAAGGTGAGACATGATAAGGAAAAAAGAGAATGGGCAGAATCTGTCATCAGTTAATTGCAGTTATATTTATTGAAACTCTTTTGAAGAGGCATAATTTAGAGAGATAAGGATGAAATTCATCTGACCAAATACAGATATCTCCAACATAGACAACTCTCACGGGACTGTTACTTGGATCTCTTTATTGTGAGCAGAAAAAGGAGCTTGAAGAGCAGAGTTCATCTCATAGAAATGTAGATGGCCAATGTACATTAGCTGAGTTACACCTTCATGATAAGCCTGTAAGGGGAACTCAGCATGACTAGTTCAACCATAAATGTCATCACTGAAGATATCTGAAGTCAATTATGATTAATCCTACCTTTTGCAATTTATTTGAAGCCAAACAGCAAAAATATCTGAGAACGAGAGCACTGATGTGTGTAAACGCCCTCTTTAATCCTTAGGAAACAGATCCAATTTCTTCAAATTTAAATCTAAATCCATTTTAATAATTAAGTATAGAATTAAAATCTTCTTCTGAAGCCAATCCCTCTGCCCATATTTCACTCTGATGGCTGTCCTTGATCTGCTTAAATTATTTGTGCTCTACATGAATAGCAAAACAAGATGAGTAGCTCTACATGGAGGCACAAGTTTGGCTTTAATTCTATTAAACACGCATGTAATGGTTATCTGTGAGGAAGCTCTGCAAGGCGTGAGAGGAATGAACAAGCAAATTCCTGACTGCTAGTCAATAAAGTGCATGTGAAATCATGATGTGACATGTTTTAAAGAGTGTCTCTGAATCCTTCTTTTTACTGAGGTTCCCTTTCAGCTTTTCTTCATCCAGCCTCCTGTATGATAGACTGCTGTGGGCTTCCTACTGGGTATGTAGGACTTCTTTCTCTGCTAGTCTGGTCTGGTTATGGTAGCTGTGTGAGCTAGAAAGCAGTTTTGGAATATATCTCCCTTCTGCCCTTGACTGTCATGTTTAATGGTTGGACTTGATGATCTTAAAGGTCTTTTCCAACCTAAATGATTCTATGATTCTATGATGAAGCATGCCTCCAGTCCTTCCTAAATCACCTGACAGGGGAGTAGCAGTAGTAGCAGCTGCAACTCGCCTCTGTGCCAGGTGTGAGAGGAGAAATGCAGCTTGCTTTCTGGACTGCTTTTCCATCATTGAAAGTTGTTTCCAATGTTCTGCAGGGATAATAAAAATAAAAAAAGAAAAGCATTTGGGTAGAAGCAGCCCATGTGCCACGTGTTAGTGTTATCTTAGATGGAAGAAAGGTGACAACAGACTTTCTGCATGCAACAAGACTTTTTTCAGCCTGGTGGTTGTCCAGCTGCACGCTACCTGTTTTGGGCAGCAGACTGTACAGTTTCCCTCTGGTGAATGAACAGTGAAGTGTCAAAGATATTTGGGTGTATGGCACAGAAATGAAACACAGAAATTCTGCCAGACTTCCCATTTGCTCTAGCAACATCTAAAACTTTATGAGGAAAACTACTCTGACGTCATTTAGGTTCCTATATAGGGGAATCTTAGCCATTATCCTCTAGTTAAAACACCACTAATAAAATCACAGACCCATAAAGCAACAGAATAGTGTATATAAATAATGTTATGCAATTAAAATTATATACATGTACACACAATGATTGTGGTTTCCATGTAATCAAAAGTTGTTATGTCCCAGTTCCCCCAGTTCCAAAAAACATTTTGTGTAAAAGGAACACCTCCAGCTAGCAACAGGATCGAGCTTTATCTTACCGTGCCTCAGCCGCTAAAGGGCTAACATACACTTTACTCTATAAAGTTTGCATAAGTCGTAAGTGCTGTTATAGAAAACCAACACAATAAACACACTCTGTTGAACTCTTGGAAAATGATGAAGTTATCAAGCTAAAGTCTGTGGAGATCTCCTTGGCAGCATTTCAAACAAATTAGCAATGCTTTAACATGCAAAGTGCAGACAGAGTATAATTAGTACCTAACACACTACCTCTGAGAAGTGGAAATGTCTGTGACAGAATGCTGTGAACAAAACCCATAGATCTGCATAGTTAAAATGACTCTTTTAAACCCAAATTAAAGCATTTAATGTATAGTCACTGGAGTATGCAGACAACACCCTGTTAAACTGTCAAATTTCGAAATAATTCTTCAGAAAATGACAGTTACAATATGATGGTCTGTGCCAGCAGAGAAATTTATTTATTTATTTATTTACTTAAATGTATGTAAGGGGCAAGTATGTTACATAGATATATATACAGAGAGAGGACATGAATGTGGGCATCTACTGTGAAACATGAGATAGAACAGAGTCCAGAAGTACTGGTAAGTCACCATGCTCCCAACTGTTTGAGGGCTTTTAAGAGCCCTGTGTTTTCACTGGATAGAATATATCTTCTTCCTTTGCCCAGTCAGGTTTCTCAAATGATCTCCTGTGTAACTACTTAATGTTCACTGAGGTTTCTCAAGCAGTTTCCATGAGGTCTCCAATCCATTATATCCACATGTGTAACACTTGTGGATGGGGACCATTCATATCACCTAACGTTACCCTCATTTCACCCTTAATTTAGGAGGATAATCCTCCTTGGTTGTCCCTACCCACCTAGCAGTTCAGGTTCTCTGAATCACTTTCTAGAAATGATGATCTCTCACCCTTGACTGTAGAAAACACCTACAAAGCCATCCAGTGCTGTTCCCCACCCAAAAAGTTAAAATAAGCACCATTAATTTAAATCATTCCTATCTACAAATTACTGTATGACTACTGGCTATGGCATATGAATTTATAGAATCATAGAATCATAGAATCATAGAATGTTTTGGGTTGGAAGGGACCCCTAGAGGCCATCTAGTCCAACCCCCCTGCAGGGAGCAGGGACACCGCTAACTAGATCAGGTTGCTCAGAGCCCCATCCAACCTGGCCTTGAATGTTCCCAGGGATGGGGCCTCCACCACCTCTCTGGGCAACCCGTTCCAGTGTTTCACCACCCTCGTTGTAAAGAATTTCCTCCTTAGATCCAGTCTAAACCTACCCTGCTTCAGTTTAAAACCATTACCCCTTGTCCTGTCACAGCTGGCCTTACTAAAAAGATTATCCCCATCTTTCCTATAGGCCCCCTTTAGGTACTGAAAGGCCGTAATCAGGTCTCCCCGCAGCCTTCTCTTCTCCAGGCTGAACAAGCCCAACTCTCTCAGCCTGGCCTCATAAGAGAGGTGCTCCAGCCCTCGGATCATTTTAGTAGCCCTCCTCAGGCCCCACTCCAACAGTTCCATGTCCTTCTTGTGCTGAGGGCTCCCGAGCTGGACGCAGGGCTCCAGGGGAGGTCTCCCCAGAGCAGAGCAGAGGGGCACAATCCCCTCCCTCGACCTGCTGGCCACGCTTCTCCTGATGCAGCCCAGAATACGGTTGGCCTTCTGGGCTGCCATCGCACATTGCCGGCTCATGGCCAGCTTTTCATCCACCAGCACGCCCAAGTCCCTCTCGGCAGGGCTGCTCTCGATCCTTTCTTCCCCCAGCCTGTACTGATACTGGGGGTTACCCCGACCCAGGGGCAGGACCTTGCACTTGGCCTTTGTCCTGGTTTCGGCTGGGATAGAGTTAATTTTCTTCACAGAAGCTAGCATAGTGCTGTGCTTTGGATTCAGTGCTAGAAGAATGTTGATAACACACTGATGTTTTTAGTTGTTGCCAAGCAGTGCTCAGACTGCTCAAGGACTTTTTGAGCTTCTCCTGCTCGGCCAGGTGCATAACAAGCTGGGAGTACAGCACAGCTAGGACCCAAACTGTCCAAAGAGCTATTCCATACCATAGAACGTCATGCTCGGGGGGGTTAGTCAGTCGGGTCGGTCGAGTCGGTCGGTTGGTCGCGGGCAGAGTGGTTGCAGCTCGGGCTGTGTGATCGCGGCCCGGGGGGAGTGATCGCTGCTCGGGACGGGCTGGGCATCGGTCAGCGAGTGGTGAGCAATTGCATTGTGCATCACTTGTTTTATATATTCTGTATATTTTCTTACCATTATTATTATTATTATTATTGTTATTCTTCTCTCTTATTAAACTGTCTCTATCTCAACCCACGGGTCTTACTTTTTTTTTCTTTTCTCTGATTCTCTCCCCCATCCCACTGAGGGAGGGGGGGGAGTGAGCGAGCGGCTGCGTGGTGCTGAGTTGCCAGCCGGGTTAAACCACGACAGTCCTATTTTGGCGCCCAACGTGGGGCCTCAAGGGTTGAGATAACGACAGATCTGAACATTTTTAAAACGCATTTGTGATAAGCATTCGTTATATTAGTCTAATAGTCGCTGGTCGCAATGTTGTTTTATTTGCTCTCAGAGTTGCTGTCCTTGTTCATAGAGTTCTTTTATATATCACCTTACCTGCTGTATGCACTCCCTGTGCTGCTGGTTGTCACTTTTCGCAAGTGGATTAAAGCTACTGTTCTGCTGTACTGTGTAATACTGGCTTATGCTATGATAAAACTATTGATCATCAGATTAAGCTCATATTTGTACTCAGTATTGCTGTCACCTCTGTATTTTGGGAACCATCTATTGGGAATTATGAATAATTATACATTTTACTTTTTATCCTCGGAGAGCCAGCCTGTGGGGGAGTCACCTTACTCCATCTTCCCCTTCTTCTCTGAGCTAATTACAACAGTTCTTGAGAATGTTGAATATCCTTGGGATGTTCCAACTAGCATGGCCCTATTGCTAGGTCTCCTGAATATAGTTCAGCTTTTACTCAGGGTTAGACTCCTACGTAAATTATATACCATCCAAAGATTGATTCCTGCAGCAGGCCCTGCAGCTACTCCAACCTCAGTGACACCCACTGTAGCTACTCCAACTGCAGACACAGGCACTGCAGCTACTTCAACCCCTGTGACAGCCACTGTAGCTACTCCAGCTGTGGGCATAGGCACTGCTGCTACTCCAGCCTCAGTAACACCCACTGTAACTCCTCCAACTGCAGACGTAGGCACTGCAGCTACTCCAACCCCAGTGACACCCACTGTAGCTCCTCCAGCCGTAGTCACAGGCACCGCTGCTACTCCAACCCCTGCAACCTGCACTGCAGCTACTCAAACCCCAGCAACAGCCATTGCAGCTGAAGCAGGGAGCGAACCTGTGCCGGTATCAGTTGCCCCTATACACAAGAAGAAATCTTGGAAGCGAAAGTCAACTCGTTTAGAAAGGGAGGATGAATCAGGGCCATCACAAAAGGAGGAGGAAGAGGAAGAGCTCATAAATGAGACAGAAACTACGCGGTCTCTATCCTTGGGTGAGCTGCGAGATATGCGAAAAGATTTCAGCCGTCGTGCAGGAGAGCATCTTGTCACCTGGTTGCTCCGATGCTGGGATAATGGGGCCAGTAGCCTGGAACTGGAGGGTAGAGAAGCCAAACAGCTGGGATCCCTTTCTAGGGAAGGCGGCATTGACAAAGCGATTGGAAAAGGGACACAAGTCCTCAGCCTCTGGAGGCGACTACTGTCAGCCATGAAGGAAAGATATCCCTTCAAGGAAGATGTCATACATCGCCCAGGAAAATGGACCACCATGGAGAAAGGCATCCAGTACCTGAGGGAATTGGCTGTCCTGGAAGTGATTTATAGTGACCTGGACAATGACCAGTTGCCTAAAGATCCAGATAGTGTCCAGTGCACACGACCCATGTGGCGGAAGTTGTTACGGAGCGCACCAACATCATATGCCAACACATGGGCAATAATGAACTGGGAAGCTGGACGGGGACCAACAGTGGATGAAATGGCTAGCCAGCTCCGGGAATACGAAGAAAGTATCTCTTCTTCCCTTGTCTCTGCTGTGGAGAAACTGTCCCAAAAGGTTGAATGACTCGAAAAGCGTATACCCTACTCCCCTCCTGTACAGACCAGTATCTCAGCCATTAGAAGTAAGCGCCCTTCTGCTCAAGGAAAAGAATATCGAGGGTACACACCACGGGGCACTCTATGGTTTTACCTGCGTGACCATGGAGAGGACATGAGGAAATGGGATGGAAAACCTACCTCAACCCTAGAGGCACGAGTACGCGAGTTGCAAAGGAAAACAAGCACAAAAGGGGGCTCTTCCAAGAAACTTGTTGCTCCAATTTCCAGAGACGGGGTAGATTGTCATTTTTTCAGACAGAATAGAAGAGCTGATCTTAATTCTGATTGTGATGAAGGAACTTCTGACTCATATACACAAACCATGAGCAACAGTGATCAGAATTAGAGGGGCCCTGCCTCCAGCCAGGTGGAGGAAAGGGACAACCGGGTCTACTGGACTGTGTGGATTCGATGGCCTGGCACGTCAGACCCACAGAAGTATAGAGCTCTAGTAGACACCGGTGCACAGTGTACTCTAATGCCATCAAGCCATATAGGGGCAGAATCCATTTGTATTTCTGGAGTGACAGGGGGATATCAAGAGCTGACTGTATTGGAGGCCGAAGTGAGCCTAACCGGGAACGAGTGGCAAAAGCACCCCATTGTGACTGGGCCAGATGCTCCGTGCATCCTTGGCATAGACTACCTCAGGAGAGGGTATTTCAAGGACCCAAAAGGGTACCGGTGGGCTTTTGGTATAGCTGCATTGGAGGCAGAAGAAATTAAGCAGCTGTCTACCTTGCCTGGTCTCTCAAAGGACCCTTCGGTTGTGGGGTTGCTGAGTGTTGAAGAACAACAAGTGCCGATTGCCACCACAACAGTGCACAGGCGGCAATATCGCACCAACCGAGACTCCCTGATTCCCATCCATAAGCTGATTTGTCGACTGGAGAGCCAAGGAGTGATTAGCAAGACTCGATCACCCTTTAACAGTCCCATATGGCCAGTGAGAAAGTCTGATGGAGAGTGGAGACTAACAGTAGACTATCGTGGCCTGAATGAAGTTACGCCACCACTGAGTGCTGCCGTGCCGGACATGTTAGAACTTCAATACGAACTGGAGTCAAAGGCAGCCAAGTGGTATGCCACAACTGATATTGCAAATTCTTTCTTTTCAATCCCTTTGGCAGCAGACTGCAGGCCACAGTTTGCTTTCACTTGGAGGGGCATCCAGTACACCTGGAATCAACTGCCCCAGGGGTGGAAACACAGCCCTACCATTTGCCATGGACTGATCCAGACAGCACTGGAACAGGGTGAGGCTCCAGAACACCTGCAATACATTGATGACATCATTGTGTGGGGCAATACAGCAGAAGAAGTTTTTGAGAAAGGGAAGAAAATAGTCCAAATCCTTCTGAAGGCCGGTTTTGCCATAAAACAAAGTAAGGTCAAAGGACCTGCACAGGAGATCCAGTTTTTAGGAATCAAATGGCAAGATGGACGTCGTCAGATTCCAATGGATGTGATCAATAAAATAACAGCCATGTCTCCACCAACTAGCAAAAAGGAAACACAAGCTTTCTTGAGCGTTGTGGGTTTTTGGAGAATGCATATTCCAAATTACAGCCAGATTGTAAGCCCTCTCTACCAAGTGACCCGGAAGAAGAACGATTTCAAATGGGGCCCTGAACAACGACAAGCCTTTGAACAAATTAAACGGGAGATAGTGCATGCAGTAGCCCTTGGGCCAGTCCGGGCAGGGCAAGATGTAAAAAATGTGCTCTACACCGCAGCCGGAGAGAACGGCCCTACCTGGAGCCTTTGGCAGAAAGCACCAGGGGAGACTCGAGGCCGACCCCTAGGCTTTTGGAGTCGGGGATACAGAGGATCTGAAGCCAACTATACTCCAACTGAAAAAGAGATATTAGCAGCATATGAAGGGGTTCAAGCTGCTTCAGAAGTGGTTGGTACTGAAGCACAGCTCCTTCTGGCACCCCGACTGCCGGTGCTGGGCTGGATGTTCAAAGGGAAGGTCCCCTCTACACATCATGCAACTGATGCTACATGGAGTAAATGGGTCGCACTGATTACACAACGGGCTCGAATAGGAAACCTCAGTCGCCCAGGAATCTTGGAATTGATCACGGACTGGCCAGAAGGCAAAGATTTTGGAATATCGCCAGAGGAGGAGGTGGTGCGTGCTGAAGAGGCCCCGCTGTACAATAAATTGCCAGAAAACGAGAAGCAATATGCTCTGTTCACTGATGGATCCTGTCGTCTTGTGGGAAAGCATCGAAGGTGGAAGGCTGCTGTATGGAGTCCTACAAGACAAGTTGCAGAGACTGCTGAAGGAGAAGGTGAATCAAGTCAATTTGCAGAGGTGAAAGCCATCCAGCTGGCTTTAGATATTGCTGAAAGAGAAAAATGGCCAGTGCTCTATCTCTATACTGACTCATGGATGGTGGCAAATGCTTTGTGGGGGTGGTTACAGCAATGGAAGCAGAGCAACTGGCAGCGCAGAGGCAAACCCATCGGGGCTGCCGCATTATGGCAAGATATTGCTTCCCGGGTGGAGAACCTGGTTGTAAAGGTACGTCATGTAAATGCTCATGTACCCAAGAGTCGGGCCTCTGAAGAACATCACAACAACCAGCAGGCAGATCAGGCTGCTAAGATTGAAGTGGCTCAGGTAGATCTGGACTGGCAACATAAGGGTGAATTGTTTCTAGCTCGGTGGGCCCATGACACCTCAGGCCATCAAGGAAGAGATGCAACATACAGATGGGCTCGTGATCGAGGGGTGGACTTAACTATGGACGCTATCGCACAGATTATCCATGAATGTGAAACATGTGCTGCAATCAAACAAGCCAAGCGGTTAAAGCCTCTCTGGTATGGAGGACGGTGGCTGAAATACAAATATGGAGAGGCTTGGCAGATTGATTATATCACACTCCCACAAACCCGCCATGGCAAGCGCTATGTGCTCACCATGGTGGAAGCGACCACTGGATGGCTGGAAACATATCCCGTGCCCCATGCCACCGCCCGGAACACTATCCTAGGCCTTGAAAAACAAGTCCTGTGGCGACATGGCACTCCAGAAAGAATTGAGTCAGACAATGGAACTCATTTCCGAAACAGCCTCATAGAAAAATGGGCCAAAGAGCATGGCATTGAGTGGGTCTATCACATCCCCTATCATGCACCAGCCTCTGGGAAAATTGAACGATACAATGGACTGTTAAAAACTACACTGAAAGCAATGGGTGGTGGAACATTCAAACATTGGGATATACATTTAGCAAAAGCCACCTGGTTAGTCAACACTAGAGGATCTGCCAACCGAGCTGGCCCTGCGCAATCAAACCTCTTACGTACTGTAGAAGGGGATAAAGTCCCTGTAGTGCATGTAAAAAATATGCTGGGGAAGACAGTCTGGGTTTCTCCTGCCTCAGGTAAAGGCAAACCCATCCGTGGGATTGCTTTTGCTCAAGGACCTGGCTCTACTTGGTGGGTGATGCGGAAGGACGGGGAAGTCCGATGTGTACCTCAAAGGGATTTGATTTTGGGTGAAAATAGCCAATGAACTGAATTGTATAATGTTAATTGCTGTATAATATAGTATGTCATCATTTTTACTATTGCTGTATATTCTATCAATGGTATAGCAGTAGGAATCGCCCAGATTAAGAAGAATGAATTTTGAAGAAACTAAGGAAGTGCAGCGAATGCAACCAGAACTGACTTCAGCAAGCAACAACCCAACACCAGACCCCATCTCTCCTGCCTTGAAAGACTGTTACAACAGATGGAGCCCAAAACCGTGGACTAAATGAACCCAATGGACATTTTAGAGGGATGGTCCATAGACTAAGGGAATGATATCTGTGTATATATATATATCAAAATGGTGGTGATTAATTAGAATGTATTGTAAGCGTAGGACCTAAGCATGACATAAATGGTATAGAATAAGGGGTGGAATGTCCTGGTTTCGGCTGGGATAGAGTTAATTTTCTTCACAGAAGCTAGCATAGTGCTGTGCTTTGGGTTCAGTGCTAGAAGAATGTTGATAACACACTGATGTTTTTAGTTGTTGCCAAGCAGTGCTCAGACTGCTCAAGGACTTTTTGAGCTTCTCCTGCTCAGCCAGGTGCATAACAAGCTGGGAGTACAGCACAGCTAGGACCCAAACTGTCCAAAGAGCTATTCCATACCATAGAACGTCATGCTCGGGGGGGTTAGTCAGTCGGGTCGGTCGAGTCGGTCGGTTGGTCGCGGGCAGAGTGGTTGCAGCTCGGGCTGTGTGATCGCGGCCCGGGGGGAGTGATCGCTGCTCGGGACGGGCTGGGCATCGGTCAGCGGGTGGTGAGCAATTGCATTGTGCATCACTTGTTTTATATATTCTGTATATTTTCTTACCATTATTATTATTATTATTGTTATTCTTCTCTCTTATTAAACTGTCTCTATCTCAACCCACGGGTCTTACTTTTTTTTTCTTTTCTCTGATTCTCTCCCCCATCCCACTGAGGGAGGGGGGGGAGTGAGCGAGCGGCTGCGTGGTGCTTAGTTGCCAGCCGGGTTAAACCACGACAGCCTTGTTGAACCTCATGAGGTTCACACAGGCCCACCTCTCCAGCCTGTCCAGGTCTCTCTGGATGACATCCCATCCTTCTGGTGTGTCAACCGCACCACTCAGTTTGGTGTCATCCGCAAACTTGCTGAGGGTGCATTCGATCTCGCTGTCTAAGTCATTGATGAATATATTAAACAGCACCGGTCCCAGTACGGACCCCTGAGGGACACCACTTGTCACCAGTCTCCATCTGGACATCGAGCCATTGACCACTACCCTCTGGATGCGGCCATCCAGCCAGTTCCTTATCCACCGAACAGTCCACCCATCAAATCCATAGCTCTCCAATTTAGAGAGAAGGATGTTGTGGGGGACCGTGTCAAAGGCTTTGCAGAAGTCCAGATAGATGACTTCCATTGGTTTTCCCTTGTCCACTGATGCTGTCACACCATCATAGAAAGTCACTAGGTTTGTCAGGCAGGACTTGCCCTTGGTGAAGCCATGCTGGCTATCTCGAATTATCTCCCTGGCCTCCATGTGCCTTAGCATAGCTTCTAGGAGGATCTGTTCCATGATCTTCCCAGGCACAGAGGTGAGGCTGACAGGTCGGTAGTTCCCAGGGTCTTCCTTTCTACCCTTTTTGAAAATGGGCACAATGTTTCCCTTTTTCCAGTCACCAGGGACTTCACCTGACTGCCATGACTTTTCAAATATCATGGAGAGTGGCTTGGCGACTACATTGGCCAATTCCCTCAGGACTCTGGGATGCATCTCATCAGGTCCCATGGACTTATGTGTGTTCAGGTTCCTCAGGTGGTCACGAACCTGATCTTCTCCTACAGCAGGAAGGGTTTTGCCCTCCCGGTCCCCCTCATGCCATCCATTATTATTATTGTCATGATAACAGCAAACTCTGTAAAGTATATGATTTATCTTTGTTATTCACATCTTCAACATATTAGCTGGCATACATAATTCAGTAGCTATAACAACACTGATAAATTTAACATTAATGGTCCTTACTTGGTTAGTACAAAAAGGTCAAGGACTGAACACTATGGAGCACAAGCAGGAAGAGCAGATTTGGAGTATTAACTACTAACTGATGCTAAAATAGATGTTGGAGCTGGTAGTGTTAACATTCCTTATCCTAATAGCATTTGTCTCTGGACACAAGGGAACCACCAGCGACTGAAAAAAAATATGTTTCTCCTTTGAGTAGCAACTAGGAGGCATGAAATTTCCAATTTCTGTCAAATATCCAATTTCCTCTTATTTTTCTCTCAACTTCTGAATGATTTTGTTTTTCTTAAAATCACACTGATGACCTTAAAACTGCCCCAGAACTGGGCTGAAAGTCTATGGTAATGACTAATTTGTCTCTACACATGGACAAATATTGACAGGGAACATGCACGTAGGAACTTGCTATGACCCATGCTATGCCTCCACCCTAATTGTTTTTACCAATGCATGTGGTAGTCTTTTTATCAGAGAATTGAATACCTTAATATTGCCTCATGCAGAGCAAACAGTGCTGAAAGCCCAGGAAAACATAGCTGAATAGTTTCAGTTTGGACATTGCATGGCTATTCTGACATCTCTTATATCGGTGTCTAAGCTGACTTTAAATCAAAAGAGCTAAGGAGGAGTGGGTGAGGGGGCCTACAGCAATGTAACTAGGAAAGACTGCAGGTATCTGTGTTTTTTTTCTAGTTGTACAGTAGGTGAGAAACAACTTGCTATGAGCAGTACCCGTCCATGCATGGGAGAATTGTTGAAGGTACTGCGTAGGAGCAGAGGTGGTCTGAGTTTCAAGAGAGCTTCAGCTGATGCAAAGGACAAAGGGGTAAAGACCTGAGGGAGATGGGCTTTGCCAGGATCCGGCATAATTATAAACCCAGAGGGACAAGGTACTGCCAACTGGCAAACAAATGTGGGATGGAAATGCAACCAGTGCTTCACCTGGACTCAATCCCAGCAGAAACATTTTTTCACCCACAAGAAGCTGTTAACCCTTCAGAGCCAGGATGTGTGAGGGTATGCATACAGAAATTCAGACTAACATGGGTACTACAAGAGGTTCTCTACCACTTTCTGCAGAAAACACCGGATAGATGAGTACAGTATGAGCAAGGAGGTCAGCATTTTTTCCAGACATGTTGGGTGAGAAGCATGCATCAAGATCGATTGCGCAAAATATTTTTTGGTAATATATGTAGGTGCTGTGCAAATCTGGAGATCCTTTTTTCTGCAGTGGGAGACAGTAGGTGAGAGTGTGCTCAGCTGCTGTCTAGGGAAGGCATGATTAATGCAACCAAGGCTTTTTAGACCTTTTTTTTTTTTCTTTTTTTGATTGTAGGACCTGCAGGATAGGTCTCCTCTCTATGCTTTACTGCATAGTCTTTCTCCTAGTGGCACTCTGAGCAGAGCTGGGCAATAACTGCAGCTGTTTCCCCCTACCTTTACAGCGTATGTATTTTGTGTCACCACGTATGCATTTAAGGAAGAGAAGCAGCTTGTAAATCTCTGACACATCAGACTTTTTCCTCTGCTCCCAAACACACACATACTGGATCATGTGACGAGTGTAGAAATCTGACATGCCAGATAGTGTGACAGATAACATATGCTGTTATGAGGTCTCATTTCCCAGCCTTGGAAAGTGCTGGAACATTTCTTTGAATTGCTGTTATCTCATACGCTTGACTATTTCAAACATTGTGTGTTTTCACAGGTTATAAAATCAAAAAGACATCAGCTAGTTTAATTTTCTGCATAGCATATATCATTGGTGTTTCCTAGATTAACTCCTGTTCAACTAGTCCTTATTTATGAGGGGGAGAACAGAACAAATTAATGACAAAAATAAATCTTTTGTATACTTGATGTCCCCCACATCCCAACATTAGTTGTTCCAATTGGTATCGAGATCCACTCTGTGCAAAAAAAGCAACTTCATCCAAAAGGGTGGACTTCAGAAAGTGATTTTAGAAGAAATTTCTATCCTGTTGCTGCTTTAACCTTGATATCCTTGTTAGTTATAGTCTTTTCCCCCCCTACATATCCTGATAAAATGACTGTGCATAATGGTATGTTTTGCATGACCAAGAGAGAAGAGGGATTGTTGATTTTACAAGTTTTTGCTTTTAAATAAATACACTAAACAAACGGTCATTTAAAAAATATTTTTATTTTTTAACTACTCTTGGAGTTTCATTTTTTTGCCATGTAGCTTTTCAATATTAATATAAAAATTTGATCAAATTGTGTTATGTTGTTTATTATGCTGATTGTATCTTAATGGCAGGGTAACTCACCCCAGATTACACTGCTATATTACGGGTTATTGGTAACTGAGAATTGATCCTTAGCTTGCTGTAAGCACAAGGTATCCTCTACTTGACCCGCTGAAACTTAATTTGGGGGGGGGGGGGGGGGGGGTTGTTGTTTTTTATTATATAGCTTGCATGCAACCAGAGAGGAGGTAGGGCAGGTCTTTGGAAAAGATTTGTAAACCTGTAAAAGTTTAAGGATACAAACGACAAGGGATTTTCAAATCCCTCTCTTTCAACTGGATTCACAAAAGCATGTAGGCGCTTCATAGTGGGATGTAGGTGTGATTTATACTTGTAAAAGTATAAATAATCCTTGAAAATTCCCACTCACACTCTAACTGTCCCACCTAAGTGTTTAAGTCCAAAGGAGCCAAGCTTTTTAGTGCTGCTTTTTCACAGATGCCTAATCTTTTCTTCTTAGTAGCTTGCAAGTGTCCTACTCTTGTGAGACCCAAGCAGATTTGTTTTCTTCATTCCTATAACCAGTGCAGAGTTGCAGGATGGGCTTTCCTCCAAATATCTCTCTTGAGTGATTCATCCAGTATGCGTTCTGCAAAGAACTCAGAAGAAAATATAGCAATACAGTCTTCCTCTTCTACTTAATAATTCAGTGAAAAGAGCTCCGTTAATACACAATTTCAATAAAAGATCTCAGTCTGAGAAGAAAGGAGTTGTTTTGGCTAGGACACTGGTGTGAGGTGTTGATTTGATTTTCATTAGTCACAGGAGGTGGGAGATGAAGCTGGTTTCTTTCCTCTCCCTGTAGGTTTATGAACCCCCACTTTCCATATAAATATTCCTAATACTTGATAACCTAGGAAGGGAGGAAGCACTCAGGTCTTGATAGTGTTTCCTTCCTGTGAAAAATCATGACAGATTAGTTTGACGAATGAGCATGTGAGAGTGAAGCCTATGCTCCAGGTCTATACTTTTCAGCTTGCGGTCTACAAGAGAATCCAGCTACTGTACCCCAGGGATCTGAAAAAGCAAACTAAGAAATCCAAGCCTACTTAAATTCCCCAGGCACCATTTAGTTCTTTGACGGGCTTATTTTTTAAGGATTTGCAAACTGAAAAAACCTGACAACATTGCTCTAGCCTAAGGATTAGGAAACAGATCTGGTGGCTGAATCCTGTGTTCCAGCTCTTCTTTTGTGACTGCTTTGCGCCCTTTCAAACTACTGCTTCATACTGAGCTTATATGCAGCCCTTGGAGCAGGGACAATAGGATCCTTCCTCTCTCACATGTAGCTCCTAAGCCCAAGGGTGAAAAGTATGATTCCCATTCACACGTTGTCAGTAAAAATTAGCAAGAGGGACCCCAGACCCACAAAAAAACCCATATGGTGATTCCTATAAATATCTATATAGTTTTTACTAAATGAGGAACATAGTGAAAGCATGTCAACTGCACTGAGTAGAAAACATTTGCCTTATGTATACCCTACAGCCTGGGGCAGGACTGGGTTGAGGCACATAATGGGAAAGGGGTAGGGGATTGCCAAGGCAAAAGAACATGGTCCTTCTGCTAATTTGCTTGCTGCAGAGTTTTAGAAAGCCAAATGGCTGTGGCTTCTTTTGCTCAAGGAAGGATTAGTGGTGGCTACTCCTAAAGGAGTCTACCCAAAGCCAGTCACTGCCTCTGCTCTTTCTATACATAGCAAGTCTGATTATTTAATCTGCCTCTCAGCTTCTTTCCTTCTATAGGAGGAACAGCCAGGATTGAATGAAATCAGGTCTGACCAAAATTCCATGTGGAAAAGCCTTTTTTGGGATTTGGCTGGGAGGTTTAGCACCTGAGAGATGCAGGCTGAGATCACAACAGAGTGCAGAAGTGACAAATGTTTCCTCTTTCACTCTTTCCACCTCTTCTTTCCTCTTTCAGATCAGATGGATAAAGGACTCCTACTTGGGTAGTGACTCAGATTTTTGGGGAGAAATCTGGGAAAGCATGGGCTTAGGAGATCAGAGACAGGAACAAAGAATAGGGCACCTAGCTCCTTGAAGTTCCTAAATCACTTCCAAAATATTGTTTCTTTGTATTGTCAAATTTATCTTCCTTGGAAAGAGGGAGAAGTAGCATCCTGTCTTCCTGCTTCCATACAAAACTACATGCACATAAGAGGGCTTTGTTGCAAGAGTTGTGTGCATCAACAGCTATGAATTGTCCCCTTTGCTCCCTGAACTCATCCATTACCTTTTGGCTGTGTGTTGCGTACCTCATTCATTAAAAGCCAAGAACCTTTCATTGATTTTGGTGGACTTTAAATGTGGGCCATTTTCATTATTTTAAATGAGTTATATGAATACCTTGGGATCTCTGTACCAACACTGAAAAACTGTCTTAAGAGTACACAAAGAAACTCTTAAGCAGTACCTTAGCAATGAAATAACAAGAAAAATGTCTTTGCTTTCATTACTGTTGGAGGAGTTTATTTATTTAAGGTATTTTTAATAAAGATTTAAGTTCCATTATGAAATAGCAGTCTCTGAACTAACACAAATACATGCTTTCATCCAAAATAAAAGGTCACCTTCTGTTACTCAGAAATTTGATAGATGTTGGTAGAAAGGATTTATTAGGTATTATTTGGACAGACATGAATATCATCTAGCAAAAGCAAATCAGAGAAAATCAAACAGAGAATGGCTTGGTAAGAGCTCTATTCATGTTTAGTTTGCAAAGAAATATATTATGAACTTCCTTGTATGTGGTTGAATACATTTGCCGCGTACCCAAAGACCTCCAAATTCAGTCTGTGCAGAGGCAGCTTGAATTCATTACATGATTTAACTCACCCTAAAGTAGACATCTGAAACATGGCAGGTGATGCACAATGTAAAAATTCTGTTTGTTAAAACAAAAGGCATTTTCTTCATTGCCTTGAACATAACAGCAGGGTAGGTGGACTAACTCAGAGAAGCATGCCTACACTGCATGCATCTATGAGTGCATTCATTTTCTTAAAATAGGTACTTTGTTCCATGTGAGATAAGCTAGTATATCTCTCTGGGCTCCCCACCTGCTTGCCAGAAGGCTCCGAGTGTCCTGTAGGTCCTGCCTCCCACCTGTCAGCCCCATGTAGAAGCTAAATTTATCCATGGGGATTTTCAGTAACACTTAGATACCTACTACAGGCAACGGAATAACAACTTCAGAGTGAATTGAGTTTAATTCTGTGACTGATCTAAAATATTTATATTGGGTTTTCCTAACTTCTTAAAACCATACAAATAGGTCAAAATGGTTTGCACCTCCTCTCTGAGTGGCCCTGTATGCCCCCAACCCATTGACTGCCATCCATTTTTTGAGACTTTATGTCCAACCACCTCACTTAAATTTCCACAGTGGCTTACCTTCACTACAAGCTGGTCTTCATCACAATGCTGACCATGACTTTATCCCACCCTTGAAGGAACTGGGCTTCTGTATACTTCCCCACCATTGCTGGACTAGAAGAGCTCTTGATTAAAGTCCCAGGGTGTGGGAGAAGAAGTATGTATTGCAGCCAGAAAGCATGATTCTCAGGCACAAGGAGCCTCTGTGATGATGCTCTGTCTAACTAAAGAGGCCTTACCCTTGCTGCAAAAGTAAATAATGTTTTCTCAAGATCCCTTCACCCTGCAAGAGTGGTATTGAGTGGTGACCCTTTAAATGAGATATGAAATAACTTGCAAGCCTTCTATTTATTTATTTATCTATCTAGTTATTTATTTATTTCCTATGAAGGGGAGAGAGCTCCCAGTATAACATACTCCCTGCTACTTAGGCTGTGAAATTCAGTTTCAGTGACTCATGGTTTAGCTGTTTCTAGTGGTTTCAGGAAGCATTAATGCTTTTCAAGCTGCTGAAGATGGGAGAGAGTGATCTCAGACCATCCAATCCTCTTCTACCTCTCACCAAATTCTTACTGATATAACATCTACAGTAAGTTGTGAGGTTTGGGGTGGGTTTTCTGGGGTCTTTTTTTTTTTGTTTTTTGTTTTTGAAGAATATGTATTTTGTTTAAAGCTGACACTTATCAAATCATAAATGTCATTCTAATTTTTAAATTAATGCTTAATGGTCTTCTGGTTTTGAATGCTACTATAATAAGCTTGTTTTCCTCTAGTTTCCCCAAGCAACTCTTGATGAAGAATGATGTTAGGACTATCCAAAATTCAGTGGAGGTGTACTTAATTCTTTGCTGAAGAGAGGGATGTGTATCCACATTCCCCTGCTAAGAGCTGAAATCAGTTTGCCATTTTCAGATATGAACACTGCAAAAAGATGTGCAAGTGGAAGAGGTAACCTTGCACCCTTGCCCAGCTACCTTTGCTGCAGGCAGAAGATTTTTAACTACTGCGGGAAAGAGAAGTGGTGCTGGAGACCCTGTTAGTGTCTCCCACAGCAGCATATACATCTGCTAAACAAGCACCCCTCAGCAGGCACCTTGGGTATGTTATGCTCCTTGCATGAGGTCTTTTGGAGATCTCTACAAACTGGCCTTTTGGTTGCTTCTGTAGAAGTTTAAACCTTGACACCTATAGTTTATCATTATTCTTAAATATATTCTTAATACCTTATTACTCAACATACACTATGAGAACCCTGAATATTTCTGAAACACTTGAACACTTCCAGCTCATTTTTGATTCTTTAAAGCTTCCATTTCCCAGTTTCCTGGGGCAATGAGATCTGCTATCTGCTTCATTATGGTATAACAAAATATTCCTTCCTTTCAGAACCTCATGGGAAGGTGAGGGACTGATGATTAAACTGTCTGACCATGCAAAAAATGCAAGTGGGAGCCAAGTTTGCATCACTGGTTTGTGGCAAAGGCTACTTCAGTTAACTGAACTATGAGTGGATACTTGCTCATTTAAAGTGGGGCAGTGGGCAAAGGGGGCTAAGTGTAACACCAGCTGCCTCACTCCTTTGGAGTACTGCTGACTAATGAAACCAGTATGCCTTTTCCTGAACAAACAGTGCTGAGGCGGACTTTTGACATTTTGATCTGCTGTTGTGCCTCTCACATAACATTACCTTAGGCCTTACCTATGTCTGTTCATTTTTTCCTTCTTGACAGAAGATCTGATAGAGCCTTTGATCCTTAACAGCAAAGGAGCAATATATATCCCTATATATATCCCTATATCTTTCCTCTTTCAAAAATTTATTTTACAGTACCTCCGAGTTCCAGAAGTATTACTGTAAAATTGGTTTTAATAGTACCTCTGAAATCCCATGAATTGAAGTCAGTTGAAGGAGAATATATGTGATACTTTGTCATGATGATAAAGAGTCTCTCCCAGGTTAAGCAGTCTGTTTCACTACTATGCTCCTTCTGAAATGTCATTCTTTTCTGACTCCGATGCAGCTTAACTAGATGATTCTATCTGTCACTTGATTTTTCCAAGATCCTCTCCTTCCATTTTGACATCTAAACATTAATGAACTTTCTGGTGGAATTTGAATAAGATTATGATAAAATGTTATGATTAGGATTTTAAAAGCTCAACTAGCAGCTAGAATTCATTGTCTATGTTCTTCCATGTCCACCAGTAACTGAGCAGAAATCTTCAGCTCATTGTATATGAACGACATTGTCACATTGACCGGATTGGCAGTTGAGAACTGCTAATCTAATTTTGGGGTGGATATATCCTGGTTGGGGTCAAGCCAGTGTATTAAGATAATAATGCATGCCTTGTAGCATCTTTCAGTCTGTTTCCATTGGCACCTAACAGGCTTTTGGGAAGCACGTGTCAGGAGGAATTCTAGTACTATGGTAGCTGAGCTTCTGAAACTTCATGGGTGGCCATCTTACATTCACAGTAACCAAGCTAAGCGGTCTGGTTCAGAACAGTGGTCTACATCCAGTCATAGGTACCAGCACCTCTTATGATCTGTCCTTGCCCTTGCACTGCTGGAGTCAATGTTCATAGTGATCCTTGTCTCTAATTTTTCCTAGGTGCATTTCTATAACACTGTTCCTTGTTGAGCTCCTTTGTGGCTTTGTTAGCTAATGGTTTGAAACCACTCTGAATGTGCTACAATCTTTTTGGATTCTGTTAAAATGAGAACAAGTCTACTATCGATTGCATCTAGCGGGACGAGCACTCAAGTATCACAATAGGTAAAGCTCTTATTTATTACTAGAACACACTGTACCATCTGTTAGTGCAGTTAAAAACACTTGCCACAGTTGGCTCATTCCCTTGAACTATAAAAGGAAAGTAGTCAAATCAATGTTTTTGACATATTTTCCATTAGCGCAGTAAGGTCAAAATAATTGTCCATCCTCATGAATTCCTATTCTGCCAGACTGATGCAGCAGCAAAATATGTTGAATATACATGGTAGGCCTTCAGCTTGGCAAAATGATGTCATCAAGAGGGCAACAGCTAGTGGCTAAAAATCACCTAGACAAAAAAAATAGCCAGTATAACCCCAACTTTGGATGATGGACCACAGAAATTCCATTCCCAACTTATACACAATTCACATTTTGCTTGAGTGTCTGCGTCATATTTGAACACTCCTGAGTCCCTCACACACTCTGAAGCCAATATTTTTTGGCTTGAGAAACCTTAAATACCCAACAGCTCTTTTACTTTTTCATGGTGGAAAGCAGAAAACCAATAGTGTTTATGTTATGGAACATAATTTCTATCAATTTATTTGAACTCTTGTTCTCGTTTTTCTTTTCTTTTCTTTTTTCTTCCAGATTTTAAAATTTCCATTTTAGCACACAGGCAAAAGGAAAAAAAGAAAGTAAAAAATAGTTTAAGGATATGTTCAAATCACTGCTTTAAAGTGGTGCTTTTCATGATAGTGAACTTCAGTTCTTTTGGATCTAAAGGCTGTTGTGCCCTTGATCAAAACTTAGAAGTCTTGTCTCCTTGAGTGATGGGCTCACCATAAGACATGTTCATTTTTTCAAGCAAGCTTCCAGTCCCTCTTTTTTCCTAAGGACTTCCCAGTGATATGCCTTGACACTTTTGATTCTTTAAGAGAGACTTGGAGAGAAGTATTGCATCAAGGACAGGTAGATTTAGTTACCTCAGCCTGCAGCGATGGGATTGAATCTTATCTTTGAACCTTTGAACATCCACGGCTCTTACTTTTTTCTTGTGTCCCAACACCACTGAACATGACAAATGCTGACTGATCTTTGGTTTAAAAAATAAAATAAAATAAAATAAAGGTTATCTTGTATGCTGTACCCATGAAGTACTCTTGTCAAACTGTGATGATGTTCAGCTACCTACCTCATCCACAACACCATTGCTGTGTGATCTTCATGTCGTCACTATTTCAGGACTGAAGACCTACACAACATCAGCCAACTTCCTTTTAGGCCTGTTTAGAGGTCTTGAAGGGTAATATATCTAAGTAACTGCCATGTTTGCTTCAGTCTGATGTGCTTATACTGCCACAGGTGTCTAGGCTGTTATTAAAGTGTAGATCTAGTCAGCACAATCAATAGAGTCTGGGGAACAGTTCAGCTGATCTGTAGGTTCAGTTGCCTTCACATCTAAGACATCAGTGGAGGGCTGGCAGATGTGACACAGGACCTATGGGAAACCTAAAATTTTTGGAACAACACTGGGATACAATACAGCATCTGATGCCTATATTTAGGGAACTGAATCCTGCTACAGTTGTCCAGTTGTCCAGTTCTTAAGTGAGGTGACTTCCTTTCTAAACTTCACTAACTCTACTGACTAGATATCTACTAATTATAATGAGAGGTCAGACAACCAGCTGTAATCTGGACACCTGCATGAAGACACCTACATTTCTTAATCTGCAAGCTGAATCTAACCCTTAAGCACTTGGGATCTCCACTAGGGCAGATGGTTCTCATCCTAAATACCTTTTTGAATCTGACTGTCTCATAACAACTCAAGTGTCAGCTGGCAAGAAGTTCACTTCTTTTTCCTTTTGTCTGTTTTCCAGAAAGAAAAAAAAAATGTTTTAACTGAATATGGTCATAAAGAAAATATCACAATAAGCAAGCCAATATGAAGTTCATCGTATTGCACACTAGGTTGTTTCTTCCAAATGACTCACATTAGATTAACATCAGATTCTGTAAAGGAGGAAGATGCATTGCATGCCCAATACTCCCTCAAAATATTGTCACCCAATTGCTTTTCTTTGGGGTTGTCTACATCACTGTGCATGTTGGGCATGCAGGGAGGCTGATGCTCTTTCTTTTTTTGGAGGATGATTCAGTCCATTACTAACTGATTTTTTTTCATGCTTGTTTGGTTTTGGAATCAACACAAAGAAAACAATGGTATTTTGTGGGGAAGGCTGTTCTTCCGATATATTTTCTCATTCTAAATTATTTTTTGGGACCTTCTCCAAAGGTGAATTAATCTGGTAAAATGTAGGAAGATTTAGCTGGTCCTAAGGTAGACATCCAAAATGTGTTCAGTGAAGTGCAGCTTTAAGGTACCTATTCCTTCCTACTGATTCCAGAAAGACTGACCAACCTTGTGGTTTTGGTTACTAAAAGTATCTCAGATGCATACATTTACAAGGAGATGAGTCAACTCCAACACTTAAGTATCTTAGAATGATTTTATTCTGAACTATGGGTTTGTTGTTTTTTTTTTTTTTAAACACGGCCTTTGTGTTCTTCCATGACTTTTAGTAAAAAAAGTATAATTTCTTCTTCTTTTTATTTTCTTTTTATATTCTGCTTTTTCCTTGCTTTTGAGAAAATTGAATCTTGTGAGTCACAGGCACTGACCTTGCTTTTGTGCTGTTTCTCCTATACTTTGCTAGCAGCACTGGAAAGATGCTACGCACAATTTATCCATATAACTTTCTACTTTCCATTGATCACTCCAGCAGCCGTGCAGAAATGAACACTTAAACTTGCTTTCCTCAAAGACAACATAGGTTCTGGAGTCCTTGGACTACAACACACTTTTGTGTGTTTGGACTGAGTTTCACAGGGGTCCCACAAGGCTGAGGCAGAGGAGGCTGAGGAAGCAGGGATCTAAATCAGACCAAATGAAACTGTTTGTGATTGAGAAGGGAGATGCAGTTCCTTTTCTATTTCTAGGTAGTACGAAACACCCTGCTGTGGTTGTGTCTTTTACTTTAGCTTGTCTTGGCCTATTTCTTAATGATATGATACACTGGTCATGAATCTGAATTGGTGAAGATGCTGTTAAGAAGGCCAAAATACAATAAGAAGAAAGATAAAAGCAGAGTATAAAGTTATTTAAATGGCTAATTCTTAGTGAGGGAGAGAAGGGTCTCACTTTCCAGCAGAAATGTTGATTAATGTCCCTGGGCATAGCAGATTTCTGGGGTGTTGCTAGCTATGATAATCCTGCCCAGCTCTCCTGCTGGGTATGCAATATGCAGATGTCCTGGGCTTGTATGGCAGATCAGACCGATTCAGGGTACAGTTTTATTAGACTTTACTATGTTTGATATTGTAACTCATCTTCAGCTTGTTATAAACAGGATATCTGCTGCTTTTTAGTGAAAGCTACACCGTTTGCAAGGACATTCAGGCACACCTACACCCATCTCAGTGCTATATTCTGACAGCTCTGGGTTAGATCCCGTCTCCTTAAAATTGTCTGTATAATGATGAATGAACACAAATCACTGCTCTTAAGAAGGGAGAGAAACAGCTTCCTCTGAAGGACTTCAGAGTAGACGGCTTGGATTGTTTTTTTTTTCTTCAACTTACCTTCTTGTCCTAATTTTGAAAAGAAATGGAGGTAGAATAAGTGGAATCAACATAGTAAATAAATAATGCTTTTTCTTTATACAGCTTTTTCTATACAACCGTTTCACAGAGTCCTTGTCACAGTGCTATTTCAGGCATCTTGCATCTTATGTAACATAGCTGTCCTACCGCTGACTTTGAAATTGATTGCTTTTGACCTCCAAATAATCTACTAACAGTGTACACCGCTGATTCTCAACTGTTTCTTCCAGTAAGTTTTAGTGTTTACTTGCGGTCTTTTTAAATGTGTAAAGGAAAAAGTGGAGTCCTGCTTCCTCCAGGTGAGTATTCAGCTGACGGATGCATATTCATAGCAGAAAAATGTTGGAATTATAGACTCCCCCCTCTCCCCTTTATTATTTTACTCTGACATCATCAGTTATATTTGTGTGAAATATCCTGTACAACGTGAAGGAAGAGAAATTAAATTCACAGCTTCGTGCATGTAGAAGTTGCTATTTCTTCCTTAGGTGTTGGATTCATAACACAGGTGTCTGAAATTAGCTGTCCAAATTATCTGGTCACCCCAGCCACCTTTATTACTGAAGGAGAGAACAAGGCACCTCTGAGGGGTAGTTTATATTACCCTAAAAGGGGCATCCAAGAGAATTTGATTGGAAAACCTTCTGGAGATGCCTAGCTCTATAGGTAACGTGATGTGTCCATTGCATCTATAAAGTGAAACATTCTTAAGCATAATTCTACGGAAGATAGCTTTCCTTCTGAATAAAATCATTAAGCTTTAGACATAAAGACATTTCTCAGCCCGAATCTGATTCTTAAAGTGGCATTTTCCTGGTTCTCATTTCTGAAGTCCAAAAAGAAAGTGTTCATATTAACCTAAATATTTTTCTTTAATAATTTCAGTGTTGCATTTCAACTGTTCTTTTTTTTAAATAAAATAGCTCAGTTTAGTTCTAAATGTAAAGCTGACCATAAGTAGTCCAGAAATCTTAAAAGTGCTTGCTTGAGGAGAGATTTGCTTATTCTGCTTCATTTTTTTACATTACGGTCATTTTTTTTACATGCCTCAGGAAAGAACACAGTGTTCATCTGAAACCAGGATAGCCTGTGCCTGATTAAATCAAGCTATTTAAATAGTAGTTCTTATTATACTGCAAAATATTGCATGCATTTATTCATTTTTTATTATTATTCTTCCAAGCTGCGATAATCTACTGTACTTAATGACGATGCACTATAAATCATTCTGCTCTACATCCTAATAAGAAAACATATTGAGTGATAATAAATAAGTATCCATTTAACTCAAGGACATTTTTACTGATGTTATTCATAAATACTATACTGTAAATATATAATTACAAAGGTATTTTATCCTAAAAAATAAAAAACTCCGGAAGGTCATTTCAAGAGGTATTTCGAGGCATTTTATTGTACTTGAAGGCCCATGAGGGACCATTGTAATCATACAGCCTAAACACTGGCTGAGCCCAAATTGAAACATTTCATGTAGTAACTCCTGGGGGTGGGAAGAATAAGTCTTCTCTGTCATGGGAAAAGAAGTTTGACTGAGAAATACAGCACAAAAACATTTGTGAACTGGTGTAGACTAATTAAGAAATCATTTGTAAGTAACACGATTGGCAGAGGAAAACCAGAAACATTTGTATGACACACTGGAAAACATTGGTCTCGTCATATTTACACATGGACAGAAGGGTGCACACTGATGGGGATTTATTTATTTATTTATTGTATTGATCCTAAACTAACAAACTAAATAGGGCTAGGTTTTAGGGTTAGGCTTGAGCATGGCCATATGCTATTAATTTCTTATCCCTCTTCCTGGGATGACTTTGTCCCATACAAACCAGCTTATTCCCAGACTATACCCAGTTACTATCTAAGGAGTAGCACAGTGCTGAAGCTGTTCCCAGGATGCAGGATGGATGATGTGACCACATTCATTTTGGGGGAAGAACAGAATTCAGTTATCTATATGTGAGCTGTCATATGTTACTCATTCGCAAGGCCAGAGAAAGGTCACTGGCCTATTTTGTTATTTACTTCTGTAGTTATAGTCTATGGATCCTTCTCTCACATCCAGCTGTGAGTGATTTAGTGTGTTATTGCAAGGTCAGTCTCATGGCGTTGCTAACTCAATCTCATAACATTTTAGTCGTGCTATTTCTACCCCTTCCTCTAAATGTATTAACTTAATTTCAAGCTGTGGGGTGTTTGGCTTTTATAACTTTGTAGGCATTATGGATATTTTTTTACATCCCCAGGCTGCCCAAGAGGCATGTGTTCAAGAAGCCTGGCCCTATCATGATACATGGACTAAAGATGGGGATTTGTATGACAGTGAATGCTGGAACAGCTTATTTGCTGAAGGCATCTGAGACCATGAACAGAAGCAAAGTATAATCTCCCACAGTGTCCACAGCCACGGTCTGTTGCTTTTGCCTGTATCATGAAGAGCATCTCATATAATCTGTAAAAGAAGCACAGCGGAATGAAGTAGTTGGCAATGAGAGTGGGAGCAGCTTTGCACTTGTGGTTTTGTGTTTCCCAGTGAAAGCCAGCTCTTCCTTAAAAGCTCTTCCCGGTAAAATGACTGCCAGAAGCCCTACTTAGAGAGATGCTCCTTCTACATTGTTATGTCTTTTAAATACCTAAAAATGTGTTCACCATCCCTCAGAAGTTTTCCCTAGAGCATCAGCTCTAATCACCCTCATAGCAACATTCCTGGCTGCAAGCTGCCCGTTAGGGAGGAGAAAAGTCACATTTCCTCACACCTTTTAAAGTTTTGAGAAACTCTTACCACTGTGGGAGCCATCCAAAAAACATTACCTTCAGTTTTTCTGACCTGTTTACTGTGGACAGCATCAGTCTCTCCAATTTCTTTGGTATATGTTGTGTGTATGGAGTTAGATTACAACACTGAATTTTTTTATAAATGCTTTATAGTTCCTTGCAGCTAGGATTCAAACTATCCCCCTCTGCCTTCCTTTGTGTCGTGGTTTAACCCGGCTGGCAACTCAGCACCACGCAGCTGCTTGCTCACTCCCCCTCTCCCTCAGTGGGATGGGGGAGAGAATCAGGGGGAAAAAAAAACCCGTAAGACCCATGGGTTGAGATAGAGACAGTTTAATAAGAGGAAAGAATAATAATGTAATAATGATAATGGTAAGAGAATATATAGACTATACAAAACAAGTGATGCACAATGCAATTGCTCACCACCCGCCGACAGAGGCCCAGCCCGTCCCGAGCAGCGATCAGTCCCCGAGCCGTGATCACTCTTCCCCCGACCGACCGACTAACCCCCCCGAGCATGACGTTCTATGGTCTGGAATAGCCCTTTGGTCAGTTTGGGTTAGCTGTCCTGGCTGTGCTCCCTCCCAGCTTGTTACGCCCCTGGCCGAGCAGGAGAAGCTCAAAAAGTCCTTGACTGGTATAAGAACTACTTAACAACAACTAAATACATCAGTGTGTTATCAACATTCTAGTACTAAATCCAAACCAGCACTATGCTAGCTAGTAGGAAGAAAATTAACTTTGTCCCAGCCAAAACCAGGACACTTTGCTGCCTGTAAAACTGCATTTCCTTTCCCTCTCTGGGTAGAGAAGTGATTCCAAACTGGGTAGTGTTGTGGCCAGCAAAAAGTCCTACAGAGATGCTAGCTGATAAACACGGAGAAATATAGACATTTGATTGTTTTTCTTCTCTTTTAGTCATCTTTTTAATGAAGAGAAGGTAGTCACCTGAGATCAGTTGTAATTCATTATGCCAACGGTGGATTTAAGAGTGTTAGCATTACCCACGGTGAAGCACACTCATACCCTTGAGTTGTAGCTGACAGCCCAATCCCTTTCCTCACTGCTTCTCCTTTCCTTTCCAGCCCCATTTCAATCTATGCCTGGAGAGGCCTGGGGGCAAAGAGAGGGAGAAAGAGGAGAAATGATGAGAATGGAGTCAGAGAAAGGCTGCAAGGCAAGGGGTTGCAGGTGGTGCGCTTTGGATTCAAAACAAAAGGTGAAAGGAAGAAGCTTGAATTAAATCAAATCCATCACAGTAGTGTTTGATCACCTCCATGGGTGGCTCGTCAAGCCAGAGGGTGAGAAATGATACTGCAATGTTTTATTAGAAGTAAAGTTCTCTGCAAGTGCTATGAGAGCTAATGAAATTACAGAGCATTAAAGCCTGGCAGAGTCTGTGTGACAAAATCGAGGACAAAACCAGGAGGGTTTAGACAAGATTATGTTTAACTGTGACAGTCATCCTAAACCACGAAGGAGTTTGGCTTGTCTCTGTTAGATGAATTTTGAATCCTGACAAACCCATGCGCATACTTCAAGCAGCTTGAAAACTAGCGTAACTAAAACCATATTGGATTGCAAATTGATGCAAGGTTATTCTAGTTAAACCACAGAATTCAGAGGTGAAACACTAATGCATTAACGAAATGAGTCAGAAACAAGAGAAAATGTATTTTACATTTAAAAAGCCTCCCATAGATGGGCACATTGAAAATCCCAAATCAGCCTCATAAAACCTTTGCCAGGAGGGTGGAGACTGATTTCTCTGTTGTTCAGATAGGGAAGCTGGATCTGAGAAAGCAAATAATTCTGTAAGAAAACACTGGCAGGAATCAGGAAGCCTAGCTGAAGTATTTGTTTGCTACATCCATTTCTTCCTTATACTCAAGAGCGAACCAAGATTGTAAAATATTCCTGGTTTTATTTTTACTTTGTACGTTGCATCTCTGTATAAAATATCTTTTTTTTTTTAATTGTTGTGGATGGGTTGAAAGAGATTGTTACCATGTTTAGTGATATGTTCTTCAGGACAGTTAAGTACCCAATTTTTCTCTCTCAAATGCACTATTTATTCCCTCTTTCAATGAGCTTAATTATATGGTAGCATATCAAAAATTATTCTGATGCATTATGTCTCTGCGGCTCTCTTGAGAAGGTCAAGATGTTAATAGGGGACAATGTATAACTAACAAGAATGGTAAATGGAGAACATTTGCTCTGTTTCTTCCCAGCTAGAAAGTTGTGCACATTTGCTTTCCTTAAATGGGAACAGAGTTTGAAAACTCTGCCCAAAGTCCAAGCCTAAAGGTAAATATTAGTGTCAGAATACAAATAGGGATAATACTTCTTAGTTTTATAGCACCTTTCATCCAAGTGTTTCAAAACATCCCACAGATATTGGTCAAGGCTTTCAAAGATATTTTTTATAGCTAAAGCATGTCACTACAATTTTCCCATCATAATGTAAGTGGTGAAAAGCAGCCAGAATGGAAAGAGTGCTTTGCATTATGCTTCTAACTGCTGAAAAAGAGAAATAAAAATAAACCACTTATTTTTTGAAAGAATACTTTCTTTTATGTTTATGTGTGTGTTTAAGGGGGTATTTGGTTAGAGGTAACTAAAGAAAGAGTTCCTGGAATTAGAATGAACACTTTTTATGTGATCCCTTTGAAATAAAATTGCTGGGTTTTCACTCACATTAATTTAAAGTCCATTTTATAGATCCTTGGATTAGCAGGAGATTAAATGATGTTGAAATCAGATATGATGAAGCTCATTCATGTTCTTTCCCCATCCTGATTCCAGCTGTTACTCAGCCCATGTGGCCAAATTTTTTTGCCCTTTCCACTGCTTGTGTAAATTGTTCCTTAACCTGTCTTATTCAAATTGATGCCATTAACATTAATGTTTTCCATAAAATGTCTTTTCCAACCTGATTCCTTTTGAGTGCGGAGGGCTGAACATTATTATATAAATAGTTACACTGATGGGCATGTAGGTACAGTACTCTCCACAACTGGTATGCTCCCAGTTCAATCAATCAAAACTAACCAGAAATTCAGATGACCTGGTGTTATTTGCATATCCTTGTAATTAGCTATACATTTATATTTTATTGTATGAGCTCAGTAGCCAAAGGGATTTTTCCAAGTTTTCAGAAAGAGAAGCCAGGTTTAAAGAGAGTGGTATAGAAGCCAAGAGAGATTTAAACAGAAAGATTTCTTTCCACTGCAAAACTTAAAACAAAACAAAATGCAGGAAGGCAGAAAGGAATCTTTATTATTTAGGAACGTAACACAGATAGTGTTATTACTCCTACAACTGGAACAAGAGTTCCAATAAAGCTTTGAGAGTTAAGGCATTTTCTCACTGTATTTCAATTTAATTCTTGGAGAACGAGTTATCTTATGGGAATCATATGCAAATGAGACTTGAAAAGTTGTCCTTTTTTTTTTCTCCCAGCAACAGTTTCTAGAAAGCTTTAAAAGTAACACAGGTGTTGTTTAAAAAACCTAAGATATAATTATCTGAGACTTGGAGAGTTACTAATGATTCTCAGAGAGAATGAGAAGCAATTGTTATGTTAATGCGTACAGTGATTTATAAGGGGAGCAGTAATGAATGTTGTCACTTCTAAACAAAAAGCACTTTTAAAGAACATTGTTGAGGGGGGTGGTGTGGTGTGTGTTGTTTGTTTTGATTTGGTTTGGTTTTTTTTTCTTCCCCCTGCCAGGACTTAGAATTATGAAGTTTGCAATATCAGCAAGTTCAACTAAGTTGAGTTAACACTGTGAGTTACAAAAACTCTTCTTCAAAGATGTTTCTCTGACTCCTGCATAAACTAAAAATTTTCCTTTTTTCTTCATAATCTATTTTCATTTTGATTCCCCCTCTGTCCCAAAGACAAGTGCACATTCAAGTATAGCAGCGTAAACTAGGAATTACTAATATTAATACCATCTAGCTCAAGGTGACAATTAGATTTTAATTTTGGTTTACAGCATGCCCTTGCTTAAAGGCAAATTCATAGAAGTTTATTATCACAAGCCCTGCAATCTAAACCAAAGTATTTTGCAGTCATTTCTCTGTTGCCTGTAGTTATCCAGTTGGTGGCTTCATGTGACAAAAACCTGCCCAGGAACTTCTTCACTTTGAGGGTGACAGAGCCATGGAACAGGCTGCCCAAGGGGGTTGTGGAGTCTCCTTCTCTGGAGATATTCAAAGTCCACCTGGATGATGTCCTGTGTAATGTGCTCTGGGTGACCCTGCTTTAGCAGTGTAGTTGGAGTAGATGATCTCTGGAGGTCCCTTCCAACCCTTGTCTTTCTGTGTGATTCTTGTAGTGCTTCCCTCAGTGTAACCCATTATTTATTTATCGCTAATGTTTCTTCACCATCCAAAGTAGTTCGAATAATGAAAGCAACAGTAATTTTAGTAAATGTAGTATTCTTGACAAGAAAAGCTAAAATTAATTCTGGGTATTGCAAAATAAACAATGAACAAATAGTCTTCTGAGACAAAGAAGTGAAATTAATTCAGAAAATAAACACATTACTATGCAAATTATATCTACTAATTTGCCTATTAAGGAAGGTCAACCTTAATGACATTTGCATACTAATCTTTCTTTTTTCAATTAAGTAGAGTCAAAATACACTAGACTGATATCCTACTCCTTATGTCTTGATCTCAGAGAGAAAATAAGTTCTTTGGTTGCTACTAGAATTAGGGGAGAAACACGTTTGACTTTACCAGGAAAAGGAATCAGGTGTCTCGAAAGTCTGTGAGGTTACAAAAGCAAACAACTCGTCTGCAGGTTGCAGTTGAATATAAGCATGTGCGTGTGGACACCTAGGCAGTTGTTTGACTAAATTATCACCTCCTCTCCACCTCCCTACGAACAGGATGGTGGTACCCAGCTGACCATTTTGTCTAGGACGTTGGTGGGTGCAGAAGAAAAATCGCTCCAAGGAACATGTTAACATGTAAACAGTGTAGAGTATCATACACAAGTTCTTGATCCTGTGCCATGGCCCCATTTGAATGGCTGGGAACTACTCCATTTCTTAAGAACTTCAGAATTTTATCCAAGTAAACAACACAACATCTTTCTAGAGAAGAACTGTCATCCAGTGTAAAAGTGAACAAACTGCAGTAGTTTCTCGAGCTGTCAAAAGGCATTTGACAGAATTAACCAGAATTAGAGTATACATCTCCAGTTCTCAGTAAATGTGGATTTAGTTCTCATTTTGCTTTCATAATTGGATCAAGACATAGTGAAATTGTCTGGATGCCTCTGTGATTGAAACAAATTAGTTCCCCTTCATAGTCTCTTAAGAAGAGGGCCTTACCAAGGCTTCCTGCCATTCCCCTGTTCTTTCTATTTATTTACTGAGGCTCTGCAATTATAACAAGGCTTTCCTGAACAGCAAGAATACAAATGGTGAATGAAAACTATGAAGAGCTGCCCTAGGCACATATAATAATTCTGCTGCACACACCTATTTATATTTCATCAGGTTAAAGCATTAGAGCTCTACCAGGACATAAGCCAATGTGGTTTGGACTGAAACTAGTGCTGCTGCCATGAGGTGACAATTCCAGAGCCTCAGCTGGTAGAAAGCAGTGGAGATCAGTGGAGATGACCTAAATCTTCTTAGGGTCCTCTCCAGGGTGACCACAACAAGCTCCAGATTGACAGACGTGCTTCTCCAAAGAGGACTGGAGAAGGCCTCAGATTTTTTCCACTTTCCTAGTGTTCACATCCAATAAACACCAAAAAGCTATATAAAGCTTTACAAATTCCCATCAAAATATCTAGAAGCACTATACTCTACCCTGAACTGGTAGTAAGAAATAGGTATTGTGACATCCAAAGGCATGAAATAAACTTTGTACTTAGGATCTTTAATTAGAAGCTCACTATGCTTACCCTGAAATACATTTTAATGTATGACCACAAGGTTTACCACACATGGTGAAACAGGGATATCACACAGCAAGATTTCCTTATGACTTCTTATAGCCTTCACCATATTTTTTTTTTTTTCCGAAATAATCCACGTTTTTGTTTGTTTGCTTGCTTGTTTGTTTGATTTGTTCATTTGTCTTCAAGGAAAGAAACAAATAATACTCCTTGCACTGGGAATGTACTATCTGTTCCAGACAGCCTCTTGAGTATTCATATTTTTCAGATATGAAAATAGTTTTTCATATAGTTAATAAAAAAAAGGAAATCAGAGGTCAAGAGCCAAGCATCTATTGATGTTTTAACATTGTGTTTCTTTATTGGCTTTGTTTGCAGAGAGAGAACAAAATTACAATGACTGTTAATATAATTTGATTATAGTGTTGGCAGATTGATGACTCCTGACACTCAAAGTCCTTGAACAAGCCCTTGAAAAATATAAATGCTGGGAGTAGACCCTCTTCTATTAAAGTAAAACAAAATTTTACTGATGACTTCACAAGTTCAGAATATGTAAGTGCTCTTCAGACAGGCTTGGTGATGCACTTCAAACCTTGACTTCTACAGAAAGAAGAGCCTATCTCTTGTCCCTGTTTCCTCCATGACTCCAGAGTTTCTTGTGCTGATGTGTTTGCCTTATTACTTTCCATCCCTCAAAATCTGCAGAGTCCAGTCCCAGAAACTCCAGAAAAGTTTTTCTTTTTTTCCTCACTACCTTCCACCATCCCTTTCAATTAATTCTTATAAGACAGTCAGTTCTGCAGTGCTGGTGACCATGTGTGTGGGAGTCTCATCCAGTAATCACCTGGAGAGATATGGTTTTAGCTCCCTTGTTCACTCCTAAACTTACTGTATTTTTATCTCAAAGAACTGCTTGAGCATTTGTGCTTGGAATTCTGATTTATGGGGCTGGCCTTCAGTTCTCTGAAAATATCTAGATTCACCTGTACTGGTGTTTTCATTGCGAAGGGAAAAGAAAGGGCAGCTTGTTCCCTTCAAGTCTTAATTCCTTAACATCTCCACTGGGAGAGACAAAAATAGAAGTTAGCTGCCATCGCAATGGGGTTAAATTAATATGGACTCTTACATTTCGTATGTCAGTGCGTCATTGAACAGGTCCTTGCTGCCTCATGGGTTCTTTTCACAGAATTCACCAAACTACATCTTGGCTATGGAAATATATTATCCACAACATGAGGTCAGATTTTAATTACTTTCTAGAACTTAATTCCTCACCAGTTCCCAGGGACACATACTCATTCAGAGGATCATTCCTTTTCCGTACAAAAACTGCCAGGACTTTCCTTTGAAAAATCCAGCCTCTCCAGTACAACCCTAAAGGTATTTCCTGAGACTGTGTGGTGCTCTGAATTTCCAGGAAAGTCAGTAAACAGGAAAGTTGCGTGTAAGTTGCTAATAAATCTTGAGTTCTGCTAAATAAAATCAAAGAGAAATAAGGATCCTCTTGTCATGACTTAATATAGAACGCTGTCACGCTGCAGTAAATCATTTATATGTGGAGTGATTAGAACTGTGATTTAGAATTATTTCAGACATCTACAGTAAATAATAAGGTTTTTCAGTGGTTATTATATCAGCATACATCCTGCCACCTTCCCACTCAATTCCCTTTTCAGGATTGCTTTCAGGGGACCTACCTGAAATTATGTGGATGGGTTGACACCCTCCTTTCTCCTTGTTTCCTTGTGGGTCTGAGTCACAGGCTCATCTACACTGCACACAGGTTCCTGGGCTCCCTGCCTGAACAAGCCAGCAAGTTCCCTTCAGGAAAATATCCAGAAGCTGTTGGCAAGATAAACCTGACTTCAGACAATTGGCTTCAAATAGTTATGGATGTGAACCGTGTCTAATTTTGCTCCCCTTCATCTGAAGCAGTCCTTCAACACTTTCCCAGCATGATTTGTACGTTTGAATACTTTTTCTCCTACCCACAAGCATGCCTGCCAGCAGTCAAGGAATGAAATGTGCCCTCATTGCCATGCTATAAAAAAAGAGCTCTGGTGAATTACAACGCTATGCCTTGACAGGAAGGAAATGCCTACAAAGAAACCCCCTAGTAATTCCATTTCAGTGCCTCTCCAACCATTTCTATCCCTGCCTCTCCCCACCTTCATTCCTCTCCTAAACATAGAATCATAGAATGTTTTGGGTTGGAAGGAACTTTTAGAGGTCATCTATCCCAGGAGCAGGGACACCTTTAACCAGATCAGGTTGTTCAGAGCCCTGTCCAACCTGGCCTGGAATGTTCCCAGGGATGGGGCCTCCACCCCCTCTCTGGGCAACCCATTCCAGTGGTTTTTGTTCTTCATCAGCTGTTGAAAAAGTACAGGTAGAACTGGTTTATTATTATTATTATTATTATTATTATTATTATTGCTGCATTCTGGAATAGAAACTATTTAAAAATTCATATTAAATAAGCAAGAGTTTCAACTGCCAAAATGATAGGTGGTACGAAGGGAAAGGGAAAGGTAGGTGTTGAAATAAAACCAGAAGAATCATAGAATCATAGAATCATAGAATGTTTTGGGTTGGAAGGGACCCCTAGAGGTCATCTAGTCCAACCCCCCTGCAGGGAGCAGGGACACCGCTAACTAGATCAGGTTGCTCAGAGCCCCATCCAACCTGGTCTTGAATGTTCCCAGGGATGGGGCCTCCACCACCTCTCTGGGCAACCCGTTCCAGTGTTTCACCACCCTTGTTGTAAAGAATTTCCTCCTTAGATCCAGTCTAAACCTACCCTGCTTCAGTTTAAAACCATTACCCCTTGTCCTGTCACAGCTGGCCCTGCTAAAAAGATTTTCCCCATCTTTCCTATAGGCCCCCTTTAGATACTGAAAGGCCGTAATCAGGTCTCCCCGCAGCCTTCTCTTCTCCAGGCTGAACAAGCCCAACTCTCTCAGCCTGGCCTCATAAGAGAGGTGCTCCAGCCCTCGGATCATTTTAGTAGCCCTCCTCTGGACCCGCTCCAACAGTTCCATGTCCTTCTTGTGCTGAGGGCTCCAGAGCTGGACGCAGTACTCCAGGTGAGGTCTCACCAGAGCAGAGTAGAGGGGCAGAATCACCTCCCTCGACCTGCTGGCCACGCTTCTCCTGATGCAGCCCAGGGTAGAGTTGGCTTCTGGGCTGCCAGCGCCCATGGCCGGCTCAAGTCCAGCTTTTCATCCACCAGCACGCCCAAGTCCCTCTCGGCAGGGCTGCTCTCGATCCTTTCTTCCCCCAGCCTGTACTGATACTGGGGATTACCCCGACCCAGGTGCAGGACCTTGCACTTGGCCTTGTTGAACCTCATGAGGTTCACACAGGCCCACCTCTCCAGCCTGTCCAGGTCTCTCTGGATGACATCCCGTCCTTCTGGTGTGTCAACCGCACCACTCAGTTTGGTGTCATCCGCAAACTTGCTGAGGGTGCATTCGATCTCGCTGTCTAAGTCATTGATGAAAACGTTAAACAGCACCGGTCCCAGTACGGACCCCTGAGGGACACACATTCTAGGTATCTTTTATTTTTTAATAAATCCATTTAAATTCTAAGAAGAAAGCAAAGAATAGCTTTCGGGGAGTTAAATAAGCATAAATCTCTCTACTTGGAGTGTTACACTTTATGAGTGCTTATACCTCCATCCAACACCTCATGACTGCCTTGTCATCTGTGACAGCCTGAGTGCATGAGCTGTCCCCTGGCTGTGCTATGGCATGATGCAGCCTGTCGCCCAGGGTCATCACGGACTACCTGATGATCTTCTTGCCAAAACTGAAGGCAGACAGGCTTTTTGCCCTAAATAACAACAAAATAAGCAACTGAGCAGATCAAAACAGGAGTAAAAAATAAGCTTTTGCTTTTTTTTTTTTCCCCAGACAGAAGTTTCTACACTTTATTCAGCTCTACAAAAAGCTCCTTCTTTTATAGGAACTAAAAGAAAGCGAGTATCTTAGAGAAACACAGGTAAGACAGTGAGTTAGCTACATGTATTTTCAGGTTAAAATGTCTTCAGCCTGTCTTCTATCACAGCTGCTTTTAGTGCTTGCTAGGGATGTGGGAATGTCTCTGTGGCTGCTAAAAATAAAGACTACTCCAGCAGTAATGGCATGAAATGCCGTGTAATCTGTTTTTGTCTGTGTTTTAAAGTGGTCTTAGTGCTCTTAACTCATAGCTGAGTTTTTACATAGAACGAGGTGGAAACAGAAACCTCTTTTCTTTGGAATTTCTATGAGCAAAATACTATTTTGAACAAGAAAAAGGTGACTATTTTAGGTTTTAAATACAACAAAAACTCCATAACATTTTCATCCAGAATTATTGCAATTTTTAAAACATTATTTATATTAATATGACATAAAATAATATACAATGTGTATAAAATATATACAGTATATAACTTTATATTTTTTAAAAAAGAGCCAAAAGGTAACAGTTAAAATGAAACGTAAATATTTTGACATTTTAGAAACAGTTGATCCAAAACGATTGCCTTTACCATTTTCTCCTTGCATTTCACTTTTTGTCAAGTCTGTGTAGCTCCACAAAACGTTTGGGTTTGATTCAAATTTTCCCTTTTGATGAAGTGTTTTACTGGATGCTTTCCAGGGATGTCAGCACCCCCTTTCGATGGAAAAAGTGATGATTGTCCATTAGTCGAATATTTATTTTTTCAGGTCTGTATCTGCAGAAAGTTCCACCTGGTCCCTGCTCAGGGATCCCAGTGTCCTTTATGCCCCTCCCACCATCTGCTCTCCCTTCTCTCACTGCCCTGTAGATCATCTGTACGTCAGACCACAATTTTTCAGACTAAGTCAGAAAATCATAGATTCAGAGCTCTTGATGTACTTGCCCAAATCCCTGTGAAGCTCAATTTTCTGAGTCATTGATTAGAAATTTTTAATAATAACTAAAATGGCTAAAAAAGTAACAGAAAGTGTTTTGTCCCTGAAAATGTTTTACCTTATCTTTGCAAGGGGTGTCTCTTTCTCTTCTCTGTCTACACAGGAAGAATAGGTGATTTAAAATGGCCAAGGCATGTAATTTTCAGATGACTGAAATAAGGTGAAATCAAATTAATCCTTGAGGTTCAGTTTCTAAGTATCTCCTCTGCTGCAAGGATGCTTATTTCAATATTGGTTGTGGGTTAGGACTGGGGGTTTTTTGGGGGGGACAGTGGTGGAATTTTTGCCTTTTTTTTTGTTTTGAGGTTTTTTAAATCTTTTTTTTTTAAGGTGAGATGCAATTTTTCTTCATTTATGAAGATTCATCTTTTTCTGGAATGTAAAACTTCATGAACCAATATATTGCATGAAAAATGGTGTGTTGATGTTGACAGACAGCCAAGGAAGAGTACTTTATTTCCTAAATTTCCAGTTTTATGTTGGATTGTTGAGGTTATCAGTCTGATTTATTTTAGTATCTCCTGTGTTTACTATGCTGAAAGAATATGTTGTGAGCTGTTGAGAGCAAAGGAAAGAAAGTAAATGGCTTTCATCCTATACCAAATGGTGAAATCCACTTTCAGCGGATGGGAAACAATACCTTGATTTGATCTGAAGAACATAAGTGACCAAGAAGACGGTATCTGCTGAGCTTTCTAAGAACCCTTTACAAATTTTTCATTCTGCTTCTTTATATTTTTTCCCTGAAATATCTCTGTCTGGCATTCTTTTTCTGATGGCTCTGCCCCTGAAGAATGAGGGCATAAGGTGACATGTGCCTATCCCTACTTAAGGTGTCTGCAGGGGTGATGCTGAGGACTGGAGAAAGTCATCATACTCTGGTCCAGATTATGTCACATCTGTGGATCTACATCAACTTCAGTCTGAACAATTTGTAAAATTTTAAAATAAATTTATGTTAAAGGAACTCTGTTTCATTCTCTCCCCTTTACTTGCGTGGAGAGGGATCAAAAATACCCCAACAGCTTGAATTTTTAATAATCATGTATAGTTCTGCAAAATAAGAACAGAAATCTAAAGAAGTCAACTCTGTCAAGAATTTATCCTTATTGGAGGACAAACTCAATAATTTTGCAAGATACTTAGTTGCTTTTTAAGCTTGTCTCAGTCATTTCATTTTACCTTTGATTCCTTTTTTTGGCTGAAAATATTAAAGTGAATAACCAAACACATTTTGAACCTTTTTTCCTCAGAGAGATGATCATACATGTTTGCTGTAATATGATAAAAACAAGTATCTACTGATGCATTTTTTACTTTAAAGAAAGCTCATATTCATTGTTGGAATACAGTCACAGGTGACAAAAAACATACATACAATGCTTGAAAAATTGATACGTGATAAGCACTGCTTTCCAAACTGGACATGTCCTCACTGTTAATTTTGTTTGTTAGTGTCCCCCCACTGTATTTTATCCTTTATTTAGAAAATAAGTCCTGTTGGAGGGGATTCTTCTCGTTATCATTGAGGGGGATTCATCTCACTCAGCTAGAGAGACCTGAAAGTCTATGGAAAGTTGGGCTTTTCCAGAGTGGTGGTTCAAGTATAATTTCAAACAGAATCCTGTTCTGTTCTCCTGGTACAGCCCAAGATGCTGTTGGCCTTTTCCTGTCACATGGGCACATTGCAGCCTCATGTCCATCATCCACCAGGACTCTGAAAGACTTTTCTGCCGAGCTGCTTACCAATCTGTTGGCCCCCGGCCCATCCTTCTGCATGGTCCTTTCTCTTCAAGGATTAAAAGGAAATATAGAAAGCTCACTTAGATTTACTGCTGAAATTTTAAAACACTGTTAGATTAATCACTCTCATAGCAATGTACCTGCATAACACCTTAAAACTGTGCCCTCATTGACACAACTAAATATTCAAGACAAGGTGTTGTCAGAGGTTGAATTGCCTCCAAGAGGCCTTGTACTTTCTTCTTTTTTTCTTCTTTTTTTTTTTCCTTTTTGGTATTTTTTTGTTTTTTTTCCCCCCTCAGGAAAACAGCATGTTTTTATTTGCAGGCAAAAATATGTTGGAGAGAAGTGACATCTATAATTTTGTGTCCACTACAACTCCGTTTGACTCTGAGCCATGTTGAGTGTCTCTGTAACACCCATATTCCTGAAAATATGTCTCATCTTTACCCAGGCAAATGGCATCAAAAGGTAAAATACCTGAAATGTTCTTCCCTCTACTCTCTTGTGGGCATTTCAGGGGTTTAATTTATCAAGAGTCTATAGCCAGTAGCAGCATATACCAATAATTTTTATTAAGAAAATTTGGGGTGGGGAGTGGGGTGAGCCCTACTCAAAAATAACACAAAAGCAAAAAAAACACCCAACCCAAAACTAAAAAACAAAACCCCAAACCAACAAGATTCTCTAAACTTCAGAGAAATAGGATGTTGCAAATGTAGACTTGCCTGAAGCAAAAACATGAACATATTCCACTGTTTTTAGAATTTAACCAATTCCTCTGAAGAAAATCTGTAGAATGAAAGGATTATGCAAGGCTGTGTTTATGCAGGTTACATGACCCAGGCCTGCTATAGACATTGCTTACTTTTAAGACTGAGTTCCTGAAATCAAGTTTGTGGATGATGGCAAATTGAGGGGGTGCAGTCAAGATGCTTAAGGGCAAGGCTCTCCTTCAAAAGGATATAGACAGGCTAGAGGAATTGATTGACAGGAACCTCCTGAAATTCAAGAGGACAAAATGCATTCAAAAATGCATACTTTAAAACAGGAGAAGTTCCAACAGGATATAGGAAGAAACTATTCCCCCATGAGGATAGTCAAGAAGGGGAGCAGGTTGCCCAGAGATGTTCTGCAGTCTCCAGCCTTGCAGGTTTTCAGGACTGGACTGAATTAAACCCCGAGCAGCCTGACCTGACCCTGTAGTCAATACTATCTTGAGCGGGTGGCTGGACTAGAGACTTACAGAGGTCACTTCCCATTAATTATTTTATGATTCTAAATACTGACATTCATACAATTCTTAATGGTAGTATTACAATATGTTAAGTGTGTATTACCCAAAAGTCATCTGTAAGAAAAACTATAATTTAGCAGCAATGTGGTTTATATATCTATAACTGCATTCATAAACACATAGACACATATATGCAAAATTTATACGCGTATGTACGGGTATGTACAGACATGGGCACAGATACAGACATACATATATGTGAATAATACTGACCTAATTTTCCTTGGCAACCTGCATCTGTTTCCTCAAAGCCTGACTTCTCTCTTGCAACAGCTCTGTTTCTGATTTACCCCATCTCTATGTTAGTTTCGTAGATAGTAGTCTGACGGTGCTGTTTCTATAAAAATGAGTGCTATATAAGGACTTTTGTGCAAATAAGGGTGCTTTTAAACAATTGTGACTTATCTAAAGAGGAAGCCAACCTCCTTGGAAAAGGGTGAACCCTCACTGTTGACTCCAGGCAAAATCTTGAAATAGAAAATAGTGATCACCCACATATCCTGATGGGCATCCTTTTATTCCTTGAACTTTCTGTATATCATCTGCCCATTGACCTTGTATTCTGCAAAACCTGGTTCCCCGCAAGACCCCAGAGTATCACAGTCTTTAGCATGTCTCAGTGGGGCTGGGACTTATCATCCTTCCATTCAGGGGCAGAAAAGACCCAGGTCTTCAAGTTCATTTCTGCATCTAATTCCTCTTGGCTTTAATGTACTCCAATGGGAACCAAGTGCTTACACACCTTTCAGGGACTGGAACTAAGTGGTCTGCTAGAAATCAGAGAGAATATGTATGAAAGTAAAGACATTATCATTGATCCTCCTCACAGCAACTAGTTTATCACTTTTCTGTTTCTCAGAATTACCTGAGTCTTAATAGCATCCTGATCCAGCCCATTTTACATAACACCAGACTCACTTTTGATGCTACCATTTGCTTCAAGCTCTTTTAATCTTTGAAGAAAATTGTTCCAGTCTGCAAATTGAATGGATCATCACTGAGTTGAAATCTAAGGAGGGACGTGAAGTGCTGGTGCACTGACTTCTCCTCCCACTGCCTTCATAATTTAAAAAGTGACTTAACCTTATAAGAAATTGCAAGCCTCATCGGTGCATTGAGCAGAAGGAGCTATTATGTTTCTAGGGTAGTTTTTTGATCAGAGCGGTTCAGTCTGTATAAGCGTGTGTGTGCTTAAGCCATTTTGCTTTTCAAAGTGCAGAGACACACCTCTTTTTTTTTATTCTTCATGCTCCAATGAGTTTCACCTTCAGCATGAACTTTCATATCTTCTCTCACTTCATTCAAGAAAAGTAGAGCACTGTTCCTAACAACACATAATGGACCAATGTTGCATAAAAGCAGAAGGTATTGCACAAGACTGGGATGGAGACTGCCAAATAATAGTTCTTCTTGTTTTCAGGTGTTTTCTTTGTAAAGTCTGAGCCAGCATTTGACACCTTTGGCAAACTGCATGACAACTTACTCCTTGAGTGACCCCATTGAAACCAAAGGAACTCTATGGAAAATATTCTGCTCCAAGAGAGCAGAAGCAAAGCTATTTTGACCTGGGAAACTGTGCAAGAGCGTATCCTACTGGGAAGGATTTGGACAGACAGATGGCTTAAGAAACTCAAGGTAGATTGAGTGACAGATCCTTCACCTGCCACTGTTTCAGACTAGTTCTCTTCTTTGACAGTTTCTGTGTATTCCCATTCAATGGCCTTCAGTTGTGACCATGAAATGCTATATCTGTGGGTGTTCACCCATGTCTGGAGGCAATGTCATTCCAATGTCACACATTTCATGTGTGAGTGTGCATACCTCTCTGTGCTGCAGACAAGGACATATTTTTCACATTTCAGGCTTGATTCTACCTTTCTCTAGTAGGTTAGCTTATTATTGCTGTTTTCTCCTACTTTTTGCAGGAAGCCTTCACCCTGAGCCCTGCAAGGAACTGCGCAGGGGCTTGACTGTGTTTCTCAGTGTGGTACTAGATCAAATTATTGTCAGAGGTCCCATTAAACCTAAATCAGTCTATGTTTATGGCTTGAAGCCAAGTCAGGAATATAAAAGATGTAAATCAAGATAGTAATTTGTATCAGGCATTCCTAGGATGGTGCTTTGTGGGTGCTAAAGTTCTAATATTTAGATCAAAATGAGTAACCTGTCTATCCCCCAACATGTAGGACATCACTACACTTAACTGGGTAGAGATAATGGGAGGGGAAGTGGTAAAAAGGAGAGTGATACAATCTCTGGATGCAAGTTTCCTTGCCTTCCCTAATAAAGAACCCCTCAGATAAGTTCATTTCTGTGAGACTGGGGCCGAAAGCTAGTGCTTGCCATCTGGAAATGCTGCTTATTTGTTAATCACATGCATGCTTCTCCATAGTTTTGACCACCATGAGACAATAGAGATGGTTCAGACTCATATGCCATTTTGCACTTACAGCCTGTTACACCAGTAAGCCTTTTGGTATTAAACCCAGCCTGGTTTCTTCTCCTGTAGAATCCAGGCTAAACTAGATTTATATTATTATACCAGGCCTACCTGGCACCACTGAAATCAAAATAGCAGCTGATACTGAAACAGACTCACTTTTTTAAGGTCTCATTAGTAATCACCAGCAGAACACCCCCCTCAATATTTTCTTGAAAATACCAGAATATGTTTTACATTCATGTCTACTATCTTTAGCAATTTGAAATGCATCACCCGGCACCAATCTGTACATTAGCATCTGTGCATGTGCTGACAAAGGTGCAGAGAAGAGAAAGAGGAAAGCTTTCCTTCCACAGGAGTTGAAGCAAATAAATGTAGAAGAGAAAACACCTTGTTGGTGCCCCTCTTAATGTATTTTGATCAAAGCTGCCCTACTTCATGTATTATGCATCTTTTCCTGATCCCTATCAGAACAGGAAATTGCTGTAGGCGAACTCTCAGTTCTTATGCACAGAAGAGAATAGCTAGATTTACCTTGCCAGATTTCTTATCAGTTCCTGACCCCCTTAAACTCTACAAATCTAAAGTAACTCCTGTTTCTGTGCAGTTATGCGGCACTTTAAGTGGCAAACTGTGTATAAAACTGGCAAATTTTGTACTATTCAGATCTCAGATAGGAATCAAAATTGTGCTACCACAAATTCAGTCTTCTCTATGCACCAGTTACTAAATGCCTACTATGAAAGACAAGTGATATAGTGATGGAAGTGTGAAATAAGAAGGGAAAACCTCAAGGAACTGTATCTGCTCTTCTGTGACCATGATTCTTGCATCCCATGATTTTCTGCTGGTCTTTGTATCTATTTTACCCTCCTATGAGAAAGGAGTGGGACGGGAGGCAAGGATGGTGAGCATCAGGCCCCAAATTGGAAGAAAGGATGCATCTGGGGAATGTATGCAAACCCAAGAGATATGAACCATTTTTGAATTCCTCAGCTTTAGGCAGTGCCTCCACAAAGAAAGACAAATTGTCTGATCTGGCTCTGCCTCACTTTACCCATATGTAAAATGGGGAGTGGTATATTGATTTCTCAGGATAGTGTGAGGACCTGATTAAAACTGGGAAAAAAATCCATCACAGAGTTAAAAAAGGTGCTGAATACCTAGATATTATTTATGATGATAAAAGAGATAGTGCCCACATTCTCTGTATTATCTCTTCATACATTATATGGTAAACTCACTTGAATCATGACCTTTATTTGCAGTGTAGCCACAAAAATGCGTGAGCAAGAGTTGTGGGTGATGACTCTCCGAGTAAAACCGTGCCTCTGAATGTCCTTGATCTGATAAAGTGCAACAGAGGATGATGCATTTTAAGTTTTAAATGAGGTATTTCAGGTTGAAGGGGGGAATGTAAAAAAAACCAAAACAGCATGTACATGTGCGTGTCTGCTCTTATAAAAGGCTGCAGCAACCTCAAAATAAAATAGTATCTCGCCCTCCAGAGTTCACAGCAACTTCAGATGTTTAATATATAGAAAACAAATGTTTGACAACTTCAAACTCCATGGATCAGAGAAATAATGAATATTGTTTTACAGTGTTATTTTTAGCCTACACTAAAATAGGTGAAAGTCTGTGCTGGCAGCAGAACATTTTCTAGCAAAAGCGATTGATACAGTAGGGATCGTTACTGTCTTTAATTAAAAGATATACTCCTACACAACTCCCTCATCTCCCATCAAAACTCCTCTGAAATTATTATATATTTATTCTTTATAAATAGCCAGAGTTTTTTATAGTTCATTCTTGGCCTGATCAACAGGAAGTTTGACCTTGACTTTGAAGGAAGCAGGATTTAGTGCTAAAATTTTTACAGTTGATATCCTTTGACAAGCTGGAGAGGTGGGCCTATGTGAATTTCATGAACCTTCAACAAGGCCAAGTGCAAGTTCCTGCACATGGGTTGGGGCAATCCAAAGCATACATACAGACTGGGCAGGGAATGGATGGAAAGCAGCCCTGAGGAGAAGGGCTTAAGGGTTTTGGTTGATGAGAAGCTCAGCATGACCCAGTAATGTATGCTTGCATCCTGGAAAGCCAACTGTGTCTTGGGCTGCACCAAGAGAAGTGTGAGCAGCAGGTCAAAGGAGGTGATTCCGTCCCTCTACTCTGATCTCATGAGACCCCACCTGGAGTACTGCATTCAGCTCTGGGGCCCCCACCATGAGAAGGACATAGACCTGTTTGAGTGAGTCTAGAGGAAGGCCACAAAGGTGATCAGAGGTCTGGAGCACTTCTCCTATGAAGACAGGCTGAGAGAGTTGGGGTCGTTCAGCCTGGAGAAGTGAAGCCTCTGGGAACACCTTATCACAGCCTTCCAGTACTTGAAGGGAGCCTACAAGAAAGCCGGAGAGGGACCTTCTACAAGGACATGTAGTAATAGGACAAGGGGTAATGGCTTAAACTGAAAGAGGGTAGATTTAGATTAGATATAAGAAGGAAATTGTTCACTCTGAGGGTGGTGAGGCACTGGAACATGTTGCCCAGAGAATCTGTGGATGCCCCATCCCTGGAAGTGTTCAAGGCCAGATTGGATGGGGGTTTGAGTAACCTGGTCATGTGGAAGGTGTCCCTGCCCGTGGCAGGAATGTTGGAACTAGATGATCTTTAAGGTCCCTTCCAACAAAAATTATTCTTGATTCTCTGATAATTCTCCATCTCAGTTCTTTCCATACAGGAGTTTATTTACTTTTTTCTTTCTATTTTTCTTCAGTCATCCATACAGTGCCTTGTTCTGGTTTGTTCCATCTTATTTTCTTTCTACAGTGCTCTCCAATTTTTTAAGTGTCTTCTTTCTTTTAATATATGCTCTTTGTCAGTGTTTGCTCCATAGTTGAATATTTTACATTTATCTGAATTAGATCCCATTTCTACCTGTAACATTTATCCTATATTTAAAATGTTCCTGTTTTTCTTCATCTGGCTACTCCTAATTTTTGAAGCTTTCATCTATTAGCTTGAAATACACAATTTCAATACTGTAGTCACAGTTATTTATAAAAATATCAAAAACCTGCAGACAGAGAACAGATCTTTCCACAAAATCAGTGACCCAGATTTGCTCTGAGCTGTTTTCAGATGGATTATATTTACTGTGACAACCCTTAATTTATATTGGGAAAGATGAAAATGTAACAAGAAGTGGTACTGGAATAATTCATAACATTTAATCCTCTTTTCCTTGTATTTAGAAGAGCCTTCCACTCAGAACCAAAAAGAAAACTCATTTGTAAGATCATAAAAAAAGAATCTTCTGTTGAAATTGTGTGCTAGACAAAATAGGGACTTCTAATTTAAAAAAAATCACAAATATTTATTTTTTTTTTACATCATTACTTCACACTCAACAAATTTGGAAGATCTAGATTCATCACCTCAACATCCTTTTCTCCACTAAAGTTTATTATTTTCCTCATTTTTTTCTTCTTTTAGTGTATCTTGGGTGCCAAGATTTTCCCCAGATTATGGCCTCTCCAAGAGTAAGGACTTTAATGGGTAAGGGAAGGTACAGTTTTTTCTATCAAGAATGGGAACATGGAAATCACTGGCAGACACTACTCTGAAGGAGCCTCTAAACAAGGGCCAATGAGCACAAACTGAAGCAGAAGAGGTTTCAGTTGAACATGAGGAAGAACTTCTTTACTTTGAGGGTGACAAGGCACTGGAACAGGCTGCCCAGGGGGGCTGTGGAGTCTCCTTCTCTGGAGATATTCAAACCCCGCCTGGACAATGTCCCGTGCCCCCTGCTCTGGATGAGCCTGCTTTAGCAGGAGGGTTGGACTGGGTGATCCCCAGAGGTCCCTCCCAACCCCTGACATTCTGGGATTCTGGGATTCTGTGAAATATTTCCATCTCCTGTAAACAGCAGGATGTTTCTGATAATTGTATTTGTACTGTGATTTGGCTATGGGAAGCCAGCTCTCCCTATCTTACCTGCTGCTCATTTGTGAAGTATGGATCAGGAAGCCTGTGGCATGTTCTGCTGGGCACATGTTCACCTTGGGTTTTGCATCAGTGAGATTTTAGCTGCTCAGAGATTAAAGCTGGACTTGGTAACAGTGCTGGGTTGAAACTGTCTCATTGCTTTTGTGACTTGGTTTGTATCTAAACAGTACAGACATATACATGAAATCTCACATTTAAAAAACAGGACAGAAACATTTCCCAACCTCTATAACATATGGTCAGTCCCAATTAATTGTCTATAATTGTCTATAAATGTTCTTCAGTTGTTAGATGAGAGATGTTAGATCTAAATACCATATCACTGTTGTCAAACATTATTATACAGCAGACAGTTAATATTTCACTAGAAGTTTCAAGCTGGAATGTGCTAAAGGATTGTTAAAACATATCTGTCCTGAGGCTTGTTGAGGGCTGCATTTAGGACCTTGCTTACCTTAAAATCAGATTGTTTGGCTTTAGTTCATCTCTGGTTTTATATATTCACAGTTCAATGCCTATTACAGGTCTCAACGTTTTGCTTTAAAATCGAAAAATAGGTCTTTAAAAATCTCCATAACAGAAATGTAGCCATTAACAGTCCTCTTCTTCTGAGATAATTTTGAAGAAATCCCACTGATTTAGAGGCCCTTTACTCTCTGTCATCTTTCCCTTTGTTATACTGTGAATATTAACTCTATACTCACATTCACTAGGAAATGTTTTGACATATGACATGGTTGGGTAGCAGCTTACATTTCCATAGCTGTTAGGACGTTTTCCATTGCTTTTTTTTTAACAAGACAAGCTAGGCACACTCCATATGTACATGTTTATCCCCCAAGTCCAGTGGCTTATTCCCAGATAAATGTTTCTAGGGTACTCTGATTTGAAGATATGGAAAGATAAGAATAAGAGACTGCTCAATAATCCATTTCAAACCCTGTATGGCAGAGCCTTGATACCATATAATTACCTTCAAAAACTTATTGTGTTCTGTTTTGAATGTAGCTGGCCTTTGTTGTTCCTCCTCTTCTTGAGAGGCTATTACAAAACCTAATTGCCCTGAAAACCAAGAATCTTGTCATTTCCATCTGACATGCGTTCAATATTCCATTTCTACCTGTTTTATCCTGACACTCACTGGCTTTTCAGATAAATCTCACTCCTCTCTGCTTTTACCCAGCCTGCTTCCTCTCAGTCTTCATTTTGCAAGGTTGTTGCACGCTCTGTCACTCCTGAAGAGTTTTCCATTCCCCTGACCAACCTGGACATCTCCGCTATCGGTTGTTCCAGCTTGGCCTGCAACTTCAGGCTCAGTTGAAAAGTCCAGAAGAGCACGTAAACACCCCTGATTACTGGAATTTCATGGCAGTGAAACTATATTGTGCTGTGTTTTTAGCTCTAAATTGTGAGTTTACTTTTCATCATTGTGGGAAGACTGGGCTAAGAATGCTGGGCTAGATTTAAGGATTGAGTCTGGACTGACAGCTGATGTGTGACAAAGATTAAGAATTGCTAAAAAAGGACATTTACCACTGTTTTGTTATTTTCATGAAATTATTTGGTGAAGTTGTGCCAGGCTCATTCTCAGTATGAAAGGATTTTAATGAGGGAAAAGACAGTAAATGCTGCCAAACCCAGAAATCTTTCACCATAATTCATTCAAATCTTAGATCCAGGAACATGAACTGGCATTCTCAGTTGCAGAGGCATTCAGGGATACTGCAACTCAAAATCTCTCCTGCTTGTCTTCTGGACATCTGTATTGCATCCATAGTAATTCCAAGACACGTGTTTACTTATTACAAATACGATACTGGCATGTGCTAAAAGACTTTTCTTATTTAGGCATTTGATCTGTTTAGTTTACACAAAAGAATCTTTCTGCTAAGATGATATTGGGGAAACATCTTGTTGTTGGCCTCTAGAACTGTGCATAAAACCTGGAAAACACCCCCTTAAAACAAAACAAAACAAAACCAACCAAAAAACCACAGCAAAACCACAACACTTAACTCACTGAAAGAATGATTTCTTCCTCCCAACAGTCTGTACAAACAACATGGTTTAAATTCAGAGGTCATGGAATAAAGGAGGCAGATAAAAAGAAGCAGAAAGTCAGACAGAGAAGCTCCATGTATCTCCCATGAGCTGAAACAATTGCCAGGGTGTGGGGAAAAAGGTATTATTATTTCAAGCCAAGATGTTAGGGTTCAACTGATGGGCAATAAACAATTTTCTGTCCATGCTGAAGATGTAAAAATTATAGGACTTGTAAACCCCAGGTAAATAATCATAGAATCATAGAACCATTTCGGTTGGAAAAGACCCTTAACATCATCAAGTCCAACCATAAACCTAACACTGCCAAGTCCACCAGCGTATATGAATAAATAGTGTAACATGCTCTTTTTTTTATTTTTTTTTTTTAATTCTCTTCTTTCTCTGTCACTATCAGGCATCCAGAAGTGAAGAGTGTTTGTACTGAGCAGGCAAGGAACTTTTAAAAAGTAAGTGTTAAGATGTTTAATTTTATATGTGACAGTTGTGGCCCCAGAAATGACTATCTAGCAAGCCAGTCTTGGCACAGTTAGAATGTGGGTGAGAGTTGCAAATTGAATAATTACATTATTAAATCATGTGTGACACTTTTCTCATCCAGTGCTAGACAATCCCAGTCTGCACACCTGGTTGCTCAGGTGTCCCCTTGTAATTAATGGACAAACTCAGGCTTTTTCAGGATGATTTTAGGACAGATTTAGGCACTGTTTTAGTGCAACATGAACTGGTCCCTATGCTTCACTATTGACTGATGGTAACGGGAACCAAAACAGACCAGTTTCGTTTACATAATCCACATTTTTTTATTTTTCTCCTTGAACTTAATTGCCATGATGAAACAAAATTAAATTTTGGCACTCATTTAACTTCCTCACTTGATATTTGCCAATTACTAGACAGATTTTCTTGTTCTGTATCTGTAGCATTCAAAATGCTGAGCTGGTCTCCTATCTGGGTGTTATGTGAGCCTAGATTAAGTAGTTTGGGAAAGGAGAATGAAAGGATGTGTTACTTACAGCACAGTACAAATAATTAACTTGTGCAAATTTCGAAGTGGTTTATTTAAGGATATTTTTCCATGTTACAGGACACTGCGTACTGCTTGAACTTATGACACCATAAAATGTTAGGTCTGTGGCTCAGTTTGGGTTTTGGAGGTCGGCAGGACACAAACAATATTACTGCAGAGATTAAAAAAAAAAAGTTGTCTCTTTCCCAGTACAACACATGTCAGGGAAATCACTGGTCTTTGAATAACTCTTTTTTTTCTCTTTTCTTCTTTTTTTTTTTTTTTTTTTTTTCCTGCCTTAAACAAAGGATATTAGCAAATCCTAGTTGTATCATGTTAGGTAATACAATTTATTTAGCAGCAGTATGTTCCCATTCTGCTAATGCATTCACTAAAAGGTCATCTTTTTCTAGTCAACAGATTACCAATTTAATTAGCTGAATTACCAGTACATTTAATGGCTCATCTCTAATGAAAACGAATCGAGATTTATTGATATGAATGACAAATGTATTAAAGAAGGAAAAATGAGCAAAATCAATCGTTAACGTGAGTACCATTTTGCAAAGGCAAAACTAATCTTTCAGAACTGTGCAATGTCTGAATCAAAACTTGTTTGAGACTTGAACTTGAGCTGTAACTGCTCTTTTTTAAAGTTTGAATGCATACATACTGCAGTGTGATAAAAATAAACTAGTTTGAAACACAGTTCTGAAAAAAATAAAATTAATAATAAAGAGCACAGGAAGGCAAGTGTATTTTGCAGATATAATAAAAAACAGTAAAAGCTTTATTATTTGCTGAAATACAGAGTATATAATGTTAGAGTAAGAATTGTGGAAAAGATGAGAGCATGCCCTGACATCTGCAAATAGGAATAGTATATGCTGAAGGAATAATATATGCAGCAGGATGGCTGTGAAGTTTGGTGATAACCTGATAATGAAATGAAAACTGAGAAATGTCAGTGGACGAGCAGAGGAAAAGAAAATATTGGGAGGGAGAGGAAAGCCATTCAGTTATATCAGAATCAAATTATGATAAAGAGGAAGAAAACCAGTGTACAAGTCATCACATAATTACTCTATGGACACTGGGTATAAATTTATTGGTGTTTTGCGAGATGAGAAAATTAATCAAGAATTGTTAATGTTTCTTTTCTGCTCAGAATCTGGGAACCACTGAAGATGAAAAAATGGCATGAAGGTTGTCTTCTTTCCTCCTTTTTTTTCCCCCCTTTTTCTTGGACATGGTGCAGACTCAGCTGATCAATTTGCAAATAATTTGAGTCCTCTTTCAAAAAGTTCTGACAAATAGTTAAAGAAAACACCTTCCAAAAGGCAACTGGCTGAAAAGATGAAGCGAGCTAGCTAAATGTATCCCTTAGTCATCAGTGACTCTGCGTGTGGTTGTCTTTGTCATGGAAACAGCCGGTGAGAAATTTCCTTGGGAGAGAAATCACTGATTTCTTAATCAAATATTGAATTAAAATATTTTCTAAGAGCCAAAACAGCATTTAGAGTAGCACTTCTAGCATGCTGCAGGAAAAAAATTCTGCCTGTTACATCTTCTGTGGTTCTGCCTCCCTAGACAGTGGGGATGCAGAAAAACTGTCTCTGACCGTGATAAATCAAAGGACTTGGACTCTCACTATAATGATATGATACATGCTGCTGAGAGTCAGCAAATACTGGCTCAGCTGAAGCCCAGCTAACAAGGCTGCCTGGCTTTAGGACCAAAGCTGAATCTGTTCAGGCTCCCTCAAAGTAAAACTAATTTCTCCTCACTGTTTTACTTCGCCCCGGCACTATCAAAACCGTAAGAGAAATAGCGTCGTTTTCTTTTTTTTTTTTTTCTTCTTGGATGAAGTGTGAAGTGTTATTATTGAAGGCGGACATGTATTAATCTTTTTTTCAAGTGATACTGTATCACTGAAAAAAAACCAATTCTCCACAGCACGATTTCAATGAAGGATTTTCAGCTACCTCCAGTCACTTGATATCTCTGTTCCACAACTGGGTAAGTATAATCTCTATAAACAAGGGATGGGCATGATCAGAAGTAGTTTCATTTAACGCTCAGAGGATCTTATTTTCCTACAGTATGACTTGTCTTTATTACATCACCTTTGTGTTTGCACTGGAAGAGAAACTATGAATGAGACACCGAGTACATGAGTTTTGTCACCCCATGGAATACCAAATGAAAACACCCTGACACAATGTACGTCATCTTTGCAGGCAAAGGCTAAGTCATGTTATGGAGGGGGCAACTTTTACGTCATTCACTTCACAGAAGTAGCTCACCTCGTGTTGTCTGCTTAAAGCATAAGTTTTCCCAAGAATGTATAATGTGGTACAGAAGTAATACTGTGGAAAGTGGAAATTTCCCCCTTCTGCCTCAGATGGAATGGTGGCATCATCTCAGAGCAAAAAATATTGCTACAAATGCAGAGAAAACACCCTTTCGTAATGCTTGCCGTGATACTGGCATTAGAGATGTTGACACTTCTTATGCTCTGTTTTTTCACAAACATTACTCATGGTTCTGTAGAAATCATTATCCAGTGAAAGGCAATGCTCTCATGTACTTCTCTTTTTTCTTCCCTTTTTCAAAAACTCGGTGATGAGGAAAAACAAATCCTGCAGTTCCTCTGAGTCAAAAGTGGTAGGAATGCATGAAATACCTGCCCTACATTTCTTGCAGATGCCATTTTTCCTAGAAGGTTCAGAAAATTTTCTGGTAATTCATAGATACAAAATACCTCATCTGCATTGCTTACATCTAATTTGAATCTTGTTTGATGACTCTAGATTATGGATGGAACAAACTAAAGAAGAAAGAATCTGAAAAACAAAGACCAAACCAAACAAACACATGAGCCTGACCTCATTCATATCTGAGTGACATTTTTATTAAAAACAAGGAAGGAAATCCAGGAGTAGAGTTACCATGAACGTTAGTACCTGGACAGACTGCAGTGACTGCAATGAGGACACACAGCCACCCTCAGATACATTTCCCGTAGCCTTCTGTAAGGGCCAGTTGTCTGGAAACACCCTGTCTTCCTCAATTATCAAGCTTCTGTCATATCTTAATAAAAATAAACAAAGCCAAAACCCAGTGAGGTTCCTCACTGAGGTCTGAAAATATTGTACTAATACTATGGAACCCTGGACCCCCAATGATTTGCCACAGAACCACTTCAGATGTGAGTTTAGAGCTCATTAACTACTTGGCAACAGGGTTCTGTTTGCTTTTAATTGTATTTGGGTTGGGCTGGAAAGTAAGTTTTCTCTCTTTGGTCAAGAGGAAAAAAACTTCACATTTAATGTTGTGTAAAGAGCGTGTTCACCAGGTCAGCCTACAGACAATGATGCACTGAAAATCCATACCTAGCTTGGCTGTCTGTCCTTTATGGCATATCCTTGATCTTGCATTTCACATTTTCAATGTGTTGCTCCTAAATTGCCTAACTGGCTTTTGAGGTAAGTGACAGTTATTATAATCGTGTTAGTGATAGGTAGAAATTCTTCTCTGATACACGTGGAGAAGCTCTTGAGGTTAGAGAACTTATGACATTTTCCAGGTAGCAAGCAGTCCATTTTAGGTGTTCTGCAACTGTCATTATTTTTTGATCCTTGGAGAGTTTCCAGATATCCTCCTTTCTCAGCAGCCTTTGGCCAGCTATGTGTTATAAAGGCTAAAATAGATTTTAAAATATGTATCCATGCCTAACAAAGGACTTATAAAATTAATCTTAGTAGGAAGAGAAATTGATTTTTCTTTAAAGGTACAGTGAGAATCCCAAGAGTTCTTTACTGTTTGAACTAGAAAGGAGGCAAATTTCGGCAGTTTCAGGTGGAGTTTGCTTTGAATTTTGGTGTCATACTTAAAACCGGGACATGCAAATCTAGTGGGTATGAAATACTTGCACATAATGTGGCTCAAATATTCCTCTAATGCCTCCTGGCTGAAAGCAAGAAGCATTGACTCTGTTAGTCTCAGGAAGGTGTTGGCATTGTGGATTAGCCAGTTGTGGATCGGAATTGGCAAATCCAGACATAATACATCTTAACATTTTTTCCCTTGACATGAATTAAAATGATAAATGTAACCCCAGAGAGAATGAGATCTTCTTAGTATTTCATTGCCGTCATCAAAGATGAAGACTGGACTTTCTTTGATCAGTGCTTTTATGTATCCTTTGTCTTTGTCAAACTTTTGATGCTCTTTAGTTGTCTTCTGTATTTCTGTCTTCCCATTGGAACCTGAGGGCAAAACAATAAAAGAAAATAATTTAAAAAGAAATAAAAACAATAATACAGTAGATCTTTCCTTGGATGTCATGCAACACATGAGTGACAAGGGAGAGAAAAACTGGAGTGTGAGAAAGTGGCTTTCCTTCCACTATAGTGTAGAAAACTGTTTATCATTGATCTCTCTGGGGGGTGGAAGGCTTCCTGGACAGAATAAGAGGCAATAAACATCCATCATCTTAAATCTGTTTTCTAATAACTGAGAACATATATATCACAACCCTATGAAGACTTTTGATAAAACATTACTTGCACAATAGAGAATTTAAGGGGATAACTGTGGGTTTATCGGTCTAGGACTACTAAAGTTGTTCTAAATATTGAATCGTAAACCTTCAGTCATGCCTCAGCCTTCTTTTTGCTGCCTGTTTCATCTCTAGGTATTTCAAGTGCTTTTGTAACTCTGCTTCTTGTAGTGAACTTCTGAAATGAATAGAAGTTCTGAATAGAAGTTCATCACAGCGTAAGGACGATAATTCAGTCAGCTTTTTAGCTTGCAGTGCTCTGATCAGAAAGCTGTTCCAGCAATTTCCTTCTGTGTTTGTTCAAAACTTTCACACTTCCTTCTTAATTTCCAGTTGACGTTAGCATATGGTTCAGAGTTGTCATAAGATAACAGTGAGTCATGCCTGAAAGTCACAGTGTCTGGGACTCAAGACGAAGTGGAGACATAAACAGTGGGAGCAGTTATTCTGGACTCACTGGAGTGAGTGGTGAGAAAGAAGCACTTTCTAGATGCAATTCATCTGCCCAGGTTTTGGCCATGTGGCAAGACCTATGGGACATCAGTTATAAATGACTTGTAGGTATGAAAATAAAATTTGTTCTTCAGTTACAATTGTAGTGTAAGGGGGTATCAGGATTGTGATGGTTCTTGCACAGTACATTTAAGCCATTAATTCCCTGGGTGTTTCAGGGACTGCCCAACTAGTTGTCTGCACAGATGAGATAATGGACTGTTCTGAGGCATTGGACAGAACTGAAACTAGGGGACTGGCTGAACAACCAGCCATTTAACTGAGGGTTACAGGAGCTCCCCAGGTGGGAATTTCATACAGTTCTGGCGATTCCCCCAGGCACATCCTGCTGAGCCCAGTCTAATTTGTATGCTTCCATGCATTGATTAACATCCTGGGTAAAGTGACTCATTGATTTCCAGGCAGTTCTTTGCTGCAGAATTTATTGAACCGTAGACAGATATTTGTAAACAAACAATCCAAACTTTCCAGTAGGAGCAGAAATAATCTTGTAAGACAGTGTGTCATAGGTGGCTAAAAGTTTTAAGAGATGTTTTGTATGTGGTTAATATTATCAATAAAGACAGATTGTAGATGAGCTGGAGTGTTCGCACGGGACCACACCTCAATGATAAGTGAATAGAACAGTGGTTCGGGAAGCCTCACCAGATTCAGCTGCAGGTACTACTGCAAGGTGTCTTGCAATGGAGACCCCTGTGACCAGAGGACAGCAACCAATAGTCCAGTTTGAGCAATTTGATTTCACACGTGAACATTGAACTATAAGAAGATCCTAACAAATGATGGGGTTTTTCTCCATTTTAACAAGCATTCAGCCTTTGAGCATCTGTGCAAAATATCTTTAGGATGAAGGGTGTTTCTCTGAACATAGTGATTATATTGGTTAGGTCTCTGTTGACCACAAGGGGAGAAGGGGGGTGGCAAGTACTTCTACTACTACATGCCAAGACACAGCACTAGGCACATGTGGGCAGATGAATTCCCTGCATATGAATTTTTTTAAAAATTACCATTTCAAGAAGCAGTGAAAGAACTGATGGAGCAGTCCACATGGGCTCCGTGGCCATGTAGAATATATAGTGCCAAAAGTTCATCCTTATCTTTTGAGTATGCTATATTTCGCTATTTGCTTATCAAGCCTATTTTTGGTGCCTTACACCACAGCATATAAAACATAATTTAGCATGGCCTGGAGTAGTTCTATTAATGTCAATATGCAAGCTGAAAAATCACACTGCATTCAGTACTATTTAAAACAGAAATGTCTTCATAGAGCTATTGCAAGTGCACTTGGTGGTATTGGTCATGTTGATTAACTGATCTCACTAAATGAAAAAGTAGAAGTACACTATAATTTTTTTGAATACTGAACATTCTATTTTAATACTTTAAGCTCGCCGCATCCTTTATTCAGCTATGAATTTCAATAAAGTAGGATTAAATTGAATTGTAAAAACAATATACAGTTATATTTTCAGTTCTGAAGTTTCTTGTCCTCTGTACCTAAAATATGGTACAATTAGTACATACCAAGCTGCTTCTGGTGACGCAAATCTTTCTGTCAATGTTTGTCTGTCCTTTTCCCAATGATAAATAGCAACAGCAACAGTAAATGAGCATAAATACATTTCACCACATCCTAGGTCTGAAAATTTATTTTGCTTCTCCAGGCTAAATAAATACCCGATAAAGGAAGATACTGAGTGCTTGAAAAATCAGCCCTGCACTGTTTGAAGGCCTAATGTGCCAGGGGTTATATTTCTTAAATGTGTAACAAGATTCCTTGTCTGCAGCTTTCCCCCCCACCTACTCAATGAAGCCATAAAGAAAGTGGAAGTTCTCTCAAATGTATTATTATAAACCCAGATTTTTTTAAGGTTTCAGAACTTTATTTAGTAAAGAAGCTCTCATGAAAATACACCCCTGTTAGGTTGCAGGGTTTGTGTCATTTAATCCTCTATGCTTTTAGTGGGATATTCTGTGATACTGCAAAAGTATTACGCAGATGGCTAAGAGCTTTCCTTGCCATGGAGTGAACTCATGTTTCCACAGCATCATGCTTTAACACGGTGATTAATGATAGGTGACGTTGAACTAGGAAAGACGCTGCAGAACGGGATTCGGTGTGCGGCCTCTCACTGGAAGATGAGGTAAATTGGGAAGGGACTGTTGTGCTGTGTGAACACCAGCTGATACCACGGAGGGTGCACTGAAGCCAAGAGTCAAGGAAGGTCCATATGACATCCCTGAATCACTTATCTGCTGTCAACCCATGCTGTGAATCACTGGACTAGGCTTCGCACCACGGACATCTGCTTCTCCCTTCATTAGGAGTCTTTGCTCTTTTTCTGGGTGTTGTGAAGCAAAGTCTGCAGTCCTGGAACTGTGAAACTTAAGAGATCAAGTAGAGCAGAGCATGACACATTTCTGCTTTTGTGATGAAATCAAAAGGTTTCCTCAAGGCTTGAGAGTTATTGTGTTTCTTGAAGCATCAGTTTCTGAAATCATGAAATAATGTGAAACAGTAAATTCTCCATGGGGAGGAACAAAAAACCCCCAAAACCAAAACTTTCAGCTTTTACTATTGTAGAGACGAGCCTGATCAGTATTAGAGTGTAATAAAAAACTCAAGTGTTAACAAGGGACTATTAAGCACAAAAATCCCATGATTTATTTACAAAAGCTCCCCAAAAGTCATTGTTCTTTAAACTTGATACATTTTTAGTGATTGCAACTGACAAAATGGAAGCTGCTGATAATGATGTAATGTTTCTGAACCTGATACGGTGCTTCCTATAACTCAGTAATTTATGTACAGTTTGTGCACAAATAAACTTCGGATTGATTCTTGTTCTCCTTGGACAGATGGGCCTCAAGGTAGTATTTCGCTGCTATGATTCAGCAGCGTTGAAGCATAGCTAAAAGTGAAATTATTTGTATCCTGGTGGCGTGATAGTACTCACAATATGAAAATATGAACAGAAATAAAACATAATCTTGAGAAGCCTGTCAATCAAATAGCTCAAATTATTCAGCTTAATAGATTGCATTTGAATATATAAAACAGGGTAACAGAGTCCAAAGTGGAATGTAGGAACATGCAATGTTTATAACCCTCTGCTTTTAGCTTTAATTACAGACTACTTACTTTAGGGTATCTTCTTTCAGTATCTATGTTATTCACATGATTTGAAACAGAAAGAGGTAAAAAAAAATTGGCAACAAAAAAATCCTTCTCCAAAAACCCAAAGAGCCTGAGGTCACAATCTGTAAATTCCTAAAATTTCTCTTCCTTTTTTTTTTTAATCTTTCAGATTCAAAACCAGAAGACTACAATGGATGAGTCAGGAAAGCATTTTGGTAGAGCTGCTATCATAGCATCCATACATTAAAGAATTTGAGTATATTCCTCAGTTTTCTAGAGCCATCCAAATCAGCTGTGTTAATCCAGTTATTAATTCCCTTAAAATAAAGTGTATCTCCTGCTCACCGCAGTTGTCTAAGGGCAGAAGGTTATGTATCAGTATCCAAAGAAGGTCCCATGTTTCCACACCAAATGACTACACAGTGTAAATTGGCTTGAGTTATTTTTGTTTGTTTGGGGTTTTTCTTTTTTTCTTTTATGTGGGTCTTTTTGTTGGGTTTGTTTATTCCACGGACAACGAAGGGATACCTCTGTGTGCTCTTACAGATGAAATGTGGAAGGCATGTGAGGTGGACAGAGAGAGAAACACACACCATGTCCCATCCAAACCATCCAAGAAGCCAGTGGCAAAATAGTAGAGGGAAAGGGGGTGTCCTCTCTGCCATTTTACACCAATAGGCACTAGGCTTCCCAGTGGCAGCAAAAGGATCTGTGGCTTGTGTGCATAAGCGTTTTTTTTAAATCTCTTCCTAAGATGCACCAACTTCTGAAGCACATCAACCAGGATGGGACTCCTGTGTCCATCATACAAATAAAGATATTACAGAGAGATTGCAGAGAGAATCCAGCTTTATTTCACCAGGAGTGCCTGTTTGGTTGTTTCACATAAGTAAAAGACAAAAACTGCCACCAGTGTAAGCAAGTTTGCTCAAGGCCACAAACACAAGGGTCGTTCTGGACCTCTTCAGAGATATGAATACAAATGCTTCAAATGCTTCAAATACATTCAGAGGGGGGCTTGGTGCCCCAATTCCATCTAAAGCCCTATATGGAAGTCCCTTCATCTCCCTGTGCCTGTGGTCCTGTGTCTCATGGGAATGTTGATATATGTGGTAGCAGATCTTCAGATACTGTAGCAGTATGGTCTTTTCCTTGGTTGTGAGATAGATCAATTATGTATTAATGGCTATCAATTAATTAATACGTTATTAGTCCATTCATGGATTAAGTAGTCCATTATCCTTTAATTCACATGAAAGAATCATGAAACTCTCCACGTGAAGCTTTAAGCTTTCATTGCACAGCCCTTGAGAGAATTAAAAGGTTTTCTCATGCAGATTTGGCTTGTATCAGATCTGGGAGTTTCTCCCTATTACTTCAGATTACTTTTAAGGAGAACTGATTATTTTGGATGTCTTCATTTTTGGCAGCAATGGAACAAGAAGTATGTTTCACCTATCACTCTGCTAAATCAATGCTACCACAGCAGACCATTACAAAGGGATCAATCTCAGCAACATCCCCAGAATGTACTGACTCAAGAACATCACTTTTCAATGTCTGTCAGACAAAGTTTAAAAGGGGCTGGGCTGGTCGGCCGGGAACACTAAGCATGGATGAATTTACCTTGGCAAATTGGATTTACCCAGGACCTTTGGGAGAAGACTCCACCTTAGAGTAGGATAGAGGTCAGTGCTGCGGAATGATCCCCAGTGTGCAGATAACTGGATCCATTCCTACATCCTCCCCCTGTACCTGTGCAGATTTTTAAACCTGGATGAACTATAGTAAAATAGGAGATCCAGAACTGTGTATTCCAGATGAAGGTCCAGACCGTTGTGCCAGCTTACATGAGCTAAACCTGTGAATTTGGCGTAATGAGGTGTGAGTCTACACGTTTTCCAGCTGAGTAATGATTTCAGTCATTTGTTACAAGAACTGTAATCATAAATCTCTTAGGAATGAGGAAAACAGTCTAACCTCTTAGTCTCCCTGTGTCTCCACAGTGGATGCATAGAGGACAATATCAAACCTGGCAAATCATACAGTGATATGTTCCCAGAATATTCCTCTAGCCTCCGGCACCTTGTGACTCAGACTTACTGAGCCCTGACAGTAACTCTGTATTTAACAGCCTTTGCAGGACTTTTTGTCCATGAAATTGTGCAGTCACTTTTTTGAGCCCACATAAAATTTTATTATCCATTACGTGTCATGGAAAGAATTTTGACAGCTAAACTGTTTGAAAAAATTTTGAATGTTCTTGGACACCTAGCCCTGATGTATCTGAATACCTTTGAGAACCTGAACTTTTGTTCCTAAAGCCCTGGTGATCAAAGGTAAAGTCATGCAGAACTTGGATAGGGAAGCCAAAACATGGATCTTCCTATCAAAATCTCTCATGTTCCTGCCTTTATTTAATCTTAGATTGAAAACTCATTAGTTTGAGTATTATTGATGTATTGTATTCTAGGGTGTTTGGCCCCTAACATGGAGAGCAATCCTTGCTGGCCTGATATTTAACCTGTAAATCATTACAGATGCAGTAGAGAAGGTGGCTAGTTTCTCCTGTGCCCAAATAACTCCATGTATACTCAGAAGTAAGCACTTCTGAGAGCATTGCCAGCCTTCACTTGGATAGAGTTGCCTTGAGAGGCAGCACAGTAACTGTGCGTACAACATTGTCATCCATTGAAATCAACAGTCTTGACTCTGCCACCACAAGTGATTGCAAGAAACCCGGTTTGCTTAGCTTTATAATAGCCTAAGAGCTCATCCACAACCAGTTACTGAATGTTGGTTGAAAGGTGCTGACATCCAGTTGCAAGGAGAGCTAGCCAGATGAGCTGCAGTTACCTGACTATCCTGACTTCTGTTTTGCTGAGGAGGAGGGGAAAAAAGAGCAAAACATAAAAACAACTGGTCAGTCAGCAAGCTCAACAGAAAGCAACGAATGGCTTCACTGTGATAATATCTCTTTCATGCTAACGATTAGAGATGACCACTGCAAAGCAAACTGAACCTGTAAAGTATTGGTTTTGGTATGAAGAGGGAGCGGCTCATCGCATTACCCCCTAAAAATCACCTTTTCAAACAGGTTAGGTTAGAGCCTGGGTAGATCACACTACTGGGAAGTAAAAAAGGGTGGGTTTTTCACATATCACTTCCCTCCTAGTAAATCAGCAGTCATCCGTGCATTTCTCCCCATTAGTGATAGGCAATGTTTTTATATTAATGAAGAATCACAGAAACTTTTTCTCAAGGTCCTTCTGATTAAGTTCTTAAAAAAAAGTAAGCCATCAAACACTTACACTGCCTTTGTTAAAAAACAACAACAAAAAATTGCATTGACTGGACCCAAAGTCATTATTCTACTAGGTAACACTAAAAACAGCGACCCCCCCCCAAACTCTCTTTCTTTGTCATGACAGCCAGGCTGCTTGCTGAGAATTGATCTTTCATTTCTTACTTCTGTATCGGCTTCAACACAACACCTATTTCAATGAGAGGGTATTATTGTGTTGTTTGCAAGTTATATGTTCCAACTGTATATGCAAGCAGGAGAGAATGGGAGTTCTAGGCCAAGTTAGCAGTAGTAACAAGCAAAATTTGTGAATATCTTGTGTAAGGATAGTCTCCAATAAGCCTCTGTAGTTGCCATTTTAACAGTTGTGCTTTCATTCTTGCTAACTTTAGGATCAAATATTTACCTTAACATTTCTGAAGTAAATGCTAACCATGATCCTGAATGATTTTTCTCCCCTTAGCCTCTCTCTTACTGATGCTTAGTGCAGACCCTCATACACACACCAAGCACTACCACCACCTTGAGGTCTTTGGCTTCTTGAGCCAACCTCAAAGGAGCTTGCTCCAGTTGGTATTGAATGCTAAAGTAGTTAGGTTTCATTTTCTACAGGGGTCTTTTTCATTGCTACCACACACCTCTGATGAAGTATCGTTATCTAAGCTACCTGGGCACTAGACACAGAACCGTGAAATAATTTTTCTGACTTTTATTCCTGATTGAATTCTGGGACAAAGAGGAATGTGTTAGTGCTGCCAGTTCAGGCTTGAGGCTCTGCCCTCCTCCAGTAGCATTCCCCTAATCTTGCCTTCATATACTCTCACATGTCCTCAGCACAACAATATTTACTCCCTAACTCCACAGCAGTATTATGAATTTAATTAGCTGTGAGATTTGCCAAGTGCTTTAAAAATTAATAGTGCAATATAAATTCTATGTGTTATTAATATTGCAATTCTTTCTTTGCTGGGTTGTAGGATTCAAACGAAATCTTGCTGCCCCTGTGTGTTTCTAGAAAAAAAAATCCCCCTACAAGTGCATGCATGCCTAGATGGTTTTATACGGTTTATTAGAAACTGATTAGACTTGGAGAGAAATTAGCCCTCCTCCAATCAAGCAGTTCAGCTGAAAACAGTTTTAGAAAGAGCTCTTTGAAAAGAAAGACATTCAACAACACAGACATGTAAGTACTATATATAGTGTTAATGTAACCAAAATTCAGTGTTCTAACCTGTGGATGATACAGAATCAATTAAAGCAAACAAGAAATTGTAACATGCATGAAATTGTACAACAAAAAGCATGTATCTTCATGGTAATTAAACATTGTTATTAAACATGCACTATTTTAATACGCTTCATTCTCTTTCATCCCCAGAGCTGGGAAACCTGTTTCAAAATCTTAAAACTCCCAGGAACAGAAATTTATCTGCCTGCAAGAATATCTCAATAGAATTGAACTGCCACCCAGTATGACCATATTGAAAGTTTACCTTCATTTCTTTTATGGTAGAGAAAGCACCTTCATCTGTGGCCTAAAACAAATAAACCAGTGAGAGAATTTCCTCAGCAAAAATACCCATGGTATAGTGGATAGCTCCACAGCCAATGGCAATATTGTTATTACATTTCTCATCATTAAATAACACAATAGATGATTCCAATATTTGCTGAAGCATAAAAGGTGTGGTGGACCACATATGTACTCAGATAGAGGATCTGGAAACTTCAGACTCTCAGAATCTCACTGAAATACCAAGGAAGCTGTATTCTTTATTTAGGGTCCTTTGAAACTCTCAGATTTAGCCAACCCAGACTTGACTCTTTGGTCCTAATTAATTCAAATTCAAATGTCTTAACTGTTGTCCTTTGAAAGTGCATGATAGTACCACAGATATGAAGTAAAATGACTTAGAAATGCATTGCAGGAGGAGAAGGCAGTGTGTGTTTGCACTGATCCTTTTTAGTGCATTACTAAAGGATGTAGCTTGAAGTACCAGCTCAGCAGAGACCCAGAGTAATTTACAGGTAGGAACTGGGCCGAGCAGCAAAGCTCAACTGTATGAAATACACCCAACTTGTGTGATCAGTACATAGCACCACCACAGGTCCAAAATCTGCTCTTCTCTGCTGTTTACCTCTCAAGATAAGCTAATTTCAATAAAACTCAAAAGCTGAAACAGAAGGGCTCACCTAACTCAATTTAGGTGTATGCAATAGCATACAGATTTTATGACCTAGACATACCAATTGCTGAGGAAGTACTCTTACCACTTTACTATTAAGTAAGAATTAAAGCTTGTTTTGACATAGACTTCTTCTTCTTTTTAATGCCTGTCTTCAGCAGAGAGCTCTGCCTCCCAAGTTCCCTGTTGGACACCCTTCTGACACATTTCATTCTTTCCTTCCAACATACAAAACCCTATGAATGTCTATGTGATGTCTTTGGTCTCCTTACTAGAGCTGAGGCATGAAAGGTTTAAGCAAAGGGTTGCCTCACTCAGGTTATCTTGATCTTCCCCAGGTACCTTGGCACTGCGAGTACAATCTACCAGTTTTCTCCCTATGGAGAATCCTTTTCTTTTCTTTTCTTCTTCCAACAAGTAACCCATAGCCACAACAAACCAATATCTAATAAAGGTATATTAGATGTATTCTAAGAGACTTCAAGTTGATTTTCTACCACATGGAGGTATAAACTCAGAACTTTTGAATTTCCTTGTCATGAGGACAGAGCCAGACTCTTTGCAGCGGTGCCCAGTGACAGGACAAGGGGCAATGGACACAAACTGAAACATAAGAGGTTTCAGTTGAATATGAGGAAGAACTTCTTTATTTTGAGGGTGACAGAGCCCTGGCACAGGCTGCCCAGGGGGCTGTGGAATCTCCTTATCTGGAGATATTCAAAGCCCACCTGGATGATGTCCTGTGTAACATAGTCTAAGGGACCCTGCTTGAGCAGGGGGGTTGGACTGGATGGTCTCCTGAGGTCCCTTCCAACCCCTGCCATTCTGTGATTCTGTGATTCTCCAGTTACTTATACACAGGGTTTCTCAGCAAAAGGCTGCTCAAGTGTTTTCTTCTCTCACCCATCAGATACTTGTTAGGAGAGAATAACTGGTGGGGGACAATTTGTCTTGCAAAAGAACTTGCAGGCTTGTCTAATGCTTTTAGCATATGTGACAAGCAGGTCATCAGCAATATGTAGCAAAAAGATAATTAACATCTTTCATGGTCCATGACATCAACTTTATCCATCCAGTGCAAATATTTGAATCTAATGTATGGCAATGGGTTCGCCTTCTGGCAGAACAGGAATGTAACAGAGGGGATCACCCACGTACAGAAATTAAAAGCTTGGCCATATCTCCTCAGAAGTAAAAAAAATCATCTGCCAAGGATTAGGTACATGATAGTGTCTGGCATAAAAAATACTGTTGGGACTAAAAACTTGTGTAGAACAAAAAGTATGAGCTATGCTGTATGATAACGGCTGGGGTGAAAGAGACTTAGAAACAGGTGTAATGCAGAAAGAATAATGAACTGGTATAAACCTAATGGTATGAAACAGAATGATAAAAAGAGCAATCCTCACCTCCCTACACACAGGTGGAAGTCCCTGTGTTGGCATTTTGAAGACTAAGGTCAGGAGTTCACAGGAATGGACCTAAACTAAACCATATTGGTCCTGATTTTTTCAATACCTTTCAACATTTCTGTAAGGAAGATCTGTGCAAATATGAGGAAACCCTGATGGATACAGCCACATTTACTACATGGACAAAAGATCTCAGCCATGCACGTCGGTAGTAATTACCATTTAAAGTTTCAGATTCTGCTTTTGGAGTGCAAAGTCATAGGAAAAGTTAGGGTTGAGGGGTTTATTTTTATTTTTTAATTTATTTTTAAAGGAAAGGAGAGATTCTGTTTAGGGAGTTTTCCACCATAGACAGATCTCCACATGAATCCCTCTGTCTCTGTATCCTTCCCAGGGAACCTGAAAAAGAGTCAAAAAGCAGTCATGGCAGAAGGTGATCAGTAGTGAACTGAGCTAGGAAAACTTGTCTGCTTTAGGTCACCAACTCCAGTGATGTTGTTCTGGCCAACAGCAGAACAGGGACTGCAAAGAGTATGGGAGCTCAGAAGACTTATTTTAGGAGGCAACAGAATATTTGGCTTCACAATAGACCCTGATGATAACTGTTACAGTCCTCGAAATCTGAAGAATGAATCTTGATTGAGTCCTCAGCACAAGAAGGACATGGAACTGTTGGAGCGGGGCCAGAGGAGGGCTACAAAAATGATCCGAGGGCTGGAGCCCCTCTGCTCTGAGGACAGGCTGAGAGAGTTGGGCTTGTCCAGCCTGGAGAAAAGAAGGCTGCGGGGAGACCTGATTGCCACCTTTTAATACTTAAAGGCGGCTTGTAAGAAAGATGGAGACAAATTTTTTAGTAGGGCCTGTTGTGATAGGACAAGGGATAATGGTTTTAAACTAAAACAGGGTAGATTCAGACTAGATATAAGGAAGAAATTCTTTACAATGAGGGTGGTGAATGTCATGGTTTAACCTGGCTGGCAACTCAGCACCATGCAGCCGCTCTCTCACTCCCCCCCTCCCTCAGTGGGATGGGGGAGAGAATCGGGAAGGAGAAAAAGGTTAGAGCCGAGGGCTGAGATAAAGACAGTTTAATAAGAGAAAATAATAATAATAGTAATAATGAGAATGGTAACGGAATATACAAAATATACAAAACGAACAATGCACAACGCAATTGCTCACCATGTGCCGACCAATGCCCAGCCCGTCCCAAGCTGCGATCACTCTCCCCGAGCGGCGATCACTCTCCCCGCAACCGACTGACCGACTAACCCCCCCCCGAGCATGACGTTCTATGGTATGGAATAGCTCTTTGGACAGTTTGGGTCCTAGCTGTGCTGTACTCCCAGCTTGTTATGCACCTGGCCGAGCAGGAGAAGCTCAAAAAGTCCTTGAACAGTCTGAGCACTACTTGGCAACAACTAAAAACATCAGCGTGTTATCAACATTCTTCTGGTACTAAATCCAAAGCACAGCACTATGCTAGCTTCTGTGAAGAAAATTAACTCTATCCCAGCCGAAACCAGGACAGTGAAACACTAGAACAGGTTGCCCAGAGAGGTGGTAGATGCCTGGAAACATTCAAGACCAGGTTGGATGGGGTTCTGAGCAATCTGATCTGGTTAAAGATGTCCCTGCTTGTTGCAGGGAGGGGGTTGGATTAGATGACCTTTAAAAGTCCCTTCGAACCCAAACTATTCTATGGTTCTATGATTCTGTGAAGACTACTGTCAACCAACATGAGTAAGGTGGGACTTAAACTTTGTTGATACTTTCCACGAGTGTTACTAAACTGCAGTACTCACATGGGAATCCCCTACTGGATAGACTGGATTATGGGGAATTTGTTTTAAAACATTTGCTGAATACACTAGTAGAAATACTGATTTGGAAACTGTAGACTAAGTTTCTGTGTCTCAGTTCACCAGCTTATAACTATATTATTCACCTCATAGCAATATAAGTACTTCCAAGGAGTGCATGTGTGAAGGAAAATTACTTCTGAAACACAGGGAATAAACCACATTTACTGTGCATAAGTCTGTAAATATTTCCTCTAGCTCAAATTGTAAATGCCTGTGATCTCTTACTGCTAAAAAAAGTAATAATAACAGGGCTCTCATCATGGTTCTTGGTCCCTGGCTCCCATATGGTTTATAGATTTATTGCCTCTTGCTTTATGCAACATCTGAATTTTGCTACATTGTGCAAGAATACTCTCATCTACGAGTTTGCCACTTGTGCAGCTTTTCTTCCTCCTCTCTCGGTAAAGTCCAAATTAATGCAGACCAGCACTACATGTTATAAAGCGGTGGATTTGAGATGATCAGGACTGCTTCCCTGGACTGCCAGTTGTTTACATTTGTTAGTGTAACTTTCATTTACAATTATATTGTAGATCCAAATGGGACACATTGTCCCAAAACTGCTGATCACAACAGTGTTCAAACCATACAATATCTCTTCTAATATTAATTTTCATTCTGGTTTTATATGAGTCTATTTAGCTTTTGGCAGAACTAATTTAGAAAAGGTAATTCATTTTGGAGCAGTCACACCAGGGTTGTTTAGATGGGGGCAGTTTAATGAAAATGATCATAATAATTATGAAATGACCTTTTGCTATTTATTGGAACATGAATTTTATGAGTGTTTCCCAAAGAAAAAAAAGTACCAGGTGGCACAGAAGAAGGGTAAAAGAATATATTAAGGATTCATTTACATTTCTACTTCTTTCAGTATTCATATTCTTCAAACTTAATATTCTGGTCCTGCTTAAAGCTTCCTTCTGCCTGCTATGCCCTGCTATTATATGTAACAGAATCCTGTGGTTACCACTCCAGAAATGCAATTGACTGCAACTGTATTGCCTGCCAGGGAGCTGCTAAATCTGGTAGCTCATAGAGGTGAATCTGCTGCAGCCCCATGCCCCCAGACCTGGCTAGTGGCAAGGCTGGGAGTTTATTTCCAATAGGCACACGCACATATAAACCCTATGGAATCCATACAGATCAACACAGAGAGAAAACACAGCACTCGTGAGCACAAACACTACCAATAGCCTTGTTCTATTCCCTTCCCTGGCTGATCAAGGGGAAGGTCAGGTAGTGGGAAATACATACTTATATGGACTATGGATCCCTTCCAGTGACTGGCCTTAGGCATTCAGTCTATCCAAAACCAATCCCTGGATCCTTGGACTGCCCAGCTGCTGGCATGTGGGTGTATGAGCCCTCAAAGCCTACAGACCCACTCCAGTTGCTGGACCCCCTTGCATATGCACGCACACACACATTATAAATCCCACCAGTAACTGGCCCTAGATGTTCAGTCTACCTAGTATCTGGTCCTGGATACCCATCTCTCCTCGCATGCACATGTAGGTGGGCTCGGACGACCCTCAAACCCCATGGTCTCTCCAGCAGATGGCTTGTACCCCTCATCCCTCCAGCAGTCAACTCTCCAACCTCACATCTCTCCAGTACGTGGCCCAGAGTTCTGTCCATCCCAATACCTGGCTCCCAAGACATGTATCTCCCTCACCAACAAGTCTGGCTTGGTGTTAGGTAGTGATCATACACAGACATACACACCCACGGAACCTGCACGTGCTCCAGTCTCTCCAGCTGCTGTCACCATAGACACACAGGCCCTCCAACCCATGGGGTGACTCTGGTTGCTGCACTCAGAGCTGCACAGATGAATACGCACACAGAATAGGGAGCCCCTCACCCACAAAAATGGTTATAAATGGAGTTTAAGGAGGAGACAGGACAGACTGCATTAATCAGGTATAGGGCATGACCAGACAAGCATACTGACCATCCACTCTTTGCATGTGACTGGCCTGGTTTATCCCCTTATCTCTCTATTTTCCCATGCTTTTTCCTCCCCTAGCCACCTCAGTCCCTCACTTTCCCTACCTTTGGTCCTTCCCCTAACCACCTCACAGTAAGTTTTGTACCATGCCAGGATGCTTTTCCCCTACATCCCTTCCTGAGCCCCATACCCCAAAGCAGTAAACCCCCTTCAGTCTGTAAGGTAATCCAGGGCTCTCTCCTATTAACTCATGGTGATGGGTCTCACCCTCAGCCCATGGGTCCAAGGTTCTCCTGGGACAACCCTGGGAGCAGCTGAGGCTCCTTTCTCTGATCAGATTATTGGGGTTCCTCTGGTCAGATTATTTGGGTTCCTCTGCCTGCCGTTGTTCCTCTGCATTTGTGGAAATGAACCTTTTTTCTCATAAATGAGCACCACTTACTTTGCAGAAAATCATTCAGCAGGTGATGCCACATTGAAAAGTCTCCTCACCCGTGCTAAGTGTACCATGACTGGGACACTGTCTCCACAGGCAAGGAAGGTCTGCCTTAGAAGTAGCATAAACATGGCCTAAATCTGTCTTTCACAAAGCAAGGAGAGACTTGAGTTCTTATCTTTCCCATTCTTAATAATTTGTGCTAGTCATTAAGCTGTAAGCACATATGCTAGCCTGAGTGCATTTTAAAATAAAGCGGCCATAAATTAGTTTGTAGGTAGCACAGGTCTGAGAGATATGTTTTAGATAGGTTTTATGCATAACAAGGAGATCAGGATATAGCTGCAGTGGAGACACAGGGACAAGTAGCTTTGGAGTGCCGTTGTACTCAGGTAGGAGTGGTGCATGCACTGGGAGGTCCACTTGGAAACAGTTCTAGATACATGGGAAATTTTAGAGTCAGTCAAGGTATCTGGTAGGTTTAGAGTTGTCCAGTGCGAATAAGCCGTTCCTTTTGGATTACTGCCTTGGTATCTTCTGCTTCTCTTTTGTTATGGTAGACCACTAATTTTTGCATAAATGTTAGAAAGGTGACATTCTTTAATGATGTTTCTGAAGTGCCATGGCCTGAGAAGGCTCTCCAGAACAACCATTGGCATTTTCCCACTGTCCATGTAAGCAGGGCAAGGGGTAAATAAGAGTGCATTATCTACCGGTGAAAAGGATTACAGCAATAACAAAAATTACAGCTGGGAATTGGGAAGTGGAATTAACAGAGAAAAAATGCAGTAGTTGTTCTAACAGCAACAGTTCATAAACAGCAAGGTGACTTGGAAGCTTCTGTCCTTCGAGGAGGGAAAATAGAGCATGCAGTGTGACAGCAACTGCAAAGAAGAGATAGGATTTATGTCTTTACTGGGAGTTGGAGAGCACGTCTGGTTGTTGTAATTTAATAACACACATTTTTCTCAACTTCAGTATAAGGGTATTTTTAGTTGTTCACCATGAACGTTTGTTTTACTAGCTAAAGTGAAACAGTATTGAGGTCTCAGTGAGGAAAAGTGATTCACTATGTATGTGTGTGTGAAATTAAATATTGAAAAAGAACCAGCTTTCAGGGTAATATTTACCAATTAGCTGAATTAATCTGGGTTATTCTCGTGACTTAATAATCTATTTCAGAAGCAGAGGGACAGAGGAGGTCAGGTGTACTCTCAGTGCAATGCCACACCATATGTGCATACCTGGAAAGCCCAGATGAGAGCAACCACCATCCTACGAGATGCTGAAGCTTCACAACTGCCTTGTAGTAGTGTATCCCGAACCAGCCAAACTCCAAGGTAAAAACTAACCTTTTGGGACCAGTTAGAGAGACAAAGTCTGCTGGCATTCTTTATTGATTTCTATGACTTGGATGGACCTTGTCTGACAAACGATTAGAAGGCTATCAAGACTGAAGAACAAAGTCAAACACAATTTCTTGTCTTGCTCTGTTTGATCCCAAACATTTGATCCTGAAACATTTTCAGTCAATCAGGTATCTCTGTTGTCGTGGAGTAGATGCCAAGAATGGGAGAGTGAGGCTGAAAGGTTAATGCCAAGGAAGCTGAACCATGTAGTGTGAATTACTCAGGCTGGTGACATTATTTTTAACAAATTATTGTAGATTGCAGAAAGTACAAAAATCTGAATAAAAACAATTGTAGCAGATAAAGAATATGCAGAAATGTTGCAGAGTCCTTCAGTGCCGTGGGCACACAGTAAATAGCTTGCAGTCATTTTTATCTTGAAGAAATAGAGAATTAGTTCATGATGATCTATTTCTCCAAGTAAAATAATTTGCATGAAAGTAGGTTACATTGATTATTGCATGTTAAAATGATTAATTAAAAGTTTTATGGGATTTCAGTTTGATTTTAGTGTCACAACATTGTAAATCAGGCACATCTCCATTAACATATATAGATTGGCACTGTTTAAATTGGCGAGGTGAGGGGGAACAGAAATGTAAAGGCTCAGAGGAAAAGTAGTCACGTCTCTAACTGGAATTCTGGAGTCCTGTCTACTGGAGCGATTCTGTATTGATTTGCACCAGTAGGGAACTGCAATTCCAGTTTGGAAATATGACCAAATATGGAATTAAATAGTACCCTGGGAAAAGGGCTACATTCTGTGCATCTGGAGATGCAAAAAACATCTGCAGTTTTTTTGCTGAATGTACAAATAAAAAGAATTTGGGCCAGTTGCATGCAAAATTAAACACTTATCTAGGCTGGGGTCATTAGACCAGGAATCTTCATCTGAAGCAGTCACCTTAACCTGTGCTCTGTGTAATACTGAATTACATCCTTCAGACAATCTATAGTATCTCTACAGAATCAAACTGAAGTTGTGGGATCAAGTGCTAAAAGCCTAATTTTAATTTTTTAAACCTTTAATCAGACTACTAAACCCAACACTTATTAAAGTAATAGTCTACCTGTAATAATTATTTCTCCATAATAAAGTCCCAAGAAGTAATTTTAAAATAACTTTGCACTGGGGACATTGCTCACATAAACCCCTCCCCATCTTCACAGACCAGTACTAATAGATCTTACTCCCCTTCTTCCTGCAAACAGCCCTTGATGGCTCCTAGTGAGCTCCCAAAGATGCTTCCTCTTCCATCCCCTATTCTCCAAGCCTTTCACCAGTTTTGGGGACCAAGGCATTTATACAGGTCAGGCATAAGAATGAAAAGCCTGATTTTCCTGTGGCCTTCTTGTGTTGGAGGCTGACTCAACAACACATCTGATCTGTAGATATTATTTGGAGCAGATATATAGCCATCTGGAAGCCTAAAGGCAGAGCAAACCCTAGGAGCTACAAGTGGGGAGCTTATACAGAGTCGTATTTTGTTATCTGGTACAATGAATGAGAAACAAGTAGGGGAAAAAACAATGTCCAGACCTAATATATGTTTGTATGTATGTGCAGTATTCTTAGTTTTGAAAGGGATTTTTGTTAAAATGAGGTAAGCATTTCACAATTACAATAACATTGAGAAGTTCGAAACAGTTGCAGAATCATAGAATCATAAAATCGTAGAATCACAGAATGTTTTCAGTTGGAAGGGACCTTTAGAGGTCATCTAGTCCAACCCCCCTGCAGGGAGCAGGGACATCTTTAACCAGATCAGGTTGCTCACAGCCCCGTCCAACCTGGTCTTGAATGTTCCCAGGGATGAGGCCTCTACCACCTCTCTGGGCAACCTGTTCCAGTGTTTCACCACCCTCATTGTAAAGAATTTGTTCCTTATATCCAGGCTAAACCTACCCTGTTTTAGTTTAAAACCATCACCCCTTGTCCTGCCACAGCTGACCCTGCTAAAAAGATTGTCCCCACCTTTCCTATAGGCCCCCTTTAGATACTGAAAGGCTGCAATCAGGTCTCCCCGCAGCCTTGCCTTCTCCAGGCTGAACAACCCTAACTCTCTCAGCCTGGCCTCGAAGGAAAGGGGCTCCAGCCCTCAGATCATTTTAGTAGCCCTCCTCTGGACCCACTCCAACAGGTCCATGACCTTCTTGTGCTGAGGGCTGAGCCATCACCATCTATGTGTGCATGAGATGACGTGCCTTGCAAGGCATAGAGATCTAAAGGTTAGATTCAAAGTTTATAAGATATGGAGTTAAAATAGATGGATGTGAGTAAGCAGCATTTTCAAGATAAGTAGAAGGAACAGGAAAAAGTGTTTTAAGAGTTTCCTGTTACCTGAAAGACACTTTAATTCTTTTTGTATTACCTGAAATATTAATGGTTAGTGAAGTTTCTGGATTTAGAGTAGCTGTAACAACCACAGAGAGAGGTCCATATAAGAGATGTTGAACAGGGAGGTAAGTTGAGGTTGATGTTGAGGTAAGTGGGAGGAAGGAGTACTGTGAGGCTAACAGGGACAGCCAGAGGAGTGGGAAAAGCTTACGGAAATAGGTAACACCAACAGATCTGTACAACTTATATTACAATTCAGCAAGTTTTAAAATCCTAAACTGTGAATTTGGGTTGCTGCAAGAGGAAGTAGAAAATAATTTTCTGAGGCCAGGGTGTGAGGGCTGGAACCTGTATTTGAAATTGGAATCCAATCCCTGCTGCCGCATTCCTAACAGAAAGGTCACATTTGGAACCACTGGACAAGAAGAATGTGTTTAGCTACAGGAGAGCCTGCCTTTGCAACTGCAGAAGGAAGTTGAAAACCCAACCTGCTTGTGATTTGCTAGGACAGTGGGAGTTCTGCAGTGGGAAGCCTGGCAGCAGCCCAAGAGTTAATATAATCCCTCCAGGTCCTTGCTGGAGTGACAAGTCTATAATGCAGACTCTAGCCAGCGGTGAAAGGGATAATAGTGTGTAGGCTGATAAAGTAAGAGCTCTGCGAGGATTAAATTGGCTACACAGCTTCATTCCCACATCCCATAAGTGAGGGTGTTTCATTGTTTAGAAAATGATGCTGTCTTTTCCCTGACAGCACTGACTCTAGCAATCTGGCTTTAATGTGAAGCAATTTTCAAGTTTGTTTCTGTCATGGGGCAGCTGGGAGAAATCAGGAGGTAGCTTATCCCTAATGGACTTTTTTTTTCTCTCCAGGTTGATTGTACAACAGAATGGAAATGGTCCATTTGACACACTATGAGCACATGGCCAAAGGAGCCAAGAGTCCTGATATCCTCTTTAATGTGTTTTTAAGCCACTTTCCCTCAAATGGGCAGGTGAGTTGAACAGCTATAGAGCAAACCTTCAGTTCCTAAGAAAAATGACCACTGTTTTGGATCCCCAGGTATGGTGTATGTTATTGCCTCAGACTCTGAGGACTTCTGGGAGTTAATTATGGCTTACAGCCATTTGGCCACATTGGCTTAGGCAGAGCTGTGGACCCCTTGGGCTGTCTCATGACATCCTATTACCTTTTTGCTCTGGGCAGTATGGTGGCAGTTATAGGCCGCTGTCTGTAAGGATGAAGATGGGGAGGGAAATGCACAGCTCTAGCCTTTTTCGCTCCAGTATGCATACACATGCAGCATGTGAAAAGTGACAGTCCCTGTGTTTATTCATTATGACACATCCTATCAGATTGGTAAAGATGGTGACAATATAGATCATGGCTCATTACATACAATTACAGCACAGATACATTTCATAAGCAGTTGTGTTAAATTTTTGAACGAGTTTCCGGAAACCTATGTTCTATTCTCAATGTCAGTAATGAGGCAAAAACCGTATCAGATGGAGCCATGCATCTTTTCTTTAAGATTACTGTCATAACTCCTGGGAAAAGTTTCCAGTTCCAGCTAGTCAGAAACATGTCATTCTTAAGTTTCTAATATCGAACACTCCCTTAAAAGCAGAAACTGGAAATGGATGGATTGCCACGTCCTGCTCTGATCAGGAAAATTAGGCTGTAAGCTTGATAAGGAATAACAAATGTCTTGTATCCTCTGGCCCCTTATCTCTCTATTCTAAAACACTGAATTATTAATTATCAGGCTTGTTTGGACCTTCAAAAAGGTCTACTTGCTACTGATTAAATTACTTATAGGAATTAATCTGGGGTTTCAGTTAGTTAATTGGGTACTTATTGCCTGAGATCTAGGAATGCAACATTTTCAAAGGCACTTAAGGAATAAACAGATTTTGTATCACCACCTATGACATTTGTAGGAATTAATTTGGCTTTCCAAGGAAACATAGACACATCTGTGACCAACTTTTCTAAGGCAGGTTAGGGATGAAATGTGTGATGGAGAAGAGACCACACAGGCCTGTTTTTATTTCTTTAAATATGTAAAATATCACTATTAAAAACATAGGAAAGCTTTTGTTAAGCAAACATTCCAGATATAAAGGAAGCCTGTTTGCCTCAGTGATGCTAAGAAAACATTGGTTTAAGCAGTAACTGATGTAGGAAAGAATCTATTAACACTAGACGAGATTCAGTCATCATGTCAATTTGCAAAGAAAAATAAGAATGAAATGGAGATATGCTGATTTGTACTTACTAAAGGTCTGGCTCTAAGCTTCCTATAGAGTAAATATCAGCTAAACAAATATGAACAAGTCATAACTGGGGGTTTCTGTTGGTCATTTAATTGGAATTTTCCACAGGCAAACTAAAATAAGATGTTTCAATGTAGACCAAAAGCAAGCTGTAGGCATCATAGTAGAAAATGATAGGCTCAGATGAGCGTATTTGCTCTCTGCAAACATTATTTCTGTGCTATAAAACAATAAACTTCAAGCCCTCTAATAGCCCATAGTCCGAATCACTTCCAAGACTGAAGCAAAATAAAAACCTTGAATGGGTCAACTACAAGATTTATTTTTTTTTTCCTATTGTGCCCAAATATATACCAGTGTTAATGCATAGGTATATACTCAGAATATATGTATTGGGCACTGCATAAAAGTGACTACTGAGCAAGACAACTAGGGTGTCCCCCCATCCCCTTCATAGACACCTATTTGCTAAAGGCAGAGTTACATGGAACTATTTCTATGCCAAAAACGTTTTTGTAAGAATAGTTTTTGAGATGCAGGATGGACTTTTCTCTTCAAAAACTAACCCTCAAGAACAGCCTTCAGCCAAGTAATCATAGCATTCAATTGTGAGACAAAACTAAAGTCAAATTCTGAGTGAAACAAGCTAAAATTGGGTTCCCTGAATTCAGAGGTATTGGACCATCATGACTATGAACACTGAAACAGTAACATCTTCCCTTCCCACATGTATGTTCTACTTTTTAATAGATATGAAAAATTAAAAGGTAAAAACATTTGACTAAACACAAATGCCTATATGGATATAAAGGTAATTTTTGACCCTGGGTGATCTCCTCAACACCATCAGTGAAGTCTATGGCACAATCCACTTAACTCTCTCATACACATCTCAAAGGGCATGATGAATCACTCTGGAAGTGCTCATTTCTTTCTGTTGACTGTCAAATTCCCAGGGGGAACAGCTGAGCTGTCAACTGCAAATGTCTAAAGCTAAATGAGATTAATCTTACCCACAACTTTTAAATCTCAGAATTTACTTTATCAAAGATGTGTACACGATGGGCATTTATATAGCACATTGCAGTCTCCAACTACCATGTCCTAAAATGCCTAGAACATGAAGAACAAGGTTGCCAGGGGGAATTAAGCAGTTCATGAATATTTACTGGGATTTACTGAGGGCAATATGTCTCAAGGAGAAGTGAGAACCTGAATTCTGGCTCCACTCAGGATAAACTTGGAGAAAAACAGAGCTTTCCTCACTCATGCCTGGAATTAGCTTGCACTAACATTGATCGTGGGAAGAAAACAGGGGTTTACCATAAGGTGGTTCCCAACACAGATTTGTAACCTCATAGCCCATTTGAGGATACCTGCATGCTCTATGGTAGACGTAATCATACAGTTTTTCTTGAAATAGCCCATTTGGCCCATTCAAGTCATATGAAGTTTGTTATCTCATAATAGTGACTACATTATTTGAATCTTGGATTAGTACTCTGCAAAGAAGATTGTCAGATAAATTGGTATCATGAAATTATTTCTCTGCAGGGGCCAGTTTTCTATGGACACGGATGGTAACTATTGGACAATCCATATAATTTTACATACTCTGTAATAAAAATGACTGTGGAAAAAAATCCTTTGTTACTAGCTTAATTTTCACGTTCTGTCTTTATATGTTAATCAGGCTGTCAACTCTGACAGATATCTTGATTAAGCTTTGTTGTTTTAAGTTGCACTTACACTTTCTAAGTAGTATAATGTCTAGACTTTGGATAGGCCTTAACAGGCAGGAGCAGAGGTATGTGAGCTCCTCTGCTTACAATTCTGAGCTGGTCAGATACCAACCAGCTCTATCCTGAATCTGGAAAGGTACAATGTCATAGCCCAATAGCCAGTCCAATATACGCTCTTGATCATGAAGTGTCACTAGCCTGGCCATAGCAACAAACCACTGGAGTCCAGAAGGCAAAGCAGATTCCTGCCTAAGAGTAGACAGTGTCAGTAAAATACTCAGGACCCTGTTACCAGCTTTGCTTGTGGGAGGATGAGTGAGGTGACTGCCATTGCCAAGGTACATATCGGGACGGATGGAGCAGCAATCACTCCCAACAGCCAGCCATCACTCTCAGCTGTCCCAACTTTGAGACAACATTTAAATGGACACCATTTCAGCCAAGCTAAGTTAGATGTCACATTCAGTCCTCACTGACTAGTTACCAAGAAGCATTGCAAACAATCTGTGTTGGACAGCACGCTCCTGCTTAGATCTTGTCTAGTTCCACCTTTATAGAAAAATCTACTACAAGTAGAATCACTTTTCTTCTCGCTCCTTCTTTGCAATAATAGCTGGTGTTTCAGGACTCCAGCAGATGCCTGTACAAGAGCAACAGGAAAGACTGTGCATCACTATTTACAAGTTTTAGTGAATAATCCTGCCTGAATATCTTGTCTTTATGGGTGCCTCCAGAGATCAGAAGTGTATATGCATATATTAGTGAAGACACATATTCTTCTGCCTTCATTAAACCTTCCCAATCATTTATCCTGATCTACAGTGGGATGTGCAATGGGATGGAGATTTTTAGGAAGCTCTTGGGTGCATTTATTATGAAGCTGGTATCCTTGTTAAGGTAGCATAGAAGAACTGAAGTGGTCTTTGTGTTAAAAGGTTTTCCTGATGAAGAAGGCTGTATAAAAATAGGAGGAAAACAGTGACTCAGGCTTACAATGTTGATAATATGTCAAGGGTCACAGGACAAACTACTGCAAGCTGAGAAAAAATGATGTGAAATTCCTTAAGAGTCCTGGACTATTACTTTAAGGATAGAACTTCCTCTCTCCACAGAAACAGGGCCCAAAAATTTAGCTTTTTAGAAGCATCTGGCTCTTTGTCTGATTGACTGAATTTGAGATTAACGTGAGATTCAGAGTTTTCTCACAGATTTGTCATGCTGTAACATTCCAAATATTAGTTGTAAGCAGGAGAACTACTTTTTCACATTTATTTTTTGGATCAATGAGAGAAAAGGTCTACACACAAATGACTATGACATTTGTTTACATGAGGAACCAGTATAATGTTACCAAACCAAAATGAAAGCTGAGCTATTCTCCTTTTACACCTTTAATATTTTGAGGACGGTCAAATGCCATTATGAAGTCACAAAGCATATGAAAAAAACAAACAGAAGAGATCAGATAGAGATAACAAATAGTAAAACGGGAATTATCATGAGAAGTTGCACAGCTCTCATACCGTGGGGTTAGAAAAATGATGTCAAGAAATTAATTCATAAAACATTGGATTTTGGATTCAATATTTTGTCACTTAACAGGAATTTCAGAGGGAGCAGCCTAAGGAAATTTTAAACAGGTGGAGAGCATCTGAAAAGGGCACAGGAATAATGCAATTACCTATAAGTTATTACATGTGGAGATGACTAATAACTGCAGTCTAAGGTTGAATACCAAAGGACATTTTGCAAGCATTTTTCTTTTCCTTTCACCTGATTTGTTGATGATTTGACTTCACTGTGGTGGCCTGGGATACAGTGTTGAGTATGTTTTATACCAATGATATTAAAGATACAGAAGGAATAAGCTATTTAAGCCTGTCTCTAAATTGAAAGCACAGTCTCAGAGACTCCTTTTAACAAAGGTAGGTGTCCTTACTTTTTTCAAATCCAAACTAAGGGATTTTTTGAATGAAGCAGCTAACTTGTTATCTTCTGTCGTGGTTTAACCCCAGCTGGCAACTCAGCCCCACCCAGCCACTCGCTCACTCCCTCCTGGTGGGATGGGGGAGAGAATCAGAAAAGTGTGAAAACTCGTGGGTTGAGATAAAGACAGTTTAATAGGTAAAGCAAAAGCCATGCACGCAAGCAAAGCAAAATAAGAAATCCATTCTCTACTCTCCACCATCAGGCAGACGTTCAGCCATCTCCAGGACAGCAAGGCTCCATCACACATAATAGTGACTTGGGAATTCAAACGCTATCACTCCAATGTACCCCCCTTCCTTCTTCCCCCAGCTTTATAAGGTGAGCGTGACACCATATGGTCTGGAATATCCCTTTGGCCAGTTGGGGTCAGCTGTCCTGGCTGTACCTCCCCCAGCTTCTTGTGCCCCTGGAAGAGCAGGGGAATCTGACGAGTCCTTGACTGGTGTAAGCACTGCTCAGCAACAACTAAACCATCAGTGAGTTATCAACATTCTTCTCATACTAAATTCAAACCACAGCACTATACCAGCTACTATGAAGAAAATTAACTCTATCCCATCCAAAACCAGGACGCTTTAAAGAAATACCTTCCTAAAAGTTTATGGCTCCAATTCCAAGATGGCCACATCAGGGACAGTCTCCCCACTTCCCAAATAGTGTTGGAAAACACTTCTTGGGTGCAATTTGTCTCATCCAATCAACTACAGATCCTCCGTAGGAGTTAGACACACCACTGCAGCATCTCTGGTGGGTCCCTTCCAACTCTCATGTCTGAGCTATAGAGCTTTGCACATGTGGTTTCTCTCATCCTACACTAGGATGGCCTAAATTACTAGCCTTGGTGGAGATACCTGTGATTGTCTAAAGGCAAAGAATCCTACCCTTAAATACCTCAATTCCTAAAATTTCTTATCTTTCCTTGAGATCTGTTGAGACTGTGTTGAGGTACCGTATTTTAGATAATTGGGCTCCACCTGTACTGTATCCAAAATGGGGTAAGGACCGTTCTCCTTCAACATGCTGGCACAGCACAGCTCACAGCCATTCAGTTAAATCCTTTTCCTCCCCTCAGGGCACATGGCCTCATCTAGACTGCTTCTTGAAAATAACCAATGGCTTATACTAAGTAATGTGAACAAATCTAGGAATTGCTTCGAAAATATGGCCAAAATCATGCAGAAGTCATAATAACAATTCAACAGCATGGGTAATCAAACCTGCCAGTGCTTGGGCTCTACCCTGGTCCTTGCTAGGCAGAAACTGTGATATCCTATTTAAAAACTACTGAATGTTTCTGATCCTACACTCAAGAAACAAAGCAAGCTCAATTAAATCATACGGCGTTGGATCAAGCCCTGTGCGTTTATCTCCGAATACTGTCAGTTACAGAAATCCAGACTGGAAATGACAAAAGCCGGGGGGGAAGAAAAACAAAGCAAAAAACCCAAAGAGCTTCTAAATAGTTTCAGGGTAGCAAAAGGACATTGCAGCTTTCTGAATCTTTATTTAGTGCAGCTACACAAACAGCCATAGATGTTAAGAGGCATGTTTATTCAATTACCAGATTGCTTAATGAAAAAAACTACAGTGGTTCCAACCTGCAGTTAAACAATGATCTTTCTCCAGTAAGGACAACTTTCTTTAGAAAGTGCTGCCTGAATATAACCATTTCATCCATCATTGAAAATGACAGCTCCTAGTGACATGTCAAAAAAAAAGAAAAAAATACAGGATGGATCCAGGCTCAGCATGTTCTGTAACAACATAATTGACATAACCCCGAAGGAAAAGTATTTGTCAGACACTGTCAGCTCCAGCAGCTGCATCGTCTCAATTTTCTCAAAATTATAAGGTTGGGTTTAAGTACTTTTTGTAACACAGTGAAAAAAGTAACATGTAGAAAACAAAGTTTCTTATGAAGAATAAAAGATCCAATCAAACCTCCACTATTAACCCGACAATGATGATGATGCAGGAGGCATCCAAATTTGATTTGAACTCCACTGTGCAAGTACTGCAAACTTGCAGTAAAAAGCATTTCTTACAGCAGAAGTTGGCAGCCTGAAGACACTAGTTGAGGCAAGATTGTAGATTAAAAAAAAAAAAGTGTACTGACCATGGTCAGGTCAACAGTAAACAGGTTTAAATAGTTAACAACTACTGTTTCATCAAGATGCCAGATGTAGCTGGTAAACCCTGATCTTGTTTTATCAATGGACTAGGCAGCAATGGCTGCATGTGCTCTAACAGAGCACAGAGAGGAGGGTTTGATATCCACATCTCAAAATAGAAATAGCAGTGAAGGTTTTCTTCTGAGACTTATTTCTCACTCTCTTCGTTGCTGCTTTCCAGAAAATTGCACAGCTTAGGAAGAACAAGTCATATTTTATTTAAATAGTTTGTTTATTCAGGAGAGGGCATCCTCTCTTTCTGGTGTTTTAATAATTTAGCATAATTTTTATGGAACAAAAATTGAAGTTTCAGCAGAAATTGTAACGTAAAAACAACTACAACATTACCAGTATGGACTATTTTAACTACTGTGGATATCTGTGCAAAATATTTGTCTCACTTTTTTAATTAGGGCAGGATTTAGTTTGTCACCTAAAAGATAAAGGCTAAACCAGTTGTCTAGAATCAAGGTAGGGAGACATTCACCTACCTTTTTTGAGCCTTCATACCTGGGATCAATTGCCTTCTGGAGTTCTCCATCAAAACTGGAGGGACCCTCAATAACCACCTTAGAATAGAAAGATGATAGATTCTAGCTGAGTGAGACATGAGCTCTTGGAGCAAAAGCTCCTTTTTTCTTTGACCCTGACACAACATTAATTTCAACAGAAGTTCAACTTAATTACTGGGGTTTTTTAAGGAGTACTCTTGTATTGCTGTCCCAAGGCCCCATCAAATGCGAAGGAGGGTAATGGTCTTCAAAAGCCTGTGATACCAACTTGCCAACAAGACTCCTACGGAAGAGAATGGTTCTTGTCTTTTGTGTGGAGAGGGTTAGAAAACCTACCAGTTGAAGAGCAAAAATGGCTGGGAATACTCCATGTTCCCACTTTGCATGAGAGCCCAGACCTGGAGGCACAAGGACAGGAGTGAAAGCTTCTTCAGCCCATGCAATTTTCTGAAGAAGGAAGTGAGTAACTGCGACCAGGAAAACTCTTCCTGATGACATGAACTGGGAACTAGGAGAGCTTGATATGTTTTTCTGTGTTCCCTGTTTTTGAAGTGGAATAGTTATACCATGTTGCTGCAGTGTCTAAAATTCATCACCCAGGGCAATTTAATAAGTGCATGTGAGTAGAGGCTGGGACAGTGGTCTAGTCTGGAGGTTCAGGTTCAGTTATTTTTAATGGAATTACCAACATTGTTTTGTGCAAGCCACTTGGGACCAGGTTCTTAAGAGAACATATGGTGCTTTCTCATGCAGTATTATAAGACCTGAGTAATCAAAATATTTAAATCCCATTTCCCAAATATACTTGACTTTTTTTTTAAACAGGATTTAGAGCCTTCTTTTCAATAAATTCTATGTAAATATTTCACTATTGCATCTTTTGCAAATCTACTTACCTTTAAGAACATGCTTCTTAATGGACTGTGGTCCTTAAATGAGTGAATAGCTGAATCAGAGAAACACAGTAGATTAAACGTTACTAAAAGGAAATTAATAAATCTGGGCTTTATCTTATGGGTTTCGGCCACCTGTAGAAGAAAGACTATATTATGACCCTATCTCTTAAGAGAGCTGTCAAAACAAGACTGAAATGCTCAGATCTCTCAATAATGAGGTATTGCAAGCATTGGAATTAGATAAGAACCGACAATGTTGATAAACCATATAAAGATTGTATGGATGTTCCAGCATGCCCCTTAGAATGCATTAAAGCTATACAAATATTTTCCTAGCGTTACTCTCAGTAAATAGAACAATGAATCTATCAAGATCAAACTGAGTTTAGATTACTTGGATAGATGCCAATCTCTGTAGCAATATTGAAGTGAATGACAAAACACAATAGGAAAAGGACATGCAACTTCAGCTTTTTAACATTAAAAAGTTCGTGAAAGAAACAAACAACTGAATCTTGTTTAAAAAGCCAGGCCTGAAGGACTGACAACTTATGTTTCCCTACTTTTTGCAAAGCAAAGTGGATCTGAAATGGAAGTAACACATTTCAAGCCTAATAAATGGTGAGAAATGTGTAATTTTGCAATCCCTCTGCAATTTAACTGTTAACTAGTTGCTTCAAAATAAAAAGTGTTTGACACTTGTAGTGTAGTAAAATAAGAAACTCTTGAGGCTGTTAGCTCCAGCGGAGGGCAGAGGGAATGGCATAGCAATAGCAATAAACTAAGTCCTGCAAGAACAAGAACTGCATTCAGATTTCTGAGCCATTTGTACTGTCATGTTCATTCAATTCATCTTCACCGACAGCAGCCTCACCTGGGACAGTCAGTATTTTCACTTACAGTGCCAAAAAGATCCAACAATATGTAATTTTTTCTGTCAACCTCCAGAAGAAGAAAAAAAAAAAAAAACAACCGTACTGTAGCAATCTGAATAGTTGTACAAGGATATCTGAGAGCCTTGGTTTATAAGCTAGACTGAAACCCCAAAATTCCGTACTGGAGTGGTAGTGGAAACCAGTAACAACTTTCCCAAAAACTCCTTTAGACTATATAAGCTTCTACATGCCTCAACCAACACTCAAACGGGCAATGTACAGATTAAGTTACACAGAAAATATAAAGGTCAGAGTACATCTTTTAGAGCAACAGTTATTACAACCCCACACTCAAAAACCTGCAATAATACATGGCCACTTCTCAAGCACTATTAAAACCACTTAGTGGACACTCATAAATCTTACCTTATTGTAGTCTTAAAGAATAAAATGTGAATAAAGAATAGACTCAAACCCCTTACAGCACAAGAAGAAGAAAAATAACCTCCCTATGAGATCCGCTGTTATTTATTTCACTTGCTCTAATCAACCAATTTGCAAGCACGAGCAATCCAATCAATGCATATGTAACTTGGAATTTACCATCATACAGGTTGTACTTTCCTAGTATTTAGGAAGTAGAGGCTGGGAGATATGGGTAAAGGATTACAGAGAGGAAAAGTAGATATTATTACAGCTGTAGATAGTTAGGGTTAAGAGACAGAACCATGATAGTTAGCTCCGTTGTTTTATTGGCTCCGTTGTTTGGGGAGAAAATTATTTTAGTCAAACAGGGGAAGTGCCTTGAAAGACACATAGAGTCAAAAAGGCTAGTAAAAGAAGAAACAAATTTCTTATTCAGGATTTAGCTTCGTGGCCAAACAAGGTTGCCCCTTAAAGTAAAAAGCAGAGGAACCATGCGTAACAGGGCTGTAGCCCAAAGTACTTCAGGGCTAAAGCTTTTGGCTTTTATTAAGGCACTTTGAAAGCTTCACTCCAAGTTTGCAAGAGTAGCAGAACCACACAGCAATACACTTACTGTCCTTAGTACTAGAGAAAAATGTGCAAGTGGTTTGCATAGCAAAGCAACAGAAGCTTCCTCAGCTCATATCCTCATGGCTGCAGCATTTACCACAGGGAGGGAAGAGCAGATGCACCAAGGCAGGGTGGGGAACCAACCACGCCATGCCCATATGAACTCTTTCATATTGAGGGGAGAAAAAGGTACATTTGTGTAGTTACAGCTCTGTTTTAGAAGAACGTGAAACTGAGCCACCATTTCACATGGTGGATAATCTAGGAAGTGTCCGATGTGTTTCCAGCAAGTGTTTAACAGATGAAGCCTGTCAGGAGGAAAAGGGGAGTATAAGACAGACACTACTCTCCTTACCACTGCCAAGACTGAGATATTCAGAGGTAGACAGCCCATAAGTGTCGGTGCCTGAAGCATTTCAGCATTGAAAAGTAGATTAAGGTTAAGTGGCAGATGTGCAGGTGTTGTCAGGGTGGCAGCTTTAAACCCAGGCACCCAGATGCTGCTCAGGAACCACTTCAGAGCTGTCCTTTGGGTCTTAACTTTGCCAAAGGGCTAAAGCACATTGGTAGTCCTCATGGTGAAATTAATCATGGGTATCATCCACATGACCACGAATGATTTAAATTCCACTTGATTTCTGTCAGGACTGAACCCTCTATGGAAGTGGCCTTTCTTACCTTTCATAGAAGAAAGTGCACGGCAATGTTTTTATGGAGATGACAATTGTTTAGCTGTCTCTGTCTCTGCTCTCTCTAAGCCTCACTTGGGTCACATCCCTCTGCCCCTCAAATATCAACCGCTCTCTCCTTTCAAAATGTCTCATTGACCAACCTACTTGACTTAAACTCAGAGCAATTGCTCCTAGTTTGAAGTTTCCTGCTCCTCAGACCCAGAGAAAGGCAGGAGTGTTGAACAGCTCATCTTTACTCTCCAGCTACCTCAGATGGTCTGAGAAAAAGCTAATACATCCCCATCCAAACCTTTCCTTGCATAAGATAGCATAATGTTCCCACTGTGAATGTGGCCAGCACGGCAGTACTGGATTTATTCAAGGCAGACAGCACCAGTTTCTTAAAGGTCCTTTGATCTTTACAGTTATGTCTAGGAGCACAATCCATCCTGTTGTCTTTAATTTGCATCAGTCAGGGGCTGAAGTGGCTCCCTCACAGAGATGTTCAGGTTTTTGCTATGCTCCTTCTGACAAGGGCAGGAAAGCTGTGTATATGCACAAGGCTCCTGGTGTTTTCCAGGAAGCACTAATTAGGGATGGCTGACTAGATATAAATCACCAGTGGGAAGGGATATAATTGTCTTACAGATTGTGACAGCTGCTTAGAGGCAAACAAATCAAAAGGCATGTTAATTGCTCATACCACAGATTCTTTCACACAAGTAAGTTTCTTTTTCTCTTACCTTACCTTTCAGGCCCAGTTTTCTGACAGCCTTACTATGCTTGGTTTAAATCCCATCTTTGTGCCTTCACTAATACAAGAAAGAAGACATTTAATAAATATTTCTAAGCATAATGAAATCAATGAGGCTTGGGAACTTGGATCAAATTTAGAGCTAGTGTTCTCGTTGCATAACCCTTATACTCCTTACTTGGATTCAGTGGGAGAGGAGAGGTCCCACGCAAAATTCCTGAGTACATGGAGACTCAAGTATGTCTTCTGGGTCAGATCCTGTCAGTGTGAGGAAAAAACTGAACCCCTGTGTCCCAGTTCCTAAGGAGGTGCATGAAATTCTTTCACACCTGTAACCATGCAGAAGATGTCCTCTTCCAGTCTGATGGCATAACACAGTTTGACATTGGATGAGAAGGGAAGAGAAGGGAAGGGACGGGAAGAGACGAGATGAGACGAGACGAGAGAAGAGAAGAGAAGAGAAGAGAAGAGAAGAGAAGAGAAGAGAAGAATAATCTTTTCATGATTAAGGCAAAAGACAGAAATAATGACTTCTAATGCAAGAAAAGTTTGTTGATAAAGCTAATATTTTTAGTAGAGCAAAGCATACTGAAGTCCTGAAAAGCTTCTCTATTTTTTCTTATTATACTATCCAGTCTAATCAAATATTATTGCTACCTAAATAAACCCTCTGCCTACAAATCTTGTACTGCTACTCTGTAGACTACCACAGCTATAAGATAGTTGCCACTATGACTTCTTAACATTTTTTCCATCTTTTCTGTTCACTGATGATGTGATTTTTGATGCTGGTCACTGAAAAACAGATTTTCAAAAGCATTTATGTGCCTCATCATGCACATAACACATAGTGAAGTTGTCGTTAGGTAGATCTCAGACTGACTTACACACCTAATATTTGGCTCCCTTTGATTCCCAGAGTGCTTAGGCACCTAAATCCTTTAGGTTTTGTAACGTTATCTTTGTAACATTTTTAAATGTGTGAGATTTGAAATGCATTTCTGTGCAGATCAGCAGATAAAGATTGGCATTGTCATTATCCATCTTTGAAGTATTGTGTGAATCACCCAAGACAGATCAATGTTTCTAAATAAAAAAAAAAAAAATTAAATACCTCTTACTGAAATGTTAAAATCCTTGTGCCATTAATGAAACATAGGGAATATCTGCTTTCACTTCCTCAAGTGGAAACCACTGGAGAAGGGCAAAGAAGGAGTAAGCACGTGTTATAATTAGTTTTTAAGCACATTGTACGTCACTGCACTGGACTTTCTTCATCTTCTTTCCCCCTCCTTCCATGCAACATGCCACAGATAAAGAACTCTGTTCTTCATCTTCCTCAGCATTTTCTTGCATCTTGCTTTTGTTTGGACAAGCATGAAAACTGTTTGCTGGGGCATTATCACAGAATAGTTGGTACTCAATTCTATTGCCATATTCATTGGTTATTAGTGGATTTTCTGTCAACATTTGCATTTCAGTGTAATTAAACAGTCCATCAAGTTGTAAGTACATTCAACAATGCTTTTCAACCTGTGGTCCACATAACTCTGAAAACCTTAAACTATTTCTAAAGGTTGCACAAGAAGCCAAGCCGATTGCAAGCTGGCTCAAATTCACTAATTAAAGTGAATGCTAAGGGACAGCAAATCAGAAGCAAGCAAAAAAAATGCTGAACAGAGACTTGTGACCCTTTCCCAAGCAGGTCACCATCTCAGAAGAGGAAACAAAAGTGTAGAATAAAATTCAGATAAATAAAATAAAAAAAATAACAGAAATATAAAGAAACAAAATAAATGAAATGCAGGGGAGCTGTTTCAGAGGCAAGCCACAAAGACTAGCAAGCCAAGGAGGGCCCTCACTTAGGGACCAAATTAGAGTGCAAGGAAAGTCATTTAATGTGCCAGTGGGCAAGGAAAAGTGCCTATCATTCGCGTGAATTTAATGCTAGCTCTACATCCCTTATTAATTGGTCTCAGCTTCAGAAAAGCTTGCTTCAGACTTGTTTTTCCATGCAGAAGCTGACAGGACAACACCATTTGCTGAAAATAGCACATAGATCATTCTTTCTTCTGTGTGCCCTATGACACTGGCTAGAACACTTAATTGGAAGTAGCTTTCATTATCAACATTTAAGTCCTGCAGTTACTATCATGTTTATTCCAGAAAAGTAAGTGCTCGTCTCCAGGAGGACAAAAGTACTTGGGTAAGGTAACTTAACATCATGCTATGAACTTACCAGGTACCTGGGCCAAGAAAAGTCCTTTAAAAGGGATGGCAAAGTTAAGGCAAAGCCATAGACTTCTTTCTCTTACCCGTTCAAAGTCAGAGTCCTCTGTATCCTTAGGGATCTTTCTCGCACAGGGTTTTGCCCTCACATGCAGTATTCATAACAGCAGATACTCTGGGGGGGTGGGAGGAAAAAAAAAAAAAAAAAGCAGCAAACACAAAATTGCAAAGGTTTGCTTCTGAACAGGCAATTCATATTTTTATACTATTCTTCAAGAAGTAATGGAGAAATTACAATAATTAATTCATTATTGTGTCTTCAATGTGCTAAGCAGATATGAACCATGTCCAAACCTGGAAGGAAACTAGCTCAGTCTCTGGCTAGGGCAGAATATAAACTTTTGAGATCAGAAAGAAGAGCTACAAGTGGAGGATTCCTGGGTCAGAGGTGCAAATACAGCTTGTAAATAAGGGGGGAAAATCAAAAAGAGATGCAAATGGAACAAGTTAATGGGAAAAAAAAAAAGAGAGCAGATATTAAATGTTATTAAAGTCCCCTGGACAGCAAAGACTGTCATTGGCTAAATGAGGTAGCTAAGGAACTCATGATTATGACAATATGTAGCTGATGGGTCCTCCCCTCTCCTCCCCACCATAAAACCCTCAGGAAAGATTTTGTATGTCGATAGCCATAATTATAGCTGTCTCCTAGCTCAGCATGTGCCTCCTCTCCCTAAAATATCAAGTGCCTTAAACCAGTATGACCAAAAGCCTGGAGACAATTCACTAAATAGAGCAGATCCTGTAGCTGAGGGAGCTTCACTAAGAGAAGCCTAATGACCTGATAAATCAGGCCCTCTCTCCCCCCACAGCCAAAACTCTCATTAGCATCTGCAAGTGGATGGCTAGTAGGTGGCAAGAAGAATGGTGGGGTTAGAGAAATATTTATGGCAGCACACAGCAGGAGCAGGCTGGGATGTAAGTGCCAAAGATGGATATGGGGGGGCTGAACTTCAGCATGCAGTGAAATAGTGGATGTCTGCTTAAGGCTGCTTGTTTTGAAGCCGTCTACTGAATTAAAGAGAGAGTGTCCACATTGCAATGGTAGGGTGTAAATCATTACTGTCCCTCCCTCACTCTTACTAGGAGACAGGCACAAACTATCAGCCTAATCCTTCCTTAATATCATTATTTATATTCTAAAGCACCGTGGACACTAGTGTCAAACACTTTTCCTGCACTGACATACTACAAGGAGCCTCAACCAGTCCTGGTAAGCCTTTATTTCTCACTTTAGTGGCTCCTTTACAGGATTCCTTTCTGATTTTGCCTCAGAGACCATAAGGCTCTAAATGTAGTCATAAGTTGCCCATGCTGCTTCTTGTCTTGTGTGTCTCTGACAGCTCCCAAACAACCTGGGCTAGAAGGCTGGCTGTGCTAACCCACCCCTGGACCCACCCCAGGGATTCAGAGTCCCGTGGGCATCCTCGGACAGTGCTAGTAGGCTAACAGATTATTAACAGGCCATTAACAGTTTGTTTCATGCTTGACCTTGTATGTTTGACCTTGAGGGAGGCATTTAGCTTTTAGAATAGGTTCAGCTAGTGACCCAGCGGAGACAAATCCATGCATTTTTCTTACACCAGAACTGAATATAAGTAAAATGGTGCACAAGTGTAGAGTCTTCTTGCATCAGTTGCATCCCCGCTGGTTATTCCTCATTTTTAACCGCCCTTGGTTGGATAGAAAGGATTATTCTTAAAAGAGCTGCTGGATTTAATCTGGGGGGAAAAAAAATGTGGCTAGTCCTTGAAAGTTACTGCAGCCCTCAGCAAAAGCCTGCTCTTTGCATTTGGAAGAGACAATGCTCTTACAATAACCGGATATTTTAGGCAAGTGAGGCAGAAGCAAGATAAACCTGGGAGAAAGCCAGCTAATCTGGGTCACCAGATGGGATGCTGCAAAGCAAAAGGCACAGTAGCAGGAATTATCTGAATGAGAGCAAAACAAAAGGACATAGCCATTATCAGTAGCTCTAATGTTTTTTAACTAGTGATGGCAACAGAAAAAATCTGTAGTAGACTTCTGTGTGCTTATAAAGCAACAGACGTTTAAGAGAACAACATTGTACAAAACAGAAACAGTGTCGGCTATTTATTATCAAGGCAATAGTAACAAGACAGGAATATTTAGCTATTAGAAGTTGTAAACCAGAAAAAAAGCCTCTACTTTTTAAAGGATCTGGTCGGTTTCTCCTACATGTGCCTTTTGGCACTCAGGCCAAGCTGACATACGTCCATCCCTGCAACTTTTGGGCATAGCCATCAAAATCCCCACTGTGGATTTCTGTGCAGGCACACAGCATGAGGACTCTAATGAATCTGCTGAACATCTTTTTCAGCCCAAAAAGTTCTTATTCAACTTTGTCTTCAAAATGAGGGTTGAAGGCACACGTTTAAACAATAAATTCTGCTCTTATCTCATGAAAAGGTGATGAGGCTTGGGACCTTCTGACTTCCTCCTAAGGTGCTTCAAATTTCATGATCAGTTTAAGCTGTTGGAAGCCTGTCTTTGAGGCTTTGAGGATAATGAGGAAAACCCCTCTGTGATGACTACGAAGCAGTCACCAGATACATCCTGTTGTGGATTGCTGAGTTGCTGGGCTTGGCTGGAGGAATTGTGCTGTCTGGGCTAGTGCAAGAGAAAATTAGCACTCAGAAAGATTTCACTGAATAGTTGTACAGATTTGACAAAGACGGACCTCACCATCCTCCAGCAAAGACAGAATGACTGCTGCATCAGTCCTCTCCAGACATGTGTGTTTAGATTTGACCTAGTAAGGAGAAGGACCTCAACACCCAGGTTTCAAAATGGAGAGACGCAATTATGTTTAGCACACGGTAGCACTGGAGTTTATTGAAAACACACTGATCTAACCGGTTATCTTAGACATATGCGTGCTTTCAAGGATGCCTGGATTTGTCTGTCTGCATACATCAAATAAGACCTTCAAGGGGGGCCATAAGAACATACATGTTCAGACCAGGAGTTCATTTAACACAGTAGTCTGTTTCAAAAATATAGGAAAAGGACACAAGAATTAGACAAGTTCCCTTCCAGCATTCAGTATCTGCAGCTGATACAGCTGGAAAAAATAGACAAGCTTCCATCTGTCTTCATTACAGCTGGGATAATAAATACTACTGCATTTCCCTAAAGACCTTGCATCCAGATATTATCCGTCCTACAAAACTGTTACTATTGTGTAAAACAAAGAGCTGAAATATGTCCTTCAATATTCCTCATTCATTCCATTCATGTGAGAGGATGACACTTATCCCCCATAATTTTTGGATAGAAAATGTCTATTTTTCCCCCAACTCTATTTTTCAAAAATAACATGTAAATGGATCAAAATCTTCCAAAAATAATTTTAAAAAATAAGACATTGATTGGGCCTGGTTTCCCCCACCCCACCCAGTTTTACTGTGTGGGAGGTATCTGTGTTACTTTAATAACATATCTGTTGTAGCTTTCTGTCTTCCTTTGATGGTCACTCTCCAGAACTGGAAGAATTCATATCATATGGAACAGCAGCTAACAACTGCTTGATGGTCACTTCACATGATGGACTCAAGGTCTGCTAGCATCTGAATCATGTTAGGCTGGAGATACAATAACTGCCAACAAGAGAGACAACATATATGGAAAGTACCATCAAAGCACTGAGAAAGACAAATACACTGCCTGGGGCTAAGGAGAAGTTGAATCCGTACGTCCGTCAGTAAGGGCTGCATATACATTAATTCAGCTTTTCCATTCTGCTACTCAAAATCCAAAAATATGTAGGCTCATTTTGGAAAAAAGAAAAATCATTCGTGATTATGTGCTGGTTGGATATATTTCAGTTTCCTTGGTTTCAGTTCAGCAAGAAATAAAGATATGGAAGACACAGGGGAAGACAAGTCTGGACTCAGGACTTTCCTTTCAGTGCCAATGGGAACTTAAGGTCTGGCAATATATAGGCAACACCTTGAAGGGGACTTCACTGAGGAAGGAAATATACTGTGACAATCCATTTTTGCGGTATAATGCTGTAGCTATGATGGTGTTGGGATATGACAGAAGGGTTTTTTTCCTTCTGTGTCAACATATACAGTAGAAAATGTAACGTCGCCATAAAAATATCAACTTCCTGAAAACACAGGGCAGATGTGAAGGGAAAAAAAATCAGCAAGATTGTTAAATTTCTTGCATTTAAAAAAAATTCATAAAAATAGTAATGGTTGAATAGAAACATTTCATAGTAAATTCTACAAAACTAAGAAAAAAAAATAATCAGGGCCTCAAAGGCCTTTTTTTAATCAACTGTGTTAGTTTATTGATTTAGCTCATCAGCCTGATCTCTTTCTCGGTTCCTTCTTCTGCCAACCTGCCCTTAATCACCAGCAGGCTAACTGAAAACATAAATGATCTCCGAGAGAATTGCTTGCAAGCAAAATCAGTGCCTGCCACAGCATGGGATTCTTGTAATTAGGGCCTTAATTCCACTCCTTCTGCTACCAGCGGTCATCCTAGGTTAAAGCATAAATGACTTCTTAATGCAAGGAAAGACTCTTAAGATATTTTCCTACTTCACTAGCAAGCAGGTATATATAAGATGTTCAAAGCAATCAGACAGAAGGTTTAAAAGAGAGACCCAGTTCACATGGCACTCAGGGCAGAAATGTACCCATTAGAGTTATAACACACCAAGACACGTTCCCTGATGCATAACTTCTTTGATGGAGCCCTCTTCCCAAAGTTGCTAGCATCCTAGTGTTTTGAGTATATCCTGTGTAAGCTTATTAAATTGTTCTTTTAATTATCTTGATAGCATGAACTCACAGCTGGACTTACTGGTCAGATTTGGATTTTTGTTGTTTAATTTTCAGACAGTTATAAGATGAAAACTGCTCACTGGGGAACAGAGTTCCCTGATGTTTAAGGAAGATCGGTCAGTCTCCAAATATTAGCCAAACTTCTTACGTAAAAGGCACAGATGAAGTGTCCCAAAGACAATCAATATCCCCATACACACACACACACAAAAATAAAACCTGTGGCTCTGCTATCTGCTTAGCCCCAGAAGGGAAGAAAATTCAGGGAGACAACACATTTCAGTGGCCCTTGCTACATCGCCTCAGAAGCACCTTTCGTATTCTCCAGGAGCAGTAGGAATACAAACCCCTGTCTTTCTGAATCTGCCCCACCCTATTTCTTGGGTCTCTCATGTCACGTTCCCTTTGAAGGAGTTAATCAGGCTTCAGTACCTCAGGAACAGGAAAACCCACCCAAAGTTCTTCACACTGCTGAGGTGCCTTCAGCGACACCTGTGGCTTTTTAATGATGCACTGGAACAGTAGAGAAGTTAAAGACAGTAAACCAGCCTGGTAGCTTGTTAGATTCCCTGCTAAAAGGAATCTCCCTCTTTTCTTTTTTTTTTTCTTTTTTTTTTCTTTTCCCCTTTTTCTACAGGAACTTTGTTTCTATGACTCATTATTTCCTTGTCCAAAGGACTTTATGTAACGGAAAGGTAAATACGACTTGCTGGCCTGGCCTAGAGATCAAAGTTGGATTGATTTAAAAAGATTAATGATGTCAACTTTGCCAAAAAGAAGCCAAGAATGAACACACTTTAGGAAAAAAACTTTCCAGGCATCTAATTTACCTGCAAGTGAACAAAGAAATGCCTAGAGATTTAAATGGAAAATCATGATTTTTCCCTTTTTCCAGGACCTGCTTCTGCTTCCGCTAAGGCTGATCAGCACAACTAAGTTAAACATGGAGCAATTGTCCCCAAGCTCTGAACATTGGCGCTACTGGCATTTCAGAATTGAAGGAAAGAGAGTGTGCTCCAAACCTTTTCTTTTTCCCGTTGTGTCTTCCATTCTAATGAAAGAGATCACTTCTGCTTCCAGCCTTTGCTTCATTAAAGCTGGAAGCAATCTTGCTGCTGAACAAGGTCAGATTTTTTAACGTTGCTATCATATACAAAGCAGATAATGGACATGTGAGTCGAAGTTACTCACTAATATGCCCTTTTCAAAGTGTGGCCTATTGGATCTCATTAAGGCAGAGACCTGTTGCATATGAAGTCAGTGGGAAAAAATGTCCCGAGTGCTACAAAAGGAGGATTACTACGCATTATTCTGAAAATTAAATTAGAATCATACTGCAAAAAAAAGAGCAAAAGAAACAACAAGAGTCTTCCCCAACAGCTGTCATATTTGCCTAGCTTTATTATCATGATAGGCAGAGCAGTAAAGAGTCAATTAATTCTTTTCCACAAACATACCCTCTAATTAGTGACTGCTGTTTCTAGACTGAATAGGCAGTAAACATGGCAAAGTTTATCTTCAGTGGGAGGTAAATATGTACAAACTTGTGGATATACTTGGATAAAACCACACAGAGACATACATTTAATATAGCTTATTTACTAGTGTATGGCTACCAGGGTCATGTGCCATTAAACCTTTTCACAGTGCCTTTGTCGTCTGATAAGGAGAAAGTCCATCTGCCTAATTTACTTTAGAGATGGGAAATAAACTTTAAACATTGCTGTAGAGCTGCCATTTTGTATATTATCATACATCATGCAGGATGTTTTTAGGACGGTACCTGGAAGCTTTGGTCACGTTGTGGTCCCCTTGTTGAAGCAGCTGTATGTTTTATCAAGTCCCCTTAACTACATGGTAGGATGACTAGAAATGGAGCTGTGTGATAAGCAGCTGCGGTCAGGTAAACCCTTTTGAAATGGGGCGGTTCTGGGATGGCTCAGTATTTGGCTGGGAGATTACCTGGAATTTCTGGAGACCTTGTGCACAGGTGAAGGAGCTGAGGGTGAACATCAGACCACAGACTTGCATGAGCTGGCTCTGTACTGTGGTGAAAAATGACAAAGAAAAGAGGGAGGATGGGATATCAGAGGCATCAGAATTGTAATTCAGGGCTGTCCCCCCAGCAGGTGTTGGGAAGCAAGGAGGAGGGATCCGTCTGCTTCCTATGCTTCTGCAAAGATGCAGCTTTTCAAAAGCCCTCCTTGTAGCAATCCTGTCTTTGCTCTCCCACCTTGCACTCTTAAGCTTGGGAAAGCATCCCAAAGCCATGCCTATCACAGATGCATTACATTCACAAACTCTTTGCTGGGCATCCGAAAATCCGGATTGCTCAAGACCCAGTTTAAAACACTCCCCCCGAGACCATCCTCATTCGGAGGGACTGGATCAAACTTGCTGCCTGTCTGACCTCTCTAAATCCCTGACTTAATGTGTCACAGGACTGACTTTACCTTCTCTCGACCCCCGGTAGGTCGGGATGGCCGGACCTGCGAAGAGTTTGGGTGCCCTCTGCGGGCAGAAGGAGAGGTGGCTCCCGGTGCCTTCAGCAGATCCGCAGCTCCATCTAGTGCCAGGCTGCCAAACAGCGAGGGAGGGAGCCAAGAGCCAGAAAACAAGGGAACTTCCACAAGAAACATCTTTGGAGTTCGAGGCACGTCTTAGCAAGACTAGAAAGAGGTTTGCTCTTTCCGAAAAGGTTGTCTTGTTAACGTTCCCCCCCAGAGCTTTGCAAGGAATTATTGATGTCTCCAAGGATTGGAGATACTGAGTGGCTTGCAGGAGCACTGTACTGTTGGGGCTGAGCTTTCTGAGTCGAGGGCAGAGCTTTTGGTGTCTTTTGGTGGAAAGTACAACATGAGAAGTCAATGGGAGCAAGGCTGAGTACTTAAGTTCCCCCCTCCAGAGCTGAGTATCTCAGGTATGTTCCACAGAGTTATTTTTAAAAGAAAAACTATAAAAATGTACTTACCAAAGTCCAAATTAGAGTTCTAAAAATCTCTGCACAGAATGGGACAGAACTCCATAAACACATTATTTTTTTTGTTGTTTCCTGCTTTTAATTATTCTTTTCATTCCTAGATGCACGTAGCCTTCCTGTGTTGAGGGAGTTTTAGCCTTCCTTATAGTAACGTCCAATCCAGACCCCAAATTTGGCAGCTCTTTGACATTGGAATTTCTTTGACATCCTTCTCAGAGGCTTCTAGTGGGCTTGCAGATGTACTCTGGGATCACAACGATACAAGATGCAGAGGGCTTGTGGGGGGATGTTTCTCCCTTCAGAGAAATAGATAGATATTAGATATCTTGGAGGTAACCCTGAGTAGTCTGGACTCAAACTGACCTTTCCCAGTGAAGTAGGTTTGCCCCTGGCTGTGTGCTGCCCTGTGTTGGGGGTGCTTCCCCTCCATTCTCCTCTGAAGCAGTGACATTATGCAGAGAAGAACAAGCCACTGAGCTCAATGAGAGCCAAATCTTTCCTAAATCTGTGGTTACTTCCAGCGATCAAGAAGATGTACAAGCATTTCTGTGTGAGATCCGTACAGGCAGGCAGAGGTTAGATGTGCTGTACTTAGGACTTGAGAAGAAAAATTAATTTTATGCCCAGTGGTATTTGTTCAGTGTGTGCAAATACAGCCATATCAGTAAATTACTTTGTGTTTAGTTTTCATTACTGAGAAATTAGGAAAAGAGTTGGTTGGAAAAGCAAAGTCAAATGTGAATGTACCTGATATTTTTTTCCACATTTGAAAGGTTGTATAATGTTTCATTTAGATTTGAAGGTCCTCTTGGTCTCTTCAAATCTTAAGGTTCGAAAGTCCTCAAAGATTACAAAAGACAAAGCAAAACACAGGTTTTTTTGATCAATTACTTACTCTAAATTAAAAAAAGAATATTTCTGGTTTTAGAATGTCAGAGCCCTCTATTCTTTACTTTTAATTTATATGTTTATTCAGCTGAAAGAAAATTATGAAGTTAGCATTATTTCCCCAAATGGTTCAGTGAATACAAATCTTCATTTTTCAAAGAATGACCATCCATCTCAAAGAATACCACACAATAGTGTAAAGACATGAGTACCTTTTTTTCCCCTAACTAATGGCTTAAAAATAATTTATTTGGTCTATTCCTCTACTCTCCCCCCAACTGCCCCCAACAAACTGGGCAGAGGAAAGAACAGTGCCTCAGTGCAAACACGAATAAAATAATTTCAACCATTTTCAAATAACCAAATATTTAATGAATAACAAGGGTGTCTCTACAGACAAAGCTTTATTTGCTGATATGTATGATACTGTTATGTGATCTTTTTCGATGCCAGCAGTGCTTCCTGGCCAAAAAAAATCACCCTTTACTCAGTGTTTAGATCTTTTATATCCTAAATAACACAGATAGTTCTGTGACTAGTGGAAATGGTGACAGATTTTTATTTTTTTAAATGAAAGTGGGCCTGAAAATTTGAAGTCTCCTGTGGTTTCTGTGATTTCTAAATTTTGGTCTTATGCACCGTTCTTTCCCTCAATAGGGAAGCACTAAAGAAATCAAGCTCTGGTATATGATTCCTTATTTCCATTAAACTGGTAAAAAGTAATGCTATTTAGCCTCTTTTGCTTTGTCAAGAGTAGCTGGAATAGGACATTGGATTTCAAAATTTTGGGGGGAAAACAGATAAGAACACACAAGTAGACAGGGATCACGCAAGTCATCTTCTGTGAAACCACTGAAGCGGCTACAGAACAATTTCATTTTAAGATGCTCCATACCGTTGATTTCAGCACTGCATTTTGCTGTCACTTCATGGATTTCGTTCCAGAGCCTGGAAGTTATTAGAAGGCCTGATTTCTACTTCTCAAAAGACAGATTTTTTTCTTGATCATTGCTAATCAAAAACATTTTTCTTGACATTTCTTTTCACAGTACGGGAGCAGTTCAGGCATGAAAAAGTGGATATCTAACCTCACTGTCAACGTCCACGGCTGTCTCAGAGGTCTCCACAAGGCAGATGGATGCAGCACCACAGTTAAGAGACTGTAGTGGGGGAAGAAGGAGGAAGGGAGGACCTTTGGAGTGATGGCGTTTGTCTTCCCAAGTCACTGTTTACAAGTGATAGAGCCCTGCTTTCCTGGGAATGGCTGAGCATCTGCCTGCCCATGGGTAGTAGTGAAAGAATTTCCTATTTTGCTCTGCTTGTGCCTGCAGCTTTTGCTTTCCCTGATAAACTGTCTTTATCTCAACCCCTGAGTTGCTGCATTTTTACTCTTCCAATTCTCTCCCCCATCCCACCGGGGCTGGGGGAGGTTGGTTAGCAGCTCTGTGGGGCTGAGCTCCCTACTGGGTTAAACCTCAGCAGAGATTTTGTGTCCTTCTGGAGCAGCAGCTGGAGGCCAGGCAGAATTGTCCTTGAGTATCTCAAATGGGGACAGATGTCCATCCTTAGGCACTTAATTACTCTTTAAGTTGTCTCGGAAAAAAAAAAAAAAAAAAGATTATTTTGTCGATTTGTTGTGGGTTGAGAGTTTCAGTGAAAAATTTAAACTCTTTCCTAAGAAAAAACTTGCAAAGCCCACATGCACAAAAAAGTTACATTTTGGGGAGTATTTTGGGGAGAGAAAAAAAAAAAAAGAAAAGTTGTATCTAGTTGGAAATTCTATAATCTAATTTTAAAGCACAGTTCTTAGAGTTGTTTTGGAAGTGGAGTGAGGATGAAATAACACTTAATTTAGGTTATAGACTGCCTTCCTTTGGTGGCATTCTGCTGGATTCAGTGGAAAAATAACCAATTTCCACTGCCTTCAGATCTAGCTCTGGATACTGCATTAGAATAAAGTTCATACTTTGAGGTACAGTTATGAGTCCATAGAGTTGGTCTGGTTGCAAATGCAGGATTCAAAGTGTGAATGAACACTTTTCATGGACGGGATACCTACATCCTTTCTCAAAAGCCCAGACAACAATAAAATCTGATGATTATTTTTTGTTACCAGGCTGATTGGTTCTGCTCCAAAAAAACCCCATTGTCTCGGTTTCTTTTATCTATGACTTAATTTTGTCTGTTCTTTTTTTCCCTTTGTCACAGGATTGTAATTAATATTTACACACCAGCAGATCTTTAAAGAGTTGGCCTTGTACAAACATTTACCAAGTTTATAAATGTACATCACGTAGATGTTTCTTGGTGTACCTTAATTTCTGTAATAGGTTCCATAATAAAGATATTTTCTTATCAGCTTTAAAATTAGTCCATGTGATTTCTATTAGCAAGTGCACACTAATAAACCATATATTTCTGTGCACCTTTCTGAGCTGAAACACCTTCCCAAGTGCTTGACTTATCTCAGTTTTGCATGTACATGTAGCATTTACGTTCTAATGCTTTGCAGTCTGTGGCCCCTACTTTCTTGTTCTAGCTTTGCAGAGATGAGAGATAAACTAAGGTGATAACTGTATCAAAGATGATTTTTGTGTGGTTTGTGTTTTACAGTATGTTGATATTTATCATGCAACATTTGGTATGTTGTGATGTTCCATGAACTTCACTTAAAAAAATAGAAACTTAATAAAACCTAAGCAAACTATTCCTACTTGTTCTGACCTGTTGGGTGTTTTGTTGGTTCATGGTATGCTTGAAGGGGAAAAACCAGCCAGCCTGAACATCTTTTCCATTTATAAGAATTAACAGGAAGCTGAAAAATGAATTATTCCTGCTCCTCCTCTTCAAAAGCCTCAGTTCAGTAGTGCTCTGACTTACACACTCTTTTTCTTTTCCTTCCTAACCAACAGCACTTGCTCACTTCCAGTATGAAATTCAGGTGTCAGGTCCCTGTCAGAGGTAAGACCTTTGTCTCTGGCAGATGATGGCAAAACGGCACAGGGCTGTTAATGAGAGGTGATGCCCACCCACCTGCTTGTCAGGTCTCACTGCAGAATACAATGTACCGGGGAGAAAGTACCTCGAGTAGCATCAAGGGAATATGCATGGGTTGCCTGCATTACCTGCTTCTTTAAAGGTCACCAGCTATGTTTGCCTTCTTTTTCTCACTAAATCCTTGAATCCTCTGCTGCATAAATATCTTTTTGTTTAATTCACCATTGCAGCTCGTACAACACTTGGGCACATACCACCAGCCCCTCAGACTCTTCAGGCCACTAAGCAGCTTCACATTTAACCAACACAAAAGAGGACAGTCTTCCTCTTACTGCTTCGTGTTTCATGAAATGTCTTTTTAATTATGGTGATTCTACCTTGGTAGCTTTTCCACTATAATAAGCCCTCCAGTGTCAGGAGGAGAAACAATAATAACAACAAACCCTGCATTAGGAGGAAACATTTAAGTCCTTGATACAAAGCTCACTGCCATCTATTAATTAAGAGAGGCCACAGGAGCTGTTTTCGTTGTTCTCAGAGGAGAATTGTATTTGCAACTGATAGTTATATCCCTTCTAATAGAAGGCTGCAGAAATAACCTACTAATCACCTGATCATTTCAACCTGAATTAAGGTGGTGATGTTTCCAAGAAAAGATCTGAGGATGTGTACCCAGGCCAGACCTGTACTCAAGGATGTAATCATGTATCTTTTCAGGATTCATATGCCCACCTGAATAGCGATTCTGAGAATAAACAGTGCAGAAAAGCCAACGTTGCTTTGTGCATTCACCTTCGCCTACCTTCTGCTTCTGTCATTTATTTTGATTTGCTGGCTAACATTTGCATCAGGAGTTGCAGATTTAGCATCAAGTGTAAATGGGAGTACTGTTTTATTATTATTTCTGCAATAATATCTCAGAGAAAATTCAGGGCCTCTTAATGACAAACATTATAACAAAACATCATTGCTCAAAGAGCTTTCATTTGAACAGTGGAATCAACCTTCCAGTCCTGAAATATTTAAAATGAGAAAAATACATTAGCTTGTTGGGTTTTTGGGGGGTTGGTTTTGGTTTTTTTTTAAAGCTTAAGAGCATGAAAATCAGTGGTACAGTTCAGTGCAAAGGCATTAATAGCTGATTCTTTTCTCTGACAGTGGCTGTAGCAGAAAGCTCAGTAAAGCTATAAGAGCACAACATCTATGCAATGATTATTCCAAGAATACCTGGCTGAATTCCAGCAATCTGCAGCTCAGCAGCTTCTGAAAAACTGTTCTGGGCCAAACTGGTCAATGGCTTAATTATGTGTTACACAAGTCAATCACTTTAAACACCATATATTAGGCTCAGCTGGTCACATTTGAATGCCTGTTGACCCATTTGGCCCTAAATATTACCAATTGACTGCTGTTAAAAGTTAAGTATTTGTTAAAGATGATGTGTGATTTCAGGTTTTTACATCTGTTTGCACCTTCATCATCTCCTCTGGTATTTTAGCTGGCCTGTGTGTGAACCTTGATGCTCCTTACAGATTAGAGCAACATTAGAGATTTTTTTTCACCAACGCTGTTGTAAGGATTTTGTGATGGACTTGTTTTCTTTTTTTTTTTTCATTTTTCACAATTATTTTCCCTAGGAGAAAAAGAAAAAGTAGGGAAACAATCACTTTCCTGATCTCTTCAGGTGAGTACTGCATATTACAGACACACAAAAAAAGCCCACATATGGAAATAATCACTGTAATTTCTGCATCAGGAAACTAAGACCAGTAGCTAAATCAATGTGAACAGAGAATGTAAAGGGACTATGTGCCACAAGCTTCAATTCAAAGCTACTTTGTCAGTATGTATGAATTATTTACCAATTTTCCAAATAAGTAATCTGGGAGAATTAAAACCTGTTTATAAAAAATTAAGTAACAGGAAAAGGGGTTCAGTGAATATGTATAAATCATGAACTGTTTGCTGTATTCAGAACAGCAAACTAGGTATTATAAATATAAATGGAATTATCCCCATTTAAGAGGAACTTTATGGTTTTGTGTTCTCTGGCCTGACTGCCATAAGTTCAGAGGTTTTTTACTGGTTTTGAAATATTGTTGGAGAAAGCGGAGGAAGGCAATTACAACTGTCTTTAAAAGAAAGGAAATGGTGGGCAAATAAGCGAGTTCATACAACAGGATCTTCGAAAAGGTAAAACCTCACAATCCCTAACTGTAAGCTTGTCCCCTCTCTGTGCTTCATGGCACACTTACACTACTTTTTCTTCCTGCTCTCCTGGGTGTAAATCAATTGTAATGCTGAGTTAGTTTTTGTGTAGTTTCTATTCAGGAGTTCCTGGGTATACATCAGTCCTAATGCTGAGTTGATTCTCATGCAACTATTTTTCATGGGTATTTACAATAAGAATTTTCTCACATTATTGAACTAATGCTGTAGGAAATAGCTTAATTCCCTGAATATAATTGTGTAATACACTCCCTTATTGAACAGTTCTCTCTCTCAAAAAAAAGCCAAAACCCAAACCATCTTATGAATTTTTTAGTGGAAAGAAAGTGGATTTGATGCCTTTTCTCACACAGTTTTATTTTTGTTATTTGTAATGGCCCCTAGAAAAATAAGAGTAATGATGGGTAAGCCCTACACACAGACACAGCTAGAAAACAGCATCTTCCCCACATACTTATCATAAAAACAACATAGTTAGCTTTTGATCATTTAGAATTACTAAATCATACAATGGTCAATTTGTTAAACAGGATTCAAATAATGTCACTGGAGTTGCAGAATTAGCTCACGTGGCATTCTGATTTCACTGTTACTGTTTTCTTAAAGATGGATTTTCAAGTAGCACTCACAATTGCATCCACTTACCCTTAATATGTCATATGGTTGAGTTACTACAAAAAATACTTAATGACAAAAAATACAGTAGATACAGCAATAAAATATATAATCTATTCTTCCAAAATGTTGTTTGCTCAAAACAGAATCTCACTTAAACAATGACAACTGCCTGAATTTTGACCCCAGATGGTATCTTAACTGGCTGATTTGCCATAAGTTTAAATAATATTCTCACTTTGAGACAAATCAAGATTTCTTTTTAATTTCCTTGTAAATGCCACAATAGTGACAAATGTAATTTTTTACAGTTTTCCTGCAGATCAGTTAAACTGTTGCAAGTTCACAACTTTTGCCAGACAAAAACCTCTTCTTTGTTTCATTGGTCTGTTCCTGGGGGAGGTTCATGGATTTTTCTTCCTGCACTTAAGAATCAGAGGGCAAGGTGATAATTATCTGGTGCCACTACGTTCTGTTACCCTGAAATAAAAGCCTAGCTCTAAAAAAAAAATAGGATTCCATAATATTTTTGTCATGGATTTTTCATGCAGAGGTGTTCTGCCACTAACAAATGGACCTATTCATTGATTATTAGTTTGGATTGTGATTTTTAGCTAGATATTTTATTTAAAATATGGTTTTCATCAAATCTAAAAGCAGTCAATTGAAAACCTTTGACAGCCATAAGGGGTTTTTTTATGTATTTAATCTCTTCTGGTGGGGGAAAACTTCTATACTAGAAAAGGAAAGAGAAAGAAAGGTAGGGAGGGAAGTGGGAATAAAGAAGAGAAGAGAAAAAGGTCTCCCCGTAGTGGTTTTCATAGCCAAAGTTGATGGTGTTTTTTTTAATATACTTTATATATGATCCTTTCTCATTATTAGTCTGTCAGATACTATTTGTGAAACAGGAAACACTTGAGCTCCTCAGAGTCTGAGGGGATTGCTGTTTCTGAGATGTGTGGTAGCTTAGATATTGCAGTTACTTACGTGTGCTCCTGAGGGTAGCATTCCGAGAATACACTTTGCAGCATCCACTTTGTCGAACTTTAGGTATCTCATATAAAGGGATGGTCCCCCTAGGTACCCTGTAATCAGTGGGAAAGGAGAGAGAGGCCCTTCCACAAAGTAGTTCAGAGCAGAAGCCTAACTTTAGCATTCCTGGGAACTAAGTCGCTTTAGAGGAAACTAATACAAGGCTTTCATCCAAGATTAATGTAAATGGAGGTATTCTGCAGTTCTCCTTCCATAGGCCAAATACGTATGTTGAAGGGAGTAGGCTGGTGTTGATGTATTTTATATAGAAACCAAAAGAATTTTCTGTTTAATCCTAGAAATTGATGATCCTCCTGTTTTCCTGAGATAGTTACTTTTTAGGGCAAATATTAATGCTCTGATGACTATAACTTTAGCTGGAAGACCTACAAGAAAGTTTCATCTCTATAAGACTTGATTCTGTCCCATTTGAGGGTTGTGACTCAGAAATCTTTAGCTATGGTATTTTGCACTCCCAGAAATTGAGTCGAGTAATTTCCCCCTACGCATATCTTGCGGTGCTTGGCCTTGAGCACACAAAGTTTCCCTCACAGGAAAGCTTGTGGTTCCTGTTATGATTTAATTTTTCTTTAGTTTTCCTTTTCCAAAATGCCAGCACTGAGAATAATGAGTCTCCAGGGGGTAGATCACATAAAGGATTTATGTGTTGGATTCATTTAATCGGTATAGCCAATGACACACAGGATCCAACTGGTCTAACGTTAAAATAAAAATATAAGAAAAAATAATAAAAAAAAGACAGTTAAGCATGTCTGCTTTTCTTCTTTTGTTACAAATAAAGCTATGACATGACTATCTCAGCTGTACTTATCTTAAAGAAGATAAAGAAAGTGAGAACCTCATACTTTCTAGGATCATGGATGAATTCATGAGCTAGGAATGGTGGCTGAATATATTATGAGAGCTGGGTCCTTGTATTTTTTGCTATTTAGCTATTCTTCATTATTTTTCTAATAACTGGTAATTAAAAAAAAATCAATGTGGTTCAATTCTCAGAAAGCCCTTCCCATTGATTTGGGGTTTGGGTTGAACTGAATGTGATATGATACTTCCACAAAGCTGAGAGACTAGAAAGACACTAAGAAGATCACGTTGAATGACAGGAGGAACTGGAACACATCAAGAACTTTGTTGTTGTTTAGAGAAAATAATGTTGGAAAGAGTCGTCTTTTCATTTTTCAGAGGAAGGTTTGTTTCTTGGTGTATATCCATAACAGAGCTGACCATGTTTCCTTATGTTTAATGTGAAGAGTAACACAGGAAGGAACAGCAAAAACCATGCTACCATAATTTTTGTCAGCAGAGCACTCTGGCTTGCCACTGCCAGAAAACTTCTGTAGATCCCAGGGATCTTCTGCTATGGCTCCTGTGACACATCTGCTCTCCTTATTACCTACCCTTCCAAAGCTCAATTCAAACAGCCTTAATGCATTGTGTTAGCACTGGGTTTATTAGAAGTATGTGGTGTACAGAAGTATTCAGCTTCCACTGAAAGCACAGAATGAATGACATCAACAACACTCATTCAACTGCTAGTGTTTGTATTGACATCCATGCACCTTTAAAATCACCATGGAAACTATATTCTGCTATAAGTGATTATTTTACCATGCCTAGGAAACTGAAGGAGAAAATGAACTTTGGGATCCTTTGCATGTTCTCAGCTCTTTAGTATCTATGGTGGGACTAGCAATGTGCTTGTAAAGTAAGTCATGGATGTCATTCCTTTCTTATTTGGAATTCAACTGTAAATAGCACAACATTTGGTTATGTGGTTCCATGTAATATGCAGAAATAAAACAACCAAGAATCAAAAATCTAACGATAATGTCCCCTCAGCAAAAGAATATATATGTATATATATTTAGGTGAGATTGAAGTGCCTGCTTTAAATGAAGGAAGTGAAGTCATTGATGAAGTGTACTATAAGCAGATGATATAACTATGCATACAATATACCATCCTGAGGAGAAACAGTTTGTGACGGCATCAAAATCAGGTTGAGGAAAAGGAGTGCAGCCAGGCCTTGTTGTAATTCAGATCATCTTTGGGGAACATATAGCATGCATAGGATTCATCTCACCAAAGATGAATATTAAAAGTCAACCTAAATCAGATGTCTACTCTGGCTAGGATTTATCCTATTTCATTTCAGGCCCTGATGCATTTTCTCACACAGAAGAATCTAGGTCCATTTACCCAGGTAGCCTCAACCTGCCATGCCTTCAGTGCCCATGGTTCGTATCTGCCAGCCTCCTGTGAATGTTAAATATACTAAGGCATCTCAGTTGGTACTGGTCACCTGTTATTGGGCAACTTAATTGAGCCTTGAGGTGTATGAAGTTATACAGGATCTTAGCCAATACAGTCAATGGAGTCTAAAGAACCATTCAACAGACTAAATGAAGGTGCCTTTTTAGATTGCTATTGACCCCAATGGAAGCTTAAACACCCAATCTGCATCTAGACACCTACATGTCAATGTCCTCATTTCTCAACGTCTTTAACAAACACCACTTCTCATCTGCTTTTGAAGTCACTTAAAGGAGAGAGAATGACTTAGGAGTCAGTACCTCCCACCACAATATAATACAAATGAGTTTCTAACAGGAACTTTCTATCTCGTTCCCATGACTCTAAAGCAAGCCTAGCTAATTAGTTTAGACTGGCTATTAACCGCAGCGGGAGCTCACTTTTCCAGCTTACACATCCAGATAGATGCCTACATTAGGTGTCCATACCAGTTTGTGGAATTTCACCCCTAAAATAAACATCTACATCTGAGCAATCATCCTATCCGCCTTTTAAGAGACGGTGGAGATGAGTACGCCCTGAGGAATTGATTATCTCGTCCTCTGTAGATGTCTAAATTATGTCAGGCAAATTGCATTCAACGGTGTCTGTTACTGTGAAAATAACCTGAAATAGTTTACATTTACATTCCTAATGTCTGAAATTAGATGACAAAGTACTGCTCCAGGGGTGTGAGGTACGCTAGCTGTCTGAGCTCCCTCTACAGTCAGTGGAGAAAATGGCATAACCAAATAGAAAAGTCTGTATGAAAAATGCTCTTCTCTCTGTTAAACAGACAGCAGTTACTGAACTTCTATGTTGTAAAAATAGGTTACTCATGTTTACCTATCTTCTATTTTGTGGACTCAACCTATGCTTAGGAGAAACATGGATCTATTCTTGGCTCTTGTGAGGGGAGCAAGCTTAGTGTTAAAACCGCATTTTAATGAATAAAAATTAGCATTGCTCTACTCATCCTGAAAAACAAACAGAAATGAATTTGAGTTGAAATGGCCAGAGGAAATCAAGAAAACAAATGAATAATGTAATGCATAAAACTATTTCTGAGGACAGGAACAGCTGGTTTGTCAACTCTTTAGAGACTATTAATAGGAATGAAGATTGCATTGTGTGTCACTGGAAAAAGTAACTTCTCTTTGGTTTGAAAAAATTGCTTTCTTATTCAACAAATAAGACAGTAGAAATGGAGAAGGGATCACTGACAATTTTTTTTTTCAAGTAGAAATACTGAAAAGATTAAAGGAGTTTATTGTGAAAAGGATCTAAACAGTACGTTTGTGGTAGATAAGCACAGATAAGATATATTTTTCAAATTCAGAAAGCATCTTAGATGCTTGGGTGGAATTAAGTTTACAGTTTAATACATAGAATCATAGAATGTTTTGGGTTGGAAGGGTCAGCCAGTCCAACCCCCCTGCAGCGAGCAGGGACACCTTTAACCAGATCAGGTTGCTCACAGCCCCGTCCAACCTGGCCTGGAATGTTTCCAGGGATGGGGCCTCCATGTGAGACAGAATCCACATGAGTCAAGCATCCATGACTGCATGACAAAACTCTACCTATATTTCTGTGGTGTCCCAGGAGTCAGGCCAGGTAGCAGTAACAGAATATGGTTGCATGTGGAGTCGGAGCTCCAGGACACAGCAGGAGCCAATTTTACCGAAGCAAAATAGTAAGTAGATAACATAGCTAGTGTATTCAAAGAAAATGCATTGGAGAAATTATCCTCATGCAGCTCTAAGTACTTTTTTGATATTTAGTGCCTTGCCTCTTTAATATCTCAAAACCAACCCATTTCTACAATTGCTTTATCTTCCTGCTTTCACCCCACTCCCTCAAACATCACACAGAGATCATTCTCAGGATAATAAAACTTCCATCCTTTTTATATACCCTCAATTTTTTAGATACAGTGAAGCTTTGCTTTTAATTATGTTTGCAATATGTTACTCAGTAATGTCATGTTCTGTCTAACCACTGGATTACATGTTTTCAGTAATTACAGCCTTCTTCCCATACTTTCAGGGCTTTTTGTTTTCTACCTTTAGTCTGATTTATCAAAAGAGTGTTTAGAAAAATCAATAGATTCACCTTTATTCTCTGGCTGATGGCTCATATTGGAATGTGGTGCTGGTGCACTATACTTTTGTTGTCTAAGGAGGTGCTTGTATACACACACAGAGGAAACTCAGTTGCGTTTGAGAAAGATTTTTGTTGTGGAAAAGCCTTATTCAGGTAGCATATGGTATCAAAAAAAACATTTTCCAGCTTCTGCAAAGGTTCTAAGCAGCTCAGTAAATGTCAAGTCATTTTCATTAAATGGCATCAATTGGTTCAGAATATCCATGATGGGGATTAGGAAGAATCTCAGGTCTACTGCTTCATTGATTAAGTTTCATACCATCACGATGGCTAGATTGCTTGTTGATGCTAACAAGAGGACATTTTTATGCACATCAGCGCTACACTCAGGGCCCAGGTTGGCATTGTAGAGCAGTAGGAAAATAGAGCTAGTCCTTACCTTAGATTAGTTATCCTATAATTGCTGAAGAGAAGAAAAAATTGCTTAGTTATAGCCAGCTTACCAGGCAAGGAACTATTCTGTGATATAAAGTAGCAAAATATATCAGAGCATACAAGAGTTTATGAGCAGTATGGTTACTTTCCTGCATTATTTCCTTATTTGTTCTTCTCTACAGAGAAATAACAAAGAGTAAAATGAATAAAGTAAATCAATATGATAAACAGAAATTAGGGGTTAACCTAAATAAGGTTTTAGCCTACAAAAAGATCTGTTTAAAGTAATGAAGGGATATAAGTAAACTTATAAACTTTAACGTAGGCGAGGTTTATAACATTAACTACAGTGAGATGTTACAAAAACGCAATGAGAGCAAGCTTTGTTTTCTTTAGTAGCATGGACAAAAACTCTTACAAGAGGAGCTTCCAGCTAATTAATTTAAAGCTCAAGGACTGGAATGTGGCATGGTTTTTAGATCAGCTGGAGATCAGATAGGAAAAGCAGAAGGAGAGGAGAAAATATATAAGGAAGGAAGCACTGAGAGATCACATCTGCTCAAAGAAGCAATGCCTTCTCCTAAGGACTGCTTATGAACACCCATGTCAAAAAAATACACAAAAAACCCACTAAAAAAAATGGTCTCACTTGGTTTTGCTCCAAACTAGAAGACTGGTTATGATGACCTGAAAGACTTCATCAAAGTGACCTGCAAGGCCTTAAGTAATGGAATCCAGTTGAAATACTGTGGACTGGAATGTCATGCTGATATGCATTTAATTTCATCTTTGTGTTTACAGTGTGACTCCTGAGAGTGAGAGCAATTTATTTATTTATTTATTTTTAAACACAGCAACCAAATGCCTGAGCAACATGACCTGACTTTGAAGTCTGGCATATTTTGAGGAGAGGAGATGATTGGGGCCAGATCTCCATAGGTCCCTTCTGACCTAAGTTATTTCTTTGTTCTGTGATCTCATATACTCAAGTTGGTTGAATACTGTTCAGCAGGAATTATAATCCATTCCTATCCTCGGGGTATTTGATAGGCCTCTACTTTGTATTTTCCTTTTTATTAGAGTTAGGAACTGCCTGATACCATGTGGTGCCTGCCTTGTAGTGGGATCCTAAAAATTATTCCAGTGTGATGAGAACCACCTTATTGACTATTGAGGGTTGACCAGTTTTAACTGATCCATTATAGATGGGGAAAAACAATCAAAATCAAACTTCAAATGATTTTTTTAGGTTTTAGTCTCTTTATTTTACAACAGACTTGATTTTTGGAGTAGAATTTGAAGCTTACTTGTACAGGTAAGTGATCAAATGCCACTACGCACTAATGAAAGACAAACATAGAAAAGGGGAGGTAAATGAGAATTAGGTTACAAATGTTATCCCACAGATCTCTCTTCATCCCCCTATTTATTCTGCACAGGTTGTAAAGCTGACTGTCTCTCTAGCATGAGCCTGGGGATACTGTTTGATTTTAGACCCAATTTCCTTTGATTTGTAAGACTAAGGTGGGGTACATCTTGATACAACACACCCACATTTCAGCATTTTAATACAGCTGTCCACACATGTACAAATTGTCTAGATTCCCATTACAATGGAGTGATTTGGTCAGGACTATCAGGGTGCAAAGAAAGAAATTAATAGATACCACAGACATGACTCAGTTTCTTAAACTCAGGGTGCCCTTATATATCTATAATATCTAGGTGGACCTGGGAAACATGATATAGGACTTATAGGAGGGCTATGCACTTATGAAGAAAGCTGCAAATATATATATTTCCTCAAATGGCATTAGAGGCCTATTTTGGGTAACTTAGGTCAGCCCTGGATCTCCTCTGACTATACAGAACTCTGGTGTTTAATACCATTGGGAAATAATGAATGATAAACAGGATATGAAATAGCACTTAAATCTTATAAAGAAAAAATGCTTTTGTCATATCCACAATTTCTGCTCTCCCAGGCCCTGAAAATAAGTTGGTGCAATATTTACTGGGGCAAATCCCAGAACTGGTGCCTAGGTCCTATGAACCCCGACATTTAAAAAATTACTATCTTTTTTTTTGCCTTTTTTCTCCCCCCACAAAATCCAAGCCATAGGCAATAAGGACTTTAGCTTTTACCTTTTGCACCAAGAAATAAAACTACATTTGAAGCATCTTTGTAACACAAGGGCCAGAAAGACCTTATGCAGCTTGTGGAGGAGATCCTTTGTCACTGCTCAAAATTTTCCATCTGAGAGGATGGGGATGCCAAAATGCAGAAGCTCCATCTCCGAGAGTCCCTAGGGAATACCATGCTGTCAGACCCACTGAAAATCCAGACCCTTTGAGAACCTACTGTTGCCAGCCACAAAAATGGGTCCATAAGCAGAAAGAGGGTTAAACCCAGCATCTCTTTTTGCACAGAGAACATCTGCCTCCAAATACACCCTAAAAGACCAGTCGGTGCTCCAGCTCCCCGCAGTTTTGCAGGTGGGTGACCAGAGGACAGGTCCATAGAGGTGGGTCCAAAATCTCAAGAGGATGCTGGAGAATCTCCTTCCCTCCGCTGCCAGCCTGGTCCCGCGGGGCGCGAAGATGCCGGGCTCCCCCAGGAGGGACCCGGGTGTCCGGGAAGGGAGGTGCAAGGCTCTCCGGGGCGGGTCTTGGGCAGGTTGGGGCGGGCTGAGCCTCGGCTTTTGCCAGCTTCACAACAGGCAGAGGGAGCAGGGAGGACCCGGCAGCTGCTGCGGAGGATGCTAAGTTTGTGCTGGCTGCTGCTGCCGCTGGTGAGTGCCCGGCGGTGGTGCCTCTGGCTTCGGGGATGGGGGGGGGGGGAAGAGGTGGGGCACAGCACATCTGGCTCCTGACACCGTTGCCCACAGCTGGATGGCTCTGCAGCTGCCTCGCAGAATCGGGAGTTCAGGGGCTGGGGGGGTGGTGGGGGTGGTGGTGTCCACAGAAGCAGGGTAACTTTTCTCCTAACAGGGAGCAGGTAGAAAGGAAGAAAATTAAGGAAAGGATTAAAAAAGAGGGGATGGGGATGTAGGACGGGAGGAAAGAAAAAAATATTCCTGAGTTAGAAATTTGACCTGTCTCTTTTCTTTAAAATTTTCCAGCCCTAAGATGCTATTAATAAATGTCTTTTCATTTCCATTCATTAGATTTGCAGTTTCCAAAGGACAGAAACGCATCCCTCAATCAGAATAACTGTAGCATGGCTTTAGAGAGACAGAAGGGGACAGCTTGCTGTCCCAGTTGTCCTGAGAAAGGCAACTTTGCTGAAGAAGGAGGATAACTAAAAAGGAATAGTTCCTCCTGATGGATTTGGGACATTTACCTCTTTGAGAGGGCACTGATGTTTTTACTGCTAAAGGCATCTGCTTATAATAACACCCAGCAGGAGCATGAACCGTCTTATGTCTGCTATGCACTGGAGGCAGCAGGTGAGATTGTAACTTTAAAGATCAGGGTAGATGTATGAGCACAGGGACACAATTCAATATCCTCTTTCCCCTCAATCTTCAGCCTGAGAGAACTGTTTGGAAACCACCTGGGTGTGATTCCCAGGGACTCATTAATGCTAACTTCAGGCATTTCACAGTTAAATGTTTAGTGTAGGCTGGGATACAGACTCCTGCTGTAGTCAACAGGGAGACAATCGCCTTACCCGGAGGCATTTCATCTTGTCCTGAGAAAGACAGATGGGGTGAATGTTCCTCTAGGGCCTGCTTTCTTCCACTGATAATAGTGAGACCTTAGGTGGTTAGAGATTGGTCTTGACCCTTCGGTTTTAAAAGGTGAGAGATGGGATGTAAATTTTCACCTGCACCTCACATCCTCTGGAACTCATCTTTTCCTTCTGTATTTGCACAGCTTTATGTACGAGTGATAGGATATAGGTCCTTGCTACATAAACTGGGCCATGTATAGTTATTATCATGTGTAGTACTCTTCTTTTGGGGAGAACTAGTCAGCCTAAAGTGTTACCCTGCTACAGGTAGGGTGACTTTGGCATCTGGAGTAGCCTTTTTACACATAATAGGGGCACAACTTATTCTTGCAGCTGTCAGCAGAGTGGAGCTAACCTGAAGTGATGTATCATGCACATCTGTGGGCTGCCATGCATCATTTTAATGTTTTAGCATATTGCAGCAGGCTGTGCCCATAATAGAAGAAATTCTACAAACTGCATGCTCTACATAGCTTTTGGCCTCAAATTATTGCTCATGCATGAACTCCAACTACATGTCTGGTAAGAGTCAGTGCTCTAAATATCAGTGGTTTTTGTATCTCAAACTAGGTCTCGTGGGAAGCTTTGCACCCTAAGAAGGCCAGAGACCCACAGGATGTATTGAGTAAGCAGTCCTTTTGTATTTCAAAAGCTCATGTCAGAGCAGAGAAATAATTTTAGTACAGATTCTGCAAATAATTCCTTATTCAGATATGAAAATAAACCAGAAGGGTAATCCTGAAAACTTCCTCTGTGAAACTGGGTACTTTTACCTCCTATCAACTCCACAGGGAGCTGTATATTGCAGGATATACTTTGTACCTTGCAGAACAGAGTCCTTGACATTAAAAATTACCATTTGTTTGTAAGTGACAAGGAACAGAGAGCAGTAGGTGCTGAAATGCATAAAAATTACTTTCGTGTCTTAAAGAGTTCAGACTCTCGGGAAACAGAGGGTGGGGAACAGAAAAGTCTCTGCATTCACTGTCCTTCCTGCTGAGCTAAACCGCTTTCTTCTTCAAACATGTAACAGCTTTTCACATTTCTGGGGAAGGGGTTCAGTCTGATCTAATGAATGGAGGTGAGAATGGAAACACAGATGGATTATCGTTGAGCGATACATTTGCTTTAGCAAAGCGTTTCTTGTAGTAATAGGCATACGGATCTAAATCCATGGCAAGATGCTGGGCTCCCAATAAAACAGAGCTGGGTGCCTAAATTTCTGCTATAGCTACTGTTGGCTAATTTGTGTTGGAGGGACATACACGCTTCTTCTAGGGATCTGCAGACCTTAAATTCCCCTCCATAGGGAACTGGAGGTGTGGAAGGATCAGTCTGTTTAGGTGTTTCGTTAGCCTGGAGGGAGTTAATGGAGGGAGACGGGCTCCTGTACAGTGAGTCACTCTGTCCTCAAATAGGTGTCTGAGAGAGGTAGGAGGAATCCTTCCCTGGAACTGCTTGTCTGCCTTCATTGATCATTAAGGGAGGCTTGATGGGGGAGTTTAGATTAATCATCTAAAATTACCTATCTAAAATTAAGAAACTTGTCTAAAGCTACTCATTTAGCCTCCTTCAATACTACTGGGAAAAGGTGGAAATGCTCCAATAACAATGGCTATGGCTTCAGTTGTGTGAACTTGCAGATGGACTTTGACATCTAGATTTTGGTTCCTTGGGATTAGGTGACATGAGCCCCACCTTTAGGCAAATGTGCTACCCATGCTGAAAGGGAGAAATTTCTCTTTAATTTGGAGGAATACTTGCAACAGCAGAAAGCAAGGATCCTCTGTTATTAGTGGTCTGTTATTCTTCAAGTGTTAGTGGTAATTAAATGCTCTATCAGTTTAGCATAGAGCTAATAAATTCATTTTCAGTTTTCTCAAGATAATACTAATTACGTAGGGATTATAAACAAAATAAATTAATATGGTTGTATTGCCACATACAGAATACCTATGAGTAAATACATATATTGATATATATGGCTATGGATGTATAGCAAGTACTGTTCTGTATAAGGCTATGCAGTTAAATACAGCCAGATAAATACAATCCAATACACAGAGGAGCATTCAAGCATTACTCCAATGTCTTAAAAACAATCTTGGAAAGATATTCCTCTAAATGACTGTAAGGCAATCAGCATCTCAGCTTCTCTTGTTCTATAGGTAATCGAGTTAGGAAGAGAAAACAAACAGCAAAAATGTCCTCTAGGTAGTCATTTTCAGCAAAAAAGACTCCTGAAATAATCTATTTAACTGGCCGAAGAGAAAGATTGGAAATAGGTCTTTACCTTTAGGGGTGAAAGCTTCTGGGATCAAGACTGTGTCAGAACTTGTAAACTGAGGGCAAGACTTTCTATGATAACTAAATATGTTCCTGGTGACTGTGGTCATGTCACTGCTGTGGTGACCTCATGCTTTACAATCAGCCAAAATCAAGAGTTGTAAACATGGCTTGGATATGGTAGAAACAAAGTGGATGCTCATCTATATTTACAAGCACATGTCAGCGGTGGACTTCTTTGCTGCATAAGAAATCTTTGGTTATTTTTTATAGTTTCTTGTAGCTTTCTGACAGAACATAATACCACATATATTACATTATAAATATCCCAGAATTACTTGTAGGCCATGGTTGGTAGGAAGATCCTTACTGGGGTGATTGTGAATACCGTTGTACTGAAATGAACAAGAGCTTACGCAGCGTGAGGTTGGTCCCGGCTCCCATCAAAGCACGTGTGAAAATTGGCCCTGATTTCAGTGACCTGTGCTGCCCAGTCTCAAAGCTTTCTAATTAGCACTTGGCTTTTCCAGAAAGGTGTTAAGCAGATGGAAAGAGATGGACCTAATGGAAGATTTTGATGAGATATATTCAGCAGTCTGAGAAGACTATGAAAAAGGTGGAGCATTTCTTTGTCGTCTTCAGTTATATGACCTGTGTTCAGGATTTTTCATGAGCCTCCTTCCATCCCATAAACCTTTCCCGTTCCTCAAAATTTCAGTTGAAAAAAATGTATGCATTTCAGAGCATATCCTGGTTCTCCAGACTGCGTCTTTAGCCAACTCACTGACCAACTTTCAGGACTGACTGAACACTTTATTCCATAGTTAAAAATGGGCAGGGGATGCAGAAGTTTTGAATGTCTTTGCTGTGCCTTTCTGTACCCTAAAATACCAGATGAGTTTTAATCCTCCAAGCTGGGAGTCAGTGTGACGTGAATGGCAGACAAGGCTGGTTTTGTATACGGGAATTGTAAAATATTCAGGTATCAGAGTCATATCAGAAAAAAACTGAACAGGGGAAGCAGAGACAGGGAGAACAGGGAGTACAGAGGTGATTTCAGAGGAGATCTCAGGTGAGATCTGAGACACGAACGCAAGCTATAGAGACAGAGGCAAAAAGAACAGTGATGAATATTCTTAGTAAATTATTTATGCACTTGATGCAAAACCTATTTGTGAGGTTTTAGGATTGCACTGCATTGGAAACTAAACAGGATTACTGGAAAGACCCTTCAAGTTTTTGAAACCATCCCATCTCGCCAATGAATGCAACCACTTCTTCAATTTTTGATTAATTTTAAAAAAGGCTAAGTGTTACCAGTTTATTTCTGGATCTTTGATCCCACTGAATTGCTTTTTCGGAAGTGACCAATATATTTGGTGCCCAGCTTTGAAGCACTTCCCTTGTTTTCAGAGAGCATAGAAAATGTCCCTAGTTTTCCCCAAGTCTGCTAATGGACTTCTTAATGAGTGAAGATCTGTCTTTTATATGACATCAGAATTACAGTTTTTCTACCACCACAACAGCCTAGGGGCACCATCTTTGGATGGGCTCTCAGGAAAGATTGCTTTTAACTAAGTTGCACTAAATACAGCATGATGATGGTGTTAGAAAAACTCTCTTCCCAGTGCTTCCCAGCTTCATGCTGTCCAACATGAAGAAATCAAAGCCCAAAGTGCTATTAGATTGATTTTTCTGTTCAGATTTGGGCAAATAAATAAACTGTCATGCAAGAGAGGAAATACAAAACAATATTATACTTGCTATCAGTGAGTATACCATTTAAGGTTCCAGTGCAATAATCTTACAGACAGTAAGAAAAGGAAGCCCAAAAGTAAGTGCAAGCCCAAAATCTGGCTCTTTAAACTGTCTCGGGATTTTAGCATGCCCACGCCTGTCCTAAGTAACTTTTAAATGTTATTGTGTGATTGCTTTATTTGAGGCAAAATTGTTTCAGTAGTCAGGACTTAGTAGAGTTAAGATACCCCTGTGAATTTTGTCTGGTCACTGATGTTCAAACCAGCAAAAAGGTCTTCATGCTGTGATGCTCAGCAATGCAAAACCCCATTCCTTGGGTGCTGCCTACAACACTGCATGAAACCTGTAAGTTTTCTGTATAAGCCTTGAGGTGAAGGCACCCTGCTGTGATTTTTCAGTAAGGTTCATGCCAGGTTACTGCCTAGCTACTAGGAAATGTTGATCCAAGAAGCAGCCTTTTAAATCAGCCTCTTACGCTTATGACTGAGGCAGGGAAGATGTGTCAGTTTGGACATCCCTGCCTCAGAAATCTCTGTTTTGGTTCCTAAATTATCCTTTTCTAAAGTGAACAAGAGCTACTCTTTTCGTACAGGAGCTCAGTTGTTACAGCAGATGCCTCCCAAATTGCACTATGTCCCTGCACCAAATGCAGAGCCCCTGCTTTCTAGAAAGCCCCATCACCTAAGCATTGTAGGCAGATTAGAGCAACAACACACACTTTTCTCTCAAGGCACTGTGAGATTAATAACATGAAATAAGTAAGTCATATCCAAAACACTGCAAATAATGTTCTGCCCAGAGGGCTTTTCCTTAACTTTAAAATGGTGTAATGTCTTTCATTTTCTTAAAGCCTGAGGAAGACCAACAAATTGAAGCATCATCATCATTCTCAATTTTTTGTATACGTGCCATTTTTTCTTTTTTTTTTCTTTTTTTTTTTTTTTTTTTGTAACAATTGGATTACTTACAGTAAGGCTACAGGATTATCGGTTAACAACACCAGCCTCATTTTTTTGCTTCTTATGGGGTGATCTGTAGGTTACATCTGCAATTGCCCTTGAGGTTGATTTTCAAATGCTGAAGTGTCAGTAATATTTAACCTATACGCTGGCCTATAACAAAAACTTTGGGCTCTGGTGGCTATAGCCACCCGCACCCCAAATCCAGTAACCCAGAAACAAACAAAATGTGAGCATGCTGATTAATTGTTTATCTATCGGTGGTAGTGGGGTTGACTACAATCTCATCTTCAGTGAGTATCACCACCAGTAGGTCAGGATTTCTAGAAGAAATTGTAAAATCATGTTTTCTGGTGATTCATCACTGCTTTCAGAGGCAGGGGTCTGGAGTACATGATCTGATCTGTTATGGCAATTCCTCTGTCATGGGTAAAACCAATGCAGTACAACTTCCCTGAGGGTAGGGTATGGGCTTCCCCAGCCACGGTAAATCAATAGCACTCCACTGACTTCAGTGCAGCTCTGCTGAATTATAGTGACTGAGAGTCTGGTTCAACAGATGTAGATTTCTCTCAAAGGAGAGAAAAAAGGACATGCAGCCTACTTCGAGCAACAGGCAGTCTGGAACACGTATTCAGTGTTCAACATACCATTTGGGAGAGCTCAGCTGCTTAGTCCCTCCTTTATGTTCCACCTGCATCTGCTGCATGTCCCAGATGACTGGAGGTTGGCAAATGTGACACCTATCTTCAAGAAGGGCCGGAAGGAGGATCTGGGGAACTACAGACCAGTCAGCCTGACCTCAGTACCAGGGAAGATTATGGAGAGGTTCATCTTGAGTGTGCTCACCAGGCACATGAATCATAGAATAGAATCATAGAATCACCTCGGTTGGAAAAGACCTTTAAGATCATCGAGTCCAACCGTTAACCTAGCACTGCCATCCCACCACTAACATGGAGGACGATCAGGGGATCAGGCCCAGTCAGCATGGGTTCATGAAAGGCAGGTCTTGCCTAACCAACCTGATTTCCTTCTACAACCAGGTGACCAGCCTGGTAGATGAGGGAAAGGCTGTGGATGTTGTCTACCTGGACTTCAGCAAAGCCTTCGACACAGTCTCCCATAGCATTCTCCTGGAGAAGCTGGCAGTTCATGGCCTAGATGGATGTACTCTTCACTGGGTTAAAAACTGGCTGGGTGGCCGAGCCCAGAGAGTCGTGATGAATGGAGCTAAATCCAGTTGGCGGCCGGTCACAAGCGGTGTCCCCCAGGGCTCAGTTCTAGGGCCAGTCTTGTTTAATATCTTTATCAATGACCTGGATGAGGGGATTGAGTGTGCCCTCAGTAAATCTGCAGACGACACCAAACTGGGTGGGAGTGTTGATCTGCTGGAGGGGAGGAGGGCTCTGCAGAGGGACCTGGACAGGCTGGATCAATGGGCTGAGGCCAACTGTATGAAGTTCAATAAGGCCAAGTGCCGGGTCCTGCACTTTGGTCACAACAACCCCATGCAGCGCTACAGGCTTGGGGAAGAGTGGCTGGAAAGCTCCCTGATGGAAAAAGACCTGGGGGTACTGGTTGACAGCTGGCTGAATATGAGCCAGTAGTGTGCCCAGGTGGCCAAGAAGGCCAATGGCATCCTGGCCAGTGTGACCAGCAGTAGTAGAGAAGTGATTGTGCCCCTGTACTTGGTGCTGGTGAGGCCGCACCTTGAATACTGTGTTCAGTTTTGGGCCCCTCACTACAAGAAAGATGTTGCATTGCTGGAACATGTCCAGAGGAGAGCAACCAAGCTGGGGAGGGGTCTGGAGCACAAGTCTTACGAGGAACGGCTGAGGGACCTGGGGTTGTTTAGCCTGGAGAAGAGGAGGCTGAGGAGAGACCTGATCGCCCTCTACAACTGCCTGAGAGGAGGCTGTAGCAAGGTGGGGGTCGGTCTCTTTTCCCTGGTAACAGATGATAGGACGAGGGGGAATGGCTTGAAGCTGCGCCAGGGCAGGTTTAGGCTAGACATTAGGAAAAACTTCTTCACCGAAAGGGCTGTCAGGCTCTGGAATGGGCTGCCCAGGGAGGTGGTCGAGTCCTCATCCCTGGAGGTATTTAAAAGGATAGATGAGGTGCTTAGGGACATGGTTTAGTGGTGGGATGGCAGTGCTAGGTTAACGGTTGGACTCGATGATCTTAAAGGTCTTTTCCAACCAAGGTGATTCTATGATTCTATGTGTTGCTGAACTTGTCTTTTGGAGAAAGGTAACCCATCCTCCTCTGAAACTTTTTCATAACTAATTATGTGTCTGCTTCTACCATTCCCCACACCTCTGGCATGAGGAGGGAGTTAAGTTAACACACCTCTCCTAAGTGCTTGTTTCTCAAAGGCATTTCAAATCTCCTTTCATGGTTTTGATTTCATTTTGGGTTATTACTGGCCATTGCTCTCAAGCTTTTTGTCAGAGGACTCAGTATAGATGATAAGTTGTAGAGCATCATGTCAAGTTGTCATGACTTTTAAACATCAGGCCTAAGAATATCCCAAATTTTCTCAGCAGTAACAGAGTCCAGAAATTCCAGAAAGTGGAGAAATTATTTCTTTCCAGTCCAGCTGAATCCATCTTTATAAATTGAAATAGTGAGACATTTATGTAGCAATCATTTGGCTATTACTACTTAAATAATTTGTTATGTAGGCTGAACGCAAAGTGAAATGTATGTTAAAAGATAAAGCAATGGGCAGGGATCCTATTAATACCTGAAAAATTTTATTTCAGAATTATGTTACTATAGTTGAACAGCAGGAAGTACTATTTTAAGAATCACTCATGCTTATTTATAGAATGTATTTTGAATTACCCACTGGAGGAATATAATGCATGAAAAAAGCCATGTCTGAATTTTCTTTTCAAACAGTGTCCTTAATCCTTTTTCTGTTCTAATATTAGGACGTATGAACCATCTCTGGGGCCTCATAATTAAATGCAGTCTGTCTGTGCTACTTTAAAACCCAAATGTAGGCAGAATTTTTAAAGGTTTTTAAAGAAAAAGTTGTGTTCTATTTTTTTTTCCCTAGGCAGATATTATTGCTAAAATGTAATAGTCTACATGACTTCCGGTAAAGTTTCTGTGGAGGCTAAAAAAAGTCCTGGTTGCGCTGCTCACTGAAAACATTCTGAAGGCCAATAAATCAACTTCTTGAGGCTGAAAAGGCAATAGAGCAGTGAATTTTTCATCTGTGCTGTGTTTTCAAAATCATTAGAGGTTTAGAATGGCCTACAGTCTTCCTCAGAAGTGTCTAGAAAACCTTCAATCCATCATTTCAATTAAAATCACTAACCCCAGAACCCCCCTGGCTTTGCCTGGAATAGCATAGTTTGCAAAGGAGCAACCCCCCTGCTCTATTCCGTGTAAGACTCTCTATGTCTTCGAGGTCCCAATAGCCCAAAGGAGGTTTTGAGGCAATATTCAGTTGTCTGAATACAGTTCAGTTGCTTTCTAGACAATACTGACTCTATTGACTCTGGGTTTAATTCCGTTGCCTAAACATGGGTGTGTAGAGTTATTTGAGACATCAAATAATGCATTTGAGAATTCTAGATGGGGCTGGAAAAATTAATGCAGAATCTACACAAGAGGGCTGAGATATCCTATAGCATCCCAAATTGCACCCACCAATCCTGGGAGACATCCTTTAAATTTCCATGGACTACAAAAGAAGCTCACAAAACATGTAGACACTGACATTGTAGATTCTTTTTCAGAATTTAATTGCCTTTCCAGAGGCAATCGTTTTAGGATGTTCTATTAACATGTCCAGAATCACAGCAGATGTGATGCAGGATTGCAGGGGACATGAAACTTTCTTGAGTGGGAGATGAAGGCCAAGCAAAATACATGACAACACCTAAATGACACTAGGTATCTGTACTTAAGAAGATGAATCTAAACTATTCAACAACTGATGTCTAGAAATCCATTTAGCTGTTTAAATGTAGGTATCTTAATCTGTGAGTTAGATATCATTCCATAAGCTCCAAAACAAGTCACTAATTTTTTCTCATTTCTTTGTCTGGTAAAATCAAAACAGTGCCTTTGTCTAAGGAGTGTGTAGCAACTCTGCATCCTCAGACAATAAGTTGATAAAATTTTGTTATAATTCAGATTGAACTATGGCCAAGACTACCATTTTTCTAATTTCTCTAAATTCTTGGACTCCAGTATTTCTTATTTAAACTCCAATGGACGTAAAACTTCTGCTCCTGTTTATTGCTTCTATTTTTGTAGTTTTACCAACTGCATTCAGAAGGGAAGAGCTTACACCATGCTCTGTCAATAGTGTGATTTGTACGGCACTATAATCTCATGGTAGTTCTAAACACTCAAAATAATTAACTAAAAAACTACCACCCAACATGTATATTTAAAGAAATTTATTTATTTTTATTTGTTTTATGGGGTCAGACTACATGTATGCTTGGGAGTTTCAGTGTGAATATTCCCATAGCTGATGCCATGGACTGTGATATCCATTTAAGTTTTGTGAAAAACAGAGGTGTAAAGGAGAGGTGGTATAAATGTCCAGATTGGAGAAGAGGTGCTATGTGAGCTTGACTATCATGATACACGGAAGAATCCATACAAGTATGTATATCCAGATGCATATACAAATTGATAAATGTAAAAGATCACGGCCTCCTCCTGCTGTTTACCTGTCCTTTTTGCAGAAAAATCTCCAGCTGGAGTTTTCACACTCTTAGACCTCAAAGTATCAGCCACGAGGTACAAACTGGGAAGAAACCTGGGTCTGCTCATTCTGATAATCACAGAACCTCTTGGTTTGTTTTGTCTTTCTCTCACTGAGGTTGTGGGAATCCATCCAGAATGCAAGATATTCCAGCAGGTGGTCAAAGAGGAGGCTCTCTGCTTAGAAAAGAATGAATCTGTTTCACCTGATCTTAAAGGTAACAGTCCTGATTGTTAAGCCCTGATATGAATATCCCTTGTATATAATTTCAGGGGCACAATGTCAAGATATCATTTGTTCTCCTGACTCAGGATTTGATTCCTATTTTATTTGGTTTCCTAATAGTTTAAAGTGCTTCTTCTGTAGGCTGGGACTTTACCTCATCTCATTTCAGACATCTTTAAAAGCTCAATGTCTAAGTCAGGACTTGTCTTAGATTCCCTTAAAGTAAATGGAGGAAGATGGGTGTTCCTAGAACATGTTTCATTGCCCCTGGTTTAGATGCTTACTTTAGGATGAGGAATTGGAATTTTTTAAAAAGGCTAAGCTGATTAGTTCAGACCCTGACAAGTTTAGATGCTTAGTTAGGGCAGGAAAACCCTACTCAGAATGCCTTACATTCCTAAAGTATTTGGTGTGTTCTTTACTTGTATCCAAAACTGCAAAGAAGCTTCCACAGAAGACACTGAAAAGCATGCTGAAATTATGTCGTGTTGGGAATCACTCCAATCTAGTGAAAGTGTTCCCTGAGAGAAAACAAAAGAAATAAATAATCCCAACTTCTTCAAAATATTCTATTTTTATTTTTTTGGAGGTTTTTTGATTCTTTGTTTGTTTGAAAAGAATTATTGTGGTGGTGTTTTGAAATCTATTACATGCTCAAATATAAATTTTGAAAATTAAAACCTGTAAGATATTCTTAAAATGCTGCATAGGGGTTTCACTTTGCTGGGGTTTTGGCGTTGTGGAGAGATGTTTTGAACTGATTAAACATGAAATTTCAAAATGTTCAAACTCTTGAAAAAGTTCGGTCATATTTTTTCTGGCCAACTTTGCTTAGAAAAATATCAATACACTTTAGTGAGATTTTTCAGTTGGCATGAATTATCAGATGTTCATTTTCTACAGAGGAGCTATGAGACAAAGAGGCCTCATGAACTTGGTGTGAATAGAAGTATTGCAGCTACATGGAAGTCTGCCTTTAGCAACCTACCGAACTGTGGAGATTAACCCCCAGGATATTTCCTTTATCTTCTTATTTCTTTTTCTGCAGCCTTTCCAATCACTCTAATGTCTGATATCCTTCTTGTACTTGCCTACTCTACTTTAGTGGTATTTCCCCCCCCTTTTAATAAGTTCAGAATATCTCCTGGACACATTTTGGACTTGGAGCACCCAGTAACCCACTCAAACATTTTCTGGCAAAAATCATGCGTTTTTGATAATGATTTATTACATGCATTACAGTTTGACATTCCAGGTATTTTTCTCCTTACCAGAAAAATAATTGCATGATTTGGGAATCCTCTTTGTAGCAAAGGCCACTGAAAGAAATAAAAATCACTCAAACTTCTGTTGAACTGTTTAAAAATCTTGACCCTGGTCAGTTCCAATCTTCTCAAAGCTCCCCTTTTCATATTTTATTCCCTAGAGATGGAAAAACTTTAATGAAAAACTGTTCTGGTATTTACAGCTTTTCTCAATGTATTTTTAAATGAACCATTAGATCTGGAAAAAACAATTAATCCCCAATATTTTATCTGGGGTATTTTAAAACTAGACTAGGATGGATAAAAGTGCCTGGCTTGCATTTCAGTTTTCAGGAATTGCACATGAGACAAACTGAAGGATCACTGTTTGTGCAGTTACTCCTTAACACTCACAGAGAATCCCAGCTGGAATGAGTCTATGTTGCAATTTTTTTCATCCTAAGTAGTTCCATTTCATTTTTGCTGTACAAAGCAGTGTCTAATGAGTGTCATCAGTAGAGTCCAGGGTGCAATTCCTCTCATCTTGAAGCAGATGTGTAAAATAGGTCCATTGAATGAAGCTCTAAAAATGCTTATTTTTCTCCATTGTCTAAAAAAGAAAGAGCCCTGGGTTACTGAAGAAGACTTAAATATCTATGTTGTCAACATTACTTGATACAATTCCTACTGCAGTCATCTTGATGGAGTCTCAGGTGACTTGGACAATCATTAGTCTCTTGAAAACCTTGGCATGTAAAATGCTCTTGCTGCCTCTGAACTCATCAGTTTCTCTGATATAAACTGAAGAAGTCACTGGAAATAAAGCCAGATCTAAGACTTAAAACATACAGGCTCCACTCCTACATAAGTCACCTGATCCTGGTTTTTAACCCCACATTGTCAAATACAATAGATTTTTTGACCCAGCTCCTCAAAGGTACTATAGTTCCTCTGAGAGGAACCCTTTAAGTTCGTAAGTCTAAGTGTGTGGGCCACTGCATGTCTACGTGGGACTCATATTACCGGACTTTATTAATTTGAAAATTAGGAGCCTAGTTTAAGCTATAATAATCAGAGAGACCTAGGCATTTGCAGCAAGTGATTCATCCCATCCTCAGAAAGGAGCCTCCAATATACAGGATGAATCATGTGCTGGCAGTCCCCATCTCTTTCTACTGATTACAGAAGGAACATTGCTAAGATTAGCTAACGTATTTTAGAAAATTAAGATTAGAGATAATGAATCAGGGCTTCTATTTTTCCATCTGGAAAATTTGGGATACCAGGAATTACACCTTCCCAAGGGTGATGTGAGGATAACACTGTGGGAGATTCTCAGGACTAACCTTTCGGAAGCCAGAGAGTAACTTTGCTTAGCTTCAGGAAAGTAATATTGCTTCCACATTTCAGCTCTTGGCAATTTTAGATTTGCCTTGTCATCAGTCACAGAGGAAACAGAAAAGAATCACTGAAAGAAAATAACGCCTCCCAAATCAAACTCGTGCACTACTTTATACCCACCTTATGACTATCTAGAGATTAGTTTCGGTTACAGTGCAGTGCTTTTTTTATTGTTTCAAGCACCTTTACATGCTGATAGTTTCTCTGTGCTGCATCCACACCTACTTGCCAACAGACACAGCGTGACCTCAGCTTGAGTCTCAGTGTGATGCATCCGTGACAAAGCTGTGATTAACTATAACTTCTGGAAACCCTTTTTATCGTACTCATAGCTAGTAGCATGCTCTGCGTCATCAGCTGTCAACCTCTGGTTTAGGGAACCTGGTGAATGTCAACCAGTCAGACGTACTCCTGATGATGGATATTGTGTGTGATGCTGAGAGATGTTTTTTCTAGTTTTAAATGAATCTAATCCTTGTTGAAATCCATTGTAAAAATGCCACTGATTGCCTAAGACCAGGACTTCAGTCCTTATTTCCTTTAAGTCAGGTGAAATTGGTAGACTTTAAGCATGGAATCAGGAGACTAAGGCTCTTAAGTCTGATGTTTTTCAGTTAGACTCTGAAACCAGTAATAAGAAACTTTAAGTGCTAGTAATTATTCAATATTTTGATTTTGATTTTTATTTTGACAATAAAAAGAACTCCAGTTGATTTGACTTTCAGATTGTGTCTGCTTGACTTCCAGGTAATCCTCTCATGAGATAAGGTGGGGCAAGGTCCAACTGGAATGCCAAGTGCATATTTGAGTGACGATGCATTCAAGGAGAAGAGGAAAACAATACAAGCCTTCATTTGCAGAGCTGCATGTCCTGTTGTGGCTCTTCTTCACGCATGTGAATTATAAGAAAGCCACAGACAATCTCATTACGGAAGATCAACTGTGTGATGTTCTGTGTGTGTTTCCTTATTTAGAGGCACTTCTTTTCCAGGTTGCACCAGAGATTGGGACGGTCTAACCTGCTGGCCCAGAGCCACTTTTGGGGAAGTGGTTAAAGTTCCCTGTCCAAGATTTTTTGAAGAAATCACCAATATCCATGGCAAGACTTTTTTCCTATTCTTCTTATCCCTAGATATTTTGAAAAAAATTCTAATTAAAGATTTAGTAACTAGCTTATTTTCCTGATTCACAATGTTATTTTACGTCAGCTGACATAGAGTAATTATCCAAATACACATCTTGGCGTATGGTCGATATTTGGCACTCTTCTGTTTTGCGTTATGCTGCACTAATTGTCTAGTCTCTTTGGTGTTCTAAAGAACATGAGTAATTGCATACATTGCTAAGGTTATAAAGGAATATAAGTATGTCATAGAATCACTAATTTGTAAAGTCATAGAATAATTAATGTTAGAAAGGTCAGCAAGTCTGATTCTCCAGTCAGAGCGGGACCAAGTTCAAAAATTGTATCTAACTTCAAAACTAGATCAGGTGGCTCAGGACTTTGTCCACAAGCACAGATTATGTTGTAAATGCAGAATAGACTGCATAGTTTGATTTCCTCTGTGTAAAGATTGAATTTGCAGAATGAATTTCTTATATGAAATATAGAAGTTCCACTGCATCTTGAAATGAGTAGGAACATCTGTCTCAACTTTTCAGATGATATGTAGAATATTATGACTGTAGCTAATCTTGTTGAACATGACTAGACCTGTAAGTGCCTAACCTAAGAATCAAAGTAGGAATAAAATTTGTTGTCTCTTGTCAGAACTTCAAGAACACCCCCCCTCTATAATTAATTCTCTGAGATATTTTACCGTTAAAGGCTTCCTTCAGAGAAACTGTACACAGGAGGCATATTGGTCAGAACCGTTCCCACCATACACCATTGCCTGTGGATTTGATGAAGGTTCCAGTAAAGGGCCTGAGGATCAGGTGAGTTTTTTTATTTCCTGCTTATAGACATCTCCAGAGCACCCTTTTTTGAATGTGCTGAGTAGTTGGATTCTCCTGAACATATGAGCCTTGTCAGAATCCAGTAATTACCCATCTTTAGTGCTAAGCTCAAACTTTTTAGGTATATTTATAGACTGTTTAACAAATTAGGCTTAATATAAAGCAAAGGAGTAGCAGGTAGCACTTTCCTCTCTATCCAGTTGTCTCCTCTTGGTGTTAAACAGTAGACTCATAATTAGTTCACTTGTCCTGCCTAACAAAGACTTTGGTTCTCTGACAGAAGTGATTTGAATCCACATCATGCATCCACCTCCAGGAGAAGCCCTACCAAACAATCTGTGGAAAATTTTTCAGGGAAAATTCCTTCTGTTCCCTCCTGTTGCTTGTTTTCCCAGATTTTCTTTGAGTCAGAGAAAAAGATTCCATAACTTCATAGCATGGTGGTCAATGCACATCTCTAGGAGGGAACTCCTGGATGCCATTGAGTATTTTCACACTTTATCTTTGGTGTTCAGTGGAGTAGGAAATGAACCCCTATTTTTCCTATCCGAAGAGCATCATTAGGTGCTCAATTAGGCTCCAGGAGTGTTTCTTTTTCACCCACAACTTCATATGATTTAAATTTTCATGTTCCTCATCATTGACTTGGCCCCGGGATAGGAATGCCTTGCACTGCATCAGCGGTGAGCTTAGCCTCATGGCTGAAGGTTGTTGATTAACAGGCATGTGCTCGCTGCTTCTGCCTCTTGAATTCTGACCTTTGCTAAATGGGACAGTTCCAGCATGAGAGAATAGGGGTGCCTCCATCCCCTCATCTCCTGTCTATATGGGGCAAGGCTCATACATCTTGTACAAATGCACTAGCTCCTGGGGTACATTGCTGCCTCCTCCTCCTCCTATAGTGGTATTTTGATAGAAGCAATAGACTACCTCCAAACTATGAAAGGCTGACTCATATAACTTCTTGTGAGTGGTTTTGCTTCTTCAGGCATGAAAGTTTAAACACAGCAGTACTAGTTCAGGCAACTGAATTTTTTTTGAAGTGTAGATACATTTGGCATCAGCTATTTGCCTCCATGAACTTAGATACTCAAGCACAGCTGTAATAGGCAGTACAGATATCTGGAGCTCAATTCCCCACCTGTAAAACTGAGGATTTATGTACTTCTTTACCCCATGGGGAAGCTAGAAAGATAAATGGTTAAAAAACTTCTGGAAATTTGCTGGAAACTCTGCAAACAGTTCAGAAGGGATGTGAGACTGGTAAAGTGCCATGTATCAGAATACATGCATAGCTCTCCTGCCATGGGGCCAACTGCCATGGTATGGCTCTCACCCACAGAACTAAACTCTTTTACTTTCCAGACCAGGGTGGCCTTCTCCAAGTGGTCCGTGGCTTTTGCTAAGCCAGGCATAGCCTGTAGCTGCACTAGGATGAAGTCAAGCGAGGGACTATATTTACACTTTAACATTATGGAAGATTTCAGAGGAAGAGGTCATGTCTGCGTTGTGGCTGTGTTTAGTTTGTTATTCCAGACAAACCCACAAAGTCTGTAAAAGGAAGATAAGATCAGTAGATTCTACTGCATTGTAAACACAGGTAAGTAGGTGAGAAGAATCCCACTTATACTCTAAGAGAACCACTTGTTTTGTATTTTGTAGTTGCAGTGAGGACTTATGATGTCTTCTGCATATAGTGTTGTTTTTTTAATTATCCTACAAAAACAGATAAAATGCATCAAAATACTTAATTGTTCAGTTGACGAATCGATTTTCTAATTTTCACCTGTGTTTTGAAAATGCTGTATAAAAGACTAAGACTATTTCAGAAACACGAGGATGATTCCTAGGTTGTCAGGGTTGCATTATTTATTTATGGATCTACTTAAAATTCCTAATCAGTTGTCTCAACCTAGAATTGCTGCCTTTTGGATAAACAGAGTTTGGATCAATTAGAGAACAAAGTGTCCATTGCATTTGCAAGGAGGAAATTTGCCTGGACTCAGATAATTTAGTTTCTTGGGATTTTGAATAATTAGATGATCTTGTAGTGAATCAGAATAAAATTTGCATCACTAAAACGACATAAAAAAGCTTCATTTTTCTTGAGACATAGGATATTTGAATGCAAAACAAACAAATGAACTATAAAGAATTTAAAGTGTTACACTATGCAGCTGCTTGTCCAAATGAACTGTTTGCCCGAAGAATTAAAGCCTGTGAGTCTATTTTCTTGGCTTTGACTTTCCTACCTCCACAGTATGATGTGACTGTTTCCCAGTGTTTCAGTTTCTGCACCTGCAAAATACAAGTTTTATTTCTCTTTTAACTACAGCTGTTTATGAATATTAACACTTATCGAACCTGTCAGAAATGTCCTTTAAGGTGAACAGAGTAGAATCTGGCCCACGTCTAAAGTGACAGATTCACAAGTCACCCTTCAGCAAGCTTCAGTGCCCTAGAGTATTTAGGTGCTTATAGAATAAAATGTAGTTACTTAACAAAAGTAACATTTTCCTGTTGAACATGCTCATAGGGGTCACTATTTCATATAAGCCTGTGGGCTGCGGAACCTGTCTCATGTGTAAGGTTATGCAGGGTTCAAAAGGAAAAAGGTGTGTTAGCGATGGAGGGAAAAACCTGAATCAGGTCGTAAGCACACAAAGCAACACATAAGTGATGGGACTGACTAGTAAGGGAAAATTTATACTAGTGAAGTAAACACACTAGCGTGTATGCTGCAGAACCACCAGCATTGGTCTGTGTTTTCTTTTTCTCACAGAAATCTTATTACTCTGCATTTTGGCGTGTCTACACTGCTGGCTATGCAGCATCAGTGACTTCACTCATTACAGCTCTAATTGTCTTTGCTGCATTCAGGTAAAAAAAAAATGTTCTCTTTTTCAAGATGTCTTAAGATAGCCTCATCTTAATTCCCCTCAAAAGCTCTGGTTTTTTGTTTTGTGGGGGTTTTTTATTCTTATTTTCAAATCCTTCTCAGACATAACACCGTTGATGGCAATGGGTCCTTCTCTATTCATGTTGTGGCATTTCCCTGCAGATGTTAAAACAATAAAGCTGGCTGGCCAGTCTATCTTAGTCTCTTTAATGACACAGTACATTGGAAATGCTCCAGCCTGTTATCACTATTAACATAAGATAACTATTCCTCCAGTGCACAGCAGGGCATATTCTGCAGAAACTGAGTGTCTCATCTCCCTGGACCAGTAGTAATTCTAAACTGTCCATTCCCTCTGTGAAAGACCATTGCTTCTATAACTGGGAGCTATAGAAAGAGATTTAAAAAAAATTAAAAGTCATGTTTGCTGATATTGGATATTAGGAAATGGATCCTGGTTTTGATTGGTTCCAATGTACCTGGACAAAAACCTTAATCTTACTCTGCAGATAGGAGTGCAGAGTACAGAAGCTGCTTCCTAACTGGAGTGGATTTGCAGCCTCGAAGGTCCTATCAGTCATAGAGTGACCCAGGACCAATAGGCTGATCTGTCCAAACCTTGAAGGAGTTTTCTTCAGATCAAGGTCAAACTGGGGACATGCAGTCTAGGGTAAGGCAGCTCCTTCTCTGGCAGTCATCCCACAATATGTGATGGATGCCTATTCAATACTCTGGTTTCCTCTGGCCAGAAAGGGGCTGAAGAACCTGTTGCAAGCTTATTCAACAAAAAATGCTATTTGGAAAAATTAAACGGCATTATTGCAATACAACCCAAGAATCCCAGTTACTCTCTGCTTCTGGCATCTCCTTTAAATGTGTGATGATTCAAGGACAATTATACTAGCACTTTTATTAGCTTAAACAGATAACAGCAGCTCTGCTCCCTTGTGTCTGGCTCCTTCTTAAATAGTGACAGATCATTTATTTGCTTTGGAAGGTGTCTGAAGTCACCCTGTATTCCTGTCTGAGTATTGATGAGACCACGAGAAATTTTTGGTAAAGAATAATTTTTATTTTCTCTTTTCACGTCAGAAAATTCCACTGTACACGGAATTACATCCATATGCACCTGTTTGTCTCCTTTATCCTGAGAGCAATTGCTGTTTTCACCAAAGATGCTGTTTTGTTTGCAGATGAAACTATGGACCACTGCCTAATGTCAACGGTACTAAATTACCCCTCTCTCTTATCCTTGACTTAACATTTATTTCTTGGCCTGAAGAGGACACGGAGATTTCCTAATGCCATTTCTCTTTAGTTTGATATAGAACTGAAATGTTAAACCAAACAATACTACAGAAACCCAAAGACCAAGTGCTATGGCTACATTCAGCTTTGATATATAAGGTACAGGTCTGTTGACTCTCATGAAGCTGTGACTGTTTCTACCAGTAAAGAATTTCATCTCTAAGAGAGGGTGAATGTTTCCCTTTCAAAAAAATGAAGTAAAGTTGATAGAAATTATGGAATCCCGTACCTACTGAAACCTTGTAATAATTTCTTCATTCTTCTGTGGTAACATTGAATTTTGCCTATATTTGTAGAGAAACCAGACACAATGGAGAGTAGACCTAATGGTTTTTTCTTCCTCTGCCTTTCCAGGTTGCTTGTAAGGCTGCTGTGGTATTCTTCCAGTTCAGTATTTTAGCCAATTTCTTCTGGCTTCTTATAGAAGGGATATACCTGCAAACACTGCTTTTGCTGACTTTTGTTTCGGACAAGCAGTATGTATGGTGGTTCATATTCACTGGCTGGGGTTAGTACTCCTGTACTCTTTGTGTTATTTAATATTTTCATTTACTTTCAGACCTGAGTTAAAAGGTGACTATCAAAGCTGCCACCTTTCTGATGAAAGTTGCTCATTTACCCAGTACTACTATATCAAAACCATACCATTATTCTGGTTTTCTTCTTGTTAGATATTTAACTGTTCAAAACTTTGAAGGAGAGGGTAGGATGGATTTCTAGAAGCATTATGATATGCCTACTCAAAAGACTACAGCATTCATCTTTGTGATTGGATTTAATTTCATGCAACTAGAGTAATTTAAAAGTTAGCCATCTAATCATAACTATCTCTCCAGGTTTCTCCTGCAGTCAGTAGAGTGAGGTGTGCATGCCACGGTGATGATTAATCCAGTCCTCAAGAAGATGAGTAATGTGGCTGGGTAACATCCTGGAAACATGTTGTCTTCCTCCACTGACTGAAGAAGTTTGGGTGACATTTTGCTTTCAGTTAGCAGAATTAGGTAGATTAATCTTAAATCACATTGAGTTCAGGCCTAGGAAACAAAAATTCCTATTTTTTTCTGGGACCTGGCTTTAGGTAATCTTTTGAGTTTATATATCAATTAAAATAATCTCTGTTTTTTAGGATATTAATACATACATAAAATATTATTTAATACATAAAATTTATTTCACTGGACAGAATTGTTTATTGTGACTCTCAGGTGTTCTTGTTCCTCATCTTGGCTATTTTAAAATGAAGGATTACAAATTGAGTGGTTACATGACATTTTTGGCTTAGGAGTGAAATTCAAATTCTGAAGTAAATAGTAATTTATCCTTCATCTTCAGATTCTCAGACTTTTTTCTGTAATTAAATTTTCAAAGTATGAATTTTATAAAGAGGATGTTAATTTAGAACTATTCCAATTATGAAATCCTGAAACTAAATGCTTAGACCTTGATTAATCACAGCTAAGTTGAGAAAACAAAGGTACACCTCAATTAATAGTACATTAACCCTCATCTCCTTCTATAATCAATGGAAAGTGAGAGACATCTCAGGGGTAACTCAGATGTAAATATTTCTCTTGATTAATTAAAAAGGTAACTTGAACTGAATATGGTCTCAGTTTAAAGGCCTTGAAGAAAGAGCTAAAATTAGGAAGGACAACTTCTGGGCTTTTCCTACAGATCTCAAATGACACTTAGATATTACCTATATTTCTATAGATTTATCATTGAAAATGTAACCTGCTCAGATTACAGTCTCTTTTGTAGCAGCTTTGAAAGTCAGTCGGTCTTTGGAAATTGAATTTCACAGAATAAGAGCAAAAGCAATTGTAAAGTTTATAGATCTGTTTAAAAAAAAAGGAAGAAAAAGAAATAATTATTGAGTCATAAATGCAGAAGGATAAGCTGTGACAAAGTTAGGTTAGAAATCACCAATTCATGGATTTAGCTAAATTTTCAAGAAATGCTTATCAGTTGATGGTTCTACACTGATTAGTAGAAGCTCCTTAGGACAAAAATGTGAACTCTTCCATCTAGTGCATGCTGGCCACAATTCAAAAGATAAAAGAGCTTTAGCTAAATGAATGATTCCTCCAGCTTTACAAGTGCTCGTAATTCACATCCAAACCTTCAAGTAATTCTTAGCTATTATTTCTGAAAAGATAGTTTCCCTGCATCCCCTATTCCCCTTTGTTTTGATTTCATTCTTCTGATTTTCTTTTCCTTTTCTTTTTTTCTCCCCTTGAACAGCAAGTTAAGTTCTTTCATAATGTTATTTAAAATTGCCTGGCCCATTGTTGGGCCTTTAATGTCCATCCAATCTGCTGCACTGTGAACATTCTTGGAATAAAGTTTCTATGGGGCACAGTATTCAAAACAATTACATTGTGTGTTTCATGTTGATTTGTCCAGGAGCTCCCACTGCTGTGATGTTTGCTTGGGTCCTCACAAGAATCCATCGACAAAATACGGGGTAAGTCAGAGCTCGGATAAGGAAGCCAAGATCATCCTATTTTGTATTGTATTTAGATTTTCTGGTGGGAAAAAAATAGATATAAAAAACAGAAAAGCAAAAAAAAAGTGTTCCAGAGTTGTTCCTCTAATCTTTGAACGCCATACTCAAATAAGTGAGAAAATAGTTTTAAGTCTTTTGATTTTTGTGTGCATATGTGGAGTAACAAAACCTGGAAATATCATAGTAAGTATTGAAATTTCATTTAGTTTCTTAATGTCTGGTCCTTGAGATAATTATATTTTAAGAAAATCACTGTTTCTGTATGAAATCAGCCATAAATTACTAACACTAATCTCTTCAGATAAGTACCTCCCAAACAAACACGTGATATTCTGATAAGTAATTTCTTCTTTAATTTATTTGATTTTTTTAAATTTATTTTTTATTTTTTAATATGAGAGCCAGGTATAAAGCAGGTGATTGTTTACTAAAAGCTGCCCTGAAGGCCTTCGGGTCATTTCACACGGATGATCATTTGGAATAGATACTGTTTTACACCAGCCTGCTCAGGACTCAGATTAATGAAGTAGAAGCAGTAAGTTCTATGGCCCACCACATTTAGCACACCCTGTTTTCCTTTCTTTATATTACCGCAATACATCTGCAGAAGTTCTCCACTGTAATGTTTCATAAGTGGAAGTGGTCTACCTTTCCACATCATGTGTTTCCTTTTCATAGCCAGGAGAGGTGTGAGAAAGAGTTCATTTCCTCCTTTCCAACTGCTCCTCTTCCAAAGAATTGCTGGGTCTATCTGTTGGATCTGTAGCAGAAGAATCTGGCACAAGATACTCCAGTTACAGAGAGAGTTCAGAGAATGGTGGAGAGCAGGAATAAGAGCTCTGATGAGTTCTCACAGGCTTGAAGAGGGGGCTGAAAGGTGTCTGAAATTCAGGTGCTCTTTCAGCAAAGTCCCTACCTGCTCAGTTTACTTCTCTGATGTATTTTAAATGTCCACTTTAAGATGAGATTAATTGTGGCCTGCTGTACTGATTTCCTTTGGCTGCAAAGGAAATGTATTTGAATAGATGAAGACATCTACACGGTCAGATGAATCTCATTGCAGATCCTGCATTCATCTGGTTGCTCTTCTAATATTAGATATATAAACAATCTACAGTTTCAGAACTACGTGCCTTTTACCTAATAGCCTAGTGAATGGGAAACTCAAGTTCTTCAGACACAGCTGGTCTGAACTCACATTGCTCACATTGCAATGGTACACCTTACACCCAGACATGCTGGGACAAGCCACCATCTGTAAGCTTTATTGTCATGGAGCCAAATATCCTGTGTCGCGAAACTGGAAGAGGGAAAATACAGGAAGAGGGAGCATGATATAACCTAGCATGTATGGCACTTGACTGGAGGGAGTTAAGCTGGACTGTTATTGATATTAAGTACAGGAAATCCTCACAACAAGGACCAAAAGCGCATTCTGCCCTCTCCTTTCAGGGTACCTTTACTAGGGCTCTAGATTTTTCCTTCCTGTTTCCTCATGACCCCAAAGTCATCACATTTGTGGATGCACAGTAGTTTAGTCTCGGATCTGTACCCTGTAAAACAGGCACTTTTTCAACAGGAGAGCCTGAAAATAAAAATGTGCACTTCTTGACTTTGTTTTGGTTCTTCAACCTTTGCCTCTTACTGAATAAACTTTCCTTAGATTGGGCTGCACAGAAACTTCTAGAGAGGTATCAGGGTACAAGTGCTGTCAGGGGCCTTTAAACAGTGATTTAAAACTTAGTATCCATCACTTTCCTGTTCTGTGACAGAAATACTTTCACATGTTGTGAAAGGTCACATAGGATAGATAACATGACTGGTTTTGTTTGCTGTTTCAGATGTTGGGATGATGATGAAAATGGAGTGGTGTTATGGATCATCAAAGGCCCCATTCTGCTAACTGTATTAGTATGTTTTTTCATTTTGTCTTGAGTATCTTTTGAAATGTGAAAGCTAGGTTAGTGTTTCCTTCCAGTAAGCTGGGAGAAGAGCAATAGCACATGCCATGGTATTGAATTTCAAATAGTTTTTAATTATTGTATAACGTAAGGTTTTGTTGTTGTTTTTGCTGTTTTTGTTGTGTCCTGTTCCACCACAGATCACAACCTAAAGGGTAAATACTATATTTTCTAGAGTCATGCTAGGACATAATGAATCATCTTGACACTTCCATTCCACATACCACGGTCCTGTCTGTGTCTCTGTAAATCATTTCTGAAGAAAGGCAAGACTCTTAGATAATATGAAGCTGGTTTAATACAAAAAATACATATAGATAATTTTGTCTAGTGTATTTTTAAAATGAGTTCTTAAGATGTAAACTTAAGACAAAAAGTGACCCTTATGCACACATTCATTCCATCTAAATTTAGGGAGGAAACAGTAATGTAACAGTGTCGTAAACAATGAAGGGAACAGGGGGGACTATTTAGACCTTGTAAGAGCTTCTAGGTGCTGACAGCAAACACTAGGACTTAATATCAAACATAAACCAATATTGAGATATGTAGGTCTATATTCATTCAACATAGCTTTCAGCATATCCTTATGTATAACTATATATTGTTGGGAAAAATAGTACTATTTCCAATGCTATTGATTTGATCTGTGAGCACATTTTCACTGGGTTGTACTGGTACAATTCTTACAACTGGGAATTTTCAGTTAAATTGTATCAACTGAAAATGTGTCTTGACGTGCAGTAAGTTTACAGATTTTGTCTTGTCTTTTTAGATTAACTTTATTATATTTATTAATGTGATCCGAACTCTAGTCCATAAATTGAAATCCCAAGAGGGAGGAGGGAGTCATTCAAGCCACTTTGTGTAAGTATTTCTGGGTCTTTTGATATTGACCCATTCTAGCTGCTGTAAGAGATGTTTTATGGGCAGGAGCACAAAATGTTCTTCTCTTTACTAATAGAAAGAGAAATCCCCAGAATAAATAACAATGTAAACTTTCTTTTTCATCCCGAATATCTCATCTCTCTCTTTCTTCAGGGGGAGAAGGGTGAGGTGGATGTGTTGGGGACAATGAGAAAAGTAAAATATAAAGTATTACAACTCCAACAGGACCTATCTTGAAAGTGTAAACATTCAATGTCAGGTTGTGCATCCATCTTGCTTCCAGTCCTTTACACACATAGGGTCACATAGGAAAAGTTGCAGATAATTTCCTTTAAATTCTTCACAGTAACATGGTGCTGATGTTCTGGTAACTGAACCTAGTCCTTCATGTTTACGACCCCCTTCAGAATCAATGCAAGTCTCATCAATGCAGTCAGAGGACTCAAGTGAACTATTTTACTTGTCTTAAGATACATAGGTATGGCTGTTAGTTATGGCACAGGACCTAGCATAACCTGTGCCCTTCTGGAGTGAGCTGAAGGCCAAGCAGAACACCCTAGGCTCTCACACCATTGTTTAAGCAACTGAATCGAGTCCTATGGACATTGGTGATGAGATCTCCATTGACAGTTTTGGAGTTTGAGACACTTTTATGGAGGATACCTACATGTGATTGAGGTTAGTCTCAGGACAGTAGATCAGAGTACTTAGTTTGGTGCCCCTGTTTTTACATGTATAGTGGGGAAAAGAACCCTTAAAGGTCAATCCAGAAAACTTAAATGCTTCTTTTTTCTTTTTTGTTCATGAGGTGTTGACGGTGGGAATTGCAGAAAGTAATCTTTCTGTAACTTTTTTAGATGTAGTTGCCTCCATTCTGGAGCCGTACCTTGTATTAAAATTTATTTCAACATGTAATTGCTATCACTAATTCCATATTTCTAACAGTGTTCTTTAATTCTTGTTTTGCCAGGAGACTTGCTAAATCCACATTACTCTTGATCCCCCTCTTTGGAGTGCACTACATTGTATTTGCATTTTTCCCAGAAAGCACTGGTTTGGAAGCTCGCCTTTATATTGAGCTGGGTTTGGGTTCTTTTCAGGTAAACTGGACAAAATGTTTATCAGTCCTAAGAGGTCTGGGCTGAAATGCCACACTCTCAGGAATTTTACATTTTCAGTTGGTTATTAGAGCAGATCTTAATAATGTGTCTGAATTGAACACACACATTCCATCTAACTCCTTCGCAAGCTCTTTCTGTTGTTCGTTCCCTTACCTTATTATTTGAAATCTCACACTAGTTTTGAGTTCTGACTCAGACTTGATATTAATAATCACATAAAAAATACATCTACCTTTATTAAATAGCAATGACTGAGTACCTTGAAGACCAGTCTATGGATTAAGGTGAACTGATTGAAACTAATTTCACACAATAAAGGTGATGATAAGAGGACTGAAAAAATGAGGATAATGTATAGCATCCTGTTCTGCCCTTACCCTTTAGCAGTAATGAATCAGTCATTTAATACTTCTTAGTTTCTTTTATTTTGCTATAACATTTCAGAAAAATATCATGAATTTGAAAGGGCCGGGGCCTATGTATGGTACATTTTGTAATAAATAGCTGAGGTCTATTTCCTTCCCCTTTCCCTTGTACCCCACAACAGCTTGTCCATGTTCATATGTGTTGAAAATGATCCCTCTTCGTTGCTTACCTCTCAACCATGGCTGGACACTGTTTGGGAAAATACTTGTTGGCCCAAGACAAAGTGGTGTCGTGGACCATGTTGACATTTTAACAGCATGTAGAAGCAAGGGTCAGTGTGCAGGGCCATGCTTTGTTCAGTTTTGCTAATACACGTGTAGTCTAGCACTGTCCAGTGCTTGCCTGTGTTTGCACAGTCTGTGAGATGACTTGGCTCCCGGCTGACTAACACTCTCCCACACAATGCCTGACAGTAGTTCAGGGTGGATATGAACCCAAGACCTTTCCCAATAGGTTTTTTGAACACAGCCATGGTCTTGTGAGTCAAATAGATAGTTTAGCAGTAAAGATGCAAAACAAGAGCAGGTCCTCACCCAGTTTACTCACTACCATAAATACAGACCAGAATAAGACAGATGGTCCTACTACCTTATCTGAGGAAAAACTTGTTTGTGGGATATAGTAAACAATTAGTCCTCAGTGTCTCCATACAAGGGCTATAATACACATACAGTGTTGCCAGTCCATTAAGGAATTTAATCCTATTATGAAAACCAAATATATAGTGCCACGTCACCTAAATTCCAATGAAACAATGGAAAATAAGTATTTTTGTTTTCTTACTCAAATTTTGAATAAAACCTGATATTTCTCTCTCATTCAATGCTTTAAATCCTGACGGTTGGCTTTTTTCTCCCTACCCTCACTGTCCTAGGGTTTTGTTGTTGCTCTTCTATATTGCTTCTCAAATGCAGAGGTGAGTAGCAACTACATAAGATTATCAAAATCTTTTAAACTCATGGGTCTCTCTTTTTTTTTTCTTTTTTTTTTTTTTTTCCTATTTCCAGAACAGATTTGTGCTTTGATCTGCTGCTGAAAGCAAGAAATACACATGTCTCTTTTTCCCCTGGTACCTTTTTGACTTTATTTATACTCATACAGTTCTGGCAGAAGGACACAGAATAAGCTTTGAAGCAATGACCCTTTAGTTAGGTTAGTGACTTTCCTGTCAGGGGACTTTACTTCTGCTTTATGTCCAATAGCTATCATGGTGATGTCTCAAGGGAAAGCTTGGAACGCTCCTTACTTTCTTTAGGTTTATTTTGTCCTAGTGAGTTTCTTCCCTTTCCCTTTCCCTTTCCCTTTCCCTTTCCCTTTCCCTTTCCCTTTCCCTTTCCTTTCCTTTTCCTTTCCCTTTTCCTTTCCCCCCTTTCCTTTTTCCAGAACAACCTGTGTGTTTTCAGTAGGTTTTTTTCAAACTTTCTTTCTTGTTCTTTGTAACATTGTTAGAATTTGGATGAATTCCCTGTAGTGCATTTTCCTGACATTTTAAAAACTAACAGCTTCCCACAGAAAGGAGGAGAGTTATCTGGATTTCCTTGTGTAAACACCATGTGGATTGCCAGAATTTGCCTGCAATTTCCAAAAAAGCCATTAAACAAGAACCATGAGAAAGTGTGAAAACACATCTTTTACTCACGAAAGTGTGTAGGTTAGATGAGAAGAATGACCACTAATGGTGCCTCAGTCTCCCCACTAGCTTACACTGAACACTTCAATAGAGATGTCTAAATGGAGGCAAAATTAATCCTACCCAAGGATGAATGATGCCTAAAATATGTTTTTTACTTAGAAAAACAATTTATAATGGCCATTCTAGTGCCATTCTGAGAGAGTGCCTTCAGGACTAACTGTAAATACAGAATGTTCTGCTTCCCACCTGCCTTCTGTCTGCATAGACTCCTTGCCAACAGCCTTCAAATAGCTTGCATATTATATCTTGCAACACACAAACCTACTACGTGTTAAAAAAGGGTCAGGCAGAGACTGATCCCTGGGCCCATGATTAAGTGTTATGGGTTGGCTTGTGTCCACGCTGCTTAGGGATAACTGCTTCTGAAGCAGATTGGCCACTCATTACAACTTGGTAGTGGAGCCTTCCTCCATCTGTTATGGTTCCCTGCAATCATAAAAACTAATATTTTCTCTGTGTGTGTTGCTCCAGTGTTAAGTATCTGCAACAATGTGAGAGACTGTGCTGCTGCCAAGCAGGATGGCATGTGTATGGGAGGAAACTGGTATTGTTTGGTCTGTTTTTTTTGGAATAAGGTACATAGGAGTGTTCAAGGGCCTTGAGCTTTCTGGGATAGTCCTGGAGTACGGGGTTAGTGGAGGAAGCCCCCTTTTATTTACTGGAGTCCTGAAAGCTCCAGAGGGCAGGTTCTGTCCATACTTGAAAATCCACACATCTCTGTGTGTGTCAGAACAAAGTCAGAACAGGGGCCACCGCAATGATAAATATTGCCAGTGACTTTCAGGGAGCCCCAATGTCCAACATGTTCCACATGTCCCACCTTCCTTTCTGTGTGTTGTTGTAGAGCCCATATGTAGTAGAGGATTAGATAACAGAATTACTGGATGAATTCCTAAGTTCAAAGTAGTTAATTCACATTTATCCATACATAGGTCCCCTGTAAGAATTAATAGTTTCACTTACAGCTTATTTCTGCATTTAATTTGGAGTGGGTTTGTGCTAATGGTGCTACAACTATAATACTGTCGTAGATTTTCAGTACTAATGACAGCCCCAGAATATGGCAGCTATGTGATTAGAAGGATTTGACATATCTTCTTAGTTTAGGATGGCATTGGTAAATTATTTTGTGAGTTACCCCCTTTGCAGGAGAACCAGAGAGATATGAAGCTGAACGTGAACAGAGGTAACAGGTGACAACGAGCAATTAATCCACAGGAACAGACTGCTCATGTGAATGGTGGCAAGGATTGGGTGTTTCTTGCACCTACTTGCTCTCCCTCCCCAGCTTTGAGCATAAGTTGCTTTATGTAGGGCAACAGAACCTACTTTCCCACTGTCCCCTCACCCCTGTCCCAGTAGTGTCAATAGCAGGCCATGGACCTCCAGGGTTGTTCAATCTACCTGTTAGTTGTGTGTCAGATGGTAAAAAAATCGTGTTTGCCTGTGCTTTTGAGGATCTCTGAGTCCTCTCTTAAATGTAATGTGTATTCAAGTTGATCCAGTATCTTACAGTCGGTAAGGGATCTTTAAGAGGGATTTCAACCTGGAGAAATTGAAAGCTTGGAGAAGGACTCTTGTTGTACATAGCAGGTCACAGCAAGGAGGCACAGAAGATTCACTATGGGGAAAACCAGAAATTATATAAAAAGGTAGAAATATTTATGAAGCAGACCTACAACAATAAACAATGAAACTGCAGTCAAAAACTTCCCCTTCATCCTCTGAATTTTGGAAATTAAGTCTGTTTATTTTCAAAAGTGAATAGGGACATAGTTTAAGTTCTAAACATGTGTTAAGGCTTAATCCTGACTGATGTGGGTGCCTTCGTGCATCTGGGCTAAGTAGTCAGACCCACTAGGTCTTAATTTTCTGATTCTTTGTTTTTAAATTGCTTTTCTATAGGTTCAAAGTGAACTGAAGAAACAACTATGCAAATGGCAGTACCAAGAATACCTGAACTTCACACACAAACATGGGACTTTGTCCAGAGAAAACAGTCCAGTCAACTATGTCACTCAGCTATCACTGCTTGAAAGAATCAGTCCAAAAAGGAAAACTTCTGTGTACCAGAATAGTGTAACTTCTGTCTGAGCTTTTCTAGCAGGATGAGTCACTGTGACATTGTAATACACTACCTAAGAGATGGACATCTCAGATCCTTTATGGCTTTCCATAATGTCAAGAGCCTTCTGCGAATTTCTTGTCCTGAATGTGAGCTGCTTTTCTCACCTGGTACAGATTAGTCTCACAACTCTGGTTCTCTCTCTCCTTAAGCATATAAAATCCACTTGTTTTGTTGTAAAAAGCCAGACCTTGAACTAGTGTGAATCAACAGGTTAGTACCCAAGAAAAAAAGGAACTACATTAATTCCTCCCAGGCCCAGCGTGTTTGTCACGTCTTTGTTAGTGTTTCCCAAAATTTCCAGTTTTCAAGAACACTATTCCTTATCTTCCTTTGAAAGAGTTATGTGGTGGCAAAAGTTTATGATAATGGTTAGCGATGTTTTATTAGTTGTTTTGAGACAATCTGAGCTGATTTAATGGGAATTACACATAGAAACTTGTTAAGCACCTACCAATGGAGCAGCAACCTCCTTTAAAAGGAATATCAAGGTGTCTCAAGAGTGACACAAATAAAGAACAAGTTATGTTATCCACTTGGGTTTTTTTCTTCCATGCCTGTTGAACAGAGCGATTAAATTAGGCCAGAGGAACCCAAGCCCTTTCTTGTCCATGGAAAACACAGAGTAGCTGAACATTAGGCAGATTATGTGTGTATGAAGGAAGAACATAAAGCAAACCAAATACAGTATGCTAGCTGGGCTACCTTGAGCTCAGAATAATTTACAGACTTAGTCTTAGTTCCCAGATGTTGGTTCTTATGTATCTGGAACAGACATTCTGTGGCCATAACCTTGAAGGCTGGCTTGATCCATCAATGAAATACGCAATTAAACTGTGCTTTTGTGCTTCTTTTTGGGACCTCCCTTTAACAACTAATCTGCTGTGATCACTGTGATTACCTCAGTCCTGCCCACCGTTTCTCAGCTCATTATCACTCCACTCAATGATATTTCATGGGTGAGAATTATCAACACAGGAGTGTGGTCTAGTGAAGCAAAATACGGTCTAGTAAAACGGGATGAACAAATGTTGTGCTTGCATCACTTCTTTGGGTGGCCTTCTGCTTTCTTCAGGACTGAGTTAGACTCTACCTCAAACTCTCCAAAAGTAAAAACAGGGCACACAAGGTACACTAGACACAGTTCCTTTCAGGATAGGACCATTCCCAGGAGGACCTGCATTCAGACCTGAAAGCACTGCTAGAGGCCATGGCCATTCAAGTACATGTTGGCTCTCTGTGAACTGCACTATCAGTTTAGCTTTAAGAAGTAGTGCTCCTGTCTCTCGTTTTGCTCTAGTCTTAGAATCATAGAATCATAGAATGTTTTGGGTTGGAAGGGACCCCTAGAGGTCATCTAGTCCAACCCCCCTGCAGGGAGCAGGGACACCGCTAACTAGATCAGGTTGCTCAGAGCCCCGTCCAACCTGGCCTTGAATGTTCCCAGGGATGGGGCCTCCACCACCTCTCTGGGCAACCTGTTCCAGCGTTTCACCACCCTCATTGTAAAGAATTTCCTCCTTATATCCAGTCTAAATCTACCCTGTTTTTGTTTAAAACCATTACCCCTTGTCCTGTCACAGCTGGCCCTACTAAAAAGATTTTTCCCCATCTTTCCTATAGGCCCCCTTTAGATACTGAAAGGCCGCAATCAGGTCTCCCCCAGCCTTCTCTTCTCCAGACTGAACAAGCCCAACTCCCTCAGCCTGTCCTCAGAGCAGAGGTGCTCCAGCCCTTGGATCATTTTAGTAGCCCTCCTCAGGCCCCGCTCCAACAGTTCCATGTCCTTCTTGTGCTGAGGGCTCCAGAGCTGGACGCAGTACTCCAGGTGAGGTCTCCCCAGAGCAGAGTAGAGGGGCAGAATCACCTCCCTCGACCTGCTGGCCACGCTTCTCCTGATGCAGCCCAGGGTACGGTTGGCCTTCTGGGCTGCCAGCGCCCATGGCCGGCTCATGTCCAGCTTTTCATCCACCAGCACCCCCAAGTCCCTCTCGGCAGGGCTGCTCTCGATCCTTTCTTCCCCCAGCCTGTACTGATACTGGGGGTTACCCCGACCCAGGTGCAGGACCTTGCATTTCGCCTTGTTGAACCTCATGAGGTTCACACAGGCCCACCTCTCCAGCCTGTCCAGGTCTCTCTGGATGACATCCCGTCCTTCTGGTGTGTCAATCGCACCACTCAGTTTGGTGTCATCCGCAAACTTGCTGAGGGTGCATTCGATCTCGCTGTCTAAGTCATTGATGAAAACGTTAAACAGCACCGGTCCCAGTACGGACCCCTGAGGGACACCACTCGTCACCGGTCTCCATCTGGACATCGAGCCATTGACCACTACCCTCTGGATGCGACCATCCAGCCAGTTCCTTATCCACCGAACAGTCCACCCATCAAATCCATAGCTCTCCAATTTAGAGAGAAGGATGTTGTGGGGGACCACGTCAAAGGCTTTGCAGAAGTCCAGATAGATGGTTAATCATTTAGGCCAGGAGATATTTGACTTTGTGGAAACCATTTTGTTGACTTTAGGTGTTTCATCTCTACTTCCATTAGAAGACCAGAGATGAATTGTCCAGATTTCTAGAAATATGGTTTAGATAAGTCCTTTATTAATTAGGCATTTAACCTGTCTGTCCCAATGAATCAAATGTCGTCTATAAGGTGTCATTTTGTCTATTCTCACCTCCTTATCAATTTTACTTGTAAAAGTAACCCTTGCTCCTGTGTTGTTTAAGTTTCTTGCCTAGCATAGTGATGCAAACACATTTGTATAATGTACATCTATAAAATGCAAATGATAATTACAAGTGTTGTGAGTTTGTAAATTTTAATAATGTCAGTTTGAATATTTCACTTGAGACTTTATAAAAAAAAGGATAGTCTTATAATTCTGTTTACTATGGATACAGTTTTGAAGCCTATGAATATGTACAGTTTTGACTTTTTCATCCAAGAAAAGATTTACGTTGTATGATCCTGTAGCCTGAGTTAATGCCCCACTCCCCTTCCAAGATACCAGCACTAAGACATAGGTCTGTGGTACCCTGCTTCTATCCATCTTTGAGAGAAGACCATTAGCTCAGTTATCTGACTACTTCTGAATGTTTTATTGAGGAAATAGTTGTGGTAAACATTACTGAGTTATCCATATAAAGGAATTGATCTATATCCCTTCATCTGCCTTTGGGAAGGAACAAAGTTGGAGTGAATTATGCTTCTGCTTTTGGCTGACCTGGGAACATTTCTTCCAAAAAAAAATCTGGCCTGAGGCTTTATGTTATGGAGACCTCTTCTTCCCTTTACTTCCCTTTACTTTCTCTCCCACCTAACTTCATCATTTATTTGGTGTGTGTATCAGCCATCTTGTGTCACACAGCAATTCCCACTTCCCAGATGAGCTCTCAGGATGGCCTGCATTTGACTTTAAGACCCCTAACTCACTATACGTCCTCTTTCTTTATTACTGGGAAGTTTCTTCACTGGACGAAGGATCTGCATGAAGGAGAAATAATGGCAAAGAAAGGTGATAGGTCCCAGTACACCATGAAGGACCTTTCCATGATGTCATTTAGTGTTCAGTCTCCTCAAAAATTCAACAGCTCCAGCAACTCCACCATTCCTACCAGACTCTGCAACCTAGTTTTTACCCATATACCATTACCATGCACATTCAGTTTGCCTTAACTCCCCAGTTATCCCCTTTTCACTCAATCTCTTTCCAGTCACCCTCACAAATAACCTCACAGAGATCCAACCTAATCCTTCAAAAGTTCTCCAGCAACCTCAGCAATACACCGGCCACCCACTCTGCCTGTCCTTTGTCCAAAATGTTTCTGCATCCCTCCCAATGCCATTAACATTTCCAAGACTTTTACTTTTCAACAATTTTGGATCAGAATATGTAAGCCACAAGCTGGAATCAAGGGCTATGTGAAGATATTCTGCATATATACAAAGCCACTGTTTAGGTAATTTGTATAAAGGGCACACCTGGAACACACTTGAAGGGGTGTGGAGCACAAGTCTTATGAAGAGTGGCTGAGGGAACTGGGGGTGTTTATCCTGGAGTAGAGGAGGCTGAGGGGAGACCTTATTGCCCTCTACAACTTCCTGAAGGGAGGTTGTAGCAAGGTGAGTGTTGGTCTCTTCTTCCAAGTAACAAGCAATAGGACAAGGGGAAATGGCCTCAAGTTGCGCCAGGGGAGGTTTAGATTAGATATTAGGAAATATTTATTCACTGAAGGGGTTATCAGGCAGTGGAATGGGCTACCCAGGGAAGTGGTGGAGTCCCCATCCCTGGAGGTATTTAAAAGATGTGTAGATTAAGTGCTTAGAGACATGGTTTAGTGGTGGACAGGTATGGTTGGACTCGATGATCTTAAAGATCTTTTCCAACGAAAAGATTCTGTGATAAAAACAACCTGGTGATGAGGTTAATAAACCTGGAAAGTGCAAAAGTTTCTTGGATAAAGGTTTTATTTGGGCTGTGAAAAGGCTGCTGTTGCCTTCTCGATGGCACACCTGAGGGCATGATGGTGTGTGTGGGCGTAGGGAACGCTTCAGGGTTATATTGCTTCACAGCAGGCCTGCGAAGGCAGCAAAGCGGTTGTCACAGGCGGTGTCTGGAAGCGCTGCGCGCAGAGGCACTGCCATCTCGTGGTGTGTGGTGCGCGCTGGGCACGCTGCCAGCCTGTCTGGATGCGTGCAGTCCAGAAAGCTAGGCCATGCACCCAACCATTGCCCCCTGCTCACAGCCAGTACCAACCTGAGATGTGGCCCCTCCCAAATGAGATTTGCAGGATTACCAAGGGACAGCTGCAATCTATCATTAAGTCATACCAACAAGGAAAAGCTGCTTTCTCTTCCTCTAATCCCCTGCGGTCTTTTACAGAGTTTAACTCTTCAAGTATTACTTTTAAATCCCTTTACAAACTGCATGTCAACCTGGAAAGATTAAAAACAACTGTTTCAGCTGGTTTTCTTGGTGTTGTAGCAAAGACACGTTGTTAAGGGAATTGAAATTTCTCACCAAGAGTAGTTTTTTAACTCTTACTGTGTCAGTATATATTTTTCCAGAAAGCTAGATTGTGTGAACTCCAGATTAAAAGAAATCCACCCAGCAGGTAGCTTTACCTGCTTTGCCAGTGTTGAGCTTCCCCAAAGTTGCCTAATCCACCCAGAGCTGGATTTTCAGAGCAGTGCAGAGGGATGGTAGAAGTACTGGGAAAAAAAAAAAAAAGGCCTGAAAAACGTGAAAGGTTTTGGTGCATCTCAAACTAAGGGAAGAAATAATTAACCAGTTTAAAGTACATTGCATGACAGAGAATGATCTTCAGGAAAAATTAAATGCTGTGATAAGAAATACTCAATGCAATATTCTTTCTGTAAAGCAAAAGTCGTGTTAAGCTCATAGGTTATGATAGCTAAATTTAGGCATCTGTATGCTGCAGCCTGTATATGATTTTGATGTCTAAGCCAGTGGAAGTACTAGCAATACAGTTAGTGAAATCCATGAGCCATTCATGGATTAGGGTGCTCTCCCTAAAGTGAGCACCTACATTTGGCCAACTGTATAGCTGTCTAGACATCACTGCCTATCAATCTGGAGTTGGATTCTGTTGCATAAATATAGCTACCAAATGCCATTTGAGATGTCTTGGGGCATCCAAGACTATCCTGTACTATCCTGGAGACATGATTCAGATTTTTGGATACTTAACTTTTCTGGAAGAGCAGCTGGAGGCCAGGCAGGACACCACACAGTTCCCAAAATCACACTAGCTACTTGCATTTAAACATCCAGTTCCTGCTCTTGCTGTCTATTATCCGTAATGAAAGCTTGGGCACCTTGTCGGTGTGTACGTGTCTTCCTATTCCCTCACCTTACTCCACAGAAAAAACTCCACCCTATAGTTAAAGCATATTAGAGGAGGGTCATAGCTTGATCTCTTTGTATTCAGGATACCTGTGTGGTTACATCACAAGCACAATATGACTTTCTTGTCATCTACTAAACTGCGGTGCAAAAATTACTCCTCTCCAGCAAACAATCTCAAGGCAAGTTGTGTTGAGTGGGCAAAGTTGATTGACTCCACACCCAAGATTAAAAACAGACTTTAGAAGAGCCTAGCCCAACAATGGATGAGCAACTACATCATGAGATGCAGAGATGGGTCCAACTTTTTGGAAGTCCAGTGGTTACTGATTAATCAACTACTGGAATAGGCTACAGAAACTACCAGATACAGTTTGATGGCTGTATCCTGCTAGATGGAAGTTGCCATAAGTCTTAATGATGTAGGGTTTAAAATGCTTTAAAATAAATTTAAACTAGAGATAGAGAGAAATTAAAAAAATATTAAAGTTTTTTTTTAGTTTCTGAGTGAGAATTTTTCAATTTCAGAAAATACAGCTGGATTCGAGGCAGTACTTGGTGTGTTGACAGACCTTGTAAATGAGGTTTTCCCAGTGTCTGGTTCTTATAGTAAATGCGCTATAGTGTGTTATTGTTTCTTTAAAATTGTGGATATTTACCATATGACTTTAAGAGTGGGTTGAAATACTTTTGGAGGTGCTTTTTCTTCCTCTGCTTCTTAAAAAGGAGCCTAAAAAAAATTTCTTAGACTAGATGTAACCTTTAGCAATAAGGCCTTTCCCAGATTCCTTGTTCCACATTTGCTGACCTCCCTGTTTAGTAAGATAGTGACTGATGCAACACTTTTGCAAATGGTGCAAAGGGGAGACATGTCCTTGCTTGCATCATCCAGCACTTAAAGGGGCTGAGGCTGCCTCAGATCACTTAGTAGATCCATGTAAATGGATTACCATGAGGTATTTACAATTATTTGAAATATAGCAAAAATGAAAATCCATGTATGTGCCCTGTTCCACCCAACTCCCAGCCTGCCCACGGGTCCAAGACACCATTTCAGTCCAGGCCCTACTTCAGCAATGCTGTAGGATGCTGATCTCCAGCTTTGCAACAGCTCTGTCCCACCAAGGGCTCCGCTGATCCATAGGTTGACAGCCTGGCCTGGCCTTGTACCTATCTTGGACCTGCCTTGCCACCATGAATTTTCCTGATGATCTGGATTCTTGGTTGAGCCTGGTCTCTGTCTCCAGTCCTTCCTTGCTCCCTCACTGGGTCTGTGACTGGCCCTACTGCCCATGTGATGCCCCTTGTCTCCCCCCCACATCGCCCAGGATCAGCTGGCCCTGTCTGCTCCCTGACACATCTCTAACTTCAGTTTCAATAGGAATACGACCACTTCCCCATCAAAGGATAAGCCTTCAAACATCTGTACTTTGGCTAAATAATGAGGGAGAATAGCAACTGGAAGATGTAACCTTGTGGAGGATTCACAGATCCATGAGGACCAGACAAAGACTTATGATAGCTGAAGATGAGGAAGAAGATTGGAGAAATATCAGAAATAGATCATCTACTGTGGAGTCCTCTGTTTCAGTAGGATGAATGTACCTGATCTTTTGAACCTGATGATAAAATTCTTGAGGTTTGCTTTCACTAGAAAAGAAATGAAGCCTTGAAGAATATCAGGTGTTATAGAGACCAATCTTTTTCCACCTTTGCCAAATGACAGTGGGTTTTTTTTTGAGGACAACAGACTTTCTTTTCCCATTTAGACCCTTTAGAAATAATATGTAGGCCCCCAAGGACCTGTGGATCAAAGCTCAGAGCCACAGGAGCTATTAGTTGCAATGGAGAGTGTGTTGCACTTATATTGGCAGTATTAGACCGTAGTCATGCTTCATACAGACGCATTGTGCTACACACCTTCCTCACGTAACTCCACTTATTGATGGTGAACGAAGGGTGTCTATGGCCCACTAATGGAAAAGACTCCATGTCCAGGACTAATTTTGCCCAGCAGATTCCAGGGACTCCTTCCCATGAGGAAGAAAGCTAAGCCTTTTAGCCCCCAAAAAACTCCATCCTATTGCTTCAGGAAGAAATAAACTACCCTGTAACTTCACAGACAAAAATTTCTCTTTGGTGCAACAGACTTATACAAAATGGTAATACATTTATTGTGTCATCTACAGCAGTATACATGTTAAAAACAATTTCTCAAAACACAAAAAAGTTAGAAAGCAGCAATTGATATCTCTGTTTCCACCTCATAACAAAGCTAAATAACCCCAGATCCCATTACCAGTTAAACCAATTTTGACCAAAAAAGGTCAATATTAGACCCAACAGGTCAGTAAGTTTGTACCTTGACACAGTCAATAGCCAAAATACAGCTTTCCATCCAATAAATTGGTACTTCTCAGAGCTATAGCATGTTACATTGCCACTAAATGGACAAGAAGAAGGGAAAGAGAATGAACACACCAAATACTTGTTTTTACAGATTATACCAGTACACAAAGGCCTCTTGAGACTTCACTGCAAGCACGAAGTCCATTGGAAAAGGCATATCCAGAAGCCCAAGTCATTTCGGACACTGAAGAGTGTCATATCACAGAGTGTCGTATCACACAGTAATTCTTTACATGGGTGAATTCCCCAAACGAAAGCCAATGGGAAACTGCAATTTAAACCAAAAGAAGGTGAAAGACCACGAGGTTCAAAACATTGTTCAAGCTCTGCTGGTGTGTTTTCATACACAAAGTACAATGTGTATTTAGCTGAACTTAGCTCTTTAGTACAGATATGCATGGAGCTTAACATCAGAGCATCATTACTACTGCATACTCCGTATCTTCTCAATGTTACTCTTAAATGCAATTCTGAACTGGGTGCCTGACTGCTAAAAGCAGAGGGTAAAATCCTATCTTTTTTTCACTGCATGTGCACTATATACTATGGTTTGTTTCTGGATACAGAAGTGCTGGTCATATAGACACAATCTGACAGAGAGAGCAAGACTTCCTGAAAACTACTTTCAGTGAGAGCTTTTATCAGGTATGCACCTCCCCTCAGTCTGATGGTAATACCCAACAGAAGCCACGCCCGAGCTTTTCAAGACCACTATTTCTCAGCGTGAATGAAATGGAATAGTGACTGAGCAAAGTTGCCAGGGGAAAAGTCATCTGCGTGTAGACTTCCACAGTGTCCACATCTGTCTCTGATCTGCTCCGCTAGACTTCCTGGTGGAAAGAAACAGATACTTGCAAAGTATGAATCATCTCACCCTTGAGTAGACATCAAAAATAGGTTTGATGCTTATACTCTGAAATTGCTCATTTCTGTCTTGTGACTACAAAGGCAAAGTTGAGAAACTAGATCAAAGATATCTTCACTACTGATGTCTAAAGTTAAGTGATGCGAGAATCTCCTTAGCTGCCTGCTTAGTGACACAGGATGTTTTCCAGGACTTTGCCTATGAGCCAGAATGCCTAATGCTGAAAGTGCCAGATGTTGAAAGGGATACATATTTAATATAGCCCTTATATTAACTCTCTAAGAATGAAAATCAGGTAAAACCAGATATTTGGTTGTATCTTTGCATTATGTACATTTCTACAGTTGTAGACTCAGGAGTCCAAGAGATACTGCCTTCACATAGATATCAAAATCTAGCTATCTGAGTTTGGAGCTGAATCCCATCCAGTGAGTTTATCTTGGTCTCCTCGATATCCACACAGAGCTCATAGGTATGACACAGGAGCTGTAGGAGACACTAATCTTGTCTGGCAGCTGGAGGCCAAGCAGGGTCCCATATGGTGTCCCACATATCCTGCTCTATCTGTTCTTACTACCTTGACTTGCATCCCTTTAGACCTTCCATGCTGTAATAGCTCTGCTGAGGTCATATCTATTGCTCTGCAATGTCATGTAGCAGATGATTTTAAGCATCCTTCATTCCTCTGGAGGCCTTGCCCACACAAGAAAATCTCAGAAAAAAAAGAAAGTCTTACTATCATGAAATCACATAATCAAACCGAGGAGGAAAAACTTAAATTTGTTGAACTTCCTAGGTACATCCACTGAATGTGGAAACTATAAGGTTTTCCTTTGGCATTGGATCCTGTACTTTGTTATGTAAGAAGGCTTCATAGGACTTCATGGCAGCTGTGACATCACAGCTGGCTTGTTTCTGTAGATTCTGAGGACACAGAGGGATAAGTACAGTAGCTTCATCCAGAGTGCAGCACCTGTTCTACCTGTATCTTCTCAAACCACTCACTCACTGTGAAGAGGCTGAAAAGAGACCTGGTTACAATGGTCTTTCATCCTGCCCCCTCTGTAATATCAGGATATAGAAGCTCCTTGTGATTAAAGCTGCCTAAGAGTGGTCATGCTTTCCTTGCCATCTTCTCTCTATCATTATTTGTCAAAGTGGATGTTGGATGGGAAGCATTGAGAGGTTCATCAAAGACTGGATGATCCTATGTGCAGAAAGTTGAAAAAACAGACAAACTTCTAGTGGTGGGATGGCAGAGTTAGGGTAATGGTTGGACTTGATGATCTTAAAGGTCTTTTCCAACCTAAACGATTCTATGATTCTACGTCCTGGGAAAATTGCTTGTAGTAACTCATCCTCAGCTGTTTGCAGCTGTACTTTTCAACCATTTATTGATCTGTGAGAGCCTTCACATAATTACAGGTAACACAAAAGCCCTTTAGGAGCCTTACAAGCATATATTGCTATGTACAATGAATGAACTTAATTTCCTTAATCATCTTCGATGGACACTTCAGAAACAGCCTATGGGCTCTGCAGTTTCCACAGACTACAGGTTGAAAACCTCTGTCATAAGCAATTGCTTTCTGAAACACTATTGAAAGACAATTTCAAATAACAAGGCAAAAAAAGCCAATGAAATTAATTGGGTTTGCATTTCTTTTATTGCCACTGTTTACTAAAGTCATTCTGGACATATTTTTTTTCTTTGCTATACCCTCTGAAATTCTTATATCTGATTTCTGGCAGGCCTGGGCTGGAAAGTTAATGTGAAGTTAGGTATCTGCATGGTTCAGGCCAGATTTAGTAGGGGTTTCATAGCAGTGGCAGTCACATGAGGACTGAAACCTCCCAAGTTGACACAATGTGTATATTTTTGTATGTTGATTTCCTGCAGTATGGTGACTGAATGAGCATCCTATCCCTTTGACTGGAAACAGCAGCAACACAGATTCTCTTGCAAATTGTAACTGAAACCAGAAAAGAAGAAGATTGGGATCATTTCTGCCTTTAGATCTGACTGACTGAAAGCTGCTCAAAAACTAAATCTCATTTATAAACTTTAAAGAACTGGAAATCTTTCTCTTACTTTTATTGTTACTTTTTTTTTTTTTTCCCCAAGGTTTGGAAGCTGTTTATTAATTTTCCTGTGTTTAAGGATTTGATATGTCTGTTTTGAGATTAGAGCTGAAACAAATGCAGCTTAATTGCATGATTATTTTTAGACTTATCTTTCAGCTGCATGATGAAAGATAAACTGTACACTTTATCTGAAATAAAGCTGTTCATATTTTGGGAAGGGAGAAAATAACTGGAGGCAAGATTAGTATGACAAGGAGCATAAGTGAGCCAGAAGTTATTTTAATTTGGAATTCAGAAAAAGGTTTCCAACTGCCAGAAGAGTGAAGTTTTACAATAACTTTCCAGTGAGAAGAGAAGGTGAGAAAAAGAAAAGCCTACTGAATTTTAAAAGCGGAGTTGATCAGTTTAGAGGTGGGAGTAATATGCTGTGAAAATAATGGCAATTACAATTTCCTTCAGGTTAAGCATCCTTATGGCACTGTACTGTTCTGGAACCCCTGAGGATCAGAGGCCAACAGCTCTAACTCAGTTAAATGTGTTTTGTTCTTGATCATTTTGGCTTTACATATTTTTAGTTAGTGATGTCTTTTGTCCATGGGATTTATGAAAAGAAAAAATAATAATCTTTGAGCTAACAAGAGGTCTGCATAGCCCTTCATATGCAAGCACAGAAGCTATCATGCTATGCAGAAGCAGAATTTAATCCATCATTGATATGACAGTATTATGAAAAGCCACAATTTTACAAAATTACATGAACACGGCAAATTATGACAACTAATCCTTTCATCCCTGCTGAAGAGGAACAGATTCTCCCAGGCCAGGTTTTGAACAGGAGTCTAACAAACACTACATTATTTCTAGTTCTGGTCCCTGCAATTCAAGAAAGGCGCAGCTGAATTGGAGAGGGTCAAAAGGAGGGCCATGAAGATGATCAAAGGGATGGACAACCTGCTCGATGAGGAAAGCTTGAAAGAGTTAAGTCTTTTTTCCCTGGAGAAGAGAAGGCTCAGGGGGCAATCTCATCAGTATTACGGTACTAAAAAAGTGGCTACAAAGAGGATGGAGGCTGTCTTTTCACAAGAACCCACATGGAGAAGACAAGGGGAACAGGTACAAGTTGCACCAGGAGAGGTTTCACCTCAATATAAGAAAGAAATTTTTCACAGTGAGAACAATCATTCACTCGAACAATCTCCCCAGGGATGTGGTAGAGTCCCCATCAGTGGAGGTTTTCAAGATGCAGTTGGGCAGGGTGCCAGATAATCTCATCTAGAATCCCTTTCTCATGAAAGGTTGGACCAGATGATTGTCTGAGGTCCCTTTCAACCTGGGCTGTTGATTCTATGATTCTATGAATCTATGAACTTCTCTGCATTCCCTTCCAGAAGATGTCTCACACTTGCCATTGATGGACAGAGTCTAGGGAGAGTCATCTTTGCAAACGTAATCTCGAATTATTGGCACAGTAAATTGCGCACTTCTGGTTGTTATTTAACCTTGTACTTGCAAGACACAGTTCTTGAATTGCAGTGATGGATAGCTGCTGAAAAGGAGGAGCTGGACACCAAATACAGTGTCTAAATTTAATTTCCAAACTGAACTTTTTTGCATTTCACTCTGGACTCGCCTGCCTTCATCTCTCTCCCTTCTCCCACCACCCCATTTTAACACCTGGTTTTCAAATACAAGTACTTAAATGAGGCAGAGGAACTTGGGTATTTTTCTTCTATGAAATAAAACCTCCCACAACTAAGCATTTAAGTTTCATTACTTGGGCTCTGAGTTCCAGATATACTATATGTAGGTGAAGGTAAAAGGAAGTGAGGCCACCATGCAGCAATGAAACAAGCCTTGTCCTTTGGAATATAGGCTGTTGTTTTCATTTGGGAATGTTAATTGTCCTGTAGTACCAGCACTCCACATCAAAAAGTCAATAATCAAACAGCGGCTAGATATAGTAAACAGTCACAAAAGCTGCAACACAGAAAAGTTTTGTACATTTACAAAAGCAAAATAAGAAAATTAGACAAGAAATACGCTATGGACATGGTAGAAAAAATGGCTCAAGGAGCACTGCACACTTGATTTTCTTTTAATTATGTATTATTTTTAATAACATAGCCTTTCTAGCTCCAAAATATATTTCACAGTGAAAAATCAAACAAAGCACTGTTACACTCAATTGATATTTACACACACTTAGAAGCAAACCCTCTGTTGGCTTCTTCCATCCTGAAACAAATAGAAATGACAGCCACTGTGAATGGTGGCCATGCATGTCCAGCATCTTCAGCTTACATTCAACATAAAGATTACTTAAGAGCTAATTTGTGCGATGACATCAGAGTCTGGTTTAGATAACTATATACACCTGAAGTATGATAAGAAAGTCTGAGTGACTAAGGAAAGCCACATTTGCAAGTGCATCAACACTGCCAATAAAAAAATCACAAGAGGGTTACTTGTACAATATATTGTACAATAAATATGTTGAGAGATACCATTTCTTTTAGTAAATTCAGTGCTGGTGAAAGGTACTGAAGACTTCAATTTGTCCACTGAACAAGAAACATAGGGACTGTAACAGCAGAAATTTACCCTCTACTGCCTTCCCAACTTGGCCTGCTCCTGAGCGGTGCTCTAGGAATTCAAGGGGCAAGTCCAAATTTTCATGACTGTTCAGTCCTTGGTCTATCTTGCTGCGACTGCCAAAAAATAATAGTAATGGTAATGTGCTGAGGCCAAATCCCAAGGCAAAGTGAAGCGGCTTTGTTCTAACAATAGCAACAGTTTTCTGTACTGATTTTAATTTAGCTGAGGACCTGGTCTTCAGTGTGCATGATTGGAGGGTGGTTTTGGTGATGTGGACATTTGCCCACGAGGCACTGGGCTGAGATCCACCAACTCAAATTGCAGAGCACTGTAGGACAGCCAGGAAAACAACAGAATCCAAAAGTAAGCTCAGAAAAAACCTCAACAACAAAACAACAAAAGTTCCGAACAACTTCTTGCTCTGGACTGAAACATGGCAAAAAGTGTCCAGCTAGAAGCAGTTATTCAACACCTTTTACTCAAAAGTTCTAATTTATTAATGTTTGAAAATTGGCTACTAGTCATTCATGCAAAATATACTTTTTGATCTTTTAAATAATACACTTACAGTATTGTCAATATAATACTTTTTGAAAGCCCATACTACAGAAAATACAAAACTAAATGTTATCTGTTCATTTACCATTAGATATGCTCATTTAAAAAACGTCTAAGTATGCATTTACCTGATAGATCGGACTTTCCCACGTCTTTCTGAACTGCAAAGTGCATGGTTCCTTGGGAAACTTTCTAAAATAGCTTTTAGCAGCATCTCATGAGAGAAAGCTCCAATCTATCAGTTAAAAATACTTCAGTGACTTTTGCAGAGAGTCTGGTAGAGGGGAACAAATTCTGTTCTTGGAGCAGCAAACCAGTGCTGAAGACTTGAAAAAAAAAAGTTGTCTGGATCATTTAACTCCCACTTAAGGTACTGGAGTGTAATGTAAGTGATTTGAACCTTTTTGCTGGTCCTCTGTGCAAGGATAGATTTTGCCTGAAAGGGGTGTAAGCAACTCCTAAGAACATGATCCTATACAAATATGAAGTAAACCTCAACATTTCTGTCTGTTTCAAATTATTTTTACATTCATGTACACTGCTACAACTGAGAGCAGATTATGTTCCATAAAGCACTATATAAGTGTTAAGTATTATAATTAATATTTCTTTCACAACCTTCTGAGACCTTTTTTTTCTCCTTTTAAAAATAAGGAAATAGTTTTTTTAAAAACCTATGCTTAAAATGACATTAAAACTTTTTTTACCTAAACTAAAAAAACCATGAAATTAAAACTCACACTCAGCTGACACTAAAACTCCAAATATTTCACTTTTTTTTTTCTTAGATCATGTCAACCAACACCAGAGAAGAAGCCTGAATTTTGAATTTCCTGGTTACCATTAGTTTCAGTTCAAAACTTCACATTGTAAATGTCATTTTCATTTTTTTTAATATATGCATACACATACACGCACATATAGATATATTTATATATATATCTCAGTTCATAAATCCAAAATGAAGTGAGTGCTAGGACAGTCCTCAAAGCCTTTATGCACTGTATAAAGACTTTTAAGAATTGACATCATTGACATTTGATTGAAGTAGATATGTACCAGTCGTGGCTTTAACAACAAGGCAAAGGTTGAAAGAACATTTTAGTTCCTCTCAAATAAAATCAGTAAGACCATTGGTGGTTAAACAAACAGAATATCCAAAGAGAGAAACAACTGCCAGGTGTGGGAAGTCATACAAAGTCTTTATCTTTTCCTTCGTGTGCTGGTTTTGGCTGGGATAGAGTTAATTTTCTTCACAGTAGCTAGTATGGGGCTGTTTTGGATTCGTGCTGGAAAAAGCATTGATAATACAGGGATGTCTTAGTTAGGGCTGAGCAGGGCTTACACAGAGTCAAGGCCTTTTCTGCTCCTCACCCCACCCCACCAGCAAGTAGGCTCCCAACAAGAAGTTGGGAGGGGGCACAGCTGGGACAGCTGACCCCAACTGAGCAAAGGGATATTCCATACCATATGATGTCATGCTTAGCAATATAGAGCTGGGGAAAGGAAGAAGAGGGAGACATTCAGAGTGATGGCATTTGCTTTCCCAAGTCACCGTTGCGTGTGATTGAGCCCTGCTTTCCTGGGGATGGCTGAGCACCTGCCTGCCCATGGGAAGGAGGGAATGCATTCCTTGTTTTGCTTTGCTTGTGCATGTGGTTTTTGCTTTACTTGTTAAACTGGGATCTCAACACATGAGTTTTCCCACTCTTACTCTTCCAATTCTCTCCCCCATCCCACCGGGGGGAAGTGAGTGAGCATCTGTGTGGTGGTTAGTTGCTGGCTGGGGTTAAGCCATGACATTTCCGTATCATCCTATTGTTAGGTTTAGTTGCTCGCCAAATGCAGATGACTTTTACCTTCCAAAATGATCATGCCAGATCACTTTTGCGCCTCGTGCTCTGGCAGGGAAGAGTCAACACACAGAAGTCAATCAGGTTGCAAAGGCACCACACTCTGTGTGACAGCACTACCCAGAAACATGCTATGTTTGGATACGGATGCAGAGGCTTCAAGGTTATCTGGAGGGAAAGGCCATCCTGGAATTGACTTTTGCTCTTAAGGTGAGAGGGATTCAAACATTCCAATCAATCTATTAATCAATAGTCAATGCTAAAAATATAGATATATCTCAACTGCATGGCCCTTTTTCTAAAATTCAAAGCTTAGCTAGACCGTAAAGCATTCTCAAAGTGTCCCCGGGTATGGAAAAAGACAGCCAATCCCATCTCTCTTTCCTGGAGTCCCCCCACTGATTGATGGTGGCTATGCAGCTTCACATTGGCACAGCAGTTTCTTTAAGTCCACTGGGAACATCTGACTAAATTGAGCCATGAACATAATTTTCTAGAGTTCTTCCTGAATTGGCTGGTTTGATTAACCCCAGCATATTAGCTCCATCCTAAGACTCAAAAGAGAAACACTGCGGAAATTAGCACGCCAAAAGACAGGGACAGGCTAAGATATGTTTGACTAGGGAAAAAAAAGGCAAATCCAAACCAAAATGGAAAACAACTTGAAAAATAACAATGGTCATGTCCATTCACAGATTAGTATTAGTTTGGCAACCAAGGATCACAACTGCACAGCAATCACTTGTTACTTCTGACTGACAACGGATTACTTGCAGATGCTCTGAAATGTAAATCATTGAGTGGGTAGGCTTGGCCTGTTGGTTATCTTTTCAATGTGTTTCCATTAATGGCCTTGAGTACAGTTGGGTATTTACAGTGATTGTTAAAAAGATATGTATGTACACATTTCCTTTGCTTTTTCACCTCTACAAACATCAAGGAAATGTTGGGAAGGAAAGGAAAAAGGAATGGAAGGGAAAGGAATGGAAGGGAAAGGAATGGAAGGGAAAGGAATGGAAAGGAAAGGAAGGAAAGGAAAGGAAAGGAAAGGAAAGGAAAGGAAAGGAAAGGAAAGGAAAGGAAAGGAAAGGAAAGGAAAGGAAAGGGGAAAGGAAAGGAAAGGAAAGGAAAGGAAAGGAAAGGAAAGGAAAGGAAACCTACACCACCACCAAAACTATGTTTGTTTTTTTTTTTCTTTTTAAAGGGATGGTTTTTGGTTTGCTTGTTGTTTGATTTGTTTTTCTTAGCTGCTCATGTCGCTAGGTTCTCTGCATTTATGCTGGACATCCGAATCTGAGAGCTGCTCTTGCTCAGAATGGAGAGTTGTGTCCCCCCGTTCACTCCGCTGCTCGCTAGAGAAGGATGACGATGTTTGAAATCCACAGCAAAATACCGGTTGACTTTCCAGCTCCTCCATTTTCTCTTTATTTCTGATTGCACCTTTAGGGAGAAACTTCAAAAGGTCATTTTTTATGTACTTAGCCGCTCGAGGACATGCTGACAAATTATCAAGTTTAGAAAAAAACCCCACAATTTGACAGAACTATTTTTAAGACTATTATTAAACTCCTCGCTTCAGCAAAATCTGAAGTAACTTCTCCATGGCTGAAAGAGGTCCAGGCCTGCAGTCGGAACAGCCTGGGTTCTGTGTCTCTGACTTCAGATAATTTAGGATCAGCCCAGAGATGCATAGAAGACCTGTTCAACACTAACTCCAACATGGTTCTTTAGCTAGCTTCTTGGAAAAAAATGACTTGTTTTCATCAATGGCCAGTACCAAATACATGACAGGGAATCAAAGAAACCAGCAACAAAAAGGTGCTAGACAGTAATGAGATAACCTGTCCACAAAGGCAGCTTGTCTCTCACCTGCCATTAATGGATGCATGTCTACTGAAAACTTTGCCTCCTGCTTTCAGATCACATCTAAGCAGATGACAGCCCTTGGATTAATATACATCTATGACAGCCTCCTTTCCCTTGAGCTTTTTTTCATGGGCACCCACAGTAAATCACCAACAGTAAAACAGTCCATGGTCAGAAGTCCAATTAGAAAGTAAGCGAATAATTCAAAGCTTTTCTACATCATCAAATTCCTGGCAATCTTGCTAGGTGTGCATGTGTGTACATATACACATAAGATAGTAAGGATTTAATACAAGATCATACTAGCTCAGACAAACATTTACTCAGTCTATTACCCATTCTGATCAGTAACCTATAGCATATTTCTGAATGAAATAGCATAAGAACAAGGAAATATGCAGAGATATTTTCTCAGTATATTTTTCCAGTCTTCAATGAGCTGCCGTGTCAAAGGTGTACATGTCTTTAACAGTCATTGCTAGATTTTCCTAGACTAGTACAACTGTCAAAATGGATCAGCATGTGACAAAATACTAAACAAGTGGTTCAACTGTATGGACACTAACTACAGGGAGGAAAAGTCCAACTGGAAAACTTACATTCTCCTTCTAGTACCTCTAAATTTCTGGTTTGGTTAGAGCATAGATAGGTATAGATTAGATAGAGTATGGGGTATATAACCTCTGTAAAAAGAAAATAACGTTTGCATCTGTAACAGTTTAATATACGAAAGGTGAGCCCTTTCTTACACTAAGTAATTTAGTGGAAGAACAAGTCATTCTTTAATGCCTTGAGAGGTAAAATGGTTTTAATTAATCTGGTTGTGTTAGTCTGGCTAAGAACAGCCCTTGCCCCTCCAAGGGGTTACAGGAAATCTGACACACTTAGTGCTTATCTCTATATGAGTTTTAGACAAGACCATTTGGTTATTCCTTTAGCACTCGCGCAAGATAATGAAACAACAGTTGCAGGTGGGAGAGGTGGATATCCGGTAATGCCAGCTAGTGAAGTATGAATGCAACCACTAACTCCAGGAAGGCATGATCCAGAATTCACCTTCTGAGCTACGTGGGACTGAGCCACGTGTAATGCTTTAACATTTACCTTTGAGTCCTTTAACAGTCACCTTGACTAAGCCCATAAGCAAAGATGACCTATAAGATTGTTTAATGAACTTGAAGAGATTTGTTATGGTGATCGGAGAAGGAATTACTTGGATCTAGGAGTTAGAGACCTTTTGTACTAGAGACCAGCTATTGCACGGTGTGTGTGAACAAGCACAGAACAAGTGCTGCACTAAAACTGGTAGAAATAAATGGTCCCAGCCTCCTTGAAAAGAACAAAAGAAGGTGATTTTAGAAGAAGTCGTCTTCTGCTGGACTGCACAATAGATGTATATCAGTGGAGGAAAGAATGGATGAACTCTATATATTAAGGCAGCCTTGAGGAGGGAGTCTTTTTCCATTAATTCAGAAAAAAAATTATCTCAGGTTTTCAGTGTGACAAAGAAAGGCAGGGGAATTTCAATTTTCAGATCACAATGGGTGAATCAGAAAAGAAGCAATCATGGGAAGCTGACACTAGAAGCAGCAGCAGTTGCTGAGAGGAATGTGAGGTTTGCGAGGTACCCTGGGGGTGTCTGAGGGGGTTTCTGGGCATCTGACTCCTTTGGGCTGTGTGTGGAAGGACCAACCAGCATAAATCAGGTCTTATGATAGGAGTGGGCAAGAGCTGGGTGGTGCCAGCTGTTCCCACAGCCAGATCAAACTGTAGGAATGTGCATACAACCAGCTCCATGGGGAGCACCCAACCAGGAGGGCAAACAGGACCAGGACCAGCTTCTGTTAGGAGCAGCATCAGCAACAGGACATGGGATCTGTTGGGTGCAGCATCAGCAACAGGGCACGACATCCATTGGGAGCAACATCAGCAGTTTATGTGACAGTTCACGCAGGAAGGGCTGTGCACTCTGCCAGTTGTTGGACTGCTGCCTGCTCTCCTCACCTGCAGGCTTAGGCTGTTGCCCTGATGGTCACCTGAGCTAGCTGGTGACTGTGCAAGCCTACCAAACAGCTTGATGTCTCCCAGGAGTTAGAAGGGTTTACTAGACAGTGCTTTGAGGTTTTTGGAAGCATGGTGGTAGAGACCAGGCAAGGGCTGCGCTTTGCAGCAGACAGGAATCAGCCACCTAGCCAGGCTAGCCTGGGAAGAGTGGAGGCAGCCACCGAAACAGAGCTTCCTACCAGGGAAGCAGCTTTCCAGGTGGAGGGATGCACAGACTGTAACCCCACCTTCTGGGTGTAGCAGGGTGGAAGCTCCCCCTGCTCCAGGTGGGCTCTGGTGGAGTCATTCAGGCAGCAAGCGGAGGAGCTGCAGGAGGAATTTAGCAGGCTGTGCTGTGTTAGGGAGGGTGAACAAGAAATAGAGTATTGTTTGAGACTGCAAAAAGAAATATTAGAGCTCTGTGGTGACTTCCAAGGACTACCAGACAGAGCTGGTAGAGCTTCAACAGAGAACAGACAGCACCTTGGAGAAGAAGGCACCATGGTTTCTGGTCACCCCCTGGGAACAGGTTATCACTTCACTCCCCTCCTTCTTATGTACTGCCCAGCAACAGATATTAAGCCCTGTCAGCAGTCAAAACCTATGAGCAATATTCACAGGGAAACACTGTACAAGCAGCACATACTAAAAACTGCAAAAGGAAGTGGTGAGTGCTGGTTGCATGTGGCTCTCTGCTGAGAGGCACTGAGGCATCCATCTGTCAGCCTGATATACAGTCAAGTGAAGTCTACTGGTCACAATGAGCCAAGATCCAGGATGTCACAGAGAGATTGCCACAACTAGTTAAAAGCACAGACTGCTATCCCCTACTTGTCTTCCATGTGGGCACCAATGACACAGTAAATAAAACCTGGGCAAGATCAAGCAGGACTTCAAAGCCCCGGGGCACAAGTGAAAGGGAAAGATGCCCAAGTGATCTTCTCTGTCTTGCCAGTCAGTATTAGGGGTGCAGGCAGAAGTCAATGCATCATGCAGATCTCTACCTGGCCTTGTGGCTGGTGCCACTGCCAGAGTTTTGTTTTCTACAACCATAGGACATTCTTCTATGAATACAGCTTATTGGGGAGAGATGGGATACACCTACCTAGAAGAGGCAGGAGAATCCTCACTAGCAGATTGGCTGACTTAGTGAGTTGTGCTTTAAACTAATGAACTCGAGGGGTAGTGTCCAAAGCTGTGACATCTGCTTTTTCATAAGCAGCAGGTTGGATGAGTTCACCTACAAGAGTAGTGAGGAATGCTCCCCCAACTATTTCCAAGGGCAAGAACCCTAAGCCCAGTCACCTCAAGTTTGTATATACCAATGTGTGTAGTCTGGGCAGCAAACAGGAGAAACTAGAGCTCTGTGCCCAGTCAGAAAGTTATGATATTATAGAAAACACGGGAACTCGGTGGGAAAATTCACATGACCAGAAGACCACAATAGAAGGCTAAAAACTCTTTTGGGAAGATAGAAGGGAAAGAAGAGGAGGTGGACTTGCACTTTATGTAAAACAGAAATGCTAGATTTACTGTTCACAAACCAAGATGACTTACTTGACAACATAACTACCAATGGTAACCTTGGATATAGTGATCATAACATTGTGCATTTTAAGGTACTGCTGAGCACAGTGAAGACCAGTAGTAGGACAAAGACTCTGGATTTTAGAAGAGCCAATTTCAATATGCTCAAAGCCCAGCTGTGAGGGATTCCGTGGGAAGCATCCATGAAGGGCAAAGAAGCTTGTGAGTGCTGGGAAGAAGGCTCAAGAACACCTCCTGGAAGCACAAGAACAGTCCATCCCCTACAAAGGGAAAGGAAGAAGGCAGATCAAGGGACCAGCTGTGTTAACAATGAGCTTTTGCTTAAGAGCAAAATAGAAGCATACCAGCTATGGAAAGGCAGCCAAATACCCATTAGGGACTACAAGTACCTTGCTAGGGCCTGCAGAGTTGCAGTAAGGAAGGCTAAGGCTCAGCTAGAACTGATAATGGCCAAAAAAGTCAAGAACAACAAGAAAGGGTTCTTCAGATGTGTGAGCAATAAAGCAGAAGCACAGGGAAGAAAAAGGCCAATTGCTAAACATCACAGGGAAACTAGTTGCTAATAATGCTGACAAGGCAGAGGTTCTCAATAACTTCTTTGCCTTTTTCTTTACTGGTGCAGCTGGATCCCAGGTCAAAGGTTCAAGTAGCTATGACAACACATGTGCTGACTTACCAGTAACGGAGGAAGGTCTGGCCTATGGCCTCTTGCAGAGCTCAACCCTCATAAATCTATTGGATCAGATGGAATCTACCCTAAGATGTTAAGAAAACTGGCTGACATTGTTTCAAGGCCACCGTCTACAATATTTGAAAAGTTAGGGAGATCAGAGGATATCCCTGATGACTGGAAGAGGGTATATGTCATACCCATCTACAAGAAGGGCCCAAAAAGGGCTCTGCTCTGCTCTGCTCTGCTCTGCTCTATTCTATTCTATTCTATTCTATTCTATTCTATTCTATTCTATTCTATAGAGGTCCTGGGAAACTACAAGCCCATTAGTCTTATTTCAGTCCCTGGGAAAATTATGGAATGAGACCTAGGAACTATCACAAACCAAATGAAGCAGGTGATTGGGAAAAGCCAGCAAGGATTTACCAAAGGCAAATCATACCAGATTAACCTGATTATCTTCTACAACAAAATAATGTTTTCTGTTGATATGGGGAGAGCGGTGGATGTTGTTTACTTCAGCAAGGCATTTGACACTGTTTCCACAGCCTTTTCCTAGGCAAACTGGCAAGATATAGATTGGGTGGGTAGTCTGCAAGGCCACACTCAGAGGGTGGTGACCAATGTTGTTCACTCAGGCTGGCAGCCTGTCACTAGCAGGGTCCTCCAGGGATTGATACTGGGCTTCACACTGTTGAACATCTTCATAAATGATCTGGATGATGGGTTTAAATGCACCCTCACCAAGTTGGCTGATGACACCGATCTGGGTGGTGAGGTGGACATGTCAGAAAGGTGAGACTCTCCCACCTTACAGAGAGAACTGAACAGGCTGGAAGAGTAGGCTAGCAAGAACTGTATAAATTTTAACAAAAACAAGTACAAAGTTCTGCACTTGGGATGACATAACCAAAGAGCCCAGTATAGTCCCTACCTCTTCTAGGGAGCATTAATCTGATCTGTCATCTCTGGCAAGGCCAATGTTTTGGTTTAATAAAGACAACAGACATCCTCTTTTGCTGAGATAATGTGAGATTGAGCCTAAAGTATTAGGGAATATGGTAGGTGATGAGTTACAGTGAAGGATTAGAACAGCAGTTACTCCCACAAGGAAATGGGATGGGGATGGTGGGTGGGGGAGGTTAAATATTAAAAGTCTTACCTCCCCATTCAAGAAACAATAGAGAACAGCAACAACAAAACCCTAGGTAAACAGGAGAGAAAAAAAAAATAATGTAATTCAAACCCCTCAGTAAATCCTAGAAAATAGCTGGATTTAAAACAGACAGACAAACAAAAACAAAATCCTGGTATACAAAACATACATAAATAAACACACAGTCTGAGAACTGTGTATGCAAAGTGGTTATAATGAATAGAGATTTCTTTTTAACAAAAGCAGAATTCACTGTATAATCACCTGGAAAGATCCCAGTCCCAATTCAAACACTAGTCTCTCCCGCTTACTGACATTTTCAGGAGAAAAAGCAAACACCGTGTAGTGAATTCCAAACAAGGGGATAAGCAGTAGTGTAGAGCGAGCCAGTCTCCTGTTATAATAGAGTGAAAGAACTTTAATGCAGCCTTATAATAAACAATGTGTGCTTTAATTAAAGAAGAAAACACAGAAAATATTTTGTTGCCTCCCTTTTGGGAAATACATACACTGTATAATTATACAAACAAATATACAACATTCCCATTTGTTCCCAAACAGTGATTTCACACACACTGTAGTTTGCTCCCACTTCTTCACACTGCTACAGTAATAGCACATTAGTAATGCTTAATGCTCTGTCCTGTTATTTTAATTTGCATTATTATAAGCAGGGATTTTTTTCTACCGTGCCAAACACGAGGAAGGTAATCTTGCTAAGGGATTCCGACTGCTACCATAACGCAATAATAAACCTCCCACCCAATTCCTTAATCCCAGCAGAGTGTTTAAAATCACTTTTTTGTGCGGGTGTGTGCAAATTTATTTCTGCATAACAAAAAATTCCAGAACAACCATACAAATAAAGCTAAAAAATCCCTGTATGTTCTCATACTAATGACTATTCCTCAAGGTCTTGATTTTTGGTCTGATTTATACTGTTGGAAACCTAAGTGTAATTTCATAGTGTAACTAATTTCCATTGTATCAGAATAAAGAGGTTTTAGAGAGAAATCAAACTCAGTAGGTGTAAACAAAGGGGCTGGAAAGGAATGTGTGTACCTGTAAGCACTTAACAGAATATGGATGAAATTCCCCAAAAGCAGGGTTCCAGACAAGACTTATGCACCAGTTTTGGTCAGTGTCATTTGCTGACTGAGCAGCAAAAAAGTCCCAAGAGAAAGCAAATGTTGGTCTGAAAATAAGGCAAGTGCTTTATTATAAACAAAGTGGCCTAAAGTAATCTCCAGGACATTTTCAAGGGGGAAGAAATATGACTGATTTCTTTCAAGTAAGTTAAAAAGGTAGACGTAGGACAAAAGAAGCCAAAAAGCCATAAAGATTTTTGGAAGAGCTGCATACTTTTCCAAATTCAAATGTTTGCTCTGCTTATATCTATATGGCATATTACAGACATGTTAGAATTTGCTGATATATGCTCAACAATATCCCCAAAATGATGTGTTTGTCTTACTGAAAGTGACGACTTAATTAATACATCTCCAAGAACTCCGTGAACCTATGCTGTTATATCCAGCACTAAACTGGAAATGGGACATCCATTCATTGCTGGTTTCCCTCAGTCACAGTTTGTGCACTAATGGTGATAAATACATCACGACCCTTGCCTCGAGATTGTACTAAACACACATGATTCATTAGTCTGATGCACACCAAATCTCAAATCTTGGTGAAAGACCCCACAAACCAGAGGACACAGTTCTTGTGAATTATCAAATTAGGCAGTGACCAAAAGTTTTTTAACAGGAGAGGAACAACCTTGGAACCAGTTGATGAAGAGAATACAGAGTCTCCAACTTTGGTGATCTCTAGAAAAAGTAAGCAATAGAGGAGTGACCCAGTGTAATGGGCTAAAACACCTTTCAAGGTCCCTTCTAGTGCTTTTTCTCTATGGACATGTAATTAGATTAATGAAAAGGAAAAGAACCATTGTGGAGAAGATTGTAGAAAAATACTATCTCCATAAACAAAAAAGGATGTAGAGTACATAAGTGTCTTGAACAAGACCTGGAATAAAAAAAAAAAAAACCTCAGATGAAGGTAGTAGTAAACTGGACAAAGAAGTATCATCTCTCACAATCTGTTGCCCTTTATATTTAGAACTAATGACAACAACAATAAAAGCATAAATGTTATATTGGTTTAAAAGTCAGACTAGAACCATTAGTCTGTTAGTATGTTGTATCTCACTGCAGTCATAGAAGATTAGTTTGGGGAATGATGTGGAGGAAGACTTTCTATTTTCAGTTTTCTGGCATTAATTATATCTGATTAATCGTACAATTAGTTTGTTGGATCTTGAAATATAATGTCATCATCAACTTATTTGAGATACTGTCTTCAATATTGTCATTAAAGTCAGGAAGAAAATGCATGAAATGTAAGAAGTTCTGAACATTCTGAAGTTTATAGATGATTAAGATCTATAAGGAGGAAAAGAAGATTTTAATTACAAGAAAAACTCGAGAGATTACTGATGGCTGTATAGGTGATGATGAATTGTGTTTTTTCAAGAGCATTAGGAAGAAATAAGACTTAAAGCAGCACCTGTGAGAGATGTAAGTTTACATGCAATGGTAAAATGAAGAAGTTAAAGAATACAGCAAAATTCTCAGGAGTGTAACAGCCAAAGATATTAATTCTCTTTTCTTCCCACACTCTTTAGACAAGCAAGAAACTCAGGGGATGGATCCCAAAGTTTTGAGGACAATAATCACTCAGTTGGGCTTAAACTGTCTGTTTGGAAGAGAGATGTTCTCCAGAAGGTCTAGTAAAAACCTTGTTTATGTTCCAACAGGTAGAGGAATGTTTTAAGGTTATTTTATAAAAAAACAAGTTGTATTTCAGTTTCTGTTGAGGCTCACATTCTATTTTTCAGCTGTTGTTTTCCTTAAGAACACTTTAAACTTAAGATTTTCTCTAGTAGCATTGCTATGAATGTGGCCTTTCCATAAAGTGTTAGTACAAAAAGGCAGAGGTAATGGTGTCCTCACTCCTCTACTAAATTATGGAAAAACATCTTTATAGTAAAGAAACAGAAAGTAGAAAGGTTGTCTAACTTTGACCAGTGTCTGCAGGAACCTTCCCTTTATTTTTGTATTGCACATCAGCACTTATTAAGGAGGCTGGTCAAGTATCTAAGGACATTGCATAGGATATAACTGGGCATGAACTGGAAATGAAAATGCATTTCACATTGCATTGATTAATAGAATTTCCAGTTCACTGAATGTTCCAGTGTGTTCCTATTCCACATTTTAAAACAGGTTTCTAGAAAACAAATTAATGCTGTGATCTAAACAAACACAGTGACTGTACATCAGATGGAAAAAAAAATATTTTGAGCAACTGTGCAATAGAGAAAAAGGACCAATGGGTTCTAAATGGTCTAAATAGGTTCTTTCAGCTTCTGTGAATGGATTGTAACAAAGATATATCTCTGGATTCAGAACCTGCAGATACAACTCTAAGAACTGCTGAGCTGGATACGTGATAACATCATTTAGAATGAATGAAGGAGGCCATCAGAAAACATGGGTCCTCTACATCAGGGGATCTGAAGCTCCAGAAGCAATTGTGCAAGGAAATTTGTGGTTGTCATTCTTTTTTCTGTCTCTGAGAGAGGTAAAAACTAGCTTAGAGCATACTCTCCCATCAGTTCCAGGTATCTCCAGTGCACTGAAGATGTGTCTTGTGCCATTTCTGCTGGGACTGTAGCTGCTTCTGCTGGACTAATTGCAAAGTCATGTAATTCAAAAAAGCTGTTGTAATTTACATAAGATTTGACAGATGACACTGTGTGCTATTAAGGTGAGGATAAAATACAGAATAACTTTTACTCTGGCAAAGAGTTTGTTGCCTTGGTCTTAGAGGTTCTTACCACCCAACTTTTTTGAGACAAAATGTCACAGACTCTCAAAAGAAGCAAAAGATCTTCAACCCATAGCGTTGGAAGAAAGACTATGTAGTTGTTGTTTTGCTATTTAGGCCTGTCTCTTCAAAATAATTGTTCAGTTTAAATGCTGGGTTTTAAGTGAAATTAAATTGATCAAATATCAACTTTTGTAGTGAAGACATCAAGGCCCGTGGTGGTCACATAGAACAACATTCATCTCACCAAGGTTTGGACATACATACTATAGATACTGATATCAAAATTATTATCACAATGTCTCTAGAGCCAATGCAGAGAAAAATGCATTTTTAAGGCATAGTTCTTGCTGGCTATAGATGCTTCTTTAAGAGGAGGTGGCTCCTGTGGTAAACCCCATGGGTACGTACTGAATACATCTATTGACATATATATTGACTAGCTTAAAGTTATATCTGCAATGATGACATCCATTTTAGTTAAATTAATTCCACACCTACATTCCCTTTATTATCAGTGAAGAGTAACAAGCACTTACGCACAAGGACAAATCATCTGTCTCTAAGGAAGACCTTATCACATCTTAAGTCTCTCCACTGTCTAGAAATGGAATTTAGAGTTCGTCATATAAATTTCTGCACTTTAGGCTTGTCAAGTTTAGATTACAGGCATCCCATCTTTCTGGCCATAACTCAGTGATGAATATGTACAAAAAATAATCATGACAATATTTCAGATAGAAGGATAAAGAGCAAACCATGAAGATACAGGATGTAATTAGTGATTCAATGCTTAGTATAGCTCATGTTTAATAAATAAATGTTTAATAAATAAAAGGATACTAAACATGGTTAACATGACTTTCAGGAACCTCAGTAATCTCCCTGTCTTTTCCAAAAGCTCAGTTAGATCAGTAGGATCACTTTCAAAGACCTGAGGTGACACCTAAACACAGTAATTTATTACAGCTTTTCAATTTTCCCATACATAAATCACAACTTCAGACTAAGGACTTGAAAAGCAGTGGAAGCTCACTGTGACTTTCATATTTTAACACAAAAAGTAAGGTTTAATTATGTTTACTAGAAGTGTACTGAGTTTTTCCAGGCTCCTGTTTCGGCTGAACTCATCTTGCCATTTACTAGGTAGAGGATTTCAACTCAGAGAGCTGTCAGTCTGCCATCTTTCTGAAACATTGCAATTCCTTAATAGGAAATTTGTTTCTCTGCAAAGGCCCAACGTGAAGTCTATGCTGCATCAGACTGTCGATTAAGTAGTGAACTTCGTATTTCAAACTATCTCCTTCTAAATGTAGGTCCTAGTTTTACCTAACTGTTCTTAGACTTCAAGCTTCTCTCAATGTAGAATATGAACCTGCTGATTGTTCTTCTATTCTCTCTTTCTTCTTTCTGCTTTTGCACAATGTCTGGCTGTTGACTGAATCTTTTGAGCATCTTCATAGGTCTATTTCTTAAATACCTTGAGGAGATGCAAAATCACAGAGAAAATTTATTTTCATGGTTTAAATGTTTTTTTTCTAGCTGACAAACATAACAAAATATGCAGCTGTAAGTTACAAAATCTTTTTTCCTTAATGGTGTCAAAGACAACTACTAAGTATTTTTCAGGAAAATGCTGGACTGTTGGATCTGTGTGGCAGGACACCTCTCAGAGCGTTGATTTGCACTCATGAGACTGCTGTGAAATTCAGGGGAAAGTTCATCGGGAAACATATTGTATAAGAGATTTCTGAAAAGTACGCCTTATCTAAACAAATCCTGTGGGCTTCTTGTACAAGTAAGAGAAGGTGAGGTGGACTATGGGAAAGTGATCAATTCACATGTCGCTAGACTAAATGGCATTTATTCACTTTTCTAGATGCCTCACACTCCATAGGCTAATCTTTGACAAAGACTGCTGACTAGATACATAATATTTTAATATTAGGTTGACCTTAGCCTTTCCTCTCCCCTGGGTGTATACTAACACAACTTCACTCAGTTCAATGGACCTAAGTTGTTTTACACCAGCCAAGGATCTGCTTCACTCAGTCCTGCCCTGCTCCCCTTGTTCTAACAAACTGTCAGGTGAAATATTTACTCTCAGTATAACCAGTGCTCTCCTCTTTGCTGTATAATAAAGAGTAACTATTAGTAGTTTCTATACAGACACTACCCAAAACCATAAATAGCATCAGTGATAATTACAAAATTAAAAAAAAAACCCAAACTTTAAAATCCTTAGTCGTGGTGCATTAGCAAAAGCACAGAACAACAACAAAAAATTCTACATGCAACAAGAACTAAATGAATGCTTGCTCTCTGGTTACTATCCCTCTGCTACTATTCATTCATTTACTTGCAACATGCGTCATACAAACACAGTAATGTCACAGGATTGCGTACACTTACAGGGTAATGGTTGATAGTTCTGACATCTTGCAAGAGTGCTGGTTAGCCCTCTTAGGCTTACAGTAGCATTTCTGAACGCAGCTGCTAAATATGACAAGATTAGCATTTTTTTCAGCATATTGTGAACAGGCCAAGGTAGGTCACTTTCAACACATTTCATGAGACACATCACAAAGATGGAAAGCGGACATGACAGAATGAAATGACAGCACAAACCAGCTGCTTGACTGAAGCAAAAATAACCAAAAAAAAATTAAAATGCACTGGCTGTTGCTGGCAATTGTGATGTGTTGATTTACAGACAAACCAAAGGTTGAACAACCTGGAGGCAGGCGGGCAGCTTTACGCATCCAAAATACACACAACCTTTGCAGTCTGGTATTGTACAGAAGGTAACAGAACAATATATTAAATGAAAGTTGACTGCACGCTTGTGGAGAACAATTAAATAGTAACACAAACTTGTAGGATGGAGATTAAGATGAAGTTGGATCAGATGTTCCTCATTTTCATGTGTAAGTACGGTAGTGTGGATCCCTTCTTTTTAGTGATGAGTAAGGACACTAAAGCACTTTTTTTCCCCAGCTTCCTTGATGCGTGGGGAGGGGAGCGCAGTATGGAAACTGTGTGTCTGACTGGTAATTCAGAGGTACCACTTATTTTTTGTCACGCACACTAAGACAGGTGTGGTCATAAAAGCAGCAGGCACATATACTAAGGACCAGGACCATGATCTCTACATGTTGTATTCTAGAAAGGGCTGCTATTGAGAATGGGATGTTTACATTTACAACTAGCTAGAGAGACGCTAATTCAAATCAGCTGCCAGGAAAAGTAATCTCAAACAACATGGGAAGGCATTTTGAGGGATTAGGGGGACAGAGATTTTGTATCTGTCATGTTAGGCTGAAAAATGTAAGGATTGACATGCTTAATTTCTTGTTGACTTTCGAAGGGAGATTTTTTGTTTTGTCTTAGTTTCAACACATGGTTGTTTTGGTGGGATTCACCTCAGGGAAGGTTGGATATTTACAGTATAGAAGTCTAAGTAAACTGGATATCCTTGGTCCCTTGAGAACAGAGAAAGTAAGTAGCCAAGAGAGAAATACGCACTGATTGGTCAGGGTCTATCTGACCTATTTTAGATGTCCACTTTAGGATGGGATGAACAGCACACCAAACACCACTGGCTACCCTAACTAAATCTCCATTGACTGTAAGGGATAATATGATGATTTTTTAAAGCAATTGCCTACAAGGCAAACATGTAACTTTATTTGAACAAATCAGACTCTGTTTCTGTTGCTCTGCTAATATCTATGATTTGTGTTCATTTAGCCATAGATGGAAGATGCAGTTTATAAGATGAACAGTAAAATAGAATAAACTGAAAACAAGTTAAATTTCTCCCCACTGTTAACTCCTTTAAGCCAAACCCATTTACTAGAGTTTTGGTTTGGTTTGTTTCCTTTTGGGTAATCAAAACCTGAGAGCTGTGTCATTATTAAAGATTATAGCATAAGAGCTGGAAAGAATACACTATCGTGCCATGTACACATCCAGCAAATAGGAATAGTAAACATGTTTCAACCTGCAAAATCAATCTCATTTCTTGGATGATGCTCAGAAAGTAAATGTGAAAATGACTGTTCCTTTTACAGTATCACTTTTGTGATAAAATTTTGCACCGCCTCTGTTCTTCACAGGGCTGTGTTGTGCATTAATTGCCAGCTAAGACTGATCAAAAACAAAGAGGAAAGTTTTAGAGATAGTTCTTTTTTACTATGGCTGAGACTTTCAGAAGTGACTATGGGGTTTGAGTGTCTCACTCATTTTTTTAACACCTGATCTGAAACACTGATCAGTTTTTACCACAAGAGGGCTGCTCAGTGTCTGTTGAAAAGCAATGCTTATGAAGGTATTTTAAGGTACATAACCTGAAAAGAAACGTCTAAAAATCAATAACCACTTTGAAAACTCTTAGTCATGGGGTGTTGTAAGGGACTGTATTCTTTCATGGCATGCTTAACATTGCCATGGTAATCTGGAAAAAAACCCCAAACCAACCCACCCATGTTTCCTTTACTGCTTATGCCTTGTTTTATTTGGCAGGGATTGATTTTCATTATAGGTTTTTCGACTGAGTAGAAATAACATGACAGGGCTTTATATTTGCTAGAATTATCAAAAAGGACAGACCTGTTATTGAAAACAGTATCTAAGAATTAACTACTGTTCCTCACCCAATGAGGGGACATTTACTCCTGGGCTTGTGATGGAAAACTTTGCTAGCACTTCTTAGGAAAACATTAATAGTTTACTGCTGTTAGCATTTTTTTCTGTCATCCTATCTAATTTAGGTAGAATCATCTCTCTGATGTTAGATATAATAAAGTGACCCAAAATCTTTAGCGTACATAATTGATAGTTTTCTTCCCTTTAAAAAAAAAATAAAATTATTTATTCATTTATTTATTTTCAAAATAGAAACATTGGTGGAAGGAAAGGGAGAGAGAAGAGACAGAGGAGGCAGGAACCAGAAAGAAATGGGAAGGAGGAAAACATAACTAAATAAGAGAAAATTAATATAAATGGATTATGGATATCAAAACATTACATTAATTAGGGCAGAATCCTCAGATCTCTGTAGGCACACACAGAATGGAATTGGTCACATCTAACTATACGTATCTAAGACAAATTTAAGCTGAACTATCACCTTTAACTCAATCATGGAAAGAAACAGGCACTTCCAGAGGCTGAGCTGACCTGTGTAACAGAGGCATCTAAGACATATGGGATGCACTGTCTTACGGAGGTGCCCTGGTCTCTCAGTTTGACCATAGACGATGACTAGACTGCTTAGTTTAAATACGAGACTTTAGACAGCTAAAGGCAAACAAGCTGAGTCTCACCGCATGTGTCCTGTGCATGGACTGCAGCTGCATCTGGGAGGAAGAGGGAGGGTGCTAGGGTGGAAGGGGAAAGAAAAAGTTAAACATTCCCAGGATTAAATGAGTGATGTATGATGTGGCTGAAGACCATCTTGTCAGACCGAACGCCTTGATGTCTGGCAAGCTGATGCAAATGAGAGAGTACACAAATTTGAGGCAAAGGTAGTTACAATTCAGTTCTAAAGACTTTTTACATTTCTCAGAGGTTCTTAACAGGAGTAAAATGAGCATGCTGATTCAGGGGAATGATGTTATGCTCTATTGCGAAGGAAATGTAGATCCATAACAAAAAAGATCAGGGTTCTGGGTTTATGTCACTGATAACACACAGGGAATGACAGAGTTTGAGGGTTGTCTCTAAATATGCTAAAGGGGAATCCTTTGGGAAACACAATAAAGGTAGAATTTGATTCATGCAAATTAAAACTGTGCCTCATTAAGAATCTTTGTGCACCCTGCTCAAGTAATTCTATGTAACCTCACTACAAATAAGATTGGCAACCATGTAGTAGTAGGAGAAGGAATGTAAAAACAAATCAATGAAATAAAGTACTGAAAATACAGTAAAAAGTTAACCAAAGTGAAAGTAGAAAGATCATATGGGAAAGAGAGAAAAAAATTGAAAAATTGAGCCATACCATCTATTATTTATGCTCCATACCCACTTACCTACAGCTGATACCAATAAATTGGGGGATTTCTTTTTGTACAACCATTGTTGTGCTTTTCATAAAGAAAAGAAACTCTGTTTCTCTACTCCTCAACTGAAAACAAGTCCAAAAGTCTTAGTCTAGTCACCTTTTTTCAATGTCTTTGTCTTGTTACCTATAGCTCTACTTTTTCACTGCTAACACCACCAAACCAAAACCACTTTCCCCTGGCCTCTCTAAGGGGTCTGAGGTATTCCAGGATCATCTCCTGGCACCCAGGAATAATCTTAAAACAAGTTGGAAATAAAAGAGAAAGTATGACGTCTCCTTTACAGTCCTTGTCCAAAACACATTAAAATAATTAAAATCAATTGATTGTAATGGGTGGTAGTAGTTTTCTTTCATCTGACTTTTGTTCTCTACTTTTTAGGGCTCTTGTACTGGTTTAACATGTGAGAGGTCAGCTTTGTTTCTCTTCACTGTTTTGAGTAGATGTGTCTTACACAGCTCATTGGATTCCTTATTTTTCAGTGATTTAGAGGAACATGAAGAAGATTTGCATTTTTTGTGACTATGTACTTGTAAAGTCAATTAACTTCAAGCTAAAAAGTAGGACATACATAGGAAACCTCACAAGGGTCTTCTACAGATTTCAAAGCTCTCACATTATAGAGAACATTCATGTCTTCTATAAGTCTTACCTGAATGAACTTTTAATGCCACCAAAGTTAGATTTCATCTACTATAACAGAAAGCTAGCATGAGAATTACAACAATAATTTGACATGGAAACAGTATGTCTGTGAGGAAACCACTACCACCTCTCCAGAGGCTGAAGCCGGATTACTGCTTGCAAACTATAGCTGAGGCTTAAAATGAATGTTTAACAAATGTGATTCGAACGGAAACTTTTTATCCAGTAATTCTGACCTTTGTGCAGAACTGAGGCTCGAAGATGCAACAGAATGGTCAAAGAGGGTTAAAAATCATCTCTACACTGTTCATTCTTGGCTTTACTAACTTCTGTAGGGTGGACGTACAAGGATGGAGAAAGCGATCAGAGATAAAGAGATAAAGCTTAATATTTAGCTGTGCTCTAGAGAGGAAACCTGGTAGTAGAGAGCAGAATACTTCCATCAAACCCAGTCTTTAAATGAACTGTAGCTTCAAGGTTACATGTCTTGATCCTTCCTTTGTATTAACTCTGGAGATCCTATTTTAACAAGCTAGATTATTCTCACTGACTCCAGAGCATAGACTAATGTCATGCATTATGGAATAATTCTGATGGAGGTGCAGTAACATAACTGTAGTGTAGAAGACAATAGCATGTTTAGTGAGAAAAATGTACCACACCAAATGAGATTCCTAAATGGTTTTGAATACAGGCTTACTGTTTGAAATGAAGAATACGTATGTCCAAATCCAGACATAAAATATCCAAGAATGCGATTAACTCATTGTCCTTAAAACAAACAGATGAGCAAAACTCAGAGTATTTATTGTCACTATCTCCAATGAGAAGTGGATTTTCAAGCCTTATAGACAGGTCTCAGTCCTGCCAGCTGGCAGACTTCACTGTCGGTATAGCTACACTGAGTTTATATAATTTGCAGCTCTGAAGCATCAGCTATGTTGTTTTGCCTCACCTGCCTTATATGTTATATGATATCCCTGCAGACAACAATCCAAGTTTCAACCCATCTCTATAACGCTCCTTAATGAAAAGAGAGAATGCTGCCTTTGTTGAAAAGACCTGGGCTGGCAGACATTTAATCAGCTGAACAACTCCAGTGTTTTCATTGTAAATATATAAGAGGAATTACAGTTTGGAAATTGTATAGGTGCACAGTAAATGAGGTATTAAGACTATGGTATGAACCATATGCACAACTTCAGACTGGTCCACCTTGTTTTAAACCAACTTCATGGAGATTTATTTCAATATTAAGCCATTGTAACTTGGTGGCCTTTGAGTGCATACTTGTACTCTCCAAGGCAGGAAGAATTTGTTCCTGGGCACTTAGCCAGTTACCCAGTTTGCACGACACAGTTCCTTTTATGCACGGTGTTAGTTACAAGAGCCTCATGAGAAGTTCACCCTTCCAGATCAAAAAACCTTCTACAAATGTGACAGCACCATCTCTCTTGTCTCTTCCATACCTCAGGCTCTAAGGACTATGTACTTGCTTGGAGTATATCCTAATAATTCTTCAAATGTAAAACTGAAACCACTGGATGTGAAGCATGTTAGTCACTGAAGTTAGACACAAGAAATCAATGGCAAGGAGAAGCAGAGACGCTGAGGGGAAATTAAATTCCTTTTGTTCTCATATGGTAGAGGCAAAAATGTGAATGGTAGCAAAAAGTAAATGGAAGACCATGGATGTTGGTGTGCATCAAGCTTTGATGTAAGTTGAAAGCACGTTCAAGATCAGAGATGTCAGAATTATTCCCCATTTTCTGCAGTCTCGCAACAACTGCTGCATGACCAGTTGCTTCAGCTCCATGTTTATCTTTACACTAAGTAACCTGTTCAAAGAAACAAAGATGCAAACTGATTTGGGGACAAATAAAATTCCAGATCTGTCCCTTTCAGCCTAACAATGCATTCAAAATAACAAACATAGCTATGAGCAATTGGAAGGGAAAGGGAAAGCAGCCAGAATGGTCTAATTCGGATGCTCCCAAGTTAACTCTCAATTTGAGGTTTCTGAAAAATCATCTGAATCTCCAAACCCATTATCTTTCCCAGTAAGTAAGCTACCTTGGTAAAGGATACAACACTGCACCCAAATCCACGGGTAATTCATAAAGATGCATGGCCTTAGGCACTGGACATTCCCTATCCTGCTGATATCCATGACAACTGAAGTTTATCAAGACGGATCAAAATTAGGCTATTCTTTTTGATGAAGTGCAGTGGCTTTAGAAACACTTTTGAGGTCTGTACTCCATTTTTTTTTAGGAATGCTACCTTATTTTTGCTAATCAGTGAACTTGAATGTGTGGCAAACGTTCTAATATTACATAGGATTTAGTTAAGTGCAGTCCTTTTCACATTAAAGTAAGAAGCTTTATATTGTGCACATTGCTAAAGTATTTGTGGTCTTTTAAAAAGCAATGCTGGAACGATTTTAGATTATATATAGTATTTCAGACAGTACATGTGTAGGCAAAGACCCATATTTACTCAGGTACACAAGCACAGGCACAAACACTTTTATATAAATCACGCTGGCTGGAGCCTTCAGATGTTACAAGTGCTGTTCCATACCAGTTATGGCAATCAAGCCACGATGTTTTAGGTACTGGTCTTGAAAGACATTTAGGGCTGAAATATCTAGATATATGCTACTAGCATTTCAATGGGAATTCATAAGACACTATTTGGCCTCTTTTGTGCCTAAACCTCCTCAGAAACAGGGCTGTTAGGGTTAATCCAACCCTTGATAGAGCTGTTGAGTGTGAATCAAGTTTGCTTTACTGTTTCTTCTTAAAAAAAAAAAAAAAAAGGAACATTTCTATAAAGGGTACCACACTGTTGAATATAACATGGCATTTTTTTCTCCCTCACTAATATGTACAACTCTGTGATCTTTCTAGAGAAGGACTATCTATTAGTGGCCTCTTCTTTTAATGCAAACAGGCTCTTTTCCAGTTTGTGGCTTCCTCTTGTAATAGATGAGGAAAAAAAGGCTGTGCTTTGCTCATTTAGGGGACAGTCATTCTCTAAGGCTGCCACAGGGCATGGAGTCAAGTGGCAATTTTAAGTCATCGTTACAGAATTGTTAAGCATGAAACAGGCAGATTTCAAAAAAGTCAGCTAGTTCATCAACCACATAAATCAGTGTTGTATCCTTTCCTCTGTCCATATATCCATTAAAACCAATAAAATTGCCTATAAGAATACCTTACAGCAATGTGCACAAATAGTGCTTAAAGACAGTCATCGTATTTTTCATTACTACTTCAAAATAGAAAATAACAGGAGGCAGCCTCCATCATACAGACATCACCTGTACAGACCAAGTCACAATGGACTTGCACTCTAACCACCTTCTAAGGCTTTCCAAATAACAGAAGCAGAGTACTTTTTAACATTGCATTCATCACAGATGGTCTTGTAACCACAAGCAACAAGTTTTGTGATCAATGATGTCAAAATCAGAGCCTGTCAAAGCTCCAGTAAAATGCTTGTATGTCATTGGAAATCAAGGGAATTTCCTTCAAAAATATTGATTTGCACTTCTGGAATATCCCTCTGGCAAGTGGCTCATGAAATAACAAATCCGCTTTCAAGGTGGACATAGTTTTAGGTCTCGTCCCATCATCATTGTAAGAATGTAAGAGATGCGTCTCGGATGAAAGGACAGCTAAATTGGAAAACCAAAGATGTATTTTCATGTTCCTCTACCTGTCACCGGCACTGGGGGGGGGTGGGGTGGGATTTTGATTAGCCCCCTTTGTGCATAATACTCCCAGCTCTTCAACAGGAATAACTGCTCACAGGAACAGTATAAGCACAGTAAATATTCTGTGCTGTTTAATTTTACAGAAGTTGAGACCACAGCAAATGTATAGATAGATAATCAAAGCAGAACAGCATTTTTAATTATGTTATCTGACAATAAATGAATCCCTGTGTAATTATATTCTTGCTAATTACGGTACACAACCTACATGCACTTACATTCCTAAGGCGTACACTCATTTTTTTTCCCAATCCCTACCTGAAAAGATTTGGCACAGATTAACACCTCCCCCCAAAAAAAATCCAAAATGGAAACAAAACCCCCCTCAAACTAACACCCAAATATAATAATTTGTCTTGGGAAATGTAAATGAAAAGTATAGTACTTGTGAATGTGAATATTTTCTCTAGAGCATTAAATAAATCTGTCAAGAATGAGTGTCAATCAAAGTAGCAAACATCTCTCCTAGCATTTCTTAGAAATGAGAACTAGGTCCTTGCTGATCATGCACTGACACCAAATGATCATCGCCTCTTTTCCAGTGTATTTTCTTGTGATAGAAAAGGATTAGCCAAGGGACACAATTCCTTTCATTGCTGGGTTAGTGGGCATTCCAGAACTCAGCTGATAGTACCTGGGGTTAAGAAACTAAAGTACCATGCCAAAGAATACACTGATCATCAAACATCTGCCATTTTCTTGTCAAAAAGGAGACTTTTGGCATGAAGACCCTGTCAATAATTATTAATGCTGACAGTCTGAGCACTTGCAGCAAGACAAAGCGGTAGCAGAATGAATCATTGAGTGCCCAGTGTCTTTGTAGGTGAACTGTAGAGGAGTGTTGTTTACCAAAACATTTGTGTTACAACATTGCTTCTCCTGCCCTAACCCTCTAGGTTGCACCGTATGTAAAATCATACCTACCTATGATATATGCCATGTTTCTCCTTTCTTTCCAGCAAGATGCTGATTGGAGGAATGACGTAGACCTGAATTAGCTAGGTATATGTGGGGTTTATTTTCTTTTCATTGAGTTTTCAACATGTGATACCAAAATTATGAAGAATCTGTTAAAGCAAAAGCAGAAACAAGCTTCCCCCTCCCAAATCAACTACTCATGGTAAACTGGAAATAAAAAAAATAAATAAAAAAGAAACTTTGTCAATTAAATGTGTTTGATCCTCAAAAATGAATGAATAAGCAAAGACTTGATGGAAATATGTGGGCCTTTTTAATTGCAAAGGTTATTTCAGCATGCATCTACATCATGCATACCTACTTAATTGCTGTAGTGGTTTATGGTAGCGATGCTGCTAGATGAACTGTCTATAATGACACTTTCAGCAATGCAACAATGCTCATGAAAATAATAGCGTGGATTTAAGCTTTGTGTAGGCATTTCTATGGGAATGTGGCTTTTTGGGGGGGTGGGGGGTGAAAATACTCTCTCTACAACAACTTAACCAAACCCAGGATGCCTGAAAGCAGATTCTGACATACCATGTTACACACTACTGGCTGGATTTCTCATGGGAAAAAGAGTGAAGCCTTGCCAGACCAATTTATTATCTGTTTCTTAAAATTCCAGACAACAGGCTGCTGTATAAAAATCTATGCAAATAATGTGGGCCTGATCTGATGCACTGTGTGCTGAGCCAGCCATGATAGGGTTGTGAATATGTGTTTCTAGTTCCCAGAACTGTGAGAGTACATTGGATTCATGGACTTCTGATGTGGCGCTACTTGGCTTTCAGCATATGGTGTAACTGTGTCCCTAAATAATCTACTACTTCTTCAAAATATTTACAAACTGTGCAGTTGGAGATTGCTAAAAATCAGGCAGTGCTTTCTGGTTTGGAGCACGTTAAGTAAAATCTGACTGGATTGAATATACAGGTACAAATACAAGACATTGTCATTTCTACTATAGGGTTAAGTATGACCCTATAGTAGGGTCCGTGACCATGGCACATTACAACTGTTTATGCAATTCCTTCACCAGATGGGGCAAGAAACCTGTCTGAACTATGCAGATAGTTGTCTTAATTACACTAGAAGTACAATCGACAGCTTCCCCAGCACATGAGGATCTCAGCACTTCTCACTTAGATAAAAATCTACTGCATTTTTATTACTGGACTTGCTTTGGTTTGATGCTTGATTTGGTGAAATTATTCAGGACTGACACAAGATTAACTGAAACCAGAATATGGTTCAAGAAAAAAGGTTATGTCTTTTTTATGCCTTTGGCAGTTCACTCCTAACACTAAAAAGTAAATAATGATTATGATGACTGCTGGGAGGAAGTATGAAAGCTGCTTAAGGTTCTCAGAATTAAAATTTTAAAAATCGTAAAATTAAAATGAACATTAAAAAGGGTGGCTTCTATTTCCTTTTTAATTCCTACGACAGCTGCTTAGATATTTTTGATGAATCTAGCCCCCAGCCATTTCAGTCATACGGAGGAGTTTCACTCTAAAACATCGGTAAAGGAAGGCAGGAGATGTTGTTCTCTGAGAATCCGATGTGTTTTGAGCCATTCAGTCTGAAATGGGACGAGCAGCATGCAGGCAGCTTTGAGGGGGAATTAAATGTGTGAAGAAAGATCGATTAGGCATGAGGCTGGTAATGAATGACTGAACATACAAGCTGATAAAATGGAAGTTTACAATCACTAAAGCATTTGACTACTGCAGAAAATTTTTAGGAATTAGCTACATGTTTCCAAGTTAATGTCCAAAGGCAAAGACTGTTGCATATAATGACCATCAGAAAGGTTATTTAGAGAGAAAGTCTGTTTTTTCATGGGGATAAACCACTCATTATTGTGCTGCAAATTCTACAAATTATTGTTTGGGGTTTTTTTTTAAAGCAAATCTTATAATTTCTAATGGCTACACTGCATTAATTAAGCATTAGTTCCCCAGTAGTGCACTCTTCTGTTGTATTCCTGTCATAGCTCGCAGCTAACTTCAGTAGTGGGAATTTCTAATAAGAAGTACACACTGGTAACAATATCTAATTAATCTTTGAATTTAAGCACATCTCCAAGGTTTTTGAAGCCAAATAAAGGATTAAGTGATTTGCAGAACCATGACCATGGCATCTATAAAATAGAACTGGAGGTAGATTTTCCTAACAAAAATAATCATTAAAAAGGCCTGAACTTAAACATGTTCCATACATAAAAGAAAAAAATAATTCCTACCCAAAATCAATAACCAAATTTTACCAGGGTCTTTTATTTTCTTTTTTGATGATGGAAGTCATAGCTAAAAGGTTATTCCAAAGAGTGGAAGATTGATACCAGAGTAAATCTCAATCACTACTGCAGATATCCTGTGCTATTACCTTTAGAAACAGGCTGAACATCCTTCCTTTACCACAACTGACCTGTCTCATGTACTAAAGGCAAAGTACTTAAATATGTTGTGGAATAAAGACCTGGATGGAAAATTTGGTCTGATGGGATGACATTTAATAGTTTGAAACAGCAAAATAGGACATGGAAAATGCGTAATATGGACCATAATCTAAATGCCACAGAGATTTCAATATGGTGACATAACCATATGATGATCTATCTTTTCTCTTTGTTATAACAGCTCTCTTTTTACAGGATATGTGTGCACAAATATTGAGTATGCCCGGTGTATATCTGCATAGACTTAACAATTAATTCCTTTTTATCATTTCTGTGTGACTTTTCTGTTGTCTAATCTGTTTGGATAAACAACACTCCATAACACATATATAAATGCAAGATCAGTTTATACACACCCATTTATAAAGTTGCAAAAAAATATGAAAAAATAATGGCAGCGAATGAAACAGAAAATATGACGTTTTCTCTTGGATTTGGTGGCTAACTATACACATAGGAAAAACATCAGTAAAACCCAGTCACCATATTGATCAAAGATGACAAGGATGTTTTATAGTCTAGTTAAATCACTGGTGTCTATGGCATGCTTTGCTTCATATGCGAGAGATGTGCAGCAGCCACCAGACATGCACTTAGCAGGTTGTAATCAGAACTAGCTCTGCACAACTCGGGTGCTAATTACAATCTAAGATTCAGTGGGAAACTTCCCAGCAGCACATACATAGGAAGTCTTCATGCAAGCCCTAGGCAAACCATGCATACAGTTAAGCTATTCACTAGGCTTTCTCCTGTGTTTCAATTCTGAGAAATATCCACCTACAGAATGAATTTAAAACATACTTTTTTTTTTCCTGTGGAAACACAGTTTAGAGCAAACTTCAAGGGCAGTGCTTTCAGTAAGTGGATGACTGACTACTGAGATGAAAAAGTGAGGTAAAATATTATAATTTTGTGTAAATGCAAACAATACAATAGGAAAGGAGGGAAGAAAAATAGAGAGCTGGAGGACATATTTTTCCCTGAAAACTGTCCTTTAGATGGATGTCATCATTATACTATGAGTGTGGCTGCTTAGGGTGAAACTGATGACTGGATAATTTTTTAAAAAAGTACTACAAAATAAGGGCCTCCTACTTTACCCTGGCATCTTTTATTTTTATTTAAGGTTTGCATGAGTTCCCTTTTTTCACCAGGAATCCAGTGTTAAAGCAAATAGTCTTACCTGTGTTTATGAGTGCTAGAAAGCACTAGAGCTCACAAAAAATTGCAAAGCAAATGTGCACGGTGTTTAGGCTGAAAAGCCAAGAAAACATGGAATGTGCTGCCACATATCCTAGTTATTCAAAATGATTATATATTTGATATTTTACATGGACAATGACCGCATGCACTCAAAATGGGAATGACGCCCATCTCAAATGGCCAATCTCTGTCCTCTAATGAGGTAGAAACTAAAAAAAAAAGGATGTTGGGTTTTAAAAAATGTAAACCACAAAGAAAGTTTTAAAACTTCTAAAGGAAAATTTTAAGCTTTGTTATGCATTTTTAGGAAATTCTAGCTGTGTGGGGGAATTGTTTGGCTTAAGTTGAATGCATTCAAGGTTACAGAAACATGAACATAAGCAACTTGAAGAGGTCTTCTTAAATTAGAATTCAGAGTAAGGTTAATGAAATCTTTTCTCCAAATCTCGTTGCTTTACATGAACTTTGGACCATGTCCCTGGAACGTATGAAGCACAGCAGACTGTCCTACAGTACAATAATATTTGTGCCTGGTCAGTATGTTAATTTCCGGATAACTGACCTGTAAAGAAATTTTGGTTTTTTTAATCTTGTATTTATGCTTTTTTTTTTCTTAGGCCTTTTAAAGAAAGGTGAAATCTGGCACTAAAATGCACTTCAGTGGCTTTTGGATTAAAAAAAATAGTCAAAATCAACCAAATAAATTTAATAGATCCTTTGTCTCTTTTTGAACATCAAATTACTTCAGCTGAGGCATCTTTTTGACTTTGTCTTTTTTCCTATGTGTATATTAGAAACCTAAATTGATTACTGCTTTGTTTGTACTTACAAGTAGATGCTGGATTCATTGCCCCCGATATCAGGTGACTGGAGTTTCTGCACAAGTATCACAATTATGCCAATAAAAAGCACAAAGTTTATCTAGGGGAAAAAGAAAGGAAAAAAAATGATAACAATGGTATATTTTTTCAAGTATGAGAATGAGACATTCCCAGTGACTTGCTGGCTCCATTGCCTTATTCTCACCAAACTGCAGCCTAGAAGTTTTATAGGGTCAGGAGGAATGAGGTAAGTTTACAAGCATCTTATCGACCCTTTTCCAGGAAAAAACATCCCCCCTGCAGCAGCTAAAGTTAGGCAGAATTGCTTCAGTCCCAAGCACCAGATAAGACAAACATAAGGAAAAATGTTTCAACATTTTTCGTTATCAACCAGTGCAAGGAAAAAAAAGAAAGATCCCTGCACATCAAAACCATATAGCAAAGATCTCAACAGTAAAAGCATATTTATTTCCCACTCTCTGAACTAAGGCATTTCTCAGGTTAGCAGCATCTTATGTCACTTTCCCTCTGCTTGGCTGAATCTATACCAAGATGAGATGGCCTCTAATGTTTTTGGGAGGGGAGGAGAGCATGTATGTGTTTAATGTTCTTCTTCATGACTTTTAGTTTCATGTCATCCTGGGCATCTCTTTTGTAGAATCATGTAATTACAGATATATTTTTCAAAATTTGGAGATTAATAAAATCAGTTTATTTTTATGCTTTGGCTACAGATTAACACCAGAAGAAAGCAGTGGGAAATTTAAGTTGGTTTCATCCAACCTTTTACTCCTATAAGGAGACCGAAAACATAAACTAAATGTGAGCATCTCTTTCAGAAGTATTTTCTATCTGATCTAAGGACTACAAATGAACTGAGAAGCCCAGTCATCCCCTGCTAGTTGCCTGAGTCTTTCACACCTTCAATAGAAGCCACATATAATTGATTCCCCAAAGCCAAAATATGAGTCTTCATAGAATATGTCTGTAAAACATGGAAATTCACATAAATCGATATCACAAAAACCCCAGACCAACGGACCCTCTCCATCTCCATACCCTTCAATGTTATTAGATGAATTACCTTTAATGTGTCTGAAGGTTACTGTACTTTAGAACGCTGTCCAAATATTTAAAAGAAGAAGCATCAAACTTGATGAAAACACCTAAACATAGATTTACCTGTGAGCTGGATGTCTGAATTCCCACAACAGTCAGTGAAGACCTGGCCAGTGCTGTCACTGGAGTAGGGAAAGCAACTAAGCCTGCCCAGAACAAGACACCTACATGTGGTAAGCCAAACAGCTTTTCAGGTGCCACTAACCATATTGTATAGGGGCTCAATTTAATTTCCTAACTGGAGGAGCCCAACACCATTTTAAAATCCCCATATTCTTTTGTGGCAGCAGCTATAGCCCAAACAGGGTACTTCAGAACCTCTCAGTCATCCATACACAGGTATCTAGCACCGTTTGAGTCAAATCCAGGACCTCCATCAACTAAAGAGAGCTTAAATAGGTGGCTGACAATTGAATATCTTGCACTATGTCCACAATACTATTATAAAGCTAATATTTGATAAATGTAGCTGTGAAATTAATTCCAATCCACACAGTCCAGTTTCCTAGTCACTGGCATCTAGTATTGTTTGAGATACCCTGGGTTGTCCCACTTGGCCTCCAGCTACCACACCAAATGGCACAGGATTCCCATACAACCTGTGTCATATCTGCCAGCCCCAGGCAAATCTTCCATATGCTCTAGGGTATTACTTACGGCATTTGGTATCCATGTTTAAGCAACTGAATAACTCCTTGTCTACATAGTCTTTCCTTGCTGGCAGTACACTAACATTTAACTTGTACAAAACCTCCTTTATAATGGTGGAATTACTTAGCATTGTTGATGGCAAATGGCAGACATTCAGACAACCTGTCCAGTAGTCCAGCACAGCAGATGCAGCATTGTTTGTAAAGCCATTCGAAGCTGTGCACATAGGTTATTTTCCCTCAGAAGTGTTGAGGAAACGCCTCCCCCAAGTGCTACTTACCATGATCGATCCAACCACAGGACCCTTGATCACCCACCACAAGGCGGTGTTGTCATTCATGTCCCAGCAGCTGCAGTCGTTAATGAAAGAATGGGGTGGGGAAAGAGAAGGAAAGAGAAAGATATAATGAGGAAGTTAATAAACCTACAATTTAAGGGGGCAGAGAGTGGGAGATTGGTCTTGTAGCTAAATTTGGGTTCAAAGGTACTAGTTCTTTAGTCTGTCCCCATTATAGATTTCTTTTACAGCCTTTAGCCAACTTGTCTGAAAGTAAAGTAAGTAATTTTGTGGCAATTTCAATGGTACCTCTTATCAAACAGTTTAGCTATTTTGGAAAATGCCTCTATGCATGTTTCTGTGTCTACAGACAGTACAACTGAAAAAATTGTCCCTTTAAGCTAACATCTTGGTAGAAGGAAACAAAGACAGGGATACCTCAAAGGGTAAGAGATGGTTATTTCAAAGTTTGATGTCTCAGCTACTTTTCCCTAGTGAACAGATACAAACGTTGGTTCCTGACCCTGACGTGAGGATTCTTATACATATCTAGTACATGAGGTTGTACTAGAGACCAGTTGTATTCACATATAGGAATGATTTTCCAGTCTTTGGGTTGCAAGTTCTACCATGGAGCAAGGATTCATCTAAGAAGGTTCAAGTACTGGACAACTGTTGGGGTCAGCTCCTTTTTAAGCTGTTGAGAGTGAGTGATCATAAACAAAATGGCATTTCTACCTCAGCATTTAAAATCCTCCAGATTCACCAAAGAATTCTGCTGAAGTTTATTCCATATAGATGCATTTGGACATTCATGTGTAGACAAAGCTAATTACAGGGCCCATATATATATGGGGTTTTTAACTTTAACATATATTTTTAAAGACAGAAAAACAATAATAATGAAAAAAAAATTATTTCCCCTGCCACACCACCCCAAATACACTATTTTAAATCAGTAAGAATTTGATTGTCAGTTAAAAAAAATCTTTTTTTCTCTGCTTTCTTCCCTTCATGCTTCCCTCCGGAAAACATAAACTCATGGAAAAATGTCTACTTTGTACCAGCAGTTCTGAGAAGGAGGGTTTCCCTCCCACTGGGACCACAGCCAAAAGTCCCAGCAGTGGTTGTCATGGTGCATTTGTCAGATAACAAGAAACAATTTGAAAGAGCATACAGGAATAAAACACTGCTGATCTTAGGAGAGCTTAGCGCAACTTCTGTGTCATTGAAATGGTAGTATGGTGGCATCTGGGGGAAAGTGAAAATCTTTATCTTAAACAAAACTACATACATGTGTAAGTATGAGGAATCAGAGCTAAAATTCTGTCATCGAAGTGCATGTGAGAGAAATCCCAAGCAGCTGAGAGATGCGTGGCTTAGACATTTTAGTTGAACTTATATTTTCAGTTGAACAATATTTATTATATTTCAGCTGAACAATATTTTACTGGTCTCCCATAAAACCAACAATAAGGATGTACGTGGTAGAGCTGTTGAGAAGAGAGAAAATTTAGAGCTGGGATGTCAAATTTGCACAAAATTACATATTTTTGCTTCTGTGTACAAGCTACAAAATCTACGGGACTGATGACTGAGATTTTCAAATGCAAAGAAACATTTGTGAGTTACCTCACTTTGGATGTCCAACTTAAAATATTTGAAAGGGGACAAATGTTCAGAGGGAGCTCCTTCTCACCCACCGTCTGGAGGTCAGGCTCTTTTCAGTATCAGTAATTGTATGCCACAAACCAAAAGCACCTAAAATTACCAATGATCTTTTTAATTCTTTCTACGCATTTATAAATCAAGTGCCGTCTTCTGAAAATTACCCACTACTTGCAGAGCTCAACCTCTCTAAGACGCACATTAAATCTATCCTGAAAGTCTTTAGTGAGCTGACCAATTCTGGAAGAATCTGGGCAAATTCTAATATTAATCTGGCTATACAAACAGGCATTGATGTATGGCAATTTGTTTGAAATTAGAAATTACAAGGGACAGAATCTACCTACTCTAGTTCCAGTCATCTATACTGAAGCATCTATATTAGCCCAGCTAATTATCCCAGACTCTGGTTGGGACAAATAGATGCCTGGAGGTTGTTGAGGGTTTTTTCCGCACTGATGTATTTCAAATATGTACTCTGAGATGATACATCATCCCCTCCAAATGCCTATTCTCCTTAGACTATTCCAATTCATAGGCATTGTTCATAGGCTACTGCCCCTACAAATCCCTATTCTTCCTCTCCTTTTACAGGATGAGTCCCCAGCAAGCTCAGTTGCCAGTATCTACCTTCTAGATGTCAACAAAGAACCCAGTCAAGCTCACACAAAGGTTTTTTCAAGGACTTTTTTGGTCCAGTCCCTGTGACATCTATAGGATGGATGTGGTGGAAGAAACACCATTTTCTCCACAGATGAACACAACCAGAAGGGAAAAAATAGCAATGCACGGCAGAACAGTCTGTAGTATCAGCCAACAAGCTGTACTACATAAACAGGCTCCCTAATTTCTTTCAAATGCATTGCTGCAGTGGAGGTCAGACACACAAGACTTTTTCAGGATGGATGAAGGGAGCCAGTGGGATGCGGGAGGGATGTGATTTCCATTTGAAAAGGCCAGAGTCTGATCTCTGTTCCATCTCTGGTGTACATCTGGAATAACTCCATTTAATTCAGTAGCACAGCTCTGGATAAGCAGACAGTTGCATTTATCTGCACAAATCCGTCACTTGCAGTGATGTGAATCAGGAGCTGAAGTCAAGGGAGCTCTGCCAGTTTTATAAGGAGCAAGCAGGAGGAGATGCAGACTCAGAGTTTGTATTTTAGTCCATGCCTTTGCGACTGTGTTTTCCCAGTTCAGTAATTTCTGCAATGTTTTCAGGCTCATGCTGGCTTCTCCCCCACCCCCAGAACAATGCTTGCTGATTTTTAAAAAGTAACCACTGAGACGCTCAGCTAGAATCTCAATATGTTGCATGTTAAATAGCTTCTCTAGCTAAAAGAAAGGGTTATTTTTTTGTTTTTTCTTCCTTTTCCTTCTGTGAGACATTCCCCCTACCACAAAATGCAAGGACTGTTTGGACTCCTAAAAGAAATTAATGCATTTAAGGCCGGTGTTGTAATCATAACAATGACACAACAGGGGTTTCTGGCTTGTTTTGCATGGAAATAAATGATTTAATTTGTCTTAATGACAAAATAGAACATTGGGTCAAAGCACTGGCATCCCCAGTGGAGGAAGGGCTTTATGTGTTTTCCAAGAAGAGCATGAAAGAACAAGGATGAAGAAAACCTGACAGAAAAGTGAGTCTTGTGCAAATTTTGGATGCAGATATCTCTAGTATAAGGTGAAATTAAAACATAAGCCTAAGCCTCTCCGAAATTGGACTTGGGTACATAATGACACCTTCCACTCAGATCAAGGTTTTCAAAAGACTGCTACCAGATTTTCCAAATTTTAAAATAGAGTAGAGTAGAGTAGAGCAGGGTAGAGTAAAATTTAAAAATTAAAAATCGAATCAAATTGAATCAAATAGAATTGAATTGAATCGAATTGAATCGAATCGAATCGAATCGAATAAATCGAATCGAATAAAAAATCGAATCGAATAGAATAGAATAGAATAGAATAGAATAGAACAGAATAGAATAGAATAGAATAGAAAGAACTATTTCAGTCAGAAGGGACTCACAATGATCATTTAGTCCAACTTCAGCCTCCCTCATTCCTAACTTTCCACCAATTTCAAACATAGCTGTCATGAAAAAGACATTGCTAAGTTTGTATTTTCAAGGTGTATGTTCATGTCCATTCCTACCAACTATGTCTGCTGCTCTATCAGACCAGTCAATCTACTGACTACCAAGATGCGCAGGGTCATCTCTGGGACCAGCCTTTCCTTCTGGTCCTTTAGAAGAGGTACAGGGACTTAGCAAGTTTTTTTCCCTACAGAAAGTGACCATTTGGGTAGAATCTACCCTCCTTAATTCTTTCTAAAATGATTCCATTTCCTCATTTTTTTTAAACAGAAGACAGAATATAGATTTCTGTCTCACTCTACTCATCTCCCCCACCAGATTTGTGGAAATAAATCTCTCTGAGGGGAAGCTAAACTCCTAATTGTGCAGCTTTCACTCATCACATCAGAGATATCTGCAATAATTTCTACATATTAGCTCACCATGTTCATACAAATGTCTCAAGGGTGGACATCATGAGGAAGGAGACAGACTCTTCTCAGAGGTGTTCAGCGACAGGACAAGGGGCAATGGGCACACACTGAAGCATTAGAGATTTCATTTGAACGTGAGGAAGAATTTCTTTACTTTGAGGGTGACCGAGCCCTGGCACAGGCTGCCCAGGGGGGCTGCGGAGTCTCCTTCTCTGGAGATATTCAACACCCACCTGGACGATGTCCTGTGCAACCTACTCTGGGTGACCCTGCTTTAGTAGGAAGGCTGGATTAGATGATATCCCGAGGTGCCTTCCAACCCTTGCCATTCTGTGATTCTGTGTGATTCCGTGATCTTTCTTCATAGTCAGTTGGAGAGGACGAGACAATCACAGCTGTGATTCACCTGACAGCTCTTTTAAGATGAGATAAACCATATCCTGGATTCCACTGATTTAAATGAGCAGGGAACAGAGGGCCACTGGGTCAGCTGCAGGTTTACACGGTAGATGCCTACATCTTCCTTCATGAATTCACCAGTGCAATACGGATATAAACATCAAACTGTGGCTATTTGTGCAGTGGAACGGGAAAGCTCTCTAGGTTGAACATTGGATGTAAACTACTTGCATAGAGAAATCAAGGTCAGAAATGGAGGAAGAAATTAGTCATGTCCTCTGATCACTATATTTCTGTTTCATCCTTGTAGTGTGCTAAATGTATGTGAAATTATTTCCCACACAACGATACCTACCCGGTATCGTCAAAATGAAGTCTCAGCACTGCCCAGACAGTGACACAAATTGTTGGTGTACCTGCAGAAGATAAGATGGTGATATTGTTAGTAGTTTAGACACACTTAGTACTCAGTAATAAGCACTTTTTGCAACCTCTCCACTGAGGTTTTATTTCCTAATAGCACTTATGCATGAAAAAAATGCAATTCGTTACATTAATTCAGAGCTCTAGAAAGATCTGTCTCAGTGAGAGGATGGGTTAGTCTTGGTGGGATTGCAGAAGGAAATGTGAAAACAGGAAAGAATAATGATGTTTCAGGTCATTATTGCTCAAAGTTGTACTACATCTTGTGGCGTGAACATTAAACCATAGTCTGTACAAAATTAAAGCAGTGACATCAGCTTCCCTGTCTAGAGCTACTGTAATTATGCAATATTTGGAGAGTGGCAGATGTTGAGTGGTAATGGCATTATTGCATTTTTTGTATTTTTATGTTCTTTTGTTGTAAATTATTTGTATATATCGTATTTTTTTTGTTATTGTGTAAATAACTGATTTTGCCTTACTTATCGTAAGTACTTACCAAAAGGAATCAGTAGACAATATTCCATTACTCACAGGAATGCCTAATTTTTTCCATGAAAAAAAAAAAAAAAGCCACAAACACCCAAAAGAGAATATTGGGAGCAAGAATTTAATTTCCCTTTCAGACATTTCTTTACCCTTTAAAAAATGTGTATAAAATACAAATTAAATGAAAACTGTAAGACTCCACTGAGAAACCTGGATTTATTTTCCTTTCGTAAAACACTAAAAGTGGGGGTTTTCAGTGGAAATATTTTTATAAAATAATGCAGTCTTGCAAGAAATCTCTGGGTAAGTTGGATCTACATTTTATGGCAAATAAAATCTTTGACTAGGAAACTGCCTACATTTATTCAGGCACCACTGGAAAGATAAAGTGCTAAAAAGCAAACAAAACAAGGACCTTGATAACCCCAGCTTGCAGCGGTGAACAAGACTGTCATAATTTGACAGGAACAATTCTGTTTCATACATTTTGCAAGGCTGTGTTGATGTCATGTTAATTAGTCATTCGACTGAATCCACTTAAGTGAGTCTCTGTCAAATCTCATATTCCTGCTATCAGAAATAAAATTATCCCTGTACATGACTGATGAAGCCCTCCTCCTTTAAAATAGCACACATAGAAATATTTGAAAGGAAAATGATAAAAAGAAATAAAATGACAGGCTTTGGGGAGAAGAAATCATGCATATTTAATTTGAATTGAAGTCTGCTTTTCTCACATGAGAATACTTAGAAAACATGGAGATCTTTGTGCTCTTAACAGATGCGCAATAATAAAAATAATCTTTAAATATCAATCATGGGTCTGATGTGCTATCTAGTTTGTGCTGATTTGCACTATATACATTTTGATGGTATGAATAGGCTTCCAAGGCTGAAACATGGGAGGGATGGCAGAATTAGACTAAATGTGTCATAAAAATATAGTTCAAAAAGCACATTTCAGATCAGTTTGGAGTTTTGAACCATCTGCTATGTGAATATACACACACTCACATTACTTTTCTTTACCTCAAAAGATATATCTATATCTATATATATCTATATATCTATCTATATATCCTCATCACCTTCTTTACAGCTTCTGAGTAACATTAGAAAACAGACAAATCTCAGAGGCGGCAAAGACAGCTATTCTTGCCAACTGTATTTCTGCCCTGAGTAAGGAGCAAGCATTAGGAGAGATCTCTGGAAGACAGCAATCCATCCGGAGAATTTATCAGCGTACTGTATATTTAAGAGGAAAAACTTGTCTGGATTGACATAGCCATATGTAGTTCTCATTAATTGAATGAGGACACTGATGTGCTCAGCACACTTTAAGAAACAGATAAACATCCAGATGCTGCAAAATGCTGAGCTCTTGCTTATTGCTGCTTCAATGCAACTCTCTCCCCATCATCTCTGAGCTGAGGGGCTGCTTTTGCCCTACATGACTTGCATCCAAAGTCTGGAAGTGTTTCTGTTCTTGCAAAGTGCCAATTGCTCCTCCCAGGTCAGGGGAACTGCTATTCAAATTGAAATACGCAGGATCTGAGAAGTTATTGTATTTAAAAAACAAAACAAAACCAAAACCATCCACATTTGGAGATTCTCTTAGTGTTATTAATGGATATTATTGATATTGCTTTGAATATGAAGTGATATCTATAAACTGAACAGCTAGATGTTGTTTATTCAACTCAAGATCAAATATTTTGAGGTTGTATTACAGAATGAATCCATCTGGGTAGTCCTTTCATTACAGAGAGTGACTAAAAAAAAGTGACACATGCTGTGTGGCAATATCCTCACATTCAGACAAAACTATAGATATGAAATTTGTGCAAACTTAATTAAAGGAACACAACCCTTGATTTGTGTTCAGATTGCAAAGATTTGCACATTATTTTCTTCTACAGTTGTCACATTTTCATGTATATCACTCCCAAGTTCTCTTTGAAAACAGCCTTATACCTCAGCTATAATGTGATTATACATCTGTGGGTCGTACAAGGGAAACTTTGAACATCCTTTTCCGATAGTTTCTTTCCCAATAGTCATCCTTTTCCAACAGGCTTTATAAGCCATGTGTTATTTCTGATCACTTGTTCTTTCTTCTCTATACTTTTACTCCTAGTAGGGAGTCTTTGGCAGGATATGGGAATTTTTGTGTATATACAGCTGCCTCAGGAGGGAAAAAACAAAACCAGCTGTGGACTACTTGAAGGTTCAGGTCACATGAGAATGTTTTTTTCAGAGGAGAATAGTTTAAAGCAGGTGGTTTGTATACAGACTTTACACAAAAATATACGGGATTATTTCCAGATTATTTAAGAATTACGTTGTTTGAGAATAAAAATTGAGTTTAACCTTCTTAGGGTACATTTAAAAGGAATGTATTCCTCTGCATTCACCAACTGACTTCTGCACAAAAACATCAGCAAAGAACTGTTTGTATTAACAGGCTGCAGGAATCAACTTATCTCTTGAAGGCCAGAATGAAAAATAATTACACTGGTTATCGTCATATAACTGCCCTTTCTGAAACAAATCTTTTTTCTTCCCATTGCAAGTTTCCATTTCCCATCCAGGTGGGATGAGCATATGTGGATAACCTTTGGATACATTTTCAATTTAGCTATTATCTGGGAGAAAAAATGGACTGGACTTAGCATTTGATTAACCTGAAGGAATTGGCATTAAGACCATATCCTGTAGAAGGCAACTCTCAGTTGTGGACCACATCTCTGCAAGAGATGCGGTGTCCTCCAGATTTTAGTTCAACTCTATTCAGGCAAAAAGGACAGCACAGTTCAGTCTGCAGTGGTCCTTTGATGCAAAGGGTAAACCTATACTTTTAAACTGTATGTGAAAATATTAGATGGTTCATGGAGTCATCTTGTACTTTGAGACACATTTTAGACAAGAAATGTCACGTACCCCACCCAATAATAGTGTACCAGTAGAAATATCTTCTCTCTGGGAAAAAGGTTTCTACCAATAAAGTGAAAAGGTACAATCCCTCAATGAAAAGCCAGAAGTAGTTGGACATGACACAGTAGTGAAAAAACACCATCACTGCTTTGCATTCCACCTGCAGAGAATCAAGGAAAACAAAGTTATTTCCATGTTGTTTCCACCTAACAGATAGACAAAGTGCTTTCAACCTCTCCAAATCTCTTAGTGGAAAGGAACACAGCTGGGACTGGAATTACACATTTTTAATAGTAAAGTTTTAAAAGCATGAAAAGAATGTGAGGTGCCACTTAGAGAGTGAAGCTTGAAAGGGTAGGTAGCCAATTTTACCAGTGGGAGGTGGTCGAAGAGCGTCTGCAGACAGCTTGAAAACGTCTTGCATTAGTGGAAGTTCACATCATCAATAGATGCTAATTGCTAGATTTAAGTCCCCTTCCAAGGATTAAGTGCAGAGAAGAAAAGAATCCAGTTGCATATTGAGAAACCTAAGGAAGGATGTGAAATGGCAGGACGATTGTGGAAAGCCCTGAGAGTGGGATCAGAAATGATGCACCCTCCTGTGTGAATTGTACTTCCTTGCCATTTGTGGGTGTTGCCACTTAGGGACAGAAAAAGAAAGTAAGCATAAGTGTAAAGAAAGCAGAGTGATTTACTGTAAAAAATGATAGACGCTTTCATTCATTTACTGGGGTGAAAAGCAGCAGAAAAAAGAAAAAAAAAAAAAAAAAGGAACTGGGGTTGTTTAGTCTGGAGAAAAAGAGGCTGAGGGAAGACCTTATCAGTCTCTGCAACTACCTGGAAGGAGGCTGTAATGAGGTGGGGGTCAGTCTCTTTTCCAAGTAACAAGTGATAGGATGAGAGGAAATGGCCTCAAGTTACACCAGTCGAGGTTTAGATTGGATATTAGGAAAAATTTCTTCACTCTAAAGGTTGTCAAGCATTGGAACAGGCCGCCCAAGGAAGTGCTTGAGAACCTGTACCCTTTGGAGATACTTAAAATACCTGTAGATGTGGTGCTTAGGGACATGGTTTAGTGGTGGGATGGCAGCATTAGGTTAATGGTCGGACTTGATGATCTTAAAGGGATTTTTTCCAACCTAAATGATTCTACGATTCTATGATAAAAGCCTTAGGTGGAAATCAAGCTCTGCCCTGACTTTGTGAGAGTAGGACACACTTGTCTTTCCAGAGTTGCATCCCAGTGAGACATCATTAGTCCTACAAAAGTAGGACTTTTCAACAAATCAGAGCAGAATTAGTGTATAAACTGGAAGTTCCTGTCTGGGGCAGTGGGAGACTGACAATTTTAACTGGTTCCCACTTGCAATCCATCCTCTGGGACAAATCTACAACCAATGTGTTTAAAGTTTCTTCATGGAAGCTCTACCAAGGCTGAAGATCTCTGGTCATTAGATGGCTGATTTTAACATGTTTTATGCTTCAAGTGTTTCAAAACAAAGAGGCAGATGCCACTATTAGAAGAGTGATGTGAACAAACTACAGCTCTAACATGGCTTCGGCTTTATCATGGAGAAGAATTAAAAGCAAAAACTAGTTTCAATGACAAAGAAAAGGCTGAGTAAGAAGATACACAGCTGCACTTTCCTTGTGGAAGTGACTCATAGCGAATTTAGCTCATAACTGGATGGATAAAGGAGATCTCAGTTTGGGAACTCACTGTAATTCCATCATAATTACACCCAGTGAGCTGATTTATCAAATCAAATACTAGACTTAAATGGGAAAGAAATTGGGATTTTTGTGTAATATATAGCATCTGTGAAAGAGACTGATTTCCATGAAACCACACACTTCAGAGACAAACACATGGCTAATACTAACAATTTTTTGAAAGTGTGACTGTCAGAGGTATTTTCTATGTCTGAATGGTCACCCTCTCTACGCATGGAGGCCAGGGAGATAATTCGAGATAGCCAGCATGGCTTCACCAAGGGCAAGTCCTGCCTGACAAACCTAGTGGCTTTCTATGATGGTGTGACAGCATCAGTGGACAAGGGAAAACCAATGGATGTCATCTATCTGGACTTCTGCAAAGCCTTTGACACAGTCCCCCACAACATCCTTCTCTCTAAATTGGAGGGCTATGGATTTGACGGGTGGACTGTTCGGTGGATAAGGAACTGGCTGGATGGCCGCATCCAGAGGGTAGTGGTCAATGGCTCGATGTCCAGATGGAGACCGGTGACGAGTGGTGTCCCTCAGGGGTCCGTACTGGGACCGGTGCTGTTTAATATATTCATCAATGACTTAGACAGCGAGATTGAGTGCACCCTCAGCAAGTTTGCGGATGACACCAAACTGAGTGGTGCGGTTGACACACTAGAAGGACGGGATGTCATCCAGAGAGTCCTGGACAGGCTGGAGAGGTGGGCCTGTGTGAACCTCATGAGGTTCAACAAGGCCAAGGGCAAGGTCCTGCACCTGGGTTGGGGTAACCCCCAGTATCAGTACAGGCTGGGGGAAGAAAGGATCGAGAGCAGCCCTGCCGAGAGGGACTTGGGGGTGCTGGTGGATGAAAAGCTGGACATGAGCCGGCAATGTGCACTGGCAGCCCAGAAGGCCAACCATACCCTGGGCTGCATCAGGAGAAGCGTGGCCAGCAGGTCGAGGGAGGTGATTCTGCCCCTCTACTCTGCTCTGGTGAGACCTCACCTGGAGTATTGTGTCCAACTCTGGAGCCCTCAGCACAAGAAGGACATGGAACTGTTGGAGCGGGTCCAGAGGAGGGCTACTAAAATGATCCGAGGGCTGGAGCACCTCTCTTATGAGGACAGGCTGAGGGAGTTGGGCTTGTTCAGCCTGGAGAAGAGAAGGCTGCGGGGAGACCTGATTACAGCCTTTCAGTATCTAAAGGGGGCCTATAGGAAAGATGGGGAAAATCTTTTTAGTAGGGCCAGCTGTGAGAGGACAAGGGGTAATGGTTTTAAACTAAACCAGGGTAGGTTTAGACTGGATATAAGGAAGAAATTCTTTACAATGAGGGTGGTAAAACACTGGAACAGGTTGCCCAGAGAGGTGGTGGAGGCCCCATCCCTGGGAACATTCAAGGACAGGTTGGACGGGGCTCTGAGCAACCTGATCTAGTTAGTGGTGTCCCTGCTCACTGCAGGGGGGTTGGACTAGATGACCTCTAGGGGTCCCTTCCAATGCAAAACATTCTATGATTCTATGATTCTATGATTCTATGGCTTTGTCTGACATCCAGAACAAATAAGGCTCCGGAGAAAAACCAGACCTTCAGATGAAGGAAATTGCTTGTGTCTGCTCTCATCCCATCTGTCACTATGCAGATCTGTGAAAGGCAGAAACAACCTGAGCAGAGTCACAAACCAAAACTTGTAGGTTTGTCTTAAAGCACAGACTGCTGGACACTGATGACATCACGAGACAATACTATCCACAGCTTTGTCGTGAACCTGGAGGGAAGTTTACCACCAATTACGTTCTCTCCCAATAGCTTTTCAGCCTATGATATACAACAGACTGCTGCTTGCCTCACTATTTTTTATCACATGCTGAGGAAAAAAAAGGAAAAGGCTTTGGCTTTGGTTCTACTTACCGTTGAGATAGAACAGTGGTTGCCATCCTGTTCAGCATAAAGAACCCCATCTTTAATGAATACAGATATTGCACGTAAGATGAATGAAACAAAGAGGTTCATGTGGATAAAATTTCGAGTGCAGTGAAGCTTCCTAGACAGGAAAGAGCAAGGTTGAGGAAAAAAAGAAGAAGAAAAAGAAAAAAATCCAAACTTTTCTTTCATGGAAATAACACTCTAGGTCTATCTGTGCACGTGGCCAGAGTTCCTAGCGCCTTGGTGATAAGAATAGCAACACTAGAAAGTCAAGAGTGTGCAAACACTGACCATAACCTGACCAAGAGGAGGATTTGGGTAGCATGCAGGGTAGCATAAAATAGACCCAGTCCGATGCAGCTACTGCAGTTGCATAAAATAGACTCACAGCTTTTGCTGTTGCATCTACAGTCTACCAAAATGTGACTACTGGGGTGTGTCCAAGCTGGGGAACAACTCTATTAAAGGGTTGTCTTCCTTTTATTCTGCATCTGGTGAGATAAAAGCTTAAACATTGCTTTGGGCTGATGAGCTCCAACCTCTTTCCTCCAGTGACTGAACAGCTCACTGCTCGCATCCTGACTCACCTGAAACGACACAGGATAACCATGGCGGTGGTAAGGGAAACAAGGGAAGTGCTGTATCCCACCGTGTACAGAGCCTTCACAGATAGATAGTAGTAATCCTTGGGAGGCAAACAACACACAGTTAAATGGTTCGTCTGTGGTCACATCTTCTTTACCCTGCGAACGTGCAGGGGGAATGAATGAGGGTTGTGAAACACTGGAGTGGGTTGCCCAGAGAGGTGGTGGAGGTCCCATCCCTGGAAACGTTTAAGGCCAGGTTGGACAGGGCTCTGAGCAACCCGACCTGGTTAAAGGTATCCCTGCTCCCTGCAGGGGGGTTGGACTAGGTGACCTCTAAAGGTCCCTTCCAACCCAAAATATTTTATGATTCTATGATTCTATAGGCAGGATTTGTTTCTTGAACAGCCTCCTTTTGGTTCCCTGAGATCTCACCGTATATTAGAGCATTGCTCTATGTCTGGTATACCCTTGGGTCTGCATGCTGTGAAGCTTATTTGTCAGTGAGCTAGCAAAGGCTATCTACAGCTCTTTGACCACTGTGCATGTATCTGTAGAAAAAAAAAAGTTGTTGGATAAAGGATTCTTTAGTTAATAGGGGAAGAACTGGGGACTAACTCATGCTTCTAGAAGTTACAAGCTGCATCAACAGTAAACACTCATATTCTGGAAATATTCAGTACAGGGCTAGGAAGGATTTAAATCTTGCATCTCACATTTTCATGCTCATAAATATCTGATTGTTTCATTCTAAACACCATCAAATCAGAACACGACCAGAGGCTGGACAGAAAAGCAGCCTGCTGCTCCCCCCCTTGAGTTGTTTTTAATTATAGGATTAATTCCCACCTGGTTATCGGACTCTGTTTCGTTTTCATCAAAGCCGCAGGCATCATAATAATGAGGAAAAGGTTCAGACCAGCCGTCTTCAGTGCAATTTCTGCTGATGTCCCCTATGCCAAGTATAGTTGGGAATGTGACATTGCTGAAGCAAACCCCAGGACATACCCTCCTTCCCCCTGGTACATGATCAAAGAAAACCCCACAGTACCACTGGGGGTAATATTTATCTGGCTGTCCATATAAGACTTTAATGACATCTTGAAAGTTTAATGACATCTTTAATGACCCAATTCCAGAATAGGCACCTACAAATGTCTACTACTACAGCTGGTCACCAGAGAGCAAAAAAGATTGAATCAGTATTGTCAGTGCCTCCAGGCCATCAAAGATCTCATTCCCAAGTGGGCACCTAAACCAGGGGTCAGCTAAATATCTGTTTCTCTCCATTGACTCTGAAAGGCATCTAGAGAATACAGCTTTGATGTAGACATCTACACTTCACATGGGTAAAGGTTAAACCCAGTGCTTAAATATAGGTAGGCAGTTTGTGCTACTTCAGGTGATCTATATCTGAGACATCTTCATGGGACTGGCAAGAAAACACAAGGCCAACATGATTTTTTGGAGCAGTTGCTGGAAGCCAGGCAGGATACTCCTAGGATATGTAAAATAGCTATTATATGTCTATGATAACATATATCCCACTCATTCACCTTCCAGGCTCTAGATTTCCTAGGCTCTGATCTGAGAGTGACTTTGTGAGAAGGGTCTGTAGGAAAGCAAAGGAAAGCTGGAGTAGGAATCTCGTCCCTGTCTCTGTCTTCATAGCAATATGTTCATTTACACCTCCAGGTGCCCAGTGTGGCTTCAGCTGACAATCTCAAACCTGTTTCAGAGCTTCTCACGTTCCTTTCATTATTTGTTCCAAACCCAGTTTATAACCTTACTCCAAAGCAAGTATTCTCAAGGAGGCTCAAAACTGGCTTAGAGAAAACCTCCTTCTCTTTTTCTCCCTTTTTACCCTAATTGTTTGGTTAATCTCGTATATGAGGACTAGCTCCTAAATGGCTTTCACTGACACAACCAAAAGGCTTAAAACCTTATCGGGAAACAAGAGCTGGGGGTAGAAGAGGAAAGTCTCTGTTGACACTGTTACTGAGGCTGCCTAAGGTGCGATGGCCCCTGTAGTGCTCTAAGTACCGTTACTCTTGCCTTATTGAAATAAGGGAGCTCAGGGACCTTATTGAAATATTAGATCTGGGCTGCTGGCTGCACTTACTCCTCTCCAGCACAACTGAACAGTTTCCATTTATTGAACTGTTACAGTTTTTGGTGTTTGAGCTGTACCTTGACCAAAATTGTCAGAAATTTCCAAGTTGGTTTTGTGGTTTTTTTTGGTTTTATTAAGGTTGTGCTGCTTTGCATTCTTAGAGCAGTTTATTTAAGAAGCTCGTAACATTGGCAGTGACCTTATTTTTAGAGAATCTGTTTGCCATCCATGTGGCAGAATATATCTATTTAATCACAGCATTCATTTAAGAACATTTCAGTACTTGGCAAATTTTGGTAAATTACTCTTGCACATTCATCCTCAGTTTTCTATGGAAAATAACCACTGAATCATGGTGTTGACTTTCCTTAACCTCATTTAGTAATTATTTTTAAGCAGGTAGATATAATTTATAACAACACACTTTCCAGTTTGCAAGGCCTAATAGTGGAGGAATACATTTTCATAATACTGCTAAAAGTAATGCACCAGAAAATGTGTCACCGTAATTAAAACTGATTAGAAAATAGTACCTAAATGACAGGAGAAAAAGCTTGGAGCTTCCTTTTTAACAGAGCTAAAATAAGAAGAGAAACATTCCATGGTTCTGTTTCTTACCTAGGAGAGACTGGGCTGTGCTTTCCAGCAGGTCATAATCACCTATAAAAGTGGAAATTTGGTATGAAATTGTTTTGATTGTGTTTCCTCTTAGGACCAAACTGGTCTCTGTAGAAATCAGTGCATAGAATCCAATTGATTTTTATTTGTTTGGATCAGACCCAAAGGCAATAAATACTTGATTCTGTCTTTTCAGAAAGTAAACACAGTTTTACTCATGAATTAAAATCAAAGCTGAACCTATGAAATTAAAAAATTGCTACTGCAAGCAGCAAGCACATTGCTAAAAACACATACAATCAAATTAGGACAAATTTTATTGTAAAATATAAAAGTAAGTTATGATGTCTTTAGCAATTTACAGTTATGATCCATAGATCTTTAAGTATGGTTACTTTTCACAGATTTCATGAAAACTTATTTGCATCCATCAATGACAAAAAGCAATAATTAACTGGTTTTAAGTAAGAACAGTTTAATTTTGTGGTTTCACGTTAGATCACATTGATTTCTAGAAACTTATCAGATTTGTACTTTCACTTTTTAATGCAACGTTACGATGAACTACATGTATTCCTTATCACATTGGTTGGTACACAAACAAATTTTCAATAATCTGATATTACCATGTGCTCTATGTACAGTTTTCGAGAAGAGAGGTACATAGGAGGTAGTGAACGCAACTGGTCCTTACCTGCATGGGTTTGCCCCAAGTTATCTACTTCCCAACCTGAAATTAGAAGAATAAAAGTAATTAATTTGATCTCGATAATACCTTGCTTCCCATAAGAGGAGTGGATGTAGCAGTGCCCAGAGAAGAACTGCAAGAAAATTTTGTTTAAATCTTTTTTTCAAGATCAGCACTGCATATTTACGGATGGAAAGTGTTTTTCGGAAGATGGTTGATTACATTGTATTGATAAATCTCTGGTTATCGTGGAGTTTCATCAAACTCTAGGAAGGATACGAAAAAGATATGAGGGAGCTTTTTAGCGAGTAATTATTTTTTTTCCCTTTTCCCCCTGGGTGTTGGGGAATGCATAAAGAGGAGCTGCCTTAAGCCACCAAGTGGTGCTGCTGCATCATGCAGAGGACGTGGAGGAGCCTGACAAAGCTGCTGTTGCCCACCGACCTGCGAAAAAATGTTTCCAATGTTTCATTGACCATTATGGCAGGTTAAATGTTTAGATTAGCTTGGTTCTATATCCCCTGGAGTAACCACAGGGCTTCACGTTGTTGTTCTTTCATGCTGAACATATGGTCAAATCTTAACTAGGGATTGGAAAAGCCATTTAGCAATTTGTATGAGACAGTTTTTATTAAAAAAACCAAAGATTGATTTTGATCCTATGGGAAAGGACAAAGACAGCATTTAAAGAAACAACATAATAAAGACAGGATTTTCAGCACTGCGTAAAATGCATTTGATATTTTATACTTTTTCAGAATCCTTATCAGGTAAAAATCTTAAATTCCTTGATTTCTCTCACTCCTCTAAAATAGATCAGATGTGCGCTTTGATCTTCTAAGACAGAAAACAGAGGATTCAGTGTGAAAATGATGGTGGGAGTCTAGCAAACTAAGCTGAAGCATCATGTAGGCTGTACTGTGTCTTCGAACAGATGTATTCAACATCAAACCTACACATTCAACCCACCAGTTACTCTGTAGGGTTATCCTGAAAGCCATGATGAGAATGCCCTTAGTCTCCTGGCTTCTCTGCCCAACTCCAGCATCTTTCAAGGTTTCAAATATGAGAATTCTTGGATGTTTGCAAATACTGGGTAGGTGTACTAATTCTGAAGAGAAGTCACCAATGCTCTGAGCAAACATTTTCCAGTGAAGATCATTCAACCTGCTGCATCAGACTAAATTACCAGATGCTGCAGAAGTGCTGTGGCTGTGCTCCAGATTCTTGGCAGAATAACAGGGCTGCTGCTGCAGAACATTTTGGACAGACCTCTTTGCCTCCCAAGCCTACCAAAACTCAGGTTTATTAGCAGCGATGTAGCTCAGATATAGATGCCTTTGTTGCTAAAATCTGAATTCAGAATACCAGCTTTAGGATATCCTGTGGGAATTTTTACCTGTGGGTTTATTAGGCAGAGGATCAAGGAGCAAGGCACTGTTCCTTGATCACTGTCTATCATAGCCTGCTGCCACTCAAATCAGCAGCTCGTAATGGAACTGGTTCCTTACATGAGATCACCTCACTCGATAGCCTGACCCACAGAAGCAGGGTAAGAAGAAGCTGCAAAAAAAATTCCAAAAAACTTTTTAACTCATAAACCGCCAGTTTTAGTTTATCAGTCATACAGTGTGGCTTAAATCCTGAAATGTGATATTACAAACTTTCCAGAGTTCTTGTTGGAGGAAGACCAGGTCAATATTAAGTAGACTGAAGCCTGATGTCCCTGGCATCCTGGCACATTACACTGATCAATCAGAAAAATAATTTTTTTTTTTTTAACTCAAATGTTTTAAATTTAGCTATTTCATTCTTATAATCTAAAAAAGAAAAAAAAAAAATTACCATTATTTCACTCTAAATATGGGTGGTAGTTTGTTAGACTGATGTTAAAACACTAGATTTTAATTAATTTTGAATTTCATTACATCAGTAATAACAGTCAAAACATTATACTAATGTAAGTTTGTAAAATGAAGAGGCTTTTTATGTTAATAGGTTTTTTTATATACCCAAAATATTTTTACATTTTAACTGTGTTTGGACATTACGAAGGGATTCACGTTTTTGACAATGTTAATTTTCTGATTGCTGTAGGAGCAAACTTGCATTTTATTAACATATTTTTCTACATCTGAATCCTTGCTAATGTACTGAAGAAAGTTCTAGTATAACCTTTTACTATACAGGCTTTTAGGCTTGATCCATCAACCTAATTTTCACTAATAAGTTAAGCTACTGGAAAGTTGATTAGATTTACATTGAACATTATGCCCTGAATTGCAACTATAAGTCAAAGTTCATCTAATGAGTGTTGGGATAACATGCACACATATTCAATTATATATTTGGGTATGTATGTATATAAGCACAGAGAGAGGGAACATACAGCCACCATCTGGCTTTAAATTCCTGCGTGCTGCTGCTGTCCTCTCTGAAACCATATGTTGATGTACCCTGCACCAGAATATGGATGTTTACACGACAGATAACTGTGCCAATGGCTATGTTTGCTCACATGTATGAGAGTGAGATGGAGTACATTTGGATTATTTCTGTGCTTAACATTTAACATGTCTACATATATAGGGACAAGGCCTGAGCTTGCATTTGAGCTGGGATTGTAGGAAGTCCAGACATAGGGGAGTCCCTCTCATTTTTCAGACTATTACCCTGAAACTGTATTTTTGTGTTGGTTTGTTGTTTTTTTTTTTTTTACCTGAGTGCCTTTCTGACTGGAGAGATCTCAACAAATTTACTCTGGTGTCAGTGATGTAATGGGCAAAATTGTAGGGCACCTCACTGCATGGGCTTTCCCATGAGTCCTCTTGTTGCCTTATTCTTAGGACATAAACAATGAGAAATCGGTGCATCAGACTTCACTGATGAAGCAGAGAAAGTCCATCAAGATGATTATGCAATAGGCTAGCTGGAATACATTACTCTCCCAGAAATGAAGAATAAATAAGATATGCTTTGCATCTGCATTTTGACTGGAAACCCATTTTTCAGGATTTTAATTCAAGGATTACAGTCACATTGACACCTGCGCTCCTCACATGTAGTTAAAGAACAGCACAGCCCAAACTACAGAAAGATGGACCCAACAGCAGGTATTAAACAGTATCTTAGAATATAATTTTTTTAAATCAATAATTGCTCACATTAGTCAATAAATCCTAGGAAGCTAATCCAGTATGTTGACAGATAGTGTTATTCACTATTTAACCAGACTGAATAGATAAGTGTCACTCTTCGGGAAGCAAATCTTCCATCAGTGTTTTAAGTGTCATTATTAATTAGATGTTATTTGCAGTACTACTTAGAGACCCTAGAGGAGATCCATCAGAATGCTGAACTGTGAGTTCAAAAGGCCAAACGGAGAAACCAAACACAGAAAATATTGGTTATTTTTATTTTTCTACATGAAGAGGTGAAACAAAAGGAAAAAAAAAAAGTCAAAGGACTTGCCAATGGTTTCTCGTGGAGTTAGTGGCAGAGACCCAGACCTTTCATGCACTTTTCCTGCATATTTATGAGACTTTCTTCCTTGGTTTTCATTTGCTGAGCCCCAGTAAGCATAGGTACCTCCTCACTGTCCCCCAATGGATTAGAAATTTGATGTAAGCAATTGTTGCTTCTGATTTAAAGTGAAAAGGACTGGCAAAGCTAAAGCCAAGAAACAGCCCGTGTACGACGAGCTTCGGAGCTCAGCGCAGCCTTGTAGATCATCTCCTTCGTGCCAAATTTGTGCTGGCTGCTTTTGGTATCAGCTGGCATGGCAACTGCTTTATCTCCCATAGATTTGTTTATCTGAGCACAACTTGCTTTTAACCCTTTATGTTCCAGCATTTGTCCCTTTTTGGGGGGTAGGGATGGGGTAGGGATGGGGACAGGGGGGAATGAAAGGCTTCCAAAACTATTCTGTCCTGAAATGGCTTGCCTACAGTTTTCCCTTATTTTTGTTGTTCCCATCTCAGTATTATGGGCTGCAGGACCGGTCCACATGAGTAATTCTCCAAAAGGTTGAATTTTGACAGCACTGAGATCAGTGTGCAAAGCTCTCACCTTTTTTACCACATGTTAATTCTGTCCCTGCAGAAAGTGCAGAGATTGAGGCAGAGAGAGGTTATGGAAAACATTTCTGACAATCACTTGTTACTGTGCTGAGCTGGTTAGGAAGGAATTCAATTTTTTTTTCCTGTTTTATATAGCACTGCTTAGAAGCTTAACATTTCATTTATAAATAAATAAATAAATCGGCGAGCTCTCACGCCCGACTCCACGGCATCCACCCCACTGTGCCTTTTCACTCCCTTTCCCTCTTGCTGCATGCTGCTTTTATGCACCAGCAATCTGTTCAGCCGGCTGGCAAAGCCGCAGTCGGGAACAGCAGTCGACTTAGCAGCTTTTCTGGGGCTTCCTCAGCTCCCCACACAGATACCGCTTGCACACTCTGTTCACTGCTTCTAACGCCCTCTGCCCCGTCCTGTAACTGGGCACACATGAACCCACATGCACATTATCCAACCACCCTGGTTCCTTCATCACAGCTCTTTTTTTTTTTTTTTTTTTTTTTGCCGGGGAAGTGATCCAGAATCAGCTGCGAGGTCTTTACAATCTCATTAACAGGATCTGTAGAAAGTGGCAGCCGGGCAGAGTACATGACCTTACAGCTTCTCACAACTTTCCTTATGCTAAATGCTTTCCTCCATTATTTCTGGGGGGTTTAGTCTCCCCAGCTTCATGCCCCATAAAAAATACTTTAAATTACAGATTAAAAGTCATTAGTCACTTGGCATTTACTGTAGATTGCCATTTGCCTTGTCCAAGGGATTTGTGAACACAGTTGTCACACAGAGGCAGTACAAAACTAAGTGGTATTGTGCGTTGTATGTAGAAAACAAGAAAACTGAGGCAGAGGAAAATTAAGGGCAAGATTAGGAAGCCTGGTTCATATTTCCATGTTTGAGTAAGAACTGGTGCCTAAGGATATCTGAGGAACTGATCCTGTGGGGAAAATTCTTCTCATCCAATTTACCCACCTGAAGATAAGTTCATCTGTTTTTTAAGTCTCTTCCCATAAAGGGCAAAGAGACTGGCACTTCCAGAGGGTGGTTTGTTTTAGACATCTACCATAGGATGAGATGAACTAGCTTCTGCAACTCCTTTGTCACCCCGTGGTTTGTGCAAAACATTGCAGTGAATGCAGTGATGGAACTGGTGTACCGGTCCTTTCTTCCTATATCCCATACCAATTTCAGGGCACAGTTTCATGACATAGGGACAAGAAGACCCAGTGGATCATGCCTGGACATCACAGGAGAATACCAGTGAGGTCCCATATGGACAACATAAAGGCCACAGTACATAGGACTGTCTGAGGCAGGACTGATGTACAGATATGATATGTAAAGGAAATGATGACTTTCTTCTTTACTTCCTCTTTCCTAGCAAAGGCTATGAAGCTAGCAGTGGACTGAGGTCACCATAGCAACTGCTAGGCATCATCTCAGTATTATGTGTACCCTTCCTATGAGGCTGGCTGTCACAGGAGCATCCATCAGAGTGCAAGATCGACTCAAATACTATTGAAGGGTCTCCTGGCTCCGAAGGGGGGAGGGGTCATATTCCAGAGAAAAGCAAATGGTTTTCAAACAAGAAACACAGAAAATAAGAAACGTTGTCCAATGGAGGTTATCAGTTATTAAATAAGTCCCAGAGAAAGAAAACATATTAAATCACTTGTTAAAGGCAAGAATGAATGTGTGCCCACCACACCTAAAGTCTTGCAGTCAGCTGGAAGTCCTTTCTCAGTTATTTGGGTCAAGAGGAGAAACAAGAATAGAGCAAAGACTGCTAGTAAAGGCTGAAGTATCTGCCCATGTTGCACCTACAGTGATACTTCAATGTATTATATTTTGCTGTCCAAGTGTTCTCCAAACTACTCAGCAGCTCTTGGCACGTTCCATCCTTGTGTGCTTCCCAGAGGAGCATATTTTTTGTTTTGTTTTCCAAGGACAAATCAGCTTTCAGATCATATTGATAAGGATCTTGAGCTACATTACAGTTTTCTCCTAGCCACTGCAGGATGCCATCTTGTAAAGGACCAAGGACTTGATCTTTAGCTGAAATGTAATTTGTCATGTTTTATGTTTGAGTATCAGAGGCACAGAGTCTTATGTCCCTATAATATGTTGGGAAAGGCCATAAAATGTCTTTTTCCTGTAAAAAGCATCTATGAGACCTTAAGTACTTAACTGGAAATGTACACACAGATACTATTCTTTGATGGCAATATTTTCCTTCCATTTCCCTCTGCATTGCAGATAGACTTTGTGATGCTGTGACCAAGGAGGCATGCTTAATTATAGCTTGTCCTCCTCGCTTTGGAAAAGCTAAGCAATCTCATGGCTTTACTGCCTGTAGGAAGCCTAGGGATGAAAACCAGCAGGAAGGGACTTATCTAGTAAGCACTATTATCTTGATTATTGGCAAGACATTATTTTTAACATCAAGACTTGGTAGGTTTCTTGTACCCCGTTCCTTATGTCACAATTCTTTCTAGGACTTGATGAACACTAAGCAACAATAACACATATGCAATCTGCAGATAGCTTTGAAAGCTGTCCAAAGCCTTTAGCTGGTGTATATATATAAAAACCAGATACCTTTGCATTGAACTTGCTTCTGAATGCTAGATAGGATCTTATACAAAGTGAAGGATGAAACTCAGGTATGCCCTTTGCATTGAACTTGTGCCTTGCCTATTTGACAGGCAAATGGAATTTCCAATTTCAGTCTGCTGCAATGCTGACCTTAATTTCAGCTGGTAGCAATGAAAACCTGCATCTCCTACTTCAATAGAAAATAAGTGCACAATCTTCCATATACTTTTTGTTCTTTAGAAGTCCCCTGGTCTTTAACAGTCACCTTTTCTTTCTGTCTCTATAAAAAAATATCAATACATAACCCAAACTAATAGAAACTTTAACTTGCAAATATTTTCAACAGCTTTCACCTTGGGAAGACAAAGACAATTTCCAGAAAGGAGGGTATGGTGAGGTGGGTGTTGGTCTCTTCTGCTTGGTAACGGGTGATAGGATGAGGAGAAATGGCCTCAAGTTGTGCCAGGAAAGGTTTAGGCTTGACGTTAGGAAAATTTTTTTCACTGAAAGGGTGGTCAAGCCTTGGAATGGGCTGCCCAGGGAAGTGGCTGAGTCCCCATCCCTGGAGGTATTTAAAAGCTGGGCAGATGAAGTGCCTAGGGACAGGGTTTAGTGGTGGGAAGGCAGGGTTATGGGAATGGTTGGGCTTGATGACCTTAAAGGTCTTACCCAACCTAAAAAATTATATGATTCTATGATTTCCTTTTCAGCCAGTTTGGGAGTTACGTACCATTTTTATGTGGTATGTAGTAGTCAGTATTGAAGACTTTACCAGGACTATTTTCCCAGAAATGACACAGAAGGGCTTTCCACATGTAGTATCACTTCCCCTCTCATTAAATATTCTCCTGTCATCTTACTCTGTTTGATTAGGGATAACATCTAAACTCAGAAAGGAGAAAAAAGCCACAGATGGCTTCCCAAATCCAATTAACCCTGCATTCATAAATCCCGTTGTCCACCCATGATATCTCTAGTGCAGAATATATGAGGCTTGTTGTTCTTATGACAAAGTACCACATGTCTCCTAGTGTTTTTAATGGGATCAGTAATAGACTATTTTTGATTTCTTGTTGTCAGGGACAATAAAGCTTGTTGGCTGAGCTCTGAAGTCATATAACTTCCAGAGTTACAGCATGCCAAACATTTTTGTTCAAAAATGTGAGCTTATGATATAATCCCCTCTTACACTTTGTGATACCTGGATACATATTTTATACTACACATTTTTAATTAGGACACCATAACCCTGCTATCGACACAGGATGTGGTTTATGTCATTGGTAAAAGTTATAGAATCATAGAATTGTTTAGGTTGGAAAAAAACTATTCAAACCATCAGGTCCAACCATTAACCCAACACTGCCAAGTTCAGCACCAAACCATGCTGTTAAGCACCACATCTACACATATTTTAAATACCTTCAGTGATGGGGAATCAACCACTTCCCTGAGCAGCCTGTTCCAATGCTTGACAACCCTTGCGGTGAAGAAATTTTTCCTAATATCCAATCTAACCCTCACCTGGTGCAACTTAAGGCTCTTTCCTCTCAACCTATCACTTGTCACCTGGGAGAAGAGACCAACACCCACCTTGCTACACCCTCCTTTCAGGTAGTTGTAGAGAGCAATAAGGTTGGTGATGGCAACTGTGTCATAGTTTTCCTGCTGCTCAATGGCTTCCAGCTCTTCCTCTTTGTTGACCATGCCATGTACATTGGTGTAGATGCACTTCAGCTGGGCTATTGATCCTGCCACCTCTTTGGGAGGCAAGGCCCTAATTCCTACATGACCATTCTCAAGTGCTTCTGTGGTTCCTAACACATCCATAATCCTTGCGTCTTTGTTGCTGCATGGATCTCCATTCCGTACCTCCACTGAAATGGCAGACCAAAGGACCTCGCTAGCACACTGTCCCTCAAACAATGGTGTGCCACCCCCAGGCTTACCTCTAGCAAGCCTGGTTTCATCCCTTTCCCCCTTCAAATATAGTTTAAACCTCTTTCAATGAGCACTGCTAACTCCTATGCAAAGATCTTTTCCCCCTTTTGAGACAGGTGTACCCTATCTGTTGCCAGTAGGGCTCGTGTCATGTAGACCGACCCATGATCAAAAAAACTCAAAATTGTGCTGCTGACGCTAGGCTCGAAGCCAGGTATTGATCTGCTGGCTCTTCCTGTGTCTTTCTCTCTCTTGAATGTTTCCAGGGATGGGGCCTCCACTACCTCTCTGGTAGTCATCATTCCCTGCCACTGGGAGGATAAAGGAGACCACTGCTTATACTTCTGATCCCTGAACCAGTCATCTCAAGGCCCTGAAGTCTTTCCTGATTGCCCTCAGACTTCATGTCTTCTTGTTGCAACTTCATTGCATTTATGTACATTTTCTAAGCCAAGCTTTGTAGCAATTCTCTTCTCGCTATAGCAGGTAGCGTCCTAGACTGAGCACTATATAAATACTCTGAATTGCTGGAAGATTCAGTAAGAGCTAATCATATTTATTATCTGGATTTGTGAATGAAAGAATTTTCTCAATGTGGAGCATAGGGCAATGCTCAGAAACCGCCTATTATAATTTGTATTAGTTTTTCCTGCAAATCACAGATCTAAAAATATGCTCATTTCTGATCTGGCTATTGAGTTTCTTTCAATGGTCTGTTTGAGTAATGTGGCTTTATAAGTTCCAGAATATCTCAGCTGTGCAGGGCAAAGAAAAGAAAGCATAGGCTTGGCTTCTGTAGATTTCCACTACCAGGCAGTATCACCTCTATCTGGAACAAAAAAGGGAAAAAGAACAAAACAGAGAAAATTTTCCAGCTGGGAGTGCAAATCAGTATGTTGGGGTCATCTCTAGGTCTTGCCATGTTGTACTGAAATGCAACATCACAGCTTGACATGCTTTTGTTCTTTTCTTCCCTTGCAAAGATACCTTAGAATGCTTTAAATATACCCTGTTCTAGTGTGGTTGTCTCTGGAGTCAGTACTGGGAAGGCACTGGAGAAAGCACAATATAAAACGGCTAGATCATGGAAGTTATAACTCCGGGTGAAAAAATTATGAATTGACTGATATTAATCAAAGAACTAAATGTTGAAGAAGAAAAGAAATTAATATTTAAGAACCTCTAGAAGGGAAGCCACTGTAAAACCATAACCTACTAGATTAGAAAAGACTCAGGAGCTAATACATTTTTTTCACGTGGAGAGATTTTGAGAACAATCTTTTTGTTCATAGTCTGCATCTGAAAGGAAATGAAAAACTCTGGTGATTTTGGAGGAGCAGAGAAGTGACATGAAATTTTACAAGGAAGGGTCACCAACCACACAGCATGGGATTTAACATTAGCCTTTCTGTACGACACTGACAGCAGTGCAAATGTTATGGCTCAGTTCAGTCACAGTGAAGGTTAGAGCAGAGTATATTTTCAAATTAAAACCAGCAACAGCTGGTATTTTAGCTAAATCCATAGATAATTTTTCAACAAAGCATCTCTCCAGATGACAGTTTAGTTGGTTAATTTTTATATTGTAGTCTTTTTTTTTTTTTTTTTTTTTCATTCTACTGCATATGGAAATCAGACATCCGAGTCAAGGCAGCCAAGCTTCTTTCTGAAATTCATAAAACAAACAGCCCCCTCCACTGACTTCATTCATCTCAAGATAAGCATTTCAGATAGGTCAGCTGCCCATTGCTTTCTGTTTACTGAACCAGAAATCCATGTGATCAGTTCAGATTTGCACATATAACTTTTAGATATCCAAAGCCAAGTGAGATAACTCCTACCCCCTCCTTAAGATTAACACATCATATGGTTTGCCTGCTGTTACACAAGCAGCTGTAGCTACAGGTGCTTCAGTGCTTCATAGGACAAACTTTTTAAAAATATAAAGTTATTGCTACTGTTTATAAAAGCTATTTATGGTCATACAAAAATTTGGTTGTATTAAGAAGGAATATGCTATTAATAAATATTAGTGTCAGTGCCAACATATTCTAAAAACATAGCGGCAGCCAGTGGATACTGTAACAATCTATAAAATATGACTAGTCATGTCTTACAAACATTTTAGTTACCGAATAACCCTTTATTTAAGGAACCATCATAAAAGGTGACTTTTTTCATTAAGCCCTCATTGAAAGAAATATACTTGACTAATTAAAATTAGCAGCAATGATAGTGAAAACTCATGCTGATTCACCCAGGAGAGTGATTCTGGATGTAGATATTTCCACCTTGGGGTCACTGGTGCAAATCCAGACAGATCTGTAGAGATTTCAAACTACTCCAGATTAAATGTTTATTTGTTTATCTAATTAATTATGAATCTTGGTTTTGTTCCTACTGAGCAGATGTCCAAAACCCCCTCAAACCCAGCACTACAAGAGGTAACAGCTGTCACTTTTGTTAGTGATCCTGTAAGGAGATAAAGAAAGCAGGAGATAAGTTTACACTGGACTGACTATTCCTCCCCTAGGGCCATATTATCACCCTGCTACAGGTCAAATGTGAAGGACAGTATGTGAACAGGTCTGAAAATCCTAGGAAAATAATTTAAAAATATTATTTCAGTACTTTTTTTATATAGCTCTAGTTATAGCAGAGATTTTCATTTTATATATATATATTTATTTATTGGTTTTCTACAATGTATTTTACTTTTTATTTAGAAAAAAAAAATAGTCTTTCCCATTAACATGTAACAGGTTAATTAAGTGCTGGAATAGATTGTATTGAGCTAACTTTGTCTTTGAGGAAGAAGATGAGTCAGATGATTTCTCAAGAGCCTTCCTAGCCTTAATTACTTCAGAAATGGTAGCACCACAGAAAAGAAATTTCATCAGTGAAAGTGAAAAAGCACCATATTTGTGTGGGATATTAACAGAAGCATCACAAACATCCCTTGAAATAAAGAATAGTTAAAAAGTCCATGGCAGAGGTGTGTAGACAGGTTGGCAGTGGGGGACATTTCCCATGTGCTGTAAATGTACACGACACCACTCTCCATAGTATTAAACTAGCTGTATCTCTGAGCCCAAAACAGGCAGGGAGAGAGGAAAAAAGTGTGATGTTATGTTACCATGTGTTAGCACACTGTAGCTTGAGGGTATGTAGGGGGTGTAGATTACAAGCCACCGAAAAGGAGGGGTTCTAATGGAAATTTGGATAGGCGCTGTATGAGCAGCAGGCTTCCTGCAGTTCTATCAGAAGATAGCAATATATCAGCCATCTGCCAATGCACAATAAATAACATAAAAGTATTTTGCCTGCAGGCTGCAAGCATCACTGATAACTGGATAGCAAAAACTTTTGGTTGAGTGTATATCCTGTGTAAAGGGTGACCAGAATTGATTTGATAATCAGGCTGAATGACATGCAGTCAACAAAAACTGATTACGAAGTCATGGAGAACTGAAAAAAAAAAACAAAAAACAACCAAAACCCAAACAAAAAAACTAAAACAAAAACCCCAAAGAAAATGGAAAGAGGGAAGAATAATTCCTTACCAATGGTGGATACTGATGTGTTGTTTTTTCTATGATCACTAAACATGGATGGCTCAATAAATGCCATTGTACCCACTGAGTTAATACTGAACCAATATTACAGTAGTAAAGATCATGTTTAATTATACTGGCTATAATTAAAGCACATAGAATTACATTCATAATTATATTTTCATACCTGATAATTTAAAGAGGGACTTATCTTTCCCCGTTCAAAAATTAGGTGCCTAGTTTAAGTGAATTGCCCTTAGTACTTGCTGGATAAAGAGGTATCTCCAAGGCATGATTCACCTCATGTCTCCTGGAATTACATAAATTGCCTTCTCTGGGTCTCTCTCTCTCTCTCCACTGACTAAAGATGGAGTCTAGAGGACCTGTATAAAGAAACGCTTGAGTTTCATATACATAAATTTAGACTAGGTAATGATCACGCTTAAATTCTTCTGCATTTCACAAGACCACTGGCACTTGCTTCAATGTCTGGATGAGTTCAGATGGATGTATTTAAAGGTACTTCTGCATGCCTGGAGCTGTGTATAAAACACTTACTGCCTTCCACAAACTATGTGCTGTGTGTGGCAATGCAGAGAAGGTGGATTTTGCACTCAAGAGTGTAAATGAATAATTCATTGGTAAAATAATCTTTGGGAAAAAGGATCCTGAGGGAAAATGATGAGCTTGTTCCTCAATGTACAGTGCTAATTAAGTGATCTGCAGTAGCCTAGAGGGGTGCTAGGAGGAGGTGGACAAAACTGTGTTAATTATCAGAAAAGGCTTGTTGTTAGTTAACTCTGAAGGGAAGACTTAGCCTCCCAGTTATTCACCCAGGAAGATAATTTCATGGAATCTTGGGGAAAAAAAAAAAAAAAAGGAATTTAAAGTGTACATCTAGTCATACCATGTATGTGCTGTGAACAACTTAATAGTTATTTCCTCCTGTCTGCACGCTCTTGTTTTTACCTGGCAATTTTTCATGCATTTCAAAGGTAAAAAAATCAAGAACGGACAAGGTTTCTTTGGTATCATGCAAACAGTAGCTTGCACAGAGACTCTTGCCATTAAAAAGCACTAGGTAGTATTAATAACTAGGTCTAATAGCTAGTATTACCACTACTAAGGTAGGCTCTCTTTTTAATAGCAACTCATTTGGGAGCAGTGGCTGGGTTGTATAAGGATTAAAGCTGGGGTCTAATTGGGTTTGGTTATGAAGCATGATGAATGCATGGGACTTTTGGTCCAAGATAAAGTGGTAGGGGAAAGAGAGAAAAGAGAAATGCACCAGCCTAGCTGGCCATCTTCATATGCTTTGCAAGACAAGGGACAACTCTTCTGGGCAGCAATGCATGCTGGAATCAGAAACAGTCCATTTGACCAAACCCTGGGCAGGTTTCTGATCTTTTGTTTGCTTGCTTGGTTGCTGGTGTCAGCTGCAAGGGCAGTAGGATGGTGACATCTCATATCTACCGACCACAAAAGGGTGTGATGGAGCTTCTGCTTCTCTCCAGAAATCTTTAGTTCCCACTGACTCTTCCCTGGACTACCAACATGAGAGTGCCTCACATTGGTTGTCTGGTGTCTATGTTCTCCTTAGGCATGAGCAGAACCCAGCTCTGAGCTTTAGTTAGGTTCTAAGATAGGTTTGAATCGGATCCAAGTTATTCAAGACCCAAACATGGTTTCAGGTCTCATTGATCTCAGTGAAGACCCAATGGCAAAACATCTGCTATAGCAATTGGACTTGGTGATATTTTCATGTTGTATAATCTGTGAAGGCTTTTTTTTGCACATTCCCTCCCATTCCTGCACACACACACATGCACATATCTACACACAAACATCCTGGTTTTCTGTAGTATTTTCTTAAACTGAAGCCCAACTCCAGCCCTCTATAGAGTTTTTGATTTCCCTTTTTACTGAGTATCTAAGTGAGGTTTTACAATGATGCTGGCCATGCAGCTTTACCAGACAGAGGCAAAGAACAAAGAGAAAATAGTTTACCATCTTCAGAGATGATAAATCTGAACAGTGCAGGACACTTGACAAAGACAATTTCACCCACACTTGCAGGTTTCCAGCATGTAATATTGTCCCACATTCCTGGGCAACCTATAGAAGAGAAAGAGGGATAAAAGACATTAGTAGTGGAAATCCATTCCTTTCTTCACTGTTATTGCATGTTATAGTTGGTTCTCTCTTATCCATAAAAATGAGCTTGTTTAGAATCATAAACAGTATCATTTTCTAATATGCTTTTCCTGGAATAAAATAATTTTCATTCATAGGAATAGCATAAAATATGCAGCTGCATGGCACAATAATGACCAGACTACCCTAGAAGAAGACAACTTTTCTTAGTTAAATCACTCCAATATATCCCAGTAACAAATTTTCCCTTGAACATTAAATCTACTGCCATGTAGCTATCTTTTAGTATAAATTAGCTATCTTTCAGTATTGACAAGTTAAATCTTTATGCATCTTTGATTTATATTGTACAAATTTTTGTTGGCTCTAATCCTTGTCAAAGGTTGGGTACTGGCACATTTTGGAATTTGATCCAGGGAGATGACTGGAAACTGAAAACCAGATTCTGCTTCATCCTACAACGAGTTTTGTGCATATGTGGGGGAAGCTCACCTCTTTCATGTAGTTAATTTTCTTAAAAAAATATTGGAAGTAGAAATCTCCTCCATTAGTAAAGAACCATTGTAATATCATTCACTACCTTTACAGAAATTTTTGCCCTACAGAATATAAACTCACAATGTCAAAAGTATTCTTTTGACCTCTAATGATTTCTTGTATAAGCTAAAGACAGAATCAGGCCTTTAATAATTGTTCAGAGTTTAGGCTTGGTGACAAGCTTTGAACTAAAGATCTGAGTGGTAAAGAACCAAACTTCTGTTACATGCATGCAAAAAGAGGAGGTGATGGGATTGTGGATGGGAGCTGTGTTCTCTCAGGATAGAGGAAAAATTCAGGTCTTGTGCTATTGTAAATACAGTAAAAGAGCCCAGCTCCTGCTTCTTTCTGATCACTGTGTCAGAGACATGGCAAACTATGACTGGCTCTCAAGAAGCATAAGCCCTCCTGTAATTCTGTAAACCACCATCTTACTAGTTCATAAAGCTAAAAGACCTATTCAGTGTACAGAAAAACTCTGAGCAATCTCTCAAATTTCATACTAATGTTTGAAAAAAAAAGACAGTGAAGGAATCTCAAATGAAAATCGTCTTCTACCTCAGCAGGAAAAGAAAGAAAAATGAAATCTAAATATCTCTAATACTCATTTACATTTGAAGTTGAGATTGAGCACATAATCTTATCAACTGTTCAAAGCCACAAGCTCCACACTTTTCTAAGTGGTTTTTCTCTTGATATACTCTCTCTTTGACTATGTACCAGGAAAAATAAGATTTCAGTAAAAGCAGATAACGCTTCAAAGTGTCATACTTTCAGCCCGGACCAAGTAAAATATGAGTTTTGGGTGATCAACTTGTAAAAACAGCATGGGCTTTATCAGCCTTGGTGATAGTAACAGATTTCCATCAGTGGAGAATGTATGGTCACAGGGCTGGACTTGGTGTATTTTTTCCATCAGCTTCAGAGGCAAGGAATCAAGCGCTATGTTTTTTCACAAAATATAAGCCAGATACTACCATACATGGTGGGTAGGGCAGTTCTGAGTGATTTAGTGTTTGAAGAATTATGTCAGTCTCAAATAACACTGTTAGGATGTTATATGGCATATGATAAGCACTTGATAATCATTCTTTCAAATTAAAGGATGCAGCATCAGATCGCATCATGTAAATAAATAACCATACAAAATCCTGATCCTACTAGCTAAAAATCCTTCGGCTTTGCCAGACCCACCAGAATAAAATATTACTGCAAAAATGCTCATTGATTCATTTCCATCAGAAGCTGGAAAAAAGGCATCCTTTACATTTCTCTCTCCTCTCTCTTTCTTCCACTCCTACCCCAAGTTGTTTACTTTGCCAGATGGGGATTTCATTATGTGAATACTGTGATTCACTAGAACATCTCCAAAAGGCTCCAAGTCTAGGATTTGAAAAGTTTTTTGATACAAGCAGCATACTAAAGATGGAAATCAAGATCACATTGAGTGCTATTAGATTTATTGTCTGTGATAACTAGTGTCTGTCCATGCAGTAGGAACCGTATTTACAATGTAAATCTGCGGACATGTAGTAATAGGTTTATCGTTCACTGATGTATGGCACTCTGTACGAAAGTAAAGGATATGTAAATATCCATGGTAATGAGACATTTGCTTACAAGAGGTGTTAGAGACAATCAGAGCAGCTAATGAGATCTTCTGAGAATGCGAGCCTTGCTCACTTAAAATAAATGAGTTTGAAAGGAATAGGGAAAGATTTCTTATTTGTTATTATTACTTCAACATCAATTGTCTTCCGAACACTGGGATGGCAATAGACACTGCAAACCAACCTAAAGAAATGCAAGGAAATCCTCATACTGCAGCAAAGAAGGTGTAGACATGGAATAAATATTTCATAGCACTGTCTTTCAAATTCAGTTATACCAGGTGGCTGCTTTTGTAGTAATACCATGCAGAGCTAAAAAATAGCCCTATTTAAAAAGACATAATAAGTTCGTTGTGCTATAAAACACTGATGTGCTGACATTGGAAGACAGGGATACAGAAGCAGAGAGGTAAGTAATTTCCCAAGTTACTAAAACAGGTGAGTGATGGAGATTGGAAAGAATTCATAATCAAAGAGAATATTGTCTGATCCTGCTTAGAAAAACATATTTGAAACACACAATATATAAAAATAAAGACAAGAATGACAAAAAATAATAAATCTAATAAAGGCCAGTGTGCATAATCCCCTTACATTTGTAAACCATGATGCAGCCAGCAAGTCCTGCTGGGTGAAATCTGCCCACGGAAATCAATGTGACTTGAGTGTGAAACTGCACAGTGAGGATCTCCTCTAGCACTGACGGTATGTCTCCGTTGCCGTGTGATGTAGGGGTGCCCGAGCTAGCTTTGAAAGAGGTAGCTCAGACACTGCAAGCAGCAAGGTGCAGCTTCCAGTGGGCAAACATTCCTGGTTCTTAGCATGTTAGAAATCAGTAATAACAACATAGAGTTTTAAAGAATAAGTTTTCATATGGACCAGAGTGAAAAGTGATGGTCTTGTTAATGGATGGTCTTGAAAACTGGGAACCTTGTAGAAAACACAAACTCTGCCTTCCCTTCCCACATCTACACTGCAACCTGCATACTGAAATTCATTTTTGGTAAACTTGGTGAGATTCTTCTCAGTAAGTGATGTAAAGCTTGGCATCTGAGCTTGGGTAATTACTTATGCCCTGTTTATAGCATGGGCAGAAGAGTGCTTCATCTTATTCAGCTGCCACGTCCTCTCCGATGGGATAGATGATCCTTTGGGAGTCCCTATTCCTTGTCACTGACTTTTGAGGCAAGACAAAGTAGTCATTCAACTGTTGAATTATTATTATCATTCTTATTTCAGGATTGGTTTAACTTCAGGTGGCTAAGACCTACCCTTCTACCCTATTTAGCTAAGTAAAGTTTCCTCTGTAGTTCATGAAGAGAGACTTTCCAGCTAGGGGTAATCCCATTTTATGGTGGTGGTGGTGAATCACACTGTAAGTGTACTTCCATCTCTCCACTGACTACAGTCAGTAGAACGTGGCTAAGAACTAGTTTAGCCTAGACAGCTGCCTGTTCAAAGGCTGAAGCTTGTGTTTGCCATAGAGTCTATGGGGTCTTTTGGAGAAGACATGAATCAACTCTACCCTCTGGGCAGAGGGCTGACCAGTGGCTATGCAACCTCCCTTAGCCACTTTCTGATCTTGAGCAGAGGGTTCCAGCTGTGGCATGTTACTGCAGGCTGTGAATGGTGCCAGCATAGCTGTGCAGCTCCTGAGTAATTCACACCACAGGCAAATCGCAGTGGCTGCTTATGAAAAACCACATGATCAATCCCTACATCTCTGTCTCAAGCTTCTTCCTGTAAAAGCGAAATAAAGCTCATGTTTAGACTGCAAGCTCCCTGTGGCAGGATCCACCTTGTACTGTTCTTGTGAAATGTACTCCAAAAAAAAAGAGTCCTGATTTCAGCTGAATCCGCAATATGGATTTTATATGAATTTCATATGAAGCCCACAACACCTAAGTTTAAATTCAATATTATGGAAACTGAGGGGAGTGCCTCATATACCTAAGGATGGATCTGACTTGGCAGCAACCGAAAAAGAAGAGCTCTTTCAGACAAAGACCAAATTTCATAACGAGGAGGAAACTATGAATATTTATCACTGCAGAATCTTCTGATGCAATTTTAAAATTATAGCAAGCACTGAAACCATTCTAGTCATCCTCTCTCCGTGGAGGTTCACACAAGCCTTATTCCTGTCCTTTGCTTCAAATTAAGCCTCCAGGAGAAAAACACTTTCTCTTCTAACCTGCTACTCCTGGCAGCTGAAAGGCTCCCTTCTTACCTGAAATATTGGGACAAGCACCAAGAGAAAAAAATAAAAAAAACCTGAAGCAAGTCATGCTGGCAGAATAGCAAATATAAAGAGCTCCTCTGAAGTCTTTTAGTACCTTATCTTCTTATTCTCCTCTGTCTAGGGCTGTCCGGAGAGTCCCAGTTTTGATAGTGGCTGGATATAAAACCAGATTTTAGGCAACCCCATAGCTGAAGTTCACAGAGTTCAAGGCATGGACCTTACTTTAAATCCACTGAGAATAAGATCTGCTATCTTCCACCAACACGGAGCCACTATGTCACCAGGACCATGTACAAATAGTTTTTTTCTATAGATTTATGTCCTATTTTCTCCTGGTGCCTCTGCTGCAATACCCTCATTTACACTCTCTATATTTAAATCCTCTTAACGGTATCCACAACAACCTCCAATGTCCTTATCCTGTCCCTAGTGCAAAATGCCTCCTTCTCATCTCTGCTAACTTTTTGGCAAGAGGAGGTGCAAAAGCAGAGATGTGGGTTTTGTATGGCAAGGCCCTGTGTACTAATTCACTGCTCACCCGTTCACTCCTCTTAATCAAGTGGGCAAGCCCTACCTGTTCCTCTCTCAACGAAAGTAATTTTTTCGACATCTTTCTTGTACTCGGCACACCGTTATCACAAAACATAGAGGAATTTGTAGCTTTGAGACTAGTCCACCTCTGTCAAACGTGGCAGACTTTATTCAGTGGACTCAAAATTATTGGGGGGGGTGGGGAGTGAAAAAAGGAATGACAGGACAATGGGCCAAGGGATTTATGGATTCATACACAGACAGAAGGGAATAGACAAGAATTTGCATAACATTTGTTTCCTTGGGGAAACAAGAAAAAATTAAAATACATAAATGTTATAATTCTGCATTTTTCATGTATGAAAATAAAGGCTTGAGGTGAAAATCCATCCTTTTGGCTTACAGCATTCAGTTTGATTTTCAGTTCCTCTCCTCATTTATTAGTTTAAAATATCACATTCAAGGTCATACTGCCTTCAGGAGAGTAATACCAAGGGAAACATAATGTTACAAGCCAGCTTATTGAACTGAGTTATGCGATGCACAATAACTTTTAAAGGGCATACTACATACAAAGCCTTTCAGAGAGAGGGAGAATATGAGATACGTGCTCTCTATTCTTTCATAAATCTAGGTAAATACTGAAACAAATAATGGCTTAAGCAAGGCCTGGATATGGGGCCTAGATTTTCAAAAGTCATTAACATTTCAAAATAAATGTATCTTATAGGAGGTCCTATTACCAAAATGGTAGTTCTGTAGGTGTTTCAAGTTAGGCAGCAAACTTACAACACTGTCAGATTTAATAGTCTCTTTTGAAAGTCCAGACCATAAGAGAGTAGAAAAAAATCAGCTAAAATTCCAGAGTTATAAAAGGGGAGAAGAAACACAAAGGGGAGAACAAACACTACAAGAAGATATTCTACGTTGGAAAAGAGAATACTTGATCATGCACAAGGAAAAAAAGTAATTCTTTCCTTAAAATGTCTTATAGAAAAAGCAGGCATGAAAGACTGAGTACCAGGGAAAGCTGAGCAAAGAAAAAGGAAATTTTTTTTTCCTTCCCAGTCTGCTCCCAATAGATTTTGGAATTATTTGAACACAGTCTATTTATTCAGCATATATCATCTGGACCAGCTATTACACCAAGAATTTGTTCTTCTATCCAAACTTTACTGCTGCTGCATTGAGATGCATCTTGCATTGTCCAACATGGTATTCACTCATCTTAACTGTATAAACATTATACATGTAAATCTGAGCTAAGTTCTTCTACATTTCTTTTACTGTGCATGAAGAAAGACAGACACCTCTGGAGGGCACTGCTAGAGGGTTTATAAGATAAATTATCCCCTGAAGACAGATATTTTCTTCCACTTAGAAAAGGCACCAAGAGAAAACATAATCTTAGGCTTAAAATAACTGGAATTACAGCAAAGGAGTTCCACATGTATAGTCCAAGTGACTTGGCTAGGGCTGTATGTGAAGAACAATAAACTGTGGTAAAACTTACCAGCAGTTGGCCCACCTTAATATTTTCCATTACCTTCCTCTAGATAACTGCTGCCCCAGTATAAAGTTATGCAACATTATATCATGACTATTTAGAATCCATTGTTTATGTAATGATAATTACATAAACTATGATAGCATTTTCTCCTGGTACATCATTATCAGTAAAGTGAGTTGTTTTATGGGATGACATTTTCAGAGATCTAAAACATATTAAGTGCAGCATTGTTTTCAAAGAACTATTAAAAATATCCGTTTATTTTATGAAAGAGAACATTGGAAAAATGATTTGAGATATTTCACTTCTTATCTACCAAGTTAATCCTAGATTATATTAAAAAATAAAAATGAAAGAAACAGAAACAATATTTTTTTCTTTCAGTGGAATGGTAAATTCTACAGCATAACAGTAGAAAAAGATGCACTGAAGATAAGCTTTACGGCTCAGAAGATTAAGTGCATATCCTTTCCATTTGGCAAACATAAATTGTATATTTTAGAACTGGGAGCTAGTCTTTTTTACTAGAGTTTAACAGAGAGAATTTCACTGGGTTTGGATGTTCTGCATTACTCAAGCACTTTGGTTCACCTTCTGACCACCTTAGGAGTGAGACACACGGATTATAAATTAGAATGCTACTTTTATTCCTACTGTTTTGATGGGGAAAAAAGTAGATACAAATACACACACAAGTCACTGTTTGCCCGTGATCTGTCTCAGAGGTGAAAAGAGAATGAAGAACTCATTTGTGCAAAAATTCAACTATTACAACTCCCCTCAAGGGGGTGAAAGGTTCTTATCTACGTCTCATGTGAAACGCCTCAAAAGGAAAGGTTAATATTAAATTATTTTTTTTCCTCAAACATTTTACACATGGAAATGATCAGCTTTTAAATGATGGGAGCTCTTATCTATAATTAGAGAGCTATAAAACTTTTTTCTTCTTTTAAAGCTGTTTAATTCTTTACAATGATGGGATATTTACTCTAAGCTCACACTTACTGCTGTTCTTGCATTGTTACCTGCCAAGAAAACCTCATCCAAGAAAACCTCCAGAATCCTTTAAGTGCTGCCAACCAATTGGCCTTAGGTGAGCTTTGGAGAGTTTTAAAGAGAAACTTCAGTTTGGCAAAATCTTTGGAACATTTATTTGTCTATTTATACAGAAGAGTAAAAAAACAATAATCTGGGAAATAGAGGTGGTTTTTATTAAAACTTTCTTTAAATATAATTAAAAGGATTGGTTATTCATCTATGAGAAAGTCACCACTTTGCTGTTCTGGAGACAGAGAGACTCTGAAATTACTCAAAAAATCGGGAGATTTTATCCCATCACTGCTGGAGGACAGAATGCTACTTACAAGATGCAGAACCTGAGCCAATGCCCAGCTCACCAGCTGCAGATAATCTGGCATCGCTCAGGACATGGGTTGTGTGAGATCATGGGGTACTGCTGGAGGCAGCCTTGCCTGGCAGCAGATGGTACCCCTTACTTTTTTTATTGCTGGTGGCAGCTGAAATGACTGTCATTGTCCTACCCCATTGCCGCACCATTCTGACTCATTTCCCTCCCTTCTTAGGAGAAGAAGAAATGCATGCATTTTCTGTATCAAGTCTATCTTCCATTAATTCTCAAAAGGCCTTGCATACTTCACAGTGCTACAAATCTTAATCCTTAAGTCTCTGGGATCAAAGTAATTTCTGGGAAGAGCATAGTAAAAATACTGGCTGAAGTTTGCAGAGTTAAGACAGAGTTTGAGAAGAAAGCAATGGAGTTAGAACCCAAAAGATGTCCTCTTCCACAAAGCCTTACCTTCCTCTGTCAGATACTGCCCAAATAGATCCTCCCATTCACAGGTGCAACCTACCCAATAAAAAGGGATTGACTAAGGATGGCAGGATGGAGCACTATCCACTGTGTCATACCTTTTTGAATAGTTTCAATTAACAATACTAACTAAGCCTACACTTGGTGTGGTGATGGAGGAGCTGGATAGAAATAAATATATATTATATACATATATACATATAAAATATTATATATAGTATATTTTTTTCCCCACAAGTATTAATGTGCCTCACAGCGATAGGGCTGTAGGTAAGGAATCTTTCCAAGCTGTGCAGCTGAGCAGTTCATTACTACTTTTGCCACCCATGGAGAGTAGTCATATTTGGCCCATTATTAGATTTATGGGCCTGTGAAGAAGACATCTGTAAAGATCACTACGGTAACTAGTTACCATGGATACAGAGAAAGTAGAAATTTTTTTAGTGTGTCTTTTTGCTGTTTTGGAGTCTGCATTCCTTTGAAAATGAAGAGCGACTTAGGTTGCATGGAAGACGACTAGAGGAAGGTTTGGTAGCAGGTCTTTTGAGCATTGAGGTTTCCCAGTAATAAATTCAGGGCTTTAAATCTGTTCTGTCACAAAAGAAAAAAAAATTATAACACATTCCTTTGACTTGTTAGTTTCTAACATCTCACAACAACACTGAAGTGGGTCTACGATGGGACACAAACCTTGAAACAGTCTCTAGGTATGGGGTTATATTTCAATTTTAAAAAATCCCAGTGTAGTAGAACAGGATTTTCAATAGAACTTATTCAGGCAAAGCCTGAGGTCAACAGCTACCTAGTCAATTAAATTTGTCAGGAATTTTGACTTGTTTCTTAAAGGATAAATAGACCAAACTAAACAGACAGACATTGAACAACTGAAAATAGCAACTGACCTAAGTCTATATGACTGATAATTTCAGAACTTAGATTAAATACTGTTACACATATATTAACTTCCCTCAAAAGAATTTACAAATTATTGTTATTTAGGTTTCATGGTAGCTCTGGGGGTAATAAGATTTTGTTTGTTTGTTTGTTTGTTTTACAGGTGGAAAACAAAACAAAACAAAAGAAAATAAATGGTGGCATTGAAAGCTAAACACTCTCCAGAGCAAGAGTTGTAACAGAGCTCAGAAGCGAGCTGTCCTTTCTCATTCAGACTCCTGTCCTCCCCACTTTCTTGCTTTTCTATTGTTTATAAATAGAGTTATCTCAGTGGAAAAGGCACTTCTGTAGTTGAAGATTACTTATAACAGATCTTGGGCCAAATTCATTCCTGATGTAACCACGGTGACGCCAATGTGGATACTCTTGAGAGTCATTTATTCCTTGTTTACTCCTTCAAATCTTCTGAGAATGAGAAATGACTGAATTAAATAACTTAATTTTTTCCAGTGTGCAAATTCCATAATCTCTCCTGGAAATTGTTCTAGTGGTGAGTCAAACAATTCCTTATTAGAACCCATGGGACCTTATGATCTAGTGGAGGAAACAAAGAAATAAATACATTATAACATCCAGTTCATACTCTGTTAAGAGGCATGTTAACACATTGCAGTTCATACTCCTGCACAGGAAGACAGTGTTCAAGCTTTTGGAGTAACTGAAAAACAAATCTTGAGGCAAAAGTGTGATTCAATAACAATGTCAGAGTTCAACAAAGCCGGTCTCCTGTTTCATATGAGCTTCTCTGACTCTGCCCACAATGCTGAGGAGTAGAAAAAATAACACCAGAAAATAAATGTAATCCAGCCTTACAAGGATTTGCATGCATCTGGGAAATTTTGGTCACTATGAAAGAGTCTAAAGGACATGATATTACTTTTTTGTAAGTTCCCAACTACTGGATGCCTTCCTGTCAAAAGTAAAGATATATAAAGATATGTGCCTTGATCTGGGCAGGTTACAATCTGAAATCAGTGAAAAGGCAATGTGAGGGGTATCAATAGATGAAAATGGAAGTAGAATGCATGATGAAGAAGGGCAATAGAGATGTTAGTGAAGCATGGAGAATCATCATGATCATTCCCCTGGCAATATCCAGAAAAAAGTAAATGTGTACACACTGCTCACAACTCTACATTTTGTAAACTACAAAATATAAAATCTCCCAACAACCTATAGTAAAGTACAAAAAAGCAAACCCTATAAACATCATAAAGAGACATAGGAAGAGGTCAGAGGTATTTTTGATGTCTTAGATACATGAAACAAGTTAGCTGGAAATGCCCTGAAAACTGTAGGAAGTGCACACAGGAAGGCCCAAAGTTACAATGGTGGTAACACCAAATCTGAACCACTAGAGACAAGGTAATTCCCCTTTCCTTGCTTTTAGATCAGATCCTTGGAGAAAAGTGGAGTGGATCTGTCTGTCTTTGTTTAAAGACTGGAAGGATACAGTAAGAAATTGGAACCAGTCATTAGAGAGTGCTGAAGCTGCCATCACTACTTGATGATTTTATGGTTTCAACTTCCAGGCATATAGAGATATGCATCAAAACTCCAACACTGCTGGTTTAGTCACTACCTCCATTAAAACCATTACAGTAGTCTTGCAGGAGGTGGTATTTTGAGAAGAATGTGGGGTTTAACCATATTTTGGAAAAAAAAGTGTCTGCAGATCCTCATTTTCCCTTTGCTTACTCCTATAAGTAAGGAGTTAATTCCAACAAAGTCGAATATTTTCTCCATGTATATATTTTCTCCATGTATAAAGCTGCTATAAGTTGGAGACTAATTGTTTTAGAGAATCTAGAGATGGGTTAAAAAAGAAATATGAAAACTAATTAAGTATATTATTCCTTCTCCCTCTGTTCATACTAGAAAAGGTTGAAGACCTAGTAGGAAGAGAAATTGTTCTGTGGTGTTGCTCACAAATATGTGTGGGCGGGTAATTACACTCCATCTGAGGTAATAGCTAACTATGAAAATTTGCATGCATATAATCAATATTCTTTTACTGGTGGTATTTATTGGAAAGTGGAATAATTATGGAAAAACAGAAAATAAGGCTAACGGGACCTGTGGAGGTCATAAGATTATTCCCTACACCTAGGCAAAATAAACTATATCTAAAATATCTGAAAGAAGGTTTGGGAGTTCTCATTGTCTGCAATATTCTTGTTGCCTGGACAAAGGATGAGAAAAGTACATTACAAGGCACAATTTTGCATGCTTGAGTTTTAAATGTCCAAAGACTTCTTTATGTTTCAATCATTTGATAATATTTGACTTGCAGGGACTGTGATAGCATCAGTGTCACATATAAAGATGGTAACAAATTTCTTCGTGATATTCTGAGAGTGAAAATATGTCATAGTACTTAACAATAGAAAATTAATCCCTGCTCTAAATCTCAGTTAACTGTAGAAGTTTATAGGTATAGGTATTTATTTATGTAGGTAAATGTTGTCCTGGTTTCGGCTGGGATAGAGTTAATTTTCTTCACAGAAGCTAGCATAGTGCTGTGCTTTGGATTTAGTACCAGAAGAATGTTGATAACACACTGATGTTTTTAGTTGTTGCCAAGCAGTGCTCAGACTGCTCAAGGACTTTTTGAGCTTCTCCTGCTCGGCCAGGTGCATAACAAGCTGGGAGTACAGCACAGCTAGGACCCAAACTGTCCAAAGAGCTATTCCATACCATAGAACGTCATGCTCGGGGGGGTTGGTGGGTCGGTCGGTCGCTCGGGTACTGATCGCTGCTCGGGATGGGCTGGGCATCGGTCGGCGGGTGGTGAGCAATTGCATTGTGCATCATTCGTTTTGTATATTCTGTATATTTTGTTATCATTCTCATTATTACTATTATTATTATGTTCTCTTATTAAACTGTCTTTATCTCAGCCCTCGGCTCTAACCTTTTTTCCCCTTCCCGATTCTCTCCCCCATCCCACTGAGGGAGGGGGGGGGAGTGAGCGAGCGGCTGTGTGGTGCTAAGTTGCCAGCCGGGTTAAACCACGACAATGTACAGGTATATATTTACATATATCCTCAGATAGGTTATTCTGTCCATAGACTAACAGTTTAGGGTACATGTAGAAGAAAAAAACAGAAAGTGCACAAAAAATGCTCCATTTGTAGCCCAAGTGAGAAATTTTATTCATGTGAGCAGGAATGATCAGCTGTTAGAATCATACCATTTGAACTTTTCTTTATCCAGAAGAATAATGGGAAACAAATCAGTGACTCTTGTATATCCTGTGTGAAGACAACTATGAAATAGTTCTACTGACTGGGAGCATGATATTTAATTTCGTTATAGCTTATTCAATTATGATAACAATAGGCTCTGTTTTAAGTAGTTTGCAGGTTAGCAGAGAAGGGGTAGAATTATATTAGCCATTTGGCTGCATGACCAAAAACCTGGAGCAGATTCAAGTACTTTCATATCTTGGGAACAAAGATGAAGCATGTTCTCAAAATGTATATAACAGTCCTTCAGTGCATTTTAATTAATTGTTTGTGGTCATTATTTCAGTTTGGCTTTGCTCTTGTCACATGGTTGGGGCATATTCTTGCTACACACTCTAATAATTATTTTTCACTCCTAAAGCATTTCATTGTGCATTGACTTCTATTTCCAGTAATTTTTTTTTCACACAGGTCCTGGTTAATCACTCATTTATGGTACCTGCAGCTTCTTCCTCACTCATTAATCAATAATTATTTGAAGCGTGCCTTTTGTTTTGGTTGTGATTTCTAGTTGCTTTGTTTCACTGTGCTTTCTTTGATCTGTTTTTCTGTAAAGGAAACAAACCAATCAATTCCAGCAACTGTGTGAGCATGAAATGTATGGCTTGATTATCAAAAGTGTGAGCTGCTATGGAAAGGCAATTATTCAGGAAGTCTGAAATGGCTTTTAGGGTAAGCAGAAAGGCAAGGAAAAGGATTAATAAGAAAAGCATGTCCAGGTGCTTGTCCACAAGACTTGAAGGGTGAAAAGGGCACCACCTAACTTCAGACATGTGCCTTACCTGGCAAAGCTGGTTGGGTAAAGGTCCCGCAAAAAAAAAAAAAAAAAAAAAAAAGAAAAAGCCAGAGAATAAAATAGTCTATGTGAATTATGGGGAAAGGGGAAATCCAGGACTGGGAACTGAAATAGGCAGCTAAACTCTTTGAAATTATGTATACAGCCTGAGTGGGACTCATCTTGAATATTAAGACACCTTAATGTAGGTGGTTTAATATGCAACCTGAATGTAAATCTCAGTGTCTATCAACTGTCTTGGGAGACTAACCAGCTAATTTAGCCAATAAATAAGATGTTTAACATCCAGTGATACAACTGTTCCCCAAGGAGGCCATTTTCTCCTAAATATAGAGCCCAGTACAGTTCTCTTTACTGAAAGATGCATTGAAAATTTCTGTTGAATTCAGCGGGGGTGGAGGTTGCAGATTGATGGCAGCAGATTTACACCTGGAGAAGAGCGAGAGCTGTTCCTGGTGCTGACCTCAGAACCCTCCCACCACCGGTTGCATATTTACGGCACTTAGTTTGGTTAAAGGTTTAAGAGCTGTCAATATCTTTAAAGTGTGATTTGTTAATGACTTTTTTTGCAAAACAATCTAGTGGTAGCTATAAAGATATTATTAGCTGGGTGGTCAGTCTGTTTGGATATTTCCATGTCTTGAAGCTCAAAACTACCCATGACAGGACAAGGGGTAATGGTTTTAAACTAAACCAGGGTAGGTTTGGACTGGATCTAAGGAAGAAATTCTTTACAATGAGGGTGGTGAAACACTGGAACGTGAACTCCACCAGAGAAGTAGTGGAGGCCCCATCCCTGGAAACATTCAAGGCCAGGTTGGATGGGGCTCTGAGCAACCTGATCTGGTTAAAGGTGTCCCTGCTCACTGTAGGGGGGTTGCACTAGATGACATCTTCTAAAGGTCCCTTCCAACCCAAAACATTCTATGATTCTATGATTCTATGACTGTCTCCACTTTCTACATCTCTTCAGTATCTTATAGAAGAAATCAAAATCTGATCCATCATAATTTGCAACAAAAGAAAGGGCATAGCTTAATTTTCCAATGAAGTAGAAATATATAGAAATTTGTGGAAAAAATAGGGCTTAGATAAACAGTAGGGACTCAGGGCATTGGTATTTAAGGTGTTACTATGCATGTAAGTTACTTTGCACTTCTACTTTTGAAGGTAAGTAAAACTGAATTATCTCATTTTTGCCATGAGGAGTACATACAAACATTTTTCTACCACTCAGCAGACAGAATAGTTAATAACTTGTTATAGCACTGTAACTTGCTCGTCTGTCTGAAGACGATTTAACTTACTGTTCTGCAGTTTTATTTTGCTGAGGAAAAATCAATATGCACAATCTGTCAGGAGTCCAAATTATTACACTTATTCCATCGCATGTATTATTGAGTAGGCAGTTTCTTGTAATGAAGTTCTTGGCTTAAGTTTGTAAGGTATATTAAGAAGTAGTGAATGTAGCTCAGAATAAGCCAAAACAAGAAATGAAATTGTCAGCTGGGCAATTTTAGTCATTGGCCTATGTGAGAATATCACTGCTTGGAGAAGTCTCATCAGAAAAAAACATTTTACAGTGAAGAACAGGCTACGAAGACTCTCTTGAGTCTTTGGTCTAACAGCACTTGATCCATTACTACAGTGATCCTACAACACATGCAGATACCAAAAGGAGTGATTCTAAATGTACAAAATGTGCTATGACAGAATGTTCCTCCAGAAGCCAATACACTGGTGAAAAGGAAGTGATTCTCAACAGTGTAGGGGAAATCTTCCAATTGAAGTTATTAATGGAAAGCCATTGGAGTTGGTTCTAATCCCTTCTTGTTCCCACCATATTTACTGTTCTCCCACTAGTGGTCTAAGTACAGGCAACCATTCCCATTAACAAAGCAAGCAGTAACTGGCAAATATGCTTACCAGAGCAGGATTCAACAGATCAATTGCCAACATCTACATTTGAATAGCCCTCAAAATTTTTGTAGTAACAGATACAAATAGACAATCCTAGAGAACAATGTCTCTCATCTGAAAGCAGGCACTTGAAATAGGTCTGATGAGTCATTCCCTCAAAAAGCCAACTTTTGCCCATTGAATGTGAAGGCAGCTTTGGGACAATAGCTGAGACAAAAATACCTTTGGCATACAAATCTCAAGTTCCATGAAAAAACTCCATGCTGTCTCTCTGCAAAAAAGCTCCTGATATTGTTCTCATCTTCATATCAAGGTACAGAAGAATAACCAAGGAAGTTCAAACAATGCCACCTTCATAGCAGGCTCACAGAAATCCCATTATATCCCAGAAAATAAGGTCCAACCAGTTCACTTTCTGCTGTGCCACTGCTAAGCATGTTAAATCTACCTCTAATGAGAGACTGAATGAAGGTTTGAATAGAAACAGGGCAGAAACAGAAGGACACTGCATGATGCTTGATGACTCTTATTGTCATTTCACACAAATGATAGACTGGGTGACCACAGTCTCCATGTGTAAGTAAAAGGGAGAGTCTGGTCGTGATTCTCTGCAGCAGGTCCCAGGTTGGAGCACTGTTCCCAGATCACACTTCTCTTGGGAAAGCTTTGTGCATTCCATGAGTTCATAGCCCTGTCAGCTGATGAAAAAAAGCAATGTCACAGACTATGGGAGCTGTTGTGGGGTAGAATGGGAATCGGCAGGTATATTACAAATCCTTCATCATACCAGGCTGATAAAACATGTCCTTAACACAGGCTAGAATCTTACTTTCAGTCTGTATTGGTAGATCCTATTATATTAACTTTTCATACTTTATGAATTCATTAGCAACAGAAGCCCAAACCTGAGGAATTGTAGAAAGGAACAATGTTTGTATTTTGTCTTTATTAACTACTAGCATATGTACCAGTATCTTCTACATCCTTCTAGGCTTTTATAAGCTGAAGCAGAGATCATAAATTATTGCTGTACTGTCCTTTCCTTGCCTTTGCGTAATTTGACTAATACAACCAAACTCTGCGGATGTGTGTGTGTACAGTAATCCTGTAGTTTCTCTGTTGAAAACAACCAAACATGTCTCTGTGTTTTTCATAGGCTGATTAACATCCTTCAGCAAACAAACCTTCCTTTATTTTTTTTAGAGGACTCTCTTAGGAAAAATGACTAGTTCTCAGCCTCTCTCTTTCCATCGAGATTCTTAGAATCACAGAATGGTTTGGGTTGGAAAGCACTTTTAAAGGTCATCTAGTCCAAACCCCCTGCAATAAGCAGGAACATCTTCAACTAGATCATGGTGCTCAAAGCCCCAACCAACCTGACCTTGAATGTTTCCAGGGACAGGCTATCTACAGTCCTCAGGACAATCTGTTCCTGTGTTTCACCATAGTGATTCAGTGGGTCCTTTAGGTTCAGACTAAGAAACCTGAATGTATATGGCTGTATGCAAACTGAGGTGGGCTTCAGCTACCTCAGTGCATGTCCCTAGGGCCACTTGAGCTATTACCTCACCTCCTGCTTCTATTCCAATATTGTCACTACAATAAGCCTGTGCCACATCCTCCAGCCCTGCATGGGTGTCTCAGATACTCAAGGAATCGCGAGGACACTAGATATCTGTCTCTATACAATAAACCCCTTTCCTCAGTGCCTCAGCTTCCACAGTAGCCCATGAAGTCAACACATTTACTGAAGCCCTGAAAGTAATTCCAGTGACAAAATGAAGATGTCTGTGGGTAATGACCTGCACTCAGAAGTCTTCTGTTTTTCATCACTGATTATGTAGGGAGCCTGGGTGACTAACTTAAACTGAACATGGAATTTTTAGGTAGCTATATCAGGTATTTCCACTGAAAGGATTGAAATTATTTTCACAAAGAGAGGGTTTTAGAGCAATTTGAGATCCTTCAGGGGATCAAGTTGCCAGTCTAGATAGACACAGACCTTCTGTAGGCCCCATGTCGGAATGTCTTGCTACCTAAGACACCTAGAGATATCTGTTTACGTGCACCTGAATCTGGTCCTAAAAATCTCCGAAGTAGTTCCCTAATTCTCTTGCTTCAGGAATTTATTGGACATTAGAATGCAATTTGCATGCAAAGTCTAGGGTTCGATTAGGTTTTCCCTGAAATGCAGTCACTGCCAGTACAGAGAAATTCAAAGTCAGTCAGTGCTGTCTTAATCCATGTTCCCCACTAGAAATAAAGATCCCAGAAACCAGTCAACTGTGCCATTGATTCCAACAAGAATTGAATTCACTCGCTTACTGCTTTGTTTTTCTCAGTGAGACAAACAATCTAAAGAAGCAATAAAGACTCACTTTAGTCAGAAGATACAACAGACAGCCACAGAATATGCCATGGGAATAGGAACAATAGACCATCTTCACAGAATTACCTTTTAAATGAATATCCAGCTGTCTGACACCCGACTCACTCATTTTTACAGAAATATAACATGTTTTTAGGACCCTTGTGAAAACACAGTTTGCATGCAAGGACATGCTTTAATTCAGCACTGAAATGTATCTGCTTCGGCAGAAGACTGCAGCAGCTGCCGGATGGGATACAGCACAAGCACACAGTGTAAGAAAAGGTGCAAAGATCTGATGAAAATCATACTCAAATCATAGATGGTCATTCAGTTATCATTCAGATGAGATGTTAAATGTCTTTTGGGGATTTTTTTTCTGCCACGGTACTATAGACATAAAAAAGCTAAATGTACATTGTCACAGCTTCCATCTGTCCATGACTGCAAATACCAACAGATCACAGCAGCCCAGGAAAGGCCATCACTCATTTCATCACAGAATTTTTACTGCTATTCAAAGTTCATTTTTTAACTGCAGTGACCTGTTATATCACGCTTGCAATTACACGTAAAGCTTACAATTGCAGCTTGGGGCAACATGAATTAAAACAATCCCCCTGTCCCACAGGTAAAATCCATTGCAAATGCAGCTACTACACCTTGCATTTGAAAATGGTAATTTAAAACAAAACCAAAAGCAACCCCCCCCCCCCCCCAAAATAATGAATAAATATATGGGGCAAACCCTCGCTTCTTGATGGCTTCTGCATATACTGTAAAGAAGCTGCCCCTGTTTACTCTGATCGGTTTTTCATGGTACATCATGTAGGCCATGTAGTGGAAGGTAAGGCTGGTCTTCTTGATACTGTTTAATTCTGGATTAAAAAAGAGAGGCGGTGTAGTTTAATGAGCTAGCTGTCACCATAGAAACGAAGCACTCAAAAGTGGAACTGTGTAAATAATTGATATTTTGTTTCAACAGTTAACAAAAAAAAACAACAAAAAAACCCCCCCGCTATTCTGCTCAATTAAGTGAGATTTTTCTTCTCTTTGGCTGACCTGATATAGAGAGTTGGAAAGGCAGTAGGAAATTTTATTTTTAGCTTTTTATTTTTAATTTTAATATTCTTTGTTTTTTAACCTTAATTAAATTTAAGTAGCAATACTTCTGAAACACTGTTCTGTCATGAAAGGTCAATACATTTTTATTTTCCAAATTTGTTAATGGTCATTATTTTTTGACCTAAATTCTTAAAAAAATTAACCTGAAGCTGCATTTTTCAATGACTAAACCACTTGCAGAAAAATACTTTTATTCAGTCCCCCTCCCAGAAAATAATCTTATCTGAGTCAGTATCTTTCCCCGTTGTCCAGACAAATTCCATTCCACCTTTTATTTTCTTTTCACTTATGTTCCTCGGCTATTAAAGAAGGTCTTCCTGTCAATTCTGGATATTGCAAAAGTAATAGCTTTGAAAGAACCGGGCAGGAATTATTTCAATGAATATACTATGGGATGGGAATAGTGGCTCATACACATGCTTTGCAGTTAATGGTGTTTTTAGAGCTGTAGCCATTAAGTTCCAGTACTTTTCCTTCCCTTCGTTTCCCATCTGAATGGAAGTGCAGCAAATGCTGAGGAGGTGGCTAAACTTAGATTTGTTAGCAGGGCTTTCAAAGGAGGCAGTCCTCATTTAAGCCACCAAAATGCTGCTGAATGTGTCGGCAGAACCTGTTCATGCTGTCCAAGGAGATAAGAGAAATTTCTGCTCCATTACAGCAATTTTTGCATCTTTTCTCTGAGTCATCTTAACCAACCGTTCCCAGGCTGATGATCACCTCACCTAAGTTTTAACTATCTTAGAGAGTCCTTATAGCTTAAGTTGCTCCTCAGCTTCCCTCTTGAGTCAGTAGAGAGAAAAAGGCCATTCCTGAGAACAATTTTTCCCACAAATGCCAAGAACCCATACCAGTTTGAATGGAATAGCTCTAAGGAAAGACTCACAGCTCTTCAGTGGCTGCTTAGGCTTACTTTAGACTAGAAAACTGAGGTGTTAGTTACCAAAATCAAGAGAGACAAATCTCATCCCTGGAGACTAAACAATGAATAAGAACTAGTAGCATTTGAGGTTAAGACTCTTAGGACAGAGACTAAAGTATACAGCTCAGGTACCAGGGATTTCACAGGTGTTGTGTTCCGACAGAGACCTCTACAGGATAGCTGTCTGAAAGGAGCATGGATCCTAGCCCTGGTATCACATGATCCTTATCTTCTATCTTTAAATTCTTGCTTGTTTCTACCATCTCAACATGAGGTTAGTAAAAGACACTTTATGCAGTGTCACATGGATAAATCCATCAGCACAAAAAAGCATCCTTCACCTAAGACAGATGTATTCAGGCAGATCAAAGCTATCCAAGTCAGTATCCTGGCTCAAATAGGAGCCAAGTAGAAAACATGTAGGTGTGGAGACGTATTCTTAGCTATACCCTCCCAACTCTAGGAATTCAATAGCTTTTAAAAGCTGAGTGTGAGAAGAACAGACCTAGTCCTATTGTTCTTGTGCACAGCTGCATCAATGAGGGAGACACATGCTCACATACATAGGCACACAATGAAGTAATGTCTTCCCAGTGGTGTCAAGGGAAATAAGAGCAAATAATTAAAAGGTTCTGAAAGAACAGGAGGCTGATGAAACACCCAATAAAAATCTAAAACTAAAAAACCCTGCTCCATCACCATATGAAGATGGAAACATTTTTTTCAAAGTCTGCTGTGATTTTATCTCTCCTTGCATTACCACCATTACCTTGTAATTACCACCTCCCACCCGCTTGGCACCCTTACCAGTTTCTTCCTGGTTAATTTACAGGGTAACTTGCTGATAGGATTCCTCTTAGCAAAGATCATTGTAGGCATCACATCCTGGCAAAAACTTATTTCATTTGAATTTCTTGACTTGCCTGGCAATGCTACTGCCCTTCAACATTTTTCAGAGGAAGGACAGGAGGAATGGGGCCAGCTAACTAGGACTACAAGTTAAAGATTAATTTGACAGTGAGTCATGAACCGCATAATCACCAATGAGTCTTCATCACTTCTATTTCTATTCAAATACTTGCACTGTGTTCACTATTATCATCCCTTGGCTCATTCTAGATTAGTCCATTTTAGGCATGATAAACATTAAATCAGAGGCCCAAATATGCAGATCACTCAACCATTTGAGAGAGCACCTCATTCAGGGGACAGGTCCAGAATATCAAGCCCCAACAGTGGAAATCAAGACAGGTAACAGGTTGGGAAAAGTCTATCATGCCAATCCACAGATAGAGAAATGTTCTACACTTCATTAGCAGGGCTATTTCCAGCATGGGATTTCTCTCAGTGGCATATTTCCTGGCTGTGATCTTGTGCTCCCATGGACAATATCAGATGCAACTGGTCAGTAGATCCCCGATCAAGCCAGACAAATGTGAAAGGCCCTTGGATTTACCACTAAGGGAGATGCAACCATACCAGGAAGCAGAAAACATCTGGGAGATTCTCTCTGTCAGCGCATGCCTGTGGCGAGTGTGAATGTGCAGGCTGCTGAACACTTGCCCATCTTTTGAGGTCACCACTCGAGGAAGCATTGGTTGCAAAACTTGCTCACACAAGTATAAGCAGATCTACTACAGTTAAGTATGTGGACGGTATGAAGAAGACACCTAAATATCAAAACATCCCATGGTAAAAATCATGGTCCTGATTTTTTTGGGTAATCCAGATGTTTAGCATGATGTAGTCAGTATAATAGACCCAAATGTTAAAGGCAGGAGTTTTCTGATAAATTGTAGACATCTACAGTGTAAATATGCACAGTTGAGATAGTCATCCTTACTTCCATGTATGTCCATAGAGAAAAAAAGGCATCATCTGATCTACTTTGAGAATTAAATGAATTATGTCTCAAGCTCTACTTATTAGATATCCAGAGCTACAAATGAGCAAGGTGACTTGCTCATTTGTGGTGGAGATACATTTGTAGACATCAACATTTGATTAGATGAATCCCATGCTATGTGTACATGACCCAGGAAACTGTCATTCAGCATCTGAGTAACTCCTGTGCCATTTTTTCCTAGCCTCAGGGTTGGGAACAGGTCAACAGAGTCTGGATGGGAAAAAATGAAAATGAAAAAAGGTGCTCATGGATCAGCAGTGAGCTTTATCAATTCTTGTCAGGCAGGAAATCCCTTGAGGACTGCTGACACCTAGAAGATGGTCCAACAGGAATTAAGGCAGTTCTACAATAGAACAGGGACAAAAACTCAAACAAGGGAGACTGGAAATACTGTTGTGAGAAATAGCCTGGCTCCACTGTCTGAAGAAGCTGAGTATGAAGTAATCATTCCCCTCCCCTCCCTCTTTTCTTTTTTGCCTTTGGCTTTCATTATTTCACTTTATCACTTTAATTCTGTCTCCAGAGCAAAGGAGTCAGATTTTGGGTCCTGCTGAGATTTCATTTACTTCAAATTCTCTTTTTCATTCAGGCTGTAGATGATTGTTGAACAGGGGTGGACATACAGGGTCAGCACTTGCTCCTTATTTCTTGTTACATAAAGGCTCCTGAAGAATTTAAAGCAGTTAAGAGGAAGAAGCCATCATAAAACTCATGGAAAAAAACAAACACAAAATCTCAAGGTAATCATTGCCTCTGAAGCATTATACGAATTACATAGCAGCAGAAGGAGGGAAAACAGTGCTGTGAAGAATAAAACAGTAATGAACATAACATCTGGGCATGAGAGGCAGAGGAGGAAAGAAAGGGGAAAACATCAGAGCACTGAAAATTTGGAGCTGGAATCGTTCCATAGTACAGTGTCTGCCTTGCTTTTCATGACCCGTAGTTGCAATTGCAGCATCAACATCGTGCTTGTGTTGGACCTCACCCAGAGGAGCTCTGGGGAACCATTTAGTTTATGTCTGTGTTCACAGATGCTGAACACAGCAAGGGGGCAAAGCAAAGGCAGGAGAGTTGAATTATTGCAAAATGTAGGAACCCATAAGATGTTCTCTTTTAACTCCAAAGTGCATTGTTTCCATGCAGTACTTTTAGGCACGAGAAATATCAGTACAGAAGACGAGGTCTCTAAACAGGAGCAGAGAACCTACTATTAGCATTATTATTTTTTGAACCACATGGGCATCTTGGAGTAGGATCTGTGACATTATTGTTCTAGATACTGTAGAAATACAGATCACAAAGATGATCCATGTCCCAGAATCAAGTTTTATATGTGATCATTTGTCTTTGTGTCACATGCAACAGAAGAATATGGAGCTACCTTGCTTACAGAGGTTACTGTACTTCAGCTCATTCGGAGGATTTTTTTAAGTCACGGTAACTTGAACATGTGCCTGAGCCTCTACAGACCCCCTAAAAACTCATGATCCTATTTTATACCCTGCAGCCCTTCTGAGGAAAAATAAATCCTCAGAAAAATTATATATTGAATTGTTCTATGGAAATTTGCATGCAGAAGTAGTCAAAGGGAGGAAGAGGCAGTTTTATGCCTCTTCTTGCTCTTGAGTAAACAGAAGTTTACTCACCAGCCAGGAGGGATTTCCTCCTTCTTTCAGCTGTTTCTGACAAGCAAGGGAGTTATTTCTTACGTTTCTCATTCTTTGAAGGGAAACAAGTTAATATCCTATTTCTCCACTACCTGCCATCATTAGTAAGCCTTAGTGCTGCAGATGAATAACAAAACCCAAATGCTGGGCAATTTTCACTTCTCCCAAGTGAAAAATAGGTTGTCTGCAGCAGGTGGAAATTGGGAGGAATCAACACACTGCAAATATGACTGCTTAATTTATGGGCAGTTACTACTTGTTCAGGGACTTTCATAATGAAACTTCTCCAAAAACTGTTTGATAACTTAACCTGAATGGCAGGTTCAGCTTTAGTGAATACTGCTCCATTCCACTAATAGACCAGGGGCAAAAGTGCTTTTGGAGAGAACAGTAGTTCTGTTTTTTTCCTAAATACTTCAGAGTGTGAATGCACCATGTGTGGAGTATCCCATGTTTGTACACCTCTTGATAGCAGGCAGCAACAAGGTCTCGTTCAAAACAGATTAAGTAGTATCTCAACAACACTGAGCAAACAGTGAGAAGGTGGTAGAGCTCTGCTGATGTTCTGTCCTTTAACTATGGTGATAAGGTTTTGTTGGGAATGAGCAGGATCTGGCTTGAAATAAGTGTCATGCAATGAAAGGTGAGTCTGGAAGGTCAGGACTTAAAGGCGATAGAGTGGAATGGTATAGTCCCAGAGGTGAAATGAAATACATGTAAAACATGTCTACAATAATTTTTAAAAGGTAGAGAGAAAGGGCAACAAACAGGATCCATGGAATGAAATAGCTTTCAAGCCGTGGCATTCAAGCCAACAAGAAATGTGCCAGGATTCTTCGCTGGAAAACAAAAGTCTTTGAGGGGATGTGGCTTCTTTACCCAAAGCCACATAAACTGTGGAACTCGTTGCCACAGGATGTGGTGAACAACTAAAAAATGCGCGGTGAGCCTGGGAAAACCTTTACAGTGATTCAATTAAAAAATATTGGGAGAACAGAATAAAGAGCAGCTGGGTTCTGCTGCTGAGCTAGTGCTTGAAATGATTCAGTCTCTGCCTGCCTGAGTGGGTGATACGTTTCAATCGCACTGAGTTGCAAAAGTCTTTCCAACAGCTCTGGACCTCCTGTATCTCTGAGCTGTGGTCTTTGAATTTGGAGCAGGCTGGGGGGGGAGTTCAGTCTGAATAGTCCCCTAACTACCAGGGTTATTCTGCATATGAGTGACAAAGAACAAACTAGCTGGTGAAATAATCTCTCCTGACCTGGGAAAATCTATGAATTCTTGAATCCAAATAATAGTCATTGCATAATCATAAGAAGTAGGGCTTATAGTCAACTGCCGGCATCATTCTGGGGGTAGGGGAGAAGAAACAGGTTTTTTCTCCCTTTTGTCCATGCTTCTGGACCAGGGAAGAATTGGGAAGCTCTTCTGTAATGCACTAGAAGGGTCTCAAAAACACTTCACTGGGGCTGAAATGAACTGCCTGAAGTACGTGCTTTCCTCAGCTCCACCAAACCACACAGTTCATTTGCCCAAAACTGTAAGCAGAACAAAAGTGAGCTTATGTATGCGGTTAATAGCAGGACTCTGATGGAAATACTCCTAGCAGCTAAAATGCAGCATGGCTTGCTTCAGAGGATGTTTTGGTAACACAGAGATCTGCATCCTGCCCTCCCTTTCTTCTGGGCTAAAATATATGGTGAGGAAAAGGGCAGAGAAATCTCCCCTCTTTTATCACACACACAATGTGTTTTATCTGCTTTTCTCTGAAGTTTTACTAATTCTAGTCGCAGTAGAAGCAGTTTGGACAGGACTCAGAAAATAGGCCCTGATTTCCAATTAGTTTCTTTGTCATTCTTTGCCCTTCTCTCGTTGGTGCTGGCCATAGGCAGTGCCTGCTGCAGTCAGTGGGAAATGAGACAGGATATTAAACATTTAATTTCTTCTTTGCTTGCTGCCTCAGTTTCTTATCTTGGCAACAGCACAAGTATTCTTCATCAAGATTACAGTCATCACAATGTTAATCCCTGTAAAGGTCTTCAGATCACGTGAGAGAGAGGCACAAATTTTACTGAGCTTACGAGGGGGAATGAGCTGTTACGGAACAGACCAATGATGCACTTAGTCTCATGCCCAGTCCCCAGTAGCTGTTCCCACCTGCACCAGCAGAAGGCATAAACCCTATCAAGGCCATTCCAGGCACACTGTTTCTTTTCTTTTTTATTTCCTTGGTTTTTGGGTTTTTTTTTAGTTTTTGGATTAATTCTGTGTATATGTGTTACTGCATCACCTAAAGTAAAGAAGCAAATTCCTGACTTCTGATAATAATTGTCCTGGTACATCCCTGGAGTACTGCACCTGGAGCCCTGCATCCAGCTCTGGAGCCCTCAGCACCAGAAGGACATGGACCTGCTGGAGCGGGTCCAGAGGAGGGCTACAAAAATGATCCGAGGGCTGGAGCACCTCTCCTACGAGGCCAGGCTGGGAGAGTTGGGCTTGTTCAGCCTGGAGAAGGCAAGGCTGCGGGGAGACCTGATTGCGGCCTTTCAGTACCTAAAGGGGGCCTATAGGAAAGATGGGGAAAATCTTTTTAGTAGGGCCAGCTGTGACAGGACAAGGGGTAATGGTTTTAAACTGAAGCAGGGTAGGTTTAGACTGGATATAAGGAGGAAATTCTTTACAACGAGGGTGGTGAAACACTGGAACAGGTTGCCCAGAGAGGTGGTGGAGGCCCCATCCCTGGAAACATTCCAGGCAAGGTTGGATGGGGCTGTGAGCAACCTGATCTGGTTAAAGGTGTCCCGGCTCCCTGCAGGGGGGTTGGGCTATATGACCTCTAAAGGTCCCTTCCAACCCAAAGCATTCTAGGATTCTATGATCACCACTGATCAATTTTTTGTCATTATCATGTTTCTCTAAGCTCATTTAACTTCAGTGACTGCACTTCTTACAGTAAGATATTTGCATTGACATTGCTGGAAACCCCTGGAGGCAAGACAGGAAAGGTTTAGAAACCATCAGTTCAATGTACATGGTCTATCCCAAGCCGAAACTCACCTGGGGAAGAGTCATTGAAAGGGTTCAGGGCAGCTGCCCTCTGTATCTTCTCCAGACAAGTCTCTTGCTCCTTTTTAATGACGCAGTTGGAATGGGTTGCTGTAACCTGAAATGTGGAGAAAGAACAATTACAAACTTAATATAACTAGTGAGTTTGTGAGGAAACATCAGTAAGTTTTGAGGTCCCATTCCCAAAAGAAAAAGAAATAAAAGCATCCTTAGAAGATGAGAGGAAACTGAGAGGAAAAAAACTCTCTTTTTTTTTTCCTTGTTTTTTTTTTCTTTGTGGTTTTTTTTTTGTTTGTTTGTTTTTCAGAAAGCTTAAGGCCAAACTATGTATTTATAGTCCTCATAAATTGCTTGGTGTTTTCATGTTTTTCTCCCTGTCAAAGTATAACTTCTAATGTGTTTGCTTCATTTTATTGTATTCCTTCCTCTTATAAGGCTGACGCAAAGGTACCTCTCTATAAAGAAATAATTTAAAGAAGAATTAGACATCAACTGAGGCTCGGTTTGATCCTCCATCAGTTTCTTATGAATCTTGCACAATCCATTAACTCCACTCAGGACTCAAAACTACATTAAAAGCTCTTTCTTTTAGTCTTTCACCCTGTCCATTCCTTAACGTTTCCTTCTTCCTTTATTCCCAGTGAATACAAGGCTACTTTCTTGCCAAAAGAGAATGCAATGCCAATTAAACTGAGATGACTTGATCCAAATCCTTTCTTTTTCCTTTTTCTTTTTTTTTTTTTTCCTTTTTTTGCTATTAAGGCTCTAGGGCAGTCCACTACAAGGAAAATGCAGTCTATGACAGGAACATTGCAGCCAACAGAATATAGGCAATCCCAAAGCAGCAACAAAATAAGATTGGGACCCAGTCCCAGAAATCAATACAAGATTTCATTCCTGTTGTAGAAAGTGGTCAAGGTCAATTCAGGGGAAATACAGCCTCAGGTTTCATTAGATCATTTTATAGGGGCACTGCTAAGGTTCAAATCACACTCTGTGGAAAGCACCATGAAAATCAGTGCACCAGCTGATGATGGGATAGGTCACCCTGGTTCTCTGCAAGGAACTCTGCTGTTTTGTATTTCCCATCCCATTTCCTTCACTCTTGATGATGGAGAAATACAGAGGCAGTAGAGTGTACCTGCCAAGTGATCTGTTTTCCCTTACCTGCTAAGAACAAGCAAACAGGGAAAGCAGTACTTGAATGCAGTCTGCTTCAGTTTATTTTTGGAGCCCTACCTGCACAGGTCAACTTTACTTCCCTCACATCCCAATAGAGGGAATGGAGCGAACAGTTTGGGTCCCTAAAGCATTGAACCGCCACCACACACTCCATACACACAGTAAATCCCAAGGCACGCATAATCCTAGTTTGGTGGTGCTTGTGTTGTGCTTTTGTGTATGATAGGAGGTAAGGAGCTTTTTGCATGCTCTTCATGTTATAACAGTTACAACCCACCACCCCTGTTTCAAATACAGAGAGGATTACCTAATACACTTCCACTGGAAAGATTTATTCGCCATTTGTAGGAACAGATAACGCTACAGAACTTCATCTCCAAGACTTCAGTAATAAATATCAGCTATTTTCCCTGTGGGTTATACCAGGCATAACCATATTAGGTTTGTTTATCTTCAAACCAAACACTGTTTTGTTCTAAGGGCTCCCAAGGGCTGGAAAATATATATTGTCACAGATCTCTGGGATCTCCCAAGAACATAAAGGCTTTTGCTACATCATCCCCTAAACCTCACCAAAGATTGGGAAAATTACATTGGCTGGCATTCAGGCTCTTAAAATAGCTTTTAAAAAGATAAAAGAGAAATAGCAAGTAAATCAGGCTTCTGCTGTTGGTACTGGTTTACTCTCCACAGTTGCCCAGGTCTGAAAGGAGCGTCCAAGGGTTGTCTCAGTACATGAACATGGCAGTTTCTATACAGTTCAGTATATGCTGATTAGAAAAGCTGTCTAAAAATAATATAAAAATAATAATAATAATGCAATATATATTGTCTGCACAAGCAGAATATGAATAAACAAAAGGAAATGTTTCTTCACACATTTATTGTTAACCTGTAGAATTCTTTTCAGCTTGCTTTTGTGGATTTTAAGTGTTATAGGGGTTCAAAACATATATATGTATGCACACATGTATGTATGCATGCAAAGTCCATCAAAGAATAATAACACTAAGAAACCCACCATGCCAAACTTTTGATGTCCTATGGGGTAACCCTATACCTCTAAGAAGTGTTAGATTCAATCTATAGTCAAAGGACAAAAGACCATGATTTATCCTTTCTATTTTTGGTGTCTTCTTTAGTAGGGATAAATCAAAGCCAAGACTTGATTGATTATAAAGAAAGCCTTCGGTTAAAAGCTCAGATTTTATTGTTTTCCTTGCAGACAGGCAAATCTAGTCAGATGTAGCTGACTAAACTGACTAAATTTAGTCAATTCTATCTGCGTAAGTCTGGCTCGGAAGGTATTTAAAATGTAGACTGCTGGGCACAGAGAGAGCAATAAAGCGATGTCCTTCCCCCATCCCTGAAGCCTTCCTTAAGCTTTCACTATTGGCAGGATACTTTGCTGTGACTTCCCATAACTATCTTTATGCCATTTTCTTGCACTCTTCACCGACAGATTAAAAAAAAATTATTGGTGAACACGGAAACTGAGACAGAAAGCAAATAAAGGAGGAAACAGTAACCTCAGTGCCAGAGGAGAGAATAGAGCTGCCTGACATCTCCGCTAATTAGCAATGCTGTATCTGAGAAAATAAAACCAGGTTGGATTGTTTATAACAAAGTGTTTCTCTGTTGAATGCAGAGATGCATTAATGTTATCATGTTTTCCTGAAAGGATCCACTTATTTCATGTTTCTCCATTACCTATGGACTGGTAGAGCCTTTAATCTGTCGAGTCACTCTTCAACAACTGGACGGCAGAGCACAATTCAAATGGAAGTGTAAGCTTGAACTTCATGGCCCCCTGATTTCATTTCTTTTGCCTCAAGGACATTTGCAATTTCCTGAGCTCAGTAGAGACAGTCTGGTTTCAGTTTCCCAGAAGATATCAGCGATATGTTCAGTTAAAGAATATTTTGACACACACTACAGAAATCAAGAAACTAAGTGGATAGTGCATGAAATTAATTCTTTTTAAAAAAATTATTTCTCTTAATGGAGTAAAAGAGTTTGACTCACACCAGTTTTGAAAAGGCATACATTTGTACAGGTACAATACAGTAAATCTAATCAATGCCTGTTTAGTCCTGAGAGAACACAAAAAGGCAAAAGCCGCTGCGTGTGACTCTATAGATGTGCAACAAATTGAGAGCTTTCATTTTTCTTCATTTATTTTTATTAAGGTGGCCACCACAGAGATAAACCAGCATGTGCTGTGTGTAACTTGTCATACTTAACTCTTTGTTGTTCCCTTGGCATTATGGTAATATTAATAACAGTCATGTTATTATGTTACAACCTACATATGTTCTCTCACACATGCTCTCAAGGTGCTGCTTAATTGTGAACTGTGCCATTAAGAAAGCCATTGCTAGTACAGAAACCTGAGCAGAGAAACAGGTGGATGCATCTGTGCTGCTTCCAGACCTGCCCTAGCTATATGTGTAAGTCAGATTAGCAAATTTTAGAGTCATGTGTTTAAGGAAGGCATTGCTCAAACATATAGATGCTCCAGGGAAGGAACCACATGGGAGGAACTGTGCAGAGCAGAAGGGTACCTACACTTCCCTGCTCATGGAAATAAATATCTGTTGCCTGGTTATTCCATGTGGAAAATTAAATAAGCTCTCTTCTTGTTTTGGTTCAAGTGTATCAAGCACTGGGAGGAAGGCAGGTGAAGGTTACTTTAAGAGCAACTTCTTCCTTTCCCCAAGATTTCTGTACTGGAAAGGCAACAAAGCACAAAGCAAGGCTGTAAGTAGGCAGCTGAGAAGGCAGGACTGGACCGCATTAAGAAGATGCTTCCTAAAGACTTGTACTAAGGAACAAGGGATATGAACTTCAGCTGAACACCATGTTTACGTAGCTGTCCTGACTTGTGTATCATGTATATGACACTAATATACAGCTATACCAAAGTGAGCAAGTCAGAAGTCTAAGCACAGATGTCTAGACCATTTGATGTGCCTTAAGCTATCTTACTTGTCCTCCAGTTGCTACTGCCTGTGCGGACCTTTATGTTTGCCCTTCGTCAGGATGTTTTGGGCACTGTAAGGTATCTCTAATGGCAACAGACATTTATGTTTCACCACTTGAATCCTTTCCTCAGTTATACCAAGTGTAAACAGGTCTTCTCAGAAGAAAAGCAGAACTTTCTCTATGAATGGAACATAGTCCTTGTGCCATGTTCATGGCCACTGATAAAGACTTGTGCATAGGAGAGGTGGTTGGGTGGCTGGAAGGATTTGGCAATTTTTTAACACATCAAAACTGGGCATTGAAAGACGTCTCAGTGTCATCCAAACTAATCATCCTGTGGGACAACAATGCAGCAACAGTGAAGAATGGTCTAGCCAAGAAACCCAAACTGTATTTGAGTACATACAGCCATTCAAAAAATACTGTTCTCACAGAACCACAGAATCCCAGAATGGCAGGGGTTGGAAGGGACCTCTGGAGATCACCCAGTCCAACCCCCCTGCTTAAAGCAGGGTCACCCAGAGCAGAGTGCACAGGACATCGTCCAGGCAGGCTTTGAATATCTCCAGAGAAGGAGACTCCACAGCCCCCCTGGGCAGCCTGTACCAGGGCTCTGTCACCCTCAAAGTAAAGAAGTTTTTCCTCATATTCAACTGAAATATCTTATGTTTCAGTTTGTGCCCATTTCCCCTTGTCCTGTCACTGGGCATGACTGCAAAGAGTCTGGCTCCATCCTCATGACATCTACCCTTAGGATATTTGTAAGTGTTGATGAGGTCCCCTCTCAGTCTTCTCTTCTTATTCTCAATTGCTTTAACATATTTTTTTACTACAAAACTTAACTCAGTGGATCTCCAGAAGTGAGAAAAGCCACCAGTATTCTTGAGAAACTTCAGGATTAGAAAATATGTTTTAAAGTCGTAATAAAGATGTGATAATGAACCGTGCAATTTGTTTGGCATTTTCATTTCTACAAATATAGCAATTCAGTACCGTCAGCTGTTCTTTCCTCTTCTGCATTTCTGTATTATGCCTGTAAAGTCCTGATTCTTTCTTTGCAAAGTGAATGAGAACATTTCCACTCCATTCAGGTTATGTTACATCAGGCACCATGACAATAAGGAGGGGAATAAAGAAATACAGATAAGAAAAAGCAAAGAAACAAAACCAAAAAATCCTTTCGTTAAATCCCTCATGGGCAGTGTTTTACATCAACATAGAGATGAAATAGAGTCTGATTCACCTTTTGTCTAAGTATTGTCTCTAAAGTAACGCAAGAGAGGAGTTCAATCCACTGGGTATATTAGATCACTCACTCCATACTGAATTACTCTTTTTACTAATTCTATTATGACTTTCAGTTTTAAAAATTTAGCTTAAAAGTGCTACAGTATTATGTGAGTATTGCAGAAAGAACCTTATTTTGTCATGGAAACAACATTACTAGATTTAATTCCTGTTCTTATCAAGCAATGATTCAACTGGTCAGATGAGGGCCAAGACTTGCAAAACGTTGTGTTAAAAATAGAGGTGTTTGGGAAGGAGCTCTGATTATCTGGATTTTTTCAGAACTGATTTACATCATTACTGGTACCCACAACACTGTCTTGGCAGTCGAACAAGTTGTTGTCTCCAGGAAGGCCTTACGTTGTTACTTGATTGCGGTTTTGTCTGCCTGTGTAAATGGCACCCAAACTACTGTAATTTCAAAACACTTCAGACTAAGAGAAAGGGTAAAGTGATTAGAAACTTATTCAAACCGAGGCACAATTGTAAAATCTACAGCATAGTTTTGACACCATGCTTTAAGCAAATTGTGCAGAAAGAAACCCCCACAAACAGAGCACGCTGCCAAAAAAAGGGGCATTGATCCCTTTCAAACTGACTTACATGAATTTAAGATATGGTTACCTTCTAACACTGATGGCTCCTGGAGAGATGCATGTCTCACTGCAGATTAGAAAATAGCAGCAGCATAATCAACAGTTCCCTTCACTCAGTGGATACCTTCTGAAGTGGTAATTCTGGACAAAAGATGTGTTATGCAACATGGGGTAAACCTGTTTTCAACTTTGCCTGAACTGGCTTTTTATCTTGGAGATCAGTTGAAAAAATTCTCTTTGAGCATGGGGAGGCATTCTTGGTATTGTTGACGACTTCCACAGGAACTGACATCTTGAGTTAAACCAAAGCACACCTTTATCCTATCTCTAATAGCAGGCAATACCAAGCAATGTTTCTCAAAGACTTATACTGGAAGAATAAAACCAGTGTCCTGGTTTTGGCTGGGATAGAGTTAATTTTTTTCCTAGTAGGTGACATAGTGCTGTGTTTTGGATTCAGTACTAGAAGAAAGTTGATAACTCATTGATGGTTCAGTTGTTGCTGAGCAGTGCTTACACCAGTCAAGGGCTTTTTCAGCTTCCCATGCTCTGCCAGGGGCACAAGAAGCTGGGAGGGGGCACAGCCAGGACAGCTGACCCCAACTGGCCAAAGGGATATTCCAGACCATAGGACGGCATGCCTGGGGGCAGTTGGCCAGAGGGGAGAGCGATCGCTGCTTGGGACGGGCTGGGCATCGGTCGCCAGGTGGTGATCAATTGCATTGTGCATCACTTGTTTTGTACACTCTGTATATTCTCTTATCATTACTATTAATATTGTTATTCTTTTCCTCTGCTATTTTATTAAAATGTCTTTATCTCAACTCACAGGTTTCTGATTCTCTCCCTCATCCCACTGGGGGGGGGGAGGGGGGGAGTGAGTGAGTAGCTGTGTGGTGTTCAGCTGCCTGCCGGGTTAAACCACAACAACCACTCACTGGAAGAGTGTTTAAACATCTTGCTAGGCATAATGTGCTTGAGGTGAAACTAAAGGTTCAATAACCCTTTCTAATTGCTGATCGTATTAAGTAAAGTGTCTTTCTCCCATTGTACCTGAGACTTTCTCCTCCAAAGATAAAACTCTAGAAGTACAACTCCCAATAACACATGCTAGATGTCTTCCTCCATCATTCCTCAGAAGTCAGCCTAGGCCTGAAAAGCTGTCAGTCTTCTGCCAACATTGCCATTCCTACTTAGTTTCAAAAGTATTCCAGAGCAATGGGATTTAAATGTCCAAATCAGGGTCTACCCCCTTACAAATCTGACTGAAACTTCATGGGAAGATTCTCTCAGTTTGGAGTGAAAGAGGGTTGTGTGGCCTCACTGCAGGACATCAGTGGTGCAGGATATCAGTGATGCAGGGCTTGCAGATATCACCACTAATTGTTTCCAAGGACACTCTCCAATTCTTGACCCAGGCTGTGGCACGGCAGTCCTTGAATGTGGCAGAGCCATTGGCAGCAGAGCAACCCAGCGTAGATCCAAGCTGTAGCCAAACCACCATAAGTGACTGCCTCAGCAAGCAGAAATTCATTGAACAGGGGTTGCAGGCAAGTAATACATATGTAATTTGGTGGAATTTGTGATTGGCAAAGGAGAATAAATAATTAGTATTTTTTTCCCTGGGCTCTGTGGTCAGATTGCTCAAGCAGCAGGCAACTGTATTCTGTGCAGATTCAGCACAACAGTTTGGATTGATTAACAAGTAGAAATGACTGGACGGGAGGGCGGAGGGTAGGATCCACCTTTGTGTCTGGCTGAGAAATGAGGAGTTATATTTACAGAAATGTTGGATACAGTGTTCAGATTCAGCTGAACACCTGCAATGAAAGAACTGAAAGAGGAATTCTAATTTTTGACCATTCTGGGACGCACTGTTCATCTGATCTGGGAAACTGCTGATCCAATAGGGTAAGCTTGTAGGTGACAATGATTTTGCTTGTCCATCTCCCACATTTTTTCTGTTAAATCAGCCCCCTGTCTTGGCAAAAAGACTAGTCTACTCTGAAGCCTAAAAGTTCCCACCTAAACTCTGAATAGGGGGTTATGCTTTCAGCTGATACGTAAGAAGGTCCCTGACCACTGTCCTTAGAGTTGCCCTGTATTTCAGGTTGCCTTTTCTGAGAGCAATAGCAACAGACAGAAAGGCTTGTTCTGCTCTCCTATTACCTCCAGAGGATTTTTCAGGAAAGGCACATACCTTTTTCACTCTTCAGGCAGCACTGGCGATACAGGAATGTTCCCTGTTTAAAATAGACTTGGAAGGCTGTACCAGGTGTCAGAATGTCGTGGTTTAACCCGGCTGGCAACTAAGCACCACGCAGCCGCTCGCTCACTCCCCCCCCCTCCCTCAGTGGGATGGGGGAGAGAATCGGGAAGGGGAAAAAAGATTAGAGCCGAGGGCTGAGATAAAGACAGTTTAATAAGAGAAAATAATAATAATAGTAATAATGAGAATGATAACAAAATATACAGAATATACAAAACGAATTATGCACAATGCAATTGCTCACCACCCGCCGACCGATGCCCAGCCTGTCCCGAGCAGCGATCAGTACCCGAGCAGCGACCGACCCACCAACCCCCCCGAGCATGACGTTATCTGGTATGGAATAGCTCTTTGGACAGTTTGGGTCCTAGCTGTGCTGTACTCCCAGCTTGTTATGCACCTGGCCGAGCAGGAGAAGCTCAAAAAGTCCTTGAGCAGTCTGAGCACTGCTTGGCAACAACTAAAAACATCAGTGTGTTATCAACATTCTTCTAGCACTGAATCCAAAGCACAGCACTATGCTAGCTTCTGTGAAGAAAATTAACTCTATCCCAGCCGAAACCAGGACACAGAACAAACCAAAACCAATACCATGTAAAAGATAGCCTAAAGCTGTCTTAACTGTCTTTTCCTGGTCTACAGATTTTGGGTTTAGAGCTTCAGTCCCTCACACACCTTTGCCTTCATCCAGCCATCCTTGCCTCTGGTGGCTGCAAGACCATGTCAACTATCTATGACATGTCTTTCAGAGAGAATCATGGAAACACAAGATAATCACAGGTGCCTCCAGTTCAACCTCCTACTCAAAGCAGGGTCAGCAATTGGAGCAGGCCAGCTTTTGCAGGGCTTTTTCCATCTGGGTTTTGGAAACCTCCAAGAATGAAAGCTGCACAACCTCTCTGTGCAACTTACTCCAACACTCAACTATTCTCAGGGTAGAAAGGCCTCTCTTTATATCTGGTATGAACCTTCTTTCAGCTTATGCTCATAGTCCCTTGTTCTGTTGGTCTTAATCTGCTTTCCTCAGGACCTACGTAAAGTGTACAAAGTCAAGGCTACCAAGTAGCTGGATGGCTTATCTCACTGAAAAAAACCTCTCGACGAGTTTCACCGAGTGAAGGCTGAGGGAATCTGTGCTAACGTAAGACTTCTCTCATGGCATGGATGTCTGGAAACAGAGAAGCTTTTAGGAGTTCTGCATTTGTTGTGCTGCCGGATGCCACATTCATTTGCAAGGCAAGTTCTTGTTATTACTCATTATTATTTGCCCATTTATACTTCATTACATTTAAACAAAACCCAGAAGAGAAAAGATCTTAGACAGGAAATTTGTTTTGTGCAGGCTCCCAGCAAGTTCAATAAAAACCCCATCTGAGTCACACTTGGAACAGAAATGCATGATGAACAGCTACAGGAGGCTGCAGAAACACTTTATACACACACACATATACCCTACCCAAGGGAGAAAGCTTTAATTAATCTACTAATTAAATTAAAGCTATTTGCCCTCAACTATCACACACATTCCTCCCTTTCACTCCTCCCCACAAGCGGCTCCAGCAAGTGTGTTGTGCTACAGCTCTCACTCTAATATTCCCCAAAGGGACTTTCGGACTGGGGAGAATACTGAAGGACGGAGGAAAGAGCTCATTACAACGCTGGTAATGGGAAGTATTCAAGCTCATTCTGCATTTCCCTCCTTCTCCTTTCAGTGCTAAGAGACATTGGGTTTAGATATTGTGCCAAAGTGGAAGGGAAAAAAAAAAACCAAAACCCACACAAGTGAAAAACCCCACTCGAATCCCACAAGGAATCAAGTCTTTGCACAAAAGAGTGCCTAGAGTAGCTTTCTCAACAAGCCCTTCTTTCTCCTTCCAGCCTCTGGACGGTTTCGCTGCTATTTCACTGTAAAAACTGAAGTTGGGGAATAAAGTACATATTCATGAAGGAAAGAAGGGAGCAGACTGAATGGTGTGTCAGAGCACCAACACGGGCAGACGAGCCAGCGTGGAACTCAGCTGAGGGGATTAGAAAGGAGGAGAGGCAATGTAGGGAAACTTCCTAACGATGATCAGTGAGGCCATACACAGAAAAAACAACACCATCAACAAGAAATTACCAGGGAAAGAGAATAGGTATCCTTAAGACATTTATAACTAGCTTTGGTTGTCCTTGGGTTATGGACACTGCCTGGGAGGAAAGTACAGCAGTGACTGTAAGGAGACGGCTGGCAGAGCCATGGTGCATGAGCTGCCTTGTGCCTTTAATGTCCCAACTTATGACTGTGAAGAGTATGATGTAGCTGTGCTTTCCCATATGTTGGCCACATTTACAGCCATTTAACATTGATACAAATACAAAACCCAACATAAAATATTGCACTGATCGGTTGAGGAACGGAGCTGTCATTCAAGTAATCCAGTTCAGGGGTAAGGGAAGTTTCTCCTCTGCTTAAAGATGTCTGTGTGAAATATTTCACTGCTTTGGAATCAAAATTTTAAAAGGTGATACAATTTGCTCGGGGCACGGGGAAGACCAGATACTTGAACATATTCCTGCAGGGTGGCAAAATATATTGAACAACTGAGTTTTCCACATGATAGAAAATTCCAAAATTTGCCTGTATAAAGTTATTAACCACTGTAATCCTTCAGTCTGGGTTTATACTACAGAGAATGATACTAACACTACTTTTATTAGGTGATCTAATAAGATAGGTTCCTATTGTGATTGTCTGCCTAATGATGGGTACCTTACCTCTGTATTTAGAACTGCATTGTTTCTTGCTAGTAACCAAAACCGAGAGCCCAAGGTGACTTGTGCAGCTGTAGATATTGCACTAATGAATCCCATCCTCACCCTACTTCTTGGAAACTGTTATTCGTGCATTGCTTTTCTGTCTTAAGCACCGCGTGATTTTATAGGCCAGAAGAAGTCCCCTGCTTAGGGGCAGGGTTTAGTGGTGGAATGGTAGTGTTGGGTTAATGGTTGGACTTGATGATCTTAAAGGTCTTTTCCAACCTAAACAATTCTATGATTCTATTACACTGTCATTAGACACATGATTCAGTCATGGCTGATCACCAGTACGTAAATATCTGGCAAGAGCTCTTTAACAAAAACATTTAAATGTAATTCTCAGAGAACATAATCTCTGGTGATATGCAGCTATATCATGACAGTGAATAGCTAAGTTCTGGCTAGACAAATCATTGCCAAAGGGGTGATCATTTCCACCAACATAATTCCCTCCACTGATGCAGCAGACGGTATTTGGTACGTTTGTGATTCATAGTAGTTTAGCCACACACAACATTTCTGTCTTGGGTATTTGTAAGCTTAAAAACGATACCTGTTTAAAGATGCCCTAGACGTCACTGAATGTAAGAAGCCACATTACCTGTTGTATAGTATTTCACTCGTTAAAATAAAGGAGTCAGCTTCTCAACTAATGTGTATTGACAGATAATGACTTACAAGATCTGACCTTTGTCTTTAACCCTATAGCCTATATTTTCAGAACCTGAGAACATGCAGCTTTGAACTAGGATCATGTCTTGTGATTTGAGTGCAGTTCAAACGTGACCCACTCAAAATCATGCAGTGAACAGGTGATTAAGTACCATTTTGGACCTCAGTTGCCCATTGCTGATATTTCAAAGGAACAATAAAAACATATTGCTTTCATATATGACATAAAAGAGAAACAAATGCCCAGACTATCAGCAGGGACCCATGTATTAGCCACTATAAAAATACAATAAGCAGACAGCAATAAAAGTCATTTTCACAGGAGCTCGAGAGATACAGAAACACAATCACACTCAGTTCCTTTCTTTAATCCCAAGAGTTGAACTCTAGAACATCTTAGATGAGGTGTGACAGATAGTGGCATTTTCTTTTTACACACTATAAAAAATCGGGCACACCAACCTAAATCTATTTTCTGAGGAGCTGAGAGCAGCAGCTATATGGAAGGAGAGCAGAGATAAGAACCAGCAATATGTGATGAAACCTCCAGTCCACATCACGCACTGAGCAGAATACTCAGCGATGCTGCAGTGGGCCAGCTATAGCCTTCTTACACCCCAGTAAATCTTCCCTGTTAGAAACCAACCCTGAAGACTCCTGCTTTTTAATTTCTTTTTCTCACATTGCTGTGGGATAGGATCCCCAAAAATAGAGATGCGTGTTTAGAAGGGTAACACACTTGGGCTGGCACGGAGCAATGTGTTTGAGACCAGTTCTAGCTGCAGGTGTGTTAGACATACAGCTCCCTCTTTCTCTTTCCCAAAGTTTCCTTTTTTTTTTTCCTGTCCTCACATTGCATGTTCTAATGTTATTATTTACTCGTGGCTGTACCAAGAATACTCTGCCATTATAAACTCTTAAGTCCACGTTCTTAGGAACCTTGATGTAAGAATGCTACCACCTCTGCAAAAAGTGGGATTCTTATCCCTGTGCGACTCCTTCTCCAAATGCTTTGCTTCACATGGCGTACGGAGGGATAAGCTGCACAGACTGCCCATGAGACCATCATGTGGGTAGGAGATAGGTGGGACCAAGCCCCTGCCCTGCTAACTGCTGTTGACAGTGTAAAAAACATGCAGCAATGAATTTATCACATATGCACTGCTCATGAGGCATTCTTAGAAAATCTTACCGGTGACTACAGTATATTTCATAAGCTGAACTTCAAGCAGGTTTCAGAAAGTTCAGAAATATTATGTGTTACAAAATAACATTGCAAAATTACTAGAAAACAAAACAAAACAACAAACCACAGTGCCAGATTGCATACCCTATCTCAAATTCCTATTTTACTCTTATATCACTGCAGGGTATGATTTGATTTAAGGAGGGACAACATGCAGTGATAGAGATGGTTGTCTTCATAGAACAGATCTCCCCCTTAAAGGGTGACTTTATTCCAAATAAACCAGCAGGACTTGGATGCATTTCAGACCCTGACACATAAGCCACAGGTCTCACTTTCACAGTCATGACCCAGATTTTGCTCCAGCATTTTTTGCTCTACTGCTATACAGAAATTTGTTCAGATAATGGGTATCTTACTGAATAAGGACAGATCAAGATGCATCTTATTATCCTCATGGTACATGTCTTCTTGTTCTCAGCTCCAACAAAATGCAGCAGGCGCCTAAAGTGTTAAGCCAGTCACCTCGTTTGGCAGGTACAAGGGCATATTTGATGCAGAACCAGTGGCACAGGGGCTCTCTCCAAGGGTAACAGATGCTTCAGCTGTGCTGTTTGCAGCTGACTGCAATGCGCAGATATTTAGGACTCAGAATCTTTCGCATATTTAAACAAGAGACAATTTTTCAGTGTCACAATAAAGAAAATAAAAAAGGAGGGGAGGCGGGCTTTAAAGCCCAAACATACATGGTTGCTACTCTACACTAAAGATAATAAATGCTGGGCAATATGTTCAAGCCTCTCTTCCCAAATTTAATTTGCTAAATGGGCGCAAGCATCAATAAATTGGCATCCTGGAAAAAGAGGTAAGGGTTCTGCTGGGGTATTTATGCATGCCATATTTAATAGGGTCCTTGTATGTTGACTAAGAGAGCCTAACTTTATGTATTTGGGCTTGAAGATGCTGGACCTTACTTCACCACTGACAACTACACCCCAGACTCACTGATACCTGGTTCTGAAACCTTCAGCTGTCCTAGATTCCCACACGCCTTGATGGGTCTTGATGTAGTATGTATCCCAGCAGTACCAGCCAAATTTTGCCTCTATATTTAACAGTGGTGGCTGGTGAGAGCCATATAATACACGTAACACAGCCTCAGAAAACATGCCTTGCTTTGCATGATAGCCAGGAGTTTATGCCTTTGTCTTTCCCATGATTGTTGTGCTCAGTAAGCCAAAAACCTCAGAAAAGGTTGTTGCTCAGGTTCAGTTCATTTCCCCACATATATGCCTGTCCAGGACCTGAAGTAGCCAGAATTTCTCAGATATTAACTTTAAAAGTTTCATTTTCAGCTCCCTACTTATATCCTTTCCTTCCAAGAAGTTCATTTCTCTTCTTCTAATGTATTTCCAGTTGCAGAGAGAAAACTCAGTTCCACCATGTATATTATTTTTACCTTATTGCCCATCCTACAGCCATATACGTGCAATGGAATAAAGACACGCAAAGCATGTTCTCTAAGGTAAATGGTCAAAATTTTCATAACTCCACTTATTTCTGGATTGTAGCATGACCGACAAAAAAAAAGACATATAGCTCTGAAGTCCTTGAAATGGTAACATTGAATTGCAGTAATCTTTTAATTTGGTTCAGATTGAAGCTAACTGAAAGAAGACGGGTTCATTTTCCATGGGGAAAGGTAGCGTCAGAAATGGGGGCAGCTATTTCGGACTGCTTTGATTTTCCTATTATCAGAAGAAAACACATGTAAATACTGTATGTCTAATGCATAGTGAAGAGAGAGAAAGAGAAGAGATTCCTTTGCCATGAGAGCAAATTGCTGTCAAACTGAAGGTAAACAAAGATTTGACAGCAAAATTGGTGAAACTTATTTTATATTTTCCCCCATGGGTTAGTCTGGGTGACTCCAATATATGTTAACTGTCATTCATTTGATCAAGATCACTGTGTTCAGAATTTCTATGTTACACCTTTGACAACAGATATAAATATTTCATATTTTCACATATGAAAAAAATAAACTGAATAAAAACCATTGCCCCAAAATGCAAGCAATCAGTACTGAAACCAGACTTTTCTATAGACTAATGTTATTGCCTGTCACCTTCCCTTTATTTTTTGTTACGTTACATTAAACTCAGGATTTCATTCTTCCATGGTTTTGACAGTGTTATTTCACAATGGCTTCTGCCAGCTTCTGCAGCTGTTTGGTGTTTGGTTTTTTTCCCAAAGCCATGAACACAGCTGGAAGATTGCCACTTCACGTTGCTCAACATCCAAAACCTTCCAGTTGTAAGCTGTGCCATGTAGTGGGACCTGAACTCAGTACAAGATGACCTGCCCCTTGAATATTAATTGTCACCCACAAGGTGTTTTTCTGGATTTCATTAACAGACATACAGAAAAAATCCATGCACACAAAAGGGAAAGGAAGTTGAATTTCCATCTTTGTGTCCTGTAATTAAGTATGTGCAGAATTAATGTTGAAACCAATAGGTTACAGTGTGAAAACAAAAGCAGAGTCAACCTTATCATTTCTGGTTCCCATCTACTCCTTTAATTCACAGAAAAATCCCCAAAAGATTAAAATGCAGCAAGTAAACAGTTGAAGAAATAGAACAAATAAACTCCTGTGACGTGGAGAAGGAATAAGTATGTCAATACAAAGCTGAAGGCATTCATTGGATGAAGATCTACGTGGGACTTCACACCAGTGCTAGAAAAACAGGAGGCACTGGGCTGTGTCCTGGCCATCCCCATCTGTGTTTATCCGGAGCACCCAGGGGTGCCCCTCAGCTGCTGTGCCATGTACTATCAGTGCATGCACATGGATTTTATGGGTGAGAATAAATTAGGTAGCAATTCATGTACAAAGAAATGCGAGAAAGAGGGATGCTTGATCTTCGGTTCAGTACAATGAAGTGATGAAATAACGCTGCTGTGTTTCACTCAGATACAACTGGTCATTTACTTTACAGTTTGAGTTACAAAATAGACCAAATACCAAACTCAAAATTGTTTTTAGGTTAGCTGAAGATGTGGATCTCAGCATGTCTGAAAGCCAGGTGTCTCACAGAGCTCCTCAACCCTGGACTTACATGCAGATCTCCAGGCAGCTCACCAGCATGTCCTTCTCCACAGTGCAGCACTGAGATTAACAGAACTTCTCATAACTCATACATCTGTCATTGGCACCATCACTGTAATATTTGAGCATACCTTAGCATGAAGTGGATATATCTTTTACACACATCTTAGAGACAGGACTGTGCAGCTGACCTCGTTTGACTCGGAGAGAAATGAGGAACAAGAAGCTGCAGCATTGCTGAAATCGAACACTTATCTGGGGCAGTAAGAGCATTTGATCTTCAAGCTCTCATGCCTTAGATTACTGCCTTAATTGCCAATGATCCTGAATTGCCAGACACCTGAATTAGCTGTTAGATTTTAAAAAATAAAAAAAATAAAAAAAAATCTGATTAGTATTGTGAGGAGTAGCACAAAGCTTTGGCTATTGATTGCCTGGATTAGTGTCTCCTAGATGAGCTCCTGTTTGGATACTCTGGTGTCTAACGAGGCTTGAGCTTATGTTGAAGTTCATTTTTCTGTAGGGAATTAACAAAGTCTCTGTCTTTGCCTAAACATTTGTATGTAAATGTTAGAAAATTAATTTGTCGAATCTAGTTGAAACCACCCATAGCATTCAGATTTTGGGGGGAGATAGATGACCTGGAGGAAAGGAAAAATAAATACATATGTATAGATGGGATCATATTAGACTGCTTTCCTTAGGGTATCAAAGGCCCTTCCGCATCTTACAGCCCATTCCCACTGATACTGCCTGCCTGTACAAAATTCCTGGCTCTCCCACAGCTGTTCTACAAATGGGGTGTGCAAGGGAATGCCTACAGCTACAGTCAGCTACAGGATGAATCGTAACTTCATCACTTTTGATGTCAAAGCTTTTAGACTGAAAATACACAGTGAGATTCAATATTTGTTTTAAATTATCATACAGTTTATTCACTCAGTGGTTTTGCATTAGTTCAGACATAGTAGACAGCACATGATGGCCAAAAAGGTTTAGATTTTTGCACATCTACATTGCTGAAAGAGGTACTAAAATGGACTAGCTTTGCCTGAAATTGCATGAGAATTTAGTTTCTATTGCATTGTAAACATGTCATGTATTTTATTATGTTTTTTTAAGTAATTGAGCAAATTATCATAAAACTGGCTAACAGAGATATAATAACTAAAAACAGCTCAGCCAGAGGGCAGCAAGAAAAAAGAACATTTTAATATTTGTGAGGAAGTAAACACAAATTTATACCCTTGAACTTTAGCATATCTCTAATCTTATCCAATATACATTTTGCATTATCATTTATCTTGCAAGCCCTTAGCAAACAAGAAAGACAAAACAAAGGTCCAAAACAGTTTTATGCCAAAATATGTAACATGCTCAGATGTGGCTATCAGAATAATTTAAAAAAAAAAATATCTCTGTACTTTCCCTTCCCAAATCTGCAAATACCAGTACCTCAAATTACTGACAAACTGTTTCAGGAGTCTTCAAACAACCAAATCCACAGCCTGTATTTAGCCTAAATAACCCCTGAATAAAACACTTTGGCCGCAGATGCTGAGTCAGAGTGAAGTTGTGGTACCAAAAGCATTTGAAAAGAGTACATAGAAGCTAAAGTGTTTTCTTTTTCCATCTAAAGCTCTTAGAGAATTAATAGGAATTTTACACTCCAAAAGAAGCCTACTGAGCAATGTTTGACTGAAAAGGACATTACAGAAATGTGTTACTGGGAAGGCCGGGAACAGTAAAAAACTTTATCACTTTGCAATCCTTAACAGAATTTTTCAGCATAAGTGTACGTATACAGAGTATAATGGAACAGTGAGCCCAGCCACTGAGCATGTATAAAGCTTGGGAAACCATAAAACCCACCGACTAACATAAATGAAATCTGGATGAAAGACATTCATTGAGACTATTTTCCCTCAGGAAAAAAAAATTGATTAAGTTTACAGTCTAAACTGTATTGATAGCAAAAAAATAATGCTGTCATTTGTTCCTTTTTAAAAAGGGGAAGGAGAGTTATAAAGTGCTCCCTTTCCGTACTATGTCTTGTTGGAAGACAATATTTATTTAGAAATTTTATTTTGTACAAACAAAGGGGGAAAAGCAGTTAAAATTGAGATTAAATTCTTTAAACTTTGCTAGAAAGAATAATTCTATCAAATTATTACACAATATTTTTTAAATGTTAAAATGTTATTATGTGGGGAAAATATTTGTGCTGTTCTCTCTAAAATGGATCTTATTTCATGTTTTTAAAGATCCTGAAATATTTAATGTTATGCATTTTTTATTTTTCCTTACAACAGACATAATGACGCATTGGCATCTGCCCTCACCCATACAAGAATATTCAATACTCAGTTTTAAAAACATATTCCAGGAAAGGTAGTAAACAGCATTTGTGGTAACCTTACAAACCATCCTATGAAGATGAGGCCCAAGATCTTGATAATGCAAGACAATTGATTGGGCAACGGTGACTTACTGTCACCTATTCATCATCCATATGACATTTATAAAATGTAACATACTGGTCAATAAAGATGAGGTTTCTAAAAACTAAAGAAACCAAAGTCTAATCTAAGCTAATTTTTAATGATCTTGCAGTAAGGAGAGCACTAGGGGAGTTAGGCTGGGTTATACCAATATCTACAAGTGTCTGTCCCTTGCCACTGACTACAGAAAGCATCATTAGTATATATTAATACTGGTAAGTATCTGATCTAGACATCCAACATTTAGGTAGCTAAATATTGGCCTAAGTACATTTTCTGACAGCATTTAGGTACGCAACTCAACCCTAACATGCATAGGAAAGTACAGGGGCAGGTCCCATTCGTTAGGAAGGTGACGCTCTCCATTTTGGGCACAGCTAGCATTATATGGCATGGAATAAATATATCACAAAAATCACCATATTTTAGTATAGAAGGGGACCCATATCTCCAAAATCCTCACTTCCAAGTGATTCCCACATGGGGGGAAAAAAAAAAAATTCTGAGAAGCCCAATTTTCTTTTCAGGAACATGAGCACAAACTAGCCTGGAGTGAGCTATTCGCCCCTTGCCCAGAGAAAACAAAGAGGGGCTTGTTGAGTTGGGTTCTGTGCCCTTGAGGACTACAATGACAGCAACACTTAGGCTTTGTGAGTGGCAGTGTTTTATAATAGGCCTCATAGATTTTGATTAAATAGCTATGTCTCTATTGCTTTGAAAAAAAAAGCCCTGGAAGTAGCTTTAAGCACTGTACATTCTGCCTTGCATCTACTTCCTAAGCCTATGGCTATTGCATAGGCAACCTCTGGACAGTTCACGAGGAGGGCCTTGTGGTGTATAACACTGGGGCAAGCACTGATCCCATGTGGTCCCCCGGGCAGGCTTACAGCATAGCTACTTGATCCTCAGGAAGGCCCCAAATCTTGCCGTAGGACATACATTCACTCTGAGAAGCAGCGGAGTTTTATTTCACAGATTGAGAAGAAACTATCTATTACAAGCCATGGTGAGAGGGGCAGGAGGGCACATAAAAGACCAAATCCCTAACAGTGCAGTGATGCAAATGTGGGGGTTTTTTCATATACTTTCCCTATCTTCCTGCTCTTTTGCTTCCATTTCTCCCTTCCTTTTAATGTAGCTTTGGTTCTGCATCGCAGCTACCTCTTCAAGCTGACTCTACAGCAAATCTTCTTAGGCTGCTGACTCAGCAAAGCCAAGGAAGAACAAGCCAGCAGCACACTTGCTAGATACTTGAACAATATCTCTCCAGGTGCTGGATATTAATAGCTGAGCAACATGAAAAATCACTGATTCTGATTTTTTTTTTTTTTTTTGACAGGCTACTTTTCTGAGAGATCTTTTTTTATTTCCCAGTTTGTTATTTGACTGCTTATCCAACACTCCTCCAAACTCATGAATACAAAACCAGCAGGGAAAAGAATCATATTAATGTCTTTAAACCAGTGTTGTCATCATCTTATTTGCCTGTCACAGAAATTATTGCTACTATCAGAGGGCAAAAAAGTGAACACATTAATGTAGAGCAACGATTTTCTGCTTTGTAACCTGCTGCCATGCATTTCTAAGACCTAGATATCTTGCCTGCCTAAAAAAGACAGTTACATGTAGATAGCTGTGCTTTTGCATAGCGTTGTGAGCCATGTGTTGGTAGAATATGCCTATTTCTAAACTTTCTTTTTTGGTTGTCTTTCACGTTTTGTGCAAATAAGCTTAGAATCATAGAATCATAGAATGTTTTGGGTTGGAAGGGACCCCTAAAGGTCATCTAGTCCAACCCCCCTGCAGTGAGCAGGGACACCACTAACTAGATCAGGTTGCTTAACAAGCTCAAAAACATTTTAACCAAGTGTGTCTTTCTTCAGCTTCTGCAATAACCATAACTGACAACTGATGGACCCAGTGTGTGATTACAAGTGCCAGTGTACTAGACGGAGCACCAACACAACCCCTAGGTCTCCCACCAGCTTCAGGCATCTTAGAGAGGAGTGTCAACATGCTAGGCTTTCTCAGAAAAAACTGGGGAATTACAGCTATCTCAGGTGGAGATACCACCCTGAGATATCTATCACTCTGTCATTCTCTGTAAGTACCTATCCCACCCAGCTGACAAACAAAGGACCTTCTGGAACCTAGGATCCTAATTTTTGTGCCTCTGAAAGGTGCTTGAGGTTGGTTGGTATCAAGGGCACCGTCATTGTTTTGCAACACTGATTTTCTCAGATGCTTTTTGTGATACACCTTACCAGAAATTCTGAACCTTCCCTTTGAAACTACCTTACCCAGTATTACACATCCTGAGACTTTTTTTTTCTTTTCTTTTTTAAACAAGGCATAGGCTTTTAAGTGGTTGTTTTACTCTGCTGATTGCCCCCAGCACCATTTCCTTATATTAAAAAGGAAGAGCTATAGCAGCAGTAACATCTTGGTTAGCTGAGTTTTTTCTCCTCTGGAGAACATTCCCAGCAGCTCCCTAGCTATATTTGTACATATTTGTATTTGCATTACACAAATAAGAGGAAGTCCCATGTAACTGTGCATTATGTTAAAGGCAGTTGCAATCCTACAGAGAACTTGACTTCTCTAATAGGGTTATGAGATGGTACAAATCATAAGGCAGATAAACTCATTCAAAGCTGTCTCATTAAATCCTGTATGGGAAAAATAAGTTGCTTAAATTGGAGGGACCAAAACAACCATAAGGAACTTCGCATTTGGGCTGCAGCAGAAAATGGATGCTCTAACAAACATAGCATGGCTGGAGAGAAACTAGTAGCATAGTGTGTCTGAATACACTGTCTCTCATCTTTAAAAAATTACAGAGACTGAAATGTAGATCATCCTATTTGAATGTAGCCTGGCACTGGAAGTGACAGCTACAGATGAGTAATAGCGGATACCAACAGCTCTCTGCTCTGAAGACTATACACACCCTTCAAACATTGGGAAATATTACCCCTTTCAGTAAACAGGGTCTGAGCAAACAGATCTAGTTTCTCTCTTTGCCTCTTAATGAATTGCTTAAATGTAACCAGATCGAGGTTTTGTTCTCTGATCTGTGAGACGCAGTCTGTGCCTCCAAATCTGTATTTGCCCATCTGACCCTCAAACACTGATTACACTTCGATGTTGGTACACAAGAGGCATCACTTACACCTTTCTTTTTTATCTCTTTTTTTTTTTAAAAGGAAGTCAGTGAACATATGTTGCCAGCTAATGAAGCACCATGAATGATATCTTATCATTGGAAACATTTAAGCTTAGCAATATTAAACATGCATCCACAAGAAATTCCAAGTATTATCTGAAGAAATAAATCTGATTGAATTGTTAAAGACATTTAAAACACCTGCATTGCAGTTAAATTTAAAATTCAGTTCATATACTAAGCCAACTTTGTGAGTCATGAATTTCATTGTTTCTCAAGTACATTTGGAACCAGACAAAAGAACGATGGTTTAGGATCCCATCTCCTCAATAATTTTATGATGACTTCTGTTAATATTTCCAATAAAAAAAAAAGCCCACTGTTATCATAGATGAATGGAATGAGAAATCAATCAAAATGGCAGTGGAAGTGAATTCAGAGGCAAAAAATAGGTAGGATGAAGAAAACTGATATGCAAATGAAAAGAGCAGACGTTCAGACAAAACAAAGAAAAAAATTAGAATGACTGAAAAGAAGCAGGCTAGATAACAAAAAAATTATTATAACCAGCTAAAATAGCAACATAGATATTTAAATCTAGGAAAGAACTTTAAAAAAGGAAAAAAAAAAAAAAGGTCAAGAATTCCTCTAAAGGGCCTAGCAGATACCATGCTTCTAGATCCTGCCTTCAGTTCCAAGTGATTAAAAGAAGGTGGAATACCTTTCTGATAGGCAAATACAGAATAGCTTTTTAAACTCATGAAAAATCTAACCACACTCATCTTTGGCAATTCTAATTGGCTTAACATGCCCACTTCTAATTATTTGTTAGCGTATTATTTTCTTGTTGTCTGGTGTGAGGCTACACTTGAGGCCACCTAGAATTTTCCATTCGTACACTTTGTCCTCTTTTTGCCTTTTCTTAACCTGTTTATGAGTGTGGACATCAGTCTGGGTGCTTTGGTTTCCTGTGGGTAAAATGGGTCTGCCTATTGCTGGAGCCAAAAACTGCACATCCAGGCAGATGTACAGATTCAGAAGCTAATGCAGCCACACTGACTGTGAAGGATGGAGATAAGTGCCACAAAATGGGGATCAATCCCAACTGCTGAAAACAGGAGCCCTCCTTGAAAATAATTGGAGATTTCTTGAACAGTACCAGATGTGCTTAGAGGAAAGCAATGTGAAAGAAGATTTTTTTTTTTCAGGAATATCTTGGAGGCTAGGATGACATTCAAATTCACTCTAAACTTTTTAAAAGTTACATCCACTCCATTGGCAGAAAATCTGAAAATTGATAGAAAATTGATAGAAAAGTGCCGATTTGAGGGCATCAACACAACACGTTAGAGGTGGTTTGAAGAGAAAGTTTGTGTGTCCCAATGGGGACAAAATGTGTTACCACAAGCATTACAAAAGAGTCCCAGCAGAGAAACAACCATAATTAACATTATATCATTCCTGAACTTCTGTCTGTGAAAAGAAACTTAGGGATGTAATAAGGACTGAATACTATACACAAATCATGGTACAATCTCTATCACAGGCTTGAGTCTCTCCACTGACCAAAGAAGTGTGTGTGCAAATACACGTTTATGTGTGTAAAATTGTTAACTTTACTACCAGAGGTCCTGCAAGAAACTATAATAAAACCTTGTGCTCATAAACAAGATAATAAACATTGCAGAAACAGCAAATATAAAAGCATATTCGTTCTTATTAGCTCCAGTTTGCTTCACAGTATTTCATTAGAGAGCTGTTCTTTCCAAAAGCTGGAGCTGATCACTAATTATCCAGCTCAGTGATCACAGCTACATCCTGAAATGCTAGGAATTGGAAACTTGATGTCCTTCTACATTTGCCAGGAAGGTCATCCATCTGAAAGCTCAAGAGATATGTTCAGTCACATTTATTTCCCTTAATTAAAAATTGTTCACCTCTAAATAAGAAGACACCTTTTAGCTGTCTCAAGCTGAACACCAAAATTCTTGAAACATTGAAGACCACTGCTCATTTAAAAAAAAGCCTTTTGCCTTTCCATTCATATGACTATTTAATTAATTTCTTTTCCAGTCTGAAAAATATGCTTGCATACCCAGGAATTCAGCATCTCTACCAATCTGCTTTCCAGTTTCACCCAGTGTAGGATGCATCTCACCAGCACTTACAGATGAGGAAACACTGAGGCTGTCCTAGGCTTAGCTGTAAGATGGGAGCTCCAAAGAGATGAGACATGACAGTTGTCATTTCTGGGTCTCAAGCCAGAAGCAACAAGGTGTGTTTATGTAACCTAATGTATGTCCAAAAAACCAGCATCTGAATTTCAGCTAACCTCCTTTTATAGTCAAGAAGGCAGGAATCTCATCCTAACATAAGCATCTAAAATAGGTTAAATGTGGGGATTCTTTCCTCTCCTCATTAGCCTGGAGGAACTCTAAAGCAACTATTTCAGAGATACAGTATAAAAATTAAATATACTTTGTTAATAATTAATACTTTCTACCTGTCCAGGGAAGCTAGGTGGTGGTCGGAGGAGTCACCCACTACAAAGAAGTTCAAAGACCAGATATTTGTATGGTAAAGGACTCTATTATTTGGATGAACCAGAGTATACTACCAGTTCCAATCTTATTCTACAGAATTTAGCTGAATAATGCTACATTTCATATACGCAGTTAATGAAAGTGGTCTCTAAATAAGACCTAAGAGGAAAGAATGTGTATTTTTTGTGTGCCAAGATAAAGACAAGCTATGCATTGTAAAAGACAGGTCACACAATCGATACACATGAGCAAGAAGCTCTGTAAAAACTGCTAAAAGATAGACTGGTGAAATCACTACTGTATTAAATAGTTCTTATTTAAAAATAAAAACAAAATATATGTCAAGAATACTTTAAAATACCTAGCTATTAAAATACAGTAACATGAGAATATATATTAAGCAATTGTAAAACATTTGCATGGAAGTTATAGCAGGCTATTAATGAGACTGAGGTATAGGATTTAAATTCTCGTGCTATTTGTCGCAGTATCCCTCTGTGCAACGCTTCTTGAGAAGTGAAGAAAAACACAGTTATGATCAACAGCCTAGCAAAGAACTGAGTTGAAATGCAAGATGGGTTTATTATGGGGGTTGTATACTGTTCCTCATAGTTACAAAGTGAAACAGCATGCTTTATTGGGTGGTCATATGGCTGTTATGTGAGGCTACATACAGCCACAATGCGTAGGGGAACAATGGGCAGGAGTAGAGTTACAGCACCGAGGCGTGTTAAGACTGAGTGATTCATGGGATAGCATCTTACTTAGTAAGTAAAGACTTATGGTGAAAATAAACCCTTGCAATCTTCATAAAGAGTCGCAGATCTTCAGAAAAGTGATGAAAGAGCTTGAGTGTCTGTATCTTTAGAGGCCCACTTGTATGGTTTTGTAAACTTGGCAGTCTGAAAATTGAGATATCCAAAAGCACTGGCTGAAATATCGTGAAGCTTAGGTTTCACAGGGCTGATGAGAACCTCTAATTTTATCCCCTCTGTCTGGAAAAAATAATCTTAAGCCAAAGGATTTGAAACAGGAGCCCCACTATTTTTTTTTTAATTAATTATTTTATTTTATTTTTAATCCCAGATATGAACAGTGAACAAAGCCCCTTAAGGAATTGACTTGCCCTTCTGCAGGATGAGAAATGATCACAGTTCTATTGCATCCACAAAGAAGGTTGGAGAACTCTTAACATAACCTATGGGGCCATACAGAAACAGCCAGAATCAGTGTCAGCAACAGATCCTTCAACCTTAGCAAGTGCTGGCCTTGTGAATGAGTATTTATATCAGTACAATGTAAATAAAAACATCTTTTCTTACCATGGGAAGCAATATGAGTGTGAAGAAGCAGATCTTCCCACTGATGGCCATCTTGTTTCTTAATTTTGAACTTTATTCAAGTTTTGCTTGTTATCACTATTATAGGGGCTGAAGCACAAACTCTGCAGATCTTTTGGTTAAGGTCTCCACATCAAGGCTCAGATCTCTGCAATGAAAGAGGAAAATTATTATAAATATGGAAAACATGAAGAGAATGAAAGAAATGGACAGAAAACACAGAATCCAACACTTGAACTGTGAGTTGTACATATTAGAGATAAATCATACTTGTCTGGATTGCAGGTACTATCAGTGAGATACTTAATTTAAAGCCAAAGGTCATGTCTGTATGATCAGTAACTTGTGTAATAGAAAGTACTGAAACAGGTTCTGTAGCTGCAAAGACCTAAATTGTACCCAAAATAAAAGATAGGATGGGTTATTGTGAACCAGAAAAAGGACCTGCTACATTTCTGAAGTCATGATTTGACCTTCATGATTTTCAGTAGTGTCTCAAAAGCACAATTGTCTGGGGGCTTTTTAGGAGAATGTATGACATGATGATTTACTCCCAGAGATCATTGTCCGATATTTTTAGGCTAAAGATTCATTCACCCATGACATAAGACAGGATTGACTTATATGGATGATGGTGTCATGAATATCTGTGACTTCCATTGCTTGGTACCTGCCAAGGAGCTAGACAGGTGCTGAAGACATTAACAGAATTGCATACCTGACATTAGCTCCACCCTAGCATCTCCTGCCATAATCCAGTGTTTAAAAATTTGCACTCACTCCAAATCATGATGATTCCTCAAACAGTTTTTCACTCAAGAGAACCTCTCTATCTCAGTCTCTGGCTGGATCCAGTTCTCATTGCTTTTTAAAGCACAAACCTGCCTCAGATTTTGATACCTTGGTGACACAGTTGTCTTATTTGATGCCCTATCTACAGTCAGGCTTTTCATCATGGAGATATACTTCCATATTCTTTAGTTTTCTTTCCCCAGTTGTTCCTCACCTGAGATGGATCCCCTTGTATTGATTTTGTGTGGAAAGGTTTTGGTAGTGAAGGAGCTACAGAGGTGGTTTCTGTGAAAAGCTGCTAGAAGCTTCCCCTATGTCCAATAAAGCCAATGCCAGCCAGCTCCAGGACAGACTTGCTGCTGGCCAAGGCCAAGCCCATCAGTGACGGTGGTAGTGCTTCTGTGATAACATATTTAAGAAGAGGAAAAAACTGTTGTGCAACAACAGCCGGAGGAGAGGAGTGAGAATACTCTGCAGACACCAACATCAGTGAAGAAGGAGTGGGAGGAGTTGTTCCAGGCACCACAGCAGAGAATCTCTGGTGAAGCAGGTTGTCCCCCTGCAACCATGGAGGTCCATGGTGGAGCAGACGTCCACCTTCAATCCACAGAGGACCCCACACCAGAGAAGGTGGATGCACCCAAAGGAGGTTGTAGCCTTGTGGGAACCTGTGCTGGAGCAGGCCTCTGGCAGGATCTGTGGACCCGTGGAGACAGAAGCCCAGGCTGGAGCAGGTTTGTGGAGCCCCGGGGAACCATGTTGGAGCAGTCTTTTCCTGAAAGACTGCACCCCATGGGAGAGACCCATGCTGGGGCAGTTTGTGAAGAACTGCAACCCTTAGAAAGGACCCACGTTGCAGAAGTTTGTGGAGGACTGTCTGCCATGGGTGGGACCTCACACTGGAGCAGGAGAAGAGAGTGAGGAAGAAGGATTGGCAGAGACAACGTGTCATGAACTGACCGCAACCCCATTCCCCACCCTCCTGCACCACTGAGGGAGGGGAGGTAGAGAATTCAGGAGTGAAGTTGAGCACAGAAAGAAGGGAGGAGTGGAGGGAAGGTGTTTTAAGACTTGTTTTTATTTATTATCCTGCTCTGATTTGATTGTTAGTAAATTAAATTAATTTCCCCAAGTCAAGCCTGTTCTGCCTGTGACAGTAATTGCTGAGTGATCTCCCTGTCCTTATCTCAACTCACAAGCCTTTCGTCATATTTTCTCTCCCTGTCCAGTTGAGGAGTGGGAGTGATATAGAGTGGCTTGATGGGCACCTGGTGTCCAATCAAGGTTAAGACACTACATGCTTTCAGTGTATCTGTACCCTGTAGACCTAAATCCTCCAAGATAAGCTCAGCCAGAGGTCCTTTGGCAATATCAATAGTAGTTTAGGTGCAACCTCTCTGCTTAGGAAGGTATGAGAGTTCAGCCCCACAGGCATGAGCTGTGCCACATGAGTTTGTCTCAGAGCCAGAAAACTGTCTCTCATCTCTTTTATTTCCAAGTATAAATGAAGCTTCTGAATGCCGAGGCCCGTATTAAAATCTTCTTGTCTGATGTAGGTTTCCTACATGCCACAACCTATCACCTCTATGGGCGTAAACACAACTAACATACATCTTCATGACTAGAGAAATCTTTAAACAGGTAATTCAATGTTTGAGAGAAAAAAAGGTTCATAGGTAATAATAAATCACAGGACACAACAACAATCAGTGAAAGAATAAAACAAGAGTATATTGGAAAAACATTTAAAGAATCAGAGGAAATGTGAGGAAATATAAAAAAGGAGAAAAGACTGAAAAGAAAAAAGACAGAAAGGAAATAAAGAAATGACAAAGGCAAATGTAAAAGAAGTTTTACAATTGGGGGACACTCAAGTTTTATACTGACTATAACATACTGCCAAGACATCAGCATTTAGAGAGAGTCTTTCAATTAAAAAATAAAAAAGGAAAATTAAGCGCTCTGTAAATATTTTTCTTCTCAGTCCAGATCCTGACTAAATGGAGAACAACCTTTTATAAAATTCACTCTAAACTGATCTGCTTTCTTCCATCTCCACTTGATCAGTCACTCTTTCTCTGCTCTGGTACTGAATTTAATTACTTAACTGTATTTATGATGGTTTATCAAATAATGAAGGACTGATAAGATCTCAGCTGAGGAGGACACCAAACATCCATGGTGACATTCAGCAGTGAGGAGTTGGAAAAAGAAAGTCACTCCATTAACAGAAGCAACAGAAAACCAGACGGGCGCATTAGCAGACATTGGGTTTGAAATTATTTCTTGACCATGTGCACTGTTGTGTGCAGGTCAGTCCAGAAAGAACAGAGAGTGGTGTGAAGATTGAATTCTATCCTTGGATTCTGCCACTGAAGTGCATCAGAAATACAGCTTAAATACAATGGAAGGGTAGGAGATGCCTGACTAAATGGATGGACAGAAACCCTGTGGGAAAGTGGTAACCTTTAGAATACACTTTTTCCAATATTTGAAGACCCAGTTTTACTTTAACCTGGCATTCACTAGGCTTGAAAAGTGGAGAGTAGATGTCTTCTGGTTTATCTTAGTTTCAAAAGAACTTCTAAATAGATGACAAGAACATTCGCAAAACATTTAATTGCCTTTCTTTCACATTTTGCAGAGAAAGTGAAAGCATCGACTTCATTTTTGCCTTCAAGGTAGTCATGGAAACCTGCATCAAAAACTGCTGCTGAGGCCTTCATATTGTCCACAGAGACTCAAATGTTTATTAGGTAATAACAACTACCAGTTCCATGAACTTACGCCCCAGACCTGCAGCAGAACCTGTATGTATTCCCTAGTAGCTCCGAGCATGTGTGATATACATAGGTGCAGAGCCCACCTATTACCAATAAAAAGCTAGTTATCCCAGAAACAGGTACTATCAGATATGTTTTACTAGAAATATGAACTTTAAAAAAATATGGGCAATGTTTATAAAGCATTTCCATTCAGTACTAGGAAAAAAAATAAATATATGAATATAGGATTTGGAAGGGAAGTTTGAATTATCATATTATCTTCTGATAAAACTGGTAGCCAAATCTTATAATTCCATTAGTAAATTAGAGATACTGGTGATTCATGTTCTTTTATCTGCATCTGCTACTGTAATTAAAATTAGTGAAGTCAGAATAGCCAATAGCCAAAGGCTGCACCTTTTAGTTATGCATATACAGTTTCCCAATATAAAAAAAATCTTCGATGATCTCTGGTGAAACAGAAAGGCTGTTGAAGTGTCTGAGAATCTGAAAATCAGTTTATCGTTACTAAAATGGAGTGAGCTTCAGGGTTTTTTTTCAAGCATAGCTGAAATACAAGAAGAAAAAAAGAAAAAAAGACTTGCATTGGTCCGTTAATAATTTAGCATGTAATTCATCATCAATGAAGGTGGATTCATTTGTCCACTGTGGACACGTTCGGTAACACAGCAGATTCTTTGTGTTCCTTAGTGGCGAATCATAGGTACTTCAAGGGCAGGTTGGAAAAGCTCCTGCAAAACATGTTCTGCTGCAAGCGCCCATTTCTTTCCCCCATCTAAAAAGGCACTCTGGAGTGCTTAGCTCGTATGTGGACTATGTTACAGAAGCCTGAAGGCTGGTGAGGAGAATTAAACTGTGAGAAGCCCATAAGAGCCAAGTGCACAGTATGATGTCAGAAACCAACAAAAACAGATAGTGAGTTCTTTCCAAGTCAGAGGGAGGCATAAAAGGATCACTGCTTAAAAGAATCAAACCGCATGATATCAAGTAATGGGTGGAATTGTTCTACAGCACCTCAGACAGAGTGTACCCATGTAGGATGAATGAAAGAGGATTTTTAGTGACTTTATAAGGCGGTTATGAGCTGTTACTGAGATCAAAAGAAAGAAACAACCTAATCTGTTAGGCTCCTTGTTATGGTCCTCTGGGACGTGTGCCAGTGGTTTGAAAGGAAAGCAGTGCATTTCAAAGCTGACCCACAATGGCTTAGACCAGTGATGGTCAAATGTAAGTTCATTACTTAATTAATCTTAATTCAGTGTCTGGTCACGGCTGCCCACCACATCCTTCTCCTGGACCATGACCACACAACCATGGAAATCTGAAAGCTTCTAAAAACATGTAGGATCAATTGAGCTTTTGCAGATGGAATACTCTACATTGCAGCCAAGTCACCCACTCAATGCATGATTATCACAGTATTTCCTAGTGGCATGAAGAATATTTCCTGATGCAGAATAAACATGGGTGAAGAATGATGGGGTGCAAAAGAAAGAAGGTGCCGAGGGCAATACTCCAGCCGTCACCAGTCAGTCTGGTTCACAGACCAATCCCTTGACATTTCCAAGTTCTCCCCAGGGAAGGGAACTCCACATTTGTTTATGGCACAAAGTCTGCTAGATGGACATCCTTGGCTTTTGTATGAACAGGGAATTATGTAATTGAAACTGTGACTATCTTCTTTAGGCTGTCAATACAAGGTGTGAAATCCAGTGCATTTTATTATTTCTCTCTTAAAACTTCCCAAATGTAGTATGCCAGCTTCATAATTTATATTAAAGGGCATGGTGAACCTTCCTCATGTCAACTTGCTAGCAAGAGATAAGCAGAGTTGTGGAAGCAACCCTTCAGTGACCTAGGACATGGCACCTAAATTTAGAAACCTAGAAGATGCATACTCACATATGAGCTCATTGTCAAGTCTCTTTTTATATAGTCAACAGGGAGAAGTAGACATATGAAGAAAGCAACTCGTCTGACCTATTTTAACTGTCTACTTTAAACTTTCTACTTCTCTCCCATGAGTGTAAAGGAATTCTTAACAGCTAGCTCATATGTTGACATCTGTGCTGTGGATATCTGAATTTGGACAGAATAACCTCACCTCCAGTCTCTTCTGAAGTATATGGATCAGCAATATGAAACCCAAAATAGCAAAGTTTGACCTACCACAAAGGCTTGAGATGGCATGAGACGGTTTCATGTGTCAGTAAGTTGATGGTGAAATATTTAAGGTAGCAAAAACAAAAAGAAAATTTAAATGAATTCCAGACAGCAAGAGCTCTGAAGTTTCCCATAGAAAGTAGTCTGTAAAGAGTAATCCTATTCAAGCCAACAAAAAGAACAACATCATGGCCTTTCTACTAACTTTAATAAACCACTTAGTATTTCTTGGCGTTTAAATATTTTGGGTTGTTTTCATTTACTTGTAAATTCATTGAAATTAAAGTATCTGCATGGATCACAACGGGTGACAATCTGGTTCTATCTTTCTTTTAAAAATGAAGAAGTCATTTATTCACTTTTCTCTCCTTGCGTGCTTAGCTGGAAGAGTCCTTAGTGTTCTTGTTTCCACTCAACACATCTGTTGTCAGTGACAAAACAGGATTTGAAGGGTAATTACATCAGGAGGTCTAAGAGGTAGATTTTCGGAAAGGACTTGCTGCTACAAGGGACAAGAGCGCCCTTTTAAGCTATACATGAATGTTTTGAGGGCCACAGGCAGTAATGCTACATCTTTGCCTGAAAGAGTTGACAACCAGCAGCCTGGATTTTGTCAGAGGACTGTCCACAAGAAAAGACGCAGACTGTGGGACATCCAGCCATCGTTCTAACACATGGATTGATGTGGGGGTCATGTGCTGGAAAATGTCATTAATGACAGATGCAATCAGGTAGTCTCTTCTAATATCCAGTGTTTTCACTGTTCAGGGAAATTGCTGCTTTTGACTTCAGGAAACAAAATTTTAAAAAAGAGCTGATACAATGTCAACAGTAATTTTGCATGGAAATAGTTGAAAGAAATATATTCAACTTGCTGCCTGGCTTAGGCATTTCAGTGTTAAAGAGTAAGCAAGCCTGTCAGCAATACTCAGTAATAGTCTTTTTTCTATCTGCAGGAATAGGGTTTTTTTGGTTTTTTTTTCTTGTGTAGCATGCAGAAAACACATATGAATTTTACTAGAACTCCCTTTTTACAAATGAAGATAAAGCTGTGATTACAAAATAGGAAATGGTAAATGTTGTGACTCCCATATGCAAATGAGAGTCCAGGTGTTCAATTGTTTCTATATTAATTAGGATTAACAAATTCATTGACATCCATGAGGAATTGTGTAGGAAAGAAGTGAGAGCAATGTGGTTTTGCAAGAAGAAAGAATAACTGATAAGGGAGATTCACAGAACTGAGGGTCGGCAGGGACCTCTGGAGACTGTCTAGTCCAACTCCCCTGCTCAAAGCAGGGTCAGCTAGAGCAGGTAATTTAGGTTATTCAAAACCCATTTCCAGTCAGGTTCTGAACATCTCCAAGTATTGAGACTCCATAAGTTCCGTGGTCAACCTGTTCTAGTACTTGACCATTCTAACAACAAAAAAGTGTTTTATCATTAAGTTGAATTTCCTACATTTCTATTTGTGCTTGTTGCCTCTCGTCCTGTTGCTCATCACCACTGGGAAGCCCCTGGTTCCATCTCCTTTACACCCTCCCATCAGATGTTTCTACACATTGATAAGATGCCCCTGAATCTTCTCTTCTCTAGGCTAAACAGCCCCAGCTCTCTCTGTCTCTCCTCGTAATTCCTTAATCATCTTTGTGGCTCTTCGCAGGACTCACTGCAGTGTGTTCATGTCTCTCTTGTACTCAGCATCCCAGCACTGAACCCAGCACTCCAGATGTGTCTCACCAGGGCTGAGAGAGAGGAAATATCACCTCCCTTGACATGCTGCCAGTGCTTTTTCTCATGCAGCTGATGATGCTTTTGGCCTTCTTTGCCACAAGAACACATTGCTGGCTTAGGATCAACTTTGTGTCCACCAGGAGCCTTAGGTTATTCTCTGCAAAACTGCTTTCCAGCCAGCTGGTTGCCAGCCTGTCCTGGTGCATAGTGTTATTCCTCTCCAGGTGCAGGACTTTGCATTTCTATTTCTCTTTCTTGACCTTGATGAAGTTCTTCTCTGCCTATTTCTCCAGCCTGTCCAGTTCCCTCTGAATAACAGCACAACCCACCACTTGGTCTATCAACCACTCCTCCCAAGTCTGTGTAATCTTCAAACTTTCTGAACGTGCACTCTGCCCCATCATCTTGATCATTGATGAAAACATTAAAAACATCGGTCACATCCAAATGTTAGACCTTTATAGTTCAGCACAGTCTACCCAGGCTCTTTTTACAGTCAATAGGGAAGAGGTAAGTATTCTCAGGCAACATTTCTATACCCTAATGTTAGATGCCTAATTTTGGACAAAGTGAGTTACTGCTTTGAAAGAGTCATCGTTGTTTTTTTTTTTCCTCTGCTTACTCAGGCTGACAAGGGTGAACAAAGAAGATTCCATCTCAAAGTGTAAGACACCAAAGCACTAACAGTAAACAAAACAGAGCACTGACTTCTGTCTATGTCATGCTCTTTTCTTACTTTCAATACTATCTTTATTCCTTTTATTAACACAGCCTAATAACTTCCGTGCATGTTTTACTTCAGCTGTCCCTGATTATAATTTTGGTAGAGTTTTTTTTTTTTTTTTTTCCTTTGAGTGGTTTAATTAAATGAAATTCCCGAAGATAAAGAAATAATTTTCCTTAAAAGTACCCTTATCATTTCTGTATAACCTGACAACTCTTGTATTTTCTAGTCCTCTAGCTTTATAGAATTTTCCTAACATTTAAGAAAAACCTCTCAAAACTATTCTTAATAAATGTCACTCAGCCAATTCAAGAAAGATATCCCAATTTACTCTTGCTGAAGATCTAATTCATTTTTTGATCATCTGCAAATTTTGCTACATTTTGTTCACTTTCAGAACTTGCATTGGCTTAGGCTAGCATAGCTCCTTGTGGTACTCACTATTAATTTTGAGAAAGAATCCTATACTCCTGCTGCTTTGTCTTCTCTTTGTTTAGGGCTCAGATACACAGTAAAATTTTTCAGCTTACAAAGTCTTCATGTCTCAGCTGATACACAGTAAGTACACATATCCCTCTTGGTTCACGTCAAATTCAAGGCAGTATAACTTAGTTTTGGTTCTCTTTCATTGCTGGTAAGCTAGGTTTCATTGCCCTGCATTCACCGTAGGCAAAGAGCACACACAAGAAGTTACCATAGGCCAGCAGATATCTGAAAACCTGTTAAATTAAGGTAAATCAGCCATGTCTGAGCCACTCAGCTCTTCTGATCTTAGATGATGCCTGCTTTCCTTCAAGGTAGAATCTTTCTTCAGAAATAACATTATCAAAAACTTTTTAAAATCCAAATCCTCTATATCCCATCCATTCATATGTGTGAACATAAACCCCAGTCTTCCTTGAGCTTTGAAAGATTATATCCTTCCAGGACACTGTGTATAAAAATAACCAACACTTGATTTTTTAAATAAACTCCAGTTAAAATGCCTGGCTTTTGTAAGTAATAATAATTTTCATGAAATAATAATTCTTCTCCTTCATATTGTGCTGCTTCACCAATATAGAATCATAGAATCATAGAATCACTTTGGCTGGAAAAGACCTTTAAGATCATCAAGTCCAACCTTTAACCTAACCCTGCCATCCCACCACTAAACCATGTCCCTAAATACAGGTATGATAAAACATTGAAGGTTACTGACATCTAAGGATTGTTCTGGGTATCTGAGTATTTTGACATTATGATGGCTTTGGAAGTCTGTCTGATGGAATTGTTGCTTCAGACACTCTGAAAATTCAGAAGGACATGAGTGGATCATTCATCTACAGGTCAAGATTTTCTAGCTTATCTTTGCAACCACAGCAGCCATAGACTTCTGAAAGCAGAGACCATGGAACACAATTCATAACTCCCCGTGCACAGGATTGCTGTTTGTGGAAGATTTCCCATATAACACCCATAAAATTCATCCAGGAATCTTGACTTTATTGGCGTTATTTTCCCTATTGTATTATCTATCGGTTTTATTCTGCCCTTACATTTTTGACTTCCCCAGAGATGGGGTGAAAAAGCACGTGTTCTTTAAATAAAGACCATGGATAATCAGTTGCAGGAAAACATTTATAAACTACTGTGCATTTAAGAAGCATTAGTAGGCAAAGTAAAAAGTTATATGAGAACTTTTTATCTTCACAGGCAGGTCAATTACCCTTTTGAAGCATCTGTGATGTATGCAGTACTTCATAGCTAATATGCAACTAATATGAGATCATAAAGGTAACTGCGTGCTGTTCCATTCTAGAAGAGCTTTAAGTGCTGCTTGGCAAGGTCCTTCAAAATCATTACTCCACAACCAGTAAAAAGTGTTTTCTATCTGGCATATCAAAGTTTTGTAAGAGCTACTTGATTAATTTTCTTTCCTTGACTGGTGGTCTGCATTTCCTGCCCTGGCTATAGGTGTAACAATTGTTTTTCAGTATTATATAGGAGCTCATAAGGACTCTGTTACCTATTCATCAACATTGCCATCGGTCTCTGCTTTGAGCCCATCTGGATGGATAAGTCTGCTCAACAGTGATGCATCTATCACAGCCAGAGGAAAGAGTAAGAACAGAAAAATGCAGCTCTGGACCAGAGTCCTTTATTCCCATTGTGTCTGAAGATCATCCCAAGTGCAGTACATGTACAGTATCTTCAGACCAACTCCTTAACTCAAAATGATATATTTACTTGAGTGTGATGCCACTCTTAACGTCCTTAATTAGCTCTTTTGATGTGATGAACTGATTATCTTGAAATAAAGCTGTCATTACGAAACTATCATTGCTCCCCAAACCCAAGCTAGCAAGGTGCTGCATGCTCTCAGCTGTGAGGAAACACCAAGGCATTCCCCTATTTAGTACAGGCAGACTCCAGAGGAGTGGTCCTCCAGCTGGTGATGGACCCATGGGCAAGACACAGTCTCTGAACTCCAGCAACAGCACACCAACTTCACACTGTCTCTGGAAAACAAGTCTAACTTTCCCATCTGAAAGCAGAAACAAAGTAATAAAATGAGAGATGAAAGGGAGTTATCTGTTGCTTCAGAATGCGGCAAATACAATGAGAAATTACCTGATGCCAAAAGAATAAATATGTGATGTTGGTGTGCAGAAAACAGTCTGATATAACTTTGGCATTGACAGAAGGATGCTTGGAAGTGTGGGAAAGTTGCCAAGGGGTTCAGAGGGGATGACCAAATGATCTTTCTTTTGCCTTATATATACAATTCGTTGTTATATTCCAACGCAAATGGCAGAGCTATTCTGAGTATAGCAGCTTGTACTTCATTGAGCAATTTGACTTGGCAATCTATGGTGATGTCCCAGATGAATATCCATTGGCCTCTTCCAAACTTCTAAACAACATAGAAAGCTTTCATGAACCAAAATTCAGATCATCTTGATGAACACAAGAACAGGCATAATATGTTTCCTGAGTCCTTGCTGGGTAGAGAAAATTATTACCCTACTTTTGTGACTCCTCAAGTGCATACTGTTCAGTTCTCAGGGAAATATATCCCAGAACATGCCTGGGACTACAGCCCTGGCTCTTCTGTGCTTAGGGAGATGAACCTCCCTTTTTTTTTATTTGAAGAGTTTCATTCCTACACTGAAAGATAAGGTTAGGTCATTGCATAAACACTAGCAAGTTACATAATTCCTTCTTTTTTCCACCCACATTTCTTATTGTCCTCCTTTTCTATTGCACCTCGAACAGCCCAAGTTCACCCAGCTGTATCCCATCTTGTGGTTAATGAACTCATTACATTTGGACAATATTAGGACCTTTTACAGCATGTATTCTTGCAGCACCAGGGATGGAATTCATGTCACATAAATTTTGCTGTCTAAAAGTGAAACATCTATATCCAAGCTAGTTTCCTTCAGCTCCCTCCGTAATGAACAAAAGATGAACAATTCACCTCGGCGGCACATGGGTTTGCCTTGCTCTGGGACAACGTGCTAGTCATCTTGGTAAACAGAGAGCTAAGAAAGCAGAAAACCAGTTGGATTAGCTCAGAAGAATCTGTGTTGAGCAGGGACAGCCCGGAGCATAATAGAAGTAAAAACAAAGAAAGAAGAAAAGAAATTGAAATTAAAGTCAGTGTTGGGACAAGAAGATGTTGAGCTGGGAATTAGAATAAAGCTTGAGACCATCAGCAGAGGGAGGCCCTGGAAGTGCCTTCTAGAAAGAGGTGGATAGTCAAAAAAGGTTACAATATTAAGAGGACTCTATATAATGTGGATATTTTGTAAACCACTTCCTCTGACACGTGGATTATTGCAGTGCTAATAGACATAAGTTCCAAATCACATGGCCTCTGACTCAGAGCTGACTCCCATCCAGCCACCTTAAAGCAGAGTGAACTTGTGTCTCAGGAGAAAACTGCAATGAGAAAACTGCAATGTATTCTTGCCTTTCCTGCTCCCACTAATCTAGGGGCAGTGAAAACTGCTGAGGTTTCCCTGGTAGTGAGTGATGAGGGTGATTGTAGCGTAGACACAGGGGCAGACAGGGGGCATTCAGGCCTCAGAAGAACAGCTTCTACTCACACAAAGGGCAGTCCAAATATCTTTCCTTCAGTCTGGCATAGCAGGAAATAAAATTGAGTCTAGAGAAAATATTGTGCAATTCTTCTTTCTTTTTTTTTTTTATTTCAGCAGGTTAGAAAGGTCTTTGCACTCTATCTCATGAAGCAAGGACACATCAGATGACACAATGATGAGAATGTTGCAGGTAATCCCAACCTATTCAGCCCCTTGCCTTTGCTTGTCTCTAGATAGAGTGCCTTTCGAAAAAGCTGGAAGTCCTAATATCTTGAATAGTATTGCAAAATTATTCCATGCTACAAAACTGACTTCCCCAGCCATGGTTCAGAGCATTTACGATGTCATAGTTGAGGTCACATTTCAGAGTGCCCAGTGCCTTAAAAAGGGTGTAAATACCCATGGTTTACAGCACTGAAGATTCTTATGGGCATTACTTTTTACAAACTAAAATCTGAATAAGGTAAATATTCATCTTGATTCACACATGCTTGCTTCACCATTATTCTGGATAGACCAGCACTACCACGGTCCTTCCAGAAAACAAGTAAATATAAATGAATGGGAGTGATTCATTCCCATGTAATGACCTTCTCAGCTTGTGATTAAAGCCAATGATTTCTATATTCATCTTCATGATCTGCTCATGGATTTCCATATGACAATGCTAGAAGATAAGTTGACTCTATGGTGCCTTATAAGGTGTCAGAATATGGCCTTAAGTGAATACCTGGGAAGGTTTGAACAATGCACGATCAAACCAGTTTAATATAAACATATATACCCACATAAACACAAATGTACACGTAAAAAGTTGTTGGCTGAGATATGATATGTTCTCTTCGTTTATCAGTTCAAGAGGTGTCAAAAACCAAAACAAAACAAAGCCACCAAACACAACTGGAAGAGATCAGTTGTATCCATTATAGGTTTCTTTTTACTTCTGTGTAACTCCAATTTACTACAACAGAATTCTTATATACAGAAGCTATGTGAATGGGATCTACAGAAAAGTGGGTTATTTTGCTGTATTGAACGTGGTTGTTGAGGTGAAAGCTGAAAACCCTGATTATGGATATGAAATGTGTGACCATGAAGTTTATAAATTGACAGGATAGTCATGAGATCAGATGCAACTGAACTTGGTATGTTTCACATTTTCCTTTAGAAATCCTGTGCAACTGGAATATTCCATGTGGTCCAGAAGACCACAAAAATGTTATTCCTTTCAATTAGATAGCTTTGATGACTTTATCATCATGCATACCAGTAAATCGGGATCTAGGAACGTAAATTCAATCAGGTTGAAAACTCCCTCTTCTCCAAAATGACCACTGCTCAGTTTTAAATAGTTTGACTTATGTTTCAAAGACAGTGAAAATACCTCTTCCTCATGGGTGGTCTTTCAGGGCCTTGGGTGAGAGTGATTTCATTATAATGTCTACGTCTAAAACTGAGCTAATTTCCACAGACTCCTTGTACAGTAACTGTGACATCGCCAGCACAGACAGTTGACTTCAGAGCACAAGTTAGATCATCTGAAATTATGTATCTCAAAGCATCATGAATTGTGCCCTATTTATATTTTCTATCAGGAAGGAGGAAGGGAAGAAAGGAGGGAGGGAGGGAGGGAAGGAATGGAAGAGAGAGATTTGAGACAGACACACAGCATAAAAAATTTCAGCCCAAACAGTAAAAGTCTGCCAAAGCTACACTCAGCTGATTAATAGCATCTTATACTGGGAAGCAAATTAAGGTCAAATAATATGAAGTGCACAGTAAGAGGAGGGGTTTTTTTTTTTTGTTGCTCCAACCTCCTCCTTTTACTTTCCTCACATTAGATCAAGTCTAAATTCTGTTCAGGTCTTCATTTACTCCCACCTTGAGTTTAATATGTAATTTAAGCTCAGCAGAAATTACACCAAAGAAACGGTGGCTTGAGAAACAAGTGGAGCAATCATGCAAAGCAAAGATTATGGTTCTACCATGGTGATCATAATCATGTGCCTGTCAAGCACTTTGGGGATGAAACTTTGACCCTTTGGAAACTCACTAGGTCAAAGGATTTTGGCCAAAGATTTCACAATTCCACCATAGTATAATACAGCAGTTCTCCATTATTCACCTATTCCCCTATTTCCTTGTATGCTCTGTGGAGAGGATTTCTTCTAATATCTTAAAATAGCTACAATAACATTGCTGTAGGCAGGCACAACTTCACAGGTTGGTTTCTCACAGAAACACAACACCTGTCCATCCTAGTAAGCATTTGGCAAAAATATTTTAAAAACAAAAGCAACCTAAGAAAGAGAAAGCTTTATTGATCTCCAGCACTGGGAGATCCACTTCAGCAGCCTCCGGAGGGTGCAATTTATTAAGATGAGAGATAAAGATGTCCCAAAGCCCTCGTTCCTTCAGGCTGCATTATTAATGACCCTCATGCCTGCAGATGGTGGAGAGCTACATGCAAATAGCTTTCTTGGGTTTTCTCATCCCCAGTAGGGTAGAGAGTTATAGGTGGACCTTTAAGGACAACAAAGTAAAGGAGAGACCATCAGTGGTATGTGAGAGTCAGCTAGCAAAAGACAGGCCAAAGTTTACTGGTTCATCTGTGCATTGGCTAATAGCCTGGTAACCACTGAGACATCCTTGCTTTTAAACATGAAAGCAATCATAGGAACTAGGTAGTGGTAGCACAGAATAACTCTGAATTACCGTTGTATTTATTTTCTGGATCAGCCCAGTCTGGTGAACTAGCAGCTCATGGTCTTTTCCTGTTGTCCCCTGGGAGTGTATTTTGCAGCAAAGAACAGCATTTCGTCTGAGGCACCAGGCAAAAAACCACCAATTTATTTATTTTTTTTAAAATCCTCCACATGCAGTAGAAAAGGTGAGTTCACATTTTATGGTATTTCATTCATCACATCCCAGAGTTCACTTCTGTCCCTAGAGTTTGTTGCCAGCTGGAGTAAATGAAGCATGGGATGAGTTTGTATGTTGTTCTGAAATGTGTAACTCACTGGGGAGACCAGGGTAGGGACACATAAGGGAAAGGAAGAGAATGATCCTCTCTCGGTAAAGAAGATGAAAAGTCTGATAATCTGGAGTCAGCACAGTATGAGGCTGGCTTTGTACAAGCAGAATAAATATTGTGATGCAGTCTGGATAGGATGGTACCCAGTCACTGGGCAGTGAACTAGAGGACTCTCCGGGGCACAGCTTGGCTGCTATTAGACATGCCCAAAGAACTGGATATTTTATTGAGGACTGCCTTATTCAGAAACAGCCATGAAATGAGAACTCTGTGTGAGGCAGAGAATAATTTTTCCAATAATATTTTGCGCATTTTGGGTGTGTGCATGTCTCCCGCTTAGATGAAACCAAAATTTTATGACATGTATTTAGATGTCCTTTGGATTGTTTAATTTCATCCAAAGATGCTTGGCTCTAATTGATCACAAAATCTTCCTCAATGGGCAGTAATCACAGGTTTTACAGAAATAATTCTGGCCCATGTTCTGTGAAGAAATGGTTGTATTCTGTGTTATCTTCAAGCCAGTAAGGAAAATAATCATAATTTTTTAAAAAATAATAGTAATAATGCAAGATTGCATTAAAACAACTCTGCCAAAAAAACTTAAACAGGACATTAGGACATAAATATGTAGGTGAATAAACCCTAAGTACAGTTAGTGATACGTTATTGAGTGTCAATCATCCAGCTCCAATCCAAAAGGCCAGCATCCTCCTTGTCTTCTAAAAAAAATCAGCATGTCTCTAAAATGGAAAGGTTTTTTTTTCTCTGTCTTTTAATGTGTTTTCCAAAGCAAACCAATCCCCCCAGTTTGCTCACACATGTAGAGACATCCTGAAGGGAATCTTAGTCTTTTAGGGTTATTTTACCTACACTGTTTTTGAAGTTATAATACATATTTGCACTAGGGTTACCAATCCTCTTTTGCATATCAATGAAGCTGTAAAGCAAATAAAAGGCCCACATTTCTGAAAACATAAGTAGCAACTTCTGCTGAGTCATTTGCTTGAGAAATTAGGGGATTCAGTACTTCATGTCTAGATAGCTTCAGTATTACAGATAGATATACATAGGATTAATTTACTGCTGAGTACCAGCTGTATCTCCTTTGATCACCAATATAGGGAATAAACAAAATTTTCTTTATTATTCTTTCATAATGTTTTCTTTTTTAAATATTTTTGAGTGAGTTAATAGAACTTGTTTCCATTAGCTGAAAGGTAGTTGAGATTTATTCATGAAACCATGTCAATCCTTTCCTTCTGCTGACCCTTTGTAGAAATGAGATGCCCACCATTGTATCTCAGTCCCATAGTAGCACTTCAAACAACTGCCAGCTCTTGACATCTGCATTACGATGTGGACATCTCTCCCTCCAGCTGTGGCCATACTGAAAAGAACATTACTACTGGTCAGTTTAGAGACACTAATCCATGCTGCACTGCCCTGATCTGCCCACTGAGCTGATCATACGAGCATTGCTTAACCCAATTTACTCCAAATAAATTGGGTTAGCTTAAATAATAAGGCTTTGCTGACCAAGGGCAATGTGATACAGTCAAGTTAGGCAATGTTCTCACAAGCAGCCCAGCTGGCAGATTCAAGAGATGGAGACAAGATAGTGGTGTTGGCTGGAGGTGATGGTGTCTTCAGACAGCTACAGGACTTCGCAGCAATTGCACAGACTTCAGATTACAGAACTCATAAACCCAACGCCTTCCTATGACACAACTCTTTGTTTGGGTTTTTTTTTCCTTTTTCTTGTATCTACTATTCCTCACTCTTGATGCTCATAACTATCAACTGGTAGATTCATTCTGCCACTCTTGACAGAGCAGGTGAAAACAGCTCTTAGTAATGCATATATTCTAATTTGGGGATGAGAAGAAAATATGCAGCAAATTCTCCTGCTATTTCATTTGCCATTTAATCAATGTATTCTTATCATGCACATTAAATGGTGCACTGTCAGTTTGTTAAACTCTTCTGTTTCTTTTTTTCACCCCCCTTACTTCCACCTTCCTCAATACATAACCAAGATAACATTTTGCCTCCCATGTGGGACTTCTCTCATTTAACCTAGTAAATTTTTTAATTCCTAATTTGGTATTCTGTTCTGATACATTCACCCACAAAAGACCCTGGAAGGCTGAAGCTAAGAAAAATCACTTTCATTATCTTAGATACTACTGAGTGATTTAATGTAAAATACACATGCAGTGCACAGTTTGTAACCTCAGATTTTATCATCCATGCGTTTCAGAGCTGAGTCAAACCTGATCAGGTTTTTGATGAAAAGGTAAAGATTCCAGTCTAGGCTGGTACCACTTAACAAAGGTGAGTTACTGAAAAAAGTAGTTGCGTAAGAGCAAGGAACAATTCACTAGAAAATTGAAATTTGGCTCCAAACCACTGGTGTGATGTGTGGATATCAGCACAAGTAGTCCAAAGCAGGACTTTGAGTTTAATTAACCTTGCTTCTTAGTTATCAGGGATTTCCATTTAAACGAATGTTCTGAATCAAAGTGTTAAAATATCAAACGGGCAATCTATATTTGAATCATAAGCACTATTTCCATTTGTCATTTAGATTTTTAGCTTTTTTTTTTTCCCAAAAGAAAGGTTGATGATAACTGATTTGGGACACACACTTTGGAAATTCTTTTTGATAACTGGGTAAGGTATTTCAGGAAGATTCTAAGTGGACTTATATTTTAATTACAATTTTTAAATTAATTTTGCTGTATTAGACCATGCCATATGATGATTTCTGATTTACTTTATAACAATTCATAATTTAACCATAATTTACTGTGTCAAAATTGAACAGAAATTAAAAACACATTTGGAAATGTACACACACACATAATGTTTTAAGCTCCACTGCCCTGACCGAAGAAAGAAAAATAAAGTTCTTTATGACATCGAATTTTATCTATAATTGTGTGGTGTTCTGGACAAAGAAAGTATCATGTGGTGTTATGAACTGACTGTACTGCTCCTGGTCACCAGGGCTCGAGTTCTCCCCAGTTAATTATTAGCATTTAAATTATAAGCAGAGATATATTAAACTCTTTCTACTGTTAATAAAAAAAGCCAGGCACCTCCATTGTATGAATCATATTTTGACTTCAGTCACTCTTTGCAGATACCCAGCTCTCTTCTTTGGTTAAAGAGGAAGCCTATACTGACTGCACTCCTGGTTCAGACATGATAATAGAGTTTGCTTTTTAGTACCATCTTTAGGGTTTCACTTCTTAGGAATTCCTTCTGTCATGCCTCATAAGTCCTTTCACTTTTTTCCTTGTTATAGTTCTGTTTCACTAATGCTTTGTGACCTCTAAAAGATCGCCCAATTTCCAAACTGCACATTTTTGTGTTGGTTTCATTCAGTTGTGTTTTCTTGGAAATTGAAGATAACTCCTCCGACTGTGCTCAGGGTCTTTAATTGTCAGGAGGCAGAGGGGGTGTTCATCCTGCAGGGTTTCTTTAGCAAATACTAAACCAAAAAGTTAGTCTCATTGCTAGAGAAGTCTCATTCTGCAGCTTATTTCTTTTTTCCCCCCAAATCAGGTTCCATAATTTGTTTTCAAAATCTACTCTGTAGAGTGGCAAATATGGAGGTTGCTGGCTTATGTCAAGATTTGTTTCTTAAAAACAATTTTTTGTTGTTTTTTCTATTTCACTTTCCTACCCTTTCCTGTTGCAAGCATAGTTTTGAGAGCTGATGAGTACCTTCCCATTGTAGTTGTGTAGGCTTTCAGGTGTGTCTAGCCTACAGGGCCCACAGCACTCACATTGCAGGGATAATTTCCCAATTTGCTATCATTTACAAGACATTAAGAATCCTGCAAGATCTGTTCCTTCAGCTCCCACACTGTCTGTGGATTTTAAAATGCCAACAATATTAAGACAGACAGATCCCTATTACAAACATGAATTCCTATGTGCCTGTGTGAGCTACAAAAGAGAAGAGAAAAAACCCAACAAAAAAACCCTTTCTGCTGGGAAATGCCAGTTGTACTCTTTGACTTCTGAATATATCTAAAACACTAAAAACAGACATGAGGAAAATATTCTAAAATTGTTCTTGTTGTTATTGTCACTAAGGAAACGACTTCCTGGGAATCTGCAAGTTGAGTATACAGTCTTTGATGTGCAGACAACTGTTCCAACACACTGAGAAATCCTTTATCAAGGTAAAAATCTGTCTGTCCAGCCATCCAGGAGCCTTTGCTTTTATGTTAAATCCATCACCCACCTTTGTATCCAAAGACTTTCATCAGCTACTTGTTTGTGAATAAGGAGCTCAAGGAAGTGAACTGAGCAGCCAACAACCACCGGTGGTGGTTTCATACTAGGGGCAAGGAAAAGAAAGGGACTTTAATGTTACAACTACACTGCTAAATACATCAGGTCTGGGACCCTTCCTTGGCCTTGAGGTCAAGTAACATGTCATCACTTTTACCCATCCTGGTAAACTGTTCTACCACAAATTAGAATGGCCTCATCCAAACTGCCTATGAGAACAGTCTCTGGGCCGTGATTTTCCCTGAGTGTTCTTTGTAATTTGGTGTTGGCCTTTATTTGTTAAATACCTTATTTATTAAATGCTGCATAGAGATCAACCCATTTGGAAATCAGATTCTCCCAGGTTACTGCAGATTCTTCCTGTTTTCCTCCCATCACAGCAGTGTAAATGATTATCTGTTTTCCTAACAATTTCCAGTCTAATTGGTATTCACCCCAGTGCTGAGTCAAGCAAATGCACCGTTACTGAACAGATCTTACTGAAAGCAGTTTCTTCCACATCAAGGGAGGTTTATTTTGTCTTGAAAAGACAACAGAAATTTCTGTCATTGCTTATCATGAGAATAAAAAGACACATTGCAAAACCTAAGCAAATGTTTAATGATAAATGTTTGACGGTGAGTCTGTGCTTCTCTGAGCACATAAGAGCTCTGAGGTTGTGAGCTTTCCACAGATTATTCCTTATTAACTACCAATTTAGGATAATGACAGTGATACTTTTAAGAAATCCTTTGGGAGAAGTAAGTATTCACTTTTAAATTCTATAAATCTATGAAGGATTTTTTTTTTTCCACTTTAAATCTATTAACCGTAGTGTCCCATCCTTGACATGGAAGGACTTTGTTTTGTAGATCCATGAGGAGAGTTAAGATAGTGTTTTGATAACAACAGTATATGAGACCTCAGAGAAACTGTACTCAGCTGTTAGCTTTTCTTCAAATTTTCTATAAATTTTTATGCAAATCAAAGTGGATTTCCTTCCAGTAACTTCAGACATATACTTTGTGGATGTTTATGGATAATCAAGTAATCGCAGGCTCCCTTAATGGATGGTGGTGAAAAAAGGCCATTTGGGGGCACAAATCCTCTGATTTATTTTAAATTACTGCTTCAGGAAAAAATGAATTGAACCTTATATTCTTATGCTTCTTTGATGTATCTCAGCTGTAGATATATTGTAGAAATCTATTTAAACTGTAAGCTCTCCAGGTGTTTTGTGCGGGGTATTGTACTTTTGTAATGGAGCTTCATTGCTATTAGAGCAACATGTTGAAGAAATCACTGAATGAACAAACAAGTTTCAGTATACAGACTGATTAATTTAAATGATTTATTTTAAAAGAATTCAAATAACATGGGTGGAATATTTGCTGAGAGACATATTAAGAAACTAGGATCATCTCTCATTGATTCAGTGGTATTGTAGTAAGACCAAGTTGCAACCAACAGGAAGAATAGATTTGACAAACATTTCAACATCACTGGCATGAATAACAGTGGTTCTTTCCCTTAGCTCATTGCAGAACGTCATGTAGCAGCTCTTCCAAAACTGCTCATAGCAAACTAAGAGGAGAACATTCAAAATAACAGGTGGAGCAATGTATAAGTCACACTGTACTTTGCCTGCTTTGTATTGTTACTTACGGGTCTCTAAAGACAGCAGTCTACTGATATAAATAAAGAATGAGGTGTGGAATTGTATAGAATATTTCCTAAAGCCAGGCATGAAAATACAGAGCTGCCAGCCATGGATCTCATCTGAATGTTGGCTGAAGTCATGGCACTGGTAAGAAGAGCCTGAATCCCAATTGAACAAAGGCGGCACATAGCAAAAGGGGCACTGAACAAGCATGACACACAGGGGAGCAGAAAGTACTTGGAGGAATGTGGTTTTGTTTGCTCTTTTGCTCATTTGGTTGTTAAATGGGCTGGCAAATCAGTATGGTTCATTTCAGTGAGTATGGAGGAGTTTATATCTTTTTAGAGACTAGATCTTTGTTGAAGGCTGAGGTCAGCTTCAGATGATGTCACTACAACCAGTTCAATTTAGAGTGCGTTAGATTGCTTTTTCTTTCTTCGTATTCCTTTACATCAGTCATTTTTCTTAGCCTTCTTGATCTTAGAGGAGAAAAATTGCCACAGAGGTTCATACAATGTTTACAAGTGCTGAAAGTCAAGGCAGGAGACTGACAGGACAACATTCTGATTTAAGGTGCTGCACCAGCCAAAGAAGCTAAGTCTTGAGATGCATTTTGAGGAAAGATGGAGATTATTCTATGTTGAGGGCAGTTGCAGAGATGTGAAACAGCAAGATAGGTTCAGCTATCTTCAAGTCTGTCATCTTCGTCTTTGTCATTCCTTATACAAACACACATTATTTTCTGTAGTACAGGTTATGATCTCTGGTCGAATCTTTGACCTGTTGCAGACTAAATGTAAATACCGAGGCACTAAAGATGGTGATTTTTCAGGTCACACAGAAGTAGTAGCACACTAAGGTGATGCATTTTGGAAATGCAAGGACACAGCAGAAAGTGTACAAAAATTTTGCAGGTTGGAACCAGCCCATGAGTAACAAATGGTAATATTTTGGGTTAAAGCTCACAAAACTGATTTATAAAATGTAAGTTTGAACATGCTGCTAAAGAGAGTGATGTGGATTAGTTTGGACATGCAGTCAGACTCGCCTTCATATTCTTCTGGTCAGTTTAGATGAAATAGGTAGATCTAATTTAACTATATCAGATCATCTTGCCTGGCTTACCTGGCCCTCGCACAGCATTCACTGCTCAGTATCCCCACATAGTTAATGGATAGAAAAAGGATGTCCAATTCACATGAACCATTTTAGAAACCTACTTTGGGATCAAAAGAATTGAAATCTGGACTCCACTGCCTATAAAGGCAGCATATATTAAACAGCCATTTAGTCCCACCCAGAAATCTGTAAACACAAAAAAGTTGTATGTTTAAAGCAAGTACCTATAAGAGAAGAAAAAGGGGAAATTATGTAAAATTATATATGATTGTCTGGAGATTCAGACAATCTCTGATCTAAATGAAAGGATTTTTAAATTTTGACATTTCAGTGTATGACATGCAGTATGGAATAGTCCGTCAGTCCATTAAGCAGAATATCAGGTGAAGAGTTTCTCCAGTCAGTGAAGAAATGAATGACGTGTTAATGTTCAGCTGAGCTTCCTTTTCACCATTTAAGAAAACAGCTGTGTGTTACAAATTATCTGATCTAAGTTGTGTGGTTGAGCTATCACATTGTTGCTTTCATACCTGTATTTTTAAAGACATTTCACACATTTTTGTGGGTGTGGATAGATTTGACAATGGGTCACTTCCATTATAGCGGTGTACATGAAACTGCTGCAAAATATACATAATCTACTTATTGAGGTCTGTCTCAGAAGCCCTTTGGGAATAGTAGAGTAGCTATATTATGCCCTTGTCCTAATTCTGTAGGGACAGTGGGAAGGCAAGCAAGAGGTCAATTTAATAAGCTCTCAGAAGAAAAAAATAAAAATCAAGATGATAGAGTCAAAGAGGAGGCTCTTAGTTTGGAGAATCCTTTATTGTTTCTGCTGGGAAGACGAGGCTTAATTTGACAGATCAGGAAGCTACAGCTAAAATGGATCTTGAATAGTTAACAAAACCTTTTTCTTTCAGGAATAGTTACATCAGAAGTTTTGCAAACTGATGCACTCAAAGCTCCCCAGAAGAGCTTGAAGAAGTTGGGCTTATCAGAATAATATTAAAGCCTGGTGCTTTGAAGAGTTTTGCTTTAAATAGGTCATGTTTTTCTTTAATAGCCCTGGACACAGCTCCATGTTTTCTGAAGACAGAGAACATGCCAGGAAAAAAGAAAGCACAGAAAAGCAATCCAAACCTTCACCAAAGTAGGTATGTAGCTGACATTCTTCATTCTAAACAGGAGAGTTTGGAGAAACTGAGACAATCAGATAGTAAAGTCAACAGCACTAGGGAACTTGGACAGAAAAGTCTTTTTGTGTTAAAGATGCAAAAACTTCAGGGAACCTACATATTAAGGAAGCTGGGAAAAGAAGTCACAAGGAAAAACTCCAGACTGAAGCTACTGAATCATGAATGTTCAAAGAACCTGGAAGTAACAGGGAAGAGTAAGCTGGGCAACAAAAGATCTGTGTCTTGGACACCCAAAAGTGTCAGGATAAAGTGAGACTATTCAGTCAGGCTATAAAGTGAGTAAAGAAAGTAAAGCAAGCTCATGGGTATGGCCCCAGCATATCTGCTGTGGATTGACCTTTTCCTCTGCTTGAGATTAGGACAGTGATGATGCACAGATGAGGGGAGAATGCCTAAAGTAACAGGACAGAGCCAGCATGGACTAGTGAGCTGTACAAGGCAACACACTAAATTATAAAGCACAGGCTGGGAATACTTCAGCCATAAATTATATAGGGAGAAAAACACCTTTGAGTTTATTCAGTCACAGGATGACCAGGAGCTTCCTGAGGTAGTTGAATCTGGAAAAAGGTGAATGCAATCTCAAGGTTGTCTCAGGGAAAATAATTCCAGGAATGATTTGGAGCAAAGTAAATATACCTGCAATTCTTCTGTGGCCCAGTATCTTAACTATGATATCCCAAGACAGCAACATCAATGGGTATTTTCAAGCCCCGTAGAGAGTGTATGAAAATCGACTGAACTCTTCGTGTGTGTGGTAAGAGCACTGAGGCCAAGATTCGATCAGGAGAGATCAGAAACCCAGGACAGGATCCAGACTGCAGATTAAACCATCTCAGTGGTGTTTACTGAAGACTTTTCAAGGTAAAGAGTTACAGAGCTCACTCTATAGTAGATACCTATAGTTACCTACATTGACTGGGCATTGGCCTGGGGCCAGAATCAGTAACCTAAACGCTGGTGGTTCGTGTCACCCCAGGGTGCCTTATCTACCCTCATACAGAGGGTAAAAGATGTGATGTAGCTAAGCATCGTACCTACAGATCCCTAGTGGACATTAGATACCCCAGGGGATCTCACATGGCACTTAATGCCTATGTTTAGGTGACAGAACCATGTCCTAAATCTCCTTTGACTATAACAGGAGCTTATGTACTTAGATACAGGCAGACACTTCAAAACACACACCTATCTTTAGGTGTCTTAATCTGTGAGCTGAATCCCATTTCTGGTCATCATGATAGAAACTGTCTTAGCAAAAGACACCTTCAAGTCTTCCATACAGAGTAAAGGGAAGCAGTTGAATACCAGAGGTAAAAATCTGTCAGGGGTACACTTGCTGGGGGAACCAAAAATGCTGTGACATTCATTTCTTCTCCTCTTCTGAATAGCATTCAGGCTTTGGTAGTCTTTGAAGGCTCTTCTCCGTGACCAACATTACTAAATCCAGCTGTGGTACAAAAAGCAAGTCAGAGAACAAAAAGCTAGAGAATAGACAGCAGTGTCCAGAGACCTGAATGCTGCAGAAAAGCAACTTCAGCATGGTTAATAACAGCTTTTCATGCTGCTTTCTCCTCTGCAGTCACCAAGTACTGTTCTCTAATGAAGTTTGTTCCAGCTGTTCGCCCACTGTACGTAATCATCTCGGCTAACTAACCCATTCACTAGCACAAAAACACCATCCAAGCTGTCAGACTTCATGCAACTCAAATGAATGAGTGTGGATTACGGAACCCAAGGCTCCAGTGACAGCTGTGACACATTCACAGCCTTAGTCATGAAGAGCTTAAGCATCTGCGGTATTTCTGATGCTCTCTCATCTCATCTGCATCTTAAGTTAGAGCACAAAACTTCTGGAAGGAATCCAAAGATCCAGCTCTCTAAAACACAGGAAATGAGTAACTTTACTAACTTTAACTTGGACCTTTATATAATGCACTTGTGCTGGCTTTATATAATTTGTTTCTAGGCCAACTCTAAGAGAGAAAGTTCTGTTGCGTGTCCAACATCTTAGGTATGTACTAAACCCAGGCTCATATTTGGATGTTGGTAGTAGTTACATCAATTTAAGAATTTAGATATATATATAAATATCATTATTAAAAAAATGCTTTTTAAAAGGAAATGCTTTTTACTTTTGACCATGAACGTGTCATTTTATATTTTTACTGGAAATAAAAAAACCTTCTACAAACCTACTTCAAAAATGTGACATTAAGAGCAGAAACAGCAATGTTATGACTTAATAAAGCCTTACCATTCCAGGAAAAGGAATTAACAGTTAAGAATATCTTAGCTATTTTAAACTCCTTTTCCAAATAAATATTTCTTTCTGCAGTGGAGGAGTGTGTCTTACTACTACTACAACTTTAATTCCAGTCTACATATCAATATGTTCTGAGAGGTTCATGGGGTTTTTTTTCGTGATTTGGATTTCAGCAAATATTTTTAAAGGCCATAGTTAAGGAAGAAGGTGTTATTTAAATCCATTTATCAACTGACTGGGGGATTTTGTTAGCTTAGGACAGAGGGTGTTTGCATTATAATAAGAAAGCATTGAGCTATTGGTTTATGGCAAAAAGTTGGGGTTTGGGTCACCTAATTCTAAGCATCTCAAGCGCTCCAAGCTGGTCAAAATGTATTTCACAAGGTGCCAACCCTAAGCTAACAAGGTCTGGTCAGTGTTCATCTCCATCTTCTTGCAATTTACAGTGTAGCTATTCACAAGTCAGGTATATTAGATGAGCCTTGGAGCATTACACAGTTTCTGGCTGGCTCAGAGAACAGGCAGAGCAAGCTTTCATCTGCCTGCAGAAAATCATGTAGCCATCCTAGATGTGTCCCTGTGCTTCTGTATCCCCTGCCTGTTCACAAAATTACATACCAGCTCCAGTTGGCAAATCCCTGTTAGTAGTTGGACATGCTCTGAAGACAGAAAGTGCTGATACACTGAGGAAACCTCTGAGATTTAAAATAATCAATGCCTAATTAAAAACAAAAAAATAAGAAGACAAATAGGCAGGATGTTGCCTGGGATGTGTGGCATGAATTCTCCCTGCAAGGGACAGGCTGACTCTGCCATTGCTTGAATAAAGGGAAGATGTAGGTGACAAGATATGGAGGCCACCACAGCAGGCTTGGGCTTTTCAGAAAACTTAACACCTATCACAATTTGCTAATGTTAGGAGCTAGGAAAAAATTACCAGTCCTCCCTCCGAGCAAAGATGGGAGCAAGAGAGGAATTACACTTCACAGGGATATCTCTGAGGTACTATAGAAGGATTCAGCTCACTGATTTTGGATGTGTATCTCCGAGAAAACTGCTGCAAGAACCTCAATGGGGTGATTCATCTGACCCACTTCAGGATGAGATGAACCATCCTCCCCACTCATAATATAATGAATTGGGGTGATTAGCCTGGATGTGACCATCTAGTTTTCAGATGCTTAAGGGAGAGTAGATGAACGTCATGCAGGCTGCCAAACACTTCTCCTGAGCAACAAAGTCTTCCTCTACATGAAATGAATGATAGTTTTGCCAGGGGATCCTTTGGGGCTAAGTTTTCACCCTGAGAATGATGAAATTTATACCTCCTGTGCTCCTCAGAGATGAAACTAAGGATTCTGTCATGTTTCCCTTCAATACCGCATTTTCCTGAAGAATCCCCACCCAATCAGATAGGACAATAGACTGTACCTTGCAGGAAAAGAAAGTAGCAAAACTTGCCTCATTCTGAGGAACTAAAGAATAAAAATTAAAAATCTAGACTATTAACCCACCATGCAGATTAAAAGGGTTTTTCCTGTCCTAACCCTCAGCTCCATTTAGCAGGCCCAACAAATAATAGGTAACGAACTATAATTATCCTTCCATTTGCAGCTCCTGAGAAATCATGACCCAATCATCTCTAATGGAGTGCAAAAGCCGCTGTGATTGAGGCCTTTTGTGAAATGCCTCAACATTGGACAGATGAACCTGTAAACATATGGGGCAGAAATGTAATGTTGTATGTTCAGTAAGGAGCTCTTAGACTTCACTATTCCCAGCATCTTATAAAAGAAATTATTATTATTGCTATTGCCATAACTGTTATTAAGAAGAATTAGGCTATACAAATATTTATCCCCTTTTCTGACAGAGTGAATTTTGACTTGTGCTAACAAAAACTAGAAGTATTGAGTTAATTTGTTGATGTTTTAATTTTTTTTTTTTTTAAAACAGTGGTATTAAGCAGACGTCTTCACACCTTTTAAAACTTTTTTTTAAAAGAATCTGGCAAATAAATAGATCAGAGCAGTTTCAGAACATAGTCCTACCATAAGCCATCCAAGAGTAAAACGTGACAACTGAATGAGCAGGAATGAGACTGTCAGGATGTCTCCAGGGCAGATAAACTCTAATGTCAAATGCAAATCAGCTCATTTCATGCGATGATTATCTCAGAATAATCGGGAGTCAAAAGTAGAATAGAATCAGAGCAGCAAACAAGAGTCCTTGCAACTGCGTCTGTATATTTCTGCAGGAACTTTTCCAAGGGAATATTCCTCAGCACCACAGCCTTTTTAGCTTGAAATGCTCTGTGTGATGAACCTTCTAGCTTTTTTCTTCAGGAGATGGAATGATTTAGCAACTCCTAAGAAGTTCTACCCTAAAATTATTAATCTGGCTGCTCTAGAGATGAGCCCATCAGCTTGCATGGGGATAAAATCAATGAACTGCAGTGAATTACATAAACAAGACTTGAACAATATGGCTGGTTCTAAATGAGTTCCTAGTTTGTCTTGTGAAGATAAGAGTTCAAGCCTAAGAAGACAGATCAATAAACTGAGAGAGCAAAAGGTGGTCAGAGAATAAAACACAAGGAAAGCAATGGGACAAGAACTGGACATTCTGCTGTGAAGCGTTCTTCAAAAAAGTCTGCCTTCCTTCCCATATATTTGTGCCCACTCAATTACAATCCAACCAGTGTTTCAACAGCCACCACCGACACATGAATTCTAGTACTTGTTAGTGTTGTGGAAAACTACCAAATACTTTTCTGTATGCAAAACATTTCTTAAGGACAGAACAAGTTCAGCACTGAGGGAACTGGAAAAGTATCTCATCAAGGGATGCTGTAAATATCCGGTAGCGGGAGTACTCTGAAAGAGAGACATGTTATAGCCATCCCTGATGATACATTATCATCAAAGGTGACTTTAAAGTTGTGAATAGGAAAAAAAGAGGGACTTCTGCATTTACATCCCTTTTGGCAGAGTTGTTCCACTTCTGCAATAGGGTGGAAAACTCAATCCAAAATCCTGTTGGCTGCAGTGTGTGCCAAATCCTGCCCCTGTTGTCTTCACAGGTGATACAGGATGGCTGGATGTGAAAGGAGAAGAGGGAATGGAAATAAAGGAACATGAGGCAACACAAAAATACACTTTGCTGACTTAAATGTTGAGGCTGCACTCTTTGGGCCAAGTAGGGGGGTGAAATAAAATTCAGTATCTCCATTGACTTTTGTATCCTGATTATCAGTTTACTTCTCCTGAGAGCTGTGGCAAATAAAAACCTCCTCTGTTAAATCAGGACTAACTCTAAGATCTCATATTTATGCAGGTCTTTCCACCAGATATGAGTTACAGCATGATCCTGTCCTGAGTTTACTTTTTCTCAGTGCTTCTTAACTCAAATACTCTGGTTTCATTAAAAGATAATCTGAGCTAATTTAGGAATTAGACTGTTTGTACTAAGTGTGCTCAGAAGGAAGGAAAGGAAAACAAAATCTGCTACACTGAAATGAATCAGCTTGGGGACACGGGTCTCAACTTATCAAAGGCGTAGGCACATATGGAACTCAACCTCAGAAAAAATATCTCCAGGATGCCGGCTCAGTCACCCAAATGAAGAGAGGTGTGATGAACAAGGGTCTGAACGTGATCAACAGTGCAGCCCACAATCTCAGAAATCTGTTTTTCTCTCCCTGGTAGCATCCCACAACAAAGCTTCTGCCTTCGTGTTTATGAGCTTTGCATATACACTGACAACAGCAGATCTAGAGAGCTTCATGCGGCTGTGACACCACCATGCAAACAGCAGACATCTTAAATCTACAGGGAGGAAGAAGCCCTCCTGTTGTCTTGCAGGGACTCCAACGAACGATGGAAGGCTAAAGCTAAGGAGCGATTACAAAGCTAGTTCCCTGTTTAAAGATAAATATGTGTGATAAATATTTATTACACATAAAGCTCCCCATGACCTTGGAGTCTGTTCAGTGCCAATGGTTATCCTTCCAGTCACTGCACACATGCCTTCGACTGAAGGAAACAAAACAACAGAAACCTTCCACTCCGCGATGTCCGAGACAGATTGCCAGTACAATAACAGATCAATTGTAGCTGTCCTGAATGAACAACAAAGCAGCAACCATCACCCTCAGCACACAGAAACAGAGGGAAAAAAAGGTAGAAGACCATAACCCAGAACCATAACTGAGTCACAAGCAGAGATATCAACTTTAATCCAATTCCTGTTATTGCACTAAATAGCATTCCTTCATTATGCATCAAATTGTTGCAATGTTGCCTTACCCATCCTATAGGACAACTTCTTTCAAGACAGCTCCAGCGTGTTTTGCATCAGCCAAGTACAGACGCTTGTATAACGTGTTCTTTCTCTGTAGCTCTACCAAGGAGTTCGCTTTCACGCTATCATTGACAGTAACCCTAAGTAGTCATACATTCCCTCTGATTAGCATGCACTAGCCATGGAAACGTTTCCCCGCTATACCTGACCCGCGTTGCATCGGCTGAGTAGAGAAGTGAGATGGCTGTGTACCCAAATAACAGCAAATGAAAATCCATTTGTTGGTTGCTGACTCCAACGGATTAAAAACACCCAGAAAGCTACTTCAGTTACGTCGCATATAACCATATCAGCCCAACACTTGGACTGTAATTAACATACACAAGACGGATGGCAATCCATAACGCCCTAGGAAAGAATCAGGTCACTTTGCTGCCTTATTCACTTTTGTAAATATTTTTTTTTATTACCAGTGCTACTCCAATATATGCTTCAAGCTAAAGGCCAGATTCTGTTTACCAGCAGATTAGATGCAGAGGAAAACCACTGACTTCCAAGGAGTTCTTCCAGCCCTGCTTCTATGTAAGCGGGATGAGCGTCTAGCCGTAAACACCGGTATGCCACTAAACAAATCTCTCTTTTTTTTCCCTGCATTTTCCAGTCCTGAACAGCACGCCGTTCACATTATTTTTCTCTCCCTGGCTCTAAACTCTTCAGATTCCAATACACACTTGAACTGTTCACATGTAAAATTCACAGCACAGTGGTAAGGAGTCTGTCCTGTACGCTATCCCTCTGACTTCCGATGTGCCTTGCATAAAGATGGTATTATTGGAACCAGCTGTTCAAATACTGTTAAGGAGAAGTGCACAGAGGCATGCAAGTAGAGGTCAAAGGCACATTAGCAGCAATTTCTACTACTACCCCACAGTAAAAATAGAGAAGTCCTGGTGCACTGCTTGAAGGGTGAATCAGAGTTTCTGCGGCAGGTGAAGATGCAGAACTGCGAAGGGAGCCTTGAGCTCGAAAATGCCAACAGCAGCACCGGGTCTGTTAGCAATCAGGTTTTATTTACCAGCCATATTGTGTTAAAACCAGACGTGATTGCCATACCGAGCATGTTAACCTGTCACCACTTGCAAAGGAGATTTATTTGTTTGTAAAGCATCAAATCTATCTCGCGGACACATCCTCAGAGCCTGCAGCAGCGGCTGAAGGCAGAAAGCCTGCATGCAATTCCCCCTAAAAGAAGTATTCCCAGGACCATGGGAAGATGAGGGAAGAGCCGGTAAATCGGCGTTACTCTAAGAGAAGCCGGCGGTTCCTTTTGCCTCGCCGGCTGCGATAGCGGTGCTTTGGCATCTCCGGGGTCGGGCAGAGCCCGGCTGCCGCTGCCCTCCCTCCCCAGCCCGGCCGGGGAGCCGGAGCGGTGCAACCCCGGGGGGGGAAGGCGGGGGAAAGGCCGGGGGAAAGGTTCCGGCATCCCCGCCGTGCCGGGGGGGTGGGGCCGGAGCCAGCCGCGGGGGACCAGGGAGCGGTTCCCCGGCAGAAGGGGTCCAGCCCCGGCTGCCCGCGGTGGGAGTGAGCGGCCGGAGCCGGGCTCCCCCCGCCTGGCTCGCACCGGGCGGAGGAGGGGTCGGCGCCTCCGAAGGGAATCAAAATTCCTCCTCCCTCGCCTGCCGGTCATGTCCAGGCTGCCTTTGCTCAGGGGATGGGCCAGGTCCTGGCCGTGAAGGAATTTGCCATCGCTAAATCAGGAAAAAAAAAAAAAGAAAAAAAAAAAAAAAAAGACAACCCAACCAAAACCTGAAAAAAAACCAGAAAAACAAAAAAAACCCCAAAACCAAGAAGGGAGACAGGAGATTTGCAAACTTTTTTTTTTTCCCCTCTTTTTTATCTTTTTTTTTTTTTTTTTAGGGGGGATTATTCGTGCTCGGGAAGTAGGGGGTGGGGGAGGAGGAGGATATTCAGGCTGGCTCGGATGCTCTGCCTGCGAGTCGAGGCTCTGGTGTGCTCGTCCCTGTATTTCTCTGTGTGTGTGTGTGTGTGTGTGATTCTCAGACCCAGACAATGCTCTGCAAAGCGAGCTGGTCCTGCGGAGAAATGCAAACACCTCCTCCCCCAAGTGCCTGAGGAAAGGAAAGGGGATATGGAACCAATAGCTTCTCCTTGGCTAGTCTCATTAATATGGAGGAAGAGAAGGAAACCAATAAGGATGAGAGGGAGGAGGGGTTTATTCAAATTAAATTTCTTAAATCAAGCACTTCTTTTTTTTCCCCTTCTTCTTTCCTCCTCCTACCTCCCCCAAATCCTCCTATTCCCTGTCACCTAAGCACCGTTTCTGCTGTCCCAGAGATTTTATTTCTTGTTGAATTAGTGTGACAGGGTCAGCAAAACGGTGATGGGAGGGAGGATGGCATCGCTGCTGGAAGGGAGAGGGGGGGTGGAAGGGAGGGTGAAGGGAGGTAATTTCTCCCTGAGCTGCAGAAGAGTTGATTGCGAAGAAAAGCGATAAAGTAGCTGGAGTTGGCAGGGAGTGGAACTGAGGGAAAGCAGAGCAGGAATTTCACCTAGAAGCAGCGTTTTGCAGATGGTATTTGCAGATGGGGAGGTGGCCCACATCCAGGATGAGCCCTCCAAGCTTCTGGAAAGGATCTCCTCCCCACAGCAGCCACACACCCCCAGGAAGGGAAGTGCCTGCACAGGAACAGCAGCATCTGCGCTGTCCTGCATTGCCTCAGAGCTCCACAGCAACAGGATCTCTGCAACACCAGTTCAGGAGTGGTACCTGTTGCTGGAAAACCAGTGGAGTGGAGCTGTAGAGATGGTTGGTGAGAAGGGAAGGGATGCCCAGTTGGTTCCTTTGATTTGTATCTGGAAAAGAGCAGGGTGGCGCATGTCCCCTGCAAGGTAAATACACAAAAGCATCCAGTTGCTCCTCCCTTCTGCAGAGAGTAGCACTCAAGGGAAAGCTTCCCAGACCTGGAAAATGATCATTAAAGGAGCCCTGAATATCTATAGCAGGCCTAGAGGAGCCCTCTGCCAGGGCATCCCATGGAGGCACTTGGTACCACGCTGGCTTTGCTGCTGCCAACCATGCTGCTCTCAGGCCCCACAAATCCATGTCAAGAACTTGAGATGTTGAATGCCCGTGTCTTATCCAAATTCTCTGAGACCTGCGCCATAAGAGCAGCTGCCTGCTGATGAGGGTCTTCTAATTACGCTGAAATTTCACACCACCTGGGATACCAATACTATTGCTCTTCCCATTGTGGAAGGCTGTTCCTCTGCTTGCTTTTTTACCAATGCCCCTTCATTTTCTGCATCTCCCATCTTCCTCTTAGCATGTAAATTCATTTCAAATCCTCCTTGCCTTTACCCTGCTCCCAGATGAAACAAAGGAGAAAAAAGGCAATTTGGTCATAAAAGCACCTAAATCCATTACCTCTCCAGTGTGAAAATCCCTGACCCAATTAGGTACTTGTATGTTATATTCCCTGTGGTCCTCTGTCCAGGTGCAGGAGCCTGAGGGGACATAGCTCCACAACAGAAGCACTAGACCAGACATCCCTGCTCCCAGTCCCCTGGCACAGTAATGGCCCCACAGCTGCGTAGATGCCTTCTCTTGAGAAAAGCATGCAGAGACACATTGGGAATGTATTCAGCTCTGGTTTTATTCCAGCACCATGGAGCAGTCCAAAGAACCAACTAGACTTTTGAAAGCTTTCCTTTGCCCGTTTTCCTCCAGTTATGCCATATTCTTTAGCCACATCTCACAGCTTTCAGTAACCTCCCTAAGTAAACTCCCACAGCTCCCAGTAACCTCTAAAGGTCCCTTCCAACCCAAAACATTCTATGATTCTATGATTCTATGATTCTATTTTTCTATGATTCTATGATTCTATGATTCTATGATTCTATGACTCTATGTAGCTGTTTACTTTGTACAGCTGAGTTAATCAGCTTGTGCACTCTACACACTAAAGAGAGAGGCACAGTTAGGATGTCATCCATGGCACCTACTTTACATGTCTACATGGTATAAAACACCTGACTAGATATTTATGAAGTATAAAGGGAACTAAGACTAACTAAATGTCCTGGTTTGGGCTGGGACAGAGTTAGTTTTCTTCATAGTAGCTGGTATAGTGCTGTCTTTTGGATTTAGGATGAGAAGAATTTTGATAACTCACTGATGGTTCAGGTGTTCCTAAGCAGTGCTGACACCAGTCAAGGACTTTTCAGCTTCCCATGCTCTGCCAGAGGCACAAGAAGCTGGGAGGGGGCACAGCCAGGACAGCTGACCCCAACTGGCCAAAGGGCTATTCCAGACCATATGATGTCATGCTCAGTATAGAAACTGGGAGAAGGAAGGGGGGAGGATGTTCAGAGTGATGGCGTTTGTCTTCTCAAGTCAACATTACGCGTGATGGAGGCCTGCTTTCCTGGGGATGGCTGAGCACCTTCCTGCTGATGGGAAGGAGGGAATGAATTCCTTGTTTTGCTTTGCTTGTGTGCGCGGCTTTTGCTTTCCCTATTAAACTGCCTTTATCTCAGCCCATGAGCTTTCTCACTTTTACCCTTCCAATTCTCTCCCCCATCCCCCTGTGGGGGAGTGAGTGGCTGCGTGGCACTTAGTTGCTGGCCAGGGTTAAACCACAACACTAAATCAGGTGTAGACACCTATTTGTTAGTCAGATGTATCTCAGAAAGCTTTATATTTCTGCATCCTAAAGAGTAAGATGCAGGACAAAGAAACCTCCACAGCAAAATGTTTGTTTTTCCCATGAAAAAGCACCTATGTTCACTCTGCAGACTTAAAGAACCTCTTCCCCCTCAAAAAAATGCCACAACAAACAAAATAAAACCCCAGCTGTGTCCCCTCAAAACGTCCAGAATTTATGGCAGTCCTACCTGAAAAAACAAGAACCCCCCCTATGAAATACTTTCTTGGGTTGTTAGCATGGAAGAAGGCTCCCAGCTGTTCAATTATTATGTGTTGCTCCAACATCTGCTCCCTATCTTTCCCAGGAGAAGGGCAACAGGCCAAGAGAATCATCTAGTGGCCCATATCCAGACGCAGTTGGACTGCCATAGATAATCTCAGCTGAAATTCATATCAGGTTTCCTATTGAAATAGTCAGGAGAATCTAAGAACTTTGTTCTCCAAAGATGACAATTTTCCTTAGGAGAAAACAATTAAGCCATTTTCAGGCAAATGATGTTTTATTGTTATCCTCATGAGCAGTCTATTAAATAGATCTTTAGTGTGTGTAAAACATAATAGCCATTATCTTGGCTAGCAGGAGAGACTGACAGAGGCAGGAGAAGGCTTCCTGAGAGAAAAGTGTGAGTTACTGTTAAATGACCGAGACAGCCATCCATCTGTCATCTTACACAGGGGCAAGACACTGGCAAGCTGGCTGCAAGCGTGTTTGCTGAGACTGGATTAAATGTATTTTGTTGGAAGGTCCTTGTCCTCTTCTTTTATTTTGCCACCTCAGGTGTGATTTAGTTGACCAAACAGCTAGACCTGAGCTGGCCAACGATATCTCGCTTCATATTAACGTCAGATCTTGTCAGTGCAGTCACTGGAAAATAAGTGATGAACCATCTCAGCCCAGGGAGATATGGAAAAGAGCTTGGAGGAACTGTGTCCTAAATGTGCCTGTTTCTCTCCTCTGACATTAGACACACTGGGAACACTAGCCCAGCTTGTCAACACCCACAAAGTAGACCTCTAAGGTTTAAGGAGATGAATCCCTCTTGCACTGTCAGGTTTGACAAGCCTGAAATATTGAGACTCACCCAGTTGGCTTGTTCTCCTCTGCCAGGACAAGAACTACCCACAGATAGTGCCACAGCCTACCACCCACACTGACATCCCACCTGCCAGACCCTATTGGCCTGCAGATCCTCTGATGTGATGATCAGTTGTCCCAGGGATCAAAAAGAAAGGAAAAAAAGAGGAAAGCTCTCCTGTGCTGCAGCTGAGATGTGAGGTTGAGAAATATCTCATGCCAGATGGGACCCTCTGGTCTGCATATTTCTCAGTCACTTCCTGCCAACCAGTAGATTTCTAGCACCCAGAAAGAGACATCTCCTCGTTCCTGAGGACAAGATCTGGTGGAGGTAGAGAGTGGGAGAAAACAGATATTTATGCAGACAATTACAGTCATTTCTTCCCTTTCTAGCTATGTAAATGAGCTATAATGTTTTAAGACATTTCTACAAGTAGAACTGTGTCCACAGCCAGGGAGAATGCCGAATGCTAAATACCCCATCTGTTATGATTAACTGGGACGTGGTTGGTGAGTAGGCAAAGGTCTACAACTCCATGTTAAAAGGTGTTAACTCAAACTGTGAACTTAAAGAGCAGTAGGTGTCGTGTGCCTACTCTTACCTTTTAGTAAATATAAGATAGTTTAGCCCACAGAGATGTGTACCCCAGGATGCTGGAAGGTGTCATAGCAGCCATCAGTGAGAAGCTGAGGTGCTGTAAATTCACTCCCAGCTGACTGGACAGGAGGCTGTTGATCTGGCTAGCCTCAAAGGGAATTTCATTGAATCAAAACTCTTGATTCCTGTTTCCAGCCTTTCTTTGCCTCCTCCAGCACTGTAATGAGGTTTATCAGAGAACCTTCCCTCATCAACTCCTCTCTCTTCTCTCATGCATATTCTGCTGCAGAAGGTGCTGTAGTTGACTACCCTGAAAAATGAGGGGGGAAGGACATACATTAAGCTTGGTTTGCAGTATATGCAGGTAAGGCTTACCTGTTTCTGACTCAGGCTTTTGCAAATGCCTAAATCCCCCACCAGAAGTTGGGTGGGACAGGAAGGCATACTCTGCTAGACAGATTTCAGGCCAGCTATAAAGAAAGGCATCCTTATACAAATGGTGGTAAACACACCTTGCCTTGATCAGCCTGCACAGACTGCGACATAACAAGGTGTATCATCCCAGGGTTTGCAGTTTGCAGATTCACAGAATCACAGAATGGCAAGGGTTGGAGATTGACAGGCGAATGTAGATATCTGCATGTGAGCTTGGTGGTATGCTCATGCTATAGCCAATAGAGACCTAGTCATTATAGTCAGTGAAGACTAGGGATATGCTGGGCTCACTCTAACATGGATACCTGCATGTGACCAACTGAACAGCTCCCTGGACTCTATTGGCTCTTTTGATATCACAGAATCACACAGAATCACAGAATGGCATGGGTTGGAAGGGACCTTGGGAGATCATCTAGTCCAACCCTCCTGCTAAAGCAGGTTCGCCCAAAGCAGGTTGCACAGGACATTGTCCAGGTGGGATTTGAATATCTCCAGAGAAGCAGACTCCACAACCCCGCTGGGCAGCCTGTTCCAGGGCTCGGTCACCCTCAAAGTCAAGAAGTTCTTCCTGAGGTTCAACTGGAACGTCTTATGTTTCAGTTTGTGCCCGTTGCCCCTTGTCCTGGCGCTGGGCACCACTGAGAAGAGTCTGGCTCCATCCTCATGGCATCCACCCTTAAGATATTTGTACGTGTTGATGAGATCCCCTCTCAGTCTTCTCTTCTTCAGGCTAAACAAGCCCAACTCTCTCAATCTACAGCTTAGGTAACATTTAGGTAGCAATCAATTGCCTAGAAAGAAGTATCCAGTGTTTTCTCAGATGCCCTAGAGGACCTTTTCTTGCAACAGCTGCTGCTTCAGGAGACCATGGGACTCCTGCAGCTCCTGCATTGTACCTGCTGGTCTCAAGGGAATGTTTTAGATACACATGGTCTACTAACAAAGTGTATGGTACAGGTGACCAATGCAAGGCTCCAGTATCTTATCTTTCTTGAAGTCAAGAGTACAGTTACCAATAAACTCAGAGTTATTTTCCTTATCTGACCTATCTCCTCTTTCTGGAGCCCCAGTCCCACTTGGCATAAGGGCAGAATTTTTCTTTCCTCTTCTCAGGTAAATAAGCTCAAGATGCCCTCTGACAAACTCTTGTGATTCATGATCAGCTGTTTAAAGAAATTACTTTGTGTGAATCATCCTTCCAGTGTAAGTTACAGCCCCACTAAAGGCAGTCAACAAAAAGGAATGCGTGTGAGCTTCTCTGATAGAGAGAAAATGGGCAAAGTAGTAATGAACAAGATACAGCAGGAGCTCAGCAAGGGGATTAAATATATAGGATTAATTACCTTTGAAAACTGGCTGGATTAAGATTTATCAGCTCTCAGTAGAGACTACTGAGAGGGAAAATGGTGGACGTTTATAAAAAATGGCACTGAGAAGATGAATAAGGAAAAAACATCCACTCTCCTTCCTAACGTGAGAATGAAAAAATGCCAAAAAAAAGTCAGGGAGGCCTGGTTCAAAGCAACACAAAATCTCAACCTAAAATGTTATATGACTTGGTGGATGCTAGAAGCTTCTAGGGGTTCAAAGCAAATCCATGGAGGAAAAATCCATAAAGGCAATTAAATACCACGAGACCACTTCTGGCTCAGAAAGTCTCTGACACACTTTCCAGTAGGTGCTGGGAGATAATTTAGGGCACTTACACCTTAATGCTTGACTTTTTCTTATATTCTTTATGGGGACTTGCAAGGCTACATGCTGATTCCTGGTCTAACTCAGTGCAGACATTCTTACATTTTCTGTTGTGGTCCCTTGTCACCCAATCTGTTAGCCAAAATTGCTGATTTTTTGAGTCTGGTCATTAGACAGTGATATACACAGCTCCCAAAGCTACACTGGCATCTGGGAAGCTGAGACATACTTGTTTCTGCCAACTCTGTTTGGAGAACAGTTACTTCTAACAGAAGGTTCATGTACACATTCACAAAGCAGTAACATCTCACCATTCCTGAGTATGAATAGCCAAAAGCTACCAGTCAATGATTTAGGGGTTTAGAGATTTAGATATCTAAAGCAAAGGTTTCTTTTGACATCTTTCAGAAATATATAAAGTTATTGACGTCCTTACCTCAGTGTTCCTCAACATTCAACTTTTCAGCCCTAGGCTCTGTAATCAGGATAACAAATAATTGGGACAAACGAGGACAAAAAAAAATAATTTTAGAAAAAAAATGTATTTTTAAGGAATTAAATTATTGCATGATCAGGATGTGCTTGATGAGTAAGGAAAAAAATATGGGAAGGTTTCATTTCAGTACTTTCTAAATGAAAGGTTTTGACATTTTGGTCTCCATTTGGACATGTTTAGCAAAATGCTTTAATCGATCTGGAAAGAAATTTTGTACTTTTTTTCAGACTCTGTGGGCAAAAAAAATATTTTGACTGATATGAAATTATAAATATATATTAAATACATTTATTTTCTAGATATATCTATAAATATAAATTACATAACTTATTATATAAATTACTATTCTGATCCGAATGGAAAGCTCATCATTCTTGCAGTTCTATTTATAACCTTTCTATTGCTATGTGGCCAAGATCCATCCTACCACATTTTAGACAGTTAGAGGAACGAATTTTCTAGGACTCTCCTTGCTCTGTGGTCTCCATTTCTAGAGATAGACCCCTCCTATGATTGTCAGGGTACTTCTGAAACATCCTTGCCTGCTCACAGACTATTAGGAAGAGCTCACAGTGTCTATACGTTCAATCTCATTGAAGTGCCTTGGGTTATATAGGACAAATGTGTAATGTGGTATATCACATACACAACCGAAGTAGTACTTTCAGGTGTAAGGTATTACTATTGAGGAGAAAATTATTTGCAGAGGGACCATCTGTAAAAGGTCTCACTTATTATTAGGCATGAACAAATAACTTACAAGCAATACTTTTACTGGTAGTATTTCTGGTAGGTGAGCTGTCCTCAGACAGATACCAGTCTCTCACCTCCTTGAATGTACTCCATTATTCTATCCATTTTTCTAATTATGATCTCTAAAGCATTCTTTGAGTGAAAGGTACTCAGATGTCTATATTCAGTCAATAAACTTTCTTAAAAAAACTTGGTTTGATTTTTAGTTGAATTTTTACAACAATTTTGTTCCTTGACTGGATAATCAAATGCCTGTGTGCATGGATTTAAGGTTCAATATCAATACTAAAGTGCAAAACAGTCTTGAAATTCGACCCACCAAAAGTTCTGCGGAAACTTTGGCAAAACCAATAACAATTATTTGAGTTTGGAGCTCCTAATGAAAAAAAAAGTAAGCTCTCTAAATAAACTATTTGCTAATTATTATAGTGAGTACTCCTTAATTTCAACCCCACCTCGTCCTCTTCCTTAATGAGACTGGGGGTTTTTTTGCTGATTTTTGTGTGAGGAATGAAATTATGAGAAACATGAGTAGCATAAACAAAAACAATGAGGTGTGGATGCAAATTTGTTTTAGACAGTAAAAGTTGTCCAGTCATGCACATGTAACCACAATTTGCTGATGTGAGAAGGAACACTGCATCAGATGGTGCTAAAGAGGAAGGGAGACAAATGTCAAAATGAACAATCTCAGGAGATAATATCCACTTTCTACCACTCAGCTCTATGCTACTGTCCAGGAGGAAGTTTTCTCATGTCCTTGATGAAACATCTGAGAGTTTCTCTCCTTCCCAAACCTGGAAAAAACTTATCATTGGAAGAGAAATGAACAATGGTTACACTGTGTCTCCATAACTAGCACTCACTAAGGGAAACGTATATTATCTTCTGGCAGCACCATTTTCTTTATCAGAGGGCAGGAAGAATAGATATGCGATGCCTCAAAGAGCACAGGGCACAAAAAGTTGCATTACTTTTTACAGGAAGCAAAGCTGATGATGTTTAAGGAGGAGCACCTCCAATATAAGAGTTTAGAAGGAGTGTGTTGTTCAAACAGACACATTAAAAACTGCACATTAAGCCCAGGCTGGGGCTCTGGATTTTGTCACGATGAGCCTATGAACCTGCTGTTGTCATATCCAAAGTCAGACTCAAGTTTCACATGGAAGACAACAGCTGATATTACCTCTGCTCAGCTGAGGTGAGAGCCAGTCTACTGATTTCTCTTCATTTTCTTTGTTCCTGGAAGTCTGGTTCTCAGACCATTTGTGTCCAAGAACAAATAATCACAGATGAATTAAGTCTTCTGCCTTCTAGGAAGGTGGGGAAGAAGATACACTGGGCATTGCTAGCTGTGGTCAGAAATGGAAAGCTGAAAAAAAGTATTGAGAAACTCTTAGGGACAGCATCTGAGCTGTGACTCATGTCCTGATCAAGCACATCACACAGCAAATAAAGCAGGCAGGGTTGCAGCACGAGAAGTGCTGTGCCAAGACAGGGAAGGGATCACCATGGATGTCAAAGCTCTTGTTAGGGTCACAGTCCCGAGAACACTTACTCATGTCCTTCACTTTGCTATCATGACCCTTCCCACTGATGTAGTGAGTTTGCTTGGAGTTATGCACAATCCTTAAGTGTCAGCAGGACGTTTAGAAGAGCAAAATGCAATTTTCAGGGAAATATTGTCTTCTTCTTGGCTTGTTTTGTTTCTTGGGGAGGTGGTGGTTGCAGGAGGAGTGGCAAGATAGCATGATGAGAGGCCTGTCTTTGAGTAGCACCAGAAGTCAATGATTTGGTCAGGGTTTTTTTCAATTTCCAAAACAGATATAAGAAAAAAATATAACAATGCATTTGCTATTTCTCAAAACAGAAATTCAGAAATATTTCTCACTAAAAGAGTTACCACAATAGATTTATTTGTCAACCAAAGATTTTGACTATCCATAAAAAGGATTGGAAAAAGCATCATTAATGTAGCAAGGCACATACATCTGTGCCTTCTCTTGTAATACAGAAATCAGTAGCTAGTGGTCTGCAGAAAGATTGATCAACAATTCTCTCTGAATTTTCACCTACAAATATAAAGAAGCTCAATACATACAAGCTTTTATGAATAGTGTTTTTAATAAGCATTTCTGATTGTTTCAAAAGAAATCATGCAACCATAAATAAATACAGATATTGTTTGTCAGTATTTCTCTTAGAATAGTGGCTATCATAATGGGGTAAAGTGTATGCCAAAAACGTTAGAAGAAATATGTGTCCTCTGAAGGCTGAAAGTTGTCTTCAGTTCCTGCTTGCCAACAAGTATGGAAAGATCCTTCCACAGTCATACAAACCTTCATGAACATTTATCAGAATGTGACTGATAAGAAGTCTCCTTTCCGGGGTTCTTGTTCTATCCAAAGAGTATAGATATCTATCAGAATTTCTTAAATCTTTTCTTAAAACCAAAGCCACCCAAGAAAATTTTCATTTCAAGATTCAAACCCAAAAGGTGGTTGAATGTAAGTGCACAAGAGAATTCTTGCCCTGCAGATCGATGGCTTGAGAATTTCTGGCCTAAGCTCTGACCCAGACAACTTCTCCTTAATTAAAGGATAATAAAGACACTAGTGAAACAGATTTGAGGAAGAAGTCATTGATCTATCCAGCTTCCAGCTGACACACACCTTCCTTCATCTTCCAGACAGAGTCTTCTTTTGCAGCAGCTGAAAGCTGCATTACATCATCCTTAGACAGTTCTTACTAGAGTTATTAATGACCAGCTTGTGGCTAAATTCAAAGGTCACACTTCCCATCTGAACTATCTTGATTTATAGGCCGGTTTTGTCACTTTGGATCATTCTGCCTTCCTTTATCTCTAGACATAGACAGATGGCTCACCTAACCCTGCAGTCAAATGTTTGTCTTCTAATTTCTCTGACAGGATGTCTTGAGTTAAATTCCTTGCTGCCCTCTCCCTTTTGTGAGGTGTGACTGTGGTCATTGTCTCTGAGTCTGGCACTCAAAATTACTTAAGTCTAATCTCTGGTGTTCTCTTCTTGCATGTAAGGAGATTCTTCTCTACTTTTCTACTCTACCTTGTGTACTCTACTTTTCTTCTGTACCTTTGGAGGGAGATTCTTCTCTACTGCTAAAGGAGGACAACTGGAAAAATTTCCAGCTATAGAAGACAATCAAATCTCTTTTTCTTCAGAATAGGTGAAGATGGAAGCAAATAACATTCTAGTGTGGGCCGCAGAAGGTGTATGACTAGCCTGAGCATCAAATCCATGTTAGCCAAACTATAATGAAAAGGCTTTAATGGAAAGAGTTTACAACTACACCTGAAAATGCCACTCATGGAGTTTTCTCATGTGGTACTGATGCATACTGGTTGTTTTATCTGATGCAATTCTTTATGTGGAATGAGGAAATCATCTTTTAGGTAGAGAATAAAATTTGGTTGGTTTATATTTCTTTTTGAACTTCTTCACGCCTTCAATTTCTTACTCTTTTTATTACATATATTTGTTTTTCTTAACACACTATCTTGGGTCCTAGGTGCTACATAGCATTTATTATGTGAAACAGTACCTTCCGAGGTGAGTCATTAGCAGTGAACAAAGATGTGACTTTAACCATTACAAAATATCTCCTACTTGCACTTGCTTCAAAGGAATATCTGTGACTGTTGCTAGTAGTAGTTTGTCATCATTTGGCAAGCCAGACTCTGTAATAATGAATTTGCTTTGTCACTGGAGCATAACTGGTAATTACATTCAGATATGTTCTTCTTCCCTGCTTTTTCCCTGTATATGTATTTTTTCCTTTTCTATTTAAATTGTCTTCCTATACTTTGGCTGAAAGTTAATTGCCTTAAATCAAATATGACAAAGCTAAAATCTTTTTCCTTTGGCTTCTAGTAGATACATCTTCTGCTGTTCCCATGTTTCATGACACTCTTTGCAGTCTAGTGTGCATCGGTATAAGATCTGATCCCCTACAGGAGACTGTAGCCTCCCTGACAATCCACTTCCCTTCTCTGAGCATGAAAATACTATGCAGACAATTAAAGGCAGGTTCATACAAAATTTCTGTCTTCATCTCTTGTAACATATGAAAACATTAAATGAGATTAAATATTCATTACAAGAGTACACTTGCTCCTTGTGGTCTGTTAAACCTAGCAGAGAAAAGAAAAATAAGAGCTAGTGATTGGAAGCAAAAGCCAGACAAATGCATTTCAGAAATAAAAAATGATTTCTTAAATAAGTAGGAAAAGTAACCACTGGAATAATGTACCAGGGGAAGGGGAAGGTTCTTAATCTCTGAGGGACTCATCTAATCAAAGGTTAGATATACCTGCAATGTAGATGCCTGTAGCTGAGCTGATTCTTGTTTCCCTTTCCAGTCAAAGGAAATCTAGTTCATACAGTCACCAGAAATCAGTTCGTGAATCACCTCAACCTAAGGGAGGCATGTAAAATAAATGAGAAAAATCACATCCTAAAAGTGTTATTCCTTCCCACTAACTTGAAAGGAGCTTTGTGTCAGAAAAATGTACCTATGTAGCCAATATCTAAAGATGGGTGAGATGAATCCCAGTCTAGATGTCTTCAAGACAAGTCCTTTTGTCAGTTTAAGGAGATGCTTTATCCAAACATAAATCATTGGCTTCAAGAACTGAATAAAATTTAATAGCTTATGATGATCAGAAGAATGGAAAGGTGGGGCACTCAACCCTGATAAAAGGTAATACTTTGTAAAACAAGATTTCAGTGGTGGGACACATTTCCATAAAAAAAAAATAAAAATATAGAGACCAAGAGTACAATTCAGAATGGAAAGAACTGGAAAATAAGAAAAATGCCAATATTATCCAGAGGAAACATTAATAATGATGAAATAAATTTATTAAGATATGTTAAAGCTATTGCTTGAAAGCTTTAATCAGGGCCTAATTACTAAAATTACAGGAATAACAGAGAAAACTTATTACCCTAGGCATTACATTCTTACACTTTCAACTAATACACCTTGCCTTGGGTAAGCTAAAGACTGGGTTAGACAGGTAAAGGATCTGATGGAATCAGGAGATCCCTATATTCTCAAAACTTCCTAGAAAATAAAACCTTATTTTCTCATGTAAATAATCAACCAACCAACCAAACACACCCCCCACACCCTCTGTTCACATCTGTATCTGGTATTCTATTCCATGCTGGGATTTACCATTTAGTGAATTTCTTATGATTTCTTTACACAGATTATGGGTTTCTTGAATTTGTCAGTTCTCTTTCAACAGTAACACAGAATGTTATTAGCGTTACACAGAGGAATACATGTTACAGAGAGCAAAACAGAAAGTGAGTTATATAATGACTAAAATCAAAATCATGCAGAAGAAAAGACCTCATACTTCACACCATAGCATGGCAGAAACAAGACATGGTGGAGTGTCACTTCAGCAAAAAGCTCCCAAAAAATTATTCTTTAGCACTCTCTCTTATCTTTGAGCTGTCTAACTTTCATTTTTATTAATCATTTATACCTGTTTTACATAATCTTACAATAAACGGTGCATAAAGTCAGGAAGTTTAATACAACTTCTTTTGTATTTTTGTCACAGCAATATTATCTCAGAATTTAGCTTAGCTCTATACACAGTCTACTTCTGAAACAAAGAGTTCCTCACATATTGCTTATTTCAAATACCAGCTTTGTTTCTGCTCTCTGTTCAACCAAAGCACAGTGTCATCCTAGCAGGTTGACACAACATAAGGTAGATATAATATATTCTCACCCTAAAAAATTGGTAGTTTATGAGGGTTTTTTTTGCCCCGCAAAAGAAAAAATAGCAAGAATCAAATAGTACTTATGTCCAGGGCAAATAATTATTTTGCTTTTTTTTTTCATCAACATATCATTAATTCACTAAATGTCTGCCTTACAGCCTAATTCCTTTCTTACTCACTTTAGTCTTGTATAAAGGTTATAGCATCCTCTCTTCAATCTGTTCTCGTCTTTGCACTTTATCCAACTGTAGCTGCTTGCATCTCCTATTTTTCATTCCTCGGCTTCTGTCCACCTGTGCTGCTTCTTTAAAGGTGCTGGTTTCATCTGCCTGGGTATTGTCTTTCACTTCTTGCTGTCATCTTCTCATTCTTCTGTGGACCTTTACAAGAAGAGGCTCAGTCAGATGTTCATCTGATTCACTTACATTACTTCAGAAGCTTCTGCAGCCCTCTGCAATGCCATATCTGAATATTTCACAATCTTCAGGAGCAAATTTACCACCATCCTTACAAGAAATGATGAATGAAACATTTTAGAAATACTGGCATAGATAAAAAAACTAGGATTCAACCCATTTCCACTTAGCAAAGGGATTCTTAAAATAGTTTGTCTCCACTGCAAGTAAAAATATGAGATGTGTTTGTTCCACTAAGTGAAGATGTCTACAGTATAAATGTTTACATGTATAAATGTGGAGAGACTATCACTACAGCCTCCTCTTCCATATGTACACATACTCAGTACAACTAAGGTCAATAATTTCTGTTATAATACACATTGCTCATGCTGCTTTTAAGTGTATTTAACAGCCAGAGATAAAATACATCCCTCAGATGTCTCCCATGATATCCTTGGCTTTTCACCAAGTACGTGCACACTTAATACTATTAGATCTACATACGGTATAAATGTACGTATTACAGAATTGCTATAGTACCATTTAATCTTCTGAAACAATTCCTCCATGTATTTTTTAATGCAAAAATGCATTAAGAAACAAGCCAAGGTTATTCTATTTCTGAAGTGACTGCTATGCTTAATATATCAAAGACCTGAGCTGAAGTCGTGACAGTGACCTGAGTGACTACGTTGTCCTATTTCTCCTTCTTTTTTTCAGTTTCCTGATTTAAAAAATGGCAAATATGGTACTGGTCTCCCCTGGAAAACACCAACAAAACAAGAAATATAGAATATTTTTCTTCTATCTCATAAAAATGCACAATCACACACATACAGAAGTTATAACTGCACAACCCCTGGACACAGATGTTTTCTCAGGGACTAGGGACTGGCACTTCAGCCGGGGTAACCCATCTTCCATTAAGATTTTGTCATCAGCATGGAAAAGCCAAAATGAAAGTTGTTTTTTTATATATTTGTGACTATCACAGCTAATTTTGAAGCATCTATTTTGCTGTTAAATATTTCAGTGAACCATGGAGGCAATAACATTGCAGCATTATGCAGTTTCCTGCAATAAGCATGAAAACACACTCCAGCTGCAGTGTCTCTGAACACTAAATGTTCCCTTTATTCATTTCTAGTTCCTTTTTATGAGCAATAAAGCACATAATTCTATCAATTCTGCTCTTTTACGCTTAGGACCATAATGAAATGCTCTGAATGAACATGGATTGGAAATCTACAAAAAAAAAAAAAAAAAAAAGGAAAAACAACCCAAAATGTCATCACTAGCAATAAGGACTTTATAAGCTGTGGAGCTGCAATCTTTGTGGACATCTCTTTCAGCGTGTTTTTTCTGAAGAGCTTCCCAAATCACGACAGGCAAGCAGACAAGCTTAACACAATCATTTCACATTGCACAGAATTGTCTCCGAGTAAAATTGCTACTGATCGTTCTCATCTGAAGTACTTCATAGCATCGTTGAGGGAATCACAGGCAGAAATTTACACTAGGAATCGGAATTAACTCTATGGGGGAACCAAATGGCCAGGGGGAACCAAACATCCTGGAGACTCCTGAATAACAAACAAAGTAATGGTGAAATAATAATTATCTCCGGTGCTTGCGACATGGTTCATCGCAGAGCCCCACAATGCCTGCAGGCAGTCAGTACAGGGTTCGTGTCCTGCATCACTGAAAAGTTGTGTCTCTGAACAGAAACACAGTACCCGCTAACAGCCCATCAGCCCCTGGATAATTCAGTGTTATGGAAGGAATAGACATTCACAGTGATGCTTAGGCAGCCTCATGCCCTCTTTCCTTTGTATTTAGATTCCTTCCAAACATAAAATACTTTCCCTGCACATTTGAGTGTAAATGTTGACATGGTAGAGAAATAAAAATAGCAGGAAAGGGGAATATTTTATAGATTTGAGATTGCTGACAATCAGACAAGGATTTTAAATGCATTTAGGTACCTAGCAATTCCTACAGGAATTACCTAAGTAGCCTTGCCTGGGACACTAGAAGTAGTGTTACCTATGGAGAATTTTCGTTACAAATGAATCCAGAAAACTGAAGTAAGCTGCTTGACAATTTTCTTGTTTCCTCACTGTAAATCTAGAGCAGTGATTTTCAATATCTTCTCACCTGTGAACCCCTGTTTTTTTCCTCTCTCTAGTGCTATATAGCAAATTTAAGCCTGTGAACATCTCAGCTGCATTAGATACCACAAGCCATCAGGGGAAAAGGGTCAGATGTCATTTTAGAGTAATCCAAAATTATTACTTTCCAAGACACTGGAAAACTGAACAGGCAGGAAAGGAAGAGTGCATTGACATCAGCCCCACATTCAGGCCAGGAAGGCTTTGGATGCCAACAAAGCAGAGAAGGATTTAACTCTGTTCAAAAATAAAGTCACATTTTGGATGGAACTTGCTAACTATATTCATGGCTGTTTGATAGGACAACACAGGGAGTGGAAGAGGTAGTAAAGTAATAAGTGGAAAATTTGGAAGAGATGAAGACTAGGCCAGAAAACAATGGTGTCAGCCTCTGAGCCAGCCCCTTTGAGGCTATCTCAGGTCTGTGTGCGTGGCAATCATGTCCTGAGCTGGAGAGACATCGGTGACATCTGCTGCAGCTTGTCTGTAAAGAAAACCACCTTTGGTTCTTGTGATGCTCTTGGGACTTTCACCTTTAGAGGTTTGTACAGTACCTTGCACAGTGTTGCTTTGCTCTTATTTTCTCAGCACAGTGCGGTTCCCCTTTAATCTTATATAGTTGACCACAATTTTTTTCAAGGGAAAAGGGGGGAGGAAAGGTCAGGAAAGGAGGGAGGAAGACTGCCGGGGGGTTTTTTGGGTTGGTTTTGTTTGGGTTTTTTTTCCCTCCAGATAACAGAAAGATAGTATTTATCAAAAGACTTGCTGTAGAGTCACCCCACTTGGTTTTCAGGAGTTAGACATGGTTTACAGCACTAAACTGGTGTTAGCAATCTTAGCAAGCCCCAAGTGGCCACTTGCAGAGCTGCTGAAGAAAAGGGCATCTCTGTACCAGGCCTGTAGCGCTCAGTGTGTAGCCAGCTTTGATCCTCAAAATGCATACACTTGGGCTCCACACTGTGTGAACACCAATAATCTCTTCCTGGACCAGAGGTGACCCTGAAGGCAATGTCACTGCATTCATGCTCTGTCTATGCTAACAAATCCACTGGGCTCAGATAGACTCAGTACAATGTAATGTTTATGGTCAAGGGACAATTAAGCCACAGTCCCAAATAAATCACAATCACTCTGTGAGGAAGGAGTAGCATACTCTGAATATCAGCTACCTAAAGGGGAGGGGAGGGGGGGAGAAAACCCCACAACCCAAGCCATTTGGGGGATCTGGCATAGAGTTTAAGAAAGCTTTTGAGCATAGCAAACTTTCTTTCTCTCGGAAACAAACATCTCATCATGCAAGATTTGCTCAGTAGTGTAACCTAGGGACCCAACTTTCTCTCTTCATTATCTCTTCATCAGTAAAACAGCTACTTCCGATCATATTTTATTACCACCTCTTCTTTCCAAGGTCTGTTTAACACTTTCAGTATGTCTAGAACACCTCTGATCTCAAAGAAATGTCAATCAAATCAAATAGGCTTAAATTCCTAGCATGTAAATAAACTTCATCTCACTCTGGCAGGTGTCTTTTCAAGGAGTAAGGGTTTGTTCCTTAACCAAGGTCTTCCAGTCATGGCCTTGGAATCTCCCCCTCTTCCCAGTAAGGTCTTATTTTACAGGATCATTCATTACATCCAGCCATGTCTTGCTAGGCAGTAATTACTCATCAACAAATAAACCCATCATGAGGTGGATAGTGGTGAGACTGTAAGTCAAGGGCATGCATGTGTACCTGCATCTGCTTGAAGAGAAAATAAAAAAAATATCCAGTTGTCCTCCATGACCCTTGTAATGTGCCCCATATCATGAGAGTCTCTTTTATCTCAGCAGTAGATGGTTGGAGAAAGAATCATAGAATCATAGAATGGTTTGGGCTGGAAGACACCTCTAAAGGTCATCAAGTCCAATTCCCTCCTGCAGAGAACATCTTCATCTAAAGCATCAACATCTTCAACTGGATCAGGTTGCTCAGAGCCCCATCCAACCTGACCTCAAATTTTTCCAGGGATGGGGCATCTACCACCTCTCTGGGCAACCTCTTCCAGTATTTCACCACACCCATCATAAAAAATGTCTTCCTTAGGATCAGGGTATTGTCCCCGTGATTACTCTGGAATAACAAACAATTATGACACACAGCAAATCGAAGCAGGACTGCCCCTGAGCGCCTTGGATTTGTTACAGAGTGTTTTGCTTGTCTAGTTTCTGGCAGGTTTATAGCTGGGCTTGTTATCTCTACCTTGTTGTGTCTCTGAGCTGGATATCATGTGGCTGTGCCAGTGAAAAGCAGAGAAATGATGGCACAGAAGTGCTGCCTGGAATCCCCCAGCCCCAAACAGATTTGGTTTTGGTTTGGGGTTTTGGTTTTTTTTTTTTCATGTCACTCATGAGCAGTAAGCATTTACTTGCTGTGTACAGTGGTTCAATGAAGTAAGGGCGAGGTCTGGAAGGAATCAAGGAGGTCATTCCCATTAAAGCAAAATGAGGAGGGTTTTCTAAATATAATAAAGAGTAATATTAAAATATTGCAACTATCTTAACTGGCAACAGACAGTCTTAAAAATCTATTAAAGGAGATTAAAGATGTGGAAAGCATTTTAGTTCATAAGCCAACAAATACAAGAGCTTAAAGAGGCAAGGTTAGAAGCTGACTCTAAGATTCCTATCCAGCTCACTGATAATAAATGTAAATACGATTTCATACAGTGCAGAGGCAACCTTTTCAGCCTCACACAAAGGGATTGATCAGGGAGGGAGCTCAGGACTGTAATAAAAAGTGCAGGCTCTTCACTTGTAAACAGAATTGTTTTCAGGTGGCCAAATCTTCTTTTAATCACCACTAAAGGAATCACATGAGCCAGCAGTTCTGGGTCTATTTTCCTTGCAGATAATAAGGCTAATTGACAACTGCAGTATCCTGGTAAGGCCTAAACGGAAGAAGAAATGTAGGCCCAGAGACAGATAGAACAAGATAGCTCTAATGACCAGCATTAACAAGGATACTGACCATTATTAAATCTGTGCTTTCATGGAAAGAAAGAAAAGTTACTTCTGGATGTGGTTTATTTCACAACAAATAATCTCATAACAACAAACGAGGCACTTAAATCCAAGAAGAGTGGTGCAATGATCTCTAGTGATTTGTAGAGTTACACACCTGAAAATTAGGAATGAAAGATGCAACAGGGGGGGTGTTTTGACAAGTAGCTATTTCAGAAAGGTTTCAGAGGAAGAAAAGATAAGATTCACAGTCAGCTTCTTTGTCTGTCTATGCTAAAAAGAGTAGAAGCAGTTATTGGAGGTATTAAGAGGAGAATTATATGTCAGTTTTGCTCTCTATACTGTTTCTGTGGACTTCATCCAGGACAAATGCTGCCTTTGTGCACTGCTGTTGAAAATAAAAGTTACTAAGCTTTTACAGAAAATTTTTGACACTATTTATCTGCAAACCAGAAAATAATAGAAAATAGAAATAAAGCATGATTTTAGTACTTAAAATAGTAAACAACTCTAAGCCAAGCCATAAATTCTTGCTTTCTAATTGTGTTGAGTTTGTGTAGCAAGGTCTTAGTAGCAGGGGGGCTATGGGGGTGGCTTCTGTGAGAAGCTGCTAAAACTTCTCCCTGTGTTCGCCGCTGGCCAAGGCCAAGCCAATCAGTGATGGTGGAAGCACCTCTGTGATAACATATTTAAGAAGGAAAAAAAAATAGCTGTGACACAGTATCTGGAGAGAGAAGTGAGAGGATGTGAGAGAAAACAGCCCTGCAGATACCAAGGTCAGTGAAGAAGGAGGGGGAGGAGGTGCTCTAGGAATTGGAGTGGAGATTCCTCTGCAGCCCGTGGTGAAGACCATGGTGAGGCAGGCTGTCCCCCTGCAGCCCATGGAGGTCCACAGTGGAGCAAATATCCGCCTGTAGCCCGTGGAGGACCCCATGCTGGAGTGGATAGATGCATGACAGAAGGAGGCTGTGAACCTGTAGGAAGCCTGCGCCAGATCAGGTTCCTGGCAAGACCTTGTGGACCCATGGGGGAGGAGTCCACGCCAAGGCAGGTTTGCTGGCAGAACTTGTGACTCCGCAGGGGACCCAATACTGGAGCAGTCTGCTCCTGAGGGACTGCACCCCATGGAAATTATGGACCCACACTAGAGCAGTTTGTGAAGAACTGTAGCCCGTGGGAAGGATTCTTGTTGGAGAAGTTTGTGGAGGACTGTCTGCCATGGGAGGGACCCCATGTTGGAGCAGAAGAAGAGTCTTCCCCTGAGGAGGAAGAAGCGGCAGAGACAATGTGATGAACTGACCCCAACCCTCATTCCCATCCCCCTGCGCCACTCAGGGGAAGTAGGTAGAGGAAACTGGGAGTGAAGTTGAGCCTGGGAAGAAGGGAGGGATGAGGGGGAAAGTGTTTTAAGATTCAGTAGTTTTTGTCCTTTCCTTCTCTGATTTTGATTGGTAAATAAATTAATTAATCAAGGTGAGTCTGTTTTGCCCGTGATGGTAACTGGTGAATGATCTTTCCCTGTCCTTAACTCACAAGCCTTTTGATCTACTTTTCTCCTCTGTCCGGTTAAAGAGGGGAGTGATAGAGCGGCTTTGGTGGGCCCCTGGTATCCAGCCAGAGTCAAAACACCACACTAATGTCTTCAAATCAAAATTAATGTCTTTCTGGAAGAGGTGCTTTAGCCAGACACAAATCATTGAGCACAGGCTCAAAATGATTTAGCTTGGAAAAGACCCTGAAGATCACTAAGTCCAGCTGTAAACCTAACACTTTCAAGGCCACCACTAAACCATCTCCCTAAGCACCACATCTACACATCTTTTAAATACCTCCAGGGATGGGGACCCAACCACTTTCCTGGGTAGCCTGTTTCAACACTTGAAAACTCTTGTGGTGAAGAAATTTTTCATAATATACAATCTAAACCTTCCCTGACATGACTTGAGGCCGTTTCCTCTCATCCTATTGCTTGTTACTTGGGAGAAGAGACCAACACCCACCTCATTACACCCTCCTATCAGGCAGTTGTAGAAGGCAATAAGGTCTCCCCTCAACCTCCTTTTCTCCAAGCTGAACAACCCCAGTTCCCCAGCTGTCCCTCATAAGACTTGTGCTCTAGACTTTTCACCAATTTCATTGCTCTTCTTTGGACATGAAATGCAGTCCTGATAAGAACTGTGATTCTTTTCAGCTTTTCTTGTAATGTTATTAATAAAGACACAGCTACCCGGACCATCAACCATATATGAATGTTAGTAGCATTAAGGTGGGCTTTGGCATGCAGGGGCTCATATTAGATCATGAAAAAAATCGTGTTAAATTACGATTTTTTTAGTTTAAATTCTGTGAGTTTAAGCACTCCTTATGAAAGCCTTATATTGCCCTACCCCAGGGCTGGCAGATCCAAGTCCTCTCCATCCAAGAGAGCAAAGAACCAAATCCTTCCTTGCTAGTGGGGGTAGTATGACCACATAGCTACTATATGAAAAGAAGGAAGACAGTAGAGAAGCTCTGGTCAATTTGACTTTTTCCCTCAGATTTCCAAGTTCTGGTCTGGAGAAGAAGCTCATATTCAGTGTCTTCCCTGAGCTTAAGGAAAGGAGCTTAGATACTGCGCATAACTCAACATTGCCTATTTATCCTCAGAGACTGTATAAAGAGATTCACAAAGTATTTTAGACTAATGAAATCATCCTATTTGGGTCATACACATTCTCTTACATATGTCTCAATGTCTCAGCTGAACATCTAGTGCCTGTAGCCTGGATTCTGCCTTCTGTCACTACCTGGTGTTATTAAATCTCCTATAACCTGCTACATCTGAATTTTGATCATTGACTTATGAATTATTTACAGCAAAGGACCTTGGCTGTGATCTAAACATGGGATTATAATTATGTTCTAAATCATTAATTAAGAAAAGAACCTCATGTTTGACAAGACTGTTTTTGCCATTTTGTCAAACACATTAACCTTGTTAGAGGTAGGCACTTGTTTTGTCCCATTATCTACCAAACAACTGCAACGTCCGTATACAAAGAAGTTATCTGCCTTTTGCCTGCAGGGATATTTTACCTTTTTTTTTTTTCACTGACGATAGCTCAGTCTTTCCTAGAAGTCTTATGAAAACAAGCAACAAAGATTTGGCTATCTCTGGCCAGTCCTCTCTATTTCCATGACACTTCTGTTTCAGGTCCCTTAGGTCACTTAAAACGTGACTTATCTGCAGATCATGCAGAGCAGTAACAACTGGTGCTGGTTTGAGATAAGCTAACAAGAAACTATTTTAGCTTATTTTAACTCTTCTTTTTTTTTTTTTTTTTTTTTAAGTTTATCCATTAATTATAAGAATGTAAAACTTGCAATTTTTGCAAGGTTCGGCCTGATATCTGTAAAATATAACTCCCAATGAAAAGGTGTGAAATAAAATATCTTGAAGAGATAGCAGACCTTGAACAAGATCGTTGTCACACCCTGAACATTGAGATAAGGGGAACTAAGAACATCAGCACCCAAGAAAAGTGCAGAAGAACTAACTGAAACCAGCACATATCACAACAGGTTGCGACAAACCCATCAGCGAGCTAACGCACGACCATACATGGAAGAAAGACTCAGAGTTCATGGAAAGGACACTGAGAAACTCATCTACAATGACCACTGGAAACCCCCGAACCCTCAAATCATTGAGCATGTGTGATTGGGAGGGGAATATGTAAATAAATTTCGGGAACTGATTGTCATAAGACATCCTTTTCCAAGAAATATGATGAATATGCATGTCTTTATTCTATATATGTTCTATGATTTCAGTTGCATGGCATGCATGTTAGGAGGATTGATCCTCCGTGCATCTGGAGTCGTAATAAAGAATGCCTGCCTTCTAAAACTTCAAACAAGTCTTAGAGGGTGTCCTTCACCGACTTACAGTATCAGACTGAAGTGTCATTCTGAACAAAAAACCCTTTTATTTTATGTGCCTAAAATTAGTCTATGTATGAAATAAACCTGCAAGGAGAGAGATCATATGGTGCAAACAGTGAAACAGAGAGATCATTGTAAAGCTTTGTGAATCTTCATCACTCCTGGATGATGGTTTCCACATGTGGATACTGGAGATTAGGATCACTCTTTTTCTCCAAAGACCAGATTTTTTACTCCCTTTGAAGAACAAATTGACAGATTTTATGAACTTATAGTTCTAGAGATTTGATTTGTAATTATGGCCATATAAGAAGAGCTCCTGCTCACATTCTTTCTCCTAGTCCTTCTCTGCCTTTCTCCCCCTGTTTACCCTGGTCCAGAAAAAAAAAATTTTGGTCATATATTTATGGAACATTTTTAATTTTTCATAAATTTAATTATGGCTGTCAACTCCATTTCCCTCTGAAATGAAAACTTACCTCAAAATATTTTCTGATATTTAAGATTTTCTTCTTCACAACAATGTGAGTTTTCAACCAGAAAAGGTTGTAAACCTCATCCAGAAATGAGTGGTTTTATTCAGTCTACGTTAGGCAAAAAATTTTTATTCAGAACACATAGCTGCAAAATAGGATAGCAAAAGATGTTGTCACGCAGAAAATATCCTTGATTTAAGCAATCTTTGAACTTCTAAGCCCCTTAGGAAATGCACGCACAAGGGAAGAACATGCTGTATGCCAGATGATATTGTACACAGCCTTAAGGGAAACTTGATCTTCCCAGACACACCTTGAATTTAGCGGCCCATTAACATTGCTGATGTTGGGTCAAGCTCTTGCTTTTGCCTAGAAATAGTCTTGCACCTTTCTACTTCTATGCAGTTGAATAGTCACTACTGTCAAATCCATGAGTACTGAGACTGACCTGATGGCTGATCCTTCAGCAGCGATAGATCCCAAGTCTTGGCAGGCAGGGACTCTTGCATACATTTCTAATTGCCTCTCTACCCCTGGAAGCAAACCATCTGACAGGGAGACAGAACAGTAATAAGAAAGATAAAAGTCCACAGATATACACTAAAACAAATGAGCTGCAACAGTTTGTTGAAAGGAAATATCTGCTTCTGTGGTTTTCATACCTCCTTTGTTCTACAAAATGACAATAATTTGACAGCACAGTACTTAGTTATGGTCAGTGCTCTAGACACCTCTGTGCTCTGTAAATAACATTTATATTGCCAATTTTTTCACACAAAGAGAAAGTTTTTTATTGTCATCATCATGATTCCCCTGTGTGTCATCTGTACTTCTGGTAGGTTGTCGTTTTTATTGCTTTCCCTTGAGGAACTTTCTCTTATTTCTCTCTTCTTTTCAAACTGAAGTCCTGTTCTGGAGGAAAATAAGATTTTCAGAAGGTCTGAATAATGCATAGAGACCTTATCACATCCTCTTTGATTGTAGATTTCTAGTCCTCCTTAATTTTGATTTTTAAGTTTTCCATCATTTTAGTTTCTACTGACCTTTTTCTTAAACTCTTCCAACCGGGATCACAATTAGACAATCAATCTGAACAATCTTTGCTAAAAGTTTAATCCATGTCATTCAATTCTCAGAGCTTTGTTCTTAATAGAAGCTTCTAATGTTTTTTCAGCCATGCCAGGTTACACGGGACATCCACATGGGACTGGCTGATACTACACAGCACCTACAGGAGACCAATGTCTTCTAGATCAGCAGTTGGAGGACATTAAAATACCCCTTAGGACACCAAGAAGACATCAAAGGGAGAATTAGTTGCTTTAAATAACATGACATTTATGGTCTCCTGATTGGCCCTCATCTACCCAGAACATAAAGGTACATGTTTCCTGTATGTCCTGAAGCAAGAGCAACTTCACCACACAAGTATTTTAGATGTCCAAGATGACAATGTTTAGGTGTCTCTTATCATGTTCCTGGTGTCTTATGGCTAACTGTCCAGTCTCAAGCAAACCACCTCAGATTCCTTTCCCACTGAACAGAGGGTGATAGACTTTCTAAAGGGACATTCATGCAGGCTATTTAGATACAGCACATCACAAACTTGCATAAGCAATGGTGATAGTACATAGTGCCGGACAACTAGCTGACATCAAAGACTAAATTTTTCATCAGTAGCCTGCAGTTAGACCAGCATAATCTGACTATGAAACCTCAGCCTTGTTAAGGGCTGCAACTCCCATCTGAGATGGGAAAAGAAGTAGCTTCTTACATAACCCTGTCTTCAAAGACTGCCTAGCCATGATTTTCAGGTCCTTTTCACCGCTATTAATGGTGTAAGAAGAATAAAAAATTAAAACAAATCATGACCATTCTTGAAATAATTGCAGGAAAAAAAGAATGACAGTCTGGATATTGTTTGGTGAAATCTAGAGGATTCTCAAACAAAGGGTAAATTTCACCATTGTTTGTGTTTGATTCGCTGCTTATCAGGGATTGCTTTATCTAAGCTGCTAGGAAAGTCATCAACCTGGTCATGCTGGAGCAGTCAGGACAGACCAGTCAGTCATCCTGGATCATCCTGAATTCCTGCAGTGCCTGAAGACCCTCTTTTTTCTTATGTGCATGCCTGGGCTTCCATCCAGAAGAAGCCAAGGTGCATAATGAGATAGTTTTGTCCTGGCATGTAGTTGAGGGGAATAACGTGCATCTCCACATCGCATCTGCATCTTCTGGCACAGACAGGATGGTGGGCAGGCTCTAGTCCCATAATGAGACCCACAGGAACAAAATTAATACAGAGAAATCCACTACACTGTGCATAGTGATTCTCAAGAAAATACTGCATAGGTCCTACTCTTTCTATAGAGGAGTTGTTTTAATTAATTGTTTAATTTAATCTTCTTGTGAGATTATCCTAAAGTGTTTACTAAAGTACAGATGTTGTTTACAGGGTTGTTTCATTAAATACACTGAATATCTAATTTCCATGAGAAGGACATAATTCAATGTGATAGGGGTGATTTAACAATATATGAAGTGATGACATAGAAAGGCAAACAAACAAGTAATTCCTCCCTTCCCCCAGTGTTTTTGGAAAAAAATATTTCCAGGAAGGAAAAGGAAGCTGGTTAGAATTATAGCTCTGACTATTTTTCCACCAAAAATATATTTTAAAATGTATTCCATTATTTGGATGAGAAAGCCTTTCCACTAGAAAAATAAAATCACTAGCTCTTCCAACATATTAATCACATTTGTCATTGTTAAAATTTCAGCTTGTTTGCCATGTCATTTACGGAACACTTTGAGAATGGAATAAAATAACAACTTAATCAAGGAGCAATTATTTTTTTTTCCCTCTGACAAAACAGGAATCTTATTCTAACCATGTGGGGACCAATTAAAGACACAGCCAGGAAAAGGAATGAATTAGCCCTTGTGGGTAAGATTTAACATGCCAAACTTCAGAGGAGAGATTAATTTACCTACATGGAAGTGCCCATTAGCATTAGGGTTGCTCTCATGTTGAGGGTACCAGACATCCACACAGGTCTGGCGAACATGGCAGGATGTATAGTGGGGTTGTGCCCTTCTGGAGCACAACTGTGAAGTTGGCAGGACATCAGCAAGCAATTTTGTTTAGGAATCAGGATCCTACTCTACATCTCCATTGACTATAATGGGAGCAGTCGATGGTGTCCACCTCAGAGTTAAATGTCTATAATGTCAGTATCAGATTTTAGTGAGCTAGATTCCACTCAACCTCTCCTTATACCTGTATATAACAACAGTTGAAGATAACAGACCAGATTCCTCTTTAGCTTTGGTGCTTTCAATCTGTAGCATTGTCACAATGAGGCCCAGACTAAAGAAGGCCAGTTCATCTGTGAGTTCTTCACTGCAGGCAGCACTGGTCTGGTGTAAAACAAATGTGTTGTGCTCCTATGCTTATATCTCTCTCCATCTCAGTCAAGAATTGTTACTTTGTCCCTGGTATCCCAAGGCAGAAAGGAAGTGATTTCAGCCCATGCTGCACTTTGTATTTACTTGGGTGTCCAACAACTTTTGAGGGCTTTATGCCAGATGTGAGAAGAGAGAACATGCCAGGAAAGGCTTTAGTCTTCATTGACAACTGTATCCCCAACCCTTGCTGGTTTCAGCCAAATATTTGGACCATGGAAGGTGAGCTAAACAACCTGCCACATTGTCAGACAAAGCCACTTCTCACCATAAGCCTCTTTCTGTCAAGCATGGGTTTAGCTGCTCAGTAGGGACTAAACAGACGAGTAAAATTAGCTTCTGCCATGCTATGTGCAATGTCAATCCATTTTACATGCCTCACTGCGGTGACCTGAAAGAAACATATGGTTTGCTGCACACAATTTTTCTTCCATTGGGCTTGTTTTAATATTGGGAGGGAGAAAAGGAGAATGGGCGGAAGGGGTGGAATGAATACACACAGCCCTAAATGTTTTCAATAGACCATTAATTGAAATGTTGTAGATACTGTTTGCCTGAGCTGTGGCTGTTCATAATAATTAGGTTGATGGATTCAGAGAGGAACAAAGAAAAATCTCTCTTCTCAGAAGAAAGAAATTCAAGCACTGGGTTGGGGATTTGGGACTCTACTAAACTCCTGAACCTGGTAAATTGGAAATGTACAAGTCGTGGAGCCAGATGGGATGTATGCAGCAGGGAGTTGGCTGACAAAATGCTGCCACTCTCCATCTTCTTTGAAAGTCTGTAGCGATTTAGAGAGGTCGCCGATGTTAAAAAAAAAAAAAAAAAGAAAAATATCCTATGTTGATCCTTAAAAAATGGCAGTTACCTTACCTCAGGGGATGAATTACCCCTGCAAATGAACCAAACCCCCAGGCATTTTTAGGGCACACGAAGGAGAAGCTTAGTTAAATTCTGCACGGGCTATGGTACTGCAAAAGTTCATCCTTTGTTGGTCCAGAGGAAAAGGGATCTTGAAGGCAAACAAAGTATGTTTTAACCGTTTGACTAATGGGAATAAGGATCTGGTCCCTGGGACAGGTGCTGGGGAACGTGGGCTTCTCAGCATTGCTTGGGATGGGTGATTTGTTTTCATCCTTCTTTTAGCACAGCTCCGATCGTGATGGAGGGTGAAGCATACTTTGTGCAGAACGGAAGATCTAATACCCAACACAAAGGACAGAAAGCTGTATTTTTCAAGGTACTTTCAAGACATTATGCATTATGCATAAATAAATCAACATACATGCATTTAGAAAAACACCCCTTGCCACTTTTGAGCATATTCAGATTTTGGGACTGTGGCATCTGAGGTCGTCTCTAGGTAGTTACTAACTGTGACCTCCAGGCATAAGATCTTAAAAAGCAATGTAGAAGCGTGATGGAGATACATGACTGGGAACAGGGGGAGGGAAATGCCTAAAATGGCTAAACTTCCATGTAAAGGTTGTATCTTTTGACATTAGAGGGAATCAATACTCCTAAATTATGAAATGAGGCCATACACCTAACTCCCACAGAAATAAAAAATGAGAAGACAAATTTACATGTGATTTAAGTGTCTACCCATCTTGAAAAATATTCTCTCAAGATCTTTTCTTGGCAGCTATAAGGCAGGGATCTCCTCTGTGAACTGGTGTCTGTGTTATTTTACATGGATCCTAACAGCAGGTAGACAGAGATCCAAAACGAGATTCATACTTTGAATGGCCTCTCCACTTCACAGCAGTCACATGCTTTCCATTTCAGTTCTGCTTTTTTTCCCCATGAGACCCTTCAGCACAGACTTTATTAGTAGGAGCAGGGAAGTAGGGAAAGGAGAAGTAGCAGGATTCTCTCTTATAGCTGAGTCAGATAAATGTTTAATATTTTCCTTAGTTGAAAATTTTAAATTCTTACCTTAATTTGCATCTGGATCCAAGTAGTTCTTCACTGAATCTTTCTTTTTTAACACAGCAAAGAAGGGGACCTGAAAGTTTCTATTTCCCAGAGTTTCAGAGTCTCAGAAAGACTGTTGCTGCTTATGCAAATGTACAGAATAATTATTCATAAAACTCTTGATGCAGGAATAAACACAGTTTTGGATTATGGGTATTTCTCTGGATGACCAGCAGCAAAAGGCACAGAAATATATTCCATTCCCTGTTTCCTTATGGTGAAAAAGCACCAAGAGTTTGCACAGAATTTTCATCCAGTCCAGTTTCTTTAAAACCAGATGTTACCAGCAGCAGGCAGACTTGCTGCTCTGAAATCTCCATACTTGCCACTCTAATGAGGTCTATGTCAAGCCTAATTTACCCCTTTGCTCCTGGGAAATGCTTGCTTCTGTTTGATTTCTGTCTTAAAACATGCACAGGCTACACACCCACCCCACACCCCCCCCCCCTTTGTGATCAAAGGAGACATAGTCTGCCCACCTGATCTATGCTTTCTTGCACCAGACAATCCCACCGCTCGTTGGACCTGTTTCTGGTTCTCAACTTTCTTGATGTCTGAGATGTGGTCTCTGGTCACAGACCCACAGAAAATCTGAGCTTATGACACTGTCTTTAGCTGAGATGTGATTACAGACAACGTGTACAGCCCTAGATTCTGGCAATTAAAAAAAAGGGACTTTTCAGTCCTGACATGACTGATTTTGCCTGCAGGCCAATGGAGTAACAGTAAACACAGAGTCTGCTGTGACACTGTGGCAAAAAAACATAGTAATGTCTCTAAATACAGTCACTCACGATTATCTGGCTGTGACTTCAAGCAGTCATTTCACCAGAGGATTTACAGCTTGTTAGACTGCCTTTTGCTTTTGCAACAGTACGGATCATACACGATCACTGTACGTGCAATTTCATCTTGGGCAAATTTCCAGGAAAGCTGCATCTCAGAAGGTTTTTATTTAATTTGCCAATGCCATGACCACAACTGTACAAGAATAGGTAATTTTTTTTTTCTGGCAAAATAGGTGACCACTATGACCCTTACCTGATATATCGCTTCTTTTTCTAGCCAGGTCACCATGCTGTCTGCTGAATAGGAAATTACCCCAGCAAACTTTCTGATCTCCCTGGGAGAAGTCTGACAAATTGCAGATGAAAGAGTGCCTGGGTCAAAAGCAGGGTTTCCTCCAGTGACATCAGGGGTAAGGTCCATCAGCCATCACAGATGTGGGATGTCTCCATCCAGCTGCACCACCGATACCCTATGCTATGCAGAGCTGATCACTCAGACCTGCTGTAATAGGGACACTTCAGTTACGCATTTGGAGTCTGAATGCAGTCAGTACTTTCTTTCTAACTCAGATGCCTAAACATATTGCTATAAAATGCCTACAGGCAGACAAGGTCCCTTCTGTCTTCCTGGGTCTGAAAGATTGACTTGGGAGATCTGAAAGGGAAGTGATGGCTCCAGCATGGCTTGATCCAGAGAACTGCCAGTCAATGTGTCAAAGCTCCACCTTACAGTCTTGTGGGGTTTCACTTTAAAATGTGACCTGGATGGAGAGCCACAGTTTTGCATTGAAGGAATGTTCTCTTAGCGGTTGCACCCAAAGATCTTGAAATGACAATAACTTCTTACAGGGACACCCTCACCCAAAGGCACCGCTGAAATAAATAATAATGCTTCTAAAGTAATAAATACCATAATTCCTTTTACTTTTTCTTCTTGGTTTCTACAGAGACATTGTGACACTTTTTAAAGCCTTCCCATGTCAATCAGGAAAGGTGGGTACTTTTTATTTTCCTTTTCACTTATAGCTAAGTTTTTTTCTCTATTCATATTGACATTGGAACTGGGGCTTTGAGAAAAAAAAGATAAATATTTGAGGGTTCAGTTAAAGCTTTTCATTTTACACGGTAATTTTATATTAGATATAAGGCACCTAGGCAAAATAACACCCTGGAGATGCCAGTCTCTTTTCACTGACTTTAGAGAGAGCTGAGACAGGTAGTTTGGATGCCTTTATATAGCTACATTTAGGTGAAATGAATTTCACCCTCCATTGTAAGACATATCATGACAATGGGGAACACTCTGGTTCTTTCATGCATGGCAAGTATTATTTTTTCCTTCATTGTCATTCTGGTGAAATGTTAGAAGGATATTTTTTCCATTCCTGGCTAATGACTGTTAGGCACCAGCTTCAAAACTTACCTTTTCCTGATCATGTCAGAAAATAAATTATTATTAAACAATTCCATATCAATGGTGGATTATCTTTAGGTTTTTTTCTCATTTGAGCCAGAAGCTCAGATTTAAATTTCAAGTTAATATTTTGGGAATCGAGCTTTTTTTCAGTGTTGACCAAATTAATGATTTTTAGCAGCAAGAATATGTAAGATAAAGGGCTATGCTCCCCAGCTGACATTGGAGTCGTATCTTTTGAATAAAACAGGACAGGGAATGCTCAAAATCTCTGAAAAGCAGACCAGGCAGTACCTCCTGATGCAGTCATGTAGCTGCTTCTGCTGCTTATTTTTCAGCTGAAATAGTAATCCTTTATTTGAGAATCCCCATTAGTTGCTGTGGAGGTAATTATGAGTCCAGGGGAAAAAAATAGCAATTCTGGGTGAGGATATGAAAAGAGGAAGAGAGAAATTCCTGGAGCAGCAACGATCTTGTGTGCATATTTCTTAATAATTAAAAAAAGGAAAAAAGAAGAAAACAGAAGGCTGACTCTAGATATCTGTGGGGGAAAAAAAGAAAAAAAGAGACAAGATTTATCACAAAGGAAAGGAAAATATTTGCCTTTATTCATATGCACCTGTAAAGTAGGCATTTCTGCCTGAGCTAGTTCCCCGGGGCTCCTTCAGGAGATCTGATCAATTCAGTCAATGGACAGTAAGCTTCGGTTCCTCTCATCCTCAACTAGACATCTAATGTAGGTGAGATGAGCTGTGCTGCACAGCTCCCTGTCTTTGTCCATTGATGGTCAGGGAAGCCTTGGGGGAAGAAGCTCATATCCACATCTGCATTGCAGGCATCTGAGGAGGGGTTCGGGAAATCCCACCCAAGGGAAAGACAGCTAGGCCAGTAAATCCAACACTTCAAATGCAAGGATTATCCGATGCCCCCTTTCCTTATGCCTCATGTTTCCTCACCATGTATCTGTGCTGGTTGCAATGGAGGCAGTGGCCATGCAGCAGGGAAGTATTTCTTTATCTGCTGCATGGCAGGCCCAGTTGTTATGCTGTCAGTGAAAAAAACAGATCTGATAAAAAAGAACCTTGCAAAGGCAAAAGACCATGGCGTTATGTAGCAGCCACAAAGCAGCCACTGCTTTGCAGGGCTCTGTGCTTACAGGGGCCATCTAAAAAGCACAGCAGCATTATACCCTCATGTAATCCAGTTCATGCATTAATTCAGGTAGAAACTGAGCAGCACAGTCAAAGGTTGCAGACGGGCCAACGTCATGACCAACCATCCAGGACCTCAGCTGAGGAGTGCCCAACCCAAACCCACAAATAATATACCTTGACCTGCAAAATCAACCCCCTCCAGCACGGGAGTGGAACAAATTTTATCACCTCTAAACTAACCAGAAAGAGACTGATGACTTGCATCCACATGTCTTATAAAGAAAAATGTATTATATCTTTGATTGTGTCTCATAACAGAAACATAGGCCCTGGCCAATAAAAGCATGCTAGAATTCAGATCTTGGGGTGTAGCATATATAAAAATACATCTTGAGATATAGCTTGGATGAAGAGAAGAAATGCTTCCACACAAACACCTGAGGATTTGAGAATGACGAGAAAAATGTGTGTCATACAATTGACTGATTTTGAACATTGCTTTTACACACAGAAGTTGGCTCAAGGAAATAATTTTTTTGTTCCAGTCCTGAGTGGTCCTCAGCTCTAGAAAAGGGGAATACACCATCCCAGGACAGGACTATCTCCTTCCCTCCTTCCTCTCTCCCTCAAAAAAGATCCTTTGATGTTTTCTGCTTGAGTCAGGCTTTGTGATTGATCCTTCCTGGATTTATTTTCAAATTTTACCAGCTTCTCCTCTGGAAATGTATCCTTCTTGTAAAAACAAAATTTAAGAGTCATTGGGGTAGATTATACACAGTTTAGTGAATGGTTCTGCACATTCCTGGCTTTTTGTCAGTTTAGCTGCCCTTTTGCAGGTTAACTGGATCCTGAGAAGGATAAGTACAATTTACAGATAAGAGCGTTCCAGGAAAAAGGCCAAGACCTCTCTGGACAGTTGAAATTGTGCTGCATTTGTCAGCTTCAGATTTTCTTGCACTTCAGTATGAAATATTTGATTCTGAACATTACAGCACATACCAAACTGATCAGACGGGGTATAACAATGGACTGTTACTATCTTACAATTGTAGGGTGTGTTCTGGTTTTTACCAGCCATTGGGAGTTTAGTTGGCACGTATGAGTTGAATTCTTCTAAAGTCATTATTTTTTTCACAGATTCCAATGAGCAACTTGTAGCTCTGTAAATTCATTCCCCAGTAGCCTCAGTCAAGCCTAAACACTTATATCAGGAAGCAAAACCTGACACGTTAACCTTTGTTGCATTGGCTGTCTGCAAACAACAGGGTTTAATAAGCTGTGGAAGAACATATTTAATTTAAAAAAACCCAAGCAAACAAACAAACAAAAAAACCCAAGGCAACAAGAGATTGCGAACTGCCATGGTAAGAAGAAGAAATCACTACAGGCACAATCCTCAAATATAGTGAATTGGTGTGATTCCACTAAAATCGATGGTGCTGGGTCAAATTATACTCGTTGTGGATCTGGACCCAGGAGGGTAAGTACATGATAGCACTACTGAATCAAAGGCAGATAAAAACACTGCTAAACTGAACTAAGTATTCACATCTCCCTCTAGAATAAAGATGAAAGGGGAAAACAGGTCATGTCTCTGCTGTCTTTCCACAGCTTCCAAAATAATCATGGTTTGCTGTTAATACAGACTGTAGTATTTTAGAACTACGTTCTGCTTTATTTACGCACATACACACATGCATGTAAACAGCTCCATTTTTATCCACATTTTTCTTTCCTTTCCATTTTTACAAATTAAATTATTGCCTTGATGACTCTGTATAACGCACAACGAAAATACTCTCCTTGAGCTCTGCTTCTAAAACCCCAAATGCATTTGTATAAATAAAATGCTGAGGTATCATTCCCCTGTTATTTGATATATCAAAAATTAGAATATATTTTTTCCTGTGTGCTCCTCTGAAGCAGGAAATAATTTTCTTTTTCTTTAGCTGTACCACAATCAAAGTTTGTAGGCATCCATTCAGTAGTTTAGCTTAATCATACTTATGCAATTACTGTCAGAGTATGACATTTTCCTTTCACCTTTACTATTCCCTAGAGATTAAGTTATCAACCCTTCAAGATCATTACAGTTGTTTACATGCAGGTAGCAAAAGGAGTCTCAAGCAGATAGAAATCTTTATCTTTGGCTGTAGCATGAACCAAACTCTGTACTTTTGGGATTTTTTATTTTGTAGCATGGAAGCAGTATTTGTACATGAGAAATGAACTAACTAAGGGAACACAAATGTTTATCTCTGAGAAGTTTAAAACAGTAATACAGAAATTTTAATTGAAGGATACTGGGAAAGACGTTCAATTTTCTGTAACTGTGGTAGTAACGCACATGTTGAATTTAAGGCCAGGAGGTACCATTACAGCCATTTATTATGGAGAACATAAACACCAAAGTTTTACCTTGTGGTTCCCTCATAAGCTCACACTGGGCCTAATTCTCCTAATTACTGATCTATTTCTTCAGGTCATTATTTATGTCCCATAGATGAAAAATAAATGGTTTTAAAGAAGCAAGGCAGAAAGACAGTAGTTCAGGATGGAGCATAGCTAGGATGGTGAGAGTTGTGGATGGGAAGGAGAGCAAATGGCAAAAAACACCCCCAGAGTTACAAACCTATTCTGATTTAATGGAATTGGCAATGGCAGTTTTGCAACAGAAAGCAGATGGAGCTCAGCAAAGGCTGAAGATATTAAGTTGTGCATCTAACCTGTACCAGAATAAACAACCTCTATTTTTCATAACTCCTTGAAGGTGCTTGCCCACCATGTATATAGGCTCCATACTCCAGCTATGCATTTGGCAATCGTGAGACTACCTTAACAAGTCAGGAGGTTTCAAAAAGTTAAAAGGGCTTCAGTGAAATAAGTTTAAACAAACATATCCACCTTTCCAAACCACCTTTTAGCTCCAGTTATGGGTCACCTCTGCCTGGGGCAGCATCAGATATCTGATTTTTATCATGTATTTCTGATTCATTAGGTAGCCCCTCAAAACTAATGGTAGCTTCTCATTTTCAGGTTTGGAGACCAGAGGAGGAGACGGGAAGGGAAGGGAAGGGAAGGGAAGGGAAGGGAAGGGAAGGGAAGGGAAGGGAAGGGAAGGGAAGGGAAGGGAAGGGAAGGGAAGGGAAGGGAAGGGAAGGGAAGGGAAGGGAAGGGAAAAACCCAGCTCTCACTTGGATGCCTTCAATATCTCTCCAATTTAGTAGTCAGTAGACACACAATCATATCTCCAGAGGAAATTTACCTCACTAAAGAAGATGCATTTAAGATGAAAAGGAATATTCTGGATATATCTTTCACTCTTCATGAACTGTAGAAGCCAAATCAACTAGATTAAATTCAATGTTCCTGTTTTAGAGGGTAAACACACCCATGACTTAAAGGAATGCTTAAATTATTGCAAAGAACAAAAACTAGCCTTAGCTAGCCAGGAAAGATGAAAATGTGGAATTTTTTCTTAGCAAATAAGAAACAATGTAACAGGCAGGCAAAGCCATAGGGAAGCAATCTCTGTGGAACAGAAATATCTGGTTTTGTTGGATGTTAGACCAGACATTAATCTGGAGCAAAGTCCCAGCTTTCTGGTTTTGAACAGAGTTATATTCCCCTAAAACATAATTTTCTTGAAGTTACTGACCCATTTTAATATCAGAACAGATTGAAAGTTTCTTAAGACTAAATCAAGAACACTGAGAGCTTTTTGAACAGCTACAGGGAGAGCAGGGTAAAAGCTGTTTGATCCCCAAGCAATGTCATGTCATAAACATGCACATTAGAGATAAAAACTTCCTTTCTGCTCTTAAAAACACATCAGCCACAGTATTTTGATGTCATCACTACTGCACAAATGTGTTAAAGTATCTGAGATCCTTGATATTTTGTGTGATTTAGTTTTACACATTTTTTCTTCTTGCTCCTCTATCATCAGCTTAAGACAGCAGAGACATCTCTAAATTGTGTTTTTTACTCCGTTCCTGTTAAGATCAGCTGGCCCGGTTAGGAAGATAAAGATAAAATCCAAATGGAAAAGCTTTATCCTTTTCCTTTATTCTTCTGGAAGCTTCTGTGCTACCTTAAGGAATTACAGCAGTGTGAAACTCCACACTTGCGACATAAGTTACCAAATTAAGTGCCAATGTCCCCGCAAAAAAACCCAGTATAACATTGTTCCATGCCATATGGCCACTTCCAGCCAAAGGTGTCCTCCTGCCATTGTACCACCAAGAAGCATTGCTCCATGAATATCCCAGGATGTCTGTTTACCTGCTAAAAGGATGGGAAACATCTGGATATCAGACAATAATTTAAACCTTTCTTCCCCTATTAAGCTGGTATGCCTATGTTTACATCGTTGTTGCACTGAAAGAAAACTTTGCAGAAGTGATGAGTAGCTGAGGAGGAAGAAGGAGCAGCAGATGAGGCTGACGGGTTTTAAATCTCAACTTTTGCTTTTATACCAATTTAGCAGTACCTTCTGCAGGTATTTCTGCCCCTGGAGAGGCTGGGCAGAGCAGTTGCTCTGAAACTGTCCAGCACCGAGGCTGTGTGGGCTTCTGAAATGTCAGGTTTTAAAACCAGCAGCTGTTTTTGCAAAGCTCACGTGGCTGAAAGGAGTTGGCTGAGACTTACAAAATCTCTCTTGTTTCTCACCCGTCCCCTCACTTGGCCTTTAGAAAATAGTTCTTGCTCAGGTGAGATATTCTTACAGACAGACAGATACACACACAGCACTCTCTAGCAAGTCCCTGGACTTCCACATGTATATTTGTTATAAAGATCTGCTTAAAAGCAGAGCCATATAATATTAGACTAATTATACACCTCTTCTCTCTTAGTTGCTATAATACAATATACTCAGTTCCATTTTGACCTGCCCAACACCACTAACTTACAAAAAGCAAGACCCAAAATAAGCCTTCATCTTTTTTTAAGTACTTTTCTAAGGAAAGGAATCTTCTGCAATCCTGCTGTATGACTGCCAGTTCCCACTATTTATTAAATATGTTGGCCAGTTTTAACCATCACTAGACAAGAGGTATAGGTTTCAATGATATTAAGTCTGCTAACAATAGTTAGGAAGAAAGAGGAGATGGACTACAGGGGGTGTTGCAACTGTAAGAATAGGATGTTCAGGATCTCAATCAAAACATTTGGCACCAGAGAATTTGCAGAATGAGAAAGAAACCAGATTTTGCAAAGCCTCCTGCTAATGAAGATCCTTATTCTTTCCTTTCTAAATCTCTTCGGCAACCAGCATGGTCTGGTGAACATTTATATAGTTAACCTTAGTGTTGTTCATGCTGTATAAATATGAAGATTATTTGTTTAATTACTCCGCTCCCTCCAGTTGTTAAAACTACATCAAGAAACTATTAATTTCTCTGTATATTACATTCTGCTTTTTCATTTATCTGAAGGAGTTACTTAATTCTTGCAATGTTCACATTCAGGTCTTGATCTTCAGCTGGGGTAAAATGACTCCAGCAGAGCCATACAAATAAAAATTACCTGAAGAGCTCTCCCTCTTTCTATCACTATATAATCTTCTGTTTCTTTACAATGTAGGTTTAAGTCTTCTATTATTGTTATAGAACATTTAAAACCCATCCAAAAAGCTGTCAAGCTTGTGTTCAAAGACATTTGGAAACAAAATCATTAAGAAAACCATTTTCAGAAATTTCATTAACTTTATATCGTCCCTGAATTTATATGCTAGTTTGAAAGGTAATAGTATGACCATGTAAGTAAAAATTACTATAAATTTTATGAACTGCTATGCTTAACATAATAGAAAAGCTATCTGCTAAGCAAGGGATTTCTTCATTTAAAAAGGGAGAAGATGGTAGCACATTTTTTGAACTGCTCTTTCCAGTGACAAGAATGCAGCAAACATTTCACTTGGCTGAATCAAGAAATTAAATGGTGAAGGCATTGCTTCCTACCTGTGATTCAGGAGACTACCACAACCTGTGTGCAGCTTCTAGCATATGCATAACTAGACTTAAGCATATGCTCAATAGATTTTTTTGAACTAGAGCCACATATTCTGCTCTGTGTAGTTTTCAACCCCTTCCAGAAGCTGAACTTCACGCACAACACAGTTACTACTTAGAAACCCAACTAGATAATTAATGTTCTACAGGCTTTCATTAAGAAACCTTTTATATATCAATGGTGGATAGGATTTCAAGATTTGATGTTTCACACACAGAGATACAGGAGGTTAATGGACAAAAATAATCCTTTCCAAGCTCAAATGAATAGCTGTGCTAACTGGGATGCATAATAAGTAAGTGTAGCAGCAATTTGTTCATTCGCTGATTAGAATAGGTTCACCATGTCAAAGAACAGGGGGGATGACACAGATAACAATGCTCTATTAGTATTTACCATGAACAGTCACGTTAAATGCACGCAATTCATCAGATTCTTTGCACAAATGTTACTTATTCTCTTTGATTGCAAGGACTATAATGTTCAGGTTGTATTTCTTCCCTTGCTGTGCAACACCTTGTAAAGATTGAAGATATCTGCTGTCAGCATTAAAATGGCATGAATGTCAATGGCATTCCTAGGAGAGGCAGTTCATTTAAGGGTCTTTAATTGAAGGTGGGAATCAGGACCTGCCTGTCTTATAAACTTCCAGGAGTGTCATACTCTGAGTCTCTGGAAGTCATGATAGCAAGAGCTTTTGCAATACTCAAGACATGAATCTTTGGGCTTAATTTTTAGGCTCTTATTTCTTAAAAAACTTAGGCAAAACCATTCTAAATAAGTGTATTCATTTCCTGCTTAATTACACACTTTTTTTGGCTTCTGGCTCTGCACTATAATAGGTTAAAGAATTTGTCCTGAGGACCAAGAAATGTTTTACAAAGAGATTAAAAAGCATAGACAAAATGATCATGAGCAATGTGTTCAGTGGCCTCAGTCCAGTTCCCAAAGGACTGTAACACTGCATTAAGCAAAATATTTGTACAACTTACAGAGGACTGAGCAGAAATAGAAATAACATGAACTTCCTTTGATCTGTCCTAAGGGCAAAAATAAAAGGATACATATAAAGGTATGGGAAATCTCACCTGACTGTTGCCAGTACCTTGGAAGTCACATGTCGTAGCTCCATCTTTCATGCTAGGCCTTGTCCTGTACATTTCCTGAGCACTCATTTGTAATAGATTTTCTCAAAATAATTTTTTATTATTTATCTTAAAATACAGCTAGCAAGAAACAGATGGTACCTAAGTAATTCCTCCTCCAATGTAGGCAAGACAAATATCGAACCAGAATAATGAATCAAAGATTTGCCTAGGTCAAGTTATTAAGGTTGCTACTTTGGTATTAATTGCTATTTTAATTATGTTGACAGTAAGTGTAGTTTGTAAATGAGACGCTGTAGGGTGATTCAGAAAAATGTCAAGTTGGCTCTTGGTTCTGCCTTTAACTTCTCATGTTATGTATATCAAGTCATCTGAGCTCAGTGTCCCAAATTTTGGCTACAAAGTGGCTAACACTTTGCATTCCTTAATTTGTATTCTGTATATCTGTTTGTTGGCTCCATTGCCTCAGACCTGGCACCATCCATATCTCAGAATAAGGGACAGGACTCATCTGGCTAAATGTGGACATAAGCAGTGCAGGTGTCTACCTTTCATCTAGTGAATCCTGGGTCCCTCTATAATTGAAGAAACTTTAGGGACGCCTAAAGTGTATAATAGGGCATATGAATTATTCCCCCAAAGTGCATCTGTTGGTTAAGGAGAGCCTGGGATGACTGGTGGAGATCTGGATGTCTATATGTTAGGTATCAAAGCTATGTGACACAAATCCCATCTAAGCTAATGAACAATCTTTTACATCTGTAAGAGACTGATTTGACATGTAACTACTTTGAAGAGCCAGTGCAAGTAAAAATATGAAGTATACTTATGTGTGTACAAATATATATGCATATATACAAGAATAGATACAGAACACATTTGTATCCATATATTTAAAAGTATATCTTATATATATACACTTTCAGGACATGTTAAAGGTTTTATTTTCATACTATATCTAGTACCTGAGCAACAGGCAGGAAAAATAGTTAATGTTCTACTGTAGATGGTACAGATATATGAGACTTGAGGTCATCTCCTAATCATCATCAGACTCAAAATCCTCAATCACATGTTGTCTTCACAAGCTGTCTGACTCTTCCATTCAATGCAAATTGATAACCTAAGAATTTAGTAGTTTCATTCAAGTTACACAGAGAGTAAAGTTACTTTCCTGAGATCACAGAAAGTAGAATCAATAGCTGAATTCATTGGATCAGACACAATCTAATTTTATGCAACAAGAGCACTCTTACTCTCCAAGCATCAGAGTTAAACTGGGTTATCCACATGTCCTGGTTTCGGCTGGGATAGAGTTAATTTTCTTCACAGAAGCTAGCATAGTGCTGTGCTTTGGATTCAGTGCTAGAAGAATGTTGATAACACGCTGATGTTTTTAGTTGTTGCCAAGTAGTGCTCAGACTGTTCAAGGACTTTTTGAGCTTCTCCTGCTCGGCCAGGTGCATAACAAGCTGGGAGTACAGCACAGCTAGGACCCAAACTGTCCAAAGAGCTATTCCATACCATATAACGTCATGCTCGGGGGGGTTGGTCGGTTTGGTCGGTCGGGTCGGTCGGTCGGTCGCGGGCAGAGTGGTCGCAGCTCGGGCTGTGTGATCGCTGCTCGGGTACTGATCATTGCTCGGGACGGGCTGGGCATCGGTCAGCGGGTGGTGAGCAATTGCATTGTGCATCACTTGTTTTATATATTCTGTATATTTTCTTACCACTATTATTATTATTATTGTTATTCTTCTCTCTTATTAAACTGTCTCTATCTCAACCCAGGGTCTTACTTTTTTTTTTTCCCTTTTCTCCGATTCTCTCCCCCATCCCACTGAGGGAGGGGGGGGAGTGAGCGAGCGGCTGCGTGGTGCTGAGTTGCCAGCCGGGTTAAACCACGACAGTCCTATTTTGGCGCCCAACGTGGGGCTCGAAGGGTTGAGATAATGACAGATCTGAACATTTTTAAAATGCATTTGTGATAAGCATTCATATTAGTCTAATAGTCGCTGGTCGCAATGTTGTTTTATTTGCTCTCAGAGTTGCTGTCCTTGTTCATGGAGTTCTTTTATATATCACCTTACCTGCTGTATGCACTCCCTGTGCTGCTGGTTGTCACTTTTCGCAAGTGGATTAAAGCTACTGTTCTGCTGTACTGTGTAATACTGGCTTATGCTATGATAAAACTATTGATCATCAGATTAAGCTCATATTTGTACTCAGTATTGCTGTCACCTCTGTATTTTGGGAACCATCTATTGGGAATTATGAATAATTATACATTTTACTTTTTATCCTCGGAGAGCCAGCCTGTGGGGGAGTCACCTTACTCCATCTTCCCCTTTTTCTCTGAGCTAATTACAACAGTTCTTGAGAATGTTGAATATCCTTGGGATGTTCCAACTAGCATGGCCCTATTGCTAGGTCTCCTGAATATAGTTCAGCTTTTACTCAGGGTTAGACTCCTACGTAAATTATATACCATCCAAAGACTGATTCCTGCACAGGCCCTGCGCTACTCCACTCAGTACACCCACTGTACTCCTCCAACTGCAGACACAGGCACTGCAGCTACTCAACCCCTGGACACCCACTGTAGCTATCCAGCTGTGGGCACAGGCACTGCTGTACTCCAGCCCGAACACCCCTGTAACTCCTCCAACTGAGACACGGCACTGAACACTGCTGGTACTCCAGCCCCTGCAACACCCGCTGTAACTACTCCAGCTGTGGACGTAGGCACTGCAGCTACTCCAACCCCAGTGACACCCACTGTAGCTCCTCCAGCCGTAGCCACAGGCACCGCTGCTACTCCAACCCCTGCAACCTGCACTGCAGCTACTCAAACCCCAGCAACAGGCATTGCAGCTGAAGCAGGGAGCGAACCTGTGCCGGTATCAGTTGCCCCTATACACAAGAAGAAATCTTGGAAGCGAAAGTCAACTCGTTTAGAAAGGGAGGATGAATCAGGGCCATCACAAAAGGAGGAGGAAGAGGAAGAGCTCATAAATGAGACAGAAACGACACGGTCTCTATCCTTGGGTGAGCTGCGAGATATGAGAAAAGATTTCAGCCGTCGTGCAGGAGAGCATCTTGTCACCTGGTTGCTCCGATGCTGGGATAATGGGGCCAGTAGCCTGGAACTGGAGGGTAAGGAAGCCAAACAGCTGGGATCCCTTTCTAGGGAAGGCGGCATTGACAAAGCGATTGGAAAAGGGACACAAGTCCTCAGCCTCTGGAGGCGACTACTGTCAGCCATGAAGGAAAGATATCCCTTCAAGGAAGATGTCATACATCGCCCAGGCAAATGGACCACCGTGGAGAAAGGCATCCAGTACCTGAGGGAATTGGCTGTCCTGGAAGTGATTTATAGTGACCTGGACAATGACCAGTTGCCTAAAGATCCAGATAGTGTCCAGTGCACACGACCCATGTGGCGGAAGTTGTTACGGAGTGCACCAACATCATATGCCAACACATGGGCAATAATGAACTGGGAAGCTGGACGGGGACCAACAGTGGATGAAATGGCTAGCCAGCTCCGGGAATACGAAGAAAGTATCTCTTCTTCCCTTGTCTCTGCTGTGGAGAAACTGTCCCAAAAGGTTGAACGACTCGAAAAGCGTATACCCTACACCCCTCCTGTACAGACCAGTATCTCAGCCATTAGAAGTAAGCGCCCTTCTGCTCAAGGAAAAGAATATCGAGGGTACACACCACGGGGCACTCTATGGTTTTACCTGCGTGACCATGGAGAGGACATGAGGAAGTGGGACGGAAAACCTACCTCGACCCTAGAGGCACGAGTACGCGAGTTGCAAAGAAAAACAAGCACGAAAGGGGGCTCTTCCAAGAAACTTGTTGCTCCAATTTCCAAAGACGGGGTAGATTGTCATTTTTTCAGACAGAATAGAAGAGCTGATCTTAATTCTGATTGTGATGAAGGAACTTCTGACTCATATACACAAACCATGAGCAACAGTGATCAGAATTAGAGGGGCCCTGCCTCCAGCCAGGTGGAGGAAAGGGACAACCGGGTCTACTGGACTGTGTGGATTCGATGGCCTGGCACGTCAGACCCACAGAAGTATAGAGCTCTAGTAGACACCGGTGCACAGTGTACTCTAATGCCATCAAGCCATATAGGGGCAGAATCCATTTGTATTTCTGGAGTGACAGGGGGATCTCAAGAGCTGACTGTATTGGAGGCCGAAGTGAGCCTAACCGGGAATGAGTGGCAAAAGCACCGCATTGTGACTGGGCCAGATGCTCCGTGCATCCTGGGCATAGACTACCTCAGGAGAGGGTATTTCAAGGACCCAAAAGGGTACCGGTGGGCTTTTGGTATAGCTGCATTGGAGGCAGAAGAAATTAAGCAGCTATCTACCTTGCCTGGTCTCTCAAAGGACCCTTCGGTTGTGGGGTTGCTGAGTGTTGAAGACCAACAAGTGCCGATTGCCACCACAACAGTGCACAGGCGGCAATATCGCACCAACCGAGACTCCCTGATTCCCATCCATAAGCTGATTCGTCGACTGGAGAGCCAAGGAGTGATCAGCAAGACTCGATCACCCTTTAACAGTCCCATATGGCCAGTGAGAAAGTCTGATGGAGAGTGTGGAGACTGACAGTAGACTATCGTGGCCTGAATGAAGTTACGCCACCACTGAGTGCTGCCGTGCCAGACATGCTAGAACTTCAATATGAACTGGAGTCAAAGGCAGCCAAGTGGTATGCCACAATTGATATTGCAAATGCTTTCTTTTCAATCCCTTTGGCAGCAGAGTGCAGGCCACAGTTTGCTTTCACTTGGAGGGGCATCCAGTATACCTGGAATCGACTGCCCCAGGGCTGGAAACACAGCCCTACCATTTGCCATGGACTGATCCAGACAGCACTGGAACAGGGTAAGGCTCCAGAGCACCTGCAATACATTGATGACATCATTGTGTGGGGCAATACAGCAGAAGAAGTTTTTGAGAAAGGGAAGAAAATAGTCCAAATCCTTCTGAAGGCCGGTTTTGCCATAAAACAAAGCAAGGTCAAGGGACCTGCACAGGAGATCCAGTTTTTAGGAATCAAATGGCAAGATGGACGTCGTCAGATTCCAATGGATGTGATCAACAAAATAACAGCCATGTCTCCACCAACTAGCAAAAAGGAAACACAAGCTTTCTTGGGCGTTGTGGGTTTTTGGAGAATGCATATTCCAAATTACAGCCAGATTGTAAGCCCTCTCTACCAAGTGACCCGGAAGAAGAACGATTTCAAATGGGGCCCTGAACAACGACAAGCCTTTGAACAAATTAAACGGGAGATAGTGCATGCAGTAGCCCTTGGGCCGGTCCGGTCCGGGCAAGATGTAAAGAATGTGCTCTACACCGCAGCTGGGGAGAATGGCCCTACCTGGAGCCTCTGGCAGAAAGCACCAGGGAGACTCGAGGCCGACCCCTAGGCTTTTGGAGTCGGGGATACAGAGGATCTGAAGCCAACTATACTCCAACTGAAAAAGAGATATTGGCAGCATATGAAGGGGTTCGAGCTGCTTCAGAAGTGATTGGTACTGAAGCACAGCTCCTCCTGGCACCCCGACTGCCGGTGCTGGGCTGGATGTTCAAAGGGAAGGTCCCCTCTACACATCATGCAACTGATGCTACGTGGAGTAAGTGGGTCGCACTGATTACACAACGGGCTCGAATAGGAAACCCCAGTCGCCCAGGAATCTTGGAAGTGATCACGGACTGGCCAGAAGGCAAAGATTTTGGAGTATCACCAGAGGAGGAGGTGGTGCGTGCTGAAGAAGCCCCGCTGTACAATAAATTGCCAGAAAACGAGAAGCAATATGCCCTGTTCACTGATGGATCCTGTCGTCTTGTGGGAAAGCATCGAAGGTGGAAGGCTGCTGTATGGAGTCCTACAAGACAAGTTGCAGAGACTGCTGAAGGAGAAGGTGAATCAAGTCAATTTGCAGAGGTGAAAGCCATCCAGCTGGCTTTAGATATTGCTGAAAGAGAAAAATGGCCAGTGCTCTATCTCTATACTGACTCATGGATGGTGGCAAATGCTTTGTGGGGATGGTTGCAGCAATGGAAGCAGAGCAACTGGCAGCGCAGGGGCAAACCCATCTGGGCAGCTGCATTGTGGCAAGATATTGCTTCCCGGGTGGAGAACCTGGTTGTAAAGGTACGTCATGTAGATGCTCATGTACCCAAGAGTCGGGCCTCTGAAGAACATCAAAACAACCAGCAGGCAGATCAGGCTGCTAAGATTGAAGTGGCTCAGGTAGATCTGGACTGGCAACATAAGGGTGAATTGTTTCTAGCTCGGTGGGCCCATGACACCTCAGGCCATCAAGGAAGAGATGCAACATACAGATGGGCTCGTGATCGAGGGGTGGACTTAACTATGGACGCTATTGCACAGGTTATCCATGAATGTGAAACATGTGCTGCGATCAAACAAGCCAAGCGGTTAAAGCCTCTCTGGTATGGAGGACGGTGGCTGAAATACAAATATGGAGAGGCTTGGCAGATTGATTATATCACACTTCCACAAACCCGCCATGGCAAGCGCTATGTGCTCACCATGGTGGAAGCGACCACCGGATGGCTGGAAACATATCCCGTGCCCCATGCCACCGCCCGGAACACTATCCTAGGCCTTGAAAAACAAGTCCTGTGGCGACATGGCACTCCAGAAAGAATTGAGTCAGACAACGGAACTCATTTCCGAAACAGCCTCATAGACAAATGGGCCAAAGAGCATGGCATTGAGTGGGTCTATCACATCCCCTATCATGCACCAGCCTCTGGGAAAATTGAACGATACAATGGACTGTTAAAAACTACACTGAAAGCAATGAGTGGTGGAACATTCAAACATTGGGATACACATTTAGCAAAAGCCACCTGGTTAGTCAACACTAGAGGATCTGCCAACCGAGCTGGCCCTGCCCAATCAAACCTCTTACGTACTGTAGAAGGGGATAAAGTCCCTGTAGTGCATGTAAAAAATATGCTGGGGAAGACAGTGTGGGTTTCTCCTGCCTCAGATAAAGGCAAACCCATCCGTGGGATTGCTTTTGCTCAAGGACCTGGCTCTACTTGGTGGGTGATGCGGAAGGATGGGGAAGTCCGATGTGTACCTCAAAGGGATTTGATTTTGGGTGAAAATAGCCAATGAACTGAATTATATAATGTTAATTGCTGTGTAATATAGTATGTCTTCATTTTTACTATTGCTGTATATTCTATCAATGGTATAACAGTAAGGATCGCCCAGATTAATGAAGAATGAATTTTGAAGAAACTGAGGAAGTGCAGCGAATGGAACCAGAACTGACTTCAGCAAGCAACAACCCAACACCAGACCCCATCTCTCCTGCCCTGAAAGACTGTTACGACAGATGGAGCCCAAAACCATGGACTAAATGAACCCAATGGACATTTTAGAGGGATGGTCCATAAACTAAGGGAATGATATCTGTGTATATATATATCAAACTGGTGGTGATTAATTGGAATGTATTGTAAGGGTAGGACCTAAGCATGACGTAAATGGTATAGAATAAGGGGTGGAATGTCCTGGTTTCGGCTGGGATAGAGTTAATTTTCTTCACAGAAGCTAGCATAGTGCTGTGCTTTGGATTCAGTGCTAGAAGAATGTTGATAACACGCTGATGTTTTTAGTTGTTGCCAAGTAGTGCTCAGACTGTTCAAGGACTTTTTGAGCTTCTCCTGCTCGGCCAGGTGCATAACAAGCTGGGAGTACAGCACAGCTAGGACCCAAACTGTCCAAAGAGCTATTCCATACCATATAACGTCATGCTCGGGGGGGTTGGTCGGTTTGGTCGGTCGGGTCGGTCGGTCGGTCGCGGGCAGAGTGGTCGCAGCTCGGGCTGTGTGATCGCTGCTCGGGTACTGATCATTGCTCGGGACGGGCTGGGCATCGGTCAGCGGGTGGTGAGCAATTGCATTGTGCATCACTTGTTTTATATATTCTGTATATTTTCTTACCACTATTATTATTATTATTGTTATTCTTCTCTCTTATTAAACTGTCTCTATCTCAACCCACGGGTCTTACTTTTTTTTTTCCCTTTTCTCCGATTCTCTCCCCCATCCCACTGAGGGAGGGGGGGGAGTGAGCGAGCGGCTGCGTGGTGCTGAGTTGCCAGCCGGGTTAAACCACGACACCACACCACATATATGCAGGTACACCGTACTCAGCCAGGCTGCAAATTATCCTTTCACATCCTTAAGTAAAATTGTAGAGGTCCTTGCTATAAAAATATGCAAGCAGGCACAAATGTGATGGGCATTTTAAGCAGAGATAACCTCCTGCGCCTAGTTCCTGAAAATGAACAGCCAGACTGCTGGCAATTATCTCTAATTACAGCTGGTATAAAAGGTTTTTAATAATGCACTTTGGTACAATGTGCAACCTAGAAATGAGGTCCCAAGGCTGAAACATTTGTCCCCCTTTTCCATTAAGTGCGTTTTAAAAAATAATAATTAGAAGATCATTCAGGAGGAAGGATAACACTCTGACATGGTCACTTAGTAAATACATAAGACTTATTACTTGCCTCTCAAGAGGCCTGATCCTGTCCCAATGATGTAATATTAACCGTAATATAATCCATTTCATTATCAGAGCTGAAAGAGGAGAGAGAAGAAAAGTATCATCAAACCCATTTGCCAGATATGGAAACTGCCACAAACATTCTTTGCATACGTTCAGCATCAAAGCTTAGAAACTTGCCAGTCTTCAAACTTCTAGCCCAAGGGTGAGCTGTAGGACCCCAATAACTTCGATTTTTTCCAAAAAACTCTCTGTATGTCAGCCTCAGTTGTAGGTTTTCTAATTATTTTTTTGGCTTAGGATTTTACCCTGTCCATATTGTGGTTATTTACTGTAAAGCAAAGAGATCAAGACCTTTTGATAAGATAGCAAAGGGATAATCTTCCTTCAGTGTTTGGAACATAAATATCAGATTGGTCTTGTCAAACAGATCCTACTATGAGATCTTGCCAGATGCTTATAATTTTGTCAATCCATGAATCATTCCAACCAGAACTTTCTTGCCTGGACCACATTGGTAAACAGCTTTGTTGGTAAACAACTGTTTCTGACAAAACCTTGGGATTAAAAATCTACTTTTTCTTAAACACTATTGATAGGGCCATAAGGGGAGCTGAAAATGGAAAATAAGCCCTTATTTATGTACTGGGTAAAACCTGAGATCTTTAGTGCCTTTCTCCTCATGTGCTCCTTATTTTACCATAGGCACCATGAAATCCTAAATATTTACTGAATCATAACATTTACCTGACCCACTGTATTTACTATGTTTAGAAGCAAGATTGCTTTGAATACTCTATTAAATACAATTATTGGGAACGACAAATATCTAGATTTTAATGGCACCCCCTGTATTTCTTTGTTCTTAGAAATGAGTTCAAACGTCCCTTTGATTAGCCAAAAGAAGAAAAGAGAAATAGAAAAATGAAAATATTACTTTTCTATAAAGTCTTTCATCTCAGGATTCTACCTAAGTACTTTCCAAATAATAAAACTCATGAAAATCCTGCTAAAGCAAATGAGCTTCATTCAGCATATCAATCTTAGTTACATAATCTGAAGCGTCTGATCCTGTGGAGAGCTGGTTGTGCTTTCTTGCCTTCAAAATCAAAAGAAATTGGTGTCCCTTCTGACCTTCAATGATCAAAAGATTCTCTTGAGCCATTATGTTAATTAGTCTCATAGACAGCACTGAATTAAAATACAGTACTTCATACTTGTGAAAGGCCTTGAGATCTGCAGATGAAGGTACCTATATTATCATCCGCATTTTACAGATGGGAAAGAAAAGTGACGTATTCAAAATAATCCAGAAATAAACCCAGAAGTCAATCTTTCAAGTCTCAGCTCAGTGCTCTAGCCACAACCAGGCAACTTTATTTCAAAGCAGCATTACTTAATGAGGAGAAGATATGCTCTCTGTTGCAGTTTTTAAGTTGGCATGTTAATTATTTTACGACAAGTTTGTGTCCTAGAAGAGAACTGATCACTCCAAACTTCATGACACCAGTCATTAGGGCTAAAAGGGTATTTATATTTAATTTGATAATTCATATGAGTACAAAACTATATCATGCAAGACTGAGCTGAAGGAGAATAGCTTGAATCAATTCTGGAAAATGTGGCCCACTGAACATGGTTATTTCAGATAATAGGTTGTTTAGGTTACACCAGAGAACTATCACAGCTGTACAGCAGAGCACTGCATTACCTTTGCTATTCATTATCACATTTTCAAACCAATGAGCATGAGGATATGTTGGGTTTGATCTTCAGCTTTTGTCAGCTGCAGCTCTGACACTGTAGGTAGGCTGAATCTAGATAGTTTGCTAAGCTTTATGGAGAAAAACAGCAAATAAGACACAATTAAAAAGAACCTTTTGTTACCTATAACTTATTTTAGACAACTCTCAGATTGTCCTTAGGGCTCACAACAGAAAATCTTTTTAAATAAAAAATTTTGTGAAACAGGGGGAGGTGTGTGGTTCATGTCTTGTCTCAGCATCAGACGTGTTGCCCTAGAAACAGCAAAGAATGACAAAGACAGTTTCTCTGCCGTACAAAAAGATTAGCTGTCTCCATTTTTGTCCGACTTCGTGTATGAGCATGCCAACAAATTTCATGAATCTCCCACTCATCCCAGGTTGGAAAGCTTAGAAATGTTCAAGTACTTGCTTTTCAAACACATCAGGGATCAATTCTGCTGAAGACTGGAGGACGTGCCATGACTGGACCATGATCCAGTCAAGACTGGAGGACTGAGACCATGATCCTCAAAGAGAAACACCAGGTATCCCCAAATAGATGGTCAGAAGATGGATTTGTGCAAGTGGCTGTGGTATTAGTAGACAAGATACTGATGACTAGCATGTTGCTATCTCTGTGCTTACTTTGAAGAGAACCAGCTCTAAGTAGAAGTCTTGGAAGCTGGCTTTCATGGCAGCTTCTCCTCGTAGTATCTGCTACTTTTCAACCATACAAATGAGAGTTGGAGGAGTCATTGGTCAGGCAGCTGGAAGGAAGAAACTCTTCCCACTTGGCTGGAAAAAGTGAGTTTTGCAAGCTCTCTTTTCTCAAAATAATGAGTGCAATTTTACAAATGCCGTGTCACCAGCAAAAGTGGTGGTGGTTAACTGTGGGTTCACAGGATGACAATACATCACATGGTTCTGAAGTTGTCTGAAGAGTGGACAGAGCCCTAATAGACCTTCCCTGAATCAGCTGCTAACTAGTATCCTGGTTCCTGATGAAGAGGATTTCTTTCCCGCCCTCCCAAGTTCCTTGGGTCTAACCAGGCTGTACAACAGTAATGATGCACCCTTCCTGGATGCCAAGTCCCCCCTCTTGTTTTTCTGCAGAACAAGAGCCCCTCTCTCTCATCCCCAAAAGTTCTGTGGGAGATACACTAAGGATACGCACTCAGAGGACTTCACACTTCATTCCATGCCTATTTACCTTTCATTTAAGTAGCATAATAGATACATTCTAGGAACAGTCATTTTCCTGCCTTAGATTCCTCACTGGTATGGGCAGTTCTTCAAGCAAATTTCAATCTGCTTTCTTCTCTGAACCAGCCTTCCTCTTATACTCTCCCTCCTCTTTTTCCCTGCTTCAAGTAAATGTTATTTGATTTTTTTCTCTGCTTGCCTTAAAAAAATTCTCTTTTAAGGCCTTTTTCTGCTTAGTGCTGTCTGCACAGTGACAAGAAACTTTTCATTTTATAATCTCCAGTCACTCAGGTTTAACCACCTTAGGTGGTCAAAGTGCCATTTTAATTATGAGTTGCTAAATTACCAAAGGTAAGATCTAGCTGTTGTAAGTTGGACTCCTAAAAGGCAGATATCTGATTTGGAGCTGATCATTCTTGTCACCCATTTAATTGATAAAAAGATAAATGTAAGATATCTAAAACTCTACTGGTGTCTATGTTGGATACTTAGGCTAGCATGACCTGAATTATTCTCTGTTGGTGATTATTTAACTCTAAGATGAGCCTATCATACTAACTTCAAGGTTTAACTTTTACACAAGGTTATAACAATCCTAACCCGGTATTATGACTCAAACTTGGGGGAATGTATCTCCAGGAGATGAGCCCTTGTCCTGTTTTTAAGTCTTTCAGTGCAATGATATTTGATTATAGTTTCTAGCACCACTATCAGAAAAAATTAGTATGGAAAGGTTATTAAAGATTCATTCACACTACACTTTAATTAGAAATTCTGAAAGAACAAAGTGTCTGTTGAATCACAGTGATGTTAATACATGTATAATGAAAATAACTATGTTTCTATGATAACCGACTACTGACAGGCTTGGTTGTTATCTTATTTTGCAGGGAAAAAATAGACAGTAAACAGCTGACATTAGAATTTTCTTTGATTCTTTGGTTTTCTGATAGGCTCAAGACACAGCTGAAAGGAAATTATATTCTCTTCTCTGCAAATGCATTTTCAGAGTTTAGACATGGGAGAGTCACTTGGCCTCTGAACAGCAGAATTCAAACAATACATAATTGCTTTCCTTCTATAAAAAGACATACCAACTTCTCTAAATGGCTGATTGGCAGAAGCTGAAAGAGCACGTCAAGGCAAGAAAAAGGTTATATTTTCCCTGTTTCTTTTATACTTTGTCAGACACGATGCTGAGTTAGGTGGAACTTTCATCTGACTAGAGCAAATAAAGCCATTAACCACTGGTGTCAGCAACAACTGGCCATTAAAATGTAGTCATTTTATAACACTCATGGAGTTAGGATGAGATATTGCTAATGTGGTGGTCAAAAACCTTGGCAAAGCCTTTACCTATAAATTTCCCATTGATACAGATTTTTTACTCCCCTCTTCTAAGGCCATTGCATAGAAACATTATTGCTGAGTAAAGGGTAAACACAAGGGACTGGCAACTGTTTTACGGCATCTTTACATATATCACAAACCATATATATTATATTATACCTTATTAAAACTTTCATGGGGCTTTAGATTTGGTGAACTGAAAACGAATCTTTCTGATTAGTAACAAATTAACAATATGCACCCTGCAAAAGGCAATACCTTTTGAGACAACCTAGGATAGCTGAGATATCCACATAGAGCTGGCAGATGTGACACCACAGCTACAGAAGGTCCATGTCCTCTTGAAACTACAGTGAAGTTCAGGCAAGATAGCCCATGGTATTGCAAACAGACACATGCTATTACCCAGTGTGGTAACTAAAACAGATCTAGGTATCTACTGAGCACAGAGAGAACTGTAACACACACGTCATATGTGAACAGCTGAATGCTTAGTTAAATTTAGTTATTTTAATCTTAGGCTGACTCCCACTCTACCTGTTGTACCTGTAGGTAGAGTCAAGCAGGCAGATCCAAGCATAACACACTCATTAGTTCCCAAGGCTGGGGTGTTGTTTTTTTTTTTTTTTTTTTTGTAGAACCATTTAATATTTCAGAGGCATGAATGGCAAATAAGAAAGATGATACCTATGCCTCCCAAAGAAGCCTGTGTGAATATCGCCCATTTTCTACAGCATTGCTAAGAGACATTCATCTATTGTGGAGATGGCTATGTATGGTGACAGGGGTAAACAAAATAACCTAAACAAACACAAAACCGACCCCTGCCTTGCAGCAGAGAGGCGACATGGACAGTATTGCAATCAAACACAGCAGCTGTTATAGAGATCTTACCACAGAAAACCCAGCAAAGCCAGAGGGAGGGTGGTGGAGCAAAGTTAATCCTATTATAAATTAGCTTGTGCTTCCTGCTCTGAATGCTTGGGCTACCCTCTTTGCCTCTTTGTTTCTAGGAAACATGATTTGGGAAGCTTAGCCTGCACAAACAACTGAGTCAACAAGTCCTTTGGCTGCAGGAAACAAACAGGACAGCTCTGGTTTGTACTGATTCATGGCTATTTCTTGAAGATTTAAAGGTATGGTCATAGATAACCAGAAGCTAAATTCCTCTTTGAAAAGACAAACCTTGAATTAATTGGTTGATAAGGTTGTTCCTCTTTAGCATCTGTCAGTGAATCATGGCTTCGTAGGTTAGCTGTATGTAAAACATACATCAGAACTGCGGACTCCAGTCTAATAAGAAAATAGGTCCTGATGCTCATAGATCTTACTCATACATATCACCTGGTTAAAAGATTCACCCAACTACCTAACTTGTAGCAAAAGCAAATAAACCCTAAAAATAAAAGATAGTTTTTCACATCTGCAACTGGCTAGAGTCAAAACACAATTAAGGTGCAAAGTCTGCATCCTATTTGTGCTAATGATTACATTTGCCTTTTTTTTTTTAAAAATTATATTTACTTGAACTCTCTGACATATGTAACTGGCCTCAAAAAATAATTATAATTCATCTACCTGTTTCAGAGAAATCTTAGCGTGCTTAATAGACATAAATGAAATTCTGAAATACTCAGATCAAAGACCTTGGCCACATACATATAGTTCTATAAACATTATACATGCTCTTTGGTAATAAAGAGATAGTCTATGGCTTAACCCATATGAAACAGACAAATGCTTAGGCCATGAGCAAGTGTGTAATCCTGATTTAAAAACCAGACACATTTAGGTTTCAAAGCAAGTGCAAATGTACTTGTTAAAGTAGAACATGGTGATAACTGCCAGGAAACCTAGAACAAGAGGGGCAAGATATGAGATATGAACACTCTATTAATTACAGTGCGCTTTTGTTTCCCTGTAGATCATCTGGCATAAAGCTCCCAAACCAGCATAATGAATTCTGGTCATCGCTGGAGCATAGGATATTGCAAAGATATTTAGGGGCTTCGGTGTCTTTTACTTTTCACAGGAGGCACTAATCTTCCAGGGTTAAATGACTGGACATTTATATAGCTTAGCAGCTTTATTGCATTTTCCTCCAGTCCTCTGGAGACTTAAAGGCATCTTTCAGCCACAGCCTACAGGATGATTTGAAGGTGTAAAGACATCAGATATTGATCTGTGGATCAGTAGAGAAGACACGGTGGTCAGCTTTATTTTTGACCGAACCCCTACATTACCTCCTATATTTGGAGTTTGCCTCACCAAATGTGAATTCCATTTGCGATCCTTTGTCCTATTCAGGTGATTGCTAGGAAAATCGTTGTTTACTCTCTGCACTCCTTATATCAGTGGAAAATCCCTTCAGAGAGGAATTTTTGAGGGCAACAAAGGGAAATTGTTGGTCACCTCCTTGTCTTTGCATGGTGGTGGATGGGTTTCCAATCTACGTCTGGAAGCCCCCACACACTATGTAATCAGGTAGAGAGAGACACTGAGATCACTTTAGCAGCCTCAGCATCAATAAATGAATGTCACATGAATTTTCTTAAGAAAACCCAAACTAAATTATAATAACTAAAGACTTTACTTTATACATGTCTGACAATTCTATTCTTCCCTTACAAAGTTGTGAATGTTTGGGGAAAAAAAAAAAAAAAAAGGTCTTTGCTGTTCAGCATAGATTAAATAAGACAGTTTTATATTAGGTGAATATTAAGTAATTGCTAAATGAGATCTTCAGGCATGATAAGCAAATAAGAGCTTAATCTACTTGCTATATAATTATCTTAAAATTATACATGCAGCAATATGTAATTAAAACTATTCTTACAGTATAAAAATAGGAGTTCAAACATGAAAACCACAACTATCCTTAGAAAAAAATGATTCACCAGTTTTTTGTATTAATTTCTACAGACTTTAATGACTTTAAGTGAATGCTTAAACTCTGAACGAGAAAAGGAAATATTTCTAAGTCTTGACCTCAAATGTATTGGGGAAAACTCCCTCAGGCCAGATTTTAAAGCCTTAAATGGATCACTGAATGAAGTGAATTACAGACATCTACATCCCTACTACGTTTGGGTACGCTCTACACCCAATAGAAAGTGAAATATGTTTCCTGAAGTGACTCAGCATAGCTGTGATCAGAGCAGGTACCTAACCCACACTGTAGAGTACAAAAGACCTGGGACAATGTAAACGGTTAATGCCAACAACCCTTTTCAATGTCCAGTATTGGCTGCAGTATCTGTAGGTCTAACTGACCATCTACCAACTGCAAATATTTAAGGAAAACACACTTAAAAGTGCTGTCTGCAAATATCTGAGTATCTGAGATGAACTTTTTAAACCCGCAGAGGCTTAATACATTTTTAATTGTATTCTAGAAGCATGACTGAATTCAGAAAGGTATTTCTAGATCACAAACTCTAGATCTGAAAAGAAAAACATTTCAAATATGCACCAGGACCTACCAGCACGAGTTCTGGTTTGTTTGGGTTTTTTTCAAAAACAAAATTTGTTATTTCTAAAAAAGTATCTGTGATCTCTTTTGCATTATGTTCTAGGTGTGATTCATGAGTTTTACTGACATATGCATCAGGATTTCATGCTCCAGTTCTGCGCAAGTTTTGAACAATTAGAAATTATCAGAAAGTATCTCAAAGGAAACAGTGAATGTGACTAACTTTTTGTCTATGGTCTATAGAACTGGCATCAAAACCATTGATTTTTTACAGAGTATGAAATATATCAGATTCAGCTGATTCTTCATGTACCAAGGAGATTGGATATACAGAAAATGACATAGAATGGTTGAAATTGTCAGGGACTTCTGGAGAACATCCAGTCCAACCCATCTGCTCAGAGAAAGGACAACTACAGCAGGTTGCCCAGGACTGTGTCCAGCTGGATTTTGAATATCTCCAAGGATGGAGACAACACAATCTCTCTGGGCAACCTGTTCCAGTGCTTGAACAATCTGATGGTAAATAAATTATGGAAAAAAGTTCAAATGGGATTTCCTCTACTTCAGATTTCACCCACTACCTCTTGTCCTTTCACTTGGTTCTGCTGAGAGTACCCTGGACATGTCTTCTTTACTCCCCCCCAGTCAGGTAGTTATACACATTGATAAGATACCCAGCTGCAAACCTCCTCCATACTGAACTGTCCTGGCTCTCTCAGCTTATCCTTGTGAGACAGATGCTTTAATCATCTTTGTGGACCCGCAGTGGACTCACTCTAATATGTCCATGCCTCTCTTGCACTGGATAGCCCAACAGTGGACACATCCCTCCAGATATATTTCACTAGGGCTAAGCAGAGGGGATCACCTCCCTCAATCTGTTGCTGATGCTACTCATAATGCAGCCCAAGATGCTTTTAATTTTCTTTGCTCTGAGACACATTGCTGTTTCATGGTCAACTTGGTGTCCAACTAGGACCCCTAGGGTCTTCACTGCAAAGCTGCTTTCCAGCCCATCAGTCCCCAGCCTGTACTGGTGCATTGGCTTATTTCTTTCCAGCTGCATTTTTAACATTTCCCTTTGTTGACCTTCATGAGATTTCTCTTTGCCCATTTTCTCAGACCAACAGGATCTCTCTGAATGGCAGAATAACCATCTGGTCAACCGCTTCTCCCGAATTTTTACCGAACATGTAGAGGGTACACTCTGTCCCTATGTCATCTATGTCATTAATAAAAATACTACACAGTCTTCGTCCCAATATCAACACCTGTGGTACAGTATTATTGACTTGCCTCCTGCTGTACTTCATGCTGCTGGTCACAATTCTTTGATCTCAGCAATTCATCCAGTTTTCAGTCCACCTCACTGCACATTTATCTTACATGCTCATATGATCATACCCCATGCATCATTGTTTCCTGATTTGCTTGTGGATCTGTTTAGCTGTCCCAACAGTTACATATAGAGAAAATATGTTAATCCAGACTTTGCAGGGCTAAAGATGTACACAGTGACCCCAGGGCCAGAAATATACTGGCTCCTCTTGAGCTTCTAAAGTAGCATAGCTAGCTGTGACTTACTCTGAGTCAGTCTGCCAGTCACAATAATGCAGCTGATGTTAGGATTCATCTAATTTAATTTTAGCTGCCAAAAAGTTAGCTGTCTATTCTAAGCCAGTCTTTTAGGCTGACTCTGTTGTCAACACACAGAGACAAGTACCTCCAGAGGGCAATTCATCTAACCTCTCTCTTTGCATCGACTCTAGAGACAACATAATGAATGGCTTAGATTAGATGCCTAATTACTAGATGGTGAAGGTTAGGGAAGATGAATCCTATAAGAAAAAATGGGTTGTGGGAAACATTATGTTTGCTCTGTGCCAGCTAAGGACTCATCTGTGCAGTGACACTTGACAATATTCCAGCTCCTTTTCTCTTCCAGGCAGTGTGCAAGGGAAGATGCAGAAGAAGGGAACAATTTGACTTCTATATCCCTGGGGCAGTGTTATTTTTTTCTGCTGGTCCCTATGGTGAATTGAGAAGAAGGAGGTACTCTTTGGAGTGGTATGGAGTGAGTAAGCTGGGGTCAGTGTGGCCAGGCTTATTTGCTCTTCCCCATGATGCTATTTTCTTGCATCGCTTGTTCTGCTAGTTCCTTGCATGGAGACAGATAGCGTTCTCCCGCTCTAATGCTAACAAGGCATTTGTGGTATTGAAATAGCACGCAGAGGATATCCACAGAGCGAAGTGAATGTAAGTCCAGTTTCTGTGTGAACAGCACAAGCAGGCTGACTTAGGTTTCCAAGGTAAATAAAGCTTAAATCTTCTTGCATGTCCATGTAATCAAGTAATCAGAACACTGAGCCATTGAGACCGATATCTGAAATATGGTCCACGCCATGACGACTATGTAAGCAGATTCTTTTTGTCAACTTTGGTTTCACTCTCCAAAATAAAACCTTTCAGTTTTGCTTCCAGATTCACAACCTTTCTTTGTGATGTCCAAAGTGAACAAGGGATTCAATTCCTTTTTCACCACATTATCTCAGTCTTGGTATGATGTCATAGAATCATAGGATCATAGAATACCAGGTTGCAAGGAACCTCAAGGATCATCCAGTCCAACCTTTCTAGTCAAGAACACAGTCTAGACAAGATGGCCCAGCACCCTGTCCATCTGCGTCTTGAAAGTGCCCAGTGTGGTGGAGTCAGCCACTCTCCTGGGGAGATTATTCCAATGGGTGACTGTTCTCATGGTGAAATTTTCCTCTCATCTTCAGTCGGAATCCTCTCAGGATTAACTTGTACCCATTACCCCTTGTCTTTTCCATGTGACTCCCTGTGAAAAGGGAGACTCCATCTTCTTTGTAGCCACCCTTTAAATACTGGTAGATGTGATGAGATCAGCTCTGAGCCTCCTTTTCTCAAGGCTGAACAAAGCCGATTCTTTCAGCCTTTCCTCATATGGCAGGCTTCCCAGTCCTTGGATCATCTTGGTTGCCCTTCTCTGGACCGTCTCCAACCTGTCCACATCTTTTTTGGATAGTGGGGACCAGAACTGTACAGAGTATTCCAGGTGTGGCCTGACAAGTGCTGAGTAGAGTGGGATAATGACTTCTTTATCTCTTCTGGTGATGCCTCCTCCTAACATTCTAATATCCAGTTTGAATTTGCCATGCTCCAACGTCTATCCATTGCATCTTTTCCTTTTGCCATGCACCTCCAAGAAGAGCCTGGTTCTGTCTCCTCTGTAGCCTCCAATGAGGTAGCTGTAGACAGCAATAAGTCCCCCCAAAGCCTTCTCTCCTCCAGGCTCCAGTTTCCTCTAGGAAACTCTAGAACCAGTTGATCACTGTTGGGAGACAACGTGGTCGTCTTTGCTGAGGAACCTTCCTGCTCACTATTTATGGGGAAAATGTGATGTCCAGAAACCATTTATGTTGTTCTTGATTAGTTCTTCTGTATGGTTACAGGGTGGATGTGTTGAATAACTTAAACTGCCCCTAGTTACTACCCAATTCTTGGAGGGTCAAGGAAAAGTGATGTTCTGCAGTGATAATAATTCTGTCTGAAACTGTTCATATTGGAAACTGTCTCGCCTAGCCAAACTAACATAGACATTGATGATAATCTTTCTTTCTTTGGCACCATCTACAGTGAGTATTTAAACCCTACTTCACATTTCCACCTGAAAAGAACTGCCATAAACAGTGTGAAGGAAACAACCTTTCCTGACTTGCTTAAGAGCTCCTTTAGCAGTTCAAAAGGAGTAAGAACTCCCAAGATCCCTATAAAAACATGAATTAATACATCAGAACTCTTCCAGAAACAGTAATTCTCACTCCAAACCTCTTTTGCCAGTAGACTGATCTAAGACCAGTAGACTGGTCTAAGTTGGTTATACAAAAACATCTGTGGCATAAACAAGAAATCAACAGTGATTTAAAAATTCTTAGCAATATTCATATATATTTCAGTCTAACACTGGCATCATTGTCCGATACTCCGCTAAGACTGCATGGAAAGCCCAGTTCTAACTGCCCAAGAGAAGATAACACCATCCTGGTCTTGCTCTTAGTTTTATGAGTCAGAATCAATGGATGGCATAGTTACACAGAAGTTTAGGTGCCAGTTAAGGTGCTGTTCACTGTACCTGCCTGACATCTGGCCGTCCCTGCAGAAGTTTATGGCTATCCCCTAAATCCTGCATCATATATACTGGCAGCAGGTACATGCCTTATATATCCCAAGGTTTTTCAAATCACCCAGGGTACTTATGTTTATGTAGGTACACCCCACCTTGTTAACCTGTCCTGAGCAAACTGAGGAGGTTGCACCTTGTGTAACATGCACATATTTGCTTTTAGCACTCTAGGTTACAAAAACAGGAGAGTAGGTGGCATTTTTAAGGCAGGATTCATCTGACATTTCAGCAGTAGGATTCAACTACAAATTAAGACAATTTTTTTTTCTACATGTACATATCTGCCCATGAGCTGTCCATTATATATAGGCAACAGAGTTTAGAAAGCTATACCACTCTCCTGAACCAGATATTTAGGTATCTGTGACAGGCTGTACAAACCCCCTGCTGTTAAGAGTCAGAGAAGTGAAACAAGCATTTTGGGAGAGCGGCTCATCTGATCTGTCTTAGATGCCAGCTCTGAAATGAGCTGACGGACCATCTGGAGGGTACCTATTTCTCTCTGCTGCCTGTAAATGATGGACCAGTTAGGAAACAGACGAGCAATTTTTGGGCATCTAAAATGAGATTAATTTAATTTCTAGAGTAATTCAGTTAAATTCAGTAGTGCAGGAAATAGGCTTTAGGGCTATATCTATGACCATTTTTTGGCTCTTTAAAGGAAAAAAAAATCTAATAATAACCCTTTGGAGTATGCCAGCTTAAGTGAGTACTTCAAACGGTGGCCAAATATGCATTAAAAGCCATATGACATGAGATCTATGAAGGTGCAAGAAATAATTTTGTGCTATTGATAACCACACAAAAGCCTATGGTACAACAATTCATTAATGAACATGACCTTAATATGTTTTTAAAGCCATAATGACATGATAGTCAGCAGCAACACTAATAGCTTCTTCTTGTCAAGAGAGTTATTCTTCTCTGGTCATGTGAATATATATACATTAAGAATGACTATATTCAAATATGTACCAATTTTAATTTATTCTCTAAATACAGTAGAAACCCAAGCCTTTAGCTTCCTTATGCATTTTTTCCTTTGAAAGGCATAGCTCAGTTACTTCCTCAAATGAACTGATTTGTTTGTGTTTAATATTCGTAAGTTTGGGCTAAAAAGCGCTTCAGTGGCTTGACTTAAACAGGTGCTTAAGGAGTTGTAAAGCAGAACTGTGTAAAAATATAAAGACTGGGTGTTATCCTTAGTTATCCTGCCTCCCTGTACACTCATTGATAAAACCAAAACCAATCCAAAACAAAGTACCTACAGAAGGTAATCCACTTCATGGTTTGCTAACTAACTAAATCATTTTAGATAAGTAAACAACAGCACATGTCTATTCCTCTGTATGGACCAAAACCAATCTGAGGATAGCTAATGTAGAAATGTAAATACAGGCATCTAAAGCTGAGTAAGATATTCCCATCTTAATAGATCTACATAAGGTCTTACAGACTCAGAGAAGCTAATTATCATCATAACTTCCCTATGAAATAGGGATGAATTACACTGAGGAAGGGTTCTTCTACAAATATAAAACAGAAAGAAGTCCAAGTTCACATTCATACATTTGGCTATCCTCTGGAAAGATCCCTGGCCCAGGTCTGTGACCAACATCAGCAACACGGCAGTGCTGCCAGGACTGAGATAGGACCTGGAGGTGACAGTTTGGACTGTCACCAGATGAGGTGGAAGGTATTGTGTATGAGCCAGAAACTTCTCCTCTTTCATGCCATAAGATGCACCTTCAATATCCAACTGAGGACAGACTTGTGCGTTTCTTCACTGGCTGCAGGATAGGTCTAATTATGGTCTAAACCCAGAATCTACCAACCATTAAGGTAACTGAGATGAGGCAAAACAAAACCTTTCCTAGTCCTATCCCGGGCACAAAATACTAGAATCATAACTGGTTTTGGTCATAAGGGACCTTTAAAGATCATCTAGTCCAACTCCCCTGTCATAGTCAGGGGCATCTTTCACTAGATCAGGTTGTTCATTAGCTCCAGGTTGTATCCCTGACATGCTCTTGCCTTGTCTGCCTAAGTGGTGAGGGAAAATAATTTTTGTCTGGAATTTCTTACTACCCCAGTCTCTGCTTTCAGACTCCTGTCATAGAGCCTGGCTGGGTTTTTGAGTTTGCAGAAGACCTTTCTGTAAAGAAAAGTTGAGCCCTCATTGTAGTAATTCTTCCACTGAGATCAGATCCTCAGCATGCAAAAATCAACATGCCTTCCCTTCGACAGAAAAAAGCCATTTTACTCCAGCTGAGTAAGATCAGACCAAAAGTGCCTACCTAACTCAGAACATTAATGTCAAACAACAGGATGCTTAATTCATAAGTCTGTCAAGTACTCTGAGAGCTTCAGGTGGAACGCAGGGAGAAGTGCAGTGCATTAGTCTTATGTAAATAAACTCAGGTGTCCTTCAGATGTTTGCAAATATTTCTGAACCGTAACAAAACCACAGTGAATTTCAAATATTTGGCAAGCCCTCAAAGCAAGGCACATTTTTACATGGACTTGAACTTTACTGAAATACGCTGAATATCTCTGGGTGATGCTAAGTGAATGCACAGTGTTGAAACATTCGTTCTTCACCTCCTTTATCAGTACATTAAATGTGACTGTCACCTCAAAAACCCCCTCAAGTTTTCAATTAATCTACTCAGGAGTACAGCTCCTTCCCAATTTTTTCTTTCCTTGCAGTTTCTCAGCATCCCTGGAGGCAGGGTTACAGCTAGCTGCTAAAGGGGCCGAACTGAAGGGAGAAGATATGAAGAAGAAAATGCCACAGAAACACTTGAGAAGTATGTAAGAATCAAATTTTGGAAAGCCAGCAGGAAGACTGTTAACTTGTAAGAGTCATTATGTTAGAGAGCCAGCATAGCAGCAAACAATATCTACCACAGAATGGGTGGGTTCATTCTTCAAATTAGGAGCTAGATTGTAATTTTTATAATTTTTCATGCTTTACCCTTTGCCCCCAGGTGTAATTAATCCCTAGGCTACCTTACCTCTCTTTGGCTGGATCACAATCAGTCTCTGGCTTGCTGTCCAGCTGAGGGACAACTGTGCCTGTCCTTTTATCCCAATGAACATGCATGCTGCTAGCTCTTCTTTCACACGTTGAGCAGCTAACAGGGCAGCTGGTGAGTTTACATCTGCTCTATCACTCCTCTCCTCAGCTGGACAGGAGAGAGAAAATACAACGAAAATTTCGTGGGTCGAGATAAGGACAGGGAGACATCACTCAGCAATTACTGTCATGGGCAAAACAGACTTGGCTTGCAGAAATCAGTTTAACTTATTAGCAATCAAATCAGAGTAGGATAAGGAGAAATAAAACCAAATCTTAAAGCCACCTTCCGCCAACCCCTCCCTACTTCCCAGGCTCAACTTTACTTGTGATTTTCTCTCCCTCCTCCTCTCCAGCGGCACAGGGGGATGGGGAATGGGGTTGGGGTCAGTCCATCCCACGCTGTCCCTGCCGCTCCTTCCTCCCCAGGGCAGGACTCCTCACACTCCTCCCTGCTCCAGCCTGGGGTCCCTCCCACAGCAGACAGTCCCCCACAAACTGCTCCAGTGTGGGTCCTTCCCACGGGCTGCAGGGCTTCACCGGGCCCCCCCCCATGGGGTCACCAGCCCGGCCAGCAAACCTGCTCCAGCCTGGGCTCCTCTCCCCACAGGGCCACAGGCCCTGCCAGGAAACTGCTCCAGCGTGGGCTTCCCATGGGATCACAGCCTCCTTTGGGCACCCCCTGCTCTGGCGTGGGGTCTTCCCCAGGCTGCAGGAGGGGATCTGCTCCCCCGTGGGCTCCCTGGGCTGCAGGGGCACAGCCTGCCCCACCAGGGGCTGCACCCGGGGCTGAGGGGAATCTCTGCTCCGGTGCCTGGAGCTCATCCTGCTGCACTTGGCCTGGGGGTCTGCAGGGCTGCTCCTCTCACAGCCTCTCACTTCTCTCCTGGCTGCAATTGCACAGGGTTTTTCCCCCCCTTTTAAAATACATTATCCCAGAGGCGCTACCACCATCACTGATGGGCTCAACCTTGGCCAGTGGCAGGTCCACCTTGGAGCCAGCTGGCATTGGCTTTATTGGATACGGGGGAAGCTTCTAGTAACTTCTCACAGAAGCCACCCCTGTAGCCACCCTGCTCCCAAAACTGTGCCATGCTAACCCAATACACAGGTGTTGTAACACAGCACTGATTTTTGAGTTAACAAAGTAATTGGGTTTCCTCCGCCCAGCAGTCAGGCAGGAAGTCATTAGTCAGTGCCTAGAAAGGCATTGACTGATTCAGCCCAATATGAACTGTCACCTTGTAGAGGCAGAAGTGCAAATAACAACAGTGCGAAGGGCTAGGTTATAAGGTGGAGTTCAAGATTTTGCTTTTCATAGGATTTCTAATGAATATGGTTCACTTCTTTGTTGTTTTGACTCATCAGCCTAGTGGTAGTGTCTCAAGGTTAAAATAGAAATGATGGTGATGTCACCAGAGACCTGAAGCTGCCCACATTGACTGGTAATAAATAAGTCCTGCCTACTACCATGACAAATCCTTCAGGAGAAGCAGAGGCCAGCTCTCCATTCATCAGATGCCTGAAACCTTACTTCTACTTTAAGCACAGCATCACCTCAAAAAAGTGAATTTCTTTCAGGTATATCTCCTCTTTGGCACTGCCCTTACAAGGATTTTTTCACAGAAATCCCTGTCCCAGAGTCAATCTCAATCTTATCAACACATACAAATCAACACATACAAATATCTTAAGGGTGGACATCATGAGGACAGAGCCAGACTCTTTGCAGTGGTGCAATGGGCACAAACTGAAGCAGAAGAGGTTTCAGTTGAACATGAGGAAGAACTTCTTTACTTTGAAGGTGACAGAGCACTGGCACAGGCTGCCCAGGGGGGTTGTGGAGGATCCTTCTCTGGAGATATTCAAAGCCTGCCTGGATGATGTCCTGTGCAACCTGCTCTGGGTCAACCTGCTTTAGCAGAACGGTTGGACGAGATGATCTCCTCAGGTCCCTTCCAACCCTTGCGATTCTGTGATCTGGCAAACAAATAAGGATCTAAACCCTAGTGCCAACCACCTGTGCCAGTAAGGAAAGCAAGTTTCCAGCAGATCTTAAACCACTTTTGGACTGATCTACTAACTTCAAGTATGTGCAGATTTGGTTATTTCCTGCCTTGGTACATAGCAATGAAAGGAATGGAAAGTCAAAGAACAGGGACTAAATCTGGTTCCTTTACTAGTTGTTCAGGCACAAACATGAACAATAGAAATAATGTCAATGATTTTCTCTTCCAGTTGTGGAAGCAAAGGTTAAAAATAAGAAGGTCTAGTGCTCATTTAGTGCCTAGGGCAGAGCTTCTGAGACTCGCCAAGGAAGATCGACACAGTGACTAGCAGTGCGGCACCGTCATGCTTCAGAAAACAAAAAAGGTAACTTTCAAAATCAATATTCTGGGTAAAAAAATGTAATTTTCAGGCCCTTCTCCTGACATTACATTCCCACAGCTAAGAGCAGAAACATTCTCTTCCTATTTCTTTAGGAGGTTGTAGCATACGAGGCATTTTGATGTATAAATCCCATTACCTTCCTGCTGAACACAATGATAAGTCTTGAAACAGATGGAAGGAAAAGCCATCTTTGTGTTTGCATTTCCCCTTCAACTACACTGTTGGAGGAAAATTCTTTAATTACTGCTCCTCTGTGTGATTCTATTCAGATCAGTTAAGATTCTCCTTAAATGAAGATTCACATGAAAAAATGTAAGGAAATATATAGTAGGAAAAGAGCAATAACTTAATAACTCCTCCTTGGCAACTGTATTTTGGGGTGGGGATTATTGTGGTGTTACCACAACCTCTTGTTTGGCAAAGCAACTACGCTTCCGAGGAATAACTACCTACCTCTTTCTCAAGATCAGTTAAAACATTCAGTTGCAGTCTACAGGCACTTAAGAAACTCTGTTTTTTCTCTAGTGTTCCCATGTTTGCTGGTTTTCCAATTGGCAGCTGCAACCTATAAATAGCTGGAAAGATGATTAGTCTGAACGATGAGACTAAATGATTCACAAATGAAATAATTACACTGCATCTGCAACTGAATTCGTAACTCTAGTCACGGTGCTTGTTGGGCACCGAAGGCGAAGAAGCAAAGATAAAATAAAGACCTGTTTTACACCACTGTTCCCAGCATGCTAAAGAAGTCATTCACACTCCATGGTTACTGTTTTTAAAGATCTGGTCCAAAGCCCGTTGTTTTCTAAAAAGCTCATGACTTCGTTCTGCTTTCCCCTACCAACATATCTTTTTCATGTGTGAGCGTAGAAATTCAGCTGCAAGCAGCAACAACACAATTTAGTTTCATTAGGTGGAAAATCTAATCTCTTCATGCACTGTTCATACAGAATTCTGTCTTTCAAATAATATTATTGTTGGCCTTGCTTAGATAGCTGAGTCGGAAAAAAAAACAGTGTTGGTTTTGCACAGTGACTCTTGCTGTATTGATTCCTCTCCTGTGGCTTGTAAAACATGCACCTTTTCGCTGGTTCCCAGGATTACTTCACTACAGGAAGCAATCCCTTATTGCAAAGGCCTCTTTGTGTTGCTGTAGAATGCCACCACTTAGCATTGTCTTTTCAACATAAAATCATAGAATCACAGAATCATAGAATATTTTGGGTTGGAAGGGACACCTAGAGGTCATCTAGTCCAACCCCCCTACAGTAATCAGGGACATCTCTAACCAGATCAGAACATCTTTTCTCTCTGCTTTCTGAAGTTCCATAACAAGTTTTAATTTCAATTAGACACTCACAAAGTTCTTTTACAGAAAAAAAAAAAAAAAGGAAGAAAAAGATGATTTTGCAAGAACAAGATCACATTGTTTGAAAAGCTAGTAAGAGCCAAGTGTGCACTGAAGTGTATTTATTTGGCTGTCTTATAAATAAAGACAAAGAAGCCCTGGTATTGTGAGATGAGGTGATCTTCATCAAATTCAGAATAATTCAGAATTGCTATCAGAGGTTATTAAATTCCTCTGCGCACTATTAAATTCCACTACCACTCCATGTGGTTTTACCTCGGTGAGTTTTTAGAGGTTTCTAGCACATCTAAATTCAAGACAAAATCACAATTCAGTCACAGCAGAAATATTAAGTTGCAACATAGAATCATATAATTGTTTAGGTTGGAAAAGACCTTTAAGATCATCAAGTCCAACCATTAACTTAACCCTGCCATCCCACCACTAAACCCTGTCCCTAAGCACCTCATCTGCCCTGCTTTTAAATACCTCCAGAGATGGGGACTCAACCACCTCCCTGAGCAGCCCGTTCCAATGCTTGACAACCCTTTCATTAAAAAAATTTTTCCTAATGTCCAACCTAAACCTGTCCTGGCACAACTTGAGGCCATTTCCCCTCATCCCATCACCCATTACCAGGGACAAGAGACTGACCCCCACCTGGCTACAGCCTCCTGTCAGGTAGTTGTAGAGGGCGATAAGGTCTCCCCTCAGCCTCCTCTTCTCCAGAAGAAATCTGTATCACTGTGCTGCTTTCCTTCTCCCAAACAAGCTGTGGATCGAGGAAAGGCTGAGTATCCATGTGTATCAGTTCTTTGGACAGATGCTGAAAAAACTCTCCGTTTTTAAAATATGTGCCAGAAGAATAAAAATGACAATGATGAACTCCCATAGCATTATTTGACATCTCATTCTTCTTCAGGACTGTTGGGGAATAGGGAGCCATACCACAGGAAAAATGGCAATGACATTAGATAGTGTAGTAGGTAGTAAAAATGACCTGGATGAGAACAAAAAGGCCATGCACCCATCTGAGCCAGGAGGACAGAGGCTGAGTGCTCCATACCTTCCACAGTCATGATAGCTTCTCTATCTGTCTGAAATAAAGCTTATGGGTCTTCCATAGCTATTATAGGTGTTTGGCTGCATATAAAGCAGGGTTCACCTCCTATTATTTTAGCCATTTAAAAGTCCAGTTTGAGTTAATTCTCTGGACTTCTTTTGTAATAAAAAAAGAGAGACAGGCAGTTTTAGAAAGTAAATCACCATACATACTTTGGTACTTAAAATACAGAAAGGCCATGAATTTGAGTATTTAGAAGACTGGGTACTTTGTTGTCTTTACCTTCAGGGAATTACTATCCCAAGAAGATTACAATTAACTCTGTAGGACAACAAGGAATTTTAGTTGAAATATATCCTACATACAGATCTCATAGTTTGACAGCAAAGAAGTCAGGTATTGTATGCCAGCCAACCCTTAATTAACTGGCACTGAGTGAGGTCATTCCTAAGACAGCGCTGAGAATAGTCTCTTAACAATATAGGACAGCTGTATTTTGAGATGAAATCATCTCCATCCTAAATATTTCAAGCGGATTTGAGACAATACCTCTGCATCATGACTGCTGGCTAACATTCAGTTCTTTAACATCTGTGGTTTTTCCCATTTGTATGTGCTGAAAATAGTAGATCTGATCCACTGAAAGGATAAGTGAGATGGGCTGTGTGGATCGTGTTCTCACATATAAACATAACCCCCCGCCCCCAAACTAAACAAACAAGCCACTCAATTTGCTAAGACCATATTGAACTGTTTGGAAATCATTCTATAAAGAACAGTGAAATGCTCAAAAATCAGGGCTGCAGTTACTTACTGAGCTTTCCTTCCTTTGTGGTGTCACTACCCTGAAATACTTCTCAGGATGATCTAGACACTGCTGAAAATGTTAGAATACAAAAAGTCGTTCCCTTTATCAGTCAGAAAAGGTAGAGGACTGGACCTAGATGCCTCTACTCCTAACCACTTTGACTTCTTAGAGTCCAACTCAAAAAGAAACTGCGGTGGTAGAAGTTTTTGAAATAGAAACAGGTCTTGGAACAATACTGATACAGGATAATATGTAGGAAAAAACATAAGTCATTTACACAGATGGTATAGAAAACATGCATATCATGAAACAGGCTGTTAACGTTCTTTGTATCTCATAGTACTGTGCAATGTGGCAGTGTGAACTGTTCCCATAGCAAGGAACCTCCTATCAGGAAAAATGACAGTAGCACATGTGGAATTATTATGCAATATGGCATCTACCTCTAACGATTACTGACTTCCAAGCAGAAAGGAGAAGTCCATCCACCATTGCATTGCCAGGGAGTAACAGCAGTGGGGGAGCCCTACAAAGGAAGATGAGCCAGGAGCTAAGGGTGACAGAAAGGCAGGCAAGGCATCGCTCTCACCCACAAAGGCACCATCCTTCATTGTCTGAGCAAGGAGAGCAAAGCAGGTCCAATAACAGCAGCTATCATCATCCAAGAACCTAGATGACCAGGGAAATCTGTAGTGATTAGGCAGAGCCAAGATCAAGCCAGGAAGATGTCAGCAAGGCAAGGTCAGGATCAGCAGGGTACAAGGCTGGGCACAAGATTTCTTATCTCAGGCAAGGACACAGGACAAGAACCTGACCTTAAATTGAACTCCTACACACCCCCAGGGAGGTTTCTCATAAACATATATATTGTTTTCTGGTAACCTCACGACTGTGTCTTTCCAAAGGGCAAATCTCACCTTCCTGGAGAAAGTGCCTTAAGAGAAAGGAAATTGGATGCTGAAGCTTATCAGGTTGGATTTATTAGTGAATTGTTACAGTATGTTAAAAGGAAACCTAAAATTGGTCTTGCCTTCTGACTACGTCTGTTAGAGAAATCCATCAGGCTTGTATCATGCTCATTCAGCACAGTGAGAATTGCAGAGTTGCAGATATGGAGAACTGCAGAGCTGCAGAATTGTCAGCTGTGGTCATGGAGCTGGAAGAAATTAATATGACCCACAGCATTACTTTTCACTTGGAGTCTATCTTGGCTTGCCAGACAGACCCTGGTGACCTGACCTCATTGTGGAGAAAATACAAACATGGTAGCCATGGATGGGAAAAAGCTCAAACAGCATGTTGCTTGGTATGACACTAAGGCAGCTATAGACCAGAAAAAAATCCCAAACCCGAACAACAGAGTGGAATCAAAAATTCAAATCCCAAAAAGTGATTGCCCACTGGAGCAGTGGTAACTGACAAAAAGAAGCAGTGTTGATTAACAATATATATTAAAAATTAAGAGTGAGATCAGTGAAACACTACACGATGCACAGAACATAGGCAGATGCATTTGCAAGAAATTGGTGCAGAATTGAAACAGATCTAAGAAATTGCTATGGAGGAAGCGATGGAGCCAAGCAATTAGAAGAAAAAGGAACAAAGGAAATTGAAGCTGTTAAAGCTTGTCTGAGTGTGTGGGACATGAGCTAATGACACCAAAACATGACAGAGGGGCACATCGAGGAATAGGTGAATGAGTAATGACTTGATCTGGTGGAAAGGCAGCTTAAGTAAGGCAATGCTACTAAAGCTGGAACCTCTTGTGTGTCTGTAAAACAGGTATTCCCATAAAAAGGCAGCAGATTGTAGAGCCCAGCTCAGTACCATAGGGCAGTTGTTACAAATGTCAGGAGAAAAGAAACATTAAGTTAGTGATGGAAGACTCTTTGCTCATCTATTCTGCTCCTATAGCCATATGGCTTCCTGTAACCATCAAGTCAGGGAACTATTGAACATGTTGGCAAATATTTCAACAAAATTGAGGAATTACTGAATAGCAATTAAATACAACAGCCAGAGCAAAGAAAATGGGACAGAAAGGGGATCACCTTTAGCAGGAAGGTGGGATGGTCTTCACTTCTCTGCAGACAAAACACATGCAACCAATACACCTGAGAAAGATGATGTCTCATTCTCCTGGCACCAGAAAGTACAACAACCGATTTAAGACTAACAAAGATTGTATCAAGACGTGTCTTTCCTTGAGTTAAACTGTTTTCAATTTCCATTTGCAATACACAGGAAGGTTTACTGCTTCCAGCAATGACAGTCATTTGGAGATCCTCCAGTTGAAAATATCATGCAAGCCTCTATTTGGAATGGTATGGAATAAGTTCAAGGCAGAGGAACAAAGAGTCTGTAACATAGCACAAAGCTAGGAAAAAGATCACAAGAAAAATAGAGGAAATGAAATAAGAAAGAAACTAATGGGTTTTATATGTTCCTGAAGTCTGCACTTCTGGTTTTTTTATACCCACAGCGTGTATGGCCCAAGAGAGAAAGGAAAAGATCAACTGTTGCACCTGAATGCAATGCCTTGCTGCTTATAGTTGAGGCAACATTGCAGTTCTTGAGAAAATGTACGAGTGTTCCAATGCTATTAGATATGTTAATAGCTGAATAGAAATTTAGAGAAAAATGGATTACAAACTTATTAATTTCTCCAAGAGATACCTATCTTTACGATCTCATTTGTCCATGCTCTGAGTCACCACCAAAATCGTATTTGCTTACACATGCACTTTTTGGATAATTCATCACTGGTTAAAGCCTAATTCACAATTTCCAAAAGTACATGCATACTAAATCACTATGGAATTCTCTCCTGACAAATTGCTGACATACAAAACCAACACATAAGCTTAATCTTTAATTTACTGTCTGCGACTACATTCCATATTTACAGAAAGCTCTCACATGAACGGCCACATTATGCCACATATCAAGTTGTCAGCAGCATCAGTTTCAGCTCAAGACTCAACACTGACAGCAGTAACTATGAGAAGTAAAGCCTATCCAAGCACTACATTAAGCAAGAAGGCACAAACCTCATGAGAAATTTCTTGAGCTAAATTGAAAGTAAACAGATGTTAATAATTCACTGTGCATTCGTGAGCCACTTTCAAGAACTGGCTGGAAAATGGAGAACAAGTATCAGCACAATACAGCAGCCTACATTTTGTCTGACTGAAAAGAAATACATTCAGCATGAAATGTCAATGTGAAGTCTTGCTTATTACAGTGCCTATGACAAGCTCATGCAAACATTCAGGCTAATGGTCCTTGACTAGCAAGCAAGGCTTTTAAGTTTTCTAAGCAATTCTGCAGCCTGGATTTTCACGGGAAAAAAATTATATTTTCGCAAGCCTGAAGCATGGAAAGAATAGCAGCCTCTGGGGACATTCACCTATTGAAAAATGTGCCATTACTTCAGAGTCTTGAAAGCAGATCAAGTCATTTTCATGCTTTCTTCCATTAGAGCACACAACTACCAACAGGCAGTGTTCTGATTAAAATTTTCATGGGTAACCATCTTCGCTTCCTGAAAAACAGAGTCTGCCAGGCATATTCTGACTCGAATTCAACTTATAAAATGAGTGTGCAGTCTGGTGCACCAGGGTATGCAAACTTGGGGATTATAAAGGTCATTGCCCTTGCAAGATGTCAGTGTGTAATACCAAGTAATCCATGGACCTTCTGTGCCTGCAGGGTCATTGTGTGGGACTTCAGAACCATTATTTAAAATGAGATACTCATTGTCTAAAACACAGACCAACGCTAAAATAGAACATGCGAAATTTATGGTACGTTGAGAGGATCACAGAATAGTTGATGTTGGCAGAGTCCCCTGAGCAAGAAGGGTCAGGTACAGCAGGTTTCTCAGGTCTGTGTCCAGTTAGGTTTTGAATACCTCCAAGGACAGGGACTCCACAACCTCTCTCGGCAATCTGTTATAGTGTTAGACCACCATCATAGTAAGAAAGTTTTTCTTCCATTTAAAAGACATTTCCAGTATTTCTGTTTGTGCCCATTGCACCTTGCCCTGTCACTGGACAGCACTGAGAAGACCCTGGCTCCATCTTCTTCCCTTCCTCCCACCAGGAGTGAGTACACATTCAAACTGATAGGTAATTTCAGAACAAATATTAAAACATGTTTTAACAACGCTTCTACTTCAAAAGGTTGATTGAGTACACAGGCCTGCAAATAGACATTGCCAGTATGGGAATTCGAATTTGTAGAGTAATATATTGATATTATATTGAAACATAATATTTTGTTTATATACACACAACCAATATAAATGGTAACAAGCTCTGAATTTGCTGCAGCCCCTCACCATGGTTGTTTTTTTCTTTTCTTTTGCTAGTGAACAGGACAAATGGCAAGGCTTACCAGAAAAACACACAGAAGCTTTAGAGCTTAATTGGCTTCTACATTTGGGTCAGCAAATGTTCCTACTACAAAGCCAGTAAGGGATTCTTGCAACCTATTCATGTTTCTCACCAGCGCAACAGCAGCTAAAAAGATAGGCAACCATGGCTACCATCGTGGGATCAGCAAACTTCTTTTCACAGCTGTAAATATTTGTAGTGGAGCCAATTAGAGGCAGCATGCTTTTGTCAGCGTTGCCTAGGAAACATCGATACCACCTCCAAAGAATCCCCCACCTCTCCTTATCCTGCCGGCATTGATTGAACAGTAGTGTCAGCTCTGGTGGCTAATGTTGCCTCCTACACACACAGCATTAGAAGTTCTGTTTGCACTACGTGAGAAACCGGCTGGGACGAGGCACAAAGCTGCTTCTGGAGACACCGAGAACCAGAGTTCTTCTTCCTTAGCTCTCCGGTGGGCCTATAAAACCAGGAGGGAGGCAGCTGTGAAATATCCCAGGCAGTAAGCTTCATTTTAAACTAAGTGAAAGATTTCAGCACTCTTTTATATAGCTATTTGTATGCAAAATCCCTGTTCTGAGCAAATACCTTTCAAGGGCATTTGAGGACTGATGGGTAATTTTGTAAGCAAGAGAGCCACATGTATAGAAGCCATAGATAAAATGCTGTTTCACTCAGAGTATGAAAGCAAATATAACCTCATAAATCTGGGAAACATTCAGAGAACACTTCCCTTACAAATTTCTATGAAAGGTACCCCAAAACACAAGGTAGCCATATGCAACATGCCTCAGCTACAGATTTATTCAAAATACAAGGGTCAGTTTATCCTGTCAGTTTTATACAGTTGCTATCGTGTCGAAACATCCTGGACTTGCACTTGTCAAGCACTTCACTGATGTTCAGGGCAAAATCTAGTTCATGTTAAGAAAAGGTAAAGGTGTAGCACATGGAGTAGGTCAGATGGTAATCCCAAAACTGATTATGCTGGAGCGTGTCCAGAGACGGGAAATGAAGCTGGGGAGGGGTCTGGAGCCGAAGGCTGATGGGGAATGTCGGGGGGAGCTGGGGGTGTTCAGCCTGGAGAAGAGGAGGCTGAGGGGAGCCCTCATCGCTCCCTACAACTGCCTGAGAGGAGGCTGTAGCGAGGTGGGGGTCAGTCTCTTCTCCCTGGTAACGGGCTATGGGACGAGGGGAAGCGGCCTCAAGTTGTGCCAGGGGAGGTTTAGGTTGGACATTAGGAAAAATTCCTTCCCCAAAAGGGTTCTCAAGCACTAGAAGGGGCTGCCCAGGGAAGGGGTCAAGTCCCCATCCGTGGAGGTATTTAAAAGCCGGGCAGATGAGGTGCTTAGGGACAGGGTTTAGTGGTGGGATGGCAGGGTTAGGTTAACGGTTGGACTTGATGATCTTAAAGGTCTTTACCAACCTAAACGATTCTATATGATTCTATGCCATGCGGATGACAGGCCATTTGAAAAACTTCCTATTAGCTATGCACTAACATCTCTCTGATTTTTAGAAGTTTTCCAGCTCATTCCCAAGATCTTTAATGTAGTTTTTCATGGCAAACTACTTTAATATAGAGTATAGTTATAAGCATGTGCATTCATGTTCAGTAGTTATCTCTGTGCTTCATCTCAGTTCTTAGCATTTTCTCTGGTTTCTTAATTTAAAGAAAATATCATTCATACAATCTGCCAGGTGGTCAGAGAAACAGGACTGTGATCCCACAGAGGAACCACATTATGTCGGATGCATTAGGAGAATTTGGGGATGCCTTATGAGAATTTGTGGACTATTATTGCTCAAAAATAAGTAAACGGCAGCCAAACCCATGGTGAGTACGATGCAAAGGCTGTGATGAATCTGCCCTGCTACAGTAAGCATTAATGCAAGGCATTTTCCACTGCCCTAATGAGCCATGCAGCCAGCAATATTGCAGCTGCTTAGCAGTCACTGAAGCAGGTAACACATATACGCCACGAAAGAAAGTGATCAGGAAAAACTGAGGTAAAAAAAAAACCAACTTGTTTAAAACAGCCTTAAAGCCTTTCCAACTTTTAAGTGAAGAGAAACAGATGGAGGGAAGTTTTCAAATGGATCTATTTCTTCTGCAAGCATTTTGGAAGCTGGTTAGTGTCTCCTCCTGCCCTTTCTGCTGATGCCCTGATAGAAACTTCACAGTTTTCCAGTCAGAAGCAGCTGGCAACCACCACAAGTCCTGCAGAAATGCTAAACTATCAATGTCAGAGGGTGAAGGAGCAGAAGTCACTGGCACCCTGCTAACATACACGAATGCGTCCAGTTTTATAGAGAAGTGGTGCAGTTGTTTACCATCAGGTGGGATAACAAGACCATCTCTCAGGCACTCCAGTATGCAAATATCATTGACTTCCATGAAGAGAAAGGTGACAGCTCATGCTGTGATAACTACTATGGTTTCTCATTTTTCATGCTGCTATATAAATCCTCAGGAGAATAATGGTCAACAGACTTGCTCAAAGACTAAAAAAAAAATAATCTGGGATGTCAATGCATGAAGATTAGGTTAATATAATTCTGTAGCTAGGCAGATCCAGACAGAATTGTAGGAAATATACCTCCAGACTCACCAGCTTAACCCAAGCCTCGACATTCTTAGACATTTCCTGCACTTATATGGCCACCCAGGCAATCTGGGAACTGCCATTCACTCCATTCATTATCACAGAAGAGCAAGTGTCTTGGAACAAGATGGAACATAAGCTCCTTTAGCTGCCAAAACCAGTACCAAGTAAGGCTGTGTCTTTGTAAGACTCCTGCCTAAAAACTTGAACAAACCAATGCTTTTTGGATCACAAAGAGAAAACAATCAAGGACCTCATGTGCAGTATCATTTTGTTGACGGCAGAATATTCAGCCACAGACTAGTAAAGCCTTTATCAAATCAGAGGTGAGAGAATTGCCAGTCCCTTAATCCTGCCAGTAATTGAGCTCTGCACACTAGAGGATGCACATCTTATTACTGACCATGATGCTGTGTTGCCAAATGACTCAATTTTAATAACACTGTAAATAAAACAGAGACACTATTCCAGTAACTTCAGCCATTTGGAAAACACGTGCAGGTAGCAGTTTATACCAAGGGTAACATCCAAAACCATGGGCAATGCCCATGTAGCTGAAGTCTTACAGAGTAGAGTGAAAGCTGGAAGAACCTGACTTGTAGGGTTATGATCTATTTGAGGATCACCACAAGCTTCTGTCACTCTGTCCAGGCACCAGAACTTAAACAGAAGAGGGAGAAGGAATTGAATAGTTTATCGTCTAATCTAATCTATTTGCTAATCTTAGTTTATCATCTAATCTAATCTACTTGCTATATTTTCAGTGAGAGTTTTTGCCACAAGAGTTCCTTCCAAAGTATCCTCTGGGATTTGCATGTTCCCCATAGGTTCCTCTCATCTCTTCCCTACTGCCATAGGCTGATGAGTTCGCCATAGAGCTGACATTCTTCCTCTCAACAGAGTCCATGATCACAGCACTAACAGTGTAAGGAGCTCTTGGGAAGGTGAGTCATGTCAAAGGAGTGGCTCTATCACTCTGTATGACCCAATCCACTTGGTAGCTTTCTTTACCTTGTAACCCTCATAAATACCACTGCCTCATTCTAGTCAGATTTTTCCACAAGGTTCAGTATGCTCATATTACCAGGCCAAATACTTCCTATTCAGCTTGCACACTCCAGTGCTTAATGCTCTCAACATGTATCCTCATTCACCCCACCAACCCCTGCAGGACAGATGGGAGAACGCACACCTTGGTTTAGAAAAGTCATTTTCCCACTCTTTCTAATAGCATTTTACCTATATATTGTACAGCAATTTAGTTTTATATATATATATGAGGCTGATATATATATATAGATAGATAGATAGATAGATAGATAGATAGATAGATATAAGGCTGTAGCTTGATCTGACACTTCTTACCACAAGGCAGTCCATCCCTATGTAACATGGTAGGCCAGGGAAACTCTCAGGATTGCAGCTTTTTGGCAAATTATGTTCCCCTGGGAATCATCTCCTCAGTAATGCTGTTTTGACACATCTGCTCTGACTTGCCATGGTTCAAAGACCCGAAGAATATTGCATTTCATCCTACTGGTCCACCTGAATGCACCATGGGAAATTTCTGTGAGACTGGAGAGTCTGTGCTAATGATCTGAAAGTCCAGCATCCCAGAGACGTGAATCTGTACATAAATGTGACAAAAGCTGGAATAATTCTAAACATTCGCTCAATGTTTCTCTCACACACACAGGATCATCAAAACTAGGAGACCAAACACAATATCACTGTTCAGTGGGTACAGGATTATTTCATTTATTTTTTTCAGGGGCATTTATTTTTCAATCAGGGGTTCCACAATTCCTCTTATCCTATGTTCAACACCTCTAAATTACAAAAGAAAAAAACCAAACATATCAACCTTTCACTGTGCTGCTCTGTAGATTACACTGGTAATACTTGGATGTCGCAGCTTCCACGTCATCCAGTTTTGTCTTACTGCAGAAAAATACCTATCAGCCCTTTACAAACTCAGACTTCTCAGAATGGGGACCCAGCCTGTGGATCACAGCAGGATTCAGCTGGACCTGACGAAAATACTCTACAGAATATGAATTCAACCATAACATGAACAAACCATTGAGATGCTATCACTGCAGAACTGAAGCCACTGGGGATGTGAAGATCTGACAAGCAGTGTAAAGAGGGACAAAGAGAGAGACAATACATTAATTAAGGAAGAGATATAGGTTTGCATAGAATTAATTTAAAAGCTTGGTATTATGTGCTGTTCAAGCTAGCTCCTACCACCTACAGGGCATTTGGGCAAGTGCACAGGTCCCACTAAGTCACTGCAAGGTATCGTTGGCTTTCTTTCTAGGCCATGCTCAACACAAGCTCTCTGTGCCCAACTTCTCCTAAATGACATTCAGCCAGTTTTGTTTCTATTGCTTATAAAATGGGGTTTATTTAATATTTGAATCTGCCTAACAGTCATGCTTCTGTAATAATGCAAGATCTAATGTTTCCTATGTGGTCTTCTCTTTTTGTGCTTTATGGAGAAATGGGACTGGAAGTGGGGAGGGAGAAGGGGAGGTCAGCATGCAGTGGGAACAAGTCTTTGACAACTTCACTGCCAAGCACAGCACAGACTGTCTGTGAATCTTGCCTTTTCTTGACAAGCCCAGCTTGACAAGCACAGCACAGCTTGTACCTTAGGCAAACCCAATTTCCATAGTGCTCTGCCTCAGGTAGCCCAGCCCTGCATCTGCCTGCGGCTGCAGGCAATGACAGGTGCCACCAGTTCAGGAATCAGATGCTTTACCAAGTGAACTTACTGTTCTCTTCTCCTGCACCTACAGAAACTGTGTGCTTGTGCCCAAACCATAAACACACCACTGAACTATACTTTCACCAGCAATACATACTTCTTTTCCTTCCTCCTTCCTCTTCCTTCCTCCTTGTTTTGACCTTTTCACCTTGACCCAAGCCAGGGTTAACAGAACATTCCCATTTTTTGGTCACTGTCATGGTGAACCTGCCATCCCTGCCTGCACATCACACCAATGTATGGCATTTCAAGAGGAGAATCCAGATCCTTTCAGCTAATGCCACCAACTATTCTAGGTTATTTTACATTAAATACACCTCTTACTTCATCCATTTCCTGTGCATTATTGAGAAGGACAAAAGAAAAGAGATGGAAAAGTATGGTAAGTGCCATAACAGCAGTGCCTTTGCAAAAGTACTTTCCACCTACCCCTGTGACTGGCTGGTGTGTCCTTACACCAGGAGTTCACGACACAACAAATTCCCTCTAAGTCCACTCTCTTGTCTTTCAAAGCTCAAGGCTCCATTTCCAAACCTGCCAGTTCCCTCCTCATCAAGAACCACTCTGCTATATTTGGTCTGTTTGCAGGCTTTCATTTTCTTAAAGTAATAGGTAGAAATATCAAAGATGCTTTTACGAGCAGTTTTTTCCTTGTAATTTTGAAATCTGAGTCTCATTTTTCAAAGCCCTATAAAAATTCCTAGCACTGGATAAAATGATGTGACCTACTTTGTATAAGAGGACAGACTAGAAGCTGCTAATGGCCCTCCTCAGGCCTTAAAAAACATTGAATACCAGGAGCAGCCTTTGAATCTCTGTCTTAGAAGTTGGCTAATGATTTAATCTTAGGCTTTTTGAGGAGCGATTCATGTACTGAAACTTGAATGTACACCAGGTCTACCCTTTATGGAACTGAGAGCAGAACAAGGCACCTCCACTATTTTGAAGGGAAATGAACAGACTGCACATTTTTGTAACAAAATACTTCACTCATTTATAAATAACTACATTCAGTTCTTGGTAAATAAGAAATATATATAAATAGAATAAATAAGAATATAGATAGAATAAATAATATATAAAATATATATACATAGAATAAATAAATATATTAAAATAGAAACATGTATATATAAATAAATATATACAAAGGCCACTCTGGACACATACCATCTTGCTGATTCCTGCTGTAGTTTGATTTCTTTGCTTACTGCATGTGCCATAGTTCTTCCAGCAGTTGCCCTTGTGCACAAGCCCTTTGGATAACCAAGCCCATATAGCAAGTTGTCCCCTTTTTGTACGAAGAGTAAGCAAAATGTTACACGCCTCATTTCCTCATATGCATCCCTGCCATGGAGTTCTCCAATGGTAGACCATTCACACAACTTGTGAGTACAGGGTGCTTGATCTCATCCTCATTCAGCACAAGAAAGTACAGGCTGAAGACAATCACACTCTTTCAAAGTAATTTTCTCCACCAATGATCTACCACAGGTAGTTTCTGAAAGATCATCTTCAAATAGTGAGATATACACCCTCTTTCCACAGCACATGGTCACCAAATTCCTACTACCAAAGGCTTTATCTATCCAGACCAATTATAGAATCATAGAATGGCTTGGTTTGGAAGGGACCTCTAAAGATCATCTAGTCCAACCACCTTGCCATGGGCGGGGACATCTTCAACTAGATCAGGTTGCTCAGATCCCCATCCAGCCTGACCTTGGATGTCTCCAGGGATGGGGCAAAACCAATGTGGATATAATATCATGGGGCCAGCAAAAAGACAGTAAATACTGACACAAAATTTATCTCCCAAATTCTCTCTCCCATTCAACAACTTTTTCCTCCAAGGTACACTTTGGTTCCCTCCTGTAAGCCTTTTCCAGAACTGGAATATAGGGATAAATGCACAATTCAGTTACCAGTTATGCACAACTCAGTTATAAGTGCAACCTGTTCTCCATGAATGAAGCTGTGGTTTCTCTGGGCTCTCAGTAAAATTATTATTTCTAAGGCCACTTATGAGAACGGTGGGTTCCACTCTTCACATCCCTCAGGAGGTATTGAAACCAAGTTGTAAGATGTTCTTCTCTCAGATTCGCTAGGAAAATAGTTTGATTTGTATACTGGTCCACAACCTTCAACCGTGGGACTTCACATTTCAATGGATAACGAATATCAGCTTCCACATGATAATAGAGCAGGTCCAAGCACTTGCCTGGATCTATTCTTCCTAGCAAAGAAAGCAGTGAAAGAAAAATCTACTTTTATTCGTGTGCTATATATATACATAAATACATACATTTATACATAGCAGACAGTGAACCAAAGAGACTTGGTTTTTAAAAGCAGGAAGATAATTCTCTCTTGAATCTTCATTTCAAGTTCTCTGGTCACCAGACACTGTTTAGACATGGTTGCAGTTCTAGAAAATGTTTGTCTTGTTCATGGAATCCTCTTCTTAACTTGTTAGAAAGCCTTGAGGACAACCTTGCAGACAGCCAGAAGTCATCTGTAAAATTACGCTGCAGATTTTCTTCCAGCACTTTCATTTTTCATCAGCTGCTTTTGAAACTTTCCAGTGTAATGGATTTCATGGTTCATTGTTCAATCCAGTTGTACAGCACACTGAATCCAATAATAACAACTCGCAGCACTTTTCAAATTGAACTGGTTCTCCCTGTCATGTCTGATAGCATTTTTAGATTACTAATTAATAATAGCCCTAGGCAGTAGTACAAACCTTCTCACACACAGAGCCCCCCCCTAAACCAACATGTTTTTACTCCGTGCTCAGTTTTCAGACTGTGCACCCTTCCTTCCCCCTGTGAATTCAAGGCGCTTGAAGTTTACTGAACCTGTTAGCACAACTCTGTTGGGAGCCACACTTTAAAACTGAAAATATCTAACTGCATGTATTGATTCAACAAGCCACTGGTGTTCTGAGAAACTGAATTGTCTTTGGGAAAAAGTTAACCTTGTCATTGCATACTGACAAAGCAAAATGCTCGCTGGTTAAGCCTAGCACAAGCTCTGTCATCCTCCTGTAACACGGAAATTTAGAGACTGTCAGTTTGGAAATTGGAAGAAAAATATACTGGAGAGGAAGAGGAGAAGCTGAACGACAATCAAACAAGCTGAACAAGTGTAGGCAGGGATAAGAACAGGGAAAAATGACCATCAGGTCAGATGAAAAGAAAATGGGAGAGATTTAAACAAGTAGAGAGGAGAACTGGAATAAACATTGCAAAGAGGCTCATTTAGACCCTAACCAAAAACCTGTGACCTCTTACACTGAAAACTGCATGGCAATGGAGTTTGGACTTTGCAGAAAGTGATCGGTAACAAACATCTGAGCTGGTTCTTGCTAGATACAAGCCTCTGTAAAGAGCGAGTGTTGCAGACACTGCAGCCAGATTTTACTCTGCATATGCTGCTTTTTGGTGGCTGAGGCTGCCAGCCCAAGAGGAGGTTTGTGAGACGAAGCTTTCTCTTCTCTCTCCACTTTAGAGACGAGGGAAGAAATTGTGGAAAATTCCTCTGGGCTCAGAAATAGCCATTGTCGAAGTTAGAATTAGCGTTACTGCCCACCTTGCTCTCAGCCCCCCGTTCTGCTTCATTCTTTCTCTCATGCTGTATCCCACATATCTACAGGCTTGCCCAAAACACCCAGTCACTGTTGCCACAGCAATAATCTACACTTAACCAAGGCTGATCTGGAAGAGTGGCATTTATATTGTACTGGCTCTATAATATTGGTCCACCATGTCGATGAGCTAAAGGAAGAAAAGGAAGAAGAAAAGGATCGTTTGTAAAAGCTGATTTCTGAAAGACAATAAATAAATAAAATAAAATAAAAAATAAATGAAATCGAGTCACTCTGGAACCCAAATATGCTAATGTAAAATGGAAAGTGCATGTTCAGAGCCAGCTTTGACTCCTAGGGCTGCATTTCTGCCTTTGAAGTACCTTTGGGCTGATAATGAAACCGCTCTCAGCAGGAAAAAGGAAAAAACCAGATTTTCTCAAAGAAATGAAAAAGCTTTCTACTATCAGGCTGGTAACCAGAGCCAGTGGCAAAGAGGGTGTAATGCAGAATGAAAGTCTATTATGTTTTCTTTGTGAGAGGCTCCTTGCTGATACTTCAAAGACAAGAGATGACATGACCTTCTCCCCAAGATCATACATGTCTCTCCAGCAATGTCCCCTCTTGAGAAGGCATCTCAGGGCCTACATCCTGAAAAATACTGGGGAATCAGAGGGAACAGCTTCTATCAAACACCCTGCAACTGGCCCGGGTAACTTCTGGCCCTCTGTGACAGACATATGAGTTGATCACTGCCAGGATAACAAGCCACATCTGAGAAGGCTTTTGTTCCCAATAAAAGTGGTTTAATATTCATGGAGGACCAGTTCACTGTGTGGGATAGTCAGTGTGGTGGGACAGAAATTGGCTGAGGACCCACGGGGGAACAGGAAGGGCTTTGTGCAGCTCACAGCAGAGCTGCAGAAGTTGAGGTTTTACATAAAATGAGCTTCTACAGGGGTCCTCTCCTTACTCCAGCACTGGGAGGGAGAACCACACTCACAAAGGCAGCACAACCTGCTATGGAACCCCCAGGACATTCTCCTCAGATACCAAGAGAGTTAGGGGAAGACTTTGGCGAGGCACTAAGTGCCTAAGCAGCTGGAGGAGCAGATCCTGGGGCATCGTATGGTGAGATGAGAGGAGCCAGAGCAGCGAAAGGTAAGGGGTGAGACATAGGCACAGGCCTGTAGTCATAAAAAGTACAAAGAAGCAAAAAGACTGTGTGAAACAGAAGGGTTTGAAGGTAGCACAGGATGCCCTTAGGCTCTGTGAGTCACATCCTGACCCAGACCAGCCAAGCACAGAGGTGGCTCAGCCAGAAAGGGGGTAGGATGTAAGCAGGAGGCACTGAGATGGCTTCACTGTACTCTTGACAGCTGAGATGAGGAAGGATCAAGCAAATATGGGGTTGCCTCAAAAAAGAAAGTACAGTGGAAACAGAAATACCAGTAAAAGGGTGTCCCTTAATGTGTGTCCATCAGAGATACTCAAATGGGCTCCTTTAGTTCTCTCTCTTCAGAAGGGTCCTTACCACAAGGGCTGGAGCTTTGTTAGCATTCTCCATCTTTTTTACAAGGTGGGTTGTCAGTGGAAAACTTTCTCCATGTCCTCTAGCAAAAAGACACTGAAAGCAAGACTGAGTTCATGAAAGCATTGAGGCTTGGAAGCTTTATTTTTCTGGTGTTTTCCATTTCATTTATATATTTATTTTCAGCCCCAGAAGCCAGCTCATAAAAAAAGAAAGTATAGAGAAGGATTATGAGTGATGTGGAGGCGAGAAAAGAAACCACTAAAGCATGAGGAAAGGAAATCAGTGGCTAGTTATTATCAAGGTGAGGTTGCACATCCATGCCAAAGTGCACAGTGACTTAAAATAGGAGGAAACATCCTGATTTTTAGACTGGGCTGTTCTGACATAGGGAAGGAGCATCTTTGTCTTCTGCGGGAGCTGCCATGGTGAAGATGGGGCTCCCACACAGACAGAATGAAGGATCTGCAGAGAAGCAGACATTCTCTCTGAGGGAGGAACCTGAAGCATAGCCCCATCCGAGCACCTGCAGCCATCTGTAACCTATCTGTAAATGCAGACTCACTCCCTTCTATCTCTCGTTGCAAGCTGCAACACTGATGCTTTCTCCATGTGTCACCCTACTCAGGGCTAGACCTCAATACAACAAGATCTGGGCAACCATTCATTGGGGTTTTTTCCATCTTGGCTTGTAAGAGGAAACAAGTGAAAGATGGAAGATAAATATGGAAGCACCTGCAGGAAGTGTCTGACGTGGCAGGAGGAAACCACAGCTCCAACCTTTTACTTTTTCCACAAACACAGCAAACTTCATTTCACTTAAAAAATAAGGTATCTCAAGAGGAAAAGACTCTTTCTTTTATACCTTTTTGAAGAATAGGATATTCACACCTGAGTATGCCTTCCTAGACTCCCTCATCACCATGAATGTCAGTTAACAGGCATTTAACTCTGTCTCTCATCTTTTATTCAGCACAACACAATGCTGAGGAGACAATTTTCTTAAACAATAAGTACACTTTCTATGGAAAGGGCCTGTGCTGTAAATTATTTTACTTATTAGCTGTCCTCTGTAGCAGAGCAAAATTTAAAAGTAAATAAATAAATAAATAAGCCTTGATAAGTTTCTTCTTCTGATTCTCACTGCATTTACATTCACCAGGGCCTTGATCACCGGGTGGGTGATATTACAGAATTGTAATGCAGGCTTGCAGCTACAGATATCAACCACTGCTTGTGGAGACCAGCTGATAAGCATTTCAGCTTGTGGAAATGTCTCCTGTGGAAGGTGAAATAGCTGAACAATGACACCTGGAGAAATTGTGTTGAGTGAAGAAAAAAAGTTAGATTCAATCTTGACAGAGGACAACGTATTAATATTTATGAATGAACTACACTCTTCTGTTAATGCCTATGGGTACTGTTTCTCTTTCTTTAATTGCCGTCTCAGTGCTGGATGAGTGCTGTCAGACATTTGCACAAAATATCTTGTCCTATTAATTGGTGCGCCCTGCTGAGGGGATCCAGGAATCTCTCAGTAATTCTGTGCAACAAACTCTTCAAGGACAACGGGTACCATATTTCTGTTAAGGACATCAAATAGCAGGGGAAGAGATGAAAGCTGGGAATGAGAAAAGAATACATAATTTTAAGTATAGCAGCCATTATGCACTTTACAGTTTTTCCTTTGGTCTAATGAATTTAGACCTGAATTCCATATTCAAAATGACATGAACCAGTGCATCTTTTTTTTAAGTAAATAACTCCATTAAGACAAATAATTAGTGGTTATGGCAGTGTACAGCTGGCAATAATCCATTTCAGTCTGTACCAATACTACTTAATCTTTATATAATTTATTTAAAATATGTATCTTTAGCTAAGCTTGAGCCAGTTAGAGTGGACCAACAAATCTGATTTAGCCAACTAAGTAATATGATTTTGGTACTGCTGCTGCAGACTTTGAAGTCTTAATGGTCATATTCAGCATTTCATAAGCAAACTAGTCTTCAGGGTGAAAGTTTCCTTGTTTTCATGATCTGCTGTTTACCTCACCTCAGGATATGTGATCCTGTGGGTCTGGCACACTGGAAAAAGCTGACACTGCTTAAAAACTTTAAAAGAAAGGAATTGACAGCTATATACAGTAATAGTCAGACATGACGAAGATATGAAACATGTTTGATTGTGTGCTTGGTTGGAAAAGATTTCGTATGTGGACCACAGTTTCATTCCCTGCAGGGCAGAAAGTGAAAATGTCACTGTAATTTATAATTGAAGTGACAGCTGTAGTTAAACCATAGGTCGTGTGGTGTGAAAAATACAGGCACCAAGTGCTCACACCAGGTTTGCAACTAATACAAACCAAATACCAACACAGTAACATACAACATATGTAGCATAAGGTGTCCATATGTAACAGCAGCATACATGGATTATCTTCAAAGTGCTGAATGTTATATGAATATGTATGGCAGCAAAGAAGAGGTACCTTTTCAAACAGTCCAAGAAACTGAAGAGAGGTTTCCTTCATTTCTCTGACTCATTGGAACTCCCCTGAATAAATGGTGAGTCTGCACCTAATGAGGAAAGGATGGAGGAGTCACTGAAGTCTCTGACTCGCAGATCTGGTAGCAGACTCCCAAGGAAAGCCAGAGTGCTCTCAGTGTCAGAGAATTTTAAAGTTCTTCAAGTCAGAATAATGTGGCCTATAAATATTATTAGGCCAAACGCCTCTTCAAACGTCAGCAATATAATCACCTGGTGCGTGAACTGTCATGCACTGGTGTCCCCTCAGCCTCCTTCTGCTAAAAGTTGAGGTGATCACCTTGAACATGACTTGATTCTCAAAGGCTTATCATTCTAAGGAGAAGATCTTGATCTTATCACCCTCTACAACTGTCTGACAGGAGGCTGTAGCGAGGTGGAGGTCAGCCTCTTCTCCCTCGTAACGGATGATGGGACGAGGGGAAATGGTCTGAAGTTGTGCCAGGGGAGGTTTAGGTTGGACATTAGGAAAATTTTTTTCAATGAAAGGGTTGTCAAGCACTGGAAGGGGCTGCCCAGGGAAGGGGTCGAGTCCCCATCCGTGGAGGTATTTAAACACTGGGAAGACGAGGTGCTTAGGGACAGAGTTTAGTGGTGCGATGGCAGGGTTAGGGTAATGGTTGGACTTGATGATCTTAAAGGTCTTTTCCAACCTAAACAATTCTATGATGCTATTCTATGATTCTGAGATGATCTTTGGAGTCTAAGGACCATTATGAGGCATTGCTTTTGTATTGTGAATGTGTTAATTTTCTATAAAGTCCTAAAGCTCCATAATATTTCTTAACCGTGTATATGGAAATGTGTATGAGTGAAGCAATAAAAATTTTAAAAGGGCCAGAGAGGTAAATAAATACCAGTTCGTCAACAGTTGTAATGCACAGAATCTTTTGCTATGCCTATATTCACTTAAGGACTATTTTCTGGCCAAGGGGAGCAGCACAGTTCAGCTCTACAGTGTTAACTCCTTTCCTACCCTGGGAACTAGGTGGTCATATGTGCAATCTGCCTGTTGAGAATAGACTTTTCATGGGCTAGCACCAAATTGCCCCTAGTCATCGTCAGGAAGAGAGCTAGTCAGCATAGATAAAACCATGCCAGGGATCGTGCTAAAAATGTAATAGTATGGATTAGTGCCCACATTGCCTGTTTCCCACCGCTGTTTAGTTTTGATAATGCTCTTGTAGCCCTGGAGGACAAATAACACATAGAAAAATGTTTTTTTTTTCCCAGGGTTGTCTTCCTGTCCAGTGATAACATAGGTGAACTGCTGTCTTTTGTGACTACTGTCCACCTACAGCCAGGCTGCTGTATAAGGCAGTTGTATGCATGTTTTTTGGACACAAGCTATTGCAGCCTATGTCGCTACTCAAGTGAAGGAAAAGAGCTCAGACACCTTGCAGATTATGCTAGCTGATTTTCATGGCATTAATTCCTTTTGCAATCAAAAGAAAATACACCGGCACTGCCTGCAGAACTTTATGTTTTATAAGATCTTTATGGTTTTGGGGGGGTGGGAGCAATTGAGGCAATAATGTGAACATGCATGTAAACTTCTGCATCAGGCTGGTAACCAAGCAACGAAGGCAACCCAGCCTTGAAAAGACTTTTATCCAACATGCTGGATAATACAGCAAGTCAGACACCAGGGGAAAGTGTGTGGCTGGTGTCAGCTAAGTTTTTTTCTGTAAATTAGTTTTGATAACGTCTTTTATAGCCTAAGTCCATGAAGTAGAAGAACGGCCTCCCACAATGCTGGAAGGAGGTCTATTAATTATCACTACACTGCTGCACTGCTGGCATAAAGACATGGAGAAGGACTTTTTTGCCCTTGGTACAGTATCTCTGCTACTGAAAACTCTAGATTGGAGAGAGAAACTCCACAATTTTTTTTTTTTTTCAAGGAATTTCTGGTGGCAAAACACTGGCTCCTAAGAATAAAGTGCACAAGGCTAAAGACAATAAGAAAATTAGCCCCTTTCCTTTTCATGCTTCTCCAGATTAAACTACATTGGAAACAACTATTAGGTTAAATAAGGGCCAGCACAGAGAAGATCTACTTGCCTGCAGGAGGTAAGTGCGCTCTCTTTTTTTTTTTGAATTCTGCAGTGTCTTTCTAACCAAACTGGGGAGTCATGGACTGGATGGACTTCCAGGTGGCTGAAAAAGTGGCCAGATCAGCAGGCTGAAAAGGCAGCCATCAATAGTTCAAAGTCTAACTGGTAACTGGTTATGAGCAGTGTTCCTCAGAGGTGACACATGTCCCACTGGAGTCAGATTATAACTAGATAGCCTCCAACATAGTGTGGTCTTTGGAAATGACCTGGTTTTAACAGACCATGACACTAAGGAGGCTTTAGCTCTCAGGATTGAAAACAGCAGGATAAGAAGATCCCATTTCTTTGAAAAGACAGCAGAGGGCTTAGGCCCAAGAGGTGTAGCACAGGTATCAAGAATCAACACCATTGAGTACTTTGACCATAAAAGTTTTAGAGCATATTTGGCCTGTGCATTGCAACTCAACAGAAGCAGCTGGTCAGTGCCTTGCCAAAGAGCACTTTGTGAGTAGAAACCAGAAACTGAAGCAAGCAAGAGAAACAAATACTTTTCACTGGTTCTATTTCAACTTGTTAAACTGTAAGGAAGGGATTGAACAAACATATTAGTAGTTTCTAACTAGTACAATCTGCCTTTGATGGGGAAAAAAATGACATGTAGAGAGTAACCTGCTAGTTGCCTTAGCGAGCGTACTAGATAACACCACGCTGTTCTTAAACAGTTTTTTTGACAATATCAGACACAGGTAGTGATGTCAATATAAACAGAATTTGTTACTCTTGATTCAGACAAACATAGAGAAATCTCATGAAGTCTGATGGTGCTTCCAGCTCAGAGCCACCACACAGTGGAAACAGACAAACCACTGGCCTGTCTCTTCCCTCCCTGCTCTGCAGAGCCTGTCTCACCAGTAAAGCTCCACTGGCAAACAAATAAATTAACAGCTCAGGAAATTTCTGTCCAAGGTTGGTTGTTGCTGCTTGCTTTCCCATCAAGTAGCTTCTCCATTCTTGATATGACATCATGGCTTTGGTACTACCCACAGCTGTTTAAATGATGAGACATCCCAAGGAAAGATGGGACTGTGTCATCACTGTAAATGAACTCTTATTCCATAAGCAATATAAACCACCCCTGTGTTAGGTTGATTTTGTACAAGACTCATCACAAATCAATTATCACAGAAGTAGTAGGCAGCTGTGCACATGAACATCTGCTGCCTTGCATTCAGAAAGAGTATTAAGATCTACACAGAGAACTAACCAAGAGATGGACAGCAGTAGTTCCCTGCAATTACTACAACTTAAGAAAAAACAAGACCCAGATGCAGACATCTGTTAACAATAAAAGCTGACACGATGCATTTATGCATTGCACAAAACGTAATCAAAATTCAATCTGCTAGGTTTTATTCTCGGTGTTGTTAAGAATCCAAAGTGCATTTTCATGTACATAATCGCTTTACTTAAAAAGCATCTGTCTTTCATCCATTTCTACTCAAATGGACATCTTTCACACCAGATAGATTCTGTTACTGTTATCGCCCTTTAAGGATGTAAAAAGGTCAGTTGAATAAACTGACATTTTGAAATATTGTCAGCTACTCATTAGATCATAGGCTATTCCTACTTTCTCTTCATTGAGTTCTCAATGCTAGAAACTGGAGGACCAATGTATATCCCTCTTCTTCCTATGCAAGGAGTTTTTGAAAGATGCAGTGCCAAAAGAAGCACCAATAAAAACCACTTGCTTTTAGGAGTTTTAGTCTGAAGGATTTAGTTACGCTAAAGACAGCTGAGAATCCTTTTGTTAAACCAGAATGCATATGAATTGGAAAAATAAGTGAATTTTGGCCAAAACAACAAAAAAAAAAAAATATTCTTTTAAAAAAAAATAAGCCATAGGAATAATGAAGGAATGATGAAAATAAAAATAAATCAAAATTGATAAATGGGAACATTGATCAATCTTCTGGCTATTATTTCTTAAAATATTTAAAAACTCTGTAGGCAGCAGTCTGCCCTGACTGCAGGAACCAAAGGGATAGGTCCAATACCTAAAACTGTCCTGTGATTTCATGAGTTTAGCTGAAGAATCAGGAATAGTGAGTACAACATCAGGTACAATAGCCTCTAGCACATATACATAATTTCCTATATGTGCATAAAGAGAACATTGACTATGTCACATGTTAAAACATCTGACTTTTTTTGATCTTCCCCATGGCAGAATTCTGACACTGAATATGACAGTGATAAAACGAACACTGAATTGGGAAGAGATAATGAATGGAAGAGAGTGGGGAGCTGTATCCCCACTGTAAATTATGTCAGATAAGCAGTGGATGGGGTCACTGTTGAATGTTCCTGGTCAAGACTTGTAGAAGAGTTTAAACATTTGAGTAGGAGCCCACTCCAGGTTCTTAAACCTTCAGTGACGTGCTGCTTAGAGGCTGCGTATCAGCCTTAGTCCTGCCCATAGTCTGTAATGGGTGTGGGGAAACCACCCATATGGGGAAACCACCCATGAAATGCACCCTAAGCTACTTCCAGTATGCTGGGAGAAGGAATCTCTGACCTGCCTCCATGAATGTGTCAGCTTGCTGTGCTTGCAACATGTCAGTTGCCTATGGTAAAGTAACTGTGCAAAGAAAGGGTCATTCTAAAAGCATGGCATCCCCATGGCAAAGTGGTGCAATGGCACAGGGGCTATGTAATTATGAATGATACAAAGCAGTGAATGTTGTCTTGATGGCACCACTGAAAGATGCCTCCACAGGTAAGAAGGTTAAGGTGCATCAGTACTTAAGGGAAAGGAAAACCCATGCCCAGGAGTCCTCCTTGGCTATCCCATTTTAGCCTGAGTATTCTGGTGCAAAACTTCATGTTCATGAATGTTGCTGGTATTTCAGTAATGACTGAAATTGTGTGATGTTTTTCAACGTTTGTTCATTCAAAAACACCTGCAGAGATAAATGAGATAACACTGTTTGTCCAGACTTTGGACTCAGAGGCCTCCTTGATTCTTTCTTTCCATGTGCTTTTGCTTGACCTTTCATGTGGTACTTTATCGTCAAACCATGGGCTTTGCATCTACAGCTTCTGCCTCTCTCAGATTTTTCTCAAATTAAAAATCTGTTTTCATCCCTTAGAAACAGCAATATAACCATGCCCAGTAAGGTTAACTGCTTTTAATGGGTACCACACATCAAAGAAGTGTTTTCTCCCCTCCCCTCAGCTTCAGCATGTCCATATGAAACAAACTCTATATATGCATGGAACAAAGGCAAAGCCTCCCTGTTTTCCATGTTCTGTACAATTTGTACCCTTGTTGACAATGCTGCTGTGAGCAACAGAAAAAGAAGGACCTTAATAAGGAGTATTTATTGCAAATGAAAGGAAGCAACCTCAGGACTTCAAAGACCATTTTTCAACAGAATGGATGATAGAAGCTCTACTTGGGGAGGCACAGGATGGAAAGCCTCTTCCTCCTGAGCCCTTCAAACAAACAGATAGGGAAAAAGGAAAAGGAATAGAAGCGAAAAGAACACAATAATATGGCCTAACAATGCAGTAAGAGACTTAAGGAGAAAAACAGTGTTTTCATCAGAAATAAGCATGTTTACTGTTGGAAAAAAAAAGGAGCTTTCACACTGACAAAGAACAAAGGCAACTCCATGTACCCAAAAAGACAATATGCTATGGCTAATCTCAGCATCTACTTGACTGAAATTACCAAAGTTGAGACAAAATTCCAAAACGGTGCTTTGAATCGGGAAGTGTGCAACATCTGGTGATTCCAGAGATTACAGATGTCCTCCAGGGTACAACGTGAACATCAAGAAAGATACTCAGGGGTTCAGCATAAAGACTGAAATGTTGGCAATAAAAAGCTGTTGTTGTTTAATGATCTCTGTGTTGAAGAAGGTTGTGTTTAAAACATTAAAGTAGCATTTTCCCAGAGGCCAAGATGTTCATATATAGAGGCTCAAACTCAAGAGCATAATAACTATGTTTGTTACATTTCCCTCTTCCCAGCATGACTTCTTCAAAATTTCCCTGTATTTGTGTCTGAACTCCTGACTGCTTTCTAAGGAGCCTTCCTTTTAAACAATCTTTGACTTTTAAACAGTTTCTATGTTTCAAACAGGTTTTTTATACTTCTCATTAAAAATTCCTATCTGAAAAAAACCTATCATTTGTATATTTTATGTAGATATTTTATGGAGAAAAGTATTAAAGTAGACAATGTCTGAGACCACAATAAAATATTTTACTGAAAAGTATAGATATGCATTAATTAAATAATTAGGGTATCCACATGAATAACTTCACAGAATGGAAATTCGTATTCCAAACAGTAGCAAAAACATAAGGAAGAAAATTTCTTCATCCTTCAGAAGATTATTAGGAGTTCTGTCATTAAAGATGAAGCTTAGAGTGATTTTTTAAAGTGCATCTTGAATCCGACGGTCTCTCTAGCCCAAAATACCTCAACTGGGAGTTGAGCAATTATAAGAAAACACAATTCAAAATAGCACAGAGTCCTCAGAAACAGTTACTGCAAGGAAGGAACCTGAGTATATAGAATGGAGGAGAAGAAAGACTAACAATCCCCCTGCCTTCAGAGAAATGTGGGATGTCAGCCTCACATCAGCTCTCTCCTGTGTTTGGGTGGGAATTATGTTTAACTGCTATAGAGTCATCTAAAGAGATTTTGATAACAGCAAACGTGGATTAAAACTTGCTGTTAGAAGTAGGTCAGGAAAGTAAAAACAAAAGGAGAGAAAGAGTGGGAAAAGCATCGCAGGAATGAACAGTAATAGATGGAAATAAACGAAGAGGGAAATGGAAAAGAAAAGGTAAAGATTAAAACCAGCAGAAAAAGATAGTAGGAAATGGAGGTATTTGATGGAGGCATATTGTCCTAATTCAGGAAGTCACATATAGAAGCCTGAAGTGCCAATGTTTTCCCTTGCTACCAATATTTAGAATGTGATATATTACTATAGTTTTACAGAACTCACTATTCAGTGAAGGTGGGAATATTCAATAGTAAATGTCCATATTTACAGAAAATTCAAGGCAACACTATAGTATTTATAATTACTAGGCTGAGTAGAAAGGTCTTCCAAAATTAGTAGGAAAAAAAGGGTTAGAACACCAATGACAATTTTATAGTAAGGAACATGTAGAAGTTGTTTCAGAAAAGACAGAAGATTTTGGGCATATTACAGATTTTTCTGCCTGTAATTAATGCAAAAAGTAAAAGAATCTGATCATAAAGAACTACTCTTGTCTCAGTCAGAAAATTCCTGCATTGTGTCCATTTCCTCATTGTAAAAGAGTCTATATTTAAAAAACTAATTTAAAAGTTCAGAAAGGTTTATGATCTAATTTTATGAAGCTGTTAAAAGCAGTGTGAAATTTTGTACCCTTAGACTTAACTTCATCATGGAAAGCAAGCATGTTCCTTTCTCTAGAAGGAAAACAATGGTAATAATTGTAGTACACGTGGAAGAGTCACCAAACAAGGTACTGTATGAGAGTCTGTTAATTAACATTAAATATTTTAGCAAAAGCAATAGCAATTTGACTAGATGGATACCTAGGAGGTATATAACCATAGATCAATAGGGGGTTTTCTCTGAAAACTAGAAATAATGTGGGAGGAAGATAGGGACTCATTTCATACTATTTTATTAATGTGTGTACACACACACACATACAGAAACATGTTTTCACATACCTAAGAGCTCTAGACATAATTTATTATATCCTTTGGACACAAAGAAATGTACTTGTCTAAAAAGGAAGGGAATTTCTATAGATGCCATTTGGGGAGCAAAATTTGCTTTGGTGTTAAGCTCGGGGTGTAAATTATTGTTTTCCATAAAGATCCTTTATTTTCCGTACTCATTAAGGAAACTTCCTCAGATTAGCATACAAAACAAGCAGTAGTGATCACCGTGGATGCTGATGACTGTCACAGCAATGAAACCCCTGGTCATTTCCATTATTCTCTTATACAAAGGAAAACAGACTAATCGGGAAGTGAACATGAGCAAGTGTTCATTCAGAGAGCAATGTTGCTTTTGACCTATACTCTGCCTGAAAGCGCCATTTCTAAATATGTAGGTAACGTTTCATCTCCAGATATAAAATCCGTCAGAAAAAAAATAATTATCAAGAAGTATTTGTAATTCTGAGGGGGTTAAGTAGGGCTTACATGCGTATACAATTTCAGTGGGTTGAAAGGCATGCATTGTACTGGAGGAGCAATGGAGGCAAGGGCTTCGTTTTCTATAAATAGTGGTGATACAAAAAGGTTGAAATGCTCTCAACTGAGATGATCAAAATAAATAGGCTTGTGAAGGCTGGCTGTGGAATTTCCAAGATCTACAAAACCTAAAGTTTCAGCTATTGTCTCCCAACTTCTCACCCATTGTGACCCCCAATTTATCCTAAATGGCCCCCTGATTCAGCTTTTTGATTAAACATTCAGTTCATCCTATCTTTGGTCTTTCCCTTTGTATGATCTGTTCAGGTGCTGAGGTGCAAGGCTTCATCTTGCACAGACTGGCTGACAACAACCCACTCAATATTATTTCTTTGGAAAGCTGTAGTAGCACCTACCTCACGCAGTTCTTGTGTGTTTCACAGTTTGGAGAGATTTTGATTATTTTTTAATTGTTTGAATGCAATATTAACAACATAATATTAACAAAATTGAGTACAAGTATACAGATTGTTATAAAAAATTCAAAAGGTTTAAGATTTTCTTCAGAGATGAAGAATTAGACAGAAATTAGAATTATTCTGGACAAATACTCAATCTATGGCCACCCTCTGTTGTCATATTGCATTTTGCTTTGGGTATTTATCCATACAGATGTCATGTCTCCAAAACTGGAAGCCTTTTTTTCTCCTGTAGGAAAAAGTAGGTAATAGTAGGGAAAGTACAAGACCATCATTTACATATTATTTCTCAACATAAAACAAATTTACCACCATCCCATTATGGGCTGGAGAGGGGCGGAATTTAAGGAATTGAATGTGCAGGTATTTTAGGTGAAGCTTGAACCATATTTTGAAGCTATTTCTGTAAGCAGACGAGAAGCACCTTGTAAGAATGTGGAAGGGAAACCACAAACATGCAGAAGTGTGTGTTTACCCCTGTAAGTAGTGGAATAGTCTAACCTGAGCAAGAGAGGCAGCGTCTAAACCTAACAGTGATCACTACTCTGTGCCCAAACACAGTCTTCAGGTGCAAAAATTGTCAGAGTAGAAGTTGATAAGTAAGCTCAGGAGTAAAACTGTGGTTTAATTGCGGCTTTGCACAACAGGGTGAACAAGGCAAGTATTAGGGCAGCTTAGATAATGTAGTGTCTTGAGGAATTACCCTAAACAATATAGCGCATATACACATTAAGCAAAGAAGGATAACAGAAAAATGGAAGGTAACAGGTTTGGATTTTCTAGCGCTGGAAGGAAGAAAGCAGCATCACTGATGGCCTCTGACCACCTGAAGAGAAAAACTGTTCACATATTTCAAGATATATTGACTGACCTGGGAAATCAGGACAGGAGTCATTCGTCATTTTTACAGTTCTATTACTAAAATCCCCAGAATTACCAGTCAGCTGCAACTTCCTCAGAACACCAAAAAAGGTATTCACCTACTTGTCCCTCCCCTTAGAAGAGAAGTGGAACAAGAAAATAATATTTCCTATGATGAACAGGCAATGAAAAGGAGAACTCTGTATTGTGCCGTGTTTGTTACATCAGCCTAACATTTCCTCAGTACTGCTGAAAAGGGTTCCCATCAATGAATTCAGGACCTACCTTTTGTTTCTCTCACATCCGCTGGATGCCTAAAAGGTTGCTAAGGGATGAATCTAAATCATGTTCAGGGAAAAGAGCAAGCACAAAGCTCCCACACCAAGGACTGAGAATGTCTTTCCAGTGCGTGTTCATTATCATATTAATGTCAATTTTGTTTTAATTACCTTTCTGGGAAAAAGAGAGCCATTAGGAAGGCAGATATTGTAACATACTCAAACTGCACCGTGTCACTTTTCTTTTCCAATGCTGGGGAGAAAGAGAACATTTTCTTAGACTGAATTTGGTTTAATAACATTTTCTTGTCTCTATTCATTTTCACAAGGTCAACAAGCTAGGTAAGTAGATAAAACATTCCCACCATAAGGAACTGGAAATTAATGGTTCAGACACCATATCTATCACACTCACTGTTCGTTTCCCAGCCACTCTGATAACTTCAAAGTATGATCAAGGCCACTTCTTTCACTTACACCATGACTGGAAAGTTCACGCCAATGTTCAGAAGCTCAGTTTTTAGCCCTGGGATATCCCCTCACACAAACAAGAGAAGTTGAATGTTGGTTTCAGAAATGACCAGTGACCCAAAGTCCTTGTTTGCATTGCTGTTCCAAAATGTAATGGGTCTTTTCTCCAGACCCTGCAAAAATCCTGCTTAAGTTAAGGAGGAGGTAATCTTTCTGCCCAATGCTCTGTGTCCAAGATATATTTGGAATTAAGGCTTCCTATGTGGCAGTGACAATATCTAAGATGCTAACACCAGCTGGTCTGGCCTACTGTCAATGCTGAGGTTTGCTAACTCAGTTATGCCACACAGAGGCAGCCTTTCTCCCAGTTTCAGAAGAAGGTACCAAGGTACAGAAGATGTGCATGTCTTGAAAAGCAAAGGATTTTTCCTCTCCTATGAAATGCAGCCTACACAAGCCTTTCCTTATTCAGAAACTCAGCTACAGTGGCTGCAACTTCTTAGCATAATTTTTCTGGAAGGCTAGAAAAGACACAGAGCACTGCAATTGTGTGTTGCATAGTTAGTTAGACTTAGCCTCTCTTCCCCACGTCATTGCAGAAAACAAATGGCAGAAGAGGTCATAGGGCAAGGGAAATCTGATAAAACATTTGAAGGTTTGCTCCATCTGAGCTAAGTTTACAGCTTATGTTGAAAATAAGCTGCTTCTTAGTGTTTCTGTGCCTCTACAATGCAGTGCTTACACTACACTACAAGAGAATACTGATTGCATAGCTTTCTGAAGGTTAATAATGACAGCAAATACAGGCAATTTCACCTGAAACTCTTTCACCCTCTCCTTTTCAATTAAAAAAAAAAAAACAAAACTAAACATCTAACCTCCCCAAACTTTCTGACTCTCACTTCCTTTGATAATAACAAGTCATATATTTGAAAACTTTTGTTCACTCCAATACTTCTGTTTACATTGGCTGCTGCATAGCATTGACTCCAGCATAGGAAATGTAAGATAACATCCAGACTGTCAGCATACTTTTCATACTGTCAGACCAGATCAGAGGAGCTTGCATCACACAAATTTGCTATTACACCTCAAATGTGGCATCTGCTACTGCAATCATCTAAGGAATTAGAAAGATAATTCTTCTGCTCATGCACAAATCCCCAGCAGACACAATGCTCAGCAGTGCCCTTCAGGGTTTGGCGAATGGATGCAGAATCATCCTATTGTAGCCTGCAAGCAGCAGCAGAATAGCCCTTGGGCCACGTATTTGCATGAAGGATGATGCTGAACCCTGCCACCCTCGCAGGAGCAAACAGCAGCTTTATGCTTCAGATAACATGATGCCTCTCATGACAGCCTGAGTAACACGATGCATCTGCCTCCTCCAAATGAATCCCTTCTGAGGTGCACCATATGCTCAGTCATCTCCAGAGTGTTTAAGATTATGTGCAAAACATGAAGAGACTACTTTGCACGAACACCCTCACGCAGCAATAACGCAAGGCCCAAGAGCAATCTGCTTTACTGACATGAAGAAGAACAACACGTCAGCCATTCGCACGTACATTGACACACACCATTACCGGTTCTTATGTTACTTATGACAGTTAAGCACAGCTGAAAATTGCCAACAAGGAACTTAAAATGACTGGAATTTGGGGAAAAGACTTTCACTGTAATTAAGACTTCGCTTAAAATCTCTGTCATGAAATATTTCAGTATTTTGAAGGAAGTCACAAATTTCACCATTTTTATAGTCTCTGGATAACAAATAAAACTCAGATAACTAAGGAACTTGTCCCAAAAATTATGTGTCTGGGGGTTTTTTTTGTCCCCAAAGCTACCTTTAAATGTTGTGTGGAACAGAAAAGAGAAAGATCTTAATTTGCTTCTGCTTTGGAAGCTAAAGCCTTAAGGTCATTGAAAGTCTACTGGAATCAGTGGTAAGTAAATCACCTTTATTTATATATTTATATATACACAGAATATACATATGTATATTTATATATGCAGAAGAAATCATTCCCATTTGGCTTCCTTGCAGCTAAAAATGGAAAAATTTGAAACCTTTCACTATAGTTGGAATGAAAAATCTTTCTGCATATGTTGCCAAATGTGAACAAAACCAAGGTCTCCCTCAAGCTCTATACCTACTTGTTAGCACATTGATAAACATGTCTCATTGGCAGACATGCTCTCTGAAGTTAAGGTTCCCTCTTTCTCCCATGTCCACCTTGTCAAGCACTTCTCCATATACTAACAGCTCAACAGGATTTATTTACAATATTATCAGAGTCCTTAAAACATCTCTTATGATCTTTTTCAAAGAAGCCAGAAGTCAAGGCATTGAATAACAAAAGATTGTTTTAAAAAAATAAAAATACATTAAAACCAAAACTTCCAAGCTGGATACAGCTGCTTGTGAGTCTGTTCATGCTTTCTGTGAAGGAAGAATATACAAGCGCCAGATTCTTTTGAGATAATTGGTCTAGTGTCTCTAGAGAAGAGGTATTTCCCTCTATGCCCTCCAACAGACCAAAGGACAAGGCTGTCAGCTCAGGGACAACATCTGAAGGATGTTGTTCCTCTTGGGCAGCTATACTCATCAAAGAGGGTGTGAGACATGTGCCTGGCAGGGATAGACTTTCCAACCTTTTGATCTCATGCCGTCTTTGAAGATCCTGACTACCATTAGCAGGAGCTTACTGAACACAACACATCTTCTCATGGTAAATCCCAGACATATAACGTAGATTCACAAGAACCTGGCCTGGGGAAAAAAAAAATCCTGCAGACAAAAAATGTGTCTGAGCAGGTGCAGTAGCTTCAGCAGCCAGAGTGCTAAAACTAATTTAAAGAAAAAGAAAGTAATCAATTAAGAAGAAATTAAGAACTTATGGATAACCACAGTCAAGTCCACCTCGACTCAGGACACTTCCTTCTAATCTGAACTGAAAACAAAGAAGGCTGACAAAAAAATACTCTTACTGAGTATTTACCCAGTAAGATTTTAATTATATATGGAATCTAGCAGAAAACCAGCCTACTTCAGGATTCTAGCTTCAAGGTTAACACACTTTCTTTTGTTCAACAAAATCAGTGCCCCAGGTTGTGTTCAACACAATAATATAAGTACAGACAGATAGGATTATCTGTATTGATCCTAACAGATGCCACAACGACTTATGGAATTTATTGTAACATTTATGGGAGAAAAGAATGAGCTGACAAAGAGACAATGGATGTTCAAAATACACTGAAAATCCAACTAGTCTTTGCAATTCAAATCTCTTAACTGGAGCTTTGAAAATACTGATGAAAATATTTACAGGTAGATTTACATCAAGAAATCCAATATAATCTAAGTCCGATGGCCTGAAATCTAAGACTGTAATAACTGTCTGGTCCCCAAACGGCCCCTCAGCAGCAAAAAGGCCAAAATGTTCATCTATATGCACAAAACATTTTTTTTGTTTCGTTTTGGCAATAGTTACAGATGTAAATATTATTCTATTCCTTTCCCATTCCTCTTCTCCTCCCTCCTCTAATAAAATGCTGTTTACCAAGTCAAATTAATTCAGGTTTTTAAACTGACAATTTAAATTAAATTGACATATAATTTGAATAATTACAAGCACTGAAAAGCATACAACACATCACAGTTACCTGCTTAGCAGTGACTCTTGCTTATCAAGTGTCCCATAGCACAGAAGCCGTGACAGTGAATACACTGAGTGCAACCAAGAAACATAATGTTTTTGAGCTGCACATATTTCTACTCAATTTCTAATCACAGTTCTGACAAATTTCGGTACTTCACAACATTTCTCTCTTTTTCTTAATCAGATTGTTAAAATCAGAATGCTTTATCTTTTCTGAAGCAGACTTCTCTTTTTACTTTGCCCTTAGCTTGAAGCTGAAGCAGTAAATACAGCTAGATCAGGTTTTTGGCTGTTCAAAAGTGCAGTTTGACTTGCAAATATCAGTAATACCATAAAAAGATTAACGGGACCATGGATAAGGGTTGAGTGAAATAAGATGCAAACCCTGAGTTGCTGAAGACTCACAATCTGCTTGAGTATGACTTCCTTACAAAATTTACTAGAGACACCGTATCCTGTGGCTATCAGTTTCCAAGTAATTTGCCTGATTTTCATAGAAATAGAAGTTTGAGCCTCAAATAACCTCATGATTTTTATCAGTGATACAAGTGATGATAAAGGGGAAAAAGATCAATTAAGCCATCAAAGTACCTCTGGTAAGAAACAAATTAACTTGTAAAGCCATATCTAATCAATAATTGCTTTCTTAAGGATACAAATCTAGCACAGTGTTAGTTTTTCAGGCTGTTAAGAGCTGTGGAATTTCTTGTGAAGATGCTTTTACGGTGGTTATGCCAAGGATTTATACCTCTGTTCTCAGGGCTATTTCCAGACCGTAAAAGGCACACCTCATATTCAGCAACCACGTGGCAGATGAGAACTTCAGAAAGGTGCTTGAACAGCTGAACCTCTCTGAGCAAGCTTTCGCCCACTTCTCAATAAAAAGGTGAAGGTTAGGTGCCCGGACTATTTGAAGTATCATCACCTACAAGTGGCACTCAGCCCTTATGGCTCCCAACTGGTAGGCCACATGCTAAAAGAACCGGAGTTTCTATTAGTTCATGGAGAAGGGCGGTGGACTTGTGCTGTCAGATGCCACAATAGGTACAAGGGATTCAGTTCAGTAGAACAGCCTAGTCTGGGCCCTCAAAGTCAACATGACAAGTTCTGTGAAAAATTCATCATCTATTCTGCTGATTATAGCAGAGGTCAATCACACATTCCATTTCTGAAGAGCTAGAGAGTTTTTAACCCAGGTCTTCTTTTACAACCACAGTACTGCACTTTACTGCTTTGTTTCTAATTTAATTGCCAGTATTACTCTTGACATGTTTGCTCTCTAGCCTATGTCTGTTTTAACAAGTTCTGCAGCCCAGTAGGGAGCAGCATCATAGAGCAAAGTAATGAGTGTTGAAGAGCCAGTGTCCACACTATGTACTTTTCAGGAGGTTTTATTTTGAACTATCCTAGCCTAATGTCCACTGGAGTTTTAGATGCTCTTCAGAAGTGAATCTTCCAGTCAATTTGCACCGAAAAGGAATTCAGCTAATTTACTCTGACATTGCTCCATGATGTGAATCACAGCATGGTAACTGTGGAGAATTGGGAGATTCACTTTCAAAGTGCACTTCCAATACATAGCAAAATACTTTTGTAGATGCAGATTTGTCATTTTTCAAAATGAAATTGTTTTCTCCAAACAGCATTCAGACCCACATGATACAAGATCTCCTTGACCACCTTGGCATCAAAAAGGCAACTCCAAAAGCTTTCTGCTATGCAACAGAAGATAAGCTCAGTCTGAAAACAAGCAGAGGACATTGGTCTTCCGCAATTACAGTTATGACATCAAGCAGAAAAAGAAAGCAAAGAGCATCAGTATGATCACTATTTCATTCTCTGACTGGAAACCTGGTATAAGATTAAAGTTCTCCATCTATTATTGTTGTGTATCTTAGTTCAAGGAAACCAGCACAGCTTCTAAGTGAAGGCCAGAATTTTCTCATGTGCAGTTTTGCAAAACTGTTGCTTTTCATTGACTGAATTTTGGGGCTTTTTTTTTGTCCTTGCAGTTAAATGGTGCAATTATCATAGTTTCTGAGATATATTACGGTGTTAGAAGTACAAAGTCTGACTGCTCATAGCCATACAAATGTCACATTTCATTTGTATAACTGCATTTATAAAATATGCTTTGAACATTAAAAACGAAGACCAGCCTACAATGATTATCAACTGAACTTCCAAGAGCTAATATGGTCCCTACAAGTTTTCCTTGAGCACTTCCCTTGAAAGTGATAGCACAGCCTCATCAACATTTTTAATTATCCCTCTTCTTCCTTTGAATGGATGAATTTGTCTTGGGATCCCCAGCCTTGAGCCAGGAAATTTACATGTCCCTTTTGAAAAATTTGAGAGCGTGCAAAGATTCTCATTGTAATAATGTGAATAGAGGTTAAATTCTTCGTGTCTAAACTCACCTATGCCTATCATAAGAAAATCACACTACCCAGATGTTGCAGCCACCAGCCTAGGTAGCAAGTAAATTTTGAGCAAAGATAGTTCTCGGACAGTTTTCTTCTCCCTTTTCTGGGAATGACTCTGTACCTGTTCAACAGCATTTTGTTTCTTGTCAAGCCCTTCTGTAGAAAGAGGCCCACCCATCCAAAGTAGAGACAGATTAAAAAGGCAGAGTCAGACTAAAAAAGCAAAGCAGCGGACAGACGACAGGCACAATTGGCAGTATGTGTAGTGAACAGGCATGACTGGTGACAAAACTACCCAGTAGGACAGAGAAATATCAACCATGATTTGCAAGAGCAGTTAGCAGCAGATAACACAGTTATGGAACTCAGCACTGAGTGCTAAAAATCTCCTAAGCAGTGGCAATATAGATATTTGAAGCTGAAAAAAGCTTCAGAGTTGCAGAAACAAACCATTACAAACCATTAAAAACCAACAAACCATTGTGAATCAAACAGGATCTGAACTCAAACATAGGGAATTCATGTTTTTGACCCAAACTTGTACTGAATTATTCCCTGTGCCCCACCTTTTCATCCAGAAGATACTTTATGGCTCATTAAACTTGCTGAGACCTGCTCAAGAAACACTGTCTATGAAGTATCCATATAACTCTTTTCTTCTCTACAAGGTTGCCTGGTCTTGATGTGAAACCTAATAAGCTTAAAATTCCTTTAGTCCCTCCTTCAGAATTGCTTTTTCTCAGTCACTTTGGACAGCACCATCCTTCTATCTTAAACATGGCTTCTTTTTCACTTCCAACCTGCTTTAGTTTTGTGGTCCTTTCCTGTATAATATTTCTAAAACCTCCACCTTCTTTTTAATTTGCAGAGAGCAAAAGCTGTAATTCAGCTTCCTTCTTCTTGTATCCCAGTAACTCCAAAAGCCTTCTTTCTAGCAAGGCCAAACCTTGCTTTGCTCACAGTGATCAGAAATGCCACTAACTCTTTTTGTTGGCCTACTGCGTTATCCAGACTGACACCATCTTTTCATCTTTTTGCAAGATCCTTCTCATTCTATCAAACGCCAGTCATTTGTGTTGTCTTCTTCAGTATCAAGAGGTAGAAGAAATGGTAGAGCAGGCAAAAGTAGTTTAAGTGGGAAGTTGTGTGTACAGGTTGGCAGGAATAAGATGTAAAAAAAAAAATAGATGAAAAATCTGAACTCATACCTCAGAGGCAGCTAAACAAAAGCAAGGGACTTGAGTTGCAGAAGCTCAGAAGAAAGGTTGATGTGATTCTTCTCTCTACTATAGGAGGAGGCAGCTGTCTTGAGGTACAGCCTTCTGGTTTGCCTTGCATCAGCCTTCTGGTTTGCCTTGCATCTGACTTCTCTGCAGCACGGTGATCCTACTTGAGCAATCCTTCTGAATATGTTTAATGAATTTGCTGAATGGTTGAATATTAGCTGACACCTTTAACTGTCAAACAGGATGTTCAAGTTTCAGCTTTAACTTCCAGCAGACTCCTGCACCCCCATTGCTTGGGATGGTCCCAAGCAAGTACCCTGGCAATTCTGGCTTTCCAGAGCTTGCTCATAAACACCTGTAGATATAGACCTTTTCCTTCTAATTCCCACTAAAAAGCCCCACAGTGCTAATCTCAGGTAGCTGTTATCAACAGTATCCCACCTGCAATGACAACCAGCTATTTTCCTTATTTTGTCTGTGCTCACCCACTCACCAGTGTCCATTCCCTGTCTGCTCTGCTTTTTATCATCACACATACTTCCCCAGGACAGAGGCTCTCACAGCAGGATCCCAATCCATGCTTAAGGTTCACAGATGTTATAATAATAGATAGCAATAATAACAAACATGTATTACTAGTGTATGAATCGGCCAGTGCATGTTCTCACAGTGATATTTTGCACTGAAAGGGAAAAGCTTATTGGAGTACATCCAGATTAACAGTGTCAAAAGCAAGCTAATGCTTATATGGGATCCAAAACCATAATATGTTTGACTTTGAAAAGGCTAAGTTCATCCTCTATGCATCAAAGCTTGCAGCAGACCCCACACTGTCCCTGGGAACACATTGTCAATTTGCTGTTCTGACAGCTGATCGTGAAGATGAGGAAATGATCCAGAAAAGTGGCATTGATTTTGAAGAGCAGAGAAATTTGCCAGTCACCGCTTGTTGCTAAGCTGCAAAAAAAAGCCTCCATCAGCTCTCAGCATGTCACTCACAAATACCAATGAGATGTGGTGTTTGCAGTGTTTGTGTAAAGCCCAGGGAATGATTTAGACTGCATCGTTCCACTTAGAGCAATTTGGATGAGACCTTAAATACCAGGAACCTCTTTGCTTGGTTTCACAAAATGAGCTGTGTGATCTTTTTCTTTGCGCAATTTGTGCTTTGCATCTGTGGACTGTAATCCATTTATATGAACGCAGGAAAGATGTTTTAGAGAAAGGGAAAACTATATGACTTGAACAACATACATATTTGCAACATACACTGCAAAGCAGGTGTTTTTCAGATCCTCTTCTTACAAATGACGTGTCCTTTAGAGCATTAAATCTCTACTCCCCCAGCCTGGAATTTGTTAACAAGAGCTGGACAGTAAGATGCAGCCAGAATAAAAAAAAAAATATGGCAAGCTTGTATAAGAAAATGGACTAAATGATCTGTTCTTTCCTCCTTGCTCTAAATATTATGCATCTGTAAAAAAATCCAACTGATGTCTTTTCTCCATGCTCTATATGTCCCTAGAAAATGTGATGCTAGGTGCGCTCGCCACAAACTTCAACACAGAAAATTTCCACTTGCTTTGTACCCAGGGGAAGGAAAGAACTGGCTCCCTCATCGATACAAAAATGTTAACCCTTTCACAGAAGAACCATTGGATAATACATGGTAGCAGAGGAGGAGGGTTCAGAGCAAATGGTGCCCAGGTCCTGTAGAGGCCATGTATTTACCCAGCTCTGCAGACAGAGACGAAGGTCAACAAGTCCTCTACTGATAAAGAACAAGCATGTAAACCCACAGATGGCAGCTGTTTCTTTTGAGACAGACTTCATGCAAACATGGTGCTGTGTTATTATATATAAGAATTATGTGTCATGGCTAATGGCTTGCAAAAGCAATTTAAAACATTAAGCTCAGAGCACCGACATAAAGGCTTCCCTGCACCCCTTTCGTCTTTTCCCTTCTGCACACCTCTCACCCCTAGGTTTACACACAGCATTTTTTCGCAAATATCAACAACATTTGTAAACAAAGTAGAGAGTGGAAAAATGAAGTACAAAACTGTCAAGTGATTCATTCATTCCTGAAACGTGTCAGAGGCTGTGCAGACTATGAGATGACAAAACATTTTCATGTGCCCTAACTTCCAGTCAAGAACCCTTTCCTTCCTACTTTCATTTTAAGGTCTCGTTTTCCTACTTCGTTTCCAATGCTGCCAGATTTGGGGGACATAGTTAAAAACACCCAGCTCTCAGATCTAATAACAATAGTTTCATGTCTAAATGTCCCTTTTAACAAATAGGGATTTATATTGTATGCCAAGAGTCTCTTTTTAAAATTATATAAAGGAAGAGGACACAGACCCACACAAACACTATAGATATAATTTGATCCTTAGCCAGTCTAGATCCCCACTTCAAAGAGAAACAATAACTCAAAAAAACCCCCTAAATACAGCACTTCAGCTTGATAAAAATAAGGAAGTTCAAGTTCTGAAGGCAGAATTATAACAGCATGGAAGATAAAAGATTTTTTTTTCCTCATAAGCGGATAAAAACAAGCCAACTAAAGAAAGAGGATGACAGGCCCAGAGCAAATATCATGCATTATCAACAGAGCTTTAAAATCCTCTCTTCCTTTCCTCCCAGGCAGCCTGTGCATCTGCATAAGGCATTTTGCCATACATCTGAGTTATAAGCAAATACTAATGGCAAAGTTTTTCACAGAAGGGCACTGGATGGGGTCCAGAAAGAAATGCCCCACTCCCATCACCTGCTTTTCTCCTCCAGCCAAAACGGGATGGACTTGTCCTTAGCTGCCTTTCCATGTTCCCTCCTGTCTCTTAGAATCATAGAATTGTTTAGGTTGGAAAAGACCTTTAAGATCATCAAGTCCAACCATTAAACTAACCCTACCATGCCACCACTAAACCCTGTCCCTAAGCACTTCATCTGCTTGGCTTTTAAATCCCTCCAGGGATGGGGTCTCGACCACTTTCCTGGGCAGTCCCTTCCAGTGCCTGACAACCCTTTCTGTGAAGAATTTTTTCCTCATGTGCAACCTAAACCTCCTCTGGAACAACTTGAGGCCATTTCCCCTTGTCCTATTGCCTGTTACCAGGGAGAAGAGGCTGACCCACACCTCGCTACAGCCTCCTCTCAGGCAGTTGTAGAGGGCGATCAGGTCTCCCCTCAGCCTCCTCTTCTCCAGACTAAACAACCCCAGTTCCCTCAGCCGCTCCTCATCCTTCATGTCACTTGTACAGCTCCAGTTCAGGGACAGAGCAGGAAGGAGAGGTGATGAAGCAAGTCAAAGTGATCAGTCAAGCTCATTGATAAAAGTTGTGTGAATCAAGAGCAAAAGCTTTTGTTTTGCTTGAAACCAGGAATGGAAGAGGGACTGAACTCTCACCCCTTGTTTTAATTGCTGCTCAGAGAGCCAGAAATGTCCACACATCAATGGAGTTAAAAGATTGTAAGAACCAGATGTTGTGATATTTCTGGATGCAATCATGGATCAGGCCACAGTGCTTAATAGCTCCTATACAAAGCTAATTTTTAAGGGAACAGAATGCACACCATGCACATGTTTACTGGATTTTTGTCAAGTCCTTTGCAGTACAGAAAACAGAAAAGAGCCTTTCTAAAATTGGTTTGGCCGGTTTGGTTTTTTTTGGTTTAAATCCTCTTATTAAAATTTGTACAGAATTACATTCTTACTGCAGAATTATACCAAAAAGCCTGCAAAGGAAATAATTCAGCTATAAAGGAGGTTGATTTCTTAGTTTTGTTCAGTGATTAGCTTTATTTTTCATAGAGGTTACTACCACCTTATTTTCTCTTACTCACTCTGAATTTTTCAAGATTTTTTCATGTGGGGATAACATTTCTTCTGGTTTTTTTGCTTTCCTTCTTCGAGATGAATGTGGCATAAAGGACGTAAAGTCTCCCTCATTTCATTCATGAGGAATCACAGCAAATTCACCTGTGGGATCCATCAGTAACTTTCTTGGAAATGCAGAAGGTATATTGCTACATGGAGACAGAGGCACTAGGAGCAGTTTTGCATGTGATTTTTGTTTCCTGCACATTCTATAGCACAATTTCACCTTGGGCCCTCAAGGAGATGCAAGATGAGGGATAACACCCTGACTTTAGTAAGGTGAATCAGACACTTAGATCTCCGGGTGTTACTTGCTTAGCAGCTTGCAAGTTTGGAAGAAGAGAAGGAAGCAGAGTGAAAGAAGAGTTTGCCCACAGACGGAACCGGTTCTTGACGGCCCAGGATACACTGAACATTGCTGTGCAAAATCACTCTTCTGGAGAAGTCTTTATCCCTTATCATGTCTTGAACCACTCAGAAATGTAATGTTTTCTAAATAACCTGCTTTATTTATCTAGCTACCTGTTACTCAGTCGAGCAGCAAACACCCGCAAAAGTCCAATGTTCAACAGCGTAGCTATCCAAACCTTAGATTCTTGTCCTCCAAGATCTCATACTTCCAGAAGATAAACTTTTCAGCTTGAAGTTTCACTGTGTCCTTTTTCTCTTTTTCCCCCCACATGCTAATTTAGTAAAATCCCTTTAGACATCCATCCAGCAGATGAAGACTTGGTTTTCACATGTTATATCAGAGAGCACACACTTAACTAGCAGAGCCCGTCAGAAACTGAGGAGCTGACTACAGACTCCTGCCTGCAGGTGATCAAACTGAATGGAAGTTAATGGCTTTAAAATGTCAGTCATTGAGCTATTAGAATCCAAACTGTTTAGCAGAAATTAATGAACCAGGGTCTAATTTGACATTGATAGAACTATCAAAAGTTGTGACCATGGTATTTTAGTTGTATCCTGGACAAAGAAAAAAAACCATATAGCCTCTAACAAGATTCTGTTGGTTTAATACAACTATTTATTCATTAAATGACGTGCTAGCTGATTTAAGAGTAGGTTGGTTTGCAAGCAAATTTAAGATCAGTCTTGGCCATTATAAAATGTACAAGGAGAGGCAGTTGATAGAAAACCTACTCAGCTGTTTATTGTCAGGCACTTTCGTGCCTGCATTTAAAAGCTAAATACCTTGCATAGTCAAGGGAATGAGGTAGCCATCTCCAAAGATAAATGTAAAACATTGCCCCTACCTAATTTATATAACATGACAGCAACCTTGACCTAACCTTACCTTATAGTTAACTGCCATCAAAACGTTCCCCACTACCCTACTCTTTGCCTTTCTCCCAAATATATGGTCTATGCCCCACCTTGGTATCAGCCTCATTAGTGGTAACACTCTCTGCTATGCTGAAATGAAAACTAACCACTCATTAAAAATTTTCACTAAAACTTAAAAAAAAAATAAAATTCAATCCTTTCATCCAAGAAGTAGTTTTCTGATGATTCAGGGTTAAATGATCTAATGGATGAGTTGGACTAGAGGTAGCAGAAGATAAGTGTGGGAGTAGGGTTGGTGCAGCTGGGAAGACTTTCCTGTCTATTGGTACTGAGCTGTTATGCCAGCTACACTGTGCTGTTTGAATGCAGAATATAATTACTGGTGGTTGAAGAGGACTTAAGGGGTCTCTAACACCCTTCGACACCTACCCATGCATCCTATATTATAGTGACAGTGGTGTAGTACATAGCCCTCAGCAATTTAGGTCAAAGCTGCTATGAAATGCACATCTTTCTCTTCATTGAGAAGCATCAGTGCGAGAGATATGAAGGCATGAAATCCCATAAAGATCCCAAAGCTGCCCTAGGGGAAGCTAAAGATCAGATTGTAAGCACCTCAGTCAGCACAAAGAGGGCAAACAAAACACTTGCTCCTGAGATAGAGATTATATATGCAGCTTCTGTGCCCATGGGCTCATGTTGAAAAACATGAGTGAATACCAGAACCTGCCCCAAACAGGGGAAGTTAGCAATAAAGGACGTGAAATCTGTATCTACATGATAAATAAATAATGCAAAGGATTCCTTAGCCCTGCATCTCCTGTGCTTTCAGGTTTCACATTAGCTTTGGCTAATAACATTTGTAGCTTTCCCATGCACCAGTGCTCCAAGGCTGCCTTCGCAGACATGTCATATGGCTCTCAAACATGTTGTGACTGGAAAGATCTTTATTTTGGCAGGATGGACCAAGGGAGGGAAGAGGATGTTGCTGAAAAACGAAATCCAAAACATGCTCCTGTCAATATGCTAATTAACAATTGGCAAGAATATGCTAAATACTACAAAACTTTAATTTTAACAAGATGTTCTTCATTAACCAGGCTAATCAAACATGATCAGCCTGACAAGAGAAAGCACAGACGACCAAAGCGACACAGCTGTCTTCCACTACTCCCTGTGATTTGCCAAGGCAATGCCAATTTTCTGCCCCTGGGGATGATGCATTCTCCTCTCCTTGTTGTATGTTAGATAGTGGGGAAGGTGGTTACAGGAAAATGGGTGACTAAACAAGGGAGATACAAAGCACAGACCTACACAGATTTAGTGGGGAATTTAGTACTTACAAAGAGATTCCTGTGAAAAGAAGCAGAAAAAAATATTATTTGTGTCAGTGTGCACATATCTTTGTAAAATCTCACACAAAACCAGAGTTTTACCCCATTTTGGCTAATTTGAAAAAGGAAAGGAAAAAACCCTCTCGCTCTAAACCAGAAAATCCTTCTGGTTTAAATTCAATGCAAATTATTCTTTAGGTTTCCAGCCCTTTCAGTTTTTTAAGGTCTTTAAACAATACAAGAAAAGTAACAAAGGATTTGTTCCATCCAAACGTTTTGATTAAAATATTTCTAATGCCTTTGTAGTTTGAGTTATGAGACTTCAAATGCAATGCAAAGAGGTCTGTGAAACTGAGGTGGATTACAGCTTTTGCTTGATTGACTGAGAGCTAAAGACAAAAAATGACCAAGACAGAAACACGTGGGGATCATGTGCTTGTAGCAAGGAGACTGACCCTGCATATCTGCTAAGTCACTGAAAATTTACAGCAGAAAGAAGGCCTTAAAAGAATTTATAATTAAGGATTTCATGAGAAGTCTACTGCAGTCAATGAAAAAAATTATTACTACAGTATTCAATGAAATCACCTTGTATAGAGGTCTGAGAGGCAAAGTCGTAACCAAAGATGGATTTATCTAACCTAAATTTGGCCTTGTGAAAATTAGGACCATGATCTAAGTAAGTCATGTGGTGTTCCGTGTGTTCACTGGAGAAAGACTTGTGATTTACCCAGCCTGTTTAAGACAGATGTTTTAAGATATGAGCCTCCACCTAAAGCCAAGCCTCTCACTCTATGTTATGGGGCATCTGGAGAGCTAGCTTAAATCAGACATTTAATTTTCACATGATCGACCATAGTTGCCATGAATCTCATACGAAACTTCTCAATGTCCCATGGATTTTATTATGATAGTGCCACATCAGTGTAACTCCATAAACTACAGAGGAACAACACAGGTGCTGGGCCATCTTGTCTAGACTGTGCTCTTACCTAGAAAGGTTGGACTAGATGATCCTTAAGGGCCCTTCCAACCTGGGATTCTATGATTCTATGACTACTTAGCATTTGAAAAGCCTTAAAGGAAATTGCCTTCTCTCCTCCTATTGCTCTTTTCCTTAGTAATTTCCTCTTTTTCTGTCTGTTTAAGGTCCTTCTTTAGTCTGTTCCCATGCAAATCAGAGAACAGGTAAAACAGAGCTTTGTATCTATGCTGAATGCAGACATCAGGTTCAGATCTTCTAGGCTTATTTGTAGTCCAAAGGTAGCTTGTATTTACATTTGAGCAACTCAACAGAATTAACATTATATCCAGCTGTCTTTTCTCAAACCTTTACAGAAAATTTTTGTCAGTGCCCAGTTTCTTACTGTTATTATCATGAGATCACAGGATAGTTCAGATTGGAAGGGATGTTAGGAGGGCTCCATTCCAACCTCTTGGTCAAAGCAAGGTCAGACCTGAGGTCAGAACAAGTTGCTCAGGGTTTCATCCACTTGGGTCTTGAAAACCTCCAAAGACACAAACTGCACAGCATGAGACTGCACAACCTCTCTGGGCAGCCTTTTTTACTGCTTTACTGTCCTCATGGGTAAAAAGCTTCTCTTTATACCCAGACAGAACCTTTCTTGCATTAACTCATGTCCGTTTTCTCTCATCCTCCAACCAGCACCACTGTTCTTATTCTCAATATTTATTTCTGAATAGTCCTGTATTTCACTTAGAATTTCTGGTATCAAAGAACACAGAGGCTCAAGCCAGAGCTGCACTGAAAATAAACCTATGTCTGCACCAAGTGAAAAAAATACATAACGAGCCAGGACTCTTCAAAACTCAGTCATAAATCAGCAGCAAACTTTATGCTGGATCTCAGTTTCTAACTTCAAGTTAGGAAAGAAATCCTTCCCTTAAGATTCTGTCTCTGAGGTTATCAAGAAGTGCAACTGAGATGTGTGAAGGTCACAGATAGGAAGAGTAATAATAGCAAGGAAAATGTAGCATATAAGATAGAAATCCAAATAAGTAACAAGTTCCCCATTGAGCTTACACAGTGCAATTCACTCTTACATTGCTTGTCTTGGTAGTTGAGATAGATAGCCAGATTAAAGCTAGTAGAGATACGGCTTCACATCTTTCACTTATAAAATACAACACATACAAAATTTACAGTATGCCTAAGGGGATCGATCTCCTCTCCTATCATGGAATTGTTGACGTATGTTGGAAACTTTTCACACATCAGAGTTCTACTTCCTAAACCGTACTATATGGTGACTGATTTCTCTGTCCATGCACCAGTTTGCCAAGCCTATAAGAGGAGAAAGCAGACAAATAACACTAACCTACTGTCCGGCATGTAAACACCAAACCAACCTTTTTTGATGCTTTAAACTATACTATGATAGACTGTTAACAGAAATGAAAGCATGGATTCCCATCTGGTGTCTTTGTGAAGGGGTTGGTCATAGCCAGAGGGGGACAGAGTAGGCATCTGAGGACAACTCAAACAACTGAGGACAACAGATTACCTGTTCCAGGTAAGTCTACAGCTTTGGCCAACATTTTACATCATCCAACCCTATTTTGAGGGTTATTACACCTCCCTGTTTTCCAGGAGCCTTGTGATCTTAGAGTGGCCTCAGTGGGAATTCATGGCCATGGAGGCCTCTAGTGCTTCCCAAGCATCTGGCAAGAAGCATCTTCTCTTTATGCAGTGCTTTGAAGTCTTGTTCCAGAAACACCCAGCATTTGAACCAGGCAGATACAAGTGAATGTTCTTCCAATGGAGGTTTCATCAGGATGATTTTACAGAGCTCAGCTGGAGGAGAATAAGTAGACAATAATCCTTAATTTATGAATTTTCTCTCATAGCAAAGTGACTCCCTATTCAAGACCAGTTTTCATATATTTTTTTTTTAAATCCATGACTTCAAAACTGGTAGCAATTTTATTTGCTGTTCTAAGCAAGTATCCCTTAAATAATCAAGACATTTGCACATTTAGAATGAATGACAGGCTTTTAAAAAAGGAACAGGGAGCTTTAGAAATTCTTGATTACAGTGTGCTCAGTATCAGCTTTATTCTCTTGGCTTTGTCTCTGTCCCATTCCGCCACAAGTGAGCAACATCCATTATTAATACATCTCTTTGGAGACAGTGCCTGTGCGTGTGTGTTCTCCATTTGATTAACCATCTGGAAAATGACAGTTTCCTGACAGCTTTAAAACATTTTCCTTTAAGCTCAGGCATTGTTCACAAGCAGAGAACACATTTGACATGATGGGTGTTTTAGTAGAGGGCTTTTTAGCACGTGGCAAAAAACCCCATGCACAGTGACTAAAAAAACTCAAAACCCCCAGAAACTCACAGAAAACCTCCCAACAGACCCACAAAGGGATGACTTCCAGCCACACTATACTTGTTAACACAAGTAGTTCTACCTTGATTTCATCTGATTGCAAGCTCAAATCAGTCCATACCTTAACAGAACAGAAGCATTAGAATTAAGATAAAATGTGGGATAAAAGCCCTGGAATTGGTCTTATGGAAATCTACCTAAACAGTCATTTCTGGGGCGGAGGGAAGTGAGGTAGTAGGAGTATGTTTCTGTCATATACCAGTTAATACATGTATAGCTTCCAGTTAATCCTATGATTTATCCAAGAGAAAGTCTTATCTACAGATACTTGCTTAGACGATAACAGTTTTAGCCAAAGTATGAAAGAGTCCAAACTGAGAAGGGAATGAAATTGCATATTACAGCTTCATGTAGGAAGCAGAGACACCCCACCGTGTTCTTTTATTGGGAAGTGACAAGAATGTGGAATTATGGGTGATTTGAGAAAAAGAAATTTAGAGTGCGTTGATCTTTGAATAAAAAAAATAATTTTGTGGTTTTGCACAAAAATATAAGATAAGCTGAAAATTGAGCAAGGGAAAAAAAATCCTGGAATTTTTCATGATATTAAGCTATGATGTAAGTAGAGTTATTGAATTATTTTCTATTTAATATGCAGTTTATCTCATGTACAATGTGTACACATTACTTAAAACACATGACATCTCTGAAATCCAGGCTCTGACAGCAGTCATCATATTTTCATAATTTTTTTGAAAAAACCTTCAGATTTCAGTATTATTTATATACTATTAAAATACTTTCCTGTTTACTGCTAAGTATAAAGTTAAGTAAACTAAGAAAAGCAAACTGAAAAGTAAACCACTTGAGCTTCTATTCATCTCATCTCTCCTAAAGAACCAGCTGGTAACAAGGCAAGCATTCTCCTCTAAAACCAGTGTAAAGGAGAAAGAGGGAAAGAAAGAGATAGATAGATAGATAGGCATGGGTTTTTTTCCCCTTTGTCTATAATAGAAGGACAATTTGATGACGACGATTCTAACTTAGGCTTCAGCTGAATGCCTCGAGTTTGATAGGGTATATCTAAAATTAGGTACTTATGTCCAAATGGGGAAAAAGACACAGCAGATGGAGAACAAAATGAGTGGCTGTTTTGGCAAGACATTTGTGTCGTGCTTCATGGAGAAGCATATTTTAAGAAGGGACAAAAATGTCCACACCAAGAATTTCAGGCATGTGTAAGAGACTATGTGTGAGACTGCATAGAGCCAAAGATGAGATAAGAGGCAGACACAGCAAGGATCACACAGTGCTTGCATGGAGAGTATCCTACTTCTGAAAATGCTAACAGAAATATAATGCAGCAGTGATTAGGAGCACTCAGAAGTGAAAACATGTTAACATGTGTTCCTTTTTATTTTGTCATTGTCTATAAAGATATGCAAGAACTAATTTTCAGTAACTGACCATGCTTGCATTATTGGTAAAAACCTAAAAGGTTTGAGATGTTCTTTGAGAGCAAGATTTTATTAGGAGTCTAAAGATCAATGCTTGGAGCTGTTCTAAAATGTGGTAAATTAGCATTTTTAGGAAGTCTATAACACCAACATAATAAGCACACTACATCAAGACTTATTTTGAACATGCCTTTGGTCTAGCACAGGTAAGATAGCACTGTCTTACATCCCCTGTGCTAATGATGAGTTTTAATGAGCCCACCTCAGCAGCACACTCAGCCTGGTTTGGTGTGTTTTGTTATGTCCGGATTGTGAAGGTTTCATGTGTCTATCACCACGTCTGCTGCATTTAGTGTAAGGATAGCTAATTTGTAAAAGAGATCTGGTTAATGGTTATTCAGCATAAGAGGGGAAGGGAAGAGACAGGAAAAGCAGTACAGCACACAGATACACAAACTGTCAGAGTAGACAGCTGAGACAATAATAAAGCCCAGAAAGATGAATTCGCTGATTGATGAGTCATGGAAGGAATCACTTACACATAACTTCGGAGAAGTTTAGCCAGAAATTAGTTACTGATAAGACCAGGGAAACAAGACTCTCATGGATCTCATGGGAAAGAGCAAAGTTACTATGTGATATCTGAGGAAGTTTGCGGGATTGTGTATAACTTAATATGCAAGCATGGGCAAAATTTATGTCATGTTCAGGGGAAGGGACAAAGGCTGGGAAAGGAAGGGAGATGTGCTGGATCAGGGAGAAATGAGAATGGGAAAATGGGGGTGGGTGGATTAAAGGAGTCAGTTGCATGCAAACAAGCTGCTGGTCAGTACACTTGTCTTGCCATGCCCTATGCGTGATCACCAAAACCCATTCTATTTCCTTAAACTGTTTTCCTAACTATTTCTCTGTGACAGAAGATATTACCCTGTATCTTAAAGACCACATGAGTCAACTTCCCTTAATAGTTGTCATGCATCCTCAGTCTTGCAGTTCTGTTGTTTTGGTGGTTTTTTTGGTTTTTTTTTACATTAATATAACCAGTAGACATGGGAGTGCAGGCATCACCATGCAGGTAGCAAGGACAATCAGGGAACAAGAATGCTAGAGTGAAACCTCCCAGTGAGTGGTGCAATAGCCAAAGGTAAACACTTTGATGAACCGGCTATTAGTGATGCAGAAAAGAAATAACTGTTTCACAGTTTTAAGACACATTTTAGACTTAGACAAGGTGGACTCAAGTCTTGAAATCCATTGCATTCATGTGGGTTTATATACCAACCCCTCCAAATCAAAGTTGAATATTTTTTATTTAATCACTGTCCTAAAATGCTCAGATATGTACCTGCTATTTTGGTTCTTACTTATTCACTAAAACATTGTTGACTTTGGGACTTAGATACTCTCTCTTGTATTTACTCTGCTAAACCAAGGTGAAGAGCTCACATCTTCCATTTCCCAGTAAAACTCTGGTATGTTTTTTGGGGGATATGCTGTCTCATAGTGTATGTCTAGGTCATAACCTTCTCTGTGAAGCTCTAACTTGGCTGCAACTTTTAGACGTTGTTCTAACTGAAAAGAATCCTTTGCAATTCCTCATCATTTTGGAGATTCAAATTGGCATATTTCTGAAAGCAAAGTTTTCTTGTCTAAATGTATCCACACACATTTGGTTTGGATTTCCAACCAAAAATGGAGTAGTAACAGCTTATTTCACAGTATTTTAGCACTTCTATTTAAGCCCAGTCTGAGGTAAACAGAAAATTATGGTGTAGCATCAGTAACACCGGTAAGCAGGAGATAGCAAGGCAACATAGACACTGGTTTGCTTGAAAAAAAATGTTTATTCAAGATATATTCCAAAGGGAAAGAGAAGGGAAACAAACTAAAGAGAAAAAGGGAATAGAACATTTTATTTAGCAGCCTAAATCTAGGTAGTAGTTTAAAGTTTAAAATTGACTAGGCAACTCACTTTTTAGTCTGTAAAAAGTAAAAAAGAGATATATCTTGAACTGCTATTGTAAGTCAGAATCTTTACATGCTACTAAGAGGCCGCATATTTTTTCTATTTATTTCTGTACGATTCACTTTATACTTTTATACCATGGTAGAAAACTGACTCAGGCACTTAATCTAAAGAACTCCACTTTTTCAAGATAAATCTCTTCCACTTGAGCAGATGTAACAGCCCATTTCTTAGTTCTCATCAGTAATAGCAGCTGTTCTTTTTCTTCCAGAAAAGGAAAATGGGAAAGAATATCTGTCCTGAGAGATGAGGAAATATATATTGGCAATATATATATATAAAATGGGCAATTTTGACCCCTTCAAGTCAGGAAGTGTTGAGGCCATGTATTAGAGGCTGCTTTCTAATTACCAAACACTTGGTGTTGATGGCCTATCCAACCCTGAATCAGCTGTGAACTATAAGAGTACTCTTTTTCTGTATTGTAATATATATTTTGAGCAACAAATGATGTTGGGTACTTGGAAATTTCAGGCTACATTGCCCCAAGGCATAGCTAACACATGTCAAAAAAACCCCAACAAAATTCTACAGATATGTGTTTATGGAGAAGAGGGGCACTTCTCTCAAATTATCATTATGTGGAGACGTACAGAAATGAAAGAAAAAGGGAGTGAGGTTATGAAATTTTCTTCTCCAGTCAGAACACAGCCTTGGGCTAAAACTTATGCAGAGTCCCTACCCAGCAAGCCACCTCATTGTTGGCACGGCTTTAGCAAATGAATATTACTGCTGGTGACTGGTTAAGTCACCTGGTGAAACATGTGTCGCTGATGAAGTAGTCCATCCAGAGCTCACACTTCATGCAACTTTTAATCACCCCCTCTTCACAGATAAGTATGTATACAACATTCCTATATTCTGACTCTCAGCTAAGGGCTGGGGAGGCCAGAACATCTGAGACTGCATCTGCATCCAGCACAACTGAGTAGATCAAACATCATCTGTCCAGATCATCCAAAGCGCCATTCAGTGCATGGTTACTCTGGATTGGAGGGATTCCAATTGTCCATCGCTAATCATTATGATTCTTAATTAATTATGATGCCTTAGTAATATCTATATGAATTTTACACAGCATTGTAAGTGGTCAAAAGGCATGGGTTTACTTTGTAACTGTGTAGACACTCAGCTGAGGCAGCTACTAATAGGATACTCATAGTGTTACAGTCCACAGAGAGGGAAACACAACTGCAGAGATGCTTCAGTTTACCTTAAGGTCTTAGGTCTACACTGGGAATTAATCTGAACTATAATTCTCCTAGCCTTGGGTTTCAGCTGCAGATTTTCACTCCATATCAATCAATGTAATGAGAAATCTCTGTTCCTTTTAATTCTCCTGGGTAAATGCTGCCTCAGAAGGAAGCTTTTACTTTCAGAAATAATCTTTTTGAACGCTCCAGTTATATAGCGTATAAGGTGGACATTAGGCAGTGTTTAATAAAAAAGTCAAATTACTGGCAAGGTATCGAGGCAGCACTTTTTTTTTTGCTAAAAACAACTTTGGCAAATGCTTTAAAATTGTTCCTTTCATTCAGGTGCAGCCTTCTCAGGGAAAAGTTGACAACAGACCTGGCCATACAACAGCAGAAATCTCCCAACAGATCTTCAATTCAGCACTCAGCTGAAGGGTACATATTTTCTATTATCCACGGCTCCGGGATTCCGTTCTAACTCAACGCTATTGATGTTCTCAGCCAAGCTGAGTAATTGCTCCTGAATTCACGGGGGTCCTCACTTCTCAGGTTGTCTCTATTCACTAGGCTCAGTTTAGCAGCTGGGGTCAAGCAGTTTCTGCAGGCAAAAGATAGGTGAGGTGAGGGCGCATGCATTTTCTGTTTGTCATGGGGAGTTGCTGCTTTTACTTTCCAATCATTTTTTCTACTCCTTGCCCTTTCTGAATCTTCACATAGTTTTGTCAAGGACTGAATTTCAATCTACCTCTCAAATTGAATAAAGATTGTTATATATAACAACCTAACTGCCATCCCTGTTCAGCTGCCTGTGACAGCCTGCGCTGTGGCTCAATGGTGAAGATTATAAGAAAGTTATTGTGTGTTTGCATAAAATATATAATTACCACAATGCAGTTAATAAGCTGGATATATACACCACATAAACACCAGGCCTACAACACTTACATCAGGAGCTGCTTACAGTTCTATTGCTTTAAATAAATTATGAAATTGTTTACTAGACGGCAGGTGGAAAAGAGAAATAGGGGTTTCTCAAAATGCTTTCTCTCTTTCGTGTTGAAACCAGCCCTATATGACTCCATGATTCCCTTTCCAGCGCATTTTATTCATCACTTAGAAACACTTAGAAAGTCTTATTTCTCCTCCTTGGATTTTCTTTTTGCCTTGTACTTTCTTGTGAGAAGGAGGCAAGAAAATGTGGCAGCAGGTCTTGTTCTGATGTCATTTCCCTCCATGTCAACTCAGACCTTCATGCATATTGTCCATACTGTCTAGAGGACTCAGCCCATTCCGGGTCTCATTGTTATGAACACAGTATTCACCAGGACAGAGGTAAGAGTTATACACTCTTAACCCTCTGAAACTACATTCTGAGTTGGTAAATGTTGTCTAAACTACCTAATATTTTAATTGTTCATACTTCATTTAAAGGTTTCTAGTCCAGAAAGTTTATAAAAGGGAGATAAAAGGCAGACTCTGGGTACTGGGAAGATAACAGGCATTCAGAAAATTGCAAGAGACTCACTCATTTGCTGAACTGTTCTTCAATTTTTACTTCTGTTGTTTTGCCTTGTTATCTATTTTAGTGCTTGGGGCTCACTGAGACCTTTTTTCAACTTTTAAATGATCAGATTTAGTTACTTCACTGGGGGAGATTTGATCCTAAAACTGCAAAATTACAAGGTTGTTCTTTTGCAAGTGCTTACCCTAGGGTTTGATTCACCCCATTCAGCTCATTCTCACTCACTTAACAAATGTTTTAATGAAGTAGTTGCAGGAAAAACGGCTTATGTAACAAATTATATTACTGATCTTATCATTGCTTCAGAAAAGTTAGGTTGCAGCAACCATCTGGGAAATAAAAGCCTGAATCATCTGCCATACATACAGATATATATAAATATACATGTGTGCACATTTGACTCTTACATGAATCACATACAAAACTCTACTAAAATGCAATGCCAGCTGAAATCTTTTTTCAAAGCTGTTATTACTGAATGAAAGTTATACCCTTTAATGAATGATGCATTTGAGCCATTATAGATATGCAAAGACATCTTGTTTCCACTGTAGAGAATCATTCAGCACTCAACAAAGCTTTAATTACACATCTCTTGTGCTACTTCAACATGTGACTCAGTGTAGGTGTCATCAGGGCCAGTGAAATGGAAAATGGGGGAAAAAGTATTGCGCTGATGAAGGAACAGATTCATGCCCATTCGCCATTGTATGTGGTAAGGACTAGCTATGCCATTCTGCTTTGGAGGGTGGGATACACCAAAAGGTGACAGATACAACTTCGGCATCCACCATGGTAAAATAAACCATTTCCTAGGACTCTGAGGCCAGTTCTTCTCTCCCAAATGAAAATGAGATGTAAACAAGTGTTCAACATAGAAAAGCCTTGGCTTAATCACAACTGGACTGAAGTCAAGGAGGCTCCTTTTGGAGTAAAGTACTCTGTAAGTCAGGCTGTGATCATGCTGTCCTTCCTGCAAGATCTGTGCACTACCAGGTTGCCCATCAAACACGTTTAATAAGATCTGAGTGTGAGTACACACGTACATTTCCTTCAAATTAATCAAAAAACCCTCCCATGATTTAGTAGTTATAGCAACTACTGTCTTAAAAACAAAATTATATCTTCTGAACTGCACAAATGATACTTGGTTTGACCTCAAGACTGTCAGGACATGTTGCCCTGTCATTTTCCTTGTTCTGTTTTTGGAACAAAACTGAAGTGAGTCTATATGAGTTTGCGCTTTTTGCTTTGTGAGGTTATGGCTGTTTTTATCTGCTACTGAGCTGCCTCTCATCTGACTTCTTGGTAAATAGAACCATGGCATAAGGGTGTAAGTGTTACAGTACCATTTGTATTACAAACCTTATACATCGTTATCCTACTCTGATTTGGTTGGTAATAAATTAAACTGATTTCACCAACTTGAGTCTGTTTTGCCCGTGATGGTAACTGGCAAATGATCTCTCCTCGTCATTATCTCGACCCACGAGCCTTTCATTATATTTTCTCCCTGCCTGTCCTGCTGAAGAGAGGAGTGATAGAACGGCTTGGTGGCACCTGGCATCCAGCCAAGCTCAACCTATCACAGGAGTAAATATCTTCAAAACAGATTCAGGAAAAAAAAAAAAAAAAAAACAACCGACAACAACTAAGAAACTCTTCATGCAAAATATAACTAATTATGGAACTCCTCACCAAAGGATATTTCAGGTACTAAAAGTTTTCATGGGTCCAAAAGCAACTGATGTTCACAGAGTATAAAAACAGAGGACTCGCATTCCACACCAGCCATTCCTGATCCTGAAATAGTAGGAGTCTGTGAGAGTAGTTGTGGATAGTACAACTAAGATATACAATGCCCATATGCTTGCTCTGTTCTAGTACCCTTGGGCAGCCATCCACTTTTGGTCATCATTGGAGAGAAGTGACTGGTCTGGACTGACCCTCTGGTGCCAACCACAGCATCTGCTTTTATGATCCTAATATTTTTTAGCCCTGGCCCAGATGAAGAAGTAATGCATCAAAGATTTCATTTTTTAACAGGCGTGTGTGATGGCATCTTAACAGAAAAGACTGAAAACAATTATCACTGTGCTTCCTAATCGTTCATGGTTTATGAAAAGAAAGCATACGGGTTATCATCATAATAAGGAAATGTTTAATTAACTTTGCAACAAAAGAAAATGATTTAGAGTTTGCTTTACTGAAAGAGCTAAAATGTGCAAAATTATGTATTACTATTTCAATGCATAATATTATGAAAAAGTTAAAGTTTTAATCAATGCATATTTATTAAATAACTTGCCATTTCCTTCAGCATTGATAAGGAAAAATTCACAAGTAATTTTATCACTAGTTTTTTAAAAAATGCTACATATGTCATGTTGTATTTAACTGTAACCTACTTACAGACAAAAAAGCCTAACACCCAAAGTATCTTTTCCGAACATTGCTATCTGTTGCATTTTTGGCAACATTCCCAGCAAGAAAGGGAGGATTGGAAGTACCTGAATATAATATCCAAAAAATCATTGCCTGGAGTTCTACCAAGTTTTCTCTCATTAGCAATAAACTCAATTGCTTTAGCCAACAAGAAAAAAGTAAAAATCTGGTGTTAGAAAGGTTCTGAAAAATCCAAGGCAGTGGGAAAAGAGTGGTTGCTGTTATAGGTGGAGAATACAGAAGTCTCCAATCATTTACTCTCCCTTAATGATCCATTGTCCGTTCTAGGTGGTTCATCAGTATTGAAAGTAGAATTAGGCCTAAGCTAACTTATCACGGGTTATTCAAACTTTGAGCATCTTGCACTGAAAGCACAAGTGCATCCTGCTCCAGACAGGAAGGAAAAGAACAGTTCCTCATAAGCTAGTTACCAGTATTTTCTGTGCCTTACTTCATTAGAGCATGTGTGGTTTCTGCATTATTTAGTATTTGCAAGATACATCAAAAAATCTCATGTCCCTAGACATATTTTAACAGCTTGCAATTTTAGGGGGAAAGTGAGCAGGCAAAACCTTTTGAAGTTGTTTGAAAATACATCGTGATACATGCTGTTGAATTCCAATTAGGATTGGGAGAAACAAAAGTGAACAGAGACATTTATTTTCTCCTAGTACAGAAACAGAGGAGAAGAAGGGGAGAGATGAAAAGATTTATTTTTTCCCCCACAAAGTAACTGGAATTATAACTTTTTTCACTTTGGTTTTCTGCACTCTCTCTCCTTGAAATGCTAACGGCAGAAAAAAAATCACTGGTGCATATGACATGGGATAAAGATTGACTTACATTCAGGCAAGAATCCAGCTCCCCGATAGCATTCTGCCAATTATGTGTACTTCACATTTAAAGATAGTGTTCTTCTCCTCAGTGGACTTGAGATATTTTTGACTCCTAGCTGACAATCATTCAGGTTGCATTTTGTACACACACATACACAGTATATGCAGAAATCATGCTTTTACCTTAAGAAAAAAGCCACAGCAGTTTTGAAGTGACTTCCACCAAGATTTGTTTGTGTTACAAAGGGCTTTTTTCTCCCTCTATTCTCTGCACCATTATTGAAATCTCAGATGAACAAGTCCTTGGGCAGCATATTCCCAGACTTTGCTGTCTAACATCAAAGACAACCCCACGCCACATAGCGGGATGCCTTAGCACAGGTTCCAGCAGGCATCAGGCCATGAAACACTTTCACATGTCAGGAAAAAAGAAATTAACAGCATCCAATGTGGCTATGGTGTATGCATGGGCTAAATTTGAAGCTGTGGGGTTTATTGATGGGGTTTAGCAAGTTGTTTGCCTTCAACATGTCACGATCATAGGATAATACTAAGAATGCATAAGCTATAATTATTTAGATCACCAGCAGTCCTATTTATTTATTTATTTGTTTGTTTTGAATTGAGGAGATACCGAAATTGAAGTACAAGACTTTCAGAGTTGCCATGACAACTGGACACTTTTCTTTGATCAGTGATTATAGTTGTACCATTTTGGCATCAGGCATGAACTTTGATTGCTATGGTAACTTCACAGACATAACTTCTATTTTATTCATCTCATACTTTGTTCTTGAGGAGCCTCTTTGCTTGTCGTTTGTGAGGAAGCTGAGAACTGTGTCAGCTGCATCAGAGAGAAGCTGTTAAAAACAACACGAAATGGGCTTTCCCAGTTTAAAGAATACTTTGCATCAAGAAGTGATTCACTCAATGCTCTCATTATACTTAGTAGCTGAGCTTCTTGGCTGATGTAAATGGAGGTAGCTCCATTAAGGGCAGTAAAGTCTCTTGAATCCCAGCTGAGCACTAGGGCAAAACCTCATTTCCCTGGTTGGATACGCATTGCTAGAGGTGAAGAATCTTCACTGGCACTTATTTATAGTCTGGTTTGGCATTCAAAGAGTGAAAGGCAATGCACAGGAAAGGGTAGGGATGACAGAGAAGATCAGAGGAAGAGAGAGATATTAAAAAAAAAAAGCAAACAAACAAACAAAAACCAGAAGAATGTGTTTACCTGACTTGGCTTAACTTTTTGAAATTCATCTCAATGTGGAGATGAAAAAAGTTTCATCTCTCTTTATAGAGATTTGGTATTAGAACATTCATGCAGGTTTCTGCAGGCACAATGGTAGCAAGTGGACCTGAACTGTGAGAATAATAGAGAGATTCTTGAAGACCATTAGTTCTTATAGGCAATATAAAAGTGATGGCTTTTTGTTATTCATACAGAGCAAGCAAAAAATATATTTCTTCATACAATTAATATTTAAACTGTTACTCTTCACCAAAGCATGCTCCAGAGTCTAAACATTTTCAGGTACAGAAAGCTTTGAAGAAATTTAGGATGGCAAAGTCTATTGAGGGCTATTAATACAAAGACATTATTTTCTTTCAGGAAGACTCTAAATTACAAATCACTAGAGACTAGGAGGATATAGAAGGGTAACATCACTACACAGCTGACCTTCTTCTAAGCTCTTCCATAAACAAGCAGCAGTGCAAGTGGGATACTGAACTAAGTGAACTTTCTGTTTGACTTGTTGTGGCCATCTTCATGTTCTTATACTTGTAAGGCTGTGAATGAGTAAACAAGAATGGCTTCATAGAATCATAGAATGGTTTGGGTTGGAAGGGACCTTTGAAGATTATCTAGTCCAACCCCCCTGCTGTGGGCAGGGACGTCTTTCACTAGGTCAGGTTTCTTGAAGCCCTGTTCAACCTGACCTTGAACTTTTCTAGGTCAACTTGTTCCAGTGTCTTGCCACCCTCACCATAAAATTTTTCCTCATTATGTCAAATCTAAACCTACCTTCTTTCAATTTAAAACCATTTCACCTTGTCCTATCACTGCAGGCCTTGGTAAAAAGTCTGAAATCTTTCTTACAAGCACACTTGTTATATTGAAAAGCCTCAATAAAGTCTTCCCAGAGCCTTCTCTTCTCCAAGCCAACCAACCCCAACTCTCTTAGCCTTTCTTCATAGAAGTGTTCCAGCCCTCTGATCATTTTCATGGCCCTTCTCTGGACCTGCTCTAACAGATCCACATCTTTTTTGTACTGGGGACCCAGAACTGATGTAGTACTCAGAATCCATATAAGGACATTTATATACTATGAAGCTTGGGTGAAAATCCCTGTAGTTCTTGGAGGTGGTGTATCTCACAACCAGTTCTACTCCACCTGATGTCTATCTTGCAGCCTTAAGTAAATGCACTGACACACAGATTTTGCTAAAAATGAAATAACAAGAAATGATGAGTTGGAATAGAATCATAGAATCATAGAATGTTTTGGGTTGGAAGCGACCCCTAGAGGTCATCTAGTCCAACCCCCCTGCAGTGAGCAGGGACACTGCTAACTAGATCAGGTTGCTCACAGCCCCATCCAACCTGGCCTTGAATGTTCCCAGGGATGGGACCTCCATAATTATTATCCTTAAAAGGCTACTCAGACTTTCTTATTTTATTACAACAATTTTGGTTTATACTGGTCAGTAAAAATGTCTAAAGTCATTAGTGAAGAGCAGGACTTCCCATGTGTTGCTAAAGAGAAAAAAATACGTGATACTTTAACAGCCTTATAATGTTACTCATCTGTATCTCAGTGCAGCTATTTCTAGAGCTAAACTCACCTTTCCCCCATAGGAATATGTGAATAAATTCTACCTTTAAATAAATAAATAAATAGATGGCAGCACTGTGAGGCTACAGTAGAGGATTATTCATCTATCACGCAATGTCTGCCAGATGCTTTGGAGCATTAGATCAACTTGTGTATTTTAGCATCCAAGATCTTAATATTTACACAGCAACAGGATTTAATCTGTTCTGCTCAGCTCAATCCGATACTCCAAGAGTTCAGCATCAATCCCTGCAGTGATCTGGAGACATGAAGCTACTCATAAGTGTTAAATAGGAGGTCATCAGTCCAACCTGAAATGTGCTGGATTTCATATGTACTAGGCTGAAATCTTTAGTACAACAGGTGGTTGCACAACAAAGGTACTAAATCTTCATCTGCGTTAGGCACTGTACGTACTGTCAAAGTATATTTATGTTATAGAATTCAGCACCCCAACCTGCTCCTTCACAAGCCACATTGGCACTGAAAGCATGGTGCAGAGATAACCGCATTCTGCAAACAGCTGGACTTTCTCAGTATACCTGACTGAGGAAAAGCTTTTTCTCCAACAGAGAGCATTAGTGTAGTATGGCACTGAACTCTTCTTCTGCCAGGCTGGAACTGGCAGGTAAGCCCAGTGCAGTGTTGTATCACCCATAATCCACACCCACAAGAACCTCACAAGGTTCATCAAAGCACCTTCAAGCCCTGTAGCAGGAGACAAAGTCTTTTTCTGAGATTTAATCATCACTGATGTATGATCTTTTCTAAGTGCTGAGAAATGAAGAAAATAAATGCTTTTTGAATTCATTAAGAACAACAAGAAGAGCATGCTTGGTAAGAAGTGCAGGAGAAGGACAAAAATAACAGTGTACATGGATGTAAGTGTTATTTAAAAAAAAACCAAACCAAACCTCAAAGCATCATGACTATTTAGACTTCCTGGAATTCAGCTTTTAATCCAACAGACCATTATGCATGTACCTTTTGGGAGAAAGCTTGTATATATTGTGTTTAAGGACAAGAGGAAATGGCCTCAAGTTGTGCCAGGGGAGGTTTAGGTTGGATATTAGGAAAAAATTTTTCACTGAAAGGTTTATCAGGTACTGGAAGGGGCTGCCCAGGGAAGGGGTCAAGTCCCCATCCCTGGAGGGATTTAAAAGCTGGGCAGACGCAGTGCTCAGGGACAGGGTTTGTGGTGGGATGGCAGGGTTAGGGGAATGGTTGGGCTTGATGATCTTAAAGGGCTTTTCCAACTTAAACAATTCTGTGATTCTATGATTCTATGAAATCCTGCTCTGAATTTCACTGCGACTGAAACTGAAGCTGATGATGCTACACAGTGTTCTACCACATGGAAATCACAAAGTGTTTTCTAAACACTTGCTTTCCATCAAAATCCACACCCGGAGGTATTGCTTTAAACCATATGGCAATGGCCTTTGCTCGTCCAAACACGAGGTCAGCAATCCATCGTTACATTGCCACAGCCATGGATTTGCTCTTAAATCAACTTACATCCTACCCACAGGCTATTAAAATTATCTCATTCTAGAGATTTTTTTGGTTATTACCAGATCATCTCTAAGGTGGCATTTAGAAGGTTTTTTGGAAGGTGAAGGTAACTCACTTTCCAAACTGTTTTGCAAGTCTGGCTGTGTTCAGTGTCCCTATCAGCTTTCTTTTCAAAAACATCGGCACAGACTGAGAATTTTTCTTTGGCCTTTAGATTCTGTTCAGCCACATCAGTCTGTCTCGATCTAGGTTTCACTTTATCATGGCACTGCATTTTAGTCAACCAGTCATCCAGACATATAAAGTGTTAGACTTGTATATCTGATGAAGAAATCAATGAATGTTCTTTGAGAGAGGCTCTAAAAGTAATATGCATAGTAAATCAAATGCAGACAATATTTCTAGGCAGGGTGCAGTCATTAAATCCTGCAGAGCTGTAGTGAAGTTTATGGAAATTGCACTTGATCAATGAGACTGGGTAATTTCCAGCTAAAAGAGGAAATCCCATGTTAGGCAGAAATGGGAACTTCTATCTTCTCTATCAGCATAAAAATGTACATAATGGATCATAGAAATAACCTAACAACTTCTTTTCTGAGTGTACACATTGCCTGGAGAAAAATGTAAAACTCTTCATATTAAGCAGATGTTACAGTTTGTAAACCAAATTATGTCTTTTGAGCAATAAAAGTTAAAGGTTAGCTTAACCATTTTGAATCTGAGGCTTTTACAGCATTTCTGTATAAGTTTATAATTTGTTTTATAACCAATATTCTTTTTAACCATCTAATGATCATGTTTCTCCTGGAATCTTACTTAGCTTTCAGTGGTATTGCCCATACTGCAGTAAGATCCACAGTTCATTTTTGCAATCAGAGGAGAAACAGATCCATGTACCAATTTTCATTTTTAATTTTAAAAGAAGAAAGTATTTACCTACCCTAGTTTCAAATACCTCAGAGTCAGATATGCAAATTTTATTTATTATTATTATATATTTTTTATTATCAATGAAGAGGACAGTTTCGTTGGAGTATGGTTTGTCTGCCTTATTCTAAATATCTCTAAAAAATTGAATGAGTGACTGTCCAGACGTTTCTGTGTCTTTTCATCAAGCCTAAATGGACCCCAGGGTGACTATGTTAGATTTGGCCACTTAGAGATGCCTAGTTGCCACCCTGAATATGTGTGACAAAGCAAGAACACAGCCACAGTGAACATGGCTTTTATTATTATATTCACTTTCTCATAGAGGTGGACAATCTCAGTCTTTTTAAACATTTGATATGAGAGATCTTCCATGCCTTCCCTCATCTCATGGCCTTTCTGTGGAATTTCTCCAGTTCTGGTGGTACATTTTTGTCTTTGAACCATCAGAAATGAACACACATTCCCATTGAAGCTGCTCTGTTTGTTCACCTCCAGTGTAATGTTTTCATCTTGTTCCATGTGCAATCTGCTGCCTATCAACATTAGGAAAAGCTTTAGTTGGGCTGTTTTACTGGTGCCCTGGTCCTTCACTACATCAATATTGTATTTGAATTTGTAAGTGAGGGGATAATTTTCATCTGTCTCTGGATATCTGTAGTGGATGTCTGCAGCTGAGCTAGTCATGTCAACCTCTCTTCATAGTCAGTGCTATGGAGGTTTGGTGATCTGACCTATTTCAGATGTTCACTTCAGGGTGAGCTGAATTATTCTTCAGACTTCATTGATTTTGTGATTAGATCTTCACAGATCTTCACAAAACGATTATCTTAGAACTTAACATTTGCATTTAGCCAGATACACCCAATCAAATACAAGCTGTTCGGTAGAAAGCCCAGACATCTCCAAGACCTTTTTTTTTTTTCTTTTCATTTCGGTCTTTCCATCCTGTAACGGACAGGAATCAAATTTCCAAAGTTTGCAGCAATTTGGGAGTGTTTGAAGTTTCAGCCCCAATTCAGTCCCATTTTGTAGTTCTAATAAGTGAAATGCAATACTAGCTAGAGACCTGATGGATATCTTTATTCCAGAAAAGCAAAAGAAACTTTAATTACTTAGATGAGTTTCTTACTCATAATGCTATGAACCCTTGTTGCTGGCACAATGGACTGACTTTAAGAGACACAGGCTCTTTCCCTGGCTCAGGTCGAAGGCTGTTGCTTGATGCTCATCATTTGCTTCACCCCCATGCACTTCAGTGTCCCATTTGTAATAACATGAATGACAGAGAGTATCTACTGTGCTTCGGGATGTCCTGAGGAGAAAGATGATGGAATGCCTATGTGTTATTCATATGCTTTATGCTTTATGTATGGGAAGCATTGTCTCTTTTTTTTCTTCCTTACTGGGGTAAGAGAGGTTGATTCTGTTCCTTTCACCAAAAATGCAGGTTTTCAAAGTGACAGATGGCCTTGCTATTGTCAATTGTCAGAGGCTTTTTATCACCAGTGAAGCAGAAAAAATGTGTAATGGATTTTATCAGGTGTGCTCTAAAAAGCCACGGCATGGCCAGACTTACTGATCAAAAGCACAAAGCAAAAAATCGTTTTCTTTGGACTGCACATGTGACTCATATATGCATGAAGAAAGTGGGCTCTTCTGCAAAATGAACTTCATCTTTTTCAAGAAGGGCATAAATTTTCAGGGTTGGTGCATGCTATTGAAGATTATGAAGTATCAATCACATTTTTCGCTTAAAGGAACTTTCATGCAAGAGAAAAACACCTGACTGATTCAATGATTCCTGCAAATATTACCTTTTCTTGTCTTTTTTTTTTTTTAAAAAAAAGAGGTCATACTGATACCTGAAGTGAAATATCAAGGGGTTTGGGTTTGTTCCAATTTGAGACAGAATGGGACAGTTCTTTTCCTATTTTGTAAAAATTATTGAGTTGTTTGAACTTCATTTCTGCCAGACTTTCCTCTTCAGTTAGTCTATTGTGCCCGCTTCTGTGTCCCTTCACAAGTGTTCAAGCTGCTTCCAGATAGAAGTTCTGAAAAGTTTTGTAAAATATTCCCCTAAGAGCTATGCATTAAGTTCAACAACAACTGCAAAACATGGGTTGGGAGAAGATGTGTAAATCACAATGTGTAAAATGCTGATTTGAAGCTAAAAGGACATTTCCTTAAGTTGGTATACACCCAGCAGGACTACAGAAGAAGTCATCTGGAAGCACTCTAGCAGGTAACAGTGCATGGCTTGATTCCTAGCATGTAAGAATGTACAGCATGGAGCAAATGCTGTATAATCACTAGTTTGGAGGCACCTGGGCTGAAGGATAAGTAGAGTTATTGCGAAGAGCAAAAGACCTCATTCTTTGCTCTGACCTTTCCACCTCTATCAATCTACAAGATACTGATGTTTGGCATGAGACTGCAACCATTCCCCAAAATTCCAGCTCAGTAGATCATGTTTGTATAGGAATTTTCTACCATGCACAACTATGCTGTGTGAGCAGAACACCAAGAAGCTAAAACTACACAGCAAATATTTACTGGCTGACACACACCGTGGAGGCCAAGGATCCATATGCTACTAAGTGAAAGATTAATATTGGATTGACCCTAAATGTGTCATGCAGAGCATCTCTGCTGGCCAAGCCTGCTTTGCTCCTTTGTGCCGGCTGCTTTTCTGTCTTGTTGAGTTGCCATCTTTCAGGTTTTTTCGTAAGGGTTTTAAAATCTTCTCATGTCAATACTTTTCAGTCCTTGAATGCCTACTTACATCACTGTCTCAATAATTTCACTGATGCCTGCATTTTTACCTTTCTTGCATGGCTTTAGCACACAGACTTCCTCACAGCTGAAAATTATTTTCCCAGCAAAACTGAGCCAAGATCCCACAGTTGTGCTGCACCAAACTGGGCCTGGGAGATGAAAAAATGGGCTGCGGTTTACAAGGTTTCTGGAAGAGAAGTGATATGGGGAGTATATCTAGACTTGATACAGCTGATTTCCACTGAGAAATCAAGTTTCCATATTTGCTACAGATTGGAAGAAGATGGATGCTGACTGTTTTTCATCAAGCCCTCCAGTTTCTAGATTATCAGAATCTACATGGAATGGACTTCAGAATGTTAATGTTAGTCATGAATAAACAGTTCTTCAGAATAATTCACATTCTAAAGCAAGGAAGTAATCTTTATCATCTTCTGAGAACTACAAACCAAAATAAATCAACCAAAAAAATGTAGATAAAGAAGGGGGTATTAGTAATTCTCAGTAGGCCAGTTCACTTTCCACTGAATCTGGAAATTTCTGTCAGTACAAGTGACCGCAATCAGAATAGCACGGTACAACGTACCAGTTAAGCAATGAATAGAATCTCATCATTTCTAACAAGAATGTGCTCACAAATAAATGCAGCATTGGTGGCTTAAATCTTTCACGGATTTCTAAAAAAAAGGATTCTTAGCACCCAACCTAGGCATAAAATATGTAGAGCCTCTGACCTCTTCTCACTGTCAACGATTCAGTGCAACAAGTGAGGAATAGATGAAGCTCCTTATGAACAAGAGTGGACTGATTTCAGTCAGAGTGAAGATGGATAAATCAGTGGGATGGCTGGGATCCACTTCAGCCTGGAAACAATTCAAACACAAAAATCCAGAACAACTGACAGAATTTGAACCTCTTGGAACAGGAACAGAGGGAGGAGAGTGCACACATACATTTGTGCAACAGCTCATCACACTGATTATCTCAGGTTTATAAGCAGGCCAGTTACCCAAGCACCAAGCTGAAATGTCCAGACTGCTTCTGATTTCAGAACTCTCTAGCTCAAAATCACTATGTGTTGCATAGAGACAGTGTGGCATTCTAACATTTGAGCCCAGATCTCCTCAATTCCCTGTCCAATGTGGCAAAAGCAGTCTTCTCCTTTATTATTTATTTTTTATTATTTAAATGAGTGTACATTCATTTTTCTCCCTGTCAGTTAAAGTACCTGTGAGTCCCACTGGTTATTCTCAATAGGCCTTCCAAAGATGAAAGGCTGGTACAGTTTTGCAGAAATTTATCTATTTATCTTCCAGAAGTGAAGATTCCATGCCTGAACCTCTTACTGGAGGGTTAAAAACTCACACAGTAAAGCACTTGCTATCCAGAAATTGCAATTTCTTTTAGCTACAGATGCTGAATTGGGAAGAGCACAATCCTTAACACGCTGGAGCAGGGGAAAAAAATTGCAAGAAATTAATTGGACCAAAGGAAAAAATAAAGAATGTATTTCTTCTATCCTACAGCTCATAAAACAATAAATATGAAATGCTGTCAACAGAATAAACTGTGAGGAAAGCAACATGAAAACAGATAGGAAAGAGAGCTCCATATGATGCATTGAGTGCATGAAAGCAGAGGCAGAGCTATCCAATCTGTTTATCAGAGTAGGTGGAAAATGCTCTTTGGTGGCAGCCTGACTACAGCTGCAAAGCTATTTATCTCTCATGACATGTAGAAATCCAGAGGAGAGCTTTTCAGTGGTGAGCTCTTCAAAGTATCAGGCTTTGCCAGCTTTGGCTCTTCATCTCGGGTTTGCAGATAGAACATGGCCTACTAAGGCATTTTGTGGAATTAATTGGGGGTGGACTTTGAAGCCACTTTCATTATGTTTAGATTGACACAACATGCATAGTCATTGACTGCAAAATAGGGATCTAGATTGCATAGGTCATCGAAATGATATCAAAATTATGCTAATAATAATGCCTCGACTAGAAATTCAGTCACATAGAATGATTTGCCCAATGAGAGGGATTAAATAAGTTGGGTAGACTTTGAAAAATGTAAATAAATTATAGTAACTCAAATGTTTTTCATCCATATCCAGGATTATCTGTATTTTCTTGTATGGCAACTTTTGATAAACTTAATAATGTGTTAGAAATAAGGTATTTTAGTACTGAAGTCCATGTATACTGCTGTAAAATTTTACTCGCCAAAAAATCAGACTCCAGAAGAAACTCCGTAAAAAATTAGAAAAACTAAAAAAGAATGTCTGAGGACATTGAAAAACAAGGATCATGAGCACTAAATGAACCCTGTTACAAGACAAATATGTCTCCTAGTTGTGTTTAGGGGCCCTGTGAAGCATAGAACTCATTCTGCTGTTGTTTCATGATTAATGCACGCCTTTCTTGTCTGGTTTTTTTTAATCAATTTATTCATTATGCCAAATATTCTGTCTACACAGCATGTCTCAGTGTATTTAGGTATCATTCTTTTTAACTCATGGATGGAGAAGAATCCTCTTCTGCATATCTAGAAAAAAAATTGAAATATGAAAGGAATTACGAAGAACTAAAACAAAATAAACAGTTTTAAAAAGGGTGAATAAAAAGGTCATGTCCTCAGCTGTTTTAAACCACTACAGCTCCACTGGCTGGATATTGCAGGGATTTCAGTCTCATGCTCCTTCCTATAGGCAGTACTGCAGAAAAACTTACCACCCTGGAGCCTGTTGTTATAATTGCTCTGCCAGACATTGCTTATCCAGAGCGGAATCAGCAGAGATAACGCTTCCCAGTTGCTCCAGTGCAAATTGTGGTGTCTTAGCTCAAGCCTACCTCATCATGAGTTTATTCATGGCTGACTGATTCTTGGGCTACAGCGGGATGGTGTCTTCTGATAAGCATGCTGCAGTGGAAGAAACCTCCAGGAAAAGATGGGGACAAGCACTTTCTTAGTATTTTAAACCAGCTCAATAGCAGAAAAACAGCAAATTAAAAGATGTGGGATTTATTTGAATAAATGTAGCCACATTGCACTGGAGAGGTCTCCATGTGGCCTTGTCACCTGCACAAGCATTTACAGTCACTGGTGATCTAGTCTGTGATATTTATGGTACCAGTCATCCCATTTTACACTAAGCATCTAATGTCAGATTAATTATAACCTGAAGTGGCTGTTCTGATAAGGGAATAATAGGAGCCCAGGTGGCTACAATGCAGTTGGAAACCTCTAGGCTGTGGACACCTAAAGTTAGGGGAGATTAATCTCAGCCTTAATGTCCCGATTGAGTAGTACAGCATAATGGGACTTGCGATTCTGAACAGCCATGTAAAGTGGTTTTCTCAAGCTGTCAGGGGAATAATGAATCTCAAGTGGTTGCCCTGATGAAGAGGCATAAGCACGGCTGTGCCAGGTTCCCTGATATTTGTGCACTCAGTTGATAAATAGAAACTTTGTGCATCAGTGAGAACAATATCTCAACTCAAGCTGTGCTGTTTAGCTACAAAAATATAACAGCTAATCTATTGTTAGGGATTTTCAGCATTCTCTCAGAAATATCAGACAAAGAAAACCAGGCAAAACTAAAAACATTCCTGCTACATGGAATGGAAACATTCAAGGCCAGGTTGGATGGAGTTGTGAGCAACTTAATCTAGTTAATGGTGTCCCTGCTCACTGCAGGGGGGTTGGACTAGATGACCTCTAGGGGTCCCTTCCAACCCAAAACATTCTATGATTCTTTTCTATGATTCTACCTTTGGGCATTTCTTGTCAGGGAGTCTGGAGAGTTTAGGAGTATGGGCACATGTGATGTGTGTCTGAGGGACAGAAAACACTGCCTAGTGCATTTTACTTATTAATATAGGTGCAACCCTAACCTCTTCATATAGGTGCCTGAGTTCTAAGTATGGAGGCAGTGGGTGAATCCATATCAAGTGCAAAGCCTTTCTTGTGATTAACTGATTTCAGAAAAGATTCTTCCCCAGTGAGTGTCTCACTCCCTCTGCCCTTCTGTGGAGCACCCAACATGGAGAAATGTGCTTTGTCTCAAGATCCTTCTGCTTTGGTGCTAGCAGCCTTAAAAACACACACACAGTTAGACAATCTGCATAGACACATTATAGGATATGTAATTTCATTCAAACCTGCCTCCAAAAAGGCCAGAATTTATCCTATTTCCTAGAGAAAATGAGAAATTTGGGAAGGTGCTTGTTGGAGATTATGATCTTGAATGACAATATCTTGCCTAAACTAAATATACCTAGAATAACTAGGACAAAGTTCCGGAGGCAAATTTGGAAACTCTTATCACTTGTGAGTCCCAGAACTTGGTGTAGTTTGCTGATATTTTCTGAAATCTGCATACTGTTCTCAATGCATCAAGCATTTTTATGTGAAGTTCACATATGTTTGTCCTCCCAGAAATGAAATTCCCTGTAATACGTTACTTCATCATCTTCTACTTCTCTCCCTTGCTAGTTCTTCATTACTCTCTCTCAAGAGTCTCAGATACCAACCTCCTGGAGGTTCTGTGAGCCTAAAGCAGTGTTTCAGAAGAAAAAAACCCACCTGCTAATACATCAATTCAGTGATATAAAAGAAAAACCTTAGAGTGAAATCTCTTTGGAAAAACAGAAAGAGACTCTCGGTTCTCAGTCAATGTTGGGTTTCATTTTGGAAATGTTAAGGGAATCAAAACATTGTTCAGATCTAAAACAAGCCATAAGCAAAGTACATATGCCTTCTAAACACTTGCTAGTGGACTCACTGGGTAAACAATTTTCAAGCTGACAACCAGAACTTGAATTCAGAGAGTAACAACTGTGAATAAAGTTCAGGCAAAAGTGAGCATCCATACTCCAAACTCCTTCACAATTCAGCTGCAATGCTGGTATGGTTATATTCTGTTTGCTTCTGAAAATTGTTATTTTAGTGTTGGCTTTCACTACACTGTGTTTCACAATCCAATTCTACCCTGCATCTCTTTCAAGTCTAACATATTTTTCTGATCTTTGCCTCAACATCTAAATGCATCTGTTTCCTGTTAAGATTTTATCTTTTACTTTCCCAGTTGGCTTTTTAGTTCCATTCTTCCACTTTAACCTTTTTGCTCTGTCACAGAGGATCTCTGTCTTTGCAGTTCCTGAGCTAAACTTCTTGTGAGTAAAGAGCAGCATGAAATAAAGGTCAAGTTAGTGCTTCTGAGATACAGGCGCCTCTTCTCCTCAGAGACCAGTCTGCTCTTGATGAAGATTCCCTTCAGGGTGATACATCCACTTCAGGTGTAGTTCTGGAGATGTTAGAAGCAGCAACTCTTCCCAAATTACTAATACCCATTGTGTATCTCCCCAGAAAGAGCATAAATCATTTGCGTAGTAAGGCTGAGCTGGCCATTGCCTCCTCAGGGATGCAGTATTTATCCCAAACGCAAGCAGCAGAATAAATGCTGAATAGCTGTATCTGTCAGAACAGTATGTTCATTAACCTCACTTGTATTCTCATGTGGATGTACAGTTTATACCATCATCCCTCTTAGAAAATCTTCAGAGTAGCTCTAGCAGTACCTCAACAGTAAGTGGATTCTGCATGGAGCTCCATGACATGAGAATGTTCTTCCTGCCCTGAAATACAAGGTAGGGGACGGAAGAATTATCAGTAGCAATATGCTCTTATATACCTATACAAATACTACTACGACTAACTACAATGACTGCCTTGCCTAAAAATATGTGGGATTTACGAATGAATACAGACGGATTTCTGACCTTCACTATTAATTTTCATCCTCTCCTTGCATTCTAAGTGTAGCTTTACCATATCGTCACTTCTTCCTTACTTCATATATAGATATTTCACCTTTCATTTGTGTGTTCCACTCCAAGATATAAGGGAAGCACTTGGGGAAGCAAGGACATTTCATGATTCTTTCCTGTTTGACTTTTTCCTCTGTTTCGTCCAGATGGGGAATTTCATAGCAATCCTAAATGACACAGGCAACAGCACTGCCTGATTGAATTAGACTTTGCATACCAGGAACAGTACTGGGAATCTGGCGCTTTTGTGCATAATTGTGGTAATACAAAGCAAGACATTCTTAGCAATATGTATTTTGTGGTGTATGAAATACACTTGAAACGACTGATTGATACACTTAGAATTGCTTCATACACCATCTGTCTCCATCTGTACATGCTTGCATGCTGTTTTAAAATCTGTCTTGATCACCAGTTCATTGGATAGAAGTGGTATTTCATGTTAATAGAGTGTATTAATAAAGCTCAAATAATATCTCACTTCATTCAGTCCTATCAAATACATTCAATGTATGATTAGATTAAAATTAGAGAAGTCTCAGTTAACACATGTTAATGTAATGTTTCCGCCTTCAACTCTCACCAGTTACACTAAAATTATTGCAGACTTATTCTGGCAGAAAACAAGAAGTAGAAGTTACAGCCTTTATGACTAAAAAGTCAAATTATTTTTAGAAAGAAAAGAAAAAAGATGTTTAGAAGTTTGTCTCCCTTTCTTATATACCTTCCTTGGCCTGACAGGAAATTTAACCAACAGATTTGAAAGTTGTCTTCTCGAAAATATCCTACTGAAACATTCTTCAAACAGCACCCTTTTAACCCAGGCCTTCTCATTTATGTTTTAATTTGCATATATTTTGGAACATATCAGTGATGTTTTGTTCCACTAATTATCAGCTCATTTCTGTTTAACATCACTGTCTGGGCATTTGTTATGAACATAATGACCTTAAAATCTTTACAATTTTTAAATATACTCTAACAGAGGTCCTCCCAGCCTCTCTGGCATCTCACATATTTATAGCAAAGTCCCATGATTTCTTCCTCAGAAGCTTTTCGTGCTTCTGACCACCTCTTACCCAATGGTGAGCTGTAGCACAAATTTGGGGCTCCCACTGTGAGACATATTACCTGAGCAGTACTGCTTAACCACAGCTCTTCCCCTTTTTCATTGCATGTCCCAAGTAACGGCAGGTCATGTCTACAAACCTCCACCTACCAGACCCATTAACCTTAGATTTTTCTCCTATTCTTAAAACAAAGATAAAATTCTCTGTCTCCTAGTGCAGGTTTTATAAGCACTACGTGCAACAAATGATCCTCTTGGGTTCTTTGTGCCTTTAAAATGTTGCCAAACTGTACAACCACCACTACATTACATATCTTCAGCCTTGAAAGAGACAAAGGGAATGGACTAGAACTTTAAAATGGTTACAGCTCACCTATTATGCCTTAATTTATACTATATGGATCTTTTATTTCTCAGAGGACAAGGGCAGGCCACACATCCTCCCCGCAAAAAATTTTGAAGCACAGCCCTCTGGAAAAGGAGCTGGGTATTGAAGACACAGTTCAGTTTTCCACAGTAGATAATATAAATATACTATATATAGCATGTACTATGACGCTATATATGCTTCATGCACTATGTAGTATATGTTCCTCTATTGCCATTTGAGATTACTGGCTGGCCTCCACCTTCTCTCCAGAAATGCATGGATCGCTCTTAAAACCTTGTGTCATCCATTAGCCCTACATGGATATCTGGATACCTCTGAGCATCTCAAATGGTACTTGAGGACTATCTGAGGGCAACTGAATCAAATCCCTCGTGAGAAAGTCCTTTGCTCATCTCAATACACCTACATATGATGAGCTGAATCACTTTCTAAATTCTACAGGCAGCAAAGGTTAGGTGTCCACCAAATATAAAAGGAACATAGCAGCCTGGCTCACTTACAGACCTGCATGAGGATGCCCACATATTGATGTCTGATTCTGCAAATTGACTTTCATCCAGAGAGACAAAGTGGAGAGGTAATGAACATGGCTCAGAACTTTAAGATTACAACATTAAGTTCAGCAGAAGCTATTTGTCTGGACCATTTTTAATGATGGTCTCATTTTACTAAGTCTTAATTCCAGCTAAAATCACATAATCAAAAAATATGGAATGCCACCCATAGACAGAATGGGCTTACTACCAGCACAATTCTTTGCCTTCCCAGACATAAGCTAGGGATGACTCTAACTGAATATTTTAAAGGGATTCCTCAGATGTATATTTCATTAGCTGCATAATTTCACTTCCTAGTTCTGAATTTGGAATTTGGCCTTGACACGGTATGCTCTCAATCCACACTACGCTGCATTTCTCTGAGTTCACAGAACTGCTCTCTTCTCGGGAGAACTCATTTCCCAACAACACCAATTACTGTCACCTACTTCTACTTGACATTAATCGCAAGACAAGCAGAACTAGCTATACTTAGGCCTGCCAAGCTGATATGCAACTGATTTAACAGCTGCATTTATGCTTACTGTTCAGTGTAGTGGTACAGAAAACAGCTAACATGCTTTTAATTCAGGGAAAAAGCTTTTATTGGCTATTTTAGTCTTAAGAAACCCGTCTAAGACAAAATGCTCATCGGAAATCAGGCAGTATAGGCAGCATAGCTCATGCATGCACTTAATCAGTAGGGGGTATTTTTGCTTTTGGTTTTGGTTTCTTTCTTGATTATAATAACCCAGAGGGAACTGATTAACCCAAAGTGATTTCAGTCAGAGCATGCTTATAGGGAGGGAAAGTGAGGAGTTACCAATTATTTCCAGTCTTTGATAACAAAAATTGTTAGCTCTTGTTATCTTTCCCCTAGGCTTGAGAAGGCAAGAACTAAGGCATTGTATATGGACTAAACATTGGATCATTTCTATACCTGTGTTTACATTGCATACAGTCCCAAGGCTGGACTGTCCTCATCCTGTTGGCTTTCAAAGAATCAGCTTGTTTCAGGACTTGAGATAGTCTGTCTATAAAACCAGATTTAAAGCTTTTACGCTGTAAACAGAAGAGGTACCATGACTTGAATCTATGGTTCTGCTCAGACACAGTGTAACTTCCCTAACCTCCATGTGTATCTCTGTCTCTGCCTCTGTCTCTTGATTAATCAGGAGGTTAATAGCATATATACCACACTATTTTAGTGCATTCAAACAATTTCATGGGAGTACAGTCCAGGCATTTCCTCAAGGGGCAGGCAGTGGGAACAGGCTCTGGTTTTAATTAGAGCAATGTAGTTCATTATCCATAGCTGGCCTTTATTTATTTAGAGCATACACAGAGTAGGAAGGCAATACGACCTCATGGAAAAGGAAAGCTCCAGAAATCTGATGTTTGTGCTGGTTTTGCCCCTAACCTGCTTCATAACGTAAGGCTGCTCTCTTCACCCCTGACATCCCTTATCTTGTCATCTCATTTCACATATTTTAGTGCTAAAACATGAACAGTCTTTCACTGTATTTTTATATAATACTTAAAATGATATGTTTCCCATTTGATTTGGAATATCTATATGGTACTGATGTATAAATACCACGTTATGATTGCATACTGTCATAGGGGTCTTTCCACTTAATTGTCTGGTTCTCACAGGTAGTTAGATATTAACTTCCTGTATAAGTGCCCAGAATTCATTAATTCCAAAACAAAAGTTCACTGCTGCAGGAAATTAAAGTTGTAATTGTGTTTCTTCTAGGACACTTCAGGTGGATTCACTCTCCAATAATGTCTAAGGCTTGCAGATTACACTCCCCTATGTGATCAGGTGAGGCACAGCCGCTTCTCACTCCATCGGTGGTGGCGAAGCTCCAGATTGGAGTAATTTGAAGTCCTACTGGGCATCAAAATCCACCTTTACCATCCATGGGATGTTCTCTGGGTGCAATTGCTTTCAGCAGCTATCAGCATCTACAATGAAGATATCTATGAACCATTTGCAATTGGAAAGAAATAGACCTTTCTAAACATGGTTCCTCTGATGTATTTGTAATGTCTATTTTTCTCATAAGATGATCTGCTCCCCCAAAAATCTAATTTCTCTCTTATGATGCTAAGGCGAATCTCAGCTGAAGTTGTCTACATTGCAGATGTCTATAATTGGCCAGGCACCAGCCTATATTTACAATCTGAATGTTCACCAGCTGATTCAGTCTAAACCATGAGACTTCCTAATTCTTAAAGTTCATCTTGTGAAATTAGAATAAAATGTAAACTGTGTTGTTTTGTGGTCAGACAGAAGAAATCCTTAAAGATACTCTTTCAGTTTGCAAGGGCTTTGAATAAAATAACATGCTTCTGGAGAACCACTGCTGATTTTGTCTTATGAATATTGTGAGTACATTTCTGAAAGGGAAAAACTTATCAGACACTGAGCTTTCTGGATATTTTTTCAGCCCCAAGCAATTGCAGCCCACTGAAAGCATTTCTTCATATATCAGCTCTTCCATGTTTACAATCCACCCACAGATGCACATCTATCTAACAGTGCATACAAATAAATGAATAGGATTTTAACATTAGCAGGGAAAAGTACTATAAAAACAAACAAGATTATGTTACAGAAATTAAATCAGATTACATCTCAGCTATCAAAGTCAATGGGAGAATGGAGGAATGGACTGTATTACTTACAAAATATGATGTTTAGACATGCATCTATGTCTATAAAAAGGCTGATTGATGCCAGCCATTTGCTGAGGTTACCATTGACTGAGCTAACTACTGAGGTTGGAAGACAATGTATACCTTTGAAAGGTTAAAAATGCTATCCTTTGGGCTTGGTTTGCAAAGAACTGCTGCCACAGTATTTTTATATTGGAATGTGTTCTTTGGAGCACCTTCAACTCACTCACAACAGTAAGGTTTGGACTGGGATTTTAGAGCATGTCAATACCATGCCAAGCTGGCTTTACGTGAGCTAGCACTGCAGCTCAGTGCTAACAAATCTTTCCTGCACTTGCTAGATTTTGCAGCCTACTGAGATGGAAGCTGTGATATGCAGCACAGACAGACTTTCTGACTGCCCTTCACTATACACGGGCACTGGGGTAAGTTTACAGAGGAATGCAAATCCCTAATCCTGAGACTCCTTAACCGTGATTTCTCCCCAGTCACCTCAATAAAGCAAGTCATGTAAATTTTTCCTGATTTCCTGCCAGAACAAAAATATTATGGACTTCCAGCCTTGTGGTGGTAAAGTAAACCTAGAAAGGAAAGCTGAAGCAGAGAGAGAGGACTTTTTTCTAGGAATACTCCCTCAAATGAGCCTAAAAGCACGTTTAGCTGCCTGTAGCATTTCCTTTTGTCAAAGAAAAAAGTAATAATCATCTCCAGCTGTGACCCTAACAAAAAACACATTCTTATTGTCATTCTCAGGCAACAAACCCACAGTTTCTCGGCTGGAAACAAAGAATCATCAGGTGCCAAGCACGAAGGCCTGTTATTTGTACAAAAAAGCTGTGCTTTTATGGGAAGTTCACCATCAGTGAAGAATCAGTGTAAGAAGTACATGTGCTTTCAAGCAGTGTGGATCCACCATTCTCAGCAATCTTCATATCACACAGTTTATTTTGACTTCTTTCCAACCACGGAAGATGTAGAGTTTAAGATATTACTGTGTTCTTCCAATTCAATTTATCATCTAAAGCCTTAGATGGCTCACCTACTGTGGACTTAATTCTACTTCCAGTTATACAAGGGCAAATCAGCATGATAAACTCCCCCAACCCCGAGTTACACTGGAGGGGGGAAAAAAAGCTATACGAGGTCCCTTTGACACAACGACCATACAATAGTACCAAACGTCTTAAGATATAAAGAAAGGGATTCCAAGGAACCATGACAATAATATACATTTTTTTCTTTGACTTCAGCAAAAAGTATGGGTCTACTAAGCCCTAAAGGGGACTTATACATAGGCTTATGGAAATTTATTACGTATTTCATTATTCATTCATTTAAATTTTGAAGAATAATAATAATTGTTATCATAATAATGTTGTTATGACCCAGAATATCAAATGATTTTAGAGAACTAAGAATTGTCTGAAAAGAATTAAGAATTGTCTGAAAGGATAAGATTTATCTGAACATAAATACAGTGTAGACGTCTGCATCTTGGTTGTTTCTCTCAACTCTTTCAGAATCACTGGAGAGAAGTAAGGATTTGCTGTGTATGATTAATCCCATTGAAATAAGTGTCTGAAACAAGTCGAAGGGATCATATGCTGAATACTCTGCTCCTCTGTATTGCCCATAACAAGAGTTTCAGCTACAGCTCCGCTACAGCTGAGCTATATTCATCAACAATGCATATATCCCACTTTACATGAAATAGATAATCATGGGGCTAGACTGTAAGATTATACTTCTACAAAGGGAAAAATCATTTTATATTTTGATGTAAGATTTCTACCCTTTACGTGCAGGTACTCACATGTGTTGCTTTTCACTAGCGTTATTCTCTCTTCTTTGTAGTTTTTATGGGGTGATGGGAATGGACATAGTGATCAAGCCAACAGTGAAAGTGAGTCAGAAAACTGTTTACCAAGTCTGAGTTTCACCCATCTCTGCTTACTATGAAAATCATCCCATAAGTTATTGCTCTTCCAGCGAACAGTAGTTTTACTATCCAAAGAAATCTGCATCTCTTTGTGGGACAAAATTGCAGTTTCATTGGATTTCTCCAACTACGGAAGCTGGCTGGAAAGGAATGACTGGTACAGAAATCACTTTGAACTGCATGCAGCTTATATACAGTTCACTTAGAGCTATATCCTGGTATACAAATCCCATTAGAAACCCTAAAGTTCAATATTTTCCAAGGTTCCTGATGAGTTACCCTGTTTTTTGACTCTCTTTACCAGGTGTCAAAAATCCAGATGGGGGCAAATTACATTTTCTTTCCTTCTTGTTCATGTGATCACAGCAGATCCCTGTCCTTTGCACTGCTCTTGACCATAAAGAAGAACACACAGACCTTAAGCTTTAAGCTTACTGTCAAAAATCATTATATCTTCTAGACTTCTTGTTGCAGGAAAGACAGGCTTGTTAAAAAAGGAGAAAAAAAACCAGAGTCTTGGAGTATATTTCAGGAAGACACTTGATCCTTAGGATTCAGAGATGTTGTATAATAGAGTGATAACAGTAGAAAACATGGTGTGGATTTTTGTTGTGGGGTTGCTTTTTTTTTTCCCTTTTATTTTTAGCTGTTACTACAGACCTACAGATCTGCTCAGCAGTACTTAGAGGCAGCGTTTTGTGTGGATTTCTTTGTCTGCCCTGACTGCCCCTGTGAAACACGGGGAGTAAGCAGGGTGCATGGCAGAGAGAACAGAAGTTGACAGGAATAGCACCTTTCCTCCTGAATAACCCTCTCCACACTCTGTATGCTTTAATATTTCATATTCACTACCTCCTATCCACAAGGCACTTGCAGAAAGGCTTATGTGACCCGCTATGCAGCATTCATTGCTCCATCATCCACCCCATGATTTCTGAATCTGCCAGTTCCACAGGCAAGAAGAGAGGTCCTGTTTTTTCTTTGGAAGAGAAAGCTGCAAGAGGCAGTGTTAGATGCTGATCACCAAACTTTCCCTTGGGATTGCCCAGAGCACATCAGTGCATAGATTCCTGTCTTGGAAAGCAACATAAAAGCAGTGAGATTGAGGGAAGCAGTGTGAAATATCTTGACACACCAGAAGATACTTTGTGATCCTCAGAAACAGTGATTGTGCTTTCTTTTATATCTGGCTGCTGGATCAATATTGAGTTTTGAGCTTGAGGGCCAAAACCAGTATTAGTATCTTTTTGCCTGCATACAGACTGACAGCATCTTTGTTATTTCTTATATAGGACAAAGATCTAGAGGACTCATCGTGTCCTGAGAATATTCTTTCAGCATCTAAAGCCAATTTGGCAAAACTGCAGAAACACCTTCTAAACCTTCATATAAGACAGCTTTTTCCATGCCCTGCTGCCCCAACAATCTTTTCTTCTTTAAGCAGTGAAAGCAAGTTGAAACAATACCTGGCTGTATATTCCGTGCGCTTGACAGGGAAGAAGACACATTGTCTGTCCTTTCCTACAAACCTTCCTTCATCCTTCCCTAACCCTGTTCATTGTGTGAAGATAATTATCTTTTCTGAGATGCTGTTTAATTCCAGCAGAGGACAAAAGAGCTGGGTGTTAAAATTCAGCACGTCGCCATAAAGGCAGGCAGAGAGAGTGAGAGAGAGATATTTCAGTTCCTCAATAATTCCAGCTTCATAGTGGATGACAAATAGCTCAGTCAATTCTTGGCTGCCAGCTGATAAGATTATCGTAAATAGGCTCTGCGAGGCATCATTTTATGCACACACACTCGTCCAAATTAAGTGATAATCTTGTTGATACTGGAATTAAATAATGATGTGGGGATATCAGGCACCGATCACTTCAAACAACAACAAATACCAATCTGGTATCTTATTAATCATTAAAATTAGCCCTGTGAAAAGCAGCAGATCCTCAACTAGTATGAACTGGCATTTCTCCACTGAAATTAGTGGCATTGGATTAATTTTCTCCTGTGGGGGATTTGACCCATTATGTTTTTATATTTCCCCCCCACACCCTGCATAATTGTTAAATGTTACATTAGGGCTGGCACTGTGCCCAGTCTTTGTAGAGATAGATGTACATCGAAGAAAATTATCATTATGATGGACTAAATGCTGAACTCATTCCCTTTTTGCAGTGTTTCAGTTCATTTTTAACAGGATTCATTCAGAAGAGGAACATACTTGGGACAGATAGAGGTGCAAAGCAGAGCATGGTGTTTCAAGGACAGATATGTGACTCAGTGCATGCCAGTTATTGTCTCTTATGCACCTGTATATTATAGGAAGAGGCAAAATTCCCCTGTTGCTCAGCCCAGGTATGAAGCAGAGAATAATATTCCATGCAGAAGCCTCTGTTATAAAACAAACTGTTAAAGAGTAAAGAAATTATTTTCTCTTAAGTGTTCATTTTCAGGTTCTAATTATCACAATTTGGTAAGTCAACTAAGTTGTTGTAATGGCTCATATGCACAACTGTCCTGGTTTCGGCTGGGATAGAGTTAATTTTCTTCACAGAAGCTAGCATAGTGCTGTGCTTTGGATTCAGTGCTAGAAGAATGTTGATAACACGCTGATGTTTTTAGTTGTTGCCAAGCAGTGCTCAGACTGCTCAAGGACTTTTTGAGCTTCTCCTGCTCGGCCAGGTGCATAACAAGCTGGGAGTACAGCACAGCTAGGACCCAAACTGTCCAAAGAGCTATTCCAGACCATAGAACGTCATGCTCGGGGGGGTTGGTGGGTCGGTCGCTCGGGTACTGATCGCTGCTCGGGATGGGCTGGGCATCGGTCGGCGGGTGGTGAGCAATTGCATTGTGCATCATTCGTTTTGTATATTCTGTATATTTTGTTATCATTCTCATTATTACTATTATTATTATTTTCTCTTATTAAACTGTCTTTATCTCAGCCCTCGGCTCTAACCTTTTTCCCCTTCCCAATTCTCTCCCCCATCCCACTGAAGGAGGGGGGGGAGTGAGCGAGCGGCTGCGTGGTGCTTAGTTGCCAGCCGGGTTAAACCACGACAACAACATAAGCCTGTAGGAAACAGGCTGCCCAGGGGGGTTGTGGAGTCTCCTCTGGAGATATTCAAAGCCCACCTGGATGATGTCCTGTGTAACATGCTCTAGGAGAACCTGCTTTAGCAGGGGGGTTGGACTAGATGATCTCCTGTGGTCCCTTCCAACCCTTGCCATTCTGTGATTCTGTGATTCTGTAATAACTGAACTCTTTTGTATGGATGTTTGGCCTTTACGGTAAGTTTAAAATTATTTCAGTGTGTTTAAGTTACGATAGTTTATGTGTGCCGTGCAGCTGACAGAGTGCATTTGATCAGTAACCATTGCTCAGTTGATGATATAATAATGTTAAGTGGGTCACTAATTTGAACCTTGAGCTGGTACACTGTAAGTCAAATTTTCCTTGCGTGGCTCAGGTGCACAGCCTTACCAAACTGAAAGTAACAGTTCTTGTGAGCACAGGAGGGAAAATTTCTTCTCCTGTTAATTCCTTGCAAAACAGGAGCTTCTCTTCTCTAGACACCCAAGTACTGTCTACTTCAGCTCATGTCAGACTCTTGATTCCAACCAGCTGCTGCCATTCTGTGAGCCAAAAGGAATCATGCTGCTCCTCCAGGCCAACCTCTGTAACGGCACAAAATTCCACCAACTGGCTCGTTTTTCCCATCCAGTAATTTGTCTCAAACTGATCTTGATTCAAAGATGCTCACAATGACAACGATCCCTGTCACCCTGCTTTACAATGTGTTCTCATTTCTGGTTTGATTTGTCTAGCTTTAATTTCCTCTTAGTGTCTTCTGTTTTCCCGTTCTTTGCCAAATTGTAAGGGTGCCAGAATCAGAAATTATGTCTTCTATAGGTGCTTAGATATTGGACATAAAGGGATAAACACTGTTCATTATTTATTCCTTTCCTTTTAGTGTTTTAAAAAGTTATTCATGTACAAAATTTTATAGTGTAGATTGCTAGTTCTTTTCATTATCTTTTTATGCTATAATCAGCTACAGAAATCTTTCAGTTAATTCAGACCACCCATGAATTAATACTACCAGCTCACTCTGTTTTACTTGGCGTCCTGACTAGCTAGACTGTTGGGTCTGCTCTGAAATAAGTTATGCAAATTACCCATTGATTTAATAAGCAAGGGGATGGCCTTGTGCATGCGTAGCATATTGATGGAATGCAGCAGAAGGTGTTATCCATACTGAGTGCCTTTTCATATTGATATCTGAAGTTATTAGCTCAGCTACCCAAACTATAAAACTTAACTGATGTGGTGTTGTGTCTGGGCTAATTAACCTTGTTTCTCTGTGCAGCTAATTAGCTTGGGTGCCATGCTGTGGTAGCAGAGCTATCACATATATGGTTCTGGCTCTATTTTCTTTTCTTCCAGCTTAGGGATTTCTATACCTTTCTTTCATCCATGATATACACACACACCTAAACATGAAGACTAGCCCACAACAAAAGAGCCAGGATAGATATTTAAAAAGACAACAGCGATGGCTAAAAAGATTTTCCCCATCTTTCCGGTAGGCCCCCTTTAAGCACCGAAAGGCCGCAATCAGGTCTCCCCCCAGCCTTCTCTTCTCCAGGCCGAACAACACCAACTCTCTCAGCCTGTCCTCATTGGAGAGGTGCTCCAGCCCTCGGAGCATTTTTGTAGCCCTCCTCTGGACCTTCTCCAACAGGCAATCAAAACACTCTCTAACATACAGGGCTACCCCACCACCTCTCCTTCCTTGCCTATCCCACCTGAAGAGTTTATAGCCATCCATGGCAGCACTCCAGTTAAGTCAGTTGTCCCACCATGTTTCTGTGATGGCAACTATATCACAGTTTTCCTGCTGCATGATGGCTTCTAACGTCTCCTGTTTGTTGCCCGTGCTGCTAGCATTGGTATAGAGGCAATTCAGTTGGCCTAATGATCCTGCCACTCTTCTGAGGGAAGAAGTCTTAATTCCTAAGTGACTAATCACAGTTGTTACTAGCCATCAATAACCTTTGTATCTTTTTTGCCACTTGGATTACTATCCGCCACTTCCTCTGAGATGACAGACCAAAAGACCTCGCTAGCACACTGTCCCTCACACATTGGCGTGCCATCCCCAGGCTTATTTCTAGCAAGCCTGGTTTCATCCCCCTCCCCCTTCAAATCTAATTTAAAGCTCTTTCAATGAGCCCTGCTAACTTCTTGGCAAGCACCCTTTTGCGCCTTTTAAGTACTTGAACTAGTTGGAGTTGTCATGTCTGTGTAAGATTTTGTTTCTTAGTGGATGCTCTTTGGGGTAGATTCTGATGGCAAGACAACTTTTAATTGATGTTTGGTGAGGAATCCTGAATGATTTGCTCAATGACTTGCTGCAATGACTCATGTCCGACAGGAAACAAGGCAGTGATAGACTCAAATGAGGCTGTGGGAGGCAGCATGCTAAAAGCTCATTATAAGCATCATTCTTTTACCCAGTCTTATGGAGCATAACGGACATAGGTTTTTGCAATCAGTTTACAGTGAAGGGCAGAGAAGAATTGGGGCAGGACATGTTTTTAGGCAATGTCCCCTTCTCTAGGTAGAAAAGCTGGAGAGTAATTTTTCAATTAATCTTAACTCAGCAACCCAGTCCTCTACACCTGACATGTTCTGGTAACTGTGGAAGGAATTGGTTGCCCCTTCTTCTACTTATTTGGAGTGTCTGGTGCTCTGTGAAGTGTCAGTGTTAATATGACTTATGTTTAAGAGAGATGAAAGATAGGTAAGTTATTAGGCTTAACAGGGCCATGCTCCATGGCCACCTTTTGAAGGAAAGGATCCCAAGAGTCCTTGTATTTATTTCCCTACCTTTCACATAGATTAAGTCTATTATCAGCTTTCACTTTGGTTATATTTCCTCAAGGCTAAACCACAGCTCCATCCATTTTTGCTCTTTGGCTGTGTAGTCTTCTCCCTGATTAAGGAGGGTAGGAGACACACTACCTGTTACTTAGGTAGTCAGTGAAAAAAAAAAAATGTTTATAGGATGTGATTCACACAACACATTCTATGCATCTCCTGTGAGTTTAAATCAGTAATTAGAAATTAGATCTCAACTCCTTGACCATGAATGGATGGGAACTACTTCTGCTGGAAAAAAAAAAAAAAAACACTACACTATATCAAATAAATCATGGAATCATAGAATTGTTTAGGCTGGAAATGACCTTTCAGATCATGCAGTCCAACAGTTAACCTAACACTGCCATCCCACCACTAAACCATGTCCCTAAGCACCTTGTATACTAGTCTTTTAAATACCTCCAGGGATGGGGACTCAACCGCATCCCTGGGCAGCCCATTCCAGTGCTTGAAAAGCCTTTCAGTGAAAATTTTTTTCCTAATGTCCAACCTAAACCTCCCCTGGTGCAACTTGAGGCCATTTCCCCTTGTCCTATCACCCGTTACTTGGGGGAAGAGACTAACACCTCCCCCGGCTCCCCCCTCCTGTCAGGCAGTTGTAGAAGGCTATAAGGTCTCCCCTCAGCCTCCTCTTCTCCAGACTAAACAACCCCAGATCCCTCAGCCACTCCCCATCAGTCTTGGACTCCAGACCCCTCACCAGCAATATCCAATATCTGTGAACACCAGAATACCAATATCTGTGTTCCTCTGAATTCTGTCTTCATTCCACTACAAGTTATGGATTACCTGAGTGGGGATACAAGAAAGTTCTACATTTCTGCATAACCAGTTAAACTGAGTCACATCCTATTCATCTGTTTGCCATACCTGTTGTAATGTATGTCCAGAAAATTTTAGAGGTGTCTGTATTACTCATGACATTTTTTAATAATCATTGTGTGTTTTGTTTGAATAACAGTTTCCTACTAAAAAAACCCATTCGATAGGAAAAAACAGAAATAATGAGAAGAAACCTTAGCAGATAGATACCTGTAATTTTATCCTTTTTGTGACAGCTCTGCATTTCTGGCTTTGATACACATTTTGATGATGTATGCTGGATGGCTGTGTCCTCAGTATATGCAAATTTAGCAGCAAGATATACATAGGAAATTCTTAAAAAATACTCATTAGGCAGCCGTTGTTACCCAGTTATGCTAATGATTCAGAAGAAATGCGAACTGGTAAATGAGGACTGTACTTTAAGATGGAGTTTTCAGAAGGTCTGAACTGGAGGACATTTTAATGCAGTCTGAAGTGAAACAGCAACGAAAAAATTGTAGTATAGTGATATTTTAGGGCTGTTGTACAAAATTTTTAGCAGACAACCAAAAAATAATTCATCTCTTTAGGTAGGTAATTAAATCGTGTTTCCTGGTGAAATAGAGTGTAATGCAACTGTTACCATTAGTGGGGATTTTAGGCATAACCCTATGTTGGTGGTTACATTGCATAGAGGCTGCATGAGGACCTGGTAAAGCCAGAAGGAACTAGAAAAGAAATAACAGACAAATATAGTGGGAAGAATTTTGCTTCTTTAACTACCCCAAACTTAGGTGACTAGTCTAAATTAGGCTTTTAGGTACCCTCAATCATCTGTGAAGAGAGACAGATACTTACAGAGTGATTCATCCCATCTTAAAATAGTTGTTTAAGATATCTGCAAAAAATAGCCTTCTAGAAGTACATTTCTCTCTCCATTGACTGTAAAAGGAACCTTATCAACTAGATGAAGCTACATATTTAAATTTTGAACTGCTATCATTAGATTTTAAATGGTGTTTGGAGTTTATCCTTGAGCCTGCACAGGGCGGTGTTTCAAGGGCTCAGAAATCTTTCAAGTTGTTGTTCTAGTGACGAGTATTTGATTAGAGAAGGTTGGAAATTTTCCAAGTGGATTTTTTTCCCCTTCAGAAAATGCTGATGCATAAGAATGAAAATCATTCACAAAAAAGGGGATTTTTACAAAGTCACTATATAAATTCAGAATACATACATACTATTAGTCTAATCCTGAGATAACACTTTAAAAACAATTTCATGTGGAGAAGACCATAATGTTTGTCTATAACTTGGTCTATTGTCTCTATACATACATACTGCTGCATATATAGTCTCTTTCAAATGTATAACAACATAAGCCTGGACCCTAATGTAAGGAACAATATAGGGGTTACCTCCAGCCACATATGAGAGTTCCCATTTGTCTTCTTTGTAGTCTAATATCTGGGTCCCTCTGGCTTGTGGTGCTTCGATGTAATTGCTGTAACACAGCACTCAGTTTGTACTTCTGTCTCCTTTCTAGATTGAATAATCCTCCCTGGATTCCTCTATGAGTGGGATTTCACTGTTTAAATGTGTACCTGAACTAGTCAGCCCAGGCTGCCTGCAAAATCAAGAGTGATTAAACCAGTATAATCAGCATGTATGGTGTAACTGAGATCAAGCTAAACCAGATGGATCATTCCCTAGAAGTACTGTGCCACACAGTAGACATTTAAAGCTATGTGAGATGACTCCCATCCTCTGCATGCACCTACTCTGAGTGCAGTGTGGGGGCAGATTTTCTCAGCACGGCACAGTAAGTCAGGGCAATGCAACATCAGAGTTATACCTTAGAAACTTGGAAGCAGTGCTGCAGTGCTAAGAACTTTCTTCAAACATAGACAATATGTTCCACAGTTTTAATGAAAGGGTGAAAAAAGAATGTTGGGAAAACAAACAGCATGCAAATATTTGTTCTTGTTATATCTTTCTTTATTCTAGGGCACCTGCCTTATGAACTGTAGCTTAACCTCTCAAAATACCCCTGGTGAATCAATTAAATCCCTTTGAGGAGTCTGAGATCCTCTTCCCCTACCCCACACAGGGAAGATGAAAAGAAGACACTGGAGGTTTCTCACTTTTAACTGATCTCTTGGTATCATCTACTCCACAAAAATAAGCACAGTAGCCTAAAAGTAACCATACTACAGAAAGATAGTATAGAGCCAAAGATTTTGGAGAACACTGGGCATGTTCAGTCAAAAAGAGCATCTTCACAGTTTTCTGTGAAGAAATCCACAAAGAAATCTTTGTACTATTTTAGCAAAAACTACTTTCTACTTTTTTTTTTTTTTTTTTTATCTTTGCAGGCTCTGTAAGGAGGTCCAAGTGTTTAGCCTTTCATAATCTGCAATTTTACGGTATTATCTGCCTGAACAATTTAGGAGAAAAGGCTATTTTTATCAAGCAGTTGTCAAAAGAATATGTATTTTTTTTCAACCATATGTAGTGCTTGCTTATTGCCGAGATGAACAAGCTTCAAACATTTCTGGTAAAAGCACTTTAAATAGCTTATTTGAGGATGGCAGTTGTTTACCGGCTGACGCAAAACAGAAAAGAAAATAAAAGATGTAAGAATCTGTTAATGGAATAGAGGGGGGAAAGTCCATATTCTACATCATCATATGGCTGAATAATATGGCATAGATAGCACAAAATAGCATAATAGTGCCCCAATTTTTGCTCTAATATTATATCTTTGAAGTAGTATTAGCCACAGCTAATGGCTTAATCTGAATGTAGAATAAACAGAAAAAAAGAGAAAGGAGGACTTCTTTCAGGCCATTTCTGACAATGTTGGAAAATAGAGTCTTAAAAAAATGTTATTTTGCCAGGTTCAGTAAAAAAGTGAATGAAATTAATTTAGGAGGATGTGTTTTGGCCTGACATGGCAACTTTCCCATTAAAACTTGTATGCATTTAAGCAACTGGTCAAGGCAAGGATTAATTGACAAAAACTGACCTCTGTCATCTGGACCTGATACTGTGAGCAGTGCATTATATCAGAAAGGACTCAGGAGTGAGGGAGTTATTAGCTATGGTATTTAGATGTACTTCCCTGCTCTGTGGCAGGTTGAGTTGACAGCTTATGTTGAGTTGAAGGTATGTCACTTAGGTCCAACTATTACAACATATTTATAGGTAGGACTCATCACCTAGCTGTTCAGGTGGGACTCACTTTACATAAATTTAAGTGTTTGCAGGACAGGGGTAGGATTCAGATCCAAATGCGGGCATGCAAATGTAAGCTTCCATACAAAGACAACACAATTTAGCAGCTCTACTCAAGTTCCCCATATTGTAACCACCCAGTGTTGCTGAAGTTACCCTGAGGTATCTGGGTCATCTTCCAGATATGGCACTGGATCCACAGAATACCCCTGCTAAACCAGCACCTGGCAGACTGACCTATGCCAACTCAAATAGCTCTACACCTGAGTAACTGAGTTTAGCTCCAGATGCTCATTAACAGCAATGGGAACTGTACGGGTGAACCCAGCTCACATATAAGAACTTACATAGACAATAAACAATATAGATACTTAAACTTATGTGGGAAGAATTCAATCCTAGGAAGTGGAATTAGCTTCCTGAACATTGACCTCTAGTGTCAGGTCTGACTCTCAGAGACACTAAGACAACCCAAAACTGATTGGCATGGTGCAGAAGACCTAAACCCTTCTGTACAGGCAACTGAAGGCCAGCCTGGATACGATAGAACATTTAAAATTGCACTAGATGTTTACATTTAAGCACCTAAATCAAATCTTAAGTTGGCACCCAAGGGTTAAGGATTTAAATGCTTATAAAGTTTGGGTTTTACGACTTGATTCGGTTGCACAAACAGGCATATGGTGCAGGTTGAGATGCCAGTCTTTTATTGAGTGGACTTCATTAACTCCTGGCATAATTTAACTGAAGTGACAGAAAGGATGTGCCCTTATGTGCAGATAATGTTATCTAACTTGAAAGAATTCATGATGACCAGAGGCTCGATGAAATTTTCTTTCTTTGATTTAGTTGTAACAGATGGGCTCTTAAGCCTTTTTTATTATTATTATTTTTCAGCTGGAGGAAAAAAGGCCAAACAGAATTAACAATTTTAACATTCCTCTTTTCACAAATGAGCAAGAAAAACAAAGAAGCAAAATCCTTTAAGGAGTTTTCTAAACACCATCAAATAAGACCAAAATGCTAGGACTAACTGATTATCCTTGAGATCCACAGCTGCTTCCTTTTCTACATTTCTTTTAATTCACTTCTCAGGTATTCTTTTCTGTAGATAATAATATTGGCTTGGAATGGAACATTCTTTTCTTCTAGATTTTATATTCACCACCTCTGAGAAGGCCAAGGAAATCTGCAAAGAAAAGAAAAATCTGTTCATTTCATAGGATGATGAAGAACATTGGATAGTCATTTATTCCCCTTATCAGACATTAAGCCAATGTCATGATACCCTGATCCTCTCCACTTTCATAAAAAACTGGAAACGAAGTCTTCTGTTACTTTTTGAAAGTTACAGTAATTCTGTGTTAAACATATCCATGTTCTTAGTTTGTTTGTGGCAAGTTACTTTAAAATGAGAATTACACAAAGGAATCTCCTTAATGAGATTTACACAAAGGAATCTCCTTAATGAGATTTATACAAAAGAATCTCCTTAAAGAACGCTGATTGAAATTTGACAGCAAATATCTAGGTCTTTTTCTTTGACTAAGAAACTCCTGGTGTACATATGGCTCAGTGTATGCTCGGCTACTCACAACCACTTTCTAGAAGACTGCTATGTATGCATAAATTGTTTCTTCTCCCTACACACACACCCACACCCATTATTTCAGTATTTTATCTAAGGAACTATGCCAGCTCCTAAGAGAGATGTTATTGGTTTTTCAGAATTCCTTTGAGCATCATCGAATGACCTTGCTATAGCTATTCCCATGTTCATCATACTTGGCTCAAATAGAGCTGTGCAATCTCCATCTGTGTATAAATTATTCAGTGAGTCTTTATTGCTTCATAAGGTTAATGTGAGAACATCAGTTGATATAGATTAGCTGAACTCAGTTTGTTCAGAAGCTGTATTAAAAACAATACTTCAGCAGTAAACCACCACAAGACTTTCACAACATACTCTTTACACTCCATCGGTAGCACAGGCAACGGATGCAAAACTTCTCTGCAGTTAGTGGCATGGTGAAAATTTGGATATTCAAGATTTAATTACCTCCACTGATATCCAGAAAATCAGGTTAATTACCCTATTTTAAGATACCACGGAGACTAAGAATGCACATCATGGCTAAAAATCACAGAGTGGCAACAGAAAAAAAGAGTCTTACGGAAAGTTCAATGGTGTTTAGTGGCCAGGTCCTGGCTTCACATCCTTTGTGAAGACCATTGCATTCCAGTTCCATTGTGACCTTTCAATTCCTGCTGGGGAAAAAGTTTATTTTTATTAATATTTGATAACGATATGATAACAGTTCTCCACCTCAGCTGGATACCACAACTGTTTTTGGAAGCTAAGCTTTTGTCCCCCAGCTCAAACCAAGTACAATAGCTAGTAAGCTATAAACCTTAGAACAAAAACAAGTAAAAAAACCCTCTTCAGCCCCACTGCCAGACCTGGGCTGACAAATGAGGGACACAAAGACACACACACACACACAAGAAGGGTGTGTTTTCTTGCAGCTCTAACAAAATGTTCTCATAGGTGGAAAACTACTTTTAACACTCCACACACACACACACCCATCTCTCTCAAAAATACGGCATTCCTTTTAGGACAAACCATGCAATTTCTCTTCCATATAATTTATTTTCTTTTCCAGCAATAAGACTGAAGCCTTATTTATTGGCACAAGTTTCATCTTGGTGCTGGCCAAATTCTGCTGCACACAAACCAGGAAAACCTAAAACCTTAATTGAAAGAGTTTAATATTGCAGGATCCACTGACACCCACCCAGTCTGCTTCAGTACAACTTGAGAGGGATGAATTCTGCTTCCTACATCACTGGCATTTCTACTAGTTTTAGGAAATAAACGGCCAGGGCATTCACAGTATTTTACATTTATATATACACATATGAACAACCTGCAAGATTTTTCTTAGAATCTTTGAACATAAAGGGCTGTGCCTGGAAAGAAAGTGCCACTTCCTGTTAAAATAGTTCTTGTGCTACTAAACCACATAGTAATATATGTAACAAAATATTTTGTTCTACCTTTAAGAAAGAGACATACTATTCACAGGGTCTCCCTACTTTCCAAAAGTGTTCTCATTCCATGTTGTACTCAATCTTCTCATTGTCCTTTCTTCACATTTTCAAGAGAAAAATAAAGGGGAGTAATACTTTCTGTGATGGTTTTAATTTTCTTTTCTCATTTCTTGGAATAAATAAAAAGTATGAAAATATTTATCAGGACATTTCCTTGTGTTATGTTACTGTCATTCACAGTATCATTGCATCTAAACCTTTTTGGTTTTTTTCTTTCCAATGTCACAGAAAAGATTTGTGAAACAGTCCAGGTCTGAAAAATTATACACTGCTGTTATTTTAGACAGGCTTCCAAAGTTTCACACAAAAATCTGATTCCTAGTAGGCTGTGATAAAGTCCCTGTAGCGGCCATCAGTGTGTAGGCAGAGGAACAAGGGCCAAATTCTGCAGACTGTTAGGCGTATTGGCATGCTTTAAGCAGATTCTCTCTGGCCATAGACAACGCCAAGATCTATATACGTAGTTTGCCTTTCCTTTTGTCTTCTCCTTGCCTTTCCTTGCTTTACCTTCACTTATCTTTTCTATACAGCTCTTTTGCTTTACCTTTTAGCTTGTATCCTGCTTCAGAAGCATCTCATTGAACAAAAGCACGGAAACTTCGCAGGAGGGAAGGTATATTTATACTCCTAGCCTGTGGTCTAAGCCAGCTCCAAAAATAAAATTCAGAAATAATGGCAGAATGTTCAATGTTAATGTTAGAAATTAGGATCAGACATGACTGCCTGGCAGCAAGAACAATAGTAGGAGTATTTATCAGGGCAGACACGAGCTCATGCTACTGAGCACATCATTGGCCAGATACAGGCCAGTTCTGGTCTGGAAGATGTAGTTGCATAGATACCCTAGTATTTCAGCATACATGCAGTAATGGAAGAATTATTCAGTCTTCCTCTGTGGTTGTCCATGCACCGTCATTTGCTGAATGGTGTGCAAGTGACAAGATTTAAGTGGGCCTTCTAAAGGTTATAGATAGTATTTCTGAAAACATAAAAGCATCCGACCCTTGGATTTTAGTGGAGTCTTCCTGCAGTAATTGAAAGCGTGCTGCCATCAGTGTGTGCCCTACCCAACAGCAAACCGCTGAACAAACAGCAACACTGCATGCGAACACGGTCAGAGCAGCATGAGAACATGGTCACAGCAGCATGCAGTCTTGCTAGGACACCCTGGAGAGCTAAAGCTAAGAGAAAACAAGTAGAGATAAAAGCAGTAAGCAAAAAACAGAGACAACATTTTTTCCTGCCTATTGGCCAACAAGTAGAGATAAAAGCAGCAAGCAAAAAAATAAAACAAGTAATGTTTTTTGTGTATTGTTTACCAATGCACACTGTATTCCTAGAACTTGGTGAATATTACCACAGCCTGGAATACACTTTTCTACAGGAAAGAAAGGAAAAATTGGTTCTGGAATTATGGAGAGAGAAATCCACAAAAGCTTTTTTTTTACATGTCATGGTTCTTGAATTTTAGGTATAATGCAAATCCCACAGCTTCATGAGCTTCCTGTAAAGCATTTAGATACATGAGTACAAGAGTTAAAAACCAATTCTATTGCCCAGTGATTAGGAAATTTAACCAGGAAGGCAGACCCCCATTATCTGCTTTTCCACATTTTTTAAGTAATAAGAGGACATACAAAGAGCTGCACTAATCCAGATTACTTAAAGGCTAAGGAGTGTTCTTCCATGCAGAAAAGGGTGGTGTCATAATGATTAATAAGCTGAAGTGTAAGAAATGAACATTTCAGTGCTCAGTTGTCTTTATAGCCAGGTATATACCCATCAGCAGGCATTTTTAAGCTGTCACAAATCTTGAGTAGCAGCAGAGAGGATACTTAAGGAAGTGATCGATGGGCTTGGAAATCTAAAGTGGTGCCCACTACCTGTGAATACTGCTCAACCAAAAGAAAAAAAAAAGCAATTCTGAAGTTGTAAATAAATTTTATTTATTTTGCTTGCTTTCTTTTTCCCAATGAGGCTTTATTCATTAATTTAAAAGGAGAGGGATCTCTGACATGACCAGAGAAGAATCGAAATACCCTGGAAAACAAAGCTGACCTATGCATGCTGAAAACAGGAAACCATATGATTATAAGAGACCATTCTTACGGCCTTGCAGAAGCAACCCTGTTAGAAGACTACAGTATCACCAGCAATGGATTTGGAAATTGTTACACTCTGAGGATTATGATGATGAAAAGTAGTGCACTTTTCAGAAGAGAATGCCTCGATTCTGCTTAAATTAAATGATTTCATCACATCTACCTGTAGCTAAACACAAGGTAAAAAAGATCTTTTCTGAAATGGAAATGTTGACAAATGCAAAAGAAAAAATATTGCTTGTCTTGAATCTTCCTTCTGTTTTTTTTTCTTTCCAAAAGTCATTAGCTGTTTGGCACAAGGGCAGGCATATGAATATATATCTCACAGTAATAGCTTTTACAAATCTGATGTTATATTTCAGAAGAGAAAACTTTTCTCTTAACTGTAATAACTCTTGTTAGAAACTTCAGTGAAGAAGTGAAGATGGTGTTAAAAATTATAATCAATGACACAATGGAGAGCCACAAATTACTTTGCCACATTACAGAAAAATAGAAACTCACAAACAGCAAACCTTCCATATAACAGATGCATAAACAGGCAATATGGAGTAAAATAGAAGGATCACGGCTGACTCTACCAATTTAGCAAAGACATCCCACCAAACAGAAAAAAATCAGAAATATATGGTGGGAAGACAAGACCCTTATCACAGTTGAAAAAAGAAGACTGATAGAATTTGGCAAGGTAGACAACTGTCAGAATAGGTCACTGAGATTAAAGATATATTCATATTCAAAGGGCAATAAAACATGGAAGATATTTACAAGGCAACTTCTAAACATCTGCTAAAGGTGCACATCTGCTAAGCAGGTTGCAAGTAGGTGGTTATGAAATGAGAACAGAGGCTACCAAAACCAGGAAGTGTTTATTCTTCTTAATGAATTTCCTATAATTCAGATATATTGTATTACTCTAACCAAAGCTAGAAGGATTATTAATTGTTTCATTTTTAAAACCTGATATGTACATTGTTGCACACCTCCACTTGTTATATGTCTTGGCCTCTGTTCAGGATCAGGATGTATTACATTATGTCTTCTTTGGCCCACTTGATACCGCAATTTCCAGAAGACTTCAAGGTTCAGACACTCTCCCAGTTGCACACCAGTAGCCCGTATTAATATCTACCAAGCCAGACTTTGAAACTCAGTATAAAGGAGCATCTGACAGTCTTCTGCTACCCTGGTCATGTACTGGGGTGCTGCATACTGCCACAGTGCATTTGTACCAGTCTTATATCATTATCGTCTTGAGAGTGAAATGCTCATGTCTCTCCAGACAACCTGAAGCCATTCTCAAGACAACAGTCTTTTAGATAAGACAAAAATGAGATTATTTCAATTCTGAATGCAAAACTTCAAGAAAAAGTTCAGAGGCAGAGGAGAATAAAGAAAAGATTACTAAAACCTATGAAAAACAGCATAAACAAAAATTCATAAACTAAATAATAGGCTTGTTTTTATCACAAAGGTTCAGTCTATTTTTTCATCCAGAGGAGAAAAAGGCTGTCAGAAAGTTTATTCAACTCTTCTACTTGACTTCCAGTCTTCAAGCAATACTCTCATCCCAGCTACTGCCTCCATTGAATAAATCATGATCTGAGGGCACAGCTGTCCTCCTATATCCAGTTATACAAATATCCAATAGCCCCAGAATTTCTGGTCATTTTGCAAACCTCTGGCAAACTTCTGAGATTTATTCTTCTTATAATTCTCTAAATGTCTCTGAGAGGACTACAGACTGCTATACCATATCTGTAACAGTAAATCAGTCAGGGCAGTGACCAAGGCACTACCTTGCAATCAACCTTATGTGAAGTGTAACCTCTGTCCCTGGCATATTTTTGGCCCAGATCAACATATGTATACTCCCAAACAATTCCCAGGCATGATCCAGAAGCTAGAATGAGCAAGGGAGCATTACCAGTAAGTGGTATGGGTACTTGATCCCATTTTGCAAGCTAAGAGACTTCCACAGTACAGACAGAAGCTGTGCCTTGCCAGTTAGAGACAAAGCTAGCAAATGGTCTCTGGCCTCTTTTAATTATTAATATAGTTTTAGCCCTACTGTGGAGCCTCAGAAATGCTGATGTCTTATCAGTGGTCTGGATGGAGCCATCAAACAGGGAGGCAGTAAACAAAGGTTGCTACTGCCAAGCATAGGAATTGGCAGAGTTCTAGCTTTAGCTGTAGAAACAAGATACCCGTGTGAATGCTGTGTGTCTTGTAGGCTGATGAGGATCAGTTTATGTTTGGAAAACTACGTATGATAAAAGGTATACTAAAAAGCATGCCTCATATGAACATAGGGAGAAGACTCATAGTGAAGGCCTGGTTTTGGATACTTAAAGAGAGTAGACATGATCCCAGCCAGGTAACTTCAGGAATTACAGCAGTGTTGTGGTTTAACCCCAGCTGGCAACTAAGCCCCACCCAGACATTCGCTCACTCCCCCCCAGTGGGATGGGGAGAGAATTGGAAAAGTGAAAAAAATAGCTTGTGGGTTGAGATAAAGACAGATTAATAGGTAAAGAAAAAGCCACACATGCAAGGAAAGCAAAACAAGGAATTCATTCCCTCCTTCCCATCCGCATGCAGGTGCTCAGCCATCCCAAGGAAAGCAGGGCTCCATCACGCGTAATGGTGACTTGGGAAGACAAACACCATCACTCCAAACGTCCCCACTTCCTTCTTCTTCCCCCAGCTTTATGTTGTTGAGCATGATGTCATATGGTGTGGGATACTCCTGGGCTCAGTTGGGGTCAGCTGTCCCGGCTGTGTCTCCTCCCAGCTTCTTGTGCCCCCCCAGCCTCCTTACTGGTGGGGTGAGAGATAGAAAAGGCCTTGGCTCTGTGTAAGCCCTGCTCAGCAGGAAGGAAAACATCCATATGTTATCAACACTGTTTTCATCACAAATCCAAAACATAGCCCCATACTAGCTACTATAACAAAAAATAACTCTATCCCAGCCAAAACCGGTTTTGGGATGAATGACCTTCTCTGCCTAACTCTCAGAAGTCACGGGATGCCCTAATGCTCTTTTGCAGTCAACAGGAGCATGTTCCAGGCACCACCTGAAAAATCTATTTAATTCAACTCCCAGAGACTGGTGGTGTCACTTCTGGAGAGGTGATGCATCAGTCACCCTTGTAACTGTAACACACAAAAAAGAAGGTCCGGAATTGTTAATAAGAGTAAAAGTTCACAACTTGTTATGTATCACATCTAAAAATAGGAGCCTTTTCAACAGTACAATACCTCCAGCGCAATCTGGTGATTCACTGGTGTGGTCAAAAGTGAAGGGTTTATTTATTCCTAGATGGTGATTTACCAGAGTTCTCATTATTGTCCTAATTCTGTTACCATTGAAGTCACTGATGTCATCACTAACTTCCCACTCACAAATCTAAAGACCAGGAGGCTTTTTAGATCATCTAGTTTTATTTCCTGCAGAACATAGTCCAGGGATTTCTCTAACTGGTTCTCCAACAGATTTTTATTCGATAATTTATGGAAAATATTCTGTAACAGTATCTTTCATTTAGGTACCCCAATAAAATGATTATTTTTGGTTAATTTTGTTTGTAAATAATTACAGTGGAAACCTCTTGGAATTCAGATAGCAATATATTTTTTGGTTACGTTTCTCTCAGGGTGGGATTTGGCTTTATCTAAATAAAGGTGTCAACCTATTTTCATCTATGTGAATAAATTCTCAGTGCAGTCAACAAAGATGAGAGGCTTAGCACAGCTTCCTGGATAAAGATGAGTCTTCTGGCTGATCAGGCAGATGATGCTGTAAGCTTTATTGATGGTGTTGACTAGATGTCCACTGCCTACAGCCAGGCAGGCATCTTAAGTTACCCAGACAGATTAAGGGGAAAAAATGTGAATAATTTCAGAAATACATATTATTCTTCATTTTATCATTTTCATTTAGTAATGGACATGACCATGCAGTGACAAGCAACATAGCATTCATGTTTGGAACTGTTCAACTCAACAAGGTTTTTGCAAGTATAAGTGGATTAGATTTGTTCTACTTTTAAAAATTTAAATTAATTTTGCTATGGAACTATGTTCAGTTATGTCTCTTCGAGCCTTTTGTTTTCAGTCTTCCAGTACTATTGGATTCTTTTAATCAGAACACAGAAATATTTACTCATGATTGTAGAAAGTTTCCATACGTTCTGTGTTGCTGTGCATTTCTGCTTTTCACTGGCTCCTCCTTTGCTAGTAATTTATGCTTTATTTAGTGTTCTAATCACGATAGATGTGATATCTTCAATATCCCTTTAGTTTTTAAGAAATGGTCTTTACTATGGTGAGATTACTAATGTCCTGTAAATAAAAATATCAACTTCAATTTCTCTCTCTGTCTCTCTCCACCAGGATGACCAGCCAGTGTATTTCAATGAATTCTACATGTCAACAGTTGAGATATTATTAATCTTTTCCAGTTGTCAGAGTACTCCAAGATTTCTCCCTTTGGATTTGCACATATTTCACAATAATTGGGCAGTCATTCAGGACATATATAGAGTGCTATCACTATGGGAATGGCAAAGTGTTACTGAGATCAGGAGTTAGATGGTCTAACAAGCATTAAATTTTTTTTATTTTTTTTTAATATTCTGCTATTTCACCAGTTCCCAAAAAACACAGCACTAACAAGAAAAAACAGCCAATGGGTTCATGAATCAGAAAACATTTATTTATAAATTTTTTTTCATTCTGTGATAAGTTTCACAGAAAGAAAGTGGGTGCTGCAAAGCTCCTTGTGTCCACGTCTGTGGGGACCTTCCAAGTTGGGCAGGAGTGTTGGTCTGCTTGAGGGTAGAAACGCTTTACAGAGGGAGCTGGACAGGCCAAATCAATGGGCCAAGGCCAACTGTAAGAGGTTCAACAAAGAGCGGTGTTGGGTCCTGCTCTTGAGTCACAACCACCCCATGCAACGCTACAGGCATGGGGAAGAGTGGCTGTAAAGCTGCATGGCAGAAAAGGACCTGGGGGTGCTGGTTGACAGCCAGCTGAATATGAGCCAGTAGTGTGCCCAGGTGGCCAAGAGGGCCAACGGCATCCTGGCTTGTATCAGGAATAGTGTGGCCAGCAGGAGCAGGGCAGGGATCGTGCCCCTATCCTGGGCCCTGGTGAGGCTGCACCTTGAATGCTGGGTTCAGTTTTGGGCCTCTCACTACAGGAAAGATGTTGCGTTGCTGGAACATGTCCAGAGGAGAGCCACGAAGCTGGTGAGGGGTCTGGAGCCCAAGGCTGATGGGGAGCGGCTGGGGGAGCTGGGGGTGTTCAGCCTGGAGAAGAGGAGGCTGAGGGGAGACCTTATTGCTCTCTACAGTCACCTGAAGGGAGGTTGACGGGTAGATGAGGTGCTTAGAGATATGGTTTAATGGTGGAATGGCAGTGTTAGGTTAACAGTTGGACAGTATGATCTGAAAAGTCTTTTCCAACCTAAATGATTCTATGATTTTATGATTCTATGAAATATTAAATAGGACTTCTGTACTGCTTGCCAGAGGGAAACAACTATGTAGCCACAGCATGAATTATAACTCTGAAATGGTTTTGTTTTGTCTCAGCTGAATCACTCGTGTCTGTATGGCTGGATGTGAGTCTTGACTGAATGATAATCAACAGCGTAAGGTACTTCACTGTCTTCTGGCAGAGGCAGCTGACACAGAGAAATTAGTGCATTAGCTTTTCCACCCTGGAGATCTGTGTTCAATGTGTAATTTAGGATTCAGACCCTCAGCAGCTAGTGTAGTCCATTGATCTTGGTGGAGCCAAACTACACTGTCTGAGCAGTGGGGCTGTGATCCCAGGTGAAAAACCCACTTGATGGCTTCCTTCTGCCCTCTCATTCATTCAGACATGAAATCAAGACTGTATCAAATGGGAAGCATGGAATAAATGATAAATATTTTAAAGACAGAGGCTTGCAAAGTCTCTTAGAGTAATTTCCACTTCATTTGGAATGTCATTGATTTGCTTTGTGTTTTCATCACCTTAGCAAAACTTACCTGTTCTTTTGTTGATTCCTCCCCCAACTATGTTTGGCCACAGTTTAATGTCTTTGTAAAGCCTGACCTGGAAGACCAATGAAGAATAATAATGTGAGCCTGGGACAGGCAGATATTAAAGCTGATAAAGCCTGAAAGGCACACCCAGCCATTGCTAGGAGGAAGGATAATTGTCATCTGAGGGTAGCTAAGCAAAGGAGGAAAAATCAATGGATCTAAGTGATTTTCCAAGAGAATGTTGCTTTAAAAAGGTGGTGAGAAATTAGGGTGGAAAAAAAATCTTGCTGCTGCAGGCATTCTTACCTCTTAGGACAGATGAAAAAAAACACCACTTCCTGGTAATGTAACCTCTTAGCCACCAAAATGTTGAGATTTTAAAATATTCCTGTTAAGGTTTTAAAACATAAATAAATATTTTTTTCTGGGTTGAGCCCTGTACTATTGAAATAAAATTCTGTTTTGGGGCTGGAACTCCAGACAAAGTGGCCTATGTCCATGTGAGGTAGATTCTCAAAGAATCTGAGATTTAGCTTCATTACTAAAATATGCATATTTCACTTTTTTATTTCTTTTTTTTCTGTTTTATTAAAAAAGTACTATGACAATATTTTGTTTCTTTTGTGAGGTAAATCCAATGCAGTCAAATCTTTACCCAACGTTGAGTTGACTATTGCAAAAGTTCCTACTGATTACATTATATTATATTTAATTTCATAATTTCACCAGAGGAGAGAACATGGATGTTAGTACTCCTGACAGAGAAAATGGAGCTTTTAAAAATAATAACTCTGAAATTCTTTCCTCCTAGTGAAGTAGGCACATGGAACCCCACATCATTGCTTCCACATCTGCACTCAAAGTCCATGAAATAACCGAGTCTACAAGAATAATTTTTTAAAAATAGATACATTTGGAAAAGCATTTTTACAAGTGCTTCTTCAGTAAGATATTCTAAATTAGTACAGAAACATGTTCCATACATTTAAGCTTCCCCAGGTGTTTTGGTTTTTGACTCTCCCATTTAACATCTGTATAGTGTATGTATATGTGATGGCTCTACGCCCTTTTATTTGCATACCAGTGACTCTGCAGGACCGAATTTGGTACTTAATGAGAAAATGCATTAAAAATAGCTTTCTAAATCAAATACAGGTTCTAAGTGATACCACTGTGTATTTTCACAGGTATGGTTACCCAGGTAAATTAAACTGTCTTGAGGTACCTTTCCTCTTCCTGGAAATTACTTCTTCAAACAAGAAATCTCAAAAGTGGGAGAAGAATTGGGTAATTGCGTACCACCAAACTGTACAGTGAAGCCCTCCATGAAAGGAAATACTGCTGATCATCTTTGCTCTTACCAAGAAATCTGCAGTCCATAGACATCCCAAAGGGAAAAAAAAACAACAAACAAAAAAAGAAGTGTTAGCAATTTATATGCAGAAACTACCCATTAGATGTAAGAGCAGATGACAGCAAAACTCATAGACTTCAAACCCAGCAGTCTTTCTACTTTTGCTGTGAAAGAGAGATGTTCCTTATTTTCCACCTGTGTAGGCTCATAACGGATTTACCCACTGACTTCAAGAAGCTGTTTGAAAGGCATAGCCGAGAGGAGAATCATGTACCTCAGTCTGCCTTTTCATTGTATTACTCTAATGCCTGTAACATATCTTTCTAATCAGCTCATTTAATCTTGAAGATAGTCCTGCAGAAGACTGCTAGAATGACAATACAAATGGCTTTGTTTTTCTCCTATGCACTGGAGCAGGGGCACCACTGGCGATTATTTTTGTCACTAAGGCAACTACTGGCAGGGACGGAGAAAGAAAGTGTTTTACAGAGCAATTCTCCTATGGCAGCTATGCAGCAGCTTGTCTAACACATAAATCCTTCCTTTCCTTGGAGCACACAAATGCCTGGTTTACTGCGTGTGAAATTATTTACTCCTGCAATATTAAGAAAGAAGACAAGGGCTGCAGGATGTAAAAGAGGTGAAGCTGCTTGCTGCAGTATGGTCTGTGCTCTGTTTCTCAGTCTAGGCAAGTGTTTCATGACTAGATGAACATGAATCAGTTTAAAGCAAGGCAAGACGCCTCCCTCCTACCTCCCCCGCCCACTTCCCCAACATAACACAAACCAGAAGCTATACAATCATGCCAGAATGAGAGAATCAATTACATCTCTGTCTCTTAGGAAGAAGCAAAGCCTATAATGCAGATGTTTTTACAGCTGTGGGTACTGCTGACGATTTAATGGTTTAGTATAATTGACTCCTAACATAGTTGTTTTTACAGATGGGGGGGGAAGGGCTTGGGGGAGGCAAAAGGGAAGAGAGTGATAAATATAAGCAAAAAGGGATGTGAGTTACTATTAAATGCATTTCTATTTGACAAGACGTAGCACTTAAAAATAATGTTTAACAGAGACAGTTTGGAGAGAGACCTAGCACACAGAACAACAGTAATCCCAGCTCTTGCTGAGTCCTCACTGGCTCTGGAGCTGCTACTGTACCCTGTATTCACAGTGCTTCCCTTTTCGCATAAAATATTTCCTTTGCTGGCAGCAAGTGACCAAAAGTGAATTGAGAATAGACTGAAACACAATTTACAGCTTTGTTTCCTGCACCGGTAAATACCTCTCACCTGCATTATCCATGCTATCCGAGTATCAGGTTTGCTACTGATGTCTTTGTTGTAATTTCAAGTCATGACCCTTTTTGCCCCCATTGTCCAATAATGAGACATCAAACAGCTAACTTTGTATTTGGGAGTTCAGTGTATATTATTCATCTAGCAAGATCATATTAGAGTGCAGCTTAAATAAGAAAATCCCAGTCCCAGGACACTTACTGGAACCCAGGTAGAAATTAATCTGGCCACTGTTGTAAGAGATTAAAAAAAATGTTTTTTTCAAATACATTAGCAACAAAAAGAGAGCCAAGGAGAATCTCCATACTTTGTTGGATGGGGGGGGGGAGGGGGGAACGTTGCCACCAAGGATGAGAAAAAGGCTGAGGTATTTAATGCCGCCTTTGCCTCAGTCTTTAATAGTCAGACCAGTTATCCTCAGGGTGTTCAGCCCCCTGAGCTGGAAGACAGGGACAGAGAGCAGAATAAATCCCCCATAATCCAGGAGGAAGCACTTAACGACCTGCTGCACCACCTGGACATCACAAGTCTATGGGACCAGGTGGGATCCAGCTGAGAGTACTGTGGGAGCTGGCAGGGAAGCTTGCCAAGGCACTCTCCATCATTTATCAGCAGTCCTGGTTAACAGGGGAGGTCCCAGACAACTGGAGGTTGGCAAATGTGACACCGCCTACAAGAAGGGCTGGAAGAAGGATCTGGGGAACTACAGGCCTGTCAGCCTGACCTCAGTACCAGCGAAGATTATGGAGTGGTTCATCTTGAGTGTGCTCACGAGGCATATGCAGGGCAAGCATGGGGATCAGGCCCAGCCAGCATGAGTTCATGAAAGGCAGGTCCTGCTTGACCAACCTGATCTCCTTCTGTGACAGGGTGACCTGCCTAGCGGATGAGGGAAAGGCTGTGGATGTTCTCTACCTGGACTTTAGTAAAGCCTTTGACACTGTTTCGCATAGCATTCTACGAGAGAAGCTCGTGGCTCATAGCTTAGACAGGTATACTCTTTGCTGGGTAAAAAACTGGCTAGATGGCCAAGCTCAGAGAGTTGTGGTGAATGGAATTAAATCCATTTGGTGGCCAGTCACAAGTGGTGTTCCCCTGGGCTCAGTTTTGGTGCCGGTTTTCATTAATATCTTTTATCAGTGATCTGGATGAGAGGACTGAGTAAGTTTGCAGATCACACTAAGTTGGGTGGGAGTGTTGGTCTGCTTGAGGGTAGAAAGGTTTTACAGAAGGATCTGGGCAGGCCAGATCGATGGGCTGAGGCAACTCGTATGAGGTTCAATAAAGCTTGGTGTTGGGTCCTGCACTTGGGTCACAACAACCTTATGCAATGCTGCAGTCTTGGGGAAGAGTGGCTGGAAAGGTGCCCAGCAGAAAAGGACCTGAAGGTGTTGGTTGACAGCCAGGTAAACATGAGCCAGCAGTGTGCCCAGGTGGTAAGAAAGCCAACACCATCCTGGGTGTGGCCAGCACAACCACGGAAGTGATTGTTCCCCTCTACTCGACACTGGCGAAGCTGTACTGTGTTCAGTTTTGGGCCTCTCAGTTCAAGAAGGACATTGGGTCGCTGGAGCGTGTCCAGAGAATGGCAACAAGGCTGGTGAGGGGTTTGGAGCACATGCCTTATGAGGAACGGCTGGGGGACTTGGGGGTGTTCAGCCTGGAGAAGAGGAGGCTGAAGGGAGACCTTATCACTCTCTACAACTGCCTGAAAGGAGGCTGTAGCTGAGGTGGGTGTTGGTCTCTTCTTCCAAGGAACTAGCAATAGGACAAGAGCAAATGGCCTCAAGTTGTGTCAGGGGAATTTTGGATTAGAAAAAAATTCCTTACTGAAAAAGTGGTCAAGCATTGGAACAGGCTGCCCAGAGAGTTGGTAGAGTCACCATTCCTGGAGACGTACAAAAACGTGTAGATGTGGCACTTCAGGACATGGTTTAGTAGGCAAGGTGATGCTGCGTTGATGGTTGGACTATGATCTTGGAGGTTTTTTCCAGTCTTAATGATCCTGTGATTCTACGATTCTACAACACGTAATTTTCTTTTTTTCTTTTCTGCTATATACATAACATTTAAGGTTGACCTTAGTCACAGTTAAAAAAACCCCAAAAACAAAGCAAACACCCCCCCCCAAGTTGTTTATTTATTATTTTCCTTATCAACCTTAACAAAAGAAATCTTTTTAAGGCTTAATAACCATAGGAGGAGATTACAGTGAGAGAGTGGAATTCTCCACCTCTAGGATTACTTAAAACACAACCAGGAGCGGGAACCCCATTATCTAACTAGAAGTGCCAGTACCATAAGCAATGGTCCAGATGATTTCACCAGGACTTCCAGTTGCCTCATCAGCAAGGAATAGATCTGTTATAGGTCCTGTGTCACACCTACAAGCTCAGTACAGGCATGTGGGCTATGGCACTAGGCACATTGGCAACTGAACCTCTGGATGTCTAAAAGATGGATTCCAAATTGTTCATAAATACAAGAATCAGTATTTCTGCACTGATCAGTTAGTCATAGTGGTTCTGTGCAGCCTCAAAATCCAGGTGCATAGTCTACCCAAATGTTAAGGTTAGGTAGCTGGTAATTTAATAGATTACATAAAAATAGTAACTGTTACTATCATTATTGATGCATTATTAATCATAAAAATAGATTTAGGCTTTCCTCTTGTCCCTGCACAGTTTTGTCTTGGAATATTTATCTGGTATAATCACTTTTTATTTTTATATCTATCTTGACACATATACTTACTCATATCCTCAGAATTACTTGGCATGGATGTTTCTTTACTAATAATGTCAAAACCAGAGTAACTTCTACTAAAATATAAATTGAGATTATTTTAAGTCTAAAGAGATTGAAATTTGCTGGTAGAGTCTGTGGGTGAGATTCACAGGTGGTGTAAATAGCCCCAAAGTTTTCACCTTCATTCAACAGCATTTGCCAGATTTACTCCTGCTGATGGGTGAGATCAGTAAGTCTAACATTTTCTGACATTACTGCTGTGGGACTTTTTTTTGGTTGGTTTGGCTTGGTTTGGTTTTCCATTTCCATTTCTTAGGATTTCCTATTCCTGGACTTGTATATTCTTTAGAAAATTTCTAATTTTGAAATCTAAGATTCAGAACCAAGCACTGGGAAATGTCACTGCTTATAAAATGTCCCCATGATTCAGAAAATAAACAAGCAACAAACAAATAAACAAAAATACAGAACAATTGCAGTCATTTAGATTATTACTAAAAACATCTCCAGGGCAGAAATTCAGGTCACGGTGTTGCTGGTATCATAGTTTTCCAGAATGCATGTAGATGTGTATGCAGGAAGATAATTCATGTAAGCACCTTCCAAGCATGTCATCTCCAGTTCCCATTCTCTTCTGCATCTTCTCCTCTCTGAAAGAGAAGTGAAGAAATCCAAGATGGTTCAAATTGAAGGACAGGTCCTCTTTGGCAGCCCTAAGTCACAGAAAGAGAATGCAATGTGTACAATGCAAGGTGGTCACATCTTCCACAGGCTACTAAACCAAAGGTGGATGTTGTAACATTAAATGAGTGTTTCAAAGTGTTCCTCTCTGAGGTGCGATATATGCTCCAAGACTGCATGGTTCTAAACTAAAAGCTCTAGTCCAGTGCTTTAACTATAAACTAGCAATTAACTACTTAATTTGGCTTTATTGTCTGAAGGAGGTAAAAATAATTTTCTATGATTTATAGAATCATAGAATCATAGAATCGTTGAGGTTGGAAAAGACCTTTAAGATCATCAAGTCCAACCGTTCCCCTAACCCTGCCACCCCACCACTAAACCATGTCCCTAAGCACCTCGTCTGCCCGGCTTTTAAATCCCTCCAGGGATGGGGACTCGACCCCTTCCACGGGCAGCCCATTCCAGTGCTTGACAACCCTTTCTGTGAAGAAGTTTTTCCTAATGTCTAGCCTAAACCTGCCCTGGAGCAACTTGAGACCATTATAGTTGAGGAAAAACTTTATTCTCATAGCTTCTGAATGCTCACACCTCCAAAAGTTTTAGGAGAAATCAAAATGCACATTTAATTCTGAAAGCATGTCTGTTTTTTATCTCAGTTGGTATCACAAAAACCTAAGACCTTTCCCTGCAAGCTTCACCACGCTTTTATAGTCATAAACAGAAAATGGACAAATAAAGAATAAAAGCTGTGAGAGCTCATGGGTCAGCTTGGATGCCAGGTCAGCTGCTGCCGCTGACTTGAGCTGAAGTTTGTTAGAAAAACTTTGGGTCTCAGTCCATTTTTGATCTTGGAGAAATATACTCAGGATTTTTTTTCATGATAAATTTAAACCAGCTGATCAATGGCATGGACTTAAATGATTGTATTGTAAATACATTCTTACCAGAACAGAATACTAATTCTTGCAAATTCTGTTTATCTGTGGTTAGGTCAGCAACAGTCTTCCACAGACTCTTCTTTGTTCCACAAGGACGAAAAAACAAATGGTCATCAGATTATCTTATAGTACAGAGGGAGTCTTTGTTGGAGCCAGTGTTAGAGTCCAAAAGTTTCTGTCCTTGGTTTTTTTCTTGTGTAAAACAGAGAAATATACAGCAGTTATTAGAAAGATTGAAGCTGGACCTGTTTGAATGATCATCCCCAGATATAGCACATCATCATGTTGCATCTGATTTCATTCCAGCAAGCTGAACAACAGCCTACAAACACGTCTTGGCAGATATCAGGCCACCAGCAGGTTAAAATTCTCTGAAAATGTAAAGCAGCTGTTCCATAAGGGAAATGTTTTACATCTGCACTACCCTGTTCTCAGCCAGCAAAGGAAATACTATAACAGAGAATAATTAAGTAGAAAAAACAGGTTTCTTGGAAAGCCCTGCACTTTACATGTTTGTGTTCCTTTTACTCACTTTAAGTCAACCATAACACTTGCAACTTGAGGAGTGTGCACCAACTGTGGTGTTGCATTAGACGTAAGGTCCCTTCACAGCCATCCATCAGTGCCATCTTTCCAAGTACCTGCTCAGCATTTCGGTTAAGCACATAAGCATTTCAGTTTTGCTATGGCACATAGCTATTACAACAAATTTACTGTAGAAGAAAATGAATCATGCCCTGAATATTGACTCTGTGGACTTGATGTGCATCAACTGTAAGGGAGTGTAGGCTGACTGGGTAATGTAAATGTCTACATTTAGTCATTACTGCTTTTAGAGAGATGACATTAACTGCTTGGCTCTACCCTGAGTTGCCAAACAGTGACAGCAACATAAGACTCGGAAGACTGAAGACTTTGATGTCAAGGGTGGAGGCTGCTGAGAAATGTTTGCTTCCAGTGTTTGCCATTGCTGCTACTTTACATGATCATCTGGAGAGAAAGGGAGAGAGCCTTACAGATGGAAAGGAGATGGATGCTGGAGGTGGATGTGGGCAGACTTGTTGAATATTTTGAGAAGCTATAAAAATAGCCTCTGCAAAAAACCTGCAACTAGCCAGGAACACACTATGTTCCTGTAAAGAAGTAGACACCATTTGTGAACAAGGTAACTGAACATGTGCAGAGCCTGGGTTGTGATTACTGAATTTAACATAAAATATATGTGATAGTGAGTCAATGATTTTCCTATGTTTCATGCAGAGATTTTAGTATTCTTTGCAAGAATTTCTGTGTGCAGTTTAAGCAAAGGTATATAAATAACTCATGTTTAGATTTGGATTTTACAACAGGGTAGGAATACACTACAATGGTTTAAGTTAGGAAACCGTGAACCTAAAAGCATTTCAATGAGCTTAATAATGGGTTAAATTTAAGGGAATTGTGACCATCCACCAACTCACCCCTTCTCCAAGTCAACATGAAAAAGCAAAGGAATGGAAAAATATTCCATGTTTTGTTGAGAGAGGGAAATCTGCAATGGAGCTGTTGTGGTGAAGGCTGTGCCCCAGAATGTCAGGCAAGCACTGATTTTAACCAAATAATCCTTTAATCTGAACTGGTTTAATTTCCCCAAGATGGACCATGCCCAGCAGTGTTAGGAAATGGACAGCAGGAATTTGAGTGTTTTTGAAAAGAAAGTGGATATATTTTCTTACAGGTACTTTTCAGTGCTCAGCAGCCCGTTGACACTGTCTTTGCCCAGGCATTTACCTCCTTCCTCTCTGTCATCCCCAGGAGCTATGTCTCCAAGGTCCCAGCCATTTTTCTTGTCCTCTTCTCCTTTTTTCTCATGCTTCAAAGTCCTTGGCTCTTTTCTTAAATCATTCTTTCCTTTTTCAGGGACATGGAAAAGTTTGGCTTTGAAAATGTTATCGTTTCATCTCTTTTCCTGTAATAAAGCTTGGCCAGCTGGTCAATATAAGCACTCCAGTCTGTGGTTCTGATCTTTCTCAGCTGGTTTGTGGGAAAAAAACAACAACAAAAGAATGGAAAAAAACCCAAGTAAACTGTCATCTCCATGCAAATAAGGATAACGTGTTACTTTTCCCTCAGCACATGAACATAAATTGCTCCCAGATTTTGATGAACTTGCAAAGGAGATGCCTGCTTTTTCTTGGAAGGGAAAATTTAATAACCGTGAGCAGGACTGCAGCATCAGTGACTCACTAGTGAACATATAGTGAACACAGGCTAGTAAATGCAGTGCAACCCTCTGGCATGGCTGAGAGGCAGTGGACAAACTGGAAAGCCATGCTGCAATTCTGGCAAGCTTGTCTTGAGCGGGGAAGGCAAATGGACTGCGGGTTAGGACAGGAGGACTGAGAGAGCTGTCAAGTCCAACACTGCATTTGGCCTAAAATGGGAGATTTGGTGGAGCTTTAACATTTACGAATAAACAGATATTGATAATGCTACTGTAGCTACTGTAGAACTGCATTTACTTGGCTGTCTGGTCAGGGATATAGTTCCTATTGGTACTTTAGAATATTTCTTTAAAAAATTACTTATGACTCTTCTCCTCAGTGACCAGTTCAGGAATGCCATATAAGACACCACTGAAGCACAGTAACTTGTGAGTTATGACACGATGAAGGTATGACATGACCATGAAAAACACATCGTGAAATGGAATATAAAGAACAGCTTCTATCTGAACATTGGAAGTAAAATGGGCAGGAGATAGTTCAAGATGTGAGGCAATGAGCACAAACTGAATTACAGAAAACTCAGCTTAAGCATAAGAAAAACCTTCTTTACTGTGAGGGTGATCAAACACTGGAACAGGTTGTCCAAGGAGACTATAGAGTCTCCATCCTTAGAGATACGCAAAACCATGTCAGAAGCAGCCTGGTAAACCTGACCTCATTGATTCTGCTTTGATTGGTGTGTTTGGATTAGAGACTGCCAGAGATCCTTTCCAAACTCAACAAATCTGGAGACACAGAAGGCCAACAGATATATTTGTAGAATTACAAAGGCATCAAAATGATGTGATTTAGGAGTGAGAAGATTAGAAGGATGCACAATTCATTTTTAATGATAAGGTTGTCCTTGCAGCCACCTTGTTTCATTCTGGCACATTCCATGTCTCGATAAAGCTATCTGAAAATTGGTTTTGAGACTGTGCAGGAAAACCTGTGATTGGTAGCAATGCTGTTTATGGACAGAAGCCACTCTATTCCACAACAATGTTAGTTGACTTGCAACTGTTTTATAAGCCTAGACAGGATTTTTGCTGTACAGTATAAGTGATTGCTTCCAGAAATGAACTTTAGCTTTTTTAGCATTACTTGGTAGCCCTTCTGAACCATCAGAGATAGTAATCCATTTCTCTTATTTGGAGGGAAAAAGATTCTCTCTATCAACCCAACACTATCCAACAGTATAGAAATTTTCTGACAAATGAAAACACATCCGAATGTCAACAATTATATTAGTTCTACTGTGACAACAAATACAATCACTGTTGATTTCCTGAATTTGTAGCTGTATTTTCGTTTTCTTTAAAGGCTTACTTGCAGGAAGGAACTGCATTAAAAAAAACATAAATAAAGTGCTGGTAAATATAAAAAATATTTCAGAATTCACTGGATTAACCAAATTATGAAATTGTACAGTACCAGAGTGTTTTAAGAATCAGACATGGATGATCTGAGAAATGATGTGCTGCAAAATGACTGCAAGATTGTATAGAATTATTGCAGTGACATGTTAAGCATGCCAAGAAAAGCCTACTCACAAACACTTGCACATTGTCATATTTGAACAATGATCCATTAATAATGTTTCCATAAAATATATTCATGTGATTAGGGTTAAACACATGAGGGAGAGAAATGAGAGATGATACGAAGCTGTACCTTGAGGTGCTTTCTTGACTCCCACAATCTATTTGGACAGGATTTTAAAAACCAGACACTGCTGGAGATGCTCTCAAGTGTTTGAAAGCACTGAACTTTTTAAAATCATGTCTTTATAAGTGAGTTCAAATTCTACAGCCCAAAACTGCAATGCCTATAATGTATTTTGGATGTATTGGTCAGGATTCATATGCAATTTTCATCTCTTTCTGATGGAAAGAAATAACGAGCAGGCTGGTAGTATGAATAACAAACAATGTTTTATAACTGTAGCACCTTCTCTCTTGATTTCATTTCCAAAGAGATTTTCAAACACAAATACATCTGTTTTCCCCAAATGAAATGTAGGTACATTTAGAGTGAATCATTGACAGGTTACCAGTACAGAGTCATCTCCAGAAGTGAAAATTTGAGTGCTTTCCATTCTTCCCAGATGTGAGCCCATTTGTCATTCCAATCCTCCATTTCTGTTGAGCTGGCAGCTCAAAATACCAGCCTAATGATTTGAATTTAATATAACTGACTGACAAGCTTTCCACTGTATTTCCAAGCCAAGTGATCCCTATTGGAGGAACATTCCTTAATTTGGAGGGCAACTACTCTTATAACAATATAGTTATGGTGAACTACTTATCAACTAAATAAAATGTTTATGTTTATGAAAGAAAAATTAAATAGCTTGGAAATTTACAGGCAAAAAATCCTATTTACAATTATTCTTATGTAAAACTTGTGCAATTCCATCAGAATCAGTGTCTTTTATCCAGCTGGTCACGTTTTCTTTTCTAAGTGCATATATCACCAAGAAGCCTTGACTACAGGATGGAAAATAATGACAGTCAACATCCCAGGAAACATTTCAGGATTATGAAAAAATTTCTACTCTTCACCTGGGTAAAACCAAGACTTTTCAAAAGTTTTTCACTGAAAGCCAAAACTAAAACATCTGCCTGAGAAAAGCCAGTAGTGTGGTGGTTGATGGACCCTTACCCAGAAGAATCAAAGGGACTTTAGGAGCTTAGTCAAGGGTCTTCCAAAAGTCCATCATTACTCCAAGGTCAGTTCTCATTCTCAAGGTTATATAGGAAGTCCATGGAACCAATTGGAACTGGTCCTCAGATCATTTTGGTGTTATCAGCTACCCTACCAAGGACTTCTGTCACAAGCTAGCCAGCATTTCACTTTAATACATTGAAATATGTGGCTGTATTTAAGGTACTCATTAAGAATTGTCTGAAATTGACTCCCTAAGCTTTCATTTCTCTGAGTTTCCCTGCATAGACTAAGATTCAGTCTTCACTGTGTGAAGAAAATGGATGCAAAGTCCTGTCCAATGGGTCAAAAAATTCATCCACTGCATGCTAACTTCCACAAAATAGGCCCTGACAACTTTTTTGAGACTATGTGATTTAAAAAACAAAGGAGTTGTTACTGAACCTGGAACTTAAGGAATCATAAATATTCTTTGGCCAAAATTTGCTTTCTGACTCATGATAAGAGGGAATATGATTCATAGGAGTCCCTTCTTGTGATCTATACCTTGATGTATGCAGTTTATCACACAAGATTTTTCAATGGAGGAAATGGATATGTGAGTAAAGTTGAAATATAACATTCGGAACCAATCAAGAACATTTATATAAATTACTTTTACTGACAGCCACTTGGTTAGGTGATAAAAAAATCACCATTTTCCATAGAAAGCAGTCCTTATCAAGAGTGGTTCCAGCTGAAAATGTCTGGCAAGCCCCGCTCACCGCTGCACTGTTGTTAACAAATGACAGAGTAATCCATCTTACAAATGAGCATCACTTCATCCTGTGCTGAAATGCAGGCACACACAGTTGAACATCATATTACATGAATGCACCAACACATAGAAAATACGTTGCAAATGTGAAAGTAGGTGTACGTATTTAAATTCTCAGTCTCATAAACTGGTAATTTTCATTTCTTCCCATGCAGCAGTGCTAATGTTTCACTTATGAAATCCTTCATTTAAAAATCTGCACAAACCTTCTACATATATTACGTCTACATTTCCCTTCTGTTCTATCTACCTAACATTGATTCATCTGCTCACATTTCTAATATGATAATTTTATTCACACACTATTATAGGCCTTTGAATGTTAGTTACCCCATGAGATGAATGGTGAGCCCAATTAGGAGAATTCACATTCCAGTCAGCTGATTTCCTCTCTTTTTTTGGTCGCTTGTTTGTCTAGTGGTGATTAAGGTTGCAGTTCCACTCATTAGTGAAGTGTATTAAATGGTAATATCAATAACTGACAACAGCGCTGCAGTAGGACTGACTGTTCCACAAATCTATACAAACATGCCAAACAAAGCTTTCTGAACATCGTGTCTCCAGGCATGGTGGAAATGTTTACTCCCTGCTTCCTAGCCTGGCTCATGATCAATGTAGAGGATATAACAAGAGAGTGCCTGTTAAGCACAGCAGCACTATGCTCTGTGCTTTCAAGTAAAACGGCCTTACACTCAAAGGTTCCAGGATAGGTTTACATGGGTTTGGAGGAAAAAAAAAAAGAAAAAAGAAAAAAAAAAAGAAAGAAAATTAAAAAGAAAACAACGGTCACAGCTCCATTCCATGAATTGCTTCATGAAACATCACTGACAAATTCTCAGGCATCAGGGTTCTGATATATACTTAAAGAAGTCTTATACCCTTAGAAATTATACTCATGTTCTTGTTGTAATACTGAGGAATCAGCCTGAAACATTTTCCACCTTGGGGACCTGCTGTAACAGATGCTGTGTAGAGATGTAAAGAATAACTGCCCTTATCATAAAGACCTTTAAAGACATAACAGATGGATGAAATAAAGGGAAGTTCGAGATGGCACTGGGAGAAGTTAGTAGAGAGAGTAAAATTACAAAATTAAAGGGATATTTTAGCCCAGAAGAGGAAGATGAACATTTTTAATACCAGCTTGAAAAAGTAATCACAACATCCCATTAACCTACTTATTACTAGACAGCTGTGTGATGGAGAAATCTTACTGAAAAAGAAATCTGTGTGTGACTATTTTTGTGTGGGCAGGGGATGGCTTAGTTTTATGAAGAAATATGGGCTATGCAATCATGTTGTTTGTCTGTGTATATTTTAATCAATTTTCACTGAATAATGGCCAATCTCAGAAAAATTCAGTAAAGTATCAGAACATCAAAGACATTATATTCTCACACAAAAAAGATCAGCATGACATGCAGTGCAGGAATTGCAAGTTGCCCCAGTGTCATTTCTCTCATGTCAATGGCGTTGAGTTGAGACCATCTCTGTGGGTCCCTGGTCAGCTGGCCAACCAGCACAGCCATCTCCTGTCCCTCTCATCGAAAAGGTCAGTAGGTGATGCTTGAGAATAACTGGTATCATGGAGTGACAGAGCTTGGGAAGACAGAAGACACAGAAGGTATTGCTCTAGAGTTGAGGGACATGAGAGGTAGGGTATTATAATAGATGTGAAAAGGTAGAGAGGACTCTGAAGAGGAATTTAGCTACAGTGATAGATTTGGAGTGAATTTCAGGGAATCTGAGGGTGCTACATTTCAACATGCACTGCCATGGGAGACCAAACCTCTCACATTGCTTCTCAGTTTTGATGATAACTTGAAATTTTGTACCTTTTTAAAAGTCCTAATAGAAATAGAATAGTCTGTGCTTCAAGTCTGAGTTGCCTTGAAAACATCATTCTTTTTCTTGAAGAGAGGGAGTAATCAAACACACTGTTCCTGTCTTAAATCTACTTTATTCCACAGACCACATATCTTGGTCACTAAGGGCCACTGTACATCAGCATCTCATGTTCAGAAAAAGCATATTTCTCTGCCACAGCATAAAGTACATATCTCTACAGAAAATATTAGCAGGCCATTGTGTTGACACCACAAATTCTAAGACCAATTTTCTGAGGTTAGCAGGCTTCAGCTTCTCAAATACACAAGACTCATAAATTTCCTGTTAAAGACTGTTCAGTAGTGCAACAGATCTCGCTTTCAGAAAGCATTTCTTGACCTTATATTACATTTTCATATTCATTCTGACAGCTTGTCCTTTTACATGAGTGAATTTTCCTAACAGTCAGGAGAGAAGGCAGCTGTAAAACATTTGGTTGTCATGAATGTGCTTAGTTTCCTTTAAGAAATTCTCTACTTAGGAGAATTAGGTAACTTAAGAGATCACCTGATCCACCACCACCCTCACAAATCAAGACCATTAAACCAAAATCCTCTGTGAGAAGAAAAGAACAAACCTGCAGATAACTCTACAGAGATGTGCAAGATCAGCTGTAGTGTCTCTTCAGTAAATGGTGAGGTGGATATCTCTGGACAGAAGATAGCAATACTGGAGAAAATTTATCATGATTCTTTTCAGCTAATGTACATGCGTGCAAAGACTTGGTCCCTTTGAGCTATGATTTTATTCCCCAGTGCATGCCCATACTCTTTTCCCTTCCAAAACCATTGGAGGATCCATCAGCCTTAAGCAACACAGGACTCTACTGGATTCCATTTCAGGAGATCCTTCCTGAAAACCTCTAAACTGTGACACTTATTTCTACAACAATTACATTCACCTATGGGCTTTGGAGAAGTAATAAAGTTAGAATAAAGGAACAGTTTAGGTTGAAAGGTCCCTCTGGAAGTCACCTTGTCCACCCTCCTGCTCCAAGGATGTTGAAGCCTTGAAGTGAGAGCAAATCTTAAAGCACAATAGTCTTTCCCCAGTGACCTATTGTAGGCTGCATCTCTACTAAATACATAAGCTGAAGAGAGAACAATGTAGTTAATATTTAGAAAGGTGACAGAAATCCCTGAGCTGAGATCCTATAACTGATACTTCCATGGACTATGCTTCTCTCTGCTTCCAAACCATAGGCCTTCTAGTCCCCTGTGTCTTTTGTAAAATAGTTAAAGCTTTTGATTTGATTGGTCTGGTCCATATTACTTTCCACTGCAAACAACTGGACTGTTATTTGTAGGCATTTCATGCCCCACCTTTTCTTCGCACTCCATTTTTTTTTTGGGTATGAAGACCTATCACTGACTTCAATAGGAAGAGCATTCATCTTTGTAATTACTTACAAGATTTCTCATGTTACTAGAGGGGGAATATTTTTCCAGAATTAAAAGATTCTTGTCACTGTTCGAGGAAAGTTTTTTCAGTGAAACTGTCTGGGAAGTTACTTAAATCTCTTCAGAACTGATGACAGCATGTCCAAAGTTTAGCTCTTGTAACAGAGGTGACTACATTGTCACAAAAGGAGAATTACATGTGTTAGAGCTACTAAAGGACTTTCTTCTTATTATAAATGAATAATATTTTTAGGTGTGGAAGCAGCTTTGAAGGTAATCAGAATGGGGTAATGCAGGACTTGAAATATATTTGCAGAAAATTGCCTACTCACTCTTTGACCACCCTAAAGACCTCAGGAAATTTATAAGATGATATAAACTATACATGTAAGCGAAGTCATTACATAACTCCAATCAGCTGAAATAATTTTGGAAAGGGATTCTGAGATTTGTAGTGATGAGGTACACTCTTGAAACTGTAACATTCACTGTAAGCTGTAAGACATCATTTCTGGGGGTAACTTAACCTTGTTCTGTAAAAATCCTCCTGTGGAACAAGACATTTCCTGAAGAACAGAGGACACATTGATATTCAAAATTGTTCAATTGTGGGTCTGTTTTAATCTCCTATTCTAGAAGTAAAAGCTATATAAGATTATCTGTCCAGTTACACGTTCAACAAACTCCTCCTAGTTGAATGAATAGTGAGTTCTCTGTCAAAAGGCAGAGGCCTTCGGGCAATCCATATTGGGTCAAAAAGTCCCCCATGTTCTGCCAGCTTGGTGTATCTCACAACATTAGGTGCTTTATCTTTCTACTAAATGACAAACCATTCATAGGTAGTTCGCTAGAAGTACCGGTTTCACCACTAAATTTATAAGTAACCACAGCATATACGAAGAAATATTGTGAGGAGCTGATTTCTTGCAGCTTCCACTGAAAACAAGGTGATCTCCATAGAAAACAACTGGTCCATCTTTTGCCTGGGTAAAACCTACCAGAAGGCCAGCTATCTGGTCAAACATTATGGAGCACTAGTTGTGTTGTTTCTGCTTTTCTCACTAACCCTCAGCCCTGGGGATGGAAGTCCAGAAACAGAAAGCTGAAAATGGAGAAGTCATGGAATTGTTTCTTCTCGCCACCCTCTGAAATTTCCTCTTGAGAAAGGTACAAAAGTTGCTCAGAACTCTATACACTTACAAATCCTTTCACCCTTGCTCCTGTAAGGAAATTTAGAAGCCTGAATATGGAGAAAAGTTTTAACTTCTTACATAAACTTTTGCAAAATTTATTTCACAAGGGCATAATTTTGTCCACAATTGAAGAAGGAAAAAAAAAAAAAAGGAGGTGCTAATTCTCCTGTGAATTGAAGCTTTTGGGCTTATGAAAATCTGTGATAGGTGAATGAAAAGTTGGAGCAAAATACCCCAGTGCTGATTGGCATAGGTATAAATGATTCCCAAGGGTAGAAAGTAGTGCTGAACTAAGGGATTGCAGTTCCACTAATATCACACGTTCATGTGAACTTCTACTTGATCGCACTTGATGCATTGCAATCACCTTTATAGTTGTCAGTCAGCCTACAATTGCATCAAGAAAAGAGAAGGGCAAGGGAATTTGTCAGTGTACTCAGGCACAGATGAACTTCCAGTAAGCAGCTGCAGTTTCTGACTTCCAAGAAACCTTTATAATTGGAGTATTTCTAGTAAGTATTTGTAGTTCTTCAAGGCTGGCTGCAAATTTTGAATATTTCCTTAGAACAGTGCACCTCTTCTGTTCATGGCTGGGAACTTCATAGCAGTGTGTAAATAAAAAAAACAAAAAAAAACAAAAAAAAAATCAAGAAGAGACTGCCTCTGTAACTTAGCTTAAAGTGTTAAAACACTTTTTAAGCACAGAAGTAACTGGTAATTCAGGGTAGGACTCCCCTTGATGGTCAAGATACCTAAATTTAAGGCTGCAGATTAATGAACTGGAACATAGGTGCATGAGGTGTTTATTCAAAAGAGATTTAATCAACTTAACTAAGTGGACCCTAAAGAGTATAAACTTTCCAGGGCCCAAACTTGTGAATTCAGAACGTTTCTTGAGGTCCTGGGAAAGACAAGTAAACAGCATCACTCCAGATTATTAGATCTAGCAGTCAATACAATAGATCCATTAACAATACCACAGAAGCTCTTCATGACATGAACTGATTCCTATTTTGTGTACATGTGGGATGTATTGTTTTGAGATCTTCTCAGCAGGTTTTTAGATCTGATTATAAAGAACCCAAAGATAATGATAACACTAATTCATTTATGTTCTTGTCACCAACATCCTTAAAACGCTCCTGGATTATTACTGTGTCTACACCTCTATCTAAATGTTCTCCAAGCCTGACAGCATAAATGAACCTTCCAAATATAAAAATGGAAATGACAAAACAATTTTCTCTGGAATAAGAAATATGAATTATATTTATTTTTGGTCCTAATACATTACAAAATTAAAATATATAACAACATTTATCATTACCCATGAAGCATCTGAAGTGCTTCATTGAAAGATATTAACAAAATGTAGAAAGTATAGGAAGGAATAGATGAAAGGAAAAAACAAATGAGGTATCGAAAGGAGTGTCTGACAAGGTAAAACATCCTGCTTATCTAAACAACAGATGCAAGGGAATGTGAGGAAGCAGTCTAATATTTGAAGGTTTTAGAATTATACAGCAAATTGTGGCTAAGTAAGGAAAAAATACTGTTATTGTCAGGGATGTGGATACATATATCCTAATAGACCATTCAGTCTCTGAATGCTGTGTTTAGCTGTTGGCCTTCTGTGAACTCTCTCCAGCTTGTCAGCATTTAATGCCTTTCGCTCTACAAGCTTTTAGAAGCAGGATCATGCTGACATTCATTTAAGCTTTTGTCAATAGTGCTGCTGTAGTTTATTGACAAAGCATGATCTGGAATTCAGAGGCTGGGTCATCCAAGAGTTTGCAACAGTGCAGTGAGTTAATCCAGCTAGTGATTTTAGGATTTTAAGAGCAGGTTATGCAACTCTGCCAGGAATGGCTTCAGCAGCTGTTCCTGTCTGATGAGAAGGGACAAAGAAGGCAACTTCTTGTGGTCCTCCTAGCCATACTTACAATGTAGAAGGAAAAAATAAAATAAGCACAAGTTTGGTTTGCTGCAGACAGATGTTTTCCTCTTTCACATTTTAAGATAGTTTTATCTCCATTAAGGTAGAGATTTTTTTGCATTTGAATGCATTAAAAACCAACATGAAATCCACACAAAAATGCTCTTCATACATCTACTCCAGTTGAAATCACCTTTAAGTAACAAGTCCCTGCTGATAACTTACTCAAAACTGAGGCCCCTTATTCAGTGCTTTCACAATCCAGCATACCTCGATTCACTATCGCCCATGTCCCCCACAGCTACAGAACAACTATTATGTGCTCCCTGTTGGAGAAATTGGAGGGAAAAGACCTAAACAGCCCATACTAGTTCAGTGCTTCCGCTTTGGCTGCAGTTTGCTTGGGACACAATAGTGAGGAATGGAAACAATTTTAGAAAATTACTCAGAGTGAAAAAAAGGGAAAAAAATGCGATCCATTTTCCAGAATTATTCTTTGCACCAGTATTTGACCTTATTTGTGTAAGTTCAGTGAAGATTTTTTTTTTCAGCCTGGACATGTTGCTTCATTCTTCATGAGAATATCTTTTTATTCAAGGATTGGAAAAAAATAGATCTGTCTGTTTGTACTTTATAGCTTTTTGTAAATTTGGTCTTTTTCAATTGCAATTGCAGTTTAAAAAAGAAAGGGGGAGCAAAAATCTGAAGAGAAAACCAAACATTAATAAGGGTAGTAAACCAAAGCAAACCCAAAACCATTTGAATAAGAACCTGATGCAAAACAAGCATAAAGCAAAGTTTTTCTCACCAGCCAAGGAAAAAGCAGGTGAACACTTAAGGGATCTTGTAGTATTCAAGAGAAAACTGACACCCAAACCATCCTCTGTCTTCCATCTCCACATGAATTACAGCTCCCTTGCAACTAGAGACATGCAAGAATAAGCTCAAATCCTATGCTTGCTTCAAATTTGGACAACCATTTGGTATGTGTTAGTGGCCTGATAGGAGGAAGCTATCCATGACCACTTCCTCCCCTCCCCTTTACCAGCACTTGTGTTTCTGCAGCCAGACAAAGGAATTGGTTCAGCTGGAAGAAACACATAAAGTTAGTCTCCAGCTGATAAAATCTCTAATCTGTTTCTTTGTGCAACAACGTGAATGCTAGTATGGCACAAAAGCTCCATGCAGAGCACCAGCTTGTGCTGAATTTAAATGGCTGTATACCTACAGCTTGAGAATTGCATTTGTCTGTTTTGGAGAAATACTGTTACGTCTCATGGTTTAATATCTGCAAAGGATATCAAGTGGCAGGTGTTGCAGAAGAAAAAGTTATTTTAAAAATGACTACTCATTTTTGTTTTCTTTTCCCTCTTCCCGTATTCACCGCAGAGCATATATTATATGACTGCCCCATAAGATGTGTAGATATTATTTCTGATCTGAAGTCTTCAAGATAATGCTCTGCCCAGTGCTCAGTGTATTTCCAGCACCATGCACCGTGGGAGGTTAGGTGTTTTCACAGGTGATGAAGTCTTCAGGAGCTGTCAATTGCTTAATATAAAGTTTCCTTGATGTCAGTGAAATTGTTACTTGCAATCTAGCAAATTTCATTTGGTATGACCAGGATCATTACAGAAGTGATCAACCTATTTCAAGTAAAAAAACCCAAAAGAATGAGAAAATGTAGAGAAATTTTTTTTTTTGTTTCCATGTTTAGTTGATTTCACATAGGTTTTACCTGTGTGCCTAAAACCTTCCTTTTCCCTGATTTCACATTTTTCTACAAAACAAGTCTTTAATTTTTCACTTCAAACTTTCTAAACTCCATCCCATCACATCTTTTCCTTCTTTAGTCTTTCCTCATCCAAAAAACCCAAACTGGTTATTCATGCTCTTCCTACCAGTCTTTCCCTGTGTTTATTCTGAATGTTGGACTCGATGATCTTAAAGGCCTTTTCCAACCAAAGCGATTCTATGATTCTATGATTCTATGATCCCAGCTTTGACCTTAAGCTGCAGCTGTACTTGTTTTCTCCTCAACAGTGCAAGTAATAAAAACCCAACCCATAGTAACCAATTTCCTTTCCAGCCACTATTGTATCCCCCATTGTCTGCAGCTTCCCCCTGGAGCTCCGCTCACATGAATCCATTTTAGCCTCTCTCATCTCTGTTTTTTCTTCCATGCTCACTACTTACACCACTCTCACCACCACCTCTCATGTCTTCCTGACCAAAAAGCAGAATATACATATTCTCCCCTCTCTCTTGACCTGTTATCATTCTGCTCTAGACCTGCTCAGGCACTTTTTCTTCAAGTTTTCCCTTCCTAAGATCCATGACTTTTGCTCTTTCTGTCCTCATCTAATTTTTCTAGGCACTTCTCATATATTTCAGAGAATCTTCATTCACTCTTTTTCTACCCTTTTATCATGGTTACCAGGTCACCCAAGGTGGTCAGATAGGTTCCTGAACTCTACAATGCAGTCAGATTAATCAAATCCTTTCTATGTTCTCTGTTTTCCAAGGGAATCTTGCCTCATGCTTCAAACCCAAAAGGTCTGTAGCAGAGTTCTCAGTCTTTTCACTAATTCCTCACACTATTTTCTTTGTCAAACACTAAACAAATATAAGTATTTCACTGATCCATCGATCTGTTGAACTAGGAACTGCCATCAACATAGGGATACTTCATATCTAAATCTTTCTTGTCGTGCTTGAAGATGTTATCTTCTATTTATACAAGAAATTCTTACTCAAGTTCTCAACCTCTCACAGACTGATTTCCACCGTATATTTTTCTTCATTGTTGATAATGCTTTAAAGCCCAGCAGAGGCTGCTTTCTCTCTCACTCTGCTACATCATCTCACTGCCTCCCATTTCCTCGCAATTGAGGTTTGTTTCTAGGGTTTTTTATCAAGCTCACCCATCCTCTTCCATTTACTAACGAGCTGTTAACTCTAACCTAAGTTATCTAGGCCATCCTCAATGACCCTATTATTTAATTGCCAAAGGTTTATTTACTTTGCCTGTTCTGCCTGTCTCAGCTGAGATGGGCTTCCCCTTAAAAATAGCAAAGCAAGCCTGTTGGTGGTCTTTACATTTCTCTTTACATCTTTTATTTACCACACACCTCAAACAGCCAGTGGGTTCCATGATCATAACACTGCCCATTGTGGTGACCAATGTTACATTGATTCTTTCTAGTCTCTGTTTATCCATCTCCATAAAGCTTTATTTTCATGCCTTACACTTGGTTGAAGGTTCCTTAAGTAAGAGATATTTTCTCCTATATTTTCCACTTTAGAGTTCCCTGTATTTCTCCAGTATGCCACAGGATTCAGCAAAATCACAAAAATAATATGGATAACAGCTTTTGCTTCTTGTCTAGTTACACAGAATCAAACACAAGTGAATAAAAACTTTGCATTTCTTTTTCTACCAATAAAAAAAAAAAAAACAGAAAAAGAGAGCAATGAATTTTGTGCAGATTTTAGAAAATAATGGTGCTTCATCCACACTTCCAGAATAAGATAAGATTGTATTTTCGATGGACTTTAGAAATGAAGCTTTACCTCTTGCCCTTCATTTCATTTCACTTCTCACTCAGTCTTACTCTCAGTGATCTATATAGAAATCCTTGCCATGCTACTGTGGAGTGAGGTATACCCAGGGACGTGCATAGGGGAGGCCACGTCAACCCATTTATCATTTCACCATCAAGATCCATCTTTCAGAGGAAAACCTGTTACTTAATTATTCACACTTTAACTGGGTTGCCAAAGAAGGAAGAAATAACTCTACCCTTGGAGCTGTTCAGTAATTCTGGAGCTTCCAGAACAGAATCAGGAGGTATCAGACACATGATTTTCTCCTAAAATTACTATGCAATTTTCAAGTTTTACTTTCTAGTTTGGCCCATTAGAAATGTCATGGCTTCTTCGTACCTACAACATCGTTAATGAGGCTGTTCAGCTACTAAATGGCTGTTCATCCTATACTGATGTATCCATAATGCTTCCTAGATACCTTCTGATTACTCAAGTATACACAGTCACCAAATAGCTTAGATGCCCACTGAAAACTCCTTTTATCTGCATACTTGTTTTCTTGCCTCTCTGCCTAAGAACTGATATTACAGGTATTTCTTTTTCCTTCCCTCATCTACTCCCAAGACGTATATTTGATGAATTATAGCTATCAAAGATTTTTTCAGTCTGGATCCTTTTTTGGGTTAGAAAATCCTCATTCTCAGAGCCCCTAGATCGATCACAGGGACTCATCAAAAGCATTAGCATTTGTGACACCTTATTGCATTAACATAAATTTTTCTTATTATCAGACATTTTTAAGCCATTGTGTTCAACTGCAATTTTGTAATATCAGTACATTAGTAGCACAGAATTTCACATATCACCGCTGACATTAGCCACCATTTGAAAATCTGGCTGGATCAGTTTGCAAATCTAAAGGACCACTTGTAACTCTATGACAAAGATAATATAAATACTGTGCTTGAAAACATGTCCTGTTTTTTTTCCTTTTATTATTATTTTTAAGAATCCTTTAATAAAAAAGGTATTTACAGTTCCCCACAAACTTTTCCTCACTCAATACTACTGAATTAATTTCACGCACTTGTGAAAATATTGACCCAAAGCTGACAGAAATCAACATAAATATTACAGTGGGTTTTGGATCAAGCTCTTCTTTCAGTATGGCTAAATTTATTCTATAATCAGCATGCTAAAAACACAAAGGCAAAGATATAGATGCTGAATAAAACTGGATCTGGTACTGTGAATCAGATGATGCAGGAATAGCAGTTAATTTTCTTTACTCCGTTAATTCCAAGTAGCAATAATTATTAGGAATCTAACCAGAGTATCAGTGCTGCATGAAAAAACCTCCAGGTCATCATATCTAACGCGGCTGTTGGTGGGAAGTCATGCTGCATTGCTACTACCTATTTCTCCCTGAGTGGCACAAAATGTGTTTTGACATGAGCCTCTTCCTGTGCAAGGCTGGCTGTTTTATTATTCGCTGCAAGTCCATGCTAGACAAGTAATGCACACCCTGCTAGCAGCAGCAAGGGATCAGAGGAAGCTGTGCATCTGTGTATTGCAAACATTAGCTCTGGAACACATAAGTTTCATTTCCCATTAATTTGTGGTCACCAGATGGTGAACCATTGCTTTTGTCAATCTGCGCAATGACAGTGGCATTGCAGTTGACTGCCTGTCCTTCAGATATTTCGCAGAGACAGTCCTTTAAACACTGCTCATTTTATATTTTGTCATATTGAAGTTTTCAGGAGTATGGTTTTACTCTCTAAATTCCATTTCTTTTCTTGAAATTCATCTTTGCTTCTGTTTATTTTAATCTTAGCTCCTAAGAGCTGCTCATCCTGAGTATCTTTGCTATGCATGACTTTAAAGCCAAACAAAAAAAGCAGGTTTATTTATTGGAACTATTCACATCTGCAAAACAGGAGAAAGTTTTGTTTTGTTCCCAGGGGCAATATAAACTTTCAGAGAAGGTAACAATAACAGGAGAAAATATATAAATTAGCTGTGCTTCTAAATATACTTGGACAAATAACAGATGTAAAATATCTGACAGTAACAAGAAGCAGTTTTAATTCCATTCTATACAAATGTACTTATTTACAAAACACTGTCAGTCAGTGAGTGAAATGTAGTGAGTTCTGAGTTACTCCCTACTTCCCACCTGGTAGTAATACTGACCTGAAATCCCTCTTCCCTCCCAGCTTTTTTCAGCTGACCACCAGGTTTGGTCAGGAAATAGATGTTATTTTACCATTGAACATGTAGATCTCATACTGAAATGGGGGCAAAAATCTTTAAATGGGCCTAGTATCAAAATCTTTCTTTTAGAGGATTCCCCTGTAAATACTCACACGTTGTTGATTCATGTCCCAGTAAAAATGGCAGGAATGGCAACCTCTAAGAAACTACTAATTTCTTAATCTCAAACCAGATATTTCTGATCCTAACAATGTATCTTCCTCAAACAATATGAAATTGAAGAGGAAAGTGATTACTTTTCAGTGAGCTTGCACTCTTCTCCCAAATGGCTTAGTCAGTGCTGGGAGTCCCACAAGATGATTTCATTCAGCCAACCTAAGTTTCGTGACCTACAAGCCTGTAAGACACAACACAACCTGATCACATCTTCTGAGAGTGTCTTTGCTCATGGGTGGCAGAATGGAAAAGTAGTGGGAAGGTAAAGTCTCATTGCACCTTCCAAACTCTTCCTTGACTCTCTCAAACTCACAGGGCATCGCTGTGCTTTGATAGCAGGAAGTGGCTCTGACTTAGGTGGAATTACTTCAACAGAGATTTGGCCAAGGAATGTTTGAATCTAAAATAATTCAGGCAACCATTTCATAAGAAAACATAAGCTCACACTAGATCTTTAAAGACTGAGAAATTAATAATATCAGCACAAAAACACTCCCCACACTGCTAAGGTTCTGCTTCTTCATCTTTATTCGCTATTTTACAGTAACTGAATATTTGCAATTCAATGTGCTTTATTCAGTGAAGAAAAGAGCTCTAACTTCCATGGCTTTTTTCTCATTAATCTCTATGCAAGTATAAAAATGTTCTCAAATTTAAGATCTGAAGCTCAAGAACTTGCTTAAATGTCCTTGGATAACGTTTTTATAATGAGGCTGTGATTTGGCCATGACATACAAATAGGTCTAAATAGGTACATCATAGATAGGTAGATCATAGATATGATAGATCATTATAGAAAAATAAGGTACTTTTTAATTTCCCATATATAGTTACACATGCATAGCTTATTCACATGGCAATGAAATAGTCCATGAAATGGATGCAGAAGAATGCAAAAGTCACTTATCTCTAGACATATAACTCAAAATTAATTTCATTTCAGCAGAAGGTGAATTTTTCACTTTTTTCTCTCTCAGTTCCCCAGAATCTCAGTTCTCATTTGTGTGGTTCATAAAGAAATTGATGTTTGTAAGACAACTTAGAAATTATTTTAGGGATTCAAGATTGTGTCCAAACAGTGACTGCTAGAATTTCACCATGAAGTGGGCACTGCCTGCAGAGGTGGTGGGATGAAGTGGGAAGAGCAGATCAAACCTAAGCTTTAATTAATCTAAGGAATGCTGTTTGTGCATATTTTCCCCTTGCCTTTGGAGAAAAGCAGCAGAGAGTGATTTTCAGGTGCCTACATTTCTGCTGCTCCTGTTAGTTTAGTAAATGGTGGTAGTTCAGTAGAAAAATAAGAGCTTGCCATTTACCCTTTCAGCTTCACAAAATTAAGCTTACCAGAAGCCTAGATGTAATTTTAAAAGTTCTGATTTTAGTAATTTGTCCAGCTACAGTGGTAAAAAATATCTGGTCTGTGGGCATATATGTACATCAGCCATCTGAAGGGACCCAGGGACTAACTCCTCCAGCCTCTCCTAATTACCAGCATGTGCTTCTGAATCTCCAGGAGGACTCCTGAGACTCCCATGTTGTGGAAAATATCAATGTTTGATACATGTAATCTGTTAGACCTCCTGCTAGGCAGAGAAGGAGCCAAAGGAAAAAAAAGAAAGGAAATAACAGAAGTTCAATGTCTATCTACAGAATTTGAATGCCCATTCCCATGGAAGATATCTGACAGTCTGAGCTGTGCAAAGAAAGCACAGCACTGCCAGAGATGTCCTTCAGCTACAGTCACAGCTATTAATCATCCTATTTTCAGAAGCAATAAATGCACTCATGGTTAAAATTTATATATAAAGTACGGGAGCACTGGCCTGACTCTTATTCTTATCACCACTTATAGGGGTGGATGGGAAGGATTGTTAGCATCTAGGAGAAAAGAAGCAAATTGGTTTTCATGTGTCACAAACAGCATGAGAAAAACCAAGGATATCCTGAAAATAAATATATGCACTTACTAGAGTAATGGATATGGGCTTTGGTGTATGAGTGCCCTTAGAGGAAAGAGACAATTAGGCACACAAAATTGGAAGTAATATGAAATAATTTTTTATTTTTTTTAAATATAAGATACACTAAGCTATTAAAACCTGGATTCATAACCAAAACCACACTGTCCCTTCTTCTGCTTCTTATTCTTCCATGAGACAAATGATCTGGGGAAAAATCAAAACCAAAATCTCACTGTCTTAAATACGTAGAGACAGGAGGCTTCATTTTCTCACCTGGAACAGTGGCAGTACTAATAATTGGATGGTTCAAACTGAAGAATGCAAAGGCTCAAACTCAGGCAGTTCCATACGACGTTCAAACAAGGTTTGTTTTATTTGAGGGATGGTGGGGGGCTGGTTTCAGTTTTATTTGTCAGAATCTCTGATTTAATTAAAAAAAAAAGAGAATAATTCATTATTAAGAGCTTTCATCAGGAAAAATCAAGAGATGAGTGTGGGATATAGCTTGCTCAGAGTTAGCATTAGGACAAAATTGCTACCTCTTAATGAAGCCCTGAATATTTATACCAACTTCTAAATGAATTAAGCCTTCTGTGTATATGGTGAACTTCACTTCCCCTAACTTTAGGGATCTACAACAGTCCAGGCTGTCTTTCATAGAAATATGAACCTTAACTTATGAATCATCTAGCATATTTAAATATCTACCTTCGCATGAGATGGATCAGGCCATGCATTTCAGTGACTCTTGTTGATGAGGTCTGCAAAGGACTGCCTGTGTTGAGTAGCTCAGATGCTGACATGTATAGTTAAATCAACTATCCGTCCTAAGGGTTCAGAATGTGATTGTCAGCTAAGGATTGTTTGCCAAATATTCACTTGTCCTTGTGCTTTGGAAATTCTCTCCCTAAATCCATAAGGAACCTCTTTCCAGTTATTTAAGAGGAACTGACATTGAAAGTCTTGTTCCTTCATTATGTGAGCAACAAGCTGAACAGAAGCCAGCAATGTGCCCTTGTGGCAAAGAACGTAAATGTTATCCTGGGCTGCATTAAGTAAAGCATTGCCGGCAGGTCAAGGGACGTGATCCTTCCCCTCTACTCAGCGCTGGTGAGGCCACCTCTGGAGTCTTACATTCAATTCTCAGCTCCTCAGAACAAGAGACACAAGGACATACTGGACAGAGTCCAGTGAAGGGTCACGAAGGTGATTAAGGGACTGGAGTATCTGTCCTTTGAGGAAAGAATGAGAGCTGGGACTGTTTAGCCAAGAGAAGAGAAGGCTCAGGCAGGATTTACTGATGTTTATAAATACCTAAAGAGGATGGAGCCAGGCTCTTTTCAGTGGTGCCCAGTGACAGGACCAGAGGCAGTCAGCACAAACTGAGACACAGGAGGTTCCATCTGAACCTCAGGAAACACTTTTTCACTGTGAGGGTGACTGAGCACTGGAACAGGTTGCCCAGGGAGGTTGTGGAGTCTCACTCTTTGAGGTATTCAAAAGCCTCCTGGACAGTCTTGGGCAACCAGCTTCAGGTGGCCCTGCTTGAGCAGGGTTGTTGGACCAGATGACTTCCAGAGGTCCCTTCCAACTTCAACCATTCTGTGATTCTGTGATAGAGGAATAATGTGAAATCATATAAATCCTACCCTTAATGATCAGATGCTAATTTTAAACTGAATGTGTCAAAGAGATGAACAAACTGATCTCACTCAAGAACTGGAGGAAGCAGAACCGTGCCAAGGTAGCCTGGCTTCTGAGCCTTTCTAAAATTTGCAATCAAGGCGTAACAGCAACCAAAGGCTGAAAAAGAAGCTTGTCAGTGCAGGTGGACTCAGACTGCACCTGAGTGGATCACTCTCAGCTTCTACACCAACCATGAGGCATAACATGGAGGGTGTTAGGAAAAGGCCCAGGGATCATGGTGGGGATTGCTTAAAGCTATGAGAAGCCATTAGTCGTAGAAAAGGCAGTGAAGCACTTTCAGTCCAAAGGGAAGACAAACATTCCTCAGTTCACAGCCTCAGCTCCAGCACTTTTCTTCTTAATGTTTCTCATTACTCTGGAGTTCTCTGTCCATGGGAAAAGAAAACTAAGGTATCTCAAGGCTGTACTAAGACATCTTTTGAAAACACAGCCAATCTTTAATCAAGGTCCCCACTGTTGCCCCTTTTCCAGGAGCTGCGCAGCCTGGGCACCATACCCTGACCAGTTCTTCATGCCTGGGACCAATGCATTCATGCTTAACTTCACCGGCAAATGTCACTAGCCACAAAAGTCACTACTGATTAAGAACCAAGATTATTTTTTGGTTTTGTTTTGGTTTGTTTTTGTTTTTTTTTTACAGAGAATGCTTCTCCCAAGCCAGAAAGATTTAATCAGAAAAAAAAAAAAAAAAGTTTTTTTTTTTTTTCAGACATCTTCTACCATTTCTTAATACTCCATTTTTTCCAAAGTCAAAAAGAAAAAAAAGTAACCATAGGTCATTTTGTATTTTTAAAGCTACCCTATATTTCCAGCTCTTACGAAGGCTAAATCCTGAATTGGTAACGCAATGTTTGCAAGACTTATTCATATAGGTCTCATCTAGGCAAGTCTTGATTTACCTTTTGTTTGTTGGTGTGTAGATTTAAATACATGGCAAATGAGTTACTGGAAGTACAAAATGTCATAGTCTGTTAAATGGAAATATGTCCATTTTTTTGAGGATTTTTATGTTGGTCTGAAGCCTACTGAAGTAAATCAAAAGGTTTCCAACTATGTATTAGTTTTGCTTCAGGAAAAAACTATAAAAAACCTTTATAAATAGGCTATTGGTTTTTCCTTCACAAGCTATCTAACACACATAAAAGACTGCATTTGTTGTCATCTAATTACAGCACATCAGGGATAATGTAGCATTTTTTGAGAACTGTTCCATAATTCTGGTCGTGTCTCATAAAACTGTCTCATAAAATTCTCTCATAAAAGCCAGAAATAATCCTTTTAAATAAATAAAAGAGAAATGACAATGTCTGAGGGGCATTAAATGAAAAAAAAGAAAAAAAGGGTAATAGGGATGGATAATTGATGACATTTGGAGAAATGATGGACAATATTTGTAATGCACAAAACCAGTTTTATTGGAAATAAAGTTTGTTTCAGTCTCTATTAAAGTGACAAAAGGGGTTTTTTTTTCTTCATTTTTAAAGCACAGATGCATATCTGAGGACCTGTATCAGTGGTTCATTTCAACCTTGCAGGTCTCGATGGGGCAGATTTCACCTGCTCCTGGCTTCTCAGCAGGGAATAGACTTGGAGAGACTTCCATGTTGTGCTGGAGCATGAATCAAAGCACGGCCATAGGATGGAACGAGGGATTGCTCGGGGCACTGGTGTATTGCCATGAACAGTGGCTTCGTACCTGCTACCCAGGAGGGAGCTGTGTGGAAGGGAAGCAGAATGTGACATGAACAGGGCTGCACCAGCTGCAGAGGACATGTTTAAAATGAAGGAGACCTTCTCCACTTAATTAATCTTTGGATCTAGCTTTACACACTCTTGCAATAAAATCAACACAATCTCAGTATGTTTAGAAAGGAAAAATGGAAAAGAAAACAAACCGGAGGGGTTGTGTGTGTGTGTTTAACTAGACGCCTTCCCTCTCCATGAGATGGGTGAGCTTGTCTGCAATCTGGTTTAATTTCAGGTTTACTCACATTAAATCATGAAGGAGGCTCAGTCAGATTTTCACAGTCATGCCAGTGCTTACGTGAAAGGTGAAAGGTGCCAGAATACTCCTGTGTTGTTGTTTGCTTCTAATGGAGAGTGAGGAAGTACTATCTGCTTTTTACTATTATCAGGCATTTCTCACTAGTGAAAAAGCTCTGTCAGCACACAGATCTTGAAGTCTAAGGGATGAGATTGCTGGAGCTACGCCGAGGTAGTATGCTTTCTGAAAAATCAGGGTCCTCTGCGTCAAGTTGAGCGCATGGAGACATAAAATTGGCTGTCACAGTATTGGACCTCCTTTGAAACACACTCATCTTGGCCACTCAATGTTGCCTGTGACAAGCCAGGAAAAAACACATCATTCCTAGAGTGGGGGGAGGTTGTCACATTACATGACGTATATTTACTGGAAGGACCTTTTTTGTATATTCTGTGTTCATATTCCCTTAGTCACTAGTTATCAGCTATGTCTATACTCAAACTAAACGGTGCCATTAACCATTACCAAACCTCAGGGTAAATTACATGCTCTCACCATGCCTATACTAGTAAATTCTCCAGGCCTTTGGGTAGAGTGATTGCACTCGAACTGTATGTTGAGTAAAGTCCCCAGTCCAGCCTAATGACTGAACTGTGCCAGGAAGTCCCAAATGACCCTGGCCAAGAGTACCAAAGACAGTTATAGCAATTTACCAGTGTCCATCCTGGGTTGCAGTGCTTGGGCCCTTGCCCTGGCACTTTTAATTTGCTAACATAGGTGTACCTGTACTGTTTGTTCTCTGTAATTGCCCTTTGTAGTTTTTCATATGACAAATTTCCACTTAAAGCAAAATTTTTCGTGCTAGTCTCCAAGTCAATGATCTCCATCCCTGGTACCATGCATTGTTATTCCACTATTTATTAACCCTTCTTCAGGGTATTCAAGCCAGCTAGGGTGACTCTCCAGTTCTACACCCTGTTGAGCATGCTTCTGAAAAATGCATCTTCAGTAACTGTCCTTAGTGCACATCTACTTTGTGTAGGAAAATATTTAGTGAAAAGGTTAATTATTGATTGCTCCAAGGCTGATCTGCTAGTAACATGACTCCTTTTAGAATTACAGAATCTTTTAGAATCTTTTAGAATTGTTTAGGTTGGAAAAGACCTTTAAGATCATCAACTCCAACCGTTACCCTAACCCTGCCATCCCACCACTAAACCATGTCCCCAAGCACTTCATCTGCCTGGCTTTTAAATACCTCCAGGGATGGGGACTGAACTCCTCCCCTAGGCAGCCCCTTCCAGTGCCTGACAGCCCTTTCAGGGAAGGAACTTTTCCCAATGTCCAACCTAAACCTGCCCTGGCACAACTTGAGGCCATTTCCTCTTGTCCTATCACCTGTTACCAGGGAGAAGAGGCCGACCCCCACCTTGCTACAGCCTCCTCTCAGGCAGTTGTAGAGGGCGATCAGGTCTCCCCTCAGCCTCCTCTTCTCCAGGCTGTACAACCCCAGTTCCCTCAGCTGCTCCTTGTAAAACTTGTGCTCCAGACCCCTCACCAGCTTTGTTGCTCTCCTCTGGACATGTTCCAGAAAAGCAATGTCTAATTGTCCTTTCAGAATAACCCATTTCAATAATCCCTTTACTTTGTTCATTGGCTGCCTGTAGTTCACCTAAGGAACAGCTGTTCCTGAACTGTCTCAGTGAGAATCTGCCCGTGTCATTTTTCCTGACATGAAAGATCACCCATGAGTTTTTCTTCACTCCTATCAGGATGCTTTTGAGTCACACACTGCGTCTTTACCACTGGCAGTTTTCTGCTTTAAGGGCTTGTTCTGGTGGTGGAATTAATGATCCTTTTTCACAGTAATCCCTCTCCACAAAACCTGAACGAGCACATCGCACCCCCCCCCCCCCCCGACAACTTTTTCCCCAGCAAATGCCATTTTCTGTTCACTTTCAACAAAAATACAGGTAAATAATTAAAAAAATCACAATTCCGGGTATTGCCTGCTCCATATGATATGGTGTCTTCTCTGTTCATACATATTTTTGTAGATGTCATGTCAGAAAAGGAGTCAACAAAATTAGGAAGAAGACATGGAAAATACAGGAAATTAAGGAATTCCATGATTTAGGAAAAAAGTTTCATAGGTACAGTTAGAAATCAAGATGGAAACAGATGCCTTAGTACTTTCAGAACTGCTTAATGTCAGTTAAATACTTAGGCTCTTTTTCTGAAGCACATGGGATTTTTTATTTGAGAAGTGTTTTGGAGCTTGGGGTGGGTGGAGTGGATGCTTTGTGAACTCTTCTGTTAGCAGGTCAGAATTTAATTTATCTAAATTCAATCATCTAAAAGTTAGTCATCTAGTCTAACATAGTCATCAAGCTCCTTCATAATTAGTGGAAAGACACAGGCATCTTTAAAAGATGACTCATTGCCCTTTAGACAGTTATTTTATTATGGATTGACTCTGAAGAAATCTGTCTCTCCCTTGGACTTCAAAGGGGATTTACATGGCTGGCCTAATTTTCAATGGCTAAAATCAGGTGAGATGAATCCTATTTTCCATACGAGTTCCATGGTTGCTTTCAGCCATGGGAAACTTATCTCTGAGATCAGCTTATTACTTCCAGCCCTTATTATCTATCTTGGCTAAGTATTTCAGTAAACCCTACAAGTTTGCCATCAAGCATGTATACGCCCAAGCCATGTTTAAAATTTTTGATTCAACACAATGCTGAAGCTAATGCAGGCCATGTTTAAAATGGTAAACGTCAGGAGTTTATATTCCTTAATGTACACATCTTAAAATTTTCTGCAAAAAGTCGTGACTGACATTATTGTCCATATAGCGATGTCAGCTGATAGGATTTGTTAATACTGATGTACAAAGACAGTAGCTTAGTCACAAAGTGAAAATGTGTTTTTAATGAAATTACATTATTGCCTAAGGCCTAGTTATGTTCAGTTGCTGACATAATGGAAGAAGTTCAGTGACACAGTCACTGATTTCACACAGCCCTTGTATAACAGCCCATCACAGGAGCAGGGGTTTGGCCATTGACTTTACAGTCCAGTCCAGCAGCTACTGGGTAATTTTTCTGTTCTTCTGGTGAGACTGTGCTTTGACTGAAACCTTCATGTTAGTCATCCCTTTAGCATAAAGATGCCTTGACAGGCAGTCAGACTGACAGAATATGTAAAGAAGTAGAGAGGGTAAGGAAAACAATTTTTTTGCCAAAGTTTGTCATCAGCAAAGCTCAGAAATTTCTTCAGACTAACAAGAAAGAAAACTTATGAAAGGCTGACAACAGATACTCTCCCTCCAATCACTGGAAAAGAAAAATAAGAGTAACCAACACAGTGCTTTTATGGAAAACAAAAAGAAACCCCATGCACCTGAAATAGAAAAGGTATCTCTTTAAATAATTGATCTGGACACTTTTACTTCAACTTCTAAGCCCCTGCTGATCTATTTAACCACCACTTTACTATCATTTTACCTGCTGTAAAGATGGGCAACTAGAAGACACAAAGGAGTCATGCCATGACCAAGGTTATACAAGAAGACTGTGGCAGATTAGAGAATTGATCAAGGTCCCTTGACTTCTAGGCTAACATCATTTTTCAAAATACCAACCAACTCCCATCAGAGAAATGAAAAAAAAACCAACAAAAAAAACCCCAAAAAACAAAAACCCAAGATTTTTTGTTAATATCATAGGGCCTGAGTTGTGAGGAACATTTTGTCACCACTAGCTAAAAAAAAAAACAAAACAAAAACCCAGGCCCCCATTTTACACAACTTCAGAGCTGAGTATCTTGAAGTGAACAGTCATTTTGGAGAGCCAGCACAACCGATGTAATCACTCAGAAGTTGTGTGCCATGTTTTCACTAGCTTCATGTACATGCAGGCACATTTTTTTCTGACAGCTTTATGTAACTGCCAGCTTCTCTGTCAGCAATATGCTGCTGCTTGCATGCAGCTTGGCAAACAGATAGCCCTTTTCCCAGGAACAGGGCATGAGATGATCTAATTTCTGTATAAAGATGTCTTCTTCTAAAGGGGGCTCTGGCGAGTGTAAATCCCTTCCCTACTAAATATTTTAGGGCATATTTTTTACTGCTGAGTCTGTTCAAAACCTGCATTCTCTTATCCATACACACCACGGGTAAAGTATTGAAGAACAGCCTTCTGTGTCTTTGCTTTAACAGGCTGCAGAAGAAAGACAACATTATGAATCTTCTCCCTGCTTTGACACTCAGTTTTGGATTTAGAAGCAAGATTTCTGCCAGGGGAGATATTTCTGACCAAGGGAGACTACCCAGCTGGAGACAGTCTGAAAGCATGCTGTAGGGATGGCTCCACAGGGTGCTCCTCAAGCCTTCAAATAAGGACGGGTGGAGGTGTAACAGGCACGATGTTGGCATGGATGGGGAATTTGTTGTAACATACGTATCAGTCTGAGTTAAATCATGGGTCTCTTCAGCTCTGTGGAACAGACCTAAGAAAAGAGCATTGAAAAAGTCATTTAAGCAAATTGAAATTTTTATTCTGCAACACTCATTGGCTCTGCTGTGAAAGACAGAACGGTGCTTTTGCTCTAAAACATGGGAAGGGGATCAGAGAGAGGGACAGTTGGTTAATGTGAGTGGATTATCACATTAACGGTTTCAATCAAAATTAAACACAGAAGCAGACACCTACTTTTCACAAGTGTGATGAAAAGTGTATAACACAAGCTCAGCATCCCATGCTTCAGGATACTGAAGTGATATCTGCTTGACATCTTTTACATGTGTTTAATGCCTCTGCCACCATATACTTCCCAAACGAGGACTTGTGTTTCATAACCAGACACATGTAGAGGTGGAAGGATCATCCAGACCATCTCCAAATACCGAATGGGATCGAAGACCCTGACATTGTTCTTGACAGACATATGTCTGATACATTCTTACAAGTCTCCATTAACTGGCATTCCTCCATCATTCTATGTAGCAATCCCAAGTGTTAAGCATTAAACTCATTTCACATAACTTTATGCATGTATAGAATAGACATTGACAGCTCAGCCAGACCTTCTGGGTTCTCTTTATACTCAATGAGAGGAACAGGGAGGTGGAGGGCATGATTCATCTAACTTCAGAAGTCTGCTCTAGCATAAGACTAATCATATTCTTTCTGCATTTCCCTATTGAATAGAAGATATTTCTAGATGGCCAGCTAAAATGGAGACTAAATTGTTAGTTGATTGTCACCTTCATCATCCACATAGCTAAACATCTTCTCTCAGTACCTATTCTACATCCCTCAAAACCAGACACTAATCCGCAGGGGTTCATGGTACTGGTGGGTTAATGCTTACCTAAAATATATAACAAAATGAGATTATTTTTTTTTTAAAGAGTAAAAGCATTATGCTTTGAATTTATATGCAGACTGGAATTCACTGTCACTTCCAGGTCCTCTTGTGTTTTACCTGCAATTAATCAGTTACTTGTAATTCAAATTGTGTATTCAATTTTATTTTTAAATTATCCTTATTTATTTCATTTTTTAATAAGGATTGCTGTATTATATTTTAATTCTATTGGACATGGTAGTAATTTTAAATTTTAACTAGATCCAGGCTAATTTATTCTTATAATCCAACTGTTATTTATGTGTACACACCTACCTAAATACACACATACCCTAGCATAAAGATTCAGAAGCGCAGATCTATTTTATGTATAAATAAATGTACATGAAATCCATTTGTGTATATGTAAAGAAATGTAGAATAACAACTGAACTGTAAACTTATTTCTATTTCTTTATGAATTTATTCAATTCAAAGCTTGAAAATTAAGCTGGTATAGAAGACATCAAATATAATGAGTTATGCCTAGCAACATGTCAGTGTAAATTGTACTGTAAGACCTGCCTCCTTGCTTACACCACCAACTTGGAATATACTTTTAGCTTTGATTCAAATGCCTGTTCATTTTGAAAATGACAAATGAGTAGGAAAACATTTGCACTGACATAAGGACATTCATTTCTTAGAACCCACAGCTACAAAAGCACTGAATGGTCAAAATTATGAAAAATTGGATTCCATTTTCCCTGGGAGATGTGTATCTTAGACTGCCCAATTTCTTTTCATGCACTGTAACATTTATTACTAGAGTAACAACGTACCGCTCTCTAATTTGCTTGATTGCTGTCTGAGAATCAGAGGAAAAAGCAGATGGGTGAAATTTTCAGTAAGATATGAATCTTTCTACTTAAAAAATAGTCCAAGAAGGAACATTCAGTTCTCTGTTGTTGCTATACAAAAATGAAGCCTTTTATTTTTCATCCTCAGCAAGACCTGATAGAAGGAAAACCAAACCCTTTCGGCTTTCTTTTAGCTTTTATTCATTCTAGTTTTGCCACTCTGAGTATGGAACTTCCCAAAAAACTTAGTAATTTAATGTTTCCTGATATATCAGGTTTGCAGAAGAGTCACTCCTTTCCCACCATTGATGTCTTCAATCCTCTGTTCTTTATTTTATTTTATTTTATTTTATTTTATTTTATTTTATTTTATTTTATCTTATATTTATTGAAACACCGGTAGCTCTAAAATTCAAGGTGCCATTTAAATTTTTCTCTTCAAACTCGATTTATAAGGATCTAGAAATTCTTTCCTTATTATTACTAGGCAATGATTTGGTTGTAACAGAAGTGGATTTACCAAGTTTTTGCTGCACCCCTTGCTCTGTTTTTAACCTTACATAGGACAAATGCCATTTGAATATATGTTCTCTCATGCTTTCAAAAGGGTTGAGAGATCAAGCTTGTGCTGGCTAATTTGAACATCCTGAATACCTGGCACCTGATCTATATTTGCCAAGGTGGGCAGCGATGGCAAATCTTGTTTCAGTCCAAATTTCCATTGCTGCCAGACTTGACACTGATTTATCTAGGTTAACACTTGTGGTCCAAATGCCTCCTGTAGTTACAGACATCAGAGAAATGCCCAGAGACCAATTCCTCCCTTTTTTTCTTTATAGATATTTCTTACGAGAGCTTGTAGCAGAACTGCAGAAGCCACATAGGCAGCTTCTTGCCTTCACTGCTCAAAGGGACTGGCATGGTGGCAGAAAGGGTTTTGGCAATCTACGGGTGCAGTTTAACTCTGCAAGGGGAATCCTAACAATTCACAAGCTGTTTCTCATTAATGCTGGTGGAAATTGCAGGGAAAGCAATCATAGTAAAGGCAGGTCTTTCTGCTAGTTGCTCTGCACACCAGGTTGCAGACGTTACATATTTTCAAACTGTCAAGTGAATGCATCTTTTATTATTTCGCACTTACACTCATTTTCAGGCAAAATTCACTTTTTACGCCTACAAAGAACTTGGTAGAAATACAGTCACTTACACCCTAATTTTAAAGCACATAGACCATTTTTGCCCTACTAAAGCTCCAGTCCCTTTTGGTGAATCTGTATTATTCAGACTTCTTGAATCAGAGAGCCATTTTATATATTATTTTTCACTTGAATATAATGTGAGATACTGTTATTCTGGGAATGTAAAGCAGGAAACAAATTTTATTTTACTTGGGAAGAAAGTGGGTTTGGTAGTAAAGAGAACTCACTTGCCTAGAGGTGTTATTATGTCTGCTGAAACCGAAGTGCTATTCAGTTACCCTTAAAGCAGCATAATATGCACACAGCAAAAATTATAAAGCAGAAACTCTGTCACTTACTCTCTAGTGTAATTCATTTACAGTATCCACCTCCTCCAAAGTCATTATACACTTGATAATAGAATGCTTAAAACCAAACACATGATTCTTTTTTTTTTACTGTAGCCTATTATGGCTGACATCAAAAGAGTCAGGAAGGAAGAAATCACATACAATTTGTGTAAACTAGTTTGAATGCACTACATCCGCTCAGTGATCAAAACAATGTGTGGGACTGATGAGGCTTTTTTCTGTTGGTTTTTTTTTTTACTTTTCCTTTTCACACTTTCAAGGGTGATTTATGTTATGATTTCCATACTAATGGCCACAGTTTGTACTTTTTGAATGAATTCATAAGAGATCAAGTGAAAAACAAGGAAAGAAATAACGTCTACATGAAAGCACAGAGGTCATGTAACTTCATGCTGAACAATATATAAACTGATACCAAACAAAATGGCAACACCCTCTGGCAAACTCCTATAGATGTAAAGGCCATGGAAAAGAAGATGAGAGCTGCTAATGTACTGGATTCAGAAAAGAAGCCTCCACACAATTTTCTTCAGTTTTCAGATTGCCCGGTACCAATGAATTAAGGAGGTTAATCAAAAACTGAGTTTTAATGACCTACTACTGTATAATCGAGATACTTGGGTTGTCATTAGTGTAAACAGAATAAGGTACATGCCTGTAGACATCACTTTGGCCCACTTTGAACGGATATACTAGACATGATGAACAAGTATCTGTTGCCACGCTGTGCTATACTGTAAGATTATGTGTGATGTGCTATATGTTATACTACAGGACTATGGGATTCTACCATTGATATCGATAAGGGCCAAAATACTTAAGGAGATAAGGAGATGAGGTGAAATGAAACCTTTGTTTGGCAAGAGGGGAAAATAAGATCTCTATCTTTAAAGTTTTGGTTTGGGTTTTTTTTGGGGGGTATTTGGGTTTTTTTAACACCAAGCATACCCATTAAAAAATGTAAAAGAGCACTGGTTTGCATGTGCAAATGCACAATGAAAGTGTGCAGCTTAATGGGTGTTCTGGGAAGGGTTATGCTCCCCGTAACTCGTAACATGACAGAGAAAAATAGTTCGGGGTATGATGCATGTGTCCTAACTTAATCCTTTAAAAGGTAGATGTCTAATTTTAAGGCAGTTGCTACCTTTGACATCCATGGGAGGAAATAAATACTTTCAAGGAACCATACAAAAATTCATCAGATGATCAAGCTCTGGAGGAAACTGCTTCCAGTGACAGAGAAGAACGGAGGGTAACCAGCCATCTTGAAGGCAGACATCTGGTCCTTTGGACTCTACAGCTTTGACAGAGAAAATGCAGAGAAAGGAGTTTAATGTCTGTTCCATCCCTTTTCCAAAAGAAAGAGTTGCTTTCACCAGGATTTCATATGTTCTCTTAATAGTAAAATGGCAGATCATTTTGTACATGAAGGCACAACCTGAAGCTAAGTAAAACCCATGAAAAATGTTCCTTTAGATAATTTTGGGAAGATGTTCTTCTGAAAGTACAGGCATACAGTTTTCTGTATGATTACATTAAATATGAACTGATTAGGTGCAGAAAAAAATTCATAAGTGTGAAGCACTCAGAAGAGCTGCTCCTTTAATTCTAATTAGTTTTACATGGGTAACTGTAAATTCCTTAGTAAACTGAATAATCCTGCTGGAGAAACAAAAATAAAGAGAGAGGGAGAGAGCAAACATCCACATCTATATCCTTCAGCTGCAAGGAAAGGAAAAGGACTTTTAGTGTATGCAGTACAGTGAGTTAAAAATAAGCTGTGTGCTAGCTATTGCCCCTTGATAGTTGCTGTGGATACCAAGGATCATTACTCTGTCTGTTTGTGTAATGTGAGAAATGGAATTAAGATTTCATGAACATAGTATAATACTCAAGGGAAGGAAATAAATATGCATAAGTTAGGAGCGGTAGTTTTAATAAGGAAATTAATTAGATTACCTAGAAGCATTTCATTGTGTCTTTTAAAATCCAAGTGGTATTCAGTTACCCATAAAGTAGTGTTGGCTGATAAAAACAATATTATTTAACTATATACTACTTTGGTATTTAATGCAATGAGAATATACTACTTCTTCAGTGTTTTACTGCAATGGTGAATATTAATAAACCTGATTTTGCTTAGCTTTCTTTTCAAGGAGATATTTAAAACACTCATATATTTATACTGAATTAATTTTATGGAAGGGACAGACCCTTAGCTGGACAACATTACCTTTTTTCTACTGAGGACATAGAGCTAGTTATGCTAATATATTTTAGGTGAAAATTCGGAATGTTTTAAAACAATAAAGTCTCTGAAGACAAAGCTGTGTCCTAAAAAGAGGCAGCACTGCAGGCTTCCTCTGCAGTCCCTAAACTTCCATGTTCAAGGACTAATCTATAGATACAATTTCTTTTGCAGTTTTCCACATGAATTTAATCTGAAAATTAGAAGAAGATTTGTAAAGAACAGAGCAGAGAGTTTCTGGAATACTCAATCTTGTTGTGAGAAACTGAAATAGGGTCTTAGAAAGTGTTAATTAATCTCCAGTACAGAAACTCTTTTTTTATCTCAAAAAAGTCTAGGTACCCAAATTCTCTATACATAAATTTTCAGCGTTATTTCTTTACACAGTAGATATAAACTATCTGAGATATGGCATTATGGAAATTTATTGTGAGATTTGTGTTATCTACTCATAGCATGTGTCCAGTCTAAGCTGTCTCAGTAACAGTAACTGCACAGGGAAGGGAATCTCCAGAGGATGGCTCATACCACATGTTTTGGGGGGTTCATAGAATCACACAATCATTTAGGTTGGAGAAAACCTTTAAGTTCATCAAGTCCAACTGTTAACATAACACTGCCAAGTCCACCACTAAACCATCTCCCTAAGCACCACATCTACCCATCTTTTAAACACCTCGATGGGGACTCGACCACTTCCTTGGGCAGCCTCTTCCAGTGCTTGACAACCCTTTCAGTGAAAAAATTTTTCCTAATGTCCAATCTAAATCTGCCCTTGCACAACCTGAGGCCGTTTCCCCTCATCCTATCACTTGTAACTCGGGAGAAGAGACCAACCCCCACCTCACTACAACCTCCTTTTCATGCAGTTGTAGAGGGCTATAAGGTCTCTCCTCAGCCTCCTCTTCTCCAGGCTGAACACCCCCAGCTCCCCCAGCTGCTCCCCATCAGCCTTGGGCTCCAGACCCCTCACCAGCTTCATTGCCCTTCTCTGGACATGCTTGAGCACCTCCATGTCTTTCTTGTAGTGAGGCGCCCAAAACTGAACACAGTATTCGAGGTGTGGCCTCAGCAGTGCCGAGTACATGGGGATGATCACTTCCCTAAATATCTCAGTTGCTTACACAGAAGTGTTTAGTGCCCTCTGAGATGCCCTAAAGGGTCTTGCCTCACCTTCCAGAAGACAACAGGTTGCATATAGGTTCTCTGTTATATCTGTCAACTCCATATAGAAGTTTTGGATACCCTGTGACAACTTATATTGCAATAGGTGTCTATATATAGGTACCTGGAGAGGAGCTCAGGCACCTAACTCATGTATGGAGGTCTAGACTGCAACACCTAAATTTAGGTGTCTGAGTCTGGAGCTTTAAGTTATGGATTACATACCTAAAAATAGACACCATAGCTCCTGCAATCAATTAGTGATCTGTCCCTCTTTTTCCAGGAAGATATTTCTTTCCAGTCTCAGTTAAAGTTCTTAAAATTTCAGAGTCTAGACAATTCAATCATAACTTTTAAAGGCTAAAGGAAGAAAGATAAAATTATGGGTTGGGTATTTCTTTTAAAACTTTATTACATTCAATAGCATCTGAGTGATAATAATTTAAATAAACAGTTGTTGCAAACAAATGGTCAAACCTACACTGCATATTGTGTTCATTTAATAAAATGTTGTGGGTTTTTTAGCCACGCATCTTCCACTACATTTTTTGTTGTGAAGATTGCTTGAAACCAGAGAGTAGAACATCTTAATATTCACTCAGAATCAGAAGGGTAAGGCCTCTCTTTTTAAAAAAAATTAGGCAAATGGATGTGGAGGAACATGCTGGTGACAGACTGTGTGAAAAGGAGCAGGGATATATCAAGGTCTTTAATTGAGCTCCATCACTCTTAAAATGAATAACATGTAATAGCTCTTTGGCAGTAGTAGCTGGCCTATTTTAAAGAGCTGTCTGACAGTAACCACAAGGCTATATTAATTTTCCTGACACCTGAAAGCATTGGACCATCACATGATGACTTAATATTCATAGATTCTTTTCTAAACCACCTTTCATATGCTACAGGACTGCATAACAAAGAAGAGATAGACTTAGCAAAATTAATGTTCCTAGTTTCTAGGACAGAAGTCTAAATTCTGTCCCCTTGATCCTTTCTGAAGCTTTTTTTTCCAACCGCAAGAAGAAGATGAGTAAGGATACGATATTGCCCCTTTAGCCAAGAAGTTGTAGTTGACCATGAGTATGCTGCTTATCAGTTGTGGTATGAAGTGAAATAGGTGAGTTAATAAAGTCCCTTGCAGTTTTCCCCTGAGAAGCAGCAGCTCCCTGCCAATCAGTGGTAACTCTTTTTAATATCCAAACATGTTAGTGGCAACCACCTGATGATTCTATAATGTACTGTGAAGTTTGAACCACAATGTTAGGCAATTTCTGTGCTGAGATGTGAATGATGGCACCACATACCAAAATAAGGAGCAGGACCTGCTGGGAACTGGTGGCCAGAACTCATGCGGAAATTGTGTTTTCTTTTTTAAAATATCTGTATGGCTTCCTTAATGGAGAGAAATAGTTATTTTAGGACACGTTTTATTTAATCTATTTTAGATGTTTATTTAGCAAACAGTGAGTTGGTCATGCAGTCCACTGACTATCTTGACCAAATCTCCACTGTCTACAGAAGCAGTCAAAGATACAGATATCTACACTATAGAAATCTAAACTTTTTCATATAAAACCCACCCTTCATATTCAAAATCAGCCAGTCATCTGATTCCCAGAGTCAGGAAGAAAGCAGCAGGCACTGATCAACAGCAGCCTTCACATTAGCAGAAAGAGTTCCTTAAGTGATTGCACTTCCACCAGTCAACTTGCATGAGCAGATAAATGCTTCCTTTGGGGCATGCCCAGAACCATGTATATTTTGATGGCACTGAGCAGCTAAGCATTTAATACATATTTATACGCTGTCAGGATTTAAAAACCAATCATTTCTCTGAATCCAGTTAAGAGACATACAGAAAGCTTTTGCACCGATTGCAGGCTCAGCAAATTGAAGCATTTTATTTCTTCCTTTTTATTGAGTAATTCATGGTCAGTGATTTTAAGTCTGTCTTTCAGCAAAAGAGAGCTGAACCCACATAAAACTGTCCTAACAATTGGGCTGCAGTCTGGTGGGTTCTGTAATCTTCCTGCCAATTTTTTTTGTTCTGCATGCTAATTATGAGTTACCTGAGCTTGAGAAAGGAATAAGATTTGTGGTTAGCTGATGCACACAGGAGACAGGGAGCTGCATTTACACCATGCTCTGATGAATGCATACATTACTTATATTAATTGGAAGTGGGACTGAAGTCTAGCTCCCTTACCTCCAGTAAGTGACGAGCCTCTGGGGTTCAAAATTACATTTACTAATCTATCTCTCTCTCAGTGGTGCAATTCATGCTGAATTATTTCAAGCAAAGTGGAGCAGCTTAAGGAGAGATTGAAAACATCTGCTTCTCCTATACTAGACAAGTCCACAGCAGCTGATGGCCTTTTGGCTGCAGTACCCTGTGCACACATGAAGGTTTAACCTCTGGAAGTACACCAAGGTTTCTCACCGTCGAGGGTGAGGTTCTCGTGAGCATCCTCCCAGGTAAAGGGTGGCAGCACTTCTTCCGTGGAAGAAAAGGTTCCTGTGTATTTGGGGCATAGTATTTTGTTTGTTTTTTTAATGTAAACAAGAGACTAAGTGACTGAATTCCAGGAGCATGCATAAAGCTATGAATTTCCTGTGAAGAAAAGGCAGCTCCCCGTTCAGAATAAAATACGGAAATCCTCCAGAGTTGCAGAATTCAAGACACAACCCCCTCTTCTGCATTGCTTACCGCCCAACCTGCACAGTTTCCTATGGAGAGAAATGGCTGTTTCAGTTCTTCTCCCTCTGCAAATCCAGTTTGGATGCCTGTGATTTCTGCTCAGCAACTTGGCACCTGAAGGCACTGTAAAAAGTAGCACTGTGACACATTATCCACCTTCACAGATCTGATCCAAAGTGATTTATTAAGTCTCGCAGTGGATGGCAGGGTTGAACTTGTCTTCTGAATCTTAAAGTAATATCTTATCTACTGGATTATCCTTTCTCGGAAGGTTTAACTTCTGAAAATCTTGACAACCAGATGCTCTTCAGTTACGGTTTAATGTCTCAGGATTCGGTCATGCACATATTGCCCAGGTCAAATTCTGATTTGTGGAATCAAAGACAATTATTTTTCATTTTATGCTTCATGGGTAGGCACTTTGTAATGTGAAATGTAGCTTAAGTGTCCTGTTTGATGTATTGATGGTTTCTTTCCTATTTTGACTTGAAAAGATTATTATTTTCCTAAAATATTTTTCATATGCAATAAAATGGAATTATTTCTTTCTCTTTTTTTCCTTCTTTTTCTTGTTTTTTAAACATAACATGCAAAGGAAGTGTCATTCTGGTTACTGAGGCTTGAAAGAGAAGAGCGGTACCTCCCACAAGGCTCCAGAGGAAGCAAGTTTGAATAGCAGTAGTGCTTACTGGCTGTCAATGGAAATAAAGGTAGCTGAGCAGGACTATTTGGAATGCTTAAAAAATTAATTTATTTGATTTTATATTTTATTATATGTGGGAGAGTTAAGTCCTCAAAACTCAGGGACACTCTACACTTAACAAAATAGGATGATTCTCATTATCAACCTTCAAAAGGTGTTACAAAGGAGGTGGAAATTAGTCAGTTCCTCTTCTAGCCACCTCATAAGAAAATTAGAGTTGTAAATTATGGCAGCTGTATTCTGGGAAAGGGCTAGTTCCTTCCTGTATGCTCTTTTTTCTCCCTTCTCCTTCTTTTTGCCCCACCTCCCTCAAAGAACTGTTGTTTTGTCAAGATGGTTGATTCATAATGTGGAGGCAGAGCTCCTTAAGTACTCAGGGAGTTGTGTTTAGCTTCCATATTTCTGGGCAGGGGCTCAAGCTGGTATTTACAGAAAGTCCTTGGAAAATGAACTCAGTCATGTTGCTGCCGATGAAAAATAAAGGACTTACAGAAGGAGACTCTGTTTACACCTAAATCCAAAACCATGATTTACAAAGGCTTAAGGATAGAAAAGATCATAAGCTGGTCTCATTTGTCCATTTCCACTTAGCTCCATAATTTTATTCAGTCAGGTTTCCAAGAGGCCAAAGAGCTCTTTTGTGTCTTGGAATGGGCTTTGCTTTGAGAAGTCTCTCTTCAAAATGTGGAGAAATTGCTGCCATGTTTGTAGGGAAGCTGGGCTGAGGGAAAAGGATAGTTAACTCACAGATTATTTGGCCTCATTATTAAAACTTAGTCTTATTTGAATTTATCTTTGTCTTCCCACTGTTAGCTGATGCTAGGCTTTCCTGCACTAATACCTCTTTAGGACACACATAGTCACTTCCATAAATCCTAATAGATAAAATTTCCATCTCAACAAATCTAAACACTAATGAAAACCTGACTCAACAGAAATGTCTGCAAGAAGGTATAAATATTTATTTTAGAATAAAAAAACAGCCTTGGGATAAATTTGAAAGAGTTGTTTAATTGAGCTGCCCTCTCTTCCTTACTCAATATGCAAAAAGAAACAGTTGAATTCCTAATGTGCCCTAATTCTTCAGAAAATGAAATCTGTCTTTGCCGTCTTAGAGCAAGCTAAATCCTTCTTTTGTCTCCATTATTTCCTCTATATGTATCAGATTGTCAGCAGATGTTTATGCCATTCTCTGTGTAATCTGGGATCTTACTCTCTCATGTACTGCTCAAGAACTGCCAACACGAAGAGAATATTACATCCCTGTAGCTACTGCACAAACAAAAGGGATGCCAATGACAGTGATTTGGTATCTATTTTAAGAAGAACAGCAGGCAGGCTCTCAGTTTCCTTTATGCAGTCCTCACAGTGATAATAATTATAATCTATAGGTCTTTACCTGTAGAAAGGCAGAAAGAAATTTGTCAATGTGAATATTAAAAAAAAAAAAAAAAAGTCAACTTTTTAGGTCCTGATAAGGCAAAAATACATGTTGCAGTGGTGCTATTTGGTACAGTAATGCATCCTAATGAGCCATCCCACACATCAGGGTTCCTCGCTCTCCTCACTCCTCCAGGACTGCAGTACGGTCATGGCAGTCACAAATCTAAAACACTTGCTGAGGTTGTAGTTTTATGTGTATGGACACCATTCATCAACTTATCTATTAAATAATAGAATGAGTGATATCATCACTGAATCATCTTAAGTAACTTCCTGATCATGTTTCTCTGAATTTGGTGTGCATGCAGAAATTTAAAAATGTGAATTGAAATTATAGTGAGCCTTGACTAATTGAAAGTAAAACTGTTTGTGATGGTGTACTGGGTTTGCATGGCACAGTTTGGGTTGGGGTGGGGGCTACAGGGGTGGCTTCTGTGAGAAGATGTTAGAAGCTTCCCCTGTGTCTGACAGAGCCAATGCCAGCCAGCTCCAAGATGGATTCACTGCTGGCCAAGGCTGAACCCATAAGCAATGGTGGTAGTGCCTCTGGGATAACATAGTTAAGAAGGGGGGAAAAGAACCCTGTGTAAATGCAGACGAGAAGAGGAGTGAGAGGCTGTGAGAGGAGCAGCCCTGCAGACCCCCAGGCCAGTGCAGCAGGATGAGCTCCAGGCACCGGAGCAGAGATTCCCCTCAGCCCCGGGTGCAGCCCCTGGTGGGGCAGGCTGTGCCCCTGCAGCCCAGGGAGCCCACGGGGGAGCAGATCCCTTCCTGCAGCCCGGGGAGGACCCCACGCCGGAGCAGGGGGTGCCCAAAGGGGCCATGGGAAGCCCACGCTGGAGCAGGCTCCTGGCAGGACCTGTGGCCCCGTGGGGAGAGGAGCCCAGGCTGGAGCAGGTTTGCTGGCCAGGCTGGTGACCCCATGGGGACCCACGCTGGAGCTGTCTGCTCCTGAGGGACTGCACCCCGTGGGAGGGATGGACCCACTCTGGAGCAGTTCGTGGAGGACTGTCTGCTGTGGGAGGGACCCCACGGTGGAGCAGGGGCAGAGTGTGAGAAGTCCTGCCCTGGGGAGGAAGGAGCGGCAGAGACAGCGTGGGATGGACTGACCCCACCCCCCATTCCCTGTCCCCCTGTGCCTCTGGAGAGGAGAAGGGAGAGAAAATCATGAGTAAAGTTAAGCCCAGGAAGAAGGGAGGGGTGGGAAGAAGGTGGTTTTAAGATTTGGTTTTATTTCTCCTTATCCTACTCTGATTTGATTGGTAATAAATTAAACTGATTTCCCCAAGTCGAGTCTGTTTTGCCCATAACAGTAATTGGTGAGTGATCTCCCTGTCCTTATCTTGACCCACAAGCTTTTCATTGTATTTTCTCTCCCCTGTCCAGCTGAGGAGAGGAGTGATAGAGCGGCATTGGTGGGCACATGGCATCCAGCCAGGGTCAACTCACCACAGATGGAAGTCTAAGTTACTTATAGTTACATATATTTATCTTAAGAGCTCCAGCTCTCAAAGGATCATTAACTAGTGGGAGGAAACTTGCCAGAATTCTCCCTATACACAGCATTAAATCCCCAAATAATTTCAAGAAATACCCCCGTTCTTTTACAGATTCAAATATTAGGTCCTGGCATGCTCCCTTAGAAACAGACAAAAAGCAAATGGATCCATTGCCAGAAGGAGCAGAGAAGAAGTTTTAAGAAGTAAAATTTATGTGTGCCTTTACTTATATCCCTTTTTCTACTGAAGTGAGGAACTGTTGGTGGAAAATCAGTGGATTGCCTCAGCAGCCTCTTAGATATTTGATAAACTGCTTCACAGGAGAATGATCTGAGTCTGGGTGGCAGTTAAATAATCTGGTCAGTGACTGACTGCAGTCCAGCTGCCAAGAGATTATGTGAATGCGGTTCACAGTGAGGCTTGTTTTAAAAAACTTTTCTTGGGCAAGTAGAGATGTGTCTCTTTCTTTCAAGCAATTGCAAACATTCTTGTTAAAAACATATATGCTCATTCATCCTCTGCATGCTAAGCAACCTAGGCACTTTCTATATGCTTATGAGTTGAGTTATACCTCCTTAGAGATGGACCTCATTTTGTAGATTAAAACACACCAATTTAATTGTCTAAATATAGATATCTGCATGTGTGAAAGGTATCTAAGTGTCCATTATGGTCAATGAAGGTGTGATCAATACTGTGGAGACTAAAGAGCTGTTCCGCTCACCAGATGGAGAATGGTAGATTAGGATGTACCTTCTAGCACCTCCCACAGCAGGTTGGTTTTGGTTTTTTGTTGGTTCCTTGGGGCTACCAGTGAGTCACAGCATGGATGACTCAGACATCCCAGGTCGTCTCCAGTATCACTTGACACCTGTGTTATCACAACTGAATCAAGCTCTCCACTGACAGTAATGGGGGCCTGGACACAGCGTACACACGTAGACAAGATGTTGTTTGTATAGAGAGAATCCAGAAATACAGCCTGTCTACTTTCAGCTGGGAAAATGTTTGCAGACCATAAGCCTCTTTGGAGTTGAAATGAACAATTTCCTTCTCCAACAGAACACAAAGTCACTCTGATTTTGAGATAATGGCTGCTGTTATCTACAAGGATAACATGTGAGCATTGAAAGTCTTGCTTTGTGTATTCCAGACCATAACTTTCAGATGGTAGATTATTCTGAGAATCTATTACAGTGAGGGCTACAAGTTTTCTCTTCTCTAATGAGTGGCGAAGGAAGGAAGGCAATGTAACAGATGAAAAAATATTTGAGACAAATAAGATTCTTAAAGAACATTTGTCCTACTCTCCCAGTCATTTTCTGGTTTTCATTTTCTGACTTTGATGGTTATCGTTTTGGAAACTGCTCCTGAAATTTTATACCTAACACTGGTCTAGTTCTCATCTCACTTCATCCTGCCTCACTTTTTTACTCTGGAAAACAACTAATTGTACTGCCAGGGATTTACAATTCATTATGTCTCTGTATTACAACAGGATGACTCTCTGGAGAACTGGGTTTGATTCTTGCCTCTGACATTGAACTGTAGCATAGCTTTGGGTAAATCCCCTTTAGATTCCATCTTGGTTGGTTGAAAAATCCCGTTAAATTTAATTTACTTTGTGTCCATATTTCTCTTTCTACTCTTAGGTGATATTTATTTATACAAGGTAGGCAGGTTACCTGTCAAAGCCTGGACTAGTCATCCCCATGTTCCCTATGAAGAGAAATAAAACTGGAATAGGATGATTTGTCTAATTCTAAGATAAAAATTACGTCCTTAGGTGTCTATGTCTCTCCAGTGACTATAGAAAATGATAGACTTACATAAACTGAACAATGAAACTTTAAAATATTTATAATTGGGTTAGGTGCATGTTTTATACATAGGACCACAGACAAAAATACTTTAATTACGTTCTTTATTTAAGTGGTCTGAATGGAGAGTTCTCATGATAAAATTGATTGTGATCAATTACCATATTAACCTAAATCATTCTGTAAAGCTTGAGGTAGCATAATAAATTGTGGTTTGCATTTAGCTGCAAAACTGAGAGGAAACAGAAAAATAACACAAATGTGAAACTCTTGTTTTTTGTTAACTTTATTTTCTATTATTTATGCAGTCAATTTAAAAAGAACAGCATAACAGAGAAGTATTTTTATTTGGCTTTGGGTTTTTTTTTTTTGTGTCTCAGCTGTGTTTCTCTCTGGTGTTTGGTATCTTAATCTGTAGGATTTTCCAAATCTATCTGTTATGTTCTGAGTAGGAAGCCTGTATAAAACAAAAGAAAGAATACTTACTTTCTTGCAACTACAATCCCCACACAACATCCTTTTAAAGATATGAAATGTGTCTGTCAAAAAGAAAGTTGTACATTCATGTTTGCACCTACTGTGGCTATAAAAACAAACAAAAAAGGAGTCTTAAATCTCAGCAAGAGGTGTTTCAGGTGATTATAAAAGCATTAGGGATAAAGCATTCTAGCAAGAAGTATCTCCAGACAAATTGCAATATTCTCATATCTGGATTTCATTAGGACCAGTCTATAAATATCTAAAATAATTCTTTAGGTAAGCAGGGTCTCCCTTGGCAAAAGAATATGGGCTAGGCAGCCTCTTAAGGCCTTTCCAGCTGTATTTTTAATGATCTTTTGGTTTTGTTCTTAGCTGCACTGAAAAACTAGAGAGCATGTCTATCAGGACATGGATTTCATTGAGAGAAAATTGAAGAAAATCAGGACACAGGCTGCACAGAGAGCTTCAAAACAGAGCCAGCTGAATTACTTCTTATTGATACATGACTCAAAATGTACAATAATAATTTTGGAGTATCATTACAGCTTGAAATTGTTTATATGAGCTACCAAACTCATGTTATTATTCCTCTGTTAGTCTCTTCAATTACTTAACAGCACAGAACAAATAAATTTGCTCTATTTAGACTACTTGGAAGATGCTTAACAGAGAAATGCTTGATTTACAAGAGCAATACATGCCATAGATAAACATGCATGTAAGCGGTTCCTTTCTCTCATGAATTAATAGCACAGGGAAAAACTTTGCTGGCATTCCAGAATATGAGCAATCATTAAGTTTTTCTATCTGCTCTTTGGTCACTGTCTTATTCCACAAAAGACATTCTTGAAGACAACAGGTCTCATAGGAGTGGAAGAAGAAAGGTGGTAGGAAGAGCCTCTTAGCAGAACTCCATCCACTTGATTAATGGGTAGAGAGGTGATTTATGCAATATATTAACAGAAACAGATGTTGGCAATGATATTTACTAGTGACTGCATCTGTAATTAAGTCGTGTTTATAATGAAAAATAAAGTGCTTATCCTTAATACGTAAAATCTTCTGGAGATGGAAAGAGAGAGAGTACCTTTCCTATGCTGGGTTTCTGTTGTGCCGCTTTGATTCAGCTGTCCCTGATTCAGCTCATCTGAATGTTAATTGCTTTCATTTTCATCCAACTTTCACTCTACATAGAGGAAATAATACTGGGCTGACCCATCAAGGAAAGGAAACTGCTGGTGCTCAACTGGTTGGAACAATTCTACATTGCTACCAGCTGAGGATGTGTCTTACAAAGCAGTGACTATTAGACAGTAGATAGATAGATATTGCTATCTAGAAGATATGAACAGGTAGAAAAATAGACAGGCAGGCAGGCAGATGAATAGATCTTCTGCCTCTTGACTGGCCAAGATTTAAAGTCTAACAGACTGATTGATTGATTATCTTCCTCCTAGATACTTAATGGTTATAATCATAGCTGGGGTCAACCTGCCAGCAGTTGCTCATGAAAAGTAATTAATCTGGTTCGTACCCTTACCCAGGGGAAAATAAATTATGTATATAACTTCCTTTGGTTGTCTTTTGCCGGCAAAATTTCCAGGCTCCTAAAGCACTTTCAATCTAGATACAGAGTAAGGGTTTCTTTATTAAGAGAAATAGAAATTTAAGGTCTGTGAAAGCTCAAATAAAATGTCAATCAACTGAGGATGAAAGCAATTCATAAGCCTGAAGTCACCTATTCTTCTCTGCATTCATACTCTCTAGTACCTAGAAGGAATCAGATTCTCTGTGTGTGCCACTCTCATGCACGACAAACTGCACATGTGGATGAATAATAATTTTTGCAAAAAACACCTTCTTGTTTTGGGCAGACAGATAAAGCTGGATTCATCTTATCTAGAAGCAAAGTGTCTTTTGCCCTGAAGTGCTGAGGCAGTCAGACAAGATGATCATTGTAGGACCCTTCCAATGGAAAATATTCTATTCTATTCTATTTTTTAAGCTAAATTTGTAGGCAGTCAATGGAGACATACATACACTTCCAAATGTCAATCCAATCTCCTTTAAGGTGTGACTAACAGAGGTTAGATGAATTAGAGGTGGCAAATTCTGGATTTCATTTCATTGGATTTCATTTTATTGACTATAGAGATGCTCTACACAACCATCTTAGATTTGATTTCTAACTTCTGAACAGCTAATAGAAAGTAAAAGAACTTCACCTCCTTACTTGTTTTGTTTGGACTAATTAATTTTCATCACTAAATCTTCTTTTATCTCTGTGAAGGCTTCCTGCACATACTCCTCCTTCCCTCATTTCCCACAGCCTTCCTTGAGGCAACGTCTAGAAGTTACAATGCAACCTAAATTAAGGATTTTAAGCTCGCCCACAGCAATTAACCATGTAGGTTTAATTACCATGTAGTCAGATTTATGCATTGAAATCTGTTAAGCACCTTTGAAAAATCTCTCCCTCCACCTATGCAGTAAAATACACAAAGACTATCTTCAACTTTCAGACAGATCTAAGAGGACTAAACACTACAATGATGCTCTATGGGGCCACGAATTTTGATTAATTCTTCTAGAATTTGCATACCTAATTAAACAACTTGCCTTCATTGTCTGAGCACTGCCATCAGTGTTGGGGATTATGTTCAGTTCCCTTTACAAAGCTGCATTTTCTTTGCATAAATTTTAAAAGAAATATTTCATAAAAGAAGATGCCGCTGCTTCAACTTCTGCTGTTCTCATTCTTTCAGTCTTTGTCTTTCCTGAGACTCTTGAAGTCTTCACAATTTCATTTCCATTCTCTTGAGAAGACACTACAGTGAGAGACTAAGATGAAGTCTTGCCTGTCTCTTCCAACCTCTAGACAGCCATTAAAAGAAAAAAATAAATTTTCTTCTCAACTGCAACACCAAAAACATGTTACCACAGTAGCAACAATGTCACTGGATAAATACTATGGTCACTCTTGTGGATCCCATTCAACTTGGTTGGGAGAGCCTTGCCTTATCATATAACATTGCTGGAGGCTAAAAATATCTACTTTGTCATACAGCAAGGGTCAGTAGTCCCAGTCAGTAATCTTAGTCTCTCCCAGGGTACTGTTTTCAAGAATAACCAGGACACCATGTAAAACCTAACATCTAAATTAGTGAACAATAATGATAATTATACATAAGCTTCAAGCTGAAGTCAATATGATCCACAGAATAAGTTATCACACAATCCAGCAGCTCAAGAAACTTGTGCATTAGTCCTTCATCTTCCATCAGATTCTTATGCCACTAGGCCTCTAGCAGATGGTTCAGAAGGACACGTGTCTCCTGTAGGACCTCAATCATATGTGCCACCTTGAGTAATCCAAGGCATCTCAAACAACACAAGAGTCCTGTGTATGGACAACTGGATCAAGACTTTGATATTAGTATACCCACTTCTAGTGGTGGGCTTTAGCTTTAAATACAGACATTTAAATATAATTGTCTATGTTGTATGTTAGTTGTAATGCTTGAGTCAGCTGCCTGTACAAATGAAGATTTTTTTAGATCTGTTTTAAGATGTCAATTTTATGACCTGGATGCCGTATGTCAGTCTCATATAACTGTCCTGGAAACCCTCAAGTAACTCATATGATGAGCATCTCATATAACGTTCATCATAATAGATGACTGTGGAAAACTTGGTAACATCTTAAGACACTACCTAATTAGCTCCTCCTATGAGATACACCTCCACTTGCCCTTCTTGTCAGAAGGACATAAGTTTCATGCAGCTCCTACATTATATTTGTCAGCATCATGTAGGTGTATAAGATATTTCAGGACATCTCAAACAGCAGTAGGCATTTGTGAACAATTGAATCTAGCTGTTTTTTAGAAGGTTAGATTTAGCTGATAGCAGCCCCATCTCTCAATAATATCTAACACCTACATGCTTTTATGAAGCTAGATATAAGTGCTAATAACAATGTTATTAATAATTAATTAGTAAGCAAAATCTCTGCAACTCTAGAATACTGGGCAGAATTTGTCTCCTTTAAAATAATATTGAAAGGCTGCTGTCTTAGTGTTGCGGATGGAGCGAGAGGGAGGCAAAAATAATATAGTTTATTGGTGTGAAACAGTGAGTTAACAAAGTTCAGTGGTAACCGCGACAATAGTTTATAAGATTCGATGGCAAGGTACACTTAGTTATTTACTGCACAGAGGACAGGGTCAGACAGAGCTGTCAGGGAGACCCTCCCGTTGAGTCATGAGGTTCAGAAAAGATCCCCTTGCTTTCTAAACTCCTTCCTCGGAGAAGAGTCTAGGTGTGGAATGAAAAAAAAATGAAAAAATTCATTTTTTCAATGTCTGTCCTTGAAAATTCCTATTAACCAACGATTTCATCTTCCTGTGGAACATGATTTCAGAAGTCTATATAAACAGACTGGTATCACCGGAGGACAATTTATTTAATTTCAGGATACTGTGCCTTAGGTCACCTCTCTGAAAGATGGCTACTTCTCTCTACCACATATCCACGGAGCCTTGTTTCACTAATGGAGATTTAGAATTCTTGCTGTTAAGCTAAGTAAGTCCTACCCAAAGTATCTGAATTGCCTATGGAAATTATTTGACTACGGGTCAATATAGTTTGTGCTTGAAATATATATGAAAGCTGGTATGAAAAACCTTGCCCTAAGGCAAGTCCAGTGTAGAGCATAACAGAAACCATAGAGCTGCAAATCTGACACTTATTCATGTCTTATTTTGAAACTGAATTCCTGAAGAAATAATAAAGCAGATTATAGGGTTTTGTTTGTTTGTTCATTTTTTATGTAGAACTTCATTTCATGAACACTTACTAAGCAGAGTTGTGTAGAAAAGCAGATGGGACAAATCAGTTCTAAGGACCATATTGCGGATCTACTTGATATTTTTAGTTTTCTCTCTGGAAAAAATCAGAACATGCAGCAACAGGTTTCTCCTCTTCAAAATCCTAACATTTGACAAGTGAGAGGAATAAATTAAGCATTTTACCTGTTGAAAGTGTCCAGGGGTGTCTCCTGAGTCTCCTGTAGAGGACTGTGAAGTAGGGGCAATTGAACAGGCTTTGACACTTTTCAGCAAGTTCACTTTGTTTCACCTGCTACAGAGTGATCACCCTGACTTTCTGTCTAATGTGTAGGATCTGTCCCTTCTGGTTTTCTTTTGTGGGCAGCTCCACTTACCATCTTTTTTCACCTTCTGCATCTGCAATGTTTCACCTCTGCTCTTCGTTCTGTTTCTCCTTTAAGTTTTCTTCTCACTGACGGTATCCTACATGCCTTGTTTCTTTAGAAAGCAATGTGATATTAAAAAAGATTCAGCCCGCTTTCATCTGAAATTCAGATAAAAAAAGCAGGCCTACAAATACATGCAGTAGAGACAGAAATCAGCTTTGATTCTTGAATTAGAATTCATATGTTGCAATTTAGACCCTTAAAGTTAGATACGTAAAAATTAAACTTCTAAATTAGACATAGAATCCTTTTAAAGCCACCTATGAGTGATATCACATCTGCGGTGTGGTTCATCTCACTGTTTTACATGTTTTGATTAGGAAAAAACAACCTCCTCCTGGAGGTGCCTGTATAGCCTGCTGACTGCAGAGGGAGCCTGTGACACACACCTTGGTTTGGATCAGATGAAACCAACTATATGGAACACTATTTCTGATCCAAGACAATTTTTTTTTCCACAATTATTAAAAGTTATCAAAGTTTAGCCATTTTAGTTTAGTTTTGCCAAAATATTGACAAGAGAATTAGAAAAGGGAATATATGAGTCAAGAGGCCTTAGATGATAACTTTGAAACTTTATACTCCTACAAAAGTAATAGCATGTATTTTTCAGCTACCGTATGAGGCTGACTTTTACCAGGAAGAGGTAAAACTGAACATAATATTTGAGATGCAGCCTCACCAGTGCAGAGTACAGGGGGACAATCACTTCCCTATTGCTGCTGGCCACACTATTTCTGATATAAGCCAGGTTGCTATTGGCCTTCTTGGCCACCTGGGCTCATATTTAGTTAGCTGTTCACCAACACCCCCAGATCCCAAGTGCAGGACCCAACACTGAGCCTTGCTGAACCTCATACAATTGGCCTCGACCCATCGATCCAGCCTGTCCAGACCCCTCTGTGGAGCCTTTCTACCCTCAAGCAGACCAACACTCCCACTCAACTTGGTAACATCTGCAAACTTGCTGAGCGTGCAAAATATCCCCTCGTCCAGATCGTTGATAAAGATGTTAAACAGAACTGACCCAAATACTGAGCCCTGGGGAACACCACTTGTGACCAGCCACCAGCTGGATTTAACTCCATTCACCACAACTCTTTGGGCCTGGCCATCCAGTCAGTTTTTTACTCAGCAAAGAGTACACCCATCCAAGACGTGAGCAGCCACTTTCTCCAGGAGAATGCTGTGGGAAATGGTGTCAAAGGCTTTGCTAAACATCCATAGCCTCATCCACTAAGTGGGTCACCTTGTCATAGAAGGAGGTCAGGTTGGTCAAGCAGGAACTTATGGGGAAAATCTTTTTAGTAGGGCCAGCTGATGGGGAAAATCTTTTTAGTAGGGCCAGCTGTGACAGGACAAGGGGTAATGGTTTTAAACTGAAGCAGGGTAGGTTTAGACTGGATATAAGGAGGAAATTCTTTACAACGAGGGTGGTGAAACACTGGCACAGGTTGCCCAGAGAGGTGGTGGAGGCCCCATCCCTGGGAACATTCAAGGCCAGGTTGGATGGGGCTGTGAGCAACCTGATCTAGTTAGCAGTGTCCCTGCTCACTGCAGGGGGGTTGGACTAGATGGCCTCTAGGGGTCCCTTCCAACCCAAAACATTCTATGATTCTATGATTCTATGAACTGCCTTTCATAAACCCATACTGACTGGGCCTGACCACCTGGTGGTCCTGAACGTGCCGCGTGATGGCACTCAAGATGATCTGCTCCATAACCTTCCACAGCACTGAGGTAGTTCCCTGGATCCTCCTTCTAGCCCTTCTTGTAGATGAGCATCACATAACCTTCAGTCAATGGGGACCTCCCCAGTTAGCCAGGACTGCTGATAAATGATGGAAAGGGGCTTGGCAAGCTTCTCTGCCAGCTTCCTCAGAACCCTTGGGTGGGTCCCATCCAGCCCCATAGACTTGTGTGTGTCTAAATGGTATAGCAGGTCACAAACCATTTCCCCTTGGATTATGGGGGTTTCATTCTGCTTCTTAGTCTTAATCTCATTTATATTTCATATGTTGGCTCAAAGATTAAACCTGAAACTTAGAGCTTAATTTGTGTGATTTCTGACATACCTGTACTGAAAATGTGAAGGCAGTTTTCTTCAGACTTGGATTTTTTCCTAGAGGTTTTGATGACTTATATCTCAGACAGAATTTAACTTCATATAAGCACGCCTTGCAGAGGGAGCTCCTCATGAGCCCTAACCATTTCCTTTTGGCTGACTCTAGCCCACGTGCCTCCCCTGCCAAAATCCCTCTTGCTCCACAGCTGCAGGAGCCAGATACCTGCTCTCCAGCTGAGCTTTTACAGCAAAGCAGTTCGTGACTACTCAACGTGTTTGGTTATTTGGGCTGCCCTCTTGCGCACACCCCTAGCAATAGGCTCTCACATCTTGCTTTCGCCTGGCACATGTCAATTCCTGCAACTCCCTCACTCACAGGGTAAACACAGACCAGCCACGAAGGCCATGGACTCCCCTGCTGCCTTTTCCTCTGCAGATGTTTACCCAATGTGAAATCAGCTACTTGGTATTTGTCCAATTTTGCTGCTAAAAGCCTTGTTTTTCTCATCAAAAAAGCTTTTCACCACTCCAAATCCCAAAAGCCTGTTAGAGGGGGACAGGTTTTTTGCAAGAATCTTTTATCAGACTATATTCCAGTTTTGCCTGTATTCCTCTTGCTCATGCCACACGCTGGCACAGCCTCTGGCTACAATCTCTTCATCGAGACATTCCCAGTGGTTACACTTCCTGGAGCTATTTTATAAGTGCTCAGGTAAACAGACTTGCAGGGGAACAGTAATTTGGAAGAGGTGGAGGTGTATGAATATACAGGGAAATACCCGTCTCTATATAAAGAAAAAAAGCATAGGTACTGAGGAAGGCAATGCTGGAAAAACCGTGTGTGTGTCTGTGTGTCCATGTACATTCTGGAATATTTTTACATACTGTTAAACAGAAAAAAAGAAGTGCCCCATTTTCTCCCTTGAGGAAAATGAAATTAAGAGTTTAACATTTCTCCAGAAGTCTTCTCCCTAAAATTACACTATAGATCAATGTTTTCAAATAGTTTCAATAGTTTAAGAATAGCCTGTCTTTGGGAATTTTCATTATGTCATATGCAAAAGCAGTATTAAGAAAATGCCTTTTCCAGATGCAAATGACAAAAGCAAAGTAAGGAAAAAAAGAAAAAGGAAAAAAAAAAAAGAAAGAAACAAAAAGAACCCAGCATTAAAAATGTGAGCTATGAATTAATCAAATTAAATTATATTCTCCACTGTGTCTCTGGGAGGAAAGAAAATTACTGGTGTTCCAATAGTTGCTACTTTATTAAAAGCTACTCTAGTTGTTTTTTTTCAAAGCTTTTAAAGCAGAGGCAGACTGAGATTAAAATCCAACCAGTAGTTAAAAGCTACTTTCCTTTTGTTACTGAGCTTCTGAAAGGGCACTCAGGAAAACAGATGCATTAAAAGCTGAGCGATGAGAATAGACAGCGCTTGCACCTGGTTGCTTCAGTGTGTTTTGTTCTATGCCCATGCAAATGCCAGCAACAGCAAAGTAAATGTCACATGCCAGCAAATTAGGTAAGCACCTGCTTAACCTAAGTACTGAAAAAAAAATGGGATTTTCTGGGTAGTTCAGTGACAGAAATCAGGATATGAAAAGGCACTGGGTGTATTTAGTCTACTAATAAGCCTACATTTTCACTGGGGACCAAGGCTGGGCTATAACTTCATTTTTAACATGCCCAGGAAACCTTCTCCAACACCAGGAGCAGTCTACAGAGGGAACTGCGCTATCACTTTGCTGATCTGTGACAAAACTGGCTGTCACAAGCAATGATTTTTGAGCAGAAATGGATCCAACACATGCAGGAATACCTGTTGGAAAAGGAATTGCACCAAGGCAGATAGATTAGCATGTATCCATGGGGCTGCATATCCATGCAGGTCTCTGGGAGCCTCCTGGATGCGAGCCCTGAAACATCCTGTGAGGTCCTGACACATCCTAGGGAAGGACAACAAAAAGGCTTGTGAGTGCATGAGGTACCTTGTAGATGCCAAACGAAACAGCTGACTGGTAAGACAACAGTAAAACTGGTCACACCTGATAAGAACCAGCTTTGAGGAATCTCCAGGGTGGTCTTGAACACTGTAATTTTGTACAGTGCCAGCACAGTGAATTCAGGCAACGCTCACAACTTTCTGCTCCTTGTCCGTGTGTAGAAGAGCATGCTCGGAGGGATCGTCTAGCTGAAATTCAGTACATTTACAGCTGATCTAAGTGGGCTTCCTTCATAAACCATGGAGAGTTAGCAAGGGGAGTCTGCAGAGCAATTAATCTCATCTCGAAACAGAGTATCTAAAATGATCACGTAAATCATATACATTATCTATCCCTCTCTTTCAACTATAAAGAAAGCCTGGGTTACCTGGCCTGAACTTAGGCACCTACCTCTTAGATGACAAAATATTGTCAGGTGAATCCCACCTCTTTGCACCTGATCAGGTGATCCTACTGAGATTACATTGGTAAAAGCTTGTTTTCTTTGTAACGCTCTCCCATTATGAAGACACACAGTTCTTACGGCAGACACATCTTCAGCATGAAAAAACAAAAGATGGTCAACAAAAGGGAACCCCGTGATACATTTCTTAGGTTGATAAGTAGGGTATTTTAATTTTTTAATGGTGGTAGTTGTCTGCATTTCCTGCTCAAAGATATGAGAGCAAATTTTATATTGAAAAAGATACAAACCCTGCCATGCTTTGGATTAACACAGCCCCTGTTCCAGGAAGAGACTTCAGTATGTGTGCAGCATTAACCATGTGCGTAGGTCCAGTTGGTTTCCACAGCTGTTGTGGACTGTTTTCCAAGGATGCAACAACTCCTCAGAAACATTACAGAGACTCTAAAATCAGTAGAAAAATGTTCATTTCTCAGTAAAACATTGACATTTCCAAATTATTCCATCTCGCCCTGGCTATGAAATGGATAGAAAGTTAATGTTTCCAATACCTTCATTGTTGCAGCCTTTTCTTTATCAGAAGGCAAATGAAAAAGCTATTTTCAGTTCAGAACTGGAATGGTATTTTTTAATCCCCTGCATGAAATCTGACAGTTCTATAATCTGTGATAGTGGCATGTGGAAAATTATTCTATTAACAATCATTTAACCATAAAATCTTATTTTTATTCATTCTTTCTCTTTTCCCTATCCACAAATACTCAAAACCTTTTTTTTTTTTTTTAAATGGACTCTACAGCTATACAACCACTGACCAGAATCAGAGTTGATCTGCATTTCAGTTCCGTCTCTTCCCAAAACTGATCCTCACAGAGGTGACTACAAGCCTACAAGATTTTCTCTCTAAAATCCATTTAAAAGTATTAAAACACCATAAACACACTAGTAAAATGAAATGAAGACAGGGAACTACTGAGGTTTTGTCACAATACTGGAAAAAGTGGCACTTCGTGACTTTTAGAGCTGACTTCACACATACATCCATTACTGTCACAACCCAGTGACCAAGCCACCATGGGGACACCATGAATGAGTTTCCTACAACTGTGAACAACCAAGCAGTTGTGGTACTAAGCCCAGCTCAGCTGTTAATTCTTTTTTTTTTTCTTTTCTTGGCACCTCAGGTAGATTTTAAGACTTGCATTGAGCTTTGTACAACCACAGCAATACTGCTGCCCATACCTGAGGTGCAGGCTTTTGCACCAAATCCACATTTGTTGCTTGATGCGGTATAGCCTGAGAGAATCCTGCTTCTGGCAGGAGTTGTTTTTACTCAAACACTAGTTCTGAGGCACTGATTAATACAACCAAATGATTCAGGCTTTGCTTTGTCAACTTTACCATCTGCCTGCTTCTCTGTCAATCTGTCCAAATGGGAGGGGATAGCCCCACAGAAGTCCATCTCCTCCCAGACACTCCCACAAGCAATGCAAGGAGTCTCGGTAGTCCCCAAAGGGACTGCAATGTATTCCTTTCATGCTTGGAGATGTCTATAGGCTGCCAAGGAAAGTCATTATGGCCCTGAGTGGTCTCCAGGGTGACTATAAAAGTGAAGTGATACATATTCCACTTAGCTGTCAGTCAACAGTTGTCTTGCAAACAGCTTTCAGGCTGCTCTCCACTCATGTTTGCTGGTCCAGGAGCCTGTAGACCATGCTCAGGGATGAGTATGAGCCTCAGCCATGCCTGTCTTGCAGTCTCACAACCTGTACAAGGCTAGCCTCAAGGGCGCCTTGGGCTTGCTCTATTAAGAGACATCCAGTGTGAAAACATGGCAGTACCTCCAGGTGCCTTTATGATCATTTCAGCAATCCCAGGCAAGCAGTAAAGGAAAGAAAGATGTGATGTCCTGGCTGTAGGATGGATAGTGGAGTCCATTGGTGCTGTACTGAATGCTGAGAGTCTCACTGGAAAGACAGTGAAATAATTCATCCATTGAATGGAACATCTTAATTGGTGTGTGTCAAAGGAATCCACCCAAAGTATAATCCGGTTTCTGCAGGATGAGACCTGTGAAGGTCCCGGCTGCCATCTAGTGGAGTCGTGGTGTGTCTTTAGACTAAAATAATTATATAAATGGTACGTATGGGAATAACAGAGAACTAACCTGTAATCTGTAGATTAAAAAGCCTCATTACCTGAGAAAAAGTCATAAAAAAAGTAAAGTAGCCTAGACACAAATGAAACTGAGGACAAAACCACATTGTAATGACAGGAACCAGGAGATAAAGGAACACTGAGGTTGTCTTGCTCCCTATTTCTGAAACAGCTTGTGTCTTCCCTCACGCCTCTATGGAAAAACACACAAGGGTTTTCATTCCCAACTAAAAAGAAAGTTGGGATGTTTTCAGAGTAATCGTATGGTATTTTAAGTCCTCCCACCCCAGCTTGTTTTCTAACATGTGCACTTTGCAACACAACTGGTTTTTTTGTTAGAAAAGTTGGCAGATATTTTCATTGAAAGTTCACTTTAGACCAGCACTGTTTGTTCATCCTCCTATAAGAAAGGAATAATTTTGCTAATATTTTAAACATTCAAAGAAGGGTGAGAGATCACTTTGACCCAAGTTGAATTTGGGAAAAGGAAATGGATACATATAGGCCTCCAATTTGGAAGTGGATTGACCAGAAGAAAGGACTATATAAGCTAAGCTTGGAGCAAGGAACGTCATCACCTTCTGGATAGCTCTGCACATGACTGGCTATGGTACAGATAAAAGAGTCTGCCAAGTTAAGTGAGGGTAACAGGGGAAATAAAGAAACACAGATATATCACAGACATTTGTGTGTACTCTGCCATATCAATAATTTATTGTATGTGCTCCTGTTTCTTTAAGAAAGGTATTTATTGTCCACTTTGATACAACGGTTTTGTTCAATCATGTACAAAATTGCAGGAAAATCCTTTTTTTTCCTAAAATTACAAATAATATTTTCACTTTCTTTTTTCGTATTTTAAAATATTAATATATATTAAATATTCATAGCATCTGAACCAAAGTATAGTAGAAATAAACATTTCCAGTCATTTAATATTATGAAAAGAAATATGAACATATTATGTTCTCATTTTTAAAAATTATTTCTCAAGCATAAAAATAATGAAATATTATACAGACTGCAATTCTCTTTTTAAGCTCTTTGGTTATAAGATTTTCATAGTATGTTATAAAATCATTTTCACCAACCAAAAAACTCACCATCACTCTGGACATATTTTGCAGTAGGCAAGGTCTGATTAAAAGCTTTATTCTTTATGGATAATTGCAAGACATTAACCTTAAGGATGGCATATAGGTATCTTAATTTGATAATACAAGAGCACAATTCAAGCTAGACAGTGATTGTGTAGATGTAATTCTCTCTTGCAGTGAAAGCTGATGTGGATTATGTGTGACTGATCTCAGTTTCAATTTCCAGACTTCTTCCTGTTCCCAGTCTAGTATAGGTAGATGGGGATATCTCCCTTTTCCTACAGATACATACAGACAACACAGAAGATCTTGGATCTTAATACATGGGAGGGTTTCAGGTGCAAAACTGGTTTCGATAACAAATTTTGCTAGTAGATTTCTTATTAGAATAATCAATCTAAACCTCACTAAACACTGTGGGCCATTTTTAATATTTTTATGTTTCTCTTCTCTACAGCATCCTACAATAAGGTCAATGTCCTTATCCCTGTAGGACATCTCTTGATAGAGGTGCCAAGTGTTTACTGTATTACAGTTTGAATCATAATTCAAATAAAGCAAAACACCGAAAAACTGACCTTTCTTTACTCAAATCTGAAATTATTTTATGATGTAAAAACAATAATAATAACCTTGCCTTGATGTTAGATAAAGGCAAAAGAACCACAGGTGTTCACTGTTAGTTTTTATATGATGAACCATTTCTTTTTTTTTAATATAAAATATAAAATATATACTGTTTGTAGGAGAGACTTTGCCATTGCTATTGATTGCCATTGAAGTTATTAACAGTTATACTGCCTGGGGAAGCAAGGTAAGGCACTAAGCTAGACAGAAAAAAACGTTGTAAAAGAGTGATTGCCTTACTAAGAAAAGATAAAAAAAATTAGGACAAAACCAATGGACAGGAGTCTCATGCTACTTGAATCTGCAGTGTAGAAGAAACTAATCAAATACTCCTCAGTGAGATATTTCCATTCAAAAAAATAAATGTAAGTTGGGGTCTTCAGTGATGCCATGCTGTCAAAAATTTTACTTAATTTTAGGAATCTAGCAGGTGTCTTTGAGGGTAGAAGGAAAAAAGTTAATCAATGTCATACACCTGGTTATGATATGACATAAAAGCCAGGTCCAAATGACTTAAGTTGCACCTAAATTGGCAGAAACCTGGCAGATGCATCTAAAACCACTGATCTTTTTTTTTCTGCTGCAGCCTGCAGTGAGATCAGCACAGCCACCGCATCTGGAAGCTCTTTTTCACTTCTGCCTTTACTCATTGCAGTGTAAGCCCTGTAGCAGTTTGCACACCCTGGAAATTATTCTCTATCTTCAGGTCAGTTTTCCATTGCTCTGGCCCTACTCCAACTGAAAGTAAATAATACGTAGCATAATTTATTCTTTAAAGGTTAAGGAGTTTCTGTTACTCACACTTTTCATACCTGTTTTATCAAACTTTGCATGTGACAGACAAGAACTTGCAGAAATATAATCTTATGCAATGTGTGCACATGCTCCTAAGATGGTGTTAAGCTTGATAAAAATGATCTAAATTCAAGACAATTCCCTTCCTGAAAAACTGAAAATTTCTTAAGTTTTTAAATTCTGCTTAACATTTCATAATCAAGATTGAATTTGCTAAAAATGCAATTAACCTTATTATCTATGCCATGCCTAGTCATAACTGATATTAACATTCTAATTAAATAGAGTCATTTTAGCCACTTCTGTTTCCAGTATCAGCTATCCCACAGGACAGTATTCCCTCTATAGTGGTTATTTATTTCAGGAAGGAATGCAATTCTCTGAAGATTCCTGCACATGTTCATATTAGAAAAAGCTGAGATGACTAGAAAGGACAAAGGCCTAGTTTTTGATAGCCCTACTTAGGTAAGAACAGATGCCACAGATACTTGAACGCAGCCAAGAAGGTGTCCATATTATATATGATACAAAGCTAATAGAAATTATTTTGTCAGACTGCCGGTATTCTTGATTCAGAGGGATTTGGGGCCAAGCCTAGAAAAGCAGAGCCCTGAGAAGTCCATGTATTCATGTGCCTTCATATCTCTTACTAACGTATCCAGTTAATGTCAAAGTCATCATGGTAACACCATTTCAGTATTGTAGGACTTAATTACAAGCCAGAAAATCCAACTGATACAGTCAAGACTTACAAGTCTTAATGTGACCCGTTATATCACTGGTTGAGACATGGAGATAAGAAAATGCCATCACACATTCAGAAATCAGCTGAGCCAGACAATGGGTGATCTGCTCATCAGAAGAAAGATTTTTATTTCTTATCACCTCTTATTTTATCTTCCAGTTACAGGGCATCATGGTCTTGTGAGTAAATTTGCCATTTCACAGTTAATTATACAACAACAGAAATGCAGAAGCTGTAGGAAATCTTCAAAGCATGTATGAGTAGAGATGGGTTAAAATTCAGACTTCTTGGTTGAGCTGTTACTCTGGGGTCCTTTCTAGATGATAGAGACCATGATATTTTGAGGCTGAAAAAAATCCATCTCCAGGAAAGAAGACTCATTCAACTACCTCAACACTCATGCTTACAGGTTTTGCCACTTTTTCACATTAGCTGGATGCTATAGAACACTGAAAGCCCTGCAAACTCATCTCACTCTTAGTCTCTTACTTTCAACAGATTGCCAACTATTTGACACATGCTTCCATCCAGCTCCCCTTGAACCCTCCTGGATAAAGGAAGGAAACCAATATAAACAATATCTTGGTCCCCACATTGTGTTCCAAAAAATGACTACAGAAATGGAAATAAACACCTCCCTCCCACTGCTCCCTCAGACTCCTCCCACTCTCAGATCTGAATTCAGACATTGTTACATTTTTCACAGATGGAAGAAAAAGCAAAGAGAAAATAAAAAAATAATAATAATAAACTTTTTTTCTAATGGAAAGAGGAAGACAACTCCTTGGCAGTCATCTTTTACATAAAAACTAGGTGGCATAACATTCTACTTCTTCAGGTTAGCTGTAATTACCTGGATACAGCAAAGGAAAAAGGAAGGCAAGTCCACTTTTCTCTATTATAATTTCTGTTGTTTAATCAGATTTGGCAAGTCATTGGAATATCCAGAAGAGCAGGGTGAAAATGTACCAGTCTGATAGTCCTCACTGTTTGGTGCTGTTTAGCTTTCTTTCCTTTCCAAGCCTTGATGTTCCCATCAAAAATGTTATCAACCCATTATAGGTTACAACCACTGGTGGGGGTACAACAACCAGAAAAATCCCCAAAACAAAAAAACCCAAACTAATAAAACCCCTCAAGTACAAACACTGGGAATGCAAGTTTATTTTCAAGTTTCTGAATTTTTTACAACACTGGAGAGCAAAAACAGTAGACACATAAGAAAATACTAAGCAGTATTCCTAGCACTCTCCTAGTCCATCTCTGGTGGGTCTCATTCTCTTTCTGTGCAAAAGTTCACTTTTCTTTCTCATTTACTTGCAAAGGTAATTACCTTGTAGAGTCTTGTCCTTCCCAACACTACTTTCTGCTACTTGGCTATCAGAAATTTTCTTACCTGTGGCTACTGGAATAACACCAGAACATGAGTGTACTGATTTTTATTGTGAACCTTGAATTTTTAGGTTCTAAAGAGACAATATAAAAAGACAATATAAGAGGACTTTTTAGTCATTGTGTTATAGTTTAACAAGACATTTGGCTTCATATTTGCTTGTCTACTGAATCAAAACAAGGAACAAAGCTTGAACAAGCTGGATATACTCAATTTTCCATTGCATAAGGATGGAATACGCATTTCCAGAGCTGGTCATCTATGATGTCAGTGAAGGGTACTACTGGTGTCCATTCCCTGGACACATTATGCTAGGTACTTCATCAGTGAAAATGCACAGGAAGTGAATGAAAAGGAGGTGTTTTTTGTGTTTTCTGTGGTGCAAAGTATATCAGTGTGAGGGCTATTGTGATCAGCCAGTCAGTGTTTAATATGTCACTGCAATGCTCGTCCTGCAAAGTAAGTCCGATAGGCAGAACTGCTTCAGAAGTGGATCCTCCTCCAATTTGCTCAGTATAAACTGCAAACATTACATGTGGTGGGTCTTTTGGTTTGTTTGTTGCTTGGTTTCTTTTTTCCTAATTGAGCTTTTTTATGTGATTACTCCAGATCCTGAGGCCTTCTTTAGCACACAGATGTGGTCATTTTTACTCCAGAACTAGATGGCACAGTCCATCTTGTCCTTCTCCACACTGGCATAAGTCCATATCTCTTACCGTGCCACCTCCGGCCAATTTCCGTTTGTACCTCAAAAGGAAAGGACAATGCTATTTTGTGGTCAAATACTGCTTGGGAGTAGACCAGTGGGAAAGACAGAAATGGTGGCTAGAGAAATGTAAAATTTAGACATCTCAGTCCAATTGGTCCCTCTGGGCTTCCTTTCTAGCTGATAGAGAAAAGTAGGATTGTCGTGGTTTAACCCGGCTGGCAACTCAGCACCACGCAGCCGCTCACTCACTCCCCCCCCTCCCTCAGTGGGATGGGGGAGAGAATCAGGAAGGGGAAAAAGGTTAGAGCCGAGGGCTGAGATAAAGACAGTTTAATAAGAGAAAATAATAATAATAGTAATAATGAGAATGATAACAAAATATACAGAATATACAAAACGAATGATGCACAATGCAATTGCTCACCACCCGCCGACCGATGCCCAGCCCGTCCCGAGCAGCGATCACTTCCCCCGGGCCGCGATCACACAGCCCGAGCTGCGACCACTCTGCCCGCGACCGACCGACCGACCCGACCGACTAACCCCCCCGAGCATGACGTTCTATGGTATGGAATAGCTCTTTGGACAGTTTGGGTCCTAGCTGTGCTGTACTCCCAGCTTGTTATGCACCTGGCCGAGCAGGAGAAGCTCAAAAAGTCCTTGAGCAGTCTGAGCACTGCTTGGCAACAACTAAAAACATCAGCGTGTTATCAACATTCTTCTAGTACTAAATCCAAAGCACAGCACTATGCTAGCTTCTGTGAAGAAAATTAACTCTATCCCAGCCGAAACCAGGACAAGGATCCTCCAGAGAATGTTTCATCTAGCCTGTCTCAGCATGCTCATTCCTCTGCACTGATGCAAATGTCTAGTGTGGCTATTTCAGAGTTGGCCTCCCATGTTGAAAAGAGTAAATGAATCCCATTCTTCCTTTCACAAAGTAAGGACACACTTTATGTGAGTCCGCCCAGTCCTGTGTCCCTACTTACTGACTACAGGCCCAACAATCAAAGTTTATTATTGAACTGTCACACAGTTAAATAAACAAAAAAAGTCCCACTTCCATTTTTAACTTCCCTGGTTTCTTTTTTGGCCCCCCTTCCAATGAAAAGTCTGTCAGCACTAAGCAACTTTCCCCCACCAAAGTACTTATACTTTGATATCTTTATGCATAGTCAATTTACCTCAGTTGTCTTCTGAGAAATGAAAGAGCTTGAGGTCTCTAACTCTAGCACTGTAAAACATTTTCTCCACCACTAGAGTATTTTATCAGCCTTTTTTTTATATCTTCTGCCTTTTTTTTTAAATATCCCTTTGAAAATTTATTCCAGTAATGGTCTCATCAACGTTGCCTACACAATTAAACACATTCTCTCCACATTGCTTGCTTTTACTCAGTTGTTAAGGGATTTTGTCTTGTTTCCATCTGTTTCTAGAAAAGTATAAACTGAAGCAGGTTTCTTAATTGACACTCACCAATTTGTGGCTGAGAAATAATACTACTTCAAGACCAGGTTGGACTGGGCTCTGAGCAACCTGATCTAGTTAGTGGTGTCCCTGCTCACTGCAGGGGGGTTGGACTAGATGACCTCTAGGGTTCCCTTCCAACCACAAACATTCTATGATTCTACGATTCTATGATACTTTGCTTTTTAAGACCGTGAGGTGAAGGCCATCAGAAATCAGGAGACATTTCCATTCTGTTGTTGACAACTATGTATACCATGCATTAGTATGTTCACAGAAACATACAAAGGGTCCAGGCAAGCCACTAAACCCTGCTTTCACATCTGATTCTCACTAGAAATGTACCTTCTCAGATGTTTACTGAGAAGGAAATTTCTAATTTGAAGTGTTGTATGTTGTATCTCTGGGATGTCAAGCTGGATGTACAGCTATGGTTTACTATCAAAAGTGATTAGGATTATTAAGAGTAGTGAACAGGAGTGTTAACTTTCCACATATATTTCAGAAATTGCTGACAATAGTGTCAAGTAAGTGTGGACCGTGGCGCATGTAGACACTTGCATACTGTTTGAAATCAGCCCTATAGAAAATGGCAATTTAGTCAATACAGCCCAGGGAGTCTATAGTGGGTCAGGTGTCTCTAACACAGACAACTGCACTTGGGCATTTCAATATCTCTCTAAGTTTCACTGATTGTGATGATTAGGGGCAGGACTGACCTCCTAAACACACCCTTGACATCCTAGGGGATACTCTGTGGGGTAGAACACATGAATCAGGAGGTTTTCCCTTTTTAGGCAGAAACCAGTAGGCTCTTAGTGTAGTTTGAGAGTGAATCCCACTCATACTACAGCCATCTCAGTTACCCTGTAGTCAGAAAAGAGGGTGAAATTGCAGGGTTTCAACCCATTCTAAAATATGGAGGATAAACTGTAATGTTGTCTATATAATTCATTGAAGATGCATTCTTATCACAATGTCTAGACTCTATAAATGGGTCTGGCTACTAAACTAAGTGGAATGATTCCTGTCCCATTGAGAGTAAAATTCTGACTTACATTTTCTAAATGGAAGAAAAGATTTATCCACATGAAGAAATACTGGCAAACTTCATCAGCATATTAAAAATACTAGAAAATAATACTTTGGCATGGGACGATCGGCATAATTTTAAATTCTTTCCAATTACATCACAAAATTTTATTAACTGTAGATCTCTTTGCATCACTGCAACATTTTGTACTTTCAGGTCCAGTTTCCCAAGCCCTGCTATTGCACAAAAAGATGCAGAAAAGATAAAAAATACTTGATGGAATAGCAAAGTAGTAAAAGTTCATTTCTCCACTAGATGGCTTCATTCCCATGAAGATAATTGAAATGAAGTTCAGTTTCATTGATTCCCATGTTAACAGACAATCCTAAGAAACTAAAAGATTTTATTATCTGCTTGTATGAAACTGATTATTGACTTTATATATCTGCCAGTGAAAGCCATATTGTAAAGGATATAGGTCCCTTACCTCTTGGTTCAGGAAACAGTAGAGAACTGCGACAATAAACCCCTAGGAAAAAAAAAAAATTAAAAAGTTAAGTGTTAGTATAGTTTGAAAAAGCCACTTGCACTATCTGACTTCATGACAGTGCTGTGTATGTGAATTAATGAGTATCATTATACATTGGAGTATTGTTATCAATTGGAAAATTCCTTATATATCTCCAATAAAGCTGATCAGCTAATCAACTAGTTAGTGGCATTTCACTAAAGTAAGTTCAGTAAGGCGATATAAATTCATAAGAACAGATGATACAGCAACTGAAGTTCTCCCACGTTATGCTTATAAAAGCATGGTCTATTCTACAGCCAAACACACTGTGAGCTAATTCTTTATACAATGCAACCAGTAAGGAAACAGATTTCGTAAGATCCATGTATGGAGCTCATACAACCTTCTACTCAATTTCTCTGTCTTTGCAGTATATCAGATGAGATCAAATACTTCTGTTAAGATTCTGAACTGAGATTAAACTCAGGAAAATACTATGAGGTCAATGGACCTATGTGATCAGATACCAACTAAACACCTCACCCCTCTATTCAGTTTACTTATTCCTTACATTGTTAATTAACTCAATGAAGGCCAGCTCCAAGTACGAAGGGTCAGGATTAAGGTGTGGCAGGATATATTGGACAGGACCAACACAACGAATTAAATCCTTAAGAGGACTAAACCAGCACAACTGCTGGATTTTCAGTGATGTCATGACAAATGTTGCCATGCAACCCTTCAGTGGGAGATATGCTCCCTTGTAAAGGTTTGTAGGATTTTCCACAGCTGCTTCTTGCAAACTTTGAGGTGCAACACAGGGAAATGGAGGAAAGAAAAGGGCAGCTGGGTGCTGCCTTGCTCATAACTCAGGTAGCAAAACTACCTGGAGGGTCTGTCAGAGCAGCCCCAGTATCTGTTCTAGTTAGCATCAAGCTCCTCAAGCTATCCATACTCTGTGTGTCAATTCAGAGCAGTTAGGGGCATCCAAAGTACACCAAATATTTTGTCTATCCAGGAGGAAAAAGCATGTAGCGTTCCTCAGGTTAGTAGTCTCTATGGGGCTAATATGTGCATCTGTCACTATTTTGTGCCTATATGATTGCCTATCAACTTATTCTTTGCCAAAGAATTTGAAAGGGTGATGGACCTACAGCTTTCATTACCCCTGGATAATTTAACATCAGCCCAAATCATCTTGATCTTGTCAGTGAAGTCAGGGAAGGTATGTGTATTACCATTGGTAGCAAAGAAGGTTTTCCATGCTTGACTTTGGCCCACCATCCAATTTATACATGCATCTGAAAGACTTGTATTTGAAAAATCTGCATATATACAGTCTAGCCTACAGCCAGATAGGATGTAGGTCACATCTTCAGATACCGTAACTCAGCAAAGAACCATGAACTCTGTGAGGAGACACTAGCTTCAAGATCCAATGATTTTTTGTGCAGTTATAGTTGTCATGTGGACACTAGATTAAATTAGAAAATCTATTAAGAAGGAACGGAAGCCTCTGCAGTCATTTTACCTGAAAAGATCCAATGCAGAGCTCCAAGTACAGCCGAACCCCCAGGCTGGTGTATTCCGGAAGAAAGTTGAACACAATATAATGGGTTCCGAATAATGGAATTAGAAGCAGAGTTGACCTTGAGAGACGTCTAGGATAGGACATGAGAAGAAGTAAGGTAATATTATTTTCCTGACTAAAGACTAATGCATGCACTATGCAACAGTAATGAACAGATGTTAAAAAGAGCATCTGAATATTTACATGTGAAGTTCATATCTCCTGGGACTACAGGACTACATCATGCCGAAAGCATAAAGAGAAACTAGCTGGAAACAGTCTTCTGATGCTTATTGCCTTATTGGCAATACCATGTTCATGGCAATACCGTGTTCATGGCTTTTCTTATGGTATTTGGACATTTTGTCTTTCTGAATGAGATTGTGGTTCAGGAAGACACAAAGGAATAGAATATATTTGTCCCATCAGAACCATTCCAAATTTGACATTTATTTATAAGCAAATTCAGGGGAAATAATATGCAGGCTCCCTTTATAATTCATGTATGGGAAAAAGCATCTATAGAGAGTAATTTATCCTTCCCTAAATCAGACATCTAATGTGGACTGAATTCATGGTTTCATAGTCTCACCATTGGTTGCCATTGGAAGGTAGATATCTGAAGTGATCTGACTACATCATGTTTAGATGGTCACTATTAGGTGAGATGGGACATATCCTTTGACTAGTTTCCTTGGGAATGGGATAAAGTTGGGAATTTCTAAAATATAATACCAGCCCGAGCTTGTCTGTGGCACTGGACATGTACCTCTCATTTTAGAAAAGATGATACAAGTTTTTATGATGAAAATAATTGATTTTTTTTTTTAAATTCCATACACTACCTGTACTGAGAAGAGTTATTGAAGTTGATTTGTCTAGGGTCTAGTTTTTTCAGCAAAATTCTGATGATGTTGATAAACAGGATGAAATTGACCTGTTCAAAATATTTTTTGGGGAAAAAAAAGACAAGGTTACTTTCACATTTAAAACTTTGCAATGAAAATCTGGGTTTTTTTACTTCAGTTATTTTGCAATTTGTGCAGTTCCAATGACACCAGTGTAAAGAGTATTAACATCATTCATGTTGGCAGCATTCAAGCATCTCAATAGGTTACATTCCTTCTTAAAGAAATAGCTGAAGATGAAAACTTGAGAATTTGACTTTAAGTGAACTATTTTTGTCAATAGCTTGTGTGATTCTTTTTATTTTTTGTAGCTCATATAATATTGATTTCTTTTGAGATGGCTATTGCATTCAATTCTGTCTAATATCTTTAGATGTTATTAGTAGAATTCATCTGACTAAATGTAGGTGTCTACAATGACAGGTCTGTATCTGAGCTGAACACCCTGTTCTCACTGTTTAGTCAACAGGGAGCCAGCCAGTATAGCCAATAGAGCCTCAGGTAGAATGGGGGACAAGTCATCTCCTCCAAATGTAGACATCTATTATAAGTCAGATGAATCACATACCAAAAGTCCGTATTTCTCTTTGTTGACTCTAAAGAGAACTGAGGAGCATTACCTTAGCTCCAAAGCTAGCTAGGGTCAATCCTAACTTGCAAATCAAATTTTCTACAGTTGCAATCTGGCACAGTTTACCAAGGTTTGTGAAGCTGCTCAGTTTTCCACAGTTTCTCCTTATGCATTTTTGTGTGTCTGTACACACCAGCTCTTTAGATGAGGCTGAATGCTTAATTTTGCCTAAAAATGTCCACATTTTACCAGAAAGTTCAATCTTATTTTATCTATCAGTGATGCCTTAAGTGAAACACTGGAACAGGTTGCCCAGAGAGGTGGTGGAGGCCCCATCCCTGGAAACATTCAAGGCCAGGTTGGATGGGGCTCTGAGCAACCTGATCTAGTTAGTGGTGTCCCTGCTCACTGCAGGGGGGTTGGACTAGATGACCTCTAGGGGTCCTTTCCAACCCAAAACATTCTATGATTCTATGATTCTATGATTCTAAGTACATTCCGGCATAAAAATCATCACTGCAGTCCCCTGAATCTCTTCACCTCAAATGTGGATGACAGATGAGCACTAGTAAGAGGAAAAATAATGGAGGTAGAAGGAAATGCAATATTTTCTTGAAACATGGCAAAGTATGACCAGAATTCAATTTGAGATTCTTCATTCACATTGTTTGCCTATGTATGCCTTATTTATATGCATCTCTCCTCCAATTAAATTAAGCTTTTAATAGATGGCCATGAGGTCATCCATTAGCTGCTTTCTCAAACATTGTTTGGATTTAATAACATGTGGGAGTAATCATACACAATAATCATTTAAAGCCCATCAGTTTATTCAATAAGTGTCAGGCTCAAGAGCTATTATCATTGATATCACCTATGAACAGAAACCTCTTGCTCTTGAAAGTTTGTATTAAAATGTATGAATGATTCTGGACTCTTAGGTTAAAACTTGTATTTTCAAATATTGTAAGGATTGCTTAACCTCTCACCCAACACTAATTTCAGCCAAACTGACAATTCTATGAAATCTTTCATTTCTTTGAAGAATGTTTGCTTGGGGCAGGGGGTAGTTCCCTGTGACTTTTTAGTTTGCATTACATATAGGCAAGTTTACAGAAGAAATTGTACCATTCCTCTTCCTTATTTCAAACAACATTTCAGCAAACAGTAACCAGATTTCAGTTTAAAAGTATTTTTTCTTCTAATTAATGTTGGAAACTTAGAAGTACCTACCCCAACAGAAATTATAATAGGTCCTTTGATTAGCCACCAGTACGGAGAACCTTGATTAATATCCCAGCATCTGAGAAAATAACAGTAAGTTTGGAAAAGGCTTCTATGTAATCACTACAATTAAGATACCACATGGCAGTGTCAGTGAAAATCAGGAGAGAGAGATTTCTATGGAAGTGCAGGTATAGATCAAGTATCCAAATATCTAAACTCTGCTTTGAACAGGAGAGAGTCTTCACAGATTTTCTTACTCTTTTAAAAAAGGAATAGTGATCTTGTTGTGTTAAGTGGCAGCCATGGATGCAAAGATTCTGACAAAAGACAAACAGATGATGCCCTGACTGATACAAAGATATAGCTTTTTTTTTTCTTCAAAGACACTTATTTAAAACATGAAACATTTTGTCTGTATAAAATAGTGAGCATTCCAAGCTTCCGAAATACCAGGAGGCATTTTGTATCAGAAACTCCTAAAATTTTCCTTCCTTATTTTGTTTACCTGGTTAGAATACTGTTTTTTCTTGCAACACAAATAAATATTTCAGGTTCCTGGAAAGGATCTCTTGCACAATTGCAATATCATTGCCATAATACACTCCAATGGAAATTGTAATCCCTGTTCACTATGTCCATAGTGGAATGGAAATGCAGAACTCCACCACAGACATTAATCTACTTGGTTGTATAGGGAAAGGTGGGTAATACAGTGATATTATTTTCTTATGTAATTGAAATTACATAAGCCTTCATCACTATCATTATTTTAAAAATATAACCCAGGAATCCAGAATAATGTAGGAAACAATGACTTACGCTGTGTCTTCAAAGTAGAATTTTGCTAATATCCATATAAAGGTGAAAAGCGTTGGAAAACCTGTTAGACAGTTAAATAAAAACTGTGGTTGTGTAATTTCATCATTTATTCCAAATCTTGTCTACTGAAACTCTGCTGTGATGATACCGATCATTCGTTTTCAGAACTGGAATTACCCTTTGTGGCCGGTTCATGTAACAGGAATTGCTTTAGACTCATGGTATAAGCCTAAAAAGAAATCTCCTAATACCCATGATGGAATGAAAAGAGTTAAGGCATTGACTATTTGGTGATCGTGCATGACTGTGAAGATACAAAGGCACACACTTTGCACATGATATAGTTCCGCCACAGGCGACTGAACTTGCAACCTCTTACTAAGATGAACATATTTTGTGTGTGTGATCTCACCTGAAGTTGGCACTTGCATGCAGATAGCGCATTAAAACCCAGTTTTATTTAGTAAACACACTTTTTGCATGACAAAATATTGGGGAATAGAATTTACCAAATTTGAAAATCATAGTAATACTACCACTTTACGAACACAGAATGGGATGCAGCCTACCTTACACCTTCCTAAAAAGGCACTTGAAGTCTCCTTAAACCACAAAAAGTATGCAGTCCTTCGTTGTCAGTCCTACCTTAACCTTTGATGGCAACATGCATGGATTGCCTTCCTGAATTGACAAAAAATTCCCCTGGGCAAGTGCATTCACCTGCCATATATCCTCAGGAGGGAGTTCTCTGCTTTTTCCTTTTCACACCAGCTTTATGTGGGAAACTGCTTAATTTTTAATTTCTAAGTCACCACAAAGGTCTGAACAATTAGATATCTTGCAGACTACAAGAAAAAGGAGTGGGGATGTTGCTGCCTCATGCCTGCACTGTTATTTAGTGGATAGAGCTCCTTTATTCACACAATTGCCCAATGCAAAAGATAGGCTGTAGCAATACCAGGACTACAAAAATGCCTGCCATGCCTCCAGATGGACCCATTCTAAGAAGATGACTATGTAACCACAATTCTTGCATGAACTGAAGCAAGGTACACCTAACTTAGGTGACTGGGATAGCTCCTTAGACGAATCTGTGTTTTCAATGGGGAGAAGGTTAAATGGACTGGATCTCTCACTGTAGGTTCCCAAATGTACTTAATTTTCCGCTCTTTTCATAGGGACTTCAATGCCGTATCTTAAAAAACTTGATTACTCCTCACTAGAATGCATGTAAAAATAAAATCAAAACAATGCCCAGTTAGGCAGACATCCAGTATTTTTAATGGGATGGATAAGGCCTTTTGTAACATCTTGTCTTTTATTCATTTCATGTAAAAGTCTTACTTACCCCAGCCAAAGAGAACAAGCCACCAAAAATATTTTCTTCCATGAGAAAGTGATGAGAGTAGTAGACAGTTTAGGTAAAGAGCCTCTACTAGGAGCCACATGAAATTTGTCATCATGAAGTAGTGACAGAAAACAACTGAGATCTTGCATTCAGTCTAAGGAACAGGAAAGTCACAGTTTTGGCATTACTGGTGCATACATGTGTTTGATTTGCAGAGGCAGTAGACATCTGTAATTCTGGCTGAGATCTACAAAGATCTTACAATGACGCGCATGTTTAAATGGAAAGCTTCAAATACAGTATGGCTTTATGAATAGTAAGGTTTTAACCATCATAATAGCCTGGAATCTCCACTGTATTTTGGGTTTTATCTCTATGCTGGAAATATAGCTTAGCCTCCCAAAAACGTGATTTCTCCCAAAAATGCACTTCCTTCAGCGTAGCTTGTACGAGCAGAGTCAAGTGCTCCATAGCCCTTGGACAAAAGTATATTCAAGGATCCACCATATTTCATTTTCCTGCTTAAACTCAGTTTTAAATTTCTGTGTGGCCATGAGCAATGCGGAAGAATCATCCCATAAAACTGTTTGAAAACCATTGCCATGTTGCCAATATTTGTGGCTGGACCAAAGCTAAGTTGATTGTCTAGTACCTTGCATGTCTTGTGGTGTACAATTCAGGGCTTCCAAAATCCAACATCTTCAGAAGAAACATCTCTTAAAAGTTGTATTATGAGATGCTCAGAGATCTTCAATTTTAGGCTTCAGTTTATAGAAGCATAATAGTGTAACGATACTACTTTTTTTCTATGACAAAGTCTACATGTGATTTAGAATACTACAGGATCACAAATGATGCATTCAGAATGTAGAAGTTCTGAGGTGCACACTTATGGAGGCAAAACGTATTGAATAAAAGAATTGTATATTTTTCACTACCAGGTTAGAAGGAAAAAAAAAAAAAGTAGTAAAAAAGAACAATGAAAAGTGAAACCATATATAGATGGTATGCAAAACCATCAAGTACGACAACATCCTGCTTTTCATGTGCTTACTGTAGAGAAGCTGCAATGATCAATGTCTTCCTCTTGGAAAAGGACAGCATCCTTAATGAAAATAGCAATAGCTTTTAAGATAAAAGTAAAAAAGAGCTGTACATGGATATAATTTCTGGGACAACGAAGTCTCCTGGAAGAAAAGAAGAAATGTCCTTCTGAGGTAATTAGCTGACTAGTACTGGCAGTAATTCAAATATGCAATAATTCCTTGTTTCACCTCAGGTACTTCCAGGCACGTATAGAAAGAACACTTTCATTCACTCAGCTCTCTCTGCAGGTAGGCAGAGATAGAAACCTTCTTCGTGTAAAGCAATTCACCCATGGTCTACATCTTAACCTCCTTCCTTGTTAGGTCATACCTTGGTGATGTTTCTGGTCTGCCAAATTCCAGGAATCTCAGTTTTAGTTTGTGTTCAGTATACCTGAGCCAGACTTTTAGGTGGCATTATTTTAGGCCAAGAGGAACGTTCTTTACTGATGCAATTATGACTGTGGCTAAACCACTCCCAGGAAAAAGCATGCAGAGATATCCTCAACTAACTAGACAGTTTTCTTGATGAACAGGTTAACGATTACTTTGCAAGGCTTTCTATACAGCAAAATGTTGTGGGTGAGTTAAATTGTGTTAAATCCCTGTGCAGACAGCCTTATCCAGAATTAAAGAATTCTGCCTTTATTTACCAAAGTTACTCTTATGACTTAACTGAATGCAGATAATTGCTTCAAAACAATTTGGCACATCTATTTTAAATTCTCACGTTCAGTTAATTCAGATTAATTTTTTTGACTGTTTTTAAATGCAGGCTATTGGAGGAGGTCAGCTTCCACTTTATGTTTTCATTTGGAGCTGAGGACTTTAGTTAATTAACAAAGAGATCCATTAAAAGCTGAATTCCATCCAGATACAGTAATCTCAGGTCACCCAATCTTAAAGCTCACTTAGAGTGTGCAGAATTTTATTACTGAACTCAAATGCCAACCCCATTGTTAACTATAACTTTTTCCTCCCTGTTGCTAAGCCTCTGTATGTCCATTGTTTCTTTCTTTCCCCTTATTTGGGTCCATTTGTTTTCCTGAGGTCAGAGTGGATGTCAATAAACATATCTTTTGACTTCCAGACGTGAGCTAGGAACCAATAGAGGTCAAGAAACTTTCCCCAGAGAAACCTAATTCTCACAGCATAATAATCAAACTCTTTGTTGACCTGCACAAATACAAGTAATAAACAAAGATTAATAAAATAAATCCTACACAGCAGCAAACATCAGATCTACAATAAATGAGAAAATAATCAGTTTTACTCTAGATACTCTAAATTACACATGAAAATGCCTGATAGCTGGTTAGTTCAGTAGGAAAGAGATCTTACCAAATGTAGCCAAATCATGGCCTAACTTTCAAAACATGTCTTTAGTTGTAAATATTTCAATAGCAATACATACAGTGCCACCGGACCATTGATTCAGAATTGAGTTCTTTGTGTATGTTCTTCTTAGCAATATAAAATTCACTAAATCCATAAAAGGCAAGCACACATAGTTTTTAAAATACCTCCATTCCAGGTAAAGCAATCAAATTTATCTATTGGTTATTTAAGATCAAAGTGAGTTGCTGATTTCACTGATCAACTGTCAGGGTTCATTTCCCAGTTCTGATTCTTCTTACGTCCATCGCTCTCTGATCACTTTTCATTTCTAGCCTGGCTAGAAATTTTAATTTTTATTCTTCTGGATTTCTATCTAGATTACTTTGTTATGTTTAATGTTGCCTCATACATTCTAAGATATTAGATCTATATTAGAGTCAAGGTGAGAGGGTAACTTTACATACCTGAACGCAATAAGAACTGTCACGGCAATAATGAGTGAGGTGATAGATACACTGTATCCTACAGTGTAGATGATTTTTATAGTAGAAAAGTAGGATTGCTATAAAGAAAGAGAATTATTTGTCACATAACTTGCAGCCAATTGACAGCTGTTTTACTCATTCTGGCAGTTTTGCTTTGTTTGGTGCTTCCAATCTGTTCACATCCCTGACTGCTTTCCCCACCACCACCTTTTAATCCCACAGCAAAATTCAACTGAAATCACTCATTGTGTTTCTTTTGTGCAGACCCATTCCATACCTATGTGGATACAGCCCAGTTTGATAAAGAAACAGGTGTTGATCAGGATGGCTTCCAGCTCATTCATAAACCCATAAAAAACTAAGCCAGTCTTCCATGAAAGTATTGTAAAAACCCTTACGCATTTTTATAAGCACTGCATTTTATACCGTGTTTTCTCTACAGCAATAACAGAACAATCCTGCTGGCAGCTGGCTGCATGATGAATATAGAATTCTGTCAGCCTTTCCTCATGTTTCTCCACTTTCCTTCACTCTGCTTCCTTACTTACAATTTTGCTGTCTATTCTTCTTTTCCATTTTTATTGTGTTGGTGGCTTTTTTCCCTGGGGTTGTTTTTTTCCTCTTTCTTCTTGCTTCCAAACTCAATTGTTACTCAGTCAAAATGTCAATCAAAATCAATTTCAATTGAAATGGCACTTCTATCAGACATGATCTCTGAGTGAGGATAAGCTGACTTCAACTATCACACATCGAAGGAGAAAATAGACTTAATAAGCTGTAGGTTGCAAATCTTTCCCTTCAATCTAACATGGTCTGTCTCTTGGGTCCCGTTTCAATGGTTTTATATCCTAAAATCTACACAGCTATGCAATGTATTGCTGCAGTTCACTGTGGGAAGGGCAGATACTTGTTTTGAGCCTTAAGTATCACTTAAGGCATTATAAGATTGACATTGGGTAGGATTTATTTCATTTATTTTAGGTGCTTAAAAATTAGCTGCCTAAGTATGAGCAGCTGAGTCTAGAGTAAAATGAGCAATGTGAAAGTATGGCCACAGGACTCAACTGTTTAATTGTTAACACAGTCCTGTTTCTCTGTTTCTTTTCTAGTTTATGAAGAGAAACAAGCACCTCCAGAAGTCACTTCAACTCACTGTAAGATGAGACCTTATCGCTTTCTGTCAGCAAGAAAAAAGATCTACTGCACTACCGCTACACCTGCCTTAACAAGTGCAGGTCGATAGGTCTGTTTTAGTAGAGCAAAACCTTTGCTGCTGAGGACCCTACATCCATGTTGTGTGCATTTCTGACTATCCGTAGTTTAATCCCATGGGCTGAACTTTTACTACCGGTCAGAGCACATTAGGTGCACCGTGCTTTTGTCTTCCAGGTTAGTTTTATCCATAGGAAACCAGATCATCTTTTCTGAGAGCACCCCTCTGTGTAAATGCAGTAAGTGGGGATAACCAAGAGCTCACACCTGGCCCTGATCAAAGCACTAATATAGATTGACTGTGTAGCGATTAGCTTAGACTTACACAATAATTTTTGAGGCTGATGAAGCTAAATGATGTGGAAACAATGCATGGTGGCCTTTTCTGTCTGGTGGATGAACTGTGGTTACCCATGTGCCTGACTCTGCACAGTTCCAGCCAGAGCTCAGAGAAGTCCCTTAGAGCTACAAAGCTAGCCAGTAAGTCTGGAAGGCACCACTCCATAAGAAACATATAAAAGTTGTGTTAGGCTGACCTTAGTTGTCAACCTCCACTTACAAATCAGAGATGAAAAACATAGAAAATAATCAAACCCTTAAGTAGGCTAAACCTACAACTGAGGAGTTTACCTTGAGGTAAAATGTGGGTTACTGGTAAAAAAATCCATAGACTCATTTAAGAAATGTAAGGAAGCAGTACAAGAAGGAAAGAAAGAAAAGAGTTGCATTTCAGTGTGTGTGTTTATGGAGAACAGCAGGTACTGTGGCTTACAGGCTGGAAAGAAAGTTTTAGTTAAACAGCATGATAGTAGTCAGTACAAAAACTAATGGGAAGACAAAATGACGATATAAACTAAATTCTTTCCAGCAAGTTGAATGGACTTCACCAACTACAGTGTAAATGTTATTTTCATTCTCTCTATAGTGGACAAAAAAGGATAGCATTCACCTAACTTGTACAAATAAAGAAAAAAGCGCCGTGTTTAGCCTGTACAGAGGAAGGGTAGAGATCTAGAGTTAGAGTAGACAACTAATTTTTAATAATTTAAAATGATTTCTACCTCCTTTCTATCAAGTTCAACTTAGTGGAGATTTCTTCCACTGAGTTCTTCCACAGATTCTTTCCACTGAGTTACTCCTCATTTTCTCCACAGTAGCTAATAAGACAGCAAAACCTGATCACAAAAGAGGCTTTATGTAACCATAATAATTTTCAGGATTGTGGTATTTTTTGTTGAAATATGATATAATATTTTGGCTTGCTTCTTTTGCTGAAAGAGGAGTTACAGGAAGCTAAACACAGTATGTTTGTATGCTTATTAGTTAGACATCAAGCACTTTTTTTTTCCACGTATAGATAAACTCTAAATATCACCAATTGTGCTAATCTAACCAAAGCAATATGTCAAATTCTCATCTGAATTACAGAGATGCAGGTTTTGAAACATTTTCTATTTTTATTTCCTTGTTGAATTAGATATTTTGTGCTAGGCAGGATGAGAAAACAGAAAACTCTCCTGTCCTTAAATATTGCTGAGTTTGGAATAGCGGTGTTATGACAGCTCATTTGCTATACTGATGCTGTGATGCCACAAAAGCATCTTGCTGACGGATATTATCTTCATTCATATGTTATGAACATTTCATGATATATCTCTAGCTGTTATGTCTGCGAGCAAGTTGAACAGAACTGCATGATCATATGGAATTTGGAGCTGGCTTTATTTTTATTACACTCTTATACCTGAATAATAAAACATCCTAAGTAATTCTCCAAAATAAGTGACTAGAGTAAAATATGAATTGTATTCCATACTTGGTAAGAAATTTCAGCTTCAGCTGAGTTTCCCTCCCCAGTGGTCTTCAGGAATAGAAAGGAATTCTAGAACGTCAACACACCACTCATATATTTATTTAATTAAACTTACTTCTTCAAGCGGAATCTCATCTTCTACTGGACAAGCAATATGGTAGGGAGGGAATGGGTCAGACCAGCCTTTCTTTGTGCAGTTCCTTTCTACTATCCCAGCTGAAACAGAAGCACTTATTTTTTCCAGTGAAGAGCCACATAACACAGAAGATAAAAAACAGGAGATCTCTTGCTGGTATGAAGATTATACCAGGAGAAAAGAATCATCTCCATTAGCATCTCACAGAGTTGATGGGACATTTTGCATGTGTACATTCAGGTAGTCAGATACAAAACTTTTCACTTTATCTGGAGTCAAACAATCAGAAGAAGTGAGAGAACTGAGGTGACAGAGGTAAAGGTAGGAAGGGGTAAGGAAGAAATAAATCAGGGACAAGGAAGTCAATTGAAGAAGATTGGGAAGCACTGCTCTACCAGACTTCTGCCTCGTTCAGCGCTGACCCCTCTAATATATTACTTCTCACCCCCACCTTCCTTGGGGCTTACTCCTTCTTTGCAGATCAGAGGCTGGAATAAGCAGTTTTTTCTATGAGGATAACATGTTTCCATAAAAAGATTTACGAGTTGGATAAGTAAGAGAATCCCAGGAAATGAATCTGCACAGATGAAAGGGATTTTCCTTATCCCTCATTTATAACTAGCATGTGTTGGGTGAGGCAGAGGTCGGGCTTTGCAGTTTCTTTTTCTTGTGGAACTGCCAAATCTAGGTCTTTCCTGTAAGACTGTTGCCTCCTTATTGGCTTGCTGTTTGTTCCTAGCCATATTCACCTGGAGAGTAAGCAGTCACAAAGGCATTAGTTTTCACAGTCTTGCATTTGACCCAAGGCATGCTCTTCAGTGACAAAATTCTGCTCTGTATCTCTAACTTTGGTCTTAAAGAACAATCACTTTATTCATTCCTCTACCTCTAATTTCACTCCACGCTAATCAGAGCATAAATTGCATACAGCCCCATGCTTAAGTTCTGACCTAGACAACCCCCATATGAGCTCTAGAAAACTCATGCAAGAAGCTGATCCCAAAACCTATGGAAACCAATGGAAATCACTCTATTGATTTCAATGTTTTTTGTCTCAGGACCTCATCACAGACTATGGGATTATACAGTTATGGATAATGCTTAAAATATGAGAACTGCTAAGCTCCCTCTGATCCTACTGAAGTCTTTGCAGTAATTCTCCGATCCAACTAGAGAGAAGGAATTTGCAAAGTTCTGTCTTCACCTCCAATTTTTAGAAATGCTCTTGCTGAGCATGCACACAACAATAGCAGTACAACCATAACAGCACATCACCTGGCTCCTTCATGAACTGAAAGAGGATGTTTGGGCATGGTAAGGCAAGAGTGTCTCCAGCATCTGCCTCTGGCCAGCACAGTAATTTGTCCCAAGTTCTCTTGCAACCTCAGACAGAAAGTGAAATGTGGTTTTAAGTATATTTCAGTAACATTAAAAAAAAAAAAAAAAAATGTTTTAAACTTTGACCCACCACCCTTTACATATCTTAAAAAAGTAATTTAGCCCTATTTTTTTTTTCTTTAGTGAGAAATAAACACCTCCAGAGGACTATTTAATCTGCTTTAGTTAGAGCCCCGTGTTAGACTGGGGTAGGTTTTCAGACACAATGCAATAAATGAAAACATATTGTGGAAATGAGATGGAGAATGATGCTGGAAGAAAGACCAGATTACAGTACTTATTAATGGGTTACCCTATTTTTAAAGATCAGCTCACCCTCACATAACAAGCATGATGCCATGATAGCATCCAGCTGGGGAAGGAATAGTACAAAGACACACGGATTCACTCAGATAGATTGCCCATCCATATTTGAATGTGAAAAAAATGTTGAAAAAAAGAATTTAAAGGAATGGGAGTAGATGGAAGAACTGCTGACCAGAGAACAAGGGTATGGGACAATAAATAAAACACTCAAATGTGCACATTGGCAGCATGGCTTTGTCCTGACTGTGGTGGGGTGTTGCTTCTCTGTTGCTCTCATCCCTCACAATGGATACCTGGTGTTGTTGCATTCCCACGTTCTTCTGAGTCCTCCAGACATTCAGCCTCCTTTTTCTTCAGCGCTGTCATAAAATCACATTCTGGGTGTACATTCCCAGCAACCTACAGGGAGAGGAGTTTCAGCTGATCAGTAAGATGGGGTTGGGTAGGATCTCATGAGCCACTTTTCCAATGAGAAAGGCTGTGTTAAGGACAGAGTTTAGTATTAGCTTAGGGTTTAGCAGTCAAAACGTGCTACTGTCTCTGCACAAATTGCAATGCTTCCGGCAGATGAACCCAGCTGAGCTCTGTCAAGGGCAGTTGAGCTGTGCCACTTTACATCAGAGCAAATCCCTAGGCAGTATAGCTGTTGGAGGATGATAGCTACAGCTCTGTACTGGAAGGTTTATAAGAGTTCTCTGGCTATGTTCATAGTGAAAGAGCTCTTTGCTAGGGCTCAGGTTTGAGTGCAGGACTCATTTGCAGGACTTTAGCCCCTGCTAAATCTGGGCCCAGGGAGACAGAGTGTGCTTCGATGGCCTCCTTTTCTTAACAGTGAAGAGACCAGCACTGCAGGGCCTGCTGCAGAGCCCACCGGCTCCTCAACATAGACATGACCCTGCCAACCTCAAAGAAACAACATCTTGAAACTGCATACAGTTCCTGCAAAAATGTCTTCTGAGTGAGCTCTTCACTCCCAAAGGAATGAATCTGTTCTTTCTCTTCTGCCATCTGCCTTTCTTTACACAGGATGGGAGGTAAAACTCCTTTCTTTGGAAAAAAAAAAAACCCAAACCTCTGCACCAAAGCTTTTGTTGGTTTGGCATGGTAGTGTAAAGAAAAAAAAAAATTGGCACCCAGTGTTTTAACAGCAGGAACCTTTTAGCTGTTTTAGTCTTTATTTAGACTTGTGCTTACATGGACACCACAAGAGAACTAAAAGGGATCCAGTGTACCTTGGCCACCAAAGGACACAGTCTTCAGCAGGCTGTTACACAACACGACTGCTGTGGGTGTACCCACTGTGTGGAAGTACACACATCTATTTTTCACAAAGAAAGCAATATGTGCTTTGTCCAACCACAGCCATTGTCCCCGGTCCCAGAAGGCCAGTTGTCGTCAGAGGCACTCTCATCTTAGCTCTACGCCCTGGCTGCTGGTGCCAGTGTGCTCTGTATGTGTGAATATAGTTATAAAGACACAGATACACACAACAGAAAATAATCTCAGGATGAGACTGGCGTTGTGAACAGGTGGCTACCATATGGCTCAGTTTTGTTCCATCCAGGGAAGATTAATATTCAGGGAATTTGGAAAATAAATATCTGGCTTTCAGTTCATTCAGAGGACAGATTGTATCCATTCCAATAAGCTGGTGTTTCCCCTCCATGTTAATGTCCATATCTCATGTTGGTCTGCACAGCATTTGAACTGCATATTGGCTAACAACTTGAGGCTCTCAGGCTGCTGGAGAACACTAGATTAATTGCACAGCCTTTGCTCTTCTGAGGTTTGGACCCTGGCAGTTGAAAATGGACTGTATCCACATGTATGCCCTTCAAGGAGATAGTCTGCTTCCCACTTACTGCATTTTTAGAAGGATATGGGTTTCCTGCCAAACTGACATAGAGCAGTGCCATGGATCAGTTTAAGACAGCAATGAAAAGGAGGGCCCCATACTCAAGGCTTAATGAAGTTTGGTGTATGTGAGAGGAAGGTAACTATGAATGGACAGAGAAGAGGCTAACCATTGCCTTAGCCCTGGGAGGTGGAGACGTGATGTGTAGGATGCCTCAGTGATGTCAGCTCCAATCAATGAAAACAGCTAGTCTAGGGAGCCCCTCAACTCCACTTCACTAAGATATGCCATGGTAGGCAGGATGACAGAAAATCAGCATCTGTCTTGAGCATCTTTGCTCATTTGATATCTCTTCGCATGCTGTATTGGGTCAATCTGCCTAGGGATGTGCTTTCTACTGGTATGTAGAAAGGGGTTGATAACACACCAATGTTTTGGCTACTGCTGAGCAGTGCTTGAACAGCATCAAGGCTGTGCCTCCAATATTTCCCCCCCACCCGTGGGCTGGAAGGGGGCAAGATCTTGGGAGGGGATGTAGCCAAGACACCTGACCCAAACCAACCAAAGGGATATTCCATACCATATGATGTCAGCTAAGATATAAAAACTAAGGGAAAAGGAAGAGGAGGGGGGACATTCATCTTTTGTGACATTTTGTCTTTGGCAGGAAAAACTACCTATAATGAAGCCCTACTTCCCAGGAAGTGGCTGGACATTGCCTGCTAATGGGAAGTAGAGAATAAAATCTTGGTTTTTTTCCTTTTGCTACCGCACGCAGCCTTTGCTTTTGCTTTTTCTTTATTAAACTGCCTTTATCTTCACCCACGAGTTTGGGTTTTTTTTCTTTCCATCTCATTCTCTCCCCACCTGTCCTGCTGAAGAGGGGAGTGATAGAGCGGCTTGGTGGCACCTGGCATCCAGCCAAGGACAAACCACCACACACGCCAACATATATTCTTTCCCCCTTATACTCACACTGGACAATAAAAGTCATCTATGCTGAAAAGCTCACTACCCATCATGTATGACAGCTATTGCAAAAAGTAGCTTTATTAGTCAGCAGAGAAAACAGTCAACCCATTTACTGAAAAACTATTTTACAACATTCTCTTGGTTCGGTGAACTGTGCCCAGAAAAACCTCAGTAGGCAGGAAATGTTCCCATTTGCACAGTCCTAAATTATTTCTCCTGGCAGAAAAATTACTAGATTTTGCCTGTGAAAACTGTCTTTGCTCATTGAAATGTTCATTGCAAGAACAAAGTTTGTTTGGCTTATTCACCAATTCAGGAAATCTTTTTTTTTTCTTTTTATTTCTAAGTCTCCAGACTTGAGAGAACACTTTAGCACATCGCATCCAGAGGGTAGTGGTCAAGGGCTCAATGTCCAGATGGAGACCGGCGACAAGTGGTGTCCCTCAGGGGTCCATACCGGGACCAGTGATGTTTAATATATTCATCAAGGACATACACAAGAAGATCGAGTGTAGCCTCAGCAAGTTTGCAGATGACACCAAGCTGAGTGGTGCAGCTGATAAGCCAGAAGGATGTGATGTCATCCAAAGAGACTGGACAAGCTGGAGAGGTGAGCCTGTGTGAACCTCATGAAGTTCAACAAGGCCAAGTCCTGCACCTGGGTTGGGGTAACCCCCGGTATCAATACAGGCTGGGGGAAGAAAGGATCAAGAGCAGCCCTGCTGAGAGGCACTTGGGGGTACTGATGGACAAAAAGCTGGACATCAGCCAGCAACAAGTGCTTGTAGCCCAGACACCCAACCATACCCTGGGCTGCACCAAACAAGCATGGCCAGCAGGTTGAGGGAGGTGATTGTGCCCCTCTACTCTGCTCTGGTGAGACCTCACCTGCAGTACTGTGTCTGGCTCAAGCCCTCAGCACAAGAAGGACATAGAACAGTTGGAGCAGGTCCAGAGGAGGGCTACTAAAATGATGAGGGCTGGAGCACCTGTCCTATGAGGACAGGCAAAGACAGCTGGGCTTGTTCAACCTGGAGAAGAGAAGGCTGCGGGGAGACCTGATTGCAGCCTTTCAGTACCTAAAGGGGGCCTATAGGAAAGATGGGAACAATCTTTTTAGCAGGGCCAGCTGTGACAGGACAAGGGGTAATGGTTGTATACTAAAACAGGGTAGGTTTGGACTGGATCTAAGGAAAAAATTCTTTACAATGAGGGTGGTGAAACACTGGAATGGGTTGTCCAGAGAGGTGATAGATGCCCCATTCCTAGAAGCATTCAAGGCCAGGTTGGATGGGGCTGTGAGCAACCTGATCTGGTTAAAGGTGTCCCTGCTCACTGCAGGGAAATTGGGTTAGATGACCTCTAGGGGTCCCTTCCAACCCAAAGCATTCTATGATTCTCTGATCTCAAATAAAAAGGTGAGGCTGATCAAGTGCCAGGTATTTCAATTATTATCTCTTCCTTCAAGAAGACCTGACATTAAGAGATGCACTCACAATTTATATTCAAGTCAGTGCTAACCACTGCTTGGATAAACACTGAATACAAGATCTGCTATGACAGAAACCTAGGTAAAATAAACTAAAAAGATTTATTCCACTCCTAGCCTGTTTTCTAGATATATTCACCCCCCTAGAGAATTTGAGTACATCTAGCAGACTGTTACGCTTTCTGAACAGCTCTGAATACTATTCCCAAACAAGGTGTAGAATCCGGTTCCAAACTACTCTAAAAAACATCTATAGGCTTACTTGTTTAATCTCATTTTCTACCTCGTTCCCTTCTGCCCACTTCTGGGAGCATCAAATAATGGGACAGAATCATGAGCCATTCTTTAAAACAAGGATAAATGTCTTCATACGTGACTGAGATCCCTTTGGTGTCTATATCTACAGAGACATCATTATCTGATCTAGTAATTTTCAATCCCTTTTCATGAGGTTAATGGAGAGAAGCTAGCATTTTTGTGCATAGATCAGCTGAATTATTTTTTACATTTACTTTTGGATGGAATGAGCTATGGTTTATACTCAGTTCACGAGGATTCCCCTGACTTAAATCCATAGTTACTCTCTACATTTTGGCTTCAGCACTGAGAGAAATGAATACCACTTACTACAGCTACTGACATTATGCAGGCTTGTACACAGTTCATTACAGCAGAGCTGTTTTGCCTGGTAGCTCAGCTGAAAATAAAACAAGTGTTTCTGGTTTGTAGGATCCCTAAAGTAATGAAGCTCCATAAAATCTTTTAGTTTGCCACTTTGGTGATTCACTTGTCTTAGGATTCTCCCTACAGAAACACCCTCTGTAGTCTCTGTAACCTCTTTGATTCTACAGCCTCTCTGGGCAGCTTCTTCCAGTGTTGGGCTACCCTCAAGAGTAAAGTGGTTTCTTGTGTTTAAATAGAATTTTCTGTTTTTCAGTTTGTACCCATTGGCTCTTGTCTTTTCATTGCATACCACTGCCAGAGGACCATTCAGAGTGCCTAGGAGGTGAGCTGTCCTCAGGAGACATGCCCCTCTCAATGGACTAGAGGGAAAGTCCTGGATAACTGCTATCTTACTTTAGGGTCGTCAAAAAAATATTTAATATGTTGGTGGATGAATGTGGGCTCTTCCACCACAGGCAGCCTGTTGTATTGGATAGATGCAGCAAAACAGGAATCCAAACTTGGCTTGTTTCTTTTTCTGAATTCTGGTAATTAGTAGAGGAAACACAAAGCAGAGGTTCTAGAACTTTTCATGGTCATTTACATCCATGAAGATGGACAGATTTAAAGTATTCCCTCAGAGACACTTAACATACAGCAGGTGAGATCGGCAGGCATGCCTGTTCCATAGACCTTGCTGAGTAGCTACAACCATTTCACAAAGCTGAGCAGAACATACATGTCTCCTTTTAAAACTACACTGTCACCAGTTGAATTGCTCGCATTTGTAAGAGTCAATTGGTTAAAATGTTCATGTGGAGTGCAGCGAACCTAGATTCGATTTCCTGCCAGACCTGAGAAGTTTCAAGCTTTTGTTTCCTATTTTTCAAGGGAACTAGTATCCCAATAAGGCTTCTTTAAGGAGAAGGTTCCTTATCATGCAGCATGAAACCATCTGCATCCAACTTTCAAGTAAAAAATGGGATGTGCCTGATGAATTTTGGTAATTGTTAGCAGAAGTTGAAAGAGGAAATGGAAGGAGAAAAGAACAGATGGATGGCAATTTCAGAATGCATCTTCCCAAGTCCATGCCAATCTTAAGATATCAATTTTCGATCAGTCTTTTAACTGATCCTGTAACAACTATTTTTTAGCATTACTGATGGGCAAACAGGGCCACTTAGCGGGCCCTGATTTTCCAACAGTTTTGCAGTCCCAGAACATCCATAACAATTCACTAAGGTAGAGCAAATTGGACAGCAGACTCACGGGGCACTAGATACTTCTAAAGGTCTTTGACATATGGAAGTCAGCTACACCTTCATGATGCTTCCACTACCATGAGACAAAATAAATGAATAATGGCTTAACTCCAAACTGAGTTGCTGTCAGGGTCCTGAGGGGCTTTACTGGCCCTGTTCAGCCTGCCTTGGAGCCTGCCCTGGAGCCTGCCCCTACTCTGCCCATGGGCCCAGGACCACTTTTCAGCTCAGTCTCTGCCCCAAAAGTGCTGTAGGATGGTGATCGCAAGCTCCATCACAGCCCTGTCCTGAACAGCCATGGCCCCTGCTGCTGTCTCAGCCTGGCCTCAGCCCATCCTTGTCCCCACGACCCTGTCTGATCAACATGGGCTATATCTGACCCTGAGTCCCCTCACTATGCCTGGTCCTGACAGGCTAACATGCCCCCAACTCTGCCGTGCCCCTTCACTGGAGATGGTGGGAAAATCTTTTTGAGAAGACCATAGGTAATATCTCAGGTTGTCCTCCTGAATAACTTTATACAAAAATCTTGCTATGAAGAAAACTAAGCTACAAATGAAATAAACACTGTTATGTTCCAAATAGAATATGAATTTGCAATTGTTGTATCCATCAGTTAATGTATTAAATGGAGCTGTGGGTTAGCACAACCACCAAAAATCAAATGAATCTTTACCCCTGTCTGAAAGTCTTGTCAATGTGATAAAAAATAAAAAAAAACCCCACCCATCACACCCCCCCAAAAAAACCCCACCCTCTTCTAGATCAGGCTCTGAAGAGGGACATGAAATGCACATACAAGAAAGTAAACTTCTCTTTTTTTAAATTATCCTCTGTGTTTTCATAACACCATGCAAAATTTGCTGCTTTAGTGGTGCTTTTCCTCTGGTTTCTCTCATATACATCAAAATGGATCAACATTTGCATTCTTTTCACATTACAGTAGGCACCATACAAGCAATGACAACAAAAAAGTCTGTTTCTAGAAACTGAGAGTCAGTGTCTTAAGCATTTAAAATGTCTCCAGAAGTTGAGTTCAGCTTGTCCAGGGAAAGCGTACTATCAAGTTACACCAACAATGAAAACAGATGGCTGATTTTCCACCATTTTCTACACAAATAAGAGCTGTTTATTATAATAAAACATAGAACACACACTAGGAGATTTTTGTTTTACACTTGTACATAAGCTTGGTTTTGATCAATGTATAATTGTATTTTAATCAATCCAACTTTATAGAAGAAAGTGCTATTTCTCTTGGGTAAAGGGTACAGGTTCTTACAGAGACCTTCAGTGATATTTCTAATTATCACCACCGGATCCTAACATTCTGCTTATGAGCAATCATACTTACCTTCTCCCACTACAGGGGAGTGGAGTCTGTCACACAGATGATATAAAAGAAACCATAGCTTCACATCAGTAAAGAGTCTTTGCGGTCATTTCACAGTGTTTTATTTCTCTTGACCCAGAAAAAACAAACTGCTGTGCCACCCCTCATGAAATGCTCCTTTAGAAAAGAGATTCCCAGGGAAGATGAAAGGATATAGCAGGAGGATCACAAAAGGAAGATGCTGAAAATGTAATTACTCTCAAAAGAAAAGAAAATAGCCTTCCCCTACTTTTCACAGACATCTCCTGGTATCTGTGTGATCCTGAATGCCGGTTTACTAATCATTGTCCAAAGCAAAAAATCAGCAACACCTCTAGGCTTTTTAACGTATTTGGATATTTCTCATTCTGCCATAAGCACCCCTCCTGGTTTGACTCATTTGTTACCTGTAACATCTCAGCTGCTCGCATATTAAATAACATTAATGCTACCAACAAGGCAGATGAAATTGTAACTAGTAAGACTGCGCATTCTGAAATGTAAGAAAACTCTATCAAAACTCATCTGCCATGATGTAACAGCTCTCCTCCGGTTTCTTCTTCTTTGTCACTGTCTTTTAAAGCCTACACACACAAAAAAAAGGGGGTTCTGCCAATTATGTTTTTTCTCCTTAGTGAGTGTGTGGTAAGAAAGCAGTGAAATGCATTGCTATATAGATCCTACAACGTGTGTCCCTTCTGCTGTTCACACTTTTCATATCATCTTGTCTTGTTTAACTGGAATCCAAAGCAAATAAAGAGAAAAGAGACTCATGAAAAAAAGTAAAACCGTATCTGACCAACTGCTCCAAGAAGAAAATTAACAATTATTGAATAACAATGAAGTAAAAGCTTTTTTTCATGCAATTACTTACAATCACTGCCAGACTCAGGGTGTACAGAGCACAGCGGTATAAAACACTGGAGTTCATGTTGCAAAGCAAGAGTCAGACTTCACTTCTTTACCCTTTCTTAGCATCTTTCACCTGCTTTTTTACTTCTCCTGGCAGTTGCTGATTTGAAGCATTTATCTTTTCGCACAGAAGTGACGTAACAGTACAGTGAAGTGGGAAATAAATATTAACAACTCTTTAAGCTGTATTTAACCTGCTTTCCACCTTTTTGACTTTGCTGCGTGCTCAAAGACTGGACTGATTGAATTGAGTGACTGATCCCAAGATTATGGAAATCCTGTACCTCCTGGCAAGACCCCTGTTTCTTTCTTTGTAACACAAAATGATTTTAGGAGGGATGGACAGTTCTAAATGTTGCTAATCCTGTATTAAAACAATATGGCTGGCACAAGAGAAACCCTCTCCTAACAGCTAATGTTAATGCAAATTTATCTTAATAAAAAACTTTTCGTAGTGTGGCTTCATTGTATCTGTGTGTGGGTGAACTTGTATGGAGGATAATGACCATGGTACTATATTTTCAAATACAGGATCAAAAACTACTCACAGGCTTGTGAACACAAATTCTGCTGGACATTGATTTGAAGGCAAAATTCACAAGAGATTCTTCTCACTTTCCTTCAGACTTCTAAAAGTTCAGTGTTTAAATCTGAACTAGTCAACTTTTCTAGTCAAAGTATAGAAATATGTGAACTCAGTTCATTCATCTCATCCTAAGCTTTAAGACAGGCTGGATGAATCCCACTCCAGAAATGCCCGGTCTCACTCAGACCTAAATGTCTAGACATCATAAGGTCAAATGCAGTCCAGCCATGCTGTGTATATACAAAAGCTTGTCTATTAATTTATACTATCTTGAAGGACTTCAAATTCCATATCAACATTAAGCAAATTTTAGCATTGCAAAATCAGAGACATGAGATACCAAATACCTTTAAAATACCTCTTCTATTCTCATATCATGCCATTCTTCAAAACCAGTTCTTAATCCCAGCTCCCATCTTCCCACAACGGTCCATCCTACAACCCTGTTTTCACCTCTGATTTTGTCCATCTTCCCCGCTCATCTTTCTGCAGTTAGATCAAATGACCTCTTACTGCTTATCTACAAAGGTTGGGTAGGGGAATGCTGAGACCTTGGAAAGGAGCATCCCAGCTCCTAGAGTCACCACAACTATGAGGAACTAAAGTTGTACTTATGCAGATCTTGACTACATTTGGAAATATCTGAGGGGGTGAAGCCTTCAGGGCTTGGTTGTAGGTTGGATCTGCAAGGGAACTGAGTATCTGTAATGCAAGAAGGTGTCTTTGGAGAACTGAATTGACAAGCTTTCCTTTCAGTCTGTGCATAAGACTTTATTTCTATTTTCCACAAAGCCTTATACTTTTCCTGAATTAGGCAAACTTTCACAGCACTATCTAAAATAAAATTAGAGCCATGTTCCTGTCAATTTTCATCATCTAGTTCCAGAGGATGAAGCTGTAGACCTTGTAAATGAACACTTATAAATTTATGTATCATGGGCAAATTCTCATATTTTTCCTAACCTCATTTCAGAAGCCACAGACTCTCAAGAACTGAAAGATTTCACTACAGAGGTATAGCATGGAAAACTTTCAGTGCATCATGTTAAATTTACTTTTTCAGGTGGTAAAGGTGTGGAAAAAGCTGGTAAGAGAACTTAAACCTACAGAATCTTAATTCACCATGCCACATGCCTTCAAAATAATGTCTGGCAACAGTATTCAATTCTTACCAGTTTTGCTGATTACCTCGTATTACCATTTGAGGAGGTAGACAACCTGAATATTTACATGACTCAAAATGCTTTCAGTAGTAAGGTTACAACAGGGAGCTTTAGCTGACTTACAAATATTTAATATTGTCACGTTCCTTGGAAATATTATAAAACCATAGCGACTGGTGCTGTCATTGCAAGCTCATGCCAGCAGAGGCTGTGTTACAGCAGTCAGACACATTTCCTCTCCTTTCCTTCCCAAAGAGATTCCAGATTAAAGAAAAATCTTTGGCTGAGCATCCATCAGCTTTCCTGTAATGTATCGGTGCTGTTGAGATAAAGACTATTAGTCCTTGGGCTATCCCGCAAATAGTCTACAAATCATGCACCCTACAGCCATTTCAACCAGTGTTTGAAAAAATACCATAAACAGTCCTGTTACGAATGAGTAACACCTCACATTTCATGGGGATGCACTTTTTTGGTCCCTATATTAGAAAAATATGTTGCCTATGAGTAAGCTTTTGGTGTACATATTAGAATTTTCCATTTCAGCCACCACATCTGAACCATTCTATGTGTTTATTCAGTGCTGTTGAAGTCATGCCTATAAAAAACGCAGAAGGCATTGCTTACCACTTTTCAACGTACCAGAGCACATAGAGAGCCGTGTGTAACACATTTGAAAGGGCTATCCATTTTCAGGGAGACTGAGCATTGGTATAGAGGGGTCTCATGCTGAAATCCACCACATAGGAACTCTGATGACCATGGGTCATCTTGGGAAACTTGACTTTTCTGTACTTTCAGCCTTATTGTGCCAATCTGCAGCACAGACATTCCATTAAAATGAGTTCCTTCCTACTGTCGCTGTTCTGTGCAAATTTCCAGCTGTTTGTGGTTAAGAAGAAGGACATGTCTAAAAGAAAGTAATGGGCTTATGGGTATTTTTTTTTTTCCTTAAAAATGACTATTTTTTCATTTAAACAAAAAAGTTTCCTCAGTAACTTACAGAACTTTGAGCTTCTTAGTTTCACCATAAAAGCACATCTGAAGGACCAGTATTCCACAGGCACAAAGTTATCACTTCCTACCAGTTCTATCCAAGTTTTTCAGTCTTGAATACCACCACCCCTGCAAGTCCGCTTCCACACTCCTCCTGAGCAGAAGCAAGCATTTGATAGATTGGTAATTACTACATCTTCTCTCCACTCATCACCTCCATGATCAACGCACTCCCTATTGCATGCAGCTTCTCTGCCAAGTTCTTTCTAGTGGTGGCAGCTTGCCTTTAGGACAGCAGAGCTGCAGAGGAGAGATTGAATATGCAGCAGAGGAAATGTGCTTCTCCCCATGGGCACTCCAAAGGTGAAAGTCTGACATTTTCACAGCTCTCTCAAGGATTCTCTTGCTGCTTTTTGCAGAATGGTTTTAGCTTGTGCTACCAGCTCATGTAGTTTGTAAGATACTGGCTGATTTCACAACAGCTTGTTGCCTCCTCCCCGCCCTGCCGCCCCTGTTTCTGCGCTCTTCTCCCTACACATAGAACAGCATCTCAGAACTTATCTAAAACTCTTGGGTTTTTTCCTGCCACTTTTTCTCTCTTTGCAAGATCCCCTCCATTATTGTAGCTACAAGGACATTTACACAGAGATACTGTACATATGTTATACAGTTGAAATGTGGCTATTTATTTTATTGAAACCATTTTTGAAAGTGTCTATAGAAATCTGCATTGTTCGACCCAATTATTCTGATTTGATTGCTGGGGTTTATGATACAGTGAATAGGACAAAAAGAATAAACTACCAAAGCTAGATGGTCTCACTGGATAGAATAGTTGGATTTCCCCAAGCAACAACAGCAATTTTAGACTACCCTTGTCCTCTCTCCATAGCCTTGAGAACTCAGTGCTCATATACACCTGATTTACCTTAAGCAAGACTCAGGTTCATATCTCCTTTTACCTTAACCGCCATGCTACTGCAGTTGCATGTAAACAGACGAGAGTAAATTGTCTCTTCCACCAACATGCACGGTGGGACACTGCCTGACTCCTAGAGCACAAGGTGCTGGGTGGTGGTGGTAGGGCTAAATTTCACCCATGGTGTGAAACATTAACCAGCACAATAAAGTCCAAAATTTATGAAGAACATTTACACATCAATTAACAATATCTCGTTGTTTTATGATGATGGAGGAAACCTTAATAGTATAAAAGAATACTTCACAAACTTATCATATACATAAAGACAGTAACAATAACTTATTTTATTGACATAAAAAAACCCAGGAAGTTTCCAAACTTAAAAGTAAACTATTCCAATTAAATAGTCAAGGCTTCTGAGACGACATTGCTACAGCATCATATTTCCCAAGGATCATGCCCAGAAAAAGGTATTAGAACTCAGCATTGAGAAAAGGGCTACAGTTAGCATTTTGTCTTGAACTTTTTAATCCAATCAAAAGTGAAAATGGAGCCAGGACTTCTTCTGTGGTCTACCAAGGTCAGACCCATGAGCACACATGGAGACTGTAACACTGAAGGCAAATCTATTGTGGAATAAAGGCAAATTTCAGTCTCTATCGTCGTCTCCCAGAGCCTCTTATTGCCATGACAATTCTTTAAAACTATTGAAATTTAGAGGAAAGGTGTGGGAGGGGAGGGGGGAGGAAGGCTGGGTCTAAGTCATTTAACCACAGCTCCAAGAATAGGCAATTTTGTTGTGCAGACGTGACAGATAAATGTTTAGTTTCTGAGGAAAAAGGGAATGTTTGAAACAGGGCAACTTTAGACATCCCAGAGCTTCAAAAAGTTTTATAAATGTGGCCTTGAATTATCATTTAAATACTGAAGATCAAAAATATGCAGACTCATAATTATGCGGTGGAATTAATTTTTCTTTGCAACGCAGTGTGAAAGGGTGATCATTTCGCTTGCACCATGTATGAAATGAGCAGATGGATTTTAATTAAAGCTGTTTAAGCACAGCACAAAATGGAGAGCATTAACTCTTGATCATGTTAAGCCAAATATCCCTAAGTGCTTGTATACGAGGGGTTTGCACCAGTGTGTTTGATTGATTTTGTTTCCACTGGGATAAATTTTCTAGCTTGGCAGTAAGGCTATGGCACAGTTACTTGACCACAGTGCTGGCTTCAGCACTTCTTTCCTTTCCCCTTTCAACTTTCTTTGGGCTGCTTACTCCCTGCCAGAGCTATTTGTGGGCATAGCAGGGAACTGGAGCAGGGAGCTGATCCAAACTAGAAATAAACATTTTTTTCCCCCCAGGAGAATCAGTTCCCCAGTCCACCTCACCATGGCTTGTAAATGCTGTCAGTGTAATGGGGAAGGCAGTCCCTGGTAGAGGAGCCAGGGCCAGTTTTAGGAGAGGGCAGGCGCCGCTGAAACAAACCTGAAACCCTGTCTTGCGGCTACCTAGGGAACATCAGGTGATGTTTTCAGACACACGTCTTGTCATTTGAGTGCTGTATTTAAAAATTCTCTTAATGGGGAAAAAACCAAAAGTTTTTGTATGCAGAAATAGGAAAACATAAACTTACGCACATGGTCCGTATGAATGGTCAAAATAGGCTGCTTAGGTTTTTTTAATGGCAGCCTGTTACTGAAAAACTGTAGATTGAAGTGGATTGTCATGCTTTCATCTTTCATACAGTCAGAGGTTTCATCAGTAAAATTTGACTTTTTTTCCTTATTTACGGGTAAAAAGGTTTCCCTTCCATCTGCTTATTATAAACAGTTGAAGCTGCAATTCAATGGTAGGGCTGTTAGTATACATATAGTAATGTACAAGAACTTTTTTATGCTGCCTGGTAGCATAAAACTCCTCACTGATACAAGTACATTTCATAAAATTTATGTATCAGACATTTCTACAATCACCCAGAACTGCACAAAGTTTCTATATTTTTTAATAGAGCCAACAGAAATTTTGGAGGATGGTGGTTTTCTATTTCAGAGAAAAAGCAAAATGGAAAGAAAAAAAAACCAAAAAACAACAAACTACACCCACCCCTCCCCCCAAAACCCAAACCAAACCAAAACCAAACAAAAAAAAAAGTTGAACATAAAATGAAAATATTTTTAAAAATAAAAAAATCCCAGAACACAACATAAAACAAAAATTTTGGCTTTCTTGTAATGTTAAGTAAGAAAAATTAACACATTTAATAGGCTTATTTTGGATTTTGAGATCGGAACACCGTTCTCCTCTGAAACAGTTTTCATAGAATTATAGAATCATTAAGGTTGGAAAAGACCTCCAAGATCATACAATCAAACCATCAACCCAAAACCCTCATGCTTACTAAACCATGTCCCGAAGTGCCACGTCTACACATTTTTTGAATGCCTCCAGGGATGGTTGCTCCACCACCTCTCTGGGCTGCCTGTTCCAATGCTTGACCACTCTTTCTGTAAAGAAGTTGTTGCTAATACCCAATCTAAACGTCCCCTGGTACAACTTGAAGCCATTTCCTCTCATTCGATTGCTTGTTACTTGGGAGAAGAGACCAACACCCACCTCAACTACACCCCCCTTTCAGGTAGTCATAGAGAGTGATAAGGTCTCCCTTAAGCCTCCTCTTCTCCAGGCAAAATAATCCTAGTTTCCTCAGCTGATCCCTGCCAGCCTTGTGCTCCAGACCCTCTACCAACTTCGTTGCCCTTCTCTGGACATGCTCCAGCAACTCAATGTCCTTCTTGAACTGAGCAGCCCAAAACTGAACACTCACCAGTGCCGAGTACAGGGGGACAATCACTTCCCTGTTCCTGCTGGCCACGCTATTCCTGATACAAGCCAGGATGCCATTGGCCCTCTTGGCCACCTGGGCACACTGCTGGCTCATATTCAGTTGGCTGTCAATCAGCATCCCCAGGTCCTTTTCCACTGGGTAGCTTTCTCGCTTGTCATGCCCAAGCCTGTAGCGCTGCATGGGGTTGTTGTGACTGAAGTGCAGGACCCGGCACTTGGCCGTGTTGAACCTCATACAGTTGATCTTGGCCCATTGATCCAGCCTGTCCAGGTCCCTCTGCAGAGCCTCCCTACCCTCAAGCAGATCAAGACTCCCACCCAATTTGGTGTCATCTGCAAACTTACTAAGGGTGAATTCAATCTCCTCGTCCAGGTCAGTGATAAAGATATTAAACAAGACTCGCCCCAGAACTGAGCCCTGGGGAATACTGCTTGTGACTGGCCACCAAATGGATTTAACCCCATTCACCACAACTGTCTGGGATTGGCCATCAGCCAGTTTTTACCCAGAAAAGAGTATACCTGTCTATGCCATGAGCCACGAGCTTCTCTAAGAGAATGCTATGGGAAACAGTGTCAAAGGCTTTACTAAAGTCCAGGTAGAGAACATCCACAGCTTTCCCCTCATCCACTAGGCAGGTCACCTTGGCTCTCTTTTTGTTGTTAATGTATTTGAAAAAAACATTTTTTTGTTATCTCTTACAACAGTGGCCAGGCTGAGTTCTAGTTGGGCTTTTGCCTTTTTCATTTTCTTTCTGCATGACCTAATGGCATCCCTTTACTCTTTGTGAGTTGTCTGTCCCTTCTTCTAAAAGTGGTAAACTCTCTTTTTTTTTCCTGAGTCCCAGCAAAATCTCCCTGTTCAGCCAGGCCAGGCATTTTCCCCAACAGTTCATCTTACAGCACATGGGGACAGCTTACTCCTGTGCCTTTAAGACTTACTTCTTGAAGAATGATCATTATGATTGACTTCTCCATTGATTAACTATTGTCTAATGTTCACCATTGGTTGTCCATTATACCACAAATATTACCAAAAGTTTAATTTAAATTTTAATTAAAATTAATTTTTAATCAAAAAGGTCAAAAAAACAGTTCTTTGAAACATCTCCATGTATCTTATGAGTTCTAAAGAAGATAGTTTTTGAATTTCTGGTATAGTGCACAAGATATCTTCTGTCTTGAATCATTTACTGGTTTCTCTTGATTTCTATTATTTGGGCTTGACATCAATAGATCAATGCAATAAACACTCATTTCTGAAGCTATTTGTCATCTGGAATCAGTATAAAACTCTCTGAAATTTCTCATTTGGGGAAATTTTATTTCCTTTTTAAGTGAAAAGTTGTCTCAGCCAAACAGAACATTCATTCCTAACACAAAATATATCGATTACTTTTCCCAGCTGTACAGAAACATCATTACAATGTCATCCAAAACAGCTTGCTCTCTTGGTTTTCTTTTTATCAGTTGCTCATTAAGACCTTGCAAGATCTAAAAATTGTCCTTACATTTATCATCCGTCATTATCTGCTGGTCGTACTCCACCAGTGCCTTACATCAGAGAAGAAAAGTAATCCACTTGCTACATTAATAATTTCAGGATATAGTATAACAGAAACATCTGCAAAAAGCAGTACTGGGCTGGAAAAAATCAAGCACACAAACACAATCTATGAAGATGTTGTTTACAGAGTAGGCTTCCAGGAAAGAACCTGAGGGTCAAGGTGGCTAACAAGGTGAGTAAATGATGCCAGTGATGTTACAGTACTGGAGAAAGGCAAACTTATTGTGTGTATAAATTAGGGTATTACTTATTTCCTACATGAAACAATAATTCATGATGGTAAGCAGTCAAATTGCCAGAGCAATTTGACCAGCCTATGATGAGGACTGAAGTGTTTTTCAAGAAAGCTTTGGATCTGCTGCAAATAATCTAAAGGCAAACAGAGGGTTTGAGGAGAGGCCAGGAAACTGCAGCGTAAGGGGAAAAGTCAGAAGGAAAGCAATGGTTTTGCCAGAAGAGAAGATGAAGGGTATACATGACATGTCTTGTATTACAAAAAGACCTTTGGAAAGGAAGGAATAATTTTGCCCATGTCAGATAGGGAAAAAAGACACTGGCTAAAGTTGCTAGAGGAAAAATGTGGATGGGATGTCAGGAAAAATCTTTCTGGCAGTAAATTTTGTAAAGCCTTTAAGAAATCAAATGAAGAAAATGTGGAGTCTCCATCTTTGGAGGGTTTTTGAAAAAGATCAGACAAACATCCATGGGAGTGATGACTGAGACTGCCCTGGGGCTGGACAGTGGATTAGTTGATGTCTTGAAGTCTCTTCAAGTCCTGTTCCCCTGTACTTTGATGGATTTCCAGCACTCACAGGAGACTGATCCTTGAAGTGCGCTGCCAATGGAGTTGTCTTCAGGGGTGGGTAAAGTAAATGGCCTTTGAAACAAATGAGAATTTGAGGGGAGAAACCATAAAGTTTATAAAAGTGTAATATTTTCTTTTCCATACCAGTAATTCATTTCCTGGTCAAACTGGCAAGAACAATAGATTTTTTTTTTTTTTTAAGAAGTTCAGAAGCTAATGGGAGAAACGAGCAAATTTTCTTCCCTTTTTTTTTTTTCTAGAAAACACATTAAGAGCTGCCACTACCTCCCATGCCTTTGAGATTAATTTCATATTGAAGTTCATTGTACAAATATTACAAAGCTTGTAAAATCACAAAATGTCTTCACTGAAGAGAGGAATAAGAATAAGGTATAAACATGATGCTACTCTTCTAAATTACTGAAACAGTTCCTGGCAAAAAAAAAATGCTAGTCAGAGGAAGAAGAATGTCAGTCATGCTCTTAGGAAGTACCAAACCCCTGTATACTTGATACACAATAATCTGAACAGCGGTATCCTGTTCTTAGCTGTTCCTTCTCCACAGCTGTTCTCCTCTCAAACAGATGCATCTAGTCTCTTTGGTGTAGTGAATGTGTACAAGGGGACCTTGGTTGGGAAGATTCAGTGGGACAATACTGTGAATGGACACAGAAGATGGTGCTGTTCTTGGGGGAATTCTGCTTTTTGGCCAAGTTAGCACGACTTTTTTGCATCCCAAGAGATCTTGTGGAAGCTCAGGTCCATATACTGACTGAGCTTGCTGCTAAACCCTTAAACAGTGGACTCAGGCAGCTATCACAAATATCTGTGCTCTGTTCTCCCTTTTAATGGTGAGAATAACAATGAACATGAAAAATGTAGAGAAGTTACGATGCCACGTTATGATGAAGGAATTTCTGTGTTAAGGTAAGTGGCTTATTGATTCTTTATATATATTATTAATAGAAAATGTGGAAAATAATAAGACATTTTTCCATAGATTTAAGAGAGATTTAGGAAAATGTAATTACATTACGCTTTTGGGCTAATGTTAATATCAAATAATGCTGGAAGAGCAAGCAACAAAAGGTGTGCTAGGTATTGCATGCTAAAGCCTAATAAAGAATAGGACAACTATTAGTACAGTCACATACAATACAGAGAATGGCATATAGTAGTAGGGTGTTTATAACAAACTAAACAGCCCCAGAGAAGCAGTTATTAGTCACCTTTATATTTTCATTGAATGGGCTAGTAGGGAGGTATTATTTTCCTAAATATGCTCTAATAAACTGCTGCTGCCCTGACTAGGCACTAAGCAAAAATCACTGAGGAAAGAACATTTGCATTTAATTAAGCAGGTGGATAGTGATTTCATTACCAGACTCTAATCCCTATTAAAGATTGTTATTACTCTTGTCCAAGGAAGAAGTTTTGGCAATTAAAGCTACATTGAAAAGTATAACCTGAAGTATAACCCATTCTTTTACAAAATTACGCTTATTTCTCTCAAGCCATTGCACAGCCTATTTTTACCTTGGGAAGGTCACTGACTGTTCTTTTTGATTGCATCACTGGCCAAAGAATAAGATAATAAGTAAATCCCTGATCATTCTAATTATGGGAGAAGATGGGAAAAAGTGGAGCAACACCTGAGAAGCTCTTTTTTTTTTGTCTTTTTCTTTTCCTGAAAAATGGCAGAACCTGAGTGCTATCCATAGAAAAAGGGACTTAGTTATCCATGGTGGTTGGGAATGGCAGGACTCCTTTATTTGCTGTGCTGCCCATTAACAAATCTTATTCTTTTTATTGTGAGCACACAGAGTACTACTGTCTCATGGTCTGGAGTGAACAGCACAGCAGTGAAGAGTCCAAGGTGATTGGACTCTTGCCTATTAGGGATGGCTGAATCTCTCTCTTTTGACAGTGACTTTTTTTTTCCTTCCTAATGGAAAATTGCCTCCTGACACATTGAAAAGGTCTCCATGGACTTTAATGTAGTTCAGACATTGAATCACAGAATCATAGAATAGTTTGGGTTGGAAGGGAATTTGAAATGTCCTCTAGTCCACCCCCCCTGCAATAAGCAGGGGCATCTTCAATTGAATTCAGTCAGTTTTTGAAGAACTTCAGACTGTGGGAAGGACTCACGCTGGAGCAGTTCATGGAGGACTGTCTGCCATGGAAGGGACCCCATGGTGGATCAGGGGAGGAGTGTGAGGAGTCCTTCCCTTGAGGAGGAAGGAGTGGCAGACACAGTGTGTGAGGAACTGACCCTAACCCCCATTCCCCATCCCCCTGCACCACTCGGGGGCAGGAGGAAGAGAAAATTGGGAGTAAAGTTAAGCCCAGGAAGAAGGGAGGGGTGGGGGGAAAGTGATTTTAAAATTTGGTTTTATTTCTCCTTATCTTACTCTGATTTGATTGGTAATAAATTAAACTGATTTCCCCAAGTCAAGTCTGTTTTGCCCATGACAATAACTGGTGAATGATCTCTCCCTGTCCTTATCTTGACCCATGAACCTTTTGTTATATTTTCTCTCCTCTGTCTAGCTGAGGAGGAGAGTGATAGAGCAGCTTGGTGGGCACCTGGTGTCTAGCCAAGGTCAACCCACCACACTAACTTAAAAGTCTGATTATTATATGCTTCTTCTAGAATAAATGGAAAGCAATTCACCTCCAGAGGAAGGATCAAACCTTGGGTGAGTTCATTGACCTGTTCTTCTTGCTCTGAGGTTTTCACCTCTAGAGACTTAGAAATTTTTTCTATTAGTCATATTTATATAGTGCCTAGAAGAATGGGAGCTCAAAGTGGAAGAAGAGCTAGCCCTGAGCACAGCCAAATAGTTAAGTCAGTGACAACCCAAGTGGTGGTCATAGTGTTGACTATGTAGTGTCAGCAGCAGCACAAGATGAGTTAAGTCAAGTGTTCATTCTTGGTGGCCCATGGACCACAGATAAGCCTGTGCCTGTGGTTACTCTGCAGATGGTTTAACACTGTCAAATGGCTGGGCCAAAAAGTAAGGGTTCTGGTTGCATTGGTTACAGTAGTAATGAGAAAAGTAAGAAACATATTATTATTTTGATTACACAGTAGTAACTGAGTAATTACACAACGTGGTAATTCAGGAATGACTAAAGAGAAAATGGAACCATAATTAACTACTCTATCTTGCAACATAGACCCTTATTTGAGGAAATGACATAATAACATGGAAGTAATCTCTCCTTACAAACTGGAGTACTATAGAAATAGTTCTCAGCTCACAATTTGTTCACCTTAGGGAATTACTGGCATAATAACTTTTAAAGGAAAACAACAAGAAATATATACATATGAAAATATAAATGAGTGTGTAAATGGGCTAAACTATGATGATTATGATACATTTGCAAGTTTTTTTGGAGAATAAATTCTGACAGTTTTCCAACTAGCCATCAGATTCAATGTGTTTTCATGTCCAGTTTTGAACTGCCTTTCTAGAAAGCTCAGGGTTTTACTTTAATTTTGAAGACTACATATTTAGAATAATGGAACCATCTTCAGGGCTGAGTAGAAAGACAAAAGATGAGGTTAACCCAATAAAAACCCCTTCTGTTTTAGGCATTCCAGCCTCTTCAGAATTCAGGATATCTATGATCTAATCGCTATACTGAGTCTGACTCCTGACTAGTTCCATCATTTAACCAGAACTTTCCACAGACTCAGGAGATTTCTCTGTGAAAAATTATTTTTTCTACAAATTCTCTCTTTTCTCCCTCTTTAAAACTATCTTTAAAAATAAGAATTGGTCAAAAATTGTTCTTTTTGTTTACTCTACAAAGCCTCTGATACCTTCCAGAAGTCTGTATCTTCCTGGACTGAAGACCTGAGTAAGGAAAAAAAACATCCATACTTTCAACAGAGAAGGAAGGAAGAGACATCCGTCAAGATAGTGATACTTGTGAAACTAGGTCAAGGAATTTACTCAGGGACAAGTTTTGAGCCTTGTCCCTTTCCCACAAAATTGAACTGTCACACCTAAGTGAATCTCCTCAAAAAGTTGTCTCCCACCTGATGAATCTCTTTGAAATAGCTCAGTGCATTGCTATGTCAGCCTTACAGATCCTCATTTTTGTCATCTCACACATATATCTCCTCTCTTAAGATGGTGCCAAACTGTTACCATTTGGACGATAATGGATGGTAATCACTGATAAACAGAGAAGGGATGCCTCTCCACGCCATTTCTTTCTACCGTCATTTAGACTAACAAGGCATATCTGCACCTCATTTCCTTACAAGGGAGTATCAGCTCACTTACCTTACTGGGCTACAGATTTCAGAGGTTTACTGAAATTATCACAAGACATATTTTCCAACTACCCCATTATATTTTCCATACCTTGATGGCTTTCAATGATGGATAAATAGGATTAAAACCAAAAAGTATCAATTGTTTTATTACACAGTCCTTCACAGACACAGGGCATAACAAGAAAAAAACCCAAACACCAAAAACCCAAACAAAAAAAAGCAGGTTTCTCTTGGATTATCCATAACTACGAATACCAGTTATGCAAGACTCATTCTAGGTACAATAACTGAGATAACTAAGTATTTTAACCCTAATGTAACAGTATGACAATGAGGATTTAATTCTGTGACAGATGGCTGTTTAATTACAAAGATCTGCACTGATGGTGATTCACATTCTCCCTTGGCAACCAACTCCACAGCTTAGGTTTTCTTGTAGTTATGAAGTTTTTCCTAATATTTGATCTAACTCCTCCCTGCTGTCTTGTAAACCCATTTCTTCTGCCCATAATGATGAGAAGGAATAACTGATGCTTGTCTCTTATGTAACAGCTTTTTTAGCCATCCTCAGTTAATCACCAGTCTCCCTTTCCCTCTGGAATCACATGCACAAGTCCTTTAAGGTTTCTCTCTGAGACCTTGCTTGCCAAGCTTCTTTATTCTAACAGCTTTCTCTGATCTCGCTCTGGTCCTTCTGTCTTATTCAATAGCAAACTTGCTATTATATATTTTTATAAACATACTGTGACAAAAAAAAGCCAAAAACCAGAATTTTGAAAATGCTTCTGAATGCTATGTAAAAGCCAATGCCATGTCAAAGGTTTCTCTTCCATTAAGACCTAAATGTGACCAAAAGGGTTATGATACTTCATCCAAAGATGGGCTAAAGAGAGTAAGAAACAACTTGGAGAATTTTACACAATATTTCAGAATGCAAACTGCAGCTACAGTTCTGACCAACAGATACAAAACAGTTCATGCAAGGATTCAAGGTGTACTGCGCATCAGCGCCTTCTTTCATGCAAAGTCTTTTCACTTGAATCTGCAGTAGCTGAGGTGTCTCAAAAAGTGACAGAGAAACATATGCTCAAAAAAGAGGGAGTGACATACAGCCTCATTTTGTAATGTCTTTTAATGTCATATTCTCCGCAGTAGCTATGCCAGCAGGGACATGGGATGTAGTTTAACTCCTTCGGGCAAGGCATGGATAAAAAGACCCTGCCTGGGGAGAATCAATCAGCTTCTCTGCTCCACCTACACGTCATTTCATTCCCTAACACATCCGGGGTTTGCAGCCAGCAGATCTGCAGATCAGCTGGCCATACCTGTAGCATCATGGCTGCCAGCTGACTTGAGCCTGCTGCTTTTCTGCAGCTCCCTGATCCCTCCTGCTTGCTGAAATGATCAGGTTTTGTAGAACTATGGGGTTTCCAGATCAATTAACTGTCTAGAAAGATTTGATATTTTTGTGGTAAAGAAAGTGACTCTACCATTATTTTCTCCTATCGGATCAGAAGCCTGCAGGAAGTTAAACTGCGGGCATTATCTTGATTTTGTGGTTTTCCGAGCTTTGTTCCTTAAAAAGACAAAAGGAGAGGGTAGAGAATGACTGAACCATAGTATGGTTCAGTATGACCAATCGACCTCTGAAATAGCAAAAGTCATCAAACTTCCCATTTGTTCTGTGAGCAGAAAGGGGGAAGTGTAGTAATTTCCCGCTCTCATTCCCTTCTTGCTACGTTCAGAATTCCCACATGCCAGCAAAACGCCACTTCCATACCAGGGTGGGGGCAGAGAGTTGTACAGGAAGAAATAAACTGCAAACAAAGCAGAGTTGTAAACTTATCAAAGAAGTCTTGTCAGAAGCAGGAAACCATTTATAAATTTAGTCCACTTCTGGGAAGTTGGTGGGGTAGGATATAAGGATGGCAGAACTTGTGTCAACAGCACTTTGCCTCTGGCATGTTCTTGGAGGATGAGGAAGGAGGCTCAAAATTTTCTTTATTTATCTGTGTCTTGCATGACACATAGCAATGAGGTTCTGTAATCAACATCAACATGCAGTAATTTAAGATTCAGCATTCACTGTGTAGTAACAATAAACAACATTTTGAATGGCTGGCTGTTACACTGAGATGTATTACTTTACTGTGATGACTGCAAAGAAACACACATTTCCCCTTTTTTGTGAACAGTAAGGAAAAAGCAGAAATCTGCATTCCAGACTGATTCACCATTTCTGTTAATGACACTGTGTGTATCTCATTTCCTGGGATGTTTCAAGTAGTGATATCATTCTTGACACCTTGTCCCTACACAAGAACTATGTGTAATTTTCACACCAAAGTGACTACGTGATCTGAAATTTGGATGAGGGTAAAGGGGCAAAGGGTCAGGGACAACTTGATTTGTGTGACACAGGACGCTTGAATTTCTCAACTGAAATGAGTGTCTCCAGGACTGTAGACTTTGGTGTTGACAGCAAGCATCTCACCGTGGTTATTAGACGGCTGCTTGCATCTGATCACACACACATTCACATGGTGCTACTGAAATTCGGAGCAAGTATCAGCAGAGACAGTTGTCTCCAGATGGTAAAATGTGCAATATAAATTTTTAAAAACAGGTTTTGGTTTTTGATTTTGGTGTTGTGTTGCCTCCTCCCGCAATACACATATAGTCAGTTTTAATTTGGGGGGGAGGTTGGTTGGGTTTTCCCTTTTTGTTTTTTTTTAAGAAAATATTTTTTTTCCTTTGGGTGTTACCACAGTATGAATTGGCCATACTCCTTTATAAACCTTTTTCTAAAGACTGTGTGACTAATGCAGATTTTTTTTTTGAAGTCTATTTTCCACTTGCTATAAGATAAACAACTTTTTTCTTTCTTTTTTTTCTCTCTCTCGGGATCTCATTTGTCCAAAAAGAAAGCAAGACTTGACCTTTCAGCTGCTGTCCTGATAAACTACACCTCTTGCTTTTACATCACTTCACTGATAGAAAATGCAGAAATTTACTCTTAGGCCATATCACTGACACTCAGCTCTATCATAAAGCATTTCTTACTCTTTGAGTGAGAACATCTCAGAATACCCTGGTTGTAGCATTTTGTGAATTCTCACTGATCAACTGGAGTTCAGTGGGTTTCAAGCAGAAAAGGTTTTCAAATGTCAGTCGTCATACCAAGCTCTAGTCCATGAGGTAAAGTGTTCCTGTGCTTATTGACTTTTGTGTAAGATCCAATCTGGTAGACGTTTCTCACCAGCTATGAGTGCGAGATAACTCACTCCTCGATGTGCTCATCTTATTCACACTAACAGTATATACATGGGCAATTACTAGTTGTTGGATGACAGATTTGCAGCCCTGCCAGTTTCTCAAGAACGTGTCTGTTTGTGCGTAAGTCCCTTACTACTGGATCTATTTTCTAGGCGTTTGAAGGGGTCAAAAGTTCATCCCACTTGACTCAGGCAAAAAGACAGACCTGTGACCAAAGACAAGAGTTTGAGCAATAATTCTCAAGAGGGTGAAGAGGAACAGACGTGAAAGAAGAGAGTGAGCTGTATATACAACATAGTTTATTGTAACCATCGGGTGAGATCAGAGCAGTGCCAGCATAGTTGTAAAAGCGCACAAATGAGATGGAAACTGTATTTAAAAAGAACAAGCCGGTATAAGTAGTACCTTCATCTTCTCTGAAGCACTTGCAACATTATGAAGGTGAGAGAGTTACTAAAAAAATCTTCAAACGGCTCAAAGAGGGCAGGAGTACCTGATCACAGTGCTATCAAAGTCAGGCAACTCAAATATATTATGTTTATTGGTGCTTATTTCTTTTCTATACTTCCAGCTTGGACAAGGTAACTAGAGAAACTCAGCTACATACTTCTTCAAAGCAATATATTTTTGTTTCTTCTTTTTTCTTCCTTGATACTAGCTCTCAAGAGAAGAGCTGACACAACATTCAGCCAGTAACATGTTGTGGTCTTTCATCTACAGCCACTACACAGAACACTTGCTGAGTAATGAAAAAGGAAAAATATAGACAGGATATCTGAAATTTTAAAAAAAAAAAAAAAGGAGTTCTGCACATTGTGGAGAGGAAAGAAGGAATCTCAGATTAAGTGGGACACTAGGGTATCCTTTTAATGAGTTACACATTATATTGTATGATGTGGATCTTGCTAAGGTGTTGCCCTGTGTCGTGGTTTAACCCGGCTGGCAACTCAGCACCACGCAGCCGCTCGCTCACTCCCCCCGCCCCCTCCCTCAGTGGGATGGGGGAGAGAATCGGGAAATGGGAAAAAAGGTTAGAGCCGAGGGCTGAGATAAAGACAGTTTAATAAGAGAAAATAATAATAATAGTAATAATGAGAATGATAACAAAATATACAGAATATACAAAACGAATGATGCACAATGCAATTGCTCACCACCCGCCGACCGATGCCCAGCCCGTCCCGAGCAGCGATCAGTACCCGAGCGACCGACCGACCCACCAACCCCCCCGAGCATGACGTTATCTGGTATGGAATAGCTCTTTGGACAGTTTGGGTCCTAGCTGTGCTGTACTCCCAGCTTGTTATGCACCTGGCCGAGCAGGAGAAGCTCAAAAAGTCCTTGAGCAGTCTGAGCACTGCTTGGCAACAACTAAAAACATCAGCGTGTTATCAACATTCTTCTAGCACTAAATCCAAAGCACAGCACTATGCTAGCTTCTGTGAAGAAAATTAACTCTATCCCAGCCGAAACCAGGACACCCTGACCTTTGTCGTAGTTTTTTTTATAATATTAAAAACACTCTCAGAACTACAGTGCAACAAGGACCATGTTTAAACTCTCAAAACCAAAGAGATTGATATTAAGCTAGATATACTGGCTATAACTTCATCCTGTGTAATTATGTCAATAAAATAATGGCAGTAAACATGGTCTGAAAACTATACCTCAGAGTATTTGCAAGTCAGTAAGTAATTAAACTTCACAACATCTTTGTGAGCTAATAAAAAGTAGCTTCTGCAGTTTCAATACTAAAATATATATAGAGAGCTTGCTGCTGTATAAATACAGTTAATTTATTACCATGCACATCCCTCTGCTTCGGCATAGAACTTCTGTCCAGGTCAGAGGAAGGGAAATTGCAGCAATGACATCACAGTCAAGGTTTTCAGAAATATGAGTGAATTAGGAGCAGAAGTCCCCAGAAAATAACGTTGAGATTTGAGTTCCTACTTCAGACCAATGGCTTTGAAAATCTCACCTGAGGGGAAGAAAAATCAAACTTAGGTTGGTCTTCTACATCCATATTTAGGTGCATGTTGCGGTTTGATACCAGAGTACTCAAGTTCTGCAAATATCCTTTTTTTTTTTTTTTTTTTTTTTGCCAGCTCTTATTTGGACATTACTTCCTTTTTCTTCGGGACAGCAAATATTGCCTAACATGATTTGTCTGACACCAGAAATTGAGTTGATGGCTAAGCTAGAAGCAAAACCTAGGGTTTTTCCGCCACTCCCATTTTCTAGACATTAGCTCATATTCTTTGAAAACTACATGCTGCAACTTCATTGCTATCACAGTCTGCATTAAGCTTAAATTTGGGATGACTTGGCTTCTGCTGTGATTAAATTGAACTCTTATCATAACCCAAATACAAGTTCTCGTTGTGTGTTTTCCCAGAACAGAACAATATTGGCTTAACACCAAGCTGGCACTCTGCACCCTGGAGCTTGGCTAGGGGACTATATCTGGAGATATGTACACATGAAAAACTCCTATATACACAGGCACACACCCCCTCACACACGCACATCCACACACTATTTCAAGCACCAAGATATGATGGTGACAAAAGACACTAGAAAATCTCCAGAAGACATACGGAAGCTGCAAATTTATTTGAAATGTATAAAACACCTTGATCCAGTTTGAAACACCAGTCCCCACTCTTGGTGGCTGTGAGGAAACTGAAACCTTTGAGAGACTGGCGTTAAGCAAGTCCGTATAAGAGAGTTGCTCCAAATCTTTAACTAAAATTTTTAAAATAATTATTTTCCTTTTATTTGACCACAACCCTGGTGGTACCCTTTCCTTCCCCACCTCCTTTCTTTGCTGGCTATATTTTTTTAAATACAGGCAGCCCCACTTTCCAGCTCTTTGTGAGGAGGGGTGGAGAAAATACATTGGGCATCCCACCCATCTGAATATCCTGGCAAGTCACTTGAGTCTGTCTCCTTATTCTGCTTGGTTGCAGGACCTATTATTTTTTAAAGAACAGAACCCTTCAAGCTGGTTAGTAACAAGCTGTGTCTCCGGATGCCAAAGGGACAACACAGAGCCACTTTGTAAAGAAGTAGATTGGCTGTCCTCCCTGCTCAGAGGGAGAAGGGCCCAACTGAGAAATGCACTTGGATGGCACTGAAAGCGGTTTGTCAAGTCGTCAAAGGGTGTCTGCTCCTCATCGGAGCCGGCCTGGGGAGAGGGAGGAGGGAAATCTCCATCCCAAGACTGTCTCTGTCGCTCTGGGAGATTAAGAATTAGCCTTTGCCCTTGGTAAAAGTCAGGGAGGGGAGGGATGACTCCTGGGACAAACCTCACTGTGTCCAACACACTTAGGCCAACATCGTGGCAATTTACCTTAGCAAACCCTACTGATCTTATCCCCTCCAGTATCTTCAGATTTTTGATTGTCTTCAAAAGGCATTTGTCCTCTGTTGAATCACAGTATATTGTGTTCATCCTTCTTTCCTAGACAGTAAGAAGGATGCTTTGCAAGAAGCACCTAAAGGAACTAAATATAATAAATCCCCATGACACAGAAGAGCAGTAGTCTCACAGGGCTCTGACACAGAGCAGCTCTGAAGTCTGAATACAATGCACTTTCCACTACAGTAAGCCTTTGCTTGGCAAAGCTTTTACATCAAAAGATTTATCAGCGTGGGCAGAAATACTTCCCTGTTGGTTTCATTCGTCCAAGTCTCCCTCTCCCACCTCAACCATTGTCAACTTTTCAGTCACAACTGCAACCTAGACTAGCAGTCATCATTTCTTTTGGCCCCATTTCAGACAAAGACTGTTTTTAAGCTGACAAGGCTGTACCACATTCACAAGGCCTTGAAGTGACTTAATCCAAGGAGAAAACATTTGCAGATTACATTTGCTGGAGTAACTACTGGGTATAGACTTCCTGCCCCTGTTTTAGCTCAGACAGAGAGGTGTGTTACCTAGTGACATAATGCCAGCAAGCAACAGACTGAGTAATGTATCCACCATACGGTGTGCCTTTCTGCTGCTCACACATTGCATTGGTAACAATCTGCGAAAGGCTCACAGCCTTCGAGTCCTGCCCTGACAGAATGGGGATGTGGTTTTCTCTTTGCTCTTGATCAACACAAGTGTTCTGCAGACCTCCATCATCAAAAGGATCACTTTCACATCCTTCACCACTGCTATTTCATTGAACATTTGTCATTCACTGGACAAGACGTGAGCTTTGTCTTCAGGTAGTTAAGCTTCTGCTATGTCCCCATTTGTTTATCAGCCTAATTTTCACAGGCACTTCAATTTCTAATGAGATGGCTGGGTAAAAGCAAGAAATGAAGCAGGATATCCAGATATTTTCAGCCAGCTGTGAGACAGCTAATAACTTCTACAGTGTGCTATGGAAATGCCCTAGATGAAAATTAAGAAGGAAACCCAGGTATAAAAAAATGCTTTAGGGCATCTTTTGCAAACCTGAACTATTTAAGGAAAATTGCTTTCTTCTGTGGCAAAAGATAATATAAAGAAAATCAAGATAAAGAGCATAACAGAAATAAAAGAAAGGCTCCATCACTTATGGTCCCAGTCAAAGTTGTACATCTGGGAATGCTACTGGATTTTTTTAGCAGGGAAAATGAAAGAGGAGGCTGATCCAAGATAAATAAATACATATATTCACGTGTATCATGTGTTCACTGGAACACTTTAGGAACCAACAGATGAACTTCATAAATTTAAGCTTTTGGTTACTTGCCTCCTGCCTCTGCAGTGGGTTGTCTGTCCACTTTCCTCCTCTTAGTCATCCTTCCTGCTGTATCTCCTGCATCAATTTTTCTTACTGAATTATCCATATTATAGCACATGGTTATACCACGGTCCCAAGAAATCATCAAGGGAAAATATAAAGTGAAAGTGCCTTTCATTTATATGGTAATAACTGGTGTTACTCAAAAGACAGCATACGTTATTTGTTTCAAAGCATAAATTAGCCTAACAGGACCAGACTGGATTCAAGACAACTATTTGTGCTGCCTTACGCCCTCGTTGGTCCCAGATACTGCTCTTTCACACCTCAACAGAATCCAAATTTAGACTCTGCCTTTTCCATCTGCTGTTTGTCTCCCCTGTTGAGTCCAACCTTTCATTCCCCATGACCACTCAGGCCCTGATATTACTTCTTGTATCACTTGTGCAGGTGATTAGTGAGAACTTGGAGCTGGGAACCTGGAGGTGGATGATATCCAGCAAATGAAGAAACATTAGAAGAAAGAGCTTGGAAGAAGAGAAAAAATATTGTATATGTCTCTCAAAGTCAGGTTGTTCACCAACTGGCTAGAAATTGTTATGTTAACCAGGCTGCTCCATGGAGGCTAGCAGTATATCAGGCCAAGTCTTGGAGTGCTAATCATCCTTATCCTTCCTTTTGATTTCTACCCCAATGTTTGACTCCTAATTTTCCCTTCTCCCAAATGTCTCCTTCCAGCAGTCCAGGTCCAAATCCAGCTATGCTCAAGGCCTTTGCCAAGTAGGAGTATGCTGGAATTACTGATCTCAGTGATGATCTGAGATTTGACTTTTTATTTTGATTAGAGTCAAAAAAGAGGAGCAAGAGGGAGAAGAGACTTCAGTTTCTGAAAGCTGTTTGATGCAGGGTGGAGTAAGTCCAGAGCATACAGAGTGTTCAGGGAGATACTATGTCCTGAAATACAGGAGGTGACAGAAGCCCTGTGAGACGGGTGGGAGCTGAGCAGCCCAGTTCCTGTTTGTATGGTGTGCTGATGGATGAAGCACATCTGTTCTGAAAGTCAACAAGGAAAGATGCTGCAGAGCTGGGAGAACAAATTCCTATTAAGGCAGTGACAAAGGTGTGAAATACATCATCATCAGGGCCAGGTACTAAGCAAAAATGGGACTGGTCCAATGACATATTCCATTATGAAGCAGAGGAAAGGCAAATCATATTGAGGTAAATGTTAATGAGGAAGATATGAAATAAAAAAAGGATGGAAATATTATGAGGTGTGGTAAAAAGGAAAGATGCAAAAGGGATGCAGCTTTTTGACAACAGATGTTTGCAGTAATGCAGCAAAATCAGTCCCATCTCCAGTCTGCTTGGCTGAAGGGAACAAAGCAGAACAACCTTTCTAAAAGTGTCTGAAAACAATTGGAGAATAGTTCCCACTGTGGCTCATTTTTCAGTCTCCAGTTCAAACACACCACTGCCTGTTTGTTCCCACAGTGCAGAGCTGACCTTAAAATCTTTCATGAGCTTTTGCTAACTGCAGCCCAGCTGGTTGCAGCATTCCAGCCATCTGTTTCTATTCTTAAAGCCCCAGGTTGCAGACAGTTTTCTTTAGCTACCCGTCCCCTGGGGATTGCTTTAAACAGAATTGCACAAAGCAGCAAGGCCCCCTGTTAGCATCCCTGGGATCCTTAAGGATTGAAGTGTAGCAGGAAAGGAGGCAGGACTGATCTTGTACAAATGAGGATGCTTAATGGAAAATTGATTCCTATGAAATCTTAACTGCAGAGGGGCTGGGAGACTTCATGCTTCAATACGTAGCCACCAGGCAGCAGTCAGACCAACTGGGTGAACTACTAGTTGAATTTGGGTAAGGAAGATGTGGAAAAAATGGAACTTGTGTCACCTTCAAAGACATATTTCTTGGCTTTAGGTGAGTGTTGAAGACCATAGACATGGACAGAGAAAGCTGCCTATTCAGAAAGTTCATCTGCCCTCCTGTTAGAAACATTACTTTATATACCCAAGTTCAAGACTTCTCCTATATCCTAGCAGCCCATAGGCTGCCATTCCTGCTAAATCTCCATTAGAGCAGGTTTTGGCTCCAAGAATTCCCAGAGAATGCCGCATGTTTGCCTTGGCTATCCTGTCCCATGTCTCATCAAAGACTGAGATCTTGAAAGCCTTTACGGAACAGTCAAAACAGTTTACACCAGCCTAAGGGACAGATTAATCAGAAAACTGTGTACTAAGGTGTTGCTGTTCTTCTGGATTTCTATTACAGTATAGGCAAATAATTTCTATCTAAATCTAAATGTGATTGGGAGGTAGTTGACACATTTGAATACAAAACCTTTCTTTCTCACCAGACAGTCTTTCTTGACAAGACTTCCCTGGTGCTTGACATTCATGCTGGCAAGGAATTATATTTTATTTTTGATAATTTATATATTTGCCCTTTACATGTTAAACTGGAGCACAAAGATCCATGTCAAGTATTTCAAATGGTTTTATTTTTTTTATATTTCTCTTAAAAACACGGGTCCTCTCTTGGTGTTCTCTTTGCATAGGTATGTATAGGCACATACAAGGGAGACAGGTCTCTATCAGAGTCAATCAAGGCCTCATCAATAATGTCAAGGAAGTTTCCAGTTATTCAGCTAACCCTAATTTTGTCATCTGAATAGCTTTTCATGTTTCACTAACTGAATTCAGTAGACCTGCAGTGACTTAATTGGACGCTTAGAAAATTACCTCATATGTAGACTCCTACCTTGCCAACACCTAAATTTAGATGGCTTGACTTGCCAGTCAAAGCATATCTTCTCTAGAATAACAGAATTACACTGCATCTCAATGTTATTAAAAATAATCTGAATCAAAACATTTGCAGAATATAGTATGAAAAGATGTTTCCCTCCCCATAAAAGCACAAGAACTAAAAAACCAAAAAAAACACCAAAACAAAACAGTAAAACAGATCTGTCCAAATCATGCTGATGAATATAACCTCAAGTGAAATCTGAGTCTTCATCAAAACTCACCCAAGAACTGTGTTACATCTTCACTCAGATAACAGGAATTGAAAAAGTGTGTTCCACGCGGACTCATTAGTAATTTTATATAACTCTGGCCCACATACATGCTTTTCCATATGTAAGACTACATGCACAAAAGTTTATACACCTACACATACACACTTTTTACTGAGTCACATGAAAGTCATATGCTAGTCTGAGAATCTAGCTTGGCACAGTGTGCCTACCACAACAGTGTGTGATCCCACTGTTTTCCATCCCTCAGCTATCACTAAATCCCATACATTGCCAATTAATTAAATCTGCAGACCTTCCAGATCTTCTATTTCTCTTCCATTTTCTCTATGGATGCAAAACATTCAAGTGAATTTACTAAGCTAGGCTCATAGGACTGGGCACCATTTAAACCATTTATGCTGATTTATATTTGGAATAAATGCGTACTGGTGAAACCCTACAGTTTTTCTGAGGCCATTATTAAAATTTAACAATGATTTCAATGTTTGAATGGGCTCAGGAAAACTATTATTTCCAAAACCAAAGACAAAACTGACTAATTGGACAAACAATCCTTTAAGGAAAGAAAGTCGTTATTGTTCATACAGTGAAAGCCCTAGCATAATAATTAACCACTCTGAATGTTTTGACAAAGGGTCAGATGCAATAGAAGTGCAAAGTGCTCGAAAAGTCATGTGGAAAGTCCTCATGTGACAAGTCAAAGTACTTGAAAGAGGACACGGACAGAACTCGAACACATAAATCTGAAGTGCCTAGGTCACTTAAATGTCTACAGAGGGCCTCGGTTGTCTTTAAGGTCCCTCAAAACCTAAAGTTCAAGTTCCTAACAGATCCACAACTTCACTCTTGCCAAAGCTCAGCCAGGAGTCAGAAACCACTAATTTCTCTAAGAAGTTCTCTGAAAATAGGCATTCCCTGATTGCATTTCATGCATATCAAGAGGACCAAGACTCCTACCAAAGGCATCATTCAACTTGTTTGATTTTAGTTTTCTAAACGCTCATTTCCATGTACCCACTGGACAGAGATAGGTGACAAACAAGACTAAGGAATTCAGTCCTAAAAATGTCACCAAGGCATATTCAGTTATTTCAGGATATGTTTGTATTAGTAAATAAAATTGTCCAGTGCCTGTCTGCTAGGCCCAAGAGCAAGTACTACGATATGATTTGCAACAACACAGCTAAAGTCTCTTCCTCCCAGTCCAAGGTGGCTTCATCCAAACTTCCTGCTTGGAACAACCTAGGCACATCCTACCTTCTGACCTGTGCTGTACGGAACAGAGCCAAGCTGTGCCTGCTGGCAATTAAGAGTCTGGGCAGGAGCAGGACAATGCTAAAAAGCATGCATTGGTCTTTGTTAGTGTAGACATAGCCTAAAAGAACAGGTGTAGACCTCTATGAGGAAGGGAGCATCTGGGGCAGTCCTGATTTGGGTAACAGTGCACTGGTGATTGGCAGTGTTTCAGGGGCTGTCTGGGTCTAGAAAGCTGCTTGTGGTGCAGGTGGTTCCAGCCTGAGTTCTGGTACATCCTGTTGGGCTGGTGAAGGAGAAGAGAAGGACCTAATTCAGGGCTCTGAGTGCTACATGTGGAGTAGTGTGGTTTGGGTTTGGGGAGGGGGGGTCGGTTTTGTTTAAGGAACAGCTTAAATAAAAAGTTTTTCTTCAAAGTACAATGCACTACAGTCATCTTTGGCTAACACCCCCAGCAGCATATGAAATTTTTTTTTCAGTAGCGAAGTACATCTTTCACTTTCCTTCCAGTCTTTTACCTACAAGTCATGTAAATGGAAGTGCGAACCTAGATTCATAAAGCATTTTCTCTGCATTCAATAAAAAAAGGCTACTGCAAAAAGATATAAATCTGTCAGCCTCATCAATGACAAGAATGAAAACAAAATTTACCCTAGAGCCAAAATACCCACCTGTGGCTAATAAATCTCAGTCTGTCAGTTCATGTCTCCATCAATAGACTATACAAAGAAAGACTCATTGAAGTACACTTTGAGGATTAGCAGAAATGGACTAACATGGATTAGCAAGGAATAATACCTACAAAAAAATAGAGTTTCACTGTGCCATGCACGCTTCTGGGGGGACTTTCCAGGCTTCTCCTCCAGCAACAGGCAGGTTAGTGCTGCTTGGACACAAAGGTAGAGTGTCAAATTGGCGTATCATAGATCCTTCTGGCTCTCACAAGTTGAAATAAGTGTTTGAGATTCGCTCCCATGCATGGCTAATGATGAGCCAGATTTGAGATCAGATCTCTTATAGCAGACATGAAAGTGCTAGCATCCACTCCCAGGTATCACAAAAAACATTTTACACTACCATGACAACACAAAATACAGTAAAGCCAGTGTCCTGATTTCAGCTGGGACAGAGTGAATTTTCTTCCTAGTAGCTGGTAGAGTGCTGTGGTTTGGATTTAGTACGAAAAGAATGTTGATGACACACTGATGTTTTAGTTGTTGCTGGATAGCGCTTAGACTGGCCAAGGACTTCTCAGCTCTCAGCTCTGCCAGGTGCATCAGAAGTTGGACACAGCCAGGAGAGATGACCCAAATTGACCAAAGGGCTATTCCATACCATATGACAGCATGCTTAGTATATAAAGCTGGGGAAAGATGAAGGAAGAGGGGGACATTTGGAGTGATGGCGTTTGTCTTCCCAAGTAACCATTACATGTGATGGAGCCCTGCTGTCCTGGGGATGGCTGAACCCCTGCCTGCCCATGGGAAGTGGTGAATGAATTCCTTGCTTTGCTTTGCTTGTGCACGCAGGGCTTATACTTTCCCTATTAAACTGTCTTTATCTCAACCCAGGAGTTTTCTCACTTTTACTCTTCTGATTGTCTCCCCCATCCCATTTTGGGGGGAGTGAGCAAGCGGCTGCATGGTGCTGAGTTGCCAGCTAGAGTTAAACTACGACAGCCAGATAGGAATATAATTTAGCTTTTCTTTCACTACTTAAACAATGTTAAAATATTTTTGAGTAAATCAGATCTGGCTCCAAGACAGAAAATACAGTCACAGTACAAGTGACCTCTCTTCCCACACAGCACTGATAGGATATAAAATCAGGCAGGCCCATCATTTTTGCCTCTCTCCTTTAATTCATGCCAGGTTCTTCTTGATTAAGCAGTAATGTGAAATGGTGAAACAAGGAAAAGTTGGAGATCCCCAAGGGAAACCAAGTGTGTGCTGCAGCTTGTTGTTTTTATAGTCACATCCGTCTTTTGGATAGATTGCTACCTGCAAGTGCTCCATTTACTTTTCAGGAAAAAAAAAAAAAAGAAAAAAACATGCCTATTTCCAGCAATTGCATTTAACAGCCACTTTTTGCCAGGAGTTGCTGGTTGGCTCCCATGCTTCCAGGGAACATTGTTTTGTTTGTTTTCAATGGGAAAAAAGAATTAATAGACAATCTCTCCAGGTTTTTGTCTAGGAGTAAAAGTACACCCTTTAGAAAAGGGAACTGACCACAGGCTAAATGGAGGGATCACCTTTAACTGTTAGCAGTCCCTCTCAGGACCTTGAAAATGAAGTGTAAAGGAAAAGAAGAAAAAGTGGAAAGAAATTTCTAGAAATGTTACAGAAATGGGCTTGTATCGCTACGTTGATCATTTTACCCCAAGCTTATTAATTCCTGCTCTGACAAGAATAGAATCAAAACAGAGGAAATGGCACAATGAGGGCAATTCATGGCAAATTTTAGAGCATAACAGATCAGGAAGTTCAGGAGATCATGCAAAGGGGAGTTTATTGAGTTTCTTGGGTTCTTTTTTATCAAAATCTATAAATCTCATAACACAATGATTGAAAAAGTTGAAGACCTTTTGTTCAAACGGGCATGGCTCTAGGGCAGTAGGGTATAGAGTTCAATCAAGGTGAAAGGAGAATGAATCCTTCTGAATGCTAATGAAATCCACAAATCAGTTGCCTTGGATGTGATGTGTCACCTCTCCATCCATTCTTCATTCCTGGGTTTATTTTGTGCTCAGCCTCTTTACCAAATTCCCGAAGTATACAGTAATTTATCACAGTATTACAGGCAATAGGGCTGACGTCCACATCTGAAGACCATTATAGCTGAGGTAGCTAACTGGTTCTGCCAAACACTATTATCTGCCAATCTCCCCCTACAGGATTAGACAGGGTTAGAAGAACAGGAATGGCCATGGGCAAGCATCCATGGTTACATGGAAGTGGTGAGGAGCACAGGTGCCTAGAAAGTTTTACTGAGAAGCAATGACACACAACAACTAATAACTGATCTGGTAGTAAACTGGGTTTTTTTCTAGTGACAAATAGTTGGGGTCACATTTTGCTTTCCCAAAATAAATAACAATGACTTCAGTGAGAGCAGGATTTCACTGAGAAGGTTGAAGCAATGTCCCACTACTGTCAAATCAGAATTTAATGTGTTAACTCCCTTTGTAGATCTGAACATATTAGACTTGTCCAACAGCACAAGGGAATCTTGAAGCCAGCTGGAACTGTGCCTTCTCAGGAACAACATTCATAGCCCTATGTGGCAAATGATTTCAAGAACCTAAAGCGATCTGACCTCGTGGGTGGCTAATGTCTAAGTATCAATGAACCTATTCAAACAGAGGTTTGATTTCACAATTCACCTTCGGAAAGTCTATGAAATGATGCATTTGTCCCCAGAAGTAATTCTGGGCTAAGTAATTTCTGTAATATCAGACAACTTATATATAAAAAATATGGTCCTTTCAAGGACATCAGGCTTGAGTAAAATGAAACCCAGAACTACTCCTGACACAAACGTTTACTAGAGCTCAGGCTTCAACTGAATCATAACAGCCATGTTCTTAATATAATTTTATTGTGTGACTCTTGGCACGTCCAAACTTCAGCTGGGTAAAAAGAGGGAAAACACTGAAATACTATGAGAAACTCTATATTAGTATTATTTTGTTATTTTAATTTTTAAAAACATTAGGCTGTGAATTGTGACTGGTGCAGCTGGTGGATATGGAAAGACAATGGAAGCTTCCTGGCTTATTGGCTGTCATTATGTTATGTTTCAATCGCCTTTCTTTCCTTGCACGTGTTAAAAGTCTATGTAGAGTTGAGAAACATGAGGTCTAAAATTAAATTGCCACAGTTACAATGGGGAGGCAGAGCATGTATTTTCTTCTAAAGATAGATGACTAAAGTTAGGACCCATATCTCCTTAGATTGTCTATAGAATCAGTGGAGTGGCAGGGTTTTTTCCAGGGAAGAATTCAAAGCACCTCACTCAGGCTTCTTCCAAGTTGTCTTGTGCTGGTGCATGCAAAAACCAGATGGCACTTTCTGTGCTGTCTAAATGACAGAGTGAGTACACCTGCACTGCTGATGCTGCCTGCCCCTGGGATGACAAGTGGTCCTCAGACCAAACAGAGCAGAGTGGATCATCTCTGCATAACTCAACTTCGCCCAGGTAAATTTTGGGAGGACGTTAGTTAGGATGGCCCATACAGGCACTGACAGCTGTGTTCCTGCAATTGGGAATATTCCCCTGCACTTTTCCACTTACTAGCATCTGTGTAGCCACTTGCTGTGGGTATTTGGCATGCTGTGGGCTACCCAACAGGGTGCATACTGAGGCCATGGCAGGTGATCCCTAGCTAATCGATGAAAACATCTACCCTTTATCATCTTTTCCTGTTAGAATATGTGATAAATACAGAGGTTTGTTCCCAGGAATCATCAGGGCACAGACATGGTCTATTTGTCCATAGGTCACTATTAGTGTACATCATGGGAGCTGTTTTAAACAGCTCTGTTCCAGGCTTCCTCTTAATATCAGTGAGATTTTGTTGTGTTTCTGGGTGATCATGTGTAAATACATTTGCCCACTTGACATTTGTTAGTGGGTTTCAATATCTGCTGCTTCACGCTTTTAATTCCTTTGCTGGATATCTTTCAAATATTTTAATGAGATGATGATAACTTTTAAGTGTGCTTGTCTAGCACAATGCAAAACCAGTTGTGTCAGGAGTGGGGAGACCATTAGCAGCTATGGCCTTGCATTGTTTAGAAACTGCTTTTTTCAGTTAAGGATCTAAGTACTACAAAAGCACTTTAAACATGCCATTAAGTTTTCCTTCTTTAAGAAGGGAGGGGTTTAAGCCTGGAGTTTTGTTGCAATGTATTTTCACTTAATTTCCAAGAACTTTACTGTAAATTCTTTAAATACTATCACTGTGAATAAATACACCAACAAATCACACTTCATTTACTTTGACCTGGTTTTTTGTTTCTTCACTAGTGAAACAGTTATTGTACATCTTTCATCTATGTTGTTTGTTACTGTGGTGATCATAAGCAGCAGCTAGAGCAGCTAACATGATGTAGTCTCATTACACACCAAATAGAAAGGCAATATTGCTTGTCTTCAAAATTTTTGACTTTGAAGCATAGAAAATAGGCCAAGATATTGCTCTTCGCAGGGTGTAGACTGAGGAATAAATTGTGACTCTGACATTTTCTCCATCGCTAAAGGTGTTAAGTTGCCTCAACTTTGTCAAACCAAGCTATTTGCTGTGGGTGACTTCTGCAACTGTTCTGGCTTATAGATTTTGCAAGGCAAAAAGGGGTTAATTATGGGTCAAGGATACCAGCAAATAAAAGTTGAAAAAGTTTCTGGAGAGTGAGCACAAGGTCCTGGAATCCTACCTCATTTCTAAGTATAATTTAGATAGAGCTTACTTGCAGATGAGGACCTGCCTTGCCTGCCGTACAAGGAAAGAAGCTTCCTTTCCCCAAAGTATCAAACCAAAGAAGCAGTCAAAAGTGAAAAAGTAGAAACTGTCTCAGTCTTACAGGTAGGCATCTGAAGACTGGTTTAGAAAATGAAACTATGTTGTGTTGGAAAGCAAATTAAGAATCAAGAATCATGAACACCTTGTGTGTTAGCACAACCGATTTTATTTTTAAACCACCCCAAAATCCAATCATGCTGTATGTACATAAACAATACACGGGATAACACACCAAATGCAGACATGAAAGATAAAATGCATTCTGTTTTAGTTTGCTGGTGATTTTTGTTTTGTTTTTTGTTTTTGTTTTTTTTAAATTGTACATCTGCTCAGCTTCATGAAATGATCCAAGATTTATGGATTCCCATGTCAACCCTCTCTCAATTCCCATGTCCACACTGTCTCTCTAACAGGAGACATCCATCATATTACCTCTGGGGTGTTTGTCTGAATGGTAAAATGTACAGCTTTTTATGTAGGTTCCTCTGGGCCTCATTTCATATGTAAAACTGTTTAGTGCAGAACAAGTATATCAGCACGTATCTGCTTTAACTATATTCTATAGTTAGTAGATAAGACCAGCTAATGCTGTGGTTTACTCAGGAATTCATAAGTAGCACACACACAAAAAGGAAAACAGAAAAGAGTCTTCCACATTGTTTAGAGTGTTAATTTTCTTTACATTTCCAGTGTCATTTATTTTGCTAAGCACTGCTGCAATTCTTTCCACTTGTCTTACACTCCTTTTTTCTTACAAAACAGTATTCTAGGCTTTCTGTATAAAACATATATATAAACATTTATATATATATATAAAAAAACAAAGCAACAACCTCCAAAATGGACTTACACACAGGTACATATTTGTCCCTCATTAGAAAATATACTGTGTGTATATCTATTCATTGTCCCTGAATGTCACAGCAGTGGCTATTAGATAGGGGTCAGGAAAAAAGGGGCCTTTTTTTTTTTTGCATGGTTTGATTTAAAACATACAGTTAATTTATGTAAGATGAACAAAAGCAGAGCAGTCACAGGAACAATGAGATCCTGTTTACATATTGACACCATGTTCTTCTTGCCATTGTTGTTACTACTCTCCAATTTGACTTCTAGTTATTACTTCCCAGGAATTAATATATCTATACATTTTTGCCATATATTCTCTCCCCTTACAATGAGCTGGATGCAAGTTCAAGGAGAATGAAATACTAGAAAAACTAAAAGGATCTTGGGAATCTGGACATTCTTGCCCTGCTTAACTTTTCTGGCCCTCTTTCTCAGAGATTATCAAACTTTTAGAAAATTATGGTTAATTCTACATAACAAGTAATTTTTAGTATCCTTTCCTTCCAAAGGATGCTTTTGGGCAATGATTTGAGATAGTTTTTCACATGTCCTGCTGGCATTAAATACCAGCCTTGCATATTTGTATAAATACTTTTTCCACTCTAAGGCCCCCATTATTGGTAGAGATGGTTCTCTGTCCTCGGTATCTATTCTTTCAGCAAACAGAACTATCATTTGAACTACTTATCATTACTGAGAGATGTGCTGGGAGAACCACCCACACTAAATACACAAGAAATTTTGGTGGTGGCAAGGGAGGGGTTAAATTTCAGCCCAATTTGTTTAGCTCACACAACAGTGTCTAATGACTTCTTGGCCTGAATACTTTGTACTTGAAAAACCCCAGATATAAAAATACTGTTAAGATTGGGGGCAAAAAATGGAAAACCATATTGAATTAAAACCCAAAAGTACTGCTTGCTGGTTCACAAAGAGTCTATAACACTGATAAAATCTTCGGAAACCAATGTGCTTTTTTTTCCCTCCTTCTCCTTCCTTATTTTGGCTTCATTTCAACCCTGGAGTTCATATCATCTCCTTCCAGATCATACTCTTCTACTTGGCCACTGGTCCACACCTTCATGCGGTCAGTCAAGTCGCTGCTCCTGGGAGCCAGAATGAAGTCATAAATCAGGGCAGCACTTGCTCCTCCAATGATTGGGCCAACCCAGAAGATCTGAAACACAGTTCCAAACTCAATTAATACATCAAGGAATACCGCATTTGAAGCTGTTCTGAAAATCTCCTCTGAAGATTTTCTGCACAAAACCTACAGTGAAAAACACAGTCTATCACCTGAATATTAACCACGTGTCAAGAAATCAGGAATTTCTCACTACAAATTGGCAACAGACCCAGAGATGAATGACTGTGACTGTGTTGTCAAGTTCTGATACTTAAAATTATCTATCTACTTGTAAAATATCTCTGTTACTCCAGATCGATTTAGCAGGGGGGCACAATTTCTAAAAGCAACAAGGGCATTAGTTTCCATTCTCCCTCTAACTCCCAGTGACACGTGAATTAGAAAGTAATAATTAGTGAGGACCTAAATAGGAGCTTAATTTGCTTCTATTTTCTATTTAGCTAGTGATATTGTTGTAATTGTATTGGTCTAATCACTTAAGTCAAGTAAAGTTTGGAGGGAGAGGTAGTAAAAGTATTTTAGTAAACAGGTTGATTTTATTAGAAATAACAGGTGATTTTGAGGGATTTGCATGGCCAAAGAGTTCCTGAGTCTGAAAACATCTTTTTTTCCATCCAGCAATATTGGTAGTTTAACATATACTATTACCTCTATCTACTTCTCTCTCTCTACAAAGAAGAATATTTTTTCTGTGAAATTCTGAAAATACTAGCTACTAGCTTAGGTACATTACCTTAGTATTGAAATAGAAGTGTTTAAGTGGGAGATAATGGCAAAAATTTCCCCAGTGTCCTCCTTTTGTATTTTACTCTTTAGATTAAAATGGCATCTATATCCAAAATTTTCACAAGCCCTTGTACTATCACTAAATTTCTATGAATGCCTATGCAAATAGCTGTCAAAATCAGGGCTAGGAGAGCTGGAACAAGCTGCATTTTAAATATTCAAGAACATATGCTCATTTAGGGCTTTTGTACTAGCCTTCTTTATTGAGCTTTAGTGAAATAAGTAAATTTTCATGAAGTTCCTCATTTTAACCACATTTAACCTCAGGGAATAATCTAAAATTTATAGTGTTTCCAGAGCACTTATCAGTGAAAACACATAAGCAGACACTTCACTTTAAGAAGATGAACATTTTATTAGCTTCCAAATATTGGATGATCTGCTTCAGTTTATAAGCCTGCTTAAGAACCTTCCTAAATTAGGTTTTACCAGATTAAGCAGTAGCACTTTACAAAACAATAATTACTCAAGAAAGGATACTGTGAAATAAGGCTTTAAAGTTTAATATATTTGAAATAAATAAACATAAAGGGAAATAACTGAAGAAAATCTTCTGTATTACTTTGAACATACTTGAACTTAGCTTGAGGACTTTGTGATCTCCTGAGGCTGGTCAGGAGCAAAAGGGGATTATTCATTGTTAAATCAAATAGAAATGGCAACTCACTGACTTGGTGCTAATGCTATGTGTTTAAAAGTTTCTGATCTTGGAGATTACGTATATGCAGAGGGTCTTGTAAGCTAAACAAATTTATTCAACTTACCCAGTGATTTTCAAAGTTGTTGGCAATCAGCGCTGAGCCAAAAGATCTGGCTGGGTTAATTCCACAACCGGTGTAATCAATCTAGGAGGTGGAAAGAGAACCAGTGGTGAGGCACTGATGCACCTGTGGCATCTTCATTACACAGGAAGGCAAGTGGCAGCCTGCAGCATGGTTCAGATGGTCACAACAGCTTCATTCATCCCACCCGTTCTTCCTCAGAAAAAAGTGGGAAAGACTGTTTGCCGTGTGCCTGTCCTGTCCCACCAGGGAAACAAGTCCTACTACAGTGACCCCTCACGGATGTGCAACCTCATCACTTACTGCCACAGTCACATGGCAGAAGGGTCATACATGCTGCAGAAACAAGGTCAGTCTCCAAAAAGGAAGGAGAAGGAAGAAACTATCATCTGCCCATCATCTACCTGCCTTCACTGGCCCATCCTGAGGTGGCATAATGCAGATATCAACTGTGAGAGCTAAAACTTACAGCAAGAAGGTGTCCCAAGGCAACGGAGAGACCAATGGCCAAAGGTGCTGATCCTGAGACATCATTCCTTCTCCGGTCTGTGGTGGCAAGGACACACAACACCAGCTGGAAGGTAGCAATGATTTCGATACCTAGTCCTTGGCCTGCATTGATTCCCTCTGAAAGCTGCATGGAGAGAAGAAGGAAAATGTCACTTGATAGTTTTACCTGACTTCAACCAGTATTAGAAATTTTACAGGATCTACTTTCACAATAGTAAAATGCAGACCTGCATAGCCATTTGTTGCTTTTGCTTAACAAGAAAAAAAAAACAGTGAAAAAAAAAAATAAACAGAAATCGGTTTTGAAACAGTCACCACTGTCTTCAAGCCTAGGTATAACCATCATTTTTTGTGATTCAACATGGCATGGTTGCTGTATCCAGCTAAAGTGATGCTCAACCACTAGGCACAATAGGAACATAACTGCTTTACATGTGAGAAACAAAGGAGACGGAGATTTGCCTTTAAGAGAGTTTACCCACAGAAGTGAACTGTGGTGCCTTGAGACATTTATTTATTGCTTTTGAGACTGAGGATGCTATGGTCATGTTAAACATTGCTCAGCTTGCCTTTACCAAATGGGACAGGAGAAGGAAGGGACAAATAGTAAGAAAGCTTTAGGTAGCTTGAAAGTGTCTATCTCTGTGATTGACAAGTCTCAAAACAAGGATTTCATGTAGACAAGGTCCTGAAAAATGCTGGCTCCATGGGCAGATTTCTACATGAATACTAAAACATCCATACTGTGATTCAATTGCCTAAAAGTATGCCTCCAAGGCCATTTGAAATACCCTGAGACAGCCATGGTGTTCATGCGGGACTGGTAGATCTGACACAAGTCCTATAGAAGAACAAAAGTATCTAAAATGGCTCTGATGCCAATGTTTATCTAACTTGGATAGGTAATGAACATAGTCAATGGAGAGGAGATCCACTCAGCTGATGAAATGTAGATGATCATCTGAGAGCCAACTGAATAGCTCTGTCTTTTGTATTCAATAGATCTCATTTGACTACAACAAGAGCTTAGACACTTAACTCGCATGTAGACCAATTTTAGCTGTCTTAGACTCAAACTGAATCTCACTCAACTTCTTTGGGAGCCAGAAAAAAACATCCACAATTCAGGAATCCTGAGGGGCTCATGGGGGAAGTATTTCAATTTCCTACTGAAGTAAAGCAGATTCTCTAGAAATTCACACTGGCAGACATAGATATTCCAACTATATTATTAATCATTAAATCAGTAGAGTTTGTTATTAATCTAAATGCTGTAGAACATATTAAACCCACAGTAATTCACGTAAATGAACACTATACAGTAGAAATGCTGTCATACTTCAGTGCTGTTAGAACTTGTGCTTAACAAGAAACTGTGGATCTAAACCATTCAATGTTATAATATGTTTCGAATTCTGCTTCTAATTGCTGTATTTAGTGGTATCTTAGTTAAGACAAGACAAGCCTGTATCTGAACTGAATAACTTGGTGTTAAGCAGAAGTAACTGCTTTGCATGGATAGGATGAAACATGAGCTTGGACACGGGCCAGAGAAACTGAGAGTGTGAGTGACTCAGAGTAGGAGGCAAACTCTGCAAAACTTATGCTCAAGAACAGTGTTATCAGCAGGTTATCCCATCTGTCATAGCCTCTGCATTAAAAATTGCTAGGTCATATACGACAACAACATAATTCAATGTTATTGTGACCAGTCCAGAACAATGAGGCTATGGGAAATCATGCTTTAAATCTGTTTTTGTGGTTTTACGCTCTAATTTCCTCCAAAATAATATTTGAATAACCTTAACACTTAAAGTTTTGCTGAACTCTTTCACTTTCCACTTTTGCTGTTCACTTTTCTTGTTTCTTCTGTGTAACAAAGCAGCATAATATCAAATTTTAAGCACAGAAAAAAAAATCACCTGAGTCTTCAGCCAGCATAAATCTGATTAGCTACATTAAAACTGAAAATATATTGATATCTAAAACCTGCCAATCTGAAGCATTAATAATATATCTTTCTATCTTCTTCTTTACTATGCAGGACTGATATCCTTTTAGTTAGAAGCAGTTTATCCACAGATAGAAGGGAATTCTCTTTGAAATGGTGGGCATTTTGGTTCCTTCAGCATCAATACAGTAGAAACTGAAATCAATTAATGAAACCTTCAGCATTAATAAGACTTATATGTGAGAAATAAAAGTCTGTCATGAATATAAACAGATGAGCTGGCAGTGAAAATGACATGATCCAGAAATTCATGCCGAAAACCTGATATATCACTAAATTAATAATCTATTACATTGGTCATTCCCTTTTAAAAACAATCACTTTTTTGGCCGCAGAGACAGTGGGATTTGTGGCGCTCAACAAAGTAGGCTTCAAATGCATCTCACTGATATAAAAAGTAACAGTATCCCTTCAAGAATCTGGACTATAGGCTCTCTAGAAAATCCCATCTCACATTTGGAAGGCCAAATGGTCAAAATTGAAAGGCAAGTGTATTGGAAAATAAGTGAGTGATATGCAGGTGCCCAAAAGTGGATGTGAAACTAAATTCTCTTCTGTCATAATGACACTGTTAAACCCCAGAGACTCTAGCTCCAAGGACTGACGCATCTATGTTAGTATTTGACAAAAGCCTTGGCATTTCAAACGATTAAATACTGACCTACCATTAGTCTTTCCCTTCGTTTGAAGGGCTTCTATAAAAAAAAAGAGGAAAATTATGCTGTTAAAACCTGTGATAATCCTTATCTTTGAGAGGCGGAAATCATATTCTTCCTTTCCCTCCAGGAAAACACATCCTACAGCTGACGTGATCTGAGGTCATTCTCCCTGCTAATCAACACTTATTGATGGGCTGTGCAGAATCAAAGAAAACCTGGAAATATCATAGGAAACCTTTTTCTTTCCTCTAGTATGTAATTTTACACGGCCTGCCAGGGACATAAGATTTCACTGTGAGAGCAAAGACTCTGGGCCGAGTTCCAAAATCAGACAAACCAAGGCAAACCTTGCATATTCAGCTTTGCCGTGGTCTGTGGATCTGCAGTATATAAATGTAGTATCACAGATGTTTGTTATTTCCCTACTTGTCAGAGCTATATTGTCAATACGACAGCAGCCTGGATGCTCCTGGACATAGCAACATGTGGAACAGCATGAGTCTTCACCACCCTAACCACATCCCAGCCAGAGCATAACATGGATAGTAGGAAGGTGCATTTTCTAGTATCAAGGTAAAATGTATGTAGATATGTGTGTGTATTTATATTTATGAAATCCTTGGTCACTGTGGATTTGCAAGAGTTACCCAGCTAATAACGTAATATAAAACATCTTGCACCTATTGAATCTGTTGGTTTACACACTTGACAGAACCAGGTAGGTACAACCAACATGACTTGGTCACCTTCTCATTGTATTTCCCATATATTATTCAGTTTTTTTAAGGAAAGTTTGAATTTTTGTAGAATACCTGACTCCAGAAGCTTCAGCCTCTGGTAAGGTCAGGGCTGTCTAAAGTTTAACCTGAATCTAGTAGGAAGTAGTACTATACATTACAGTGACCTGACTACCCGAGGCTATCAATAATACAAACACAAAAATCAGCTGCTGGTCTTAACATCTAGCATTCTGCTACTGAGAATATCCAGAATATAAAGTGATCGTATCTCTGGTTCGTAAATAGATAAAATAATGCCGTGAAACATAAGACACAGTCACCTCTACTGCAGTGTTGGGGTGAAGGAGTCCTTTTCCAGTGATCTGTACCCATACTGCAATGACTTTCTTCCCTGAGTTGGGAGGCTGCTTGGCAGTGGTCACAACAAGGCATGTAGGCAGGATACGTGGGCTGACACTGCATTTGCCCTTGATGTGTCTGCAGGGAAATCTCTGACCTCTTCTGATCTTAATCCAATAACTCTCACATGCTCTGCATTTTAGGTGATGCTCATTAAGGCAACAGAAAAAATGTCAGAGGGCAGGGAACAGCACAGCAACTCCCTGACCTTTTCATGCTTCAGACTTGTGAGGCTTGGAGTGGATTCAGTGCTTTAAGGAACCAAATATGCTCTAAGGGATTAAAATGAAACACACAAGCCCATGTTCACCTCCAACACATTTTCCCTTACCAGAGGAGTCCATCCAGACTTCTTCTTTATTGTTCACATGAATTGTTCCACTAAACTTCATTTCTAAGTCACTATTTTGACAGAAGAGACACCCGAAACACCCAAGAAATGGGTTATATCATTGGCAAGAGTTGAGAGTTATGTGTAGACACATATATCTGATCAGCTGAATCACTCTCAGCTGCATTAGTTTGCACTGAGTAATTCTCCCTTGATAGTAATAGCACCCAGATGACAAGCAGAAGCCCACATGTAGGCACCCCAAATGAGGTGTATCCTTCTGTGAGCTGAATCCCACCACTAATAATTTACCTGAGCTCACTGTGAATCTGAATGAGTTCATAGAAGAAAAATCCACGGGAATTCAGTAAATTTATAGAAATTGCAGGTCATTCAGAAAGCTGCAACTGTTTGGGAGCTACGGAAGCACTTGGGGCACACTGAACACCTCTGCTTTGCACTGCTGGGCATAGGGATGAAGTACAGTACCCATTCCCCATTCAAAGATTAGCTTTACCTGGTAATGCTACTGCTGCTCCTGAACAACCTGGTTTAAAGTCAGCGCTGACCCTGCTTTGAGCAAGAGGTTGGACTAGAGAGACCTCCTGAGGTCCCTTCCAACCTGAATTATCATGAGACCTCAGTTCTTTGGAAAGGTTCTTCCTGTGGGAAGTTCTGGGACAGAATTGCCTCAGTGCTTCTCTGGCTCAGCTGAGTTGATGTCTAGAACCAGCTGGTGACGTATACAGATAGCGGAGACACAGTTGATGGATCAGTCACTGGGAAGGCTCTGCATAGATCTAGTCCATATTGGTGAGTAAGCCAAAAGACATCTAATATAATCAAATTAATGGAAAATTGTTACCTGCTCATGACTGTGAAAGTAACTGGTTGGGATAAACACCTGCTTCTTGGTCTTCGGAAATGAGTAGCAGTCACATTTCTTCCATTTCTCCACATCATCAGACAGGAGATGGGAACTACAGAAGCTTGTTTCTCAGCAGTGCCCTTAACTGCCATGTTTAGCTGGCTGACTTCCACAGCTTGAAGTAATAATGTGGGCAAATTAATGGTATGTTTTCTTTCCTTTTGTGTTTTTTGTTTTGTTTTGTTTTAGAGCAGGATATTTATTAGTTGTCTGCCTTCAGAGAAATGAGGACAGGAAATTAAACTGGCCCAAGGTAAACCCAACCGTGTACTTCTCCAGTGACTTCATATTTTTCTCATTAGGAGTAAAAGTATATCCAGTTCAAACCTGTTTCCCGTTATATGGATAAGATAGTTTGTTATGCAAGGTTGTTTCATCACGTGGTGCTCTGCTCCATCTCATCCAACAAACCCTTAGCCATAGATTGTATCTTCCAGGATCCAGCTTACTTTCATATGACAGGGATTAGTTTCTCATTGTTCCTGAAAAATGATAGGCCTCTGGAAATGTAGAAGTCTATTTTTCAGTAGTGGAATGTCAATTGTCTCCATTCTTACGAAACACTTCACTGCAAGCCATGCTGGCTGATGTGTTTTAGAGAGAGAAAGGTGAAGCCACCGCAATTTAGTGACACATATAACATCACTGATGGCTGGCACTTCTCTCCTTTGCATATCCCCTCCATCCATTAGGTAAGGCAGCTTTTGCAGAACCCCAGCAATGCCATGGCTGGCACATAATAAGCAGCATGTTGTGGACCAACTGTAAATGTATTACTTTTTATTAAAGTGGTTTTAATATTCATGTTGGGAAAAGAACTATGTTCTCGCATCCATACAAAATCCAGCATTTTGAGGAGCTGTGCTGCAATAAATAATATCTTTGTATCAGACCTCTTTCCTTGTGCATTGAAATCAAATATACAGTTAAAGATTTGCACCAGGACTGCTGTTTTCAGCTTTCCAAGTTGTTAGTTTATCTCTGCCATAGCAGAAATTTTTCTTAAAGGAAGACTTTGAGCATTTTATTCAAGCAATTTTGAATCCATTTCCCTGGATATATCACTGGCTGACTATTCAAAAAGGCCATCTTGCTGTCTTACTGTTTTCTTCCTGTAGCTTAAACTTTCCCTTCTTTGATTTTCCTTTTTTTTTTTTTTTTTTCTTAATAAGGAAAAGTCTTCACAGCAGTTTAAATGGTTCATGTCCTCTTCTTCATCCCTACACTGGAAATAAGAATTATGCTGCTGTCTGTCATTTAATTATTTAGCTGGGAAAAGTTCTTTAATACAATGTTCTTTAAATGTAATCTCAGAAATTAATCTCCCTACTTCCCTGAAAATCATCTTCCACAATCTGGCCTGTCATTTTGTCTGACTTTTCTTATTCAGCTCGAACTCTGTCATGAAAATAACTTGATAATTTCTGTCTTGAAAATATACCTTTCTTCCGCTGTAAGTCTGTCCTAGATATCCATAGCTATAAACCTTCCTTTAACTCACAGTCAAAATGTATTCAGAGACTTTATCCATGGCTACTTAGCTACAGTTATTCTCTTTTGTTCTTGCTCTGTAACAGTATCACTCTGAAATGGATGTTTCTATATTATTTGTGTGTTAGGGATTCAGAGAGTACAAAAGTCTCATTCCTTCAGTAAGTAGAGACAGGCAAAGATCTAAAGAGTTTTCGCTTAAAATTATACGACAGGAGCACACAGAAGAAGCTGCTTATGAGGCAAAGAATTAGATTTGGATCGTATCCTAGATCAACAATAGAAGCATTCAGCAGAACCTAGGGACAAAACATATTGTCCTCTGCTAGATTATCCTTCCTATAAATACAGCCTTAAGAGTTCTAAAGGGGACTCATTCAATTCCCAAAGCACAAATCATATTTTCCATTCTTTGGACAGCAGACACCCTCCAGGAACAAGACCAACCTCCCTCCTCCCACCCTATCTTCAGGCTGATGAGAAACTAGCCAGGGCTTTGTGTCGAGCAGCCTGGTATGCCATAAAGAGAAGAGTGGTGGTTTCATCTGTGTTAAACCAGAGCACATAAAGATTACATGTGAGGCCGGAGACAGATGGTAAAAGTCAATTCCTCTATAGGACTTCCATTTATCACAGCTAGACAGACACAGACCGTTTGTCTCATTTACACTTTTAATTTTTGATATGCCTCTGGGAAAGTTGCTTTGGGGAAACATTTTTTTTTTTTTTTTTTTTTTAATCTCACTGCTGAGAAACAACTTCTATTCAAAGGATGAGGAATGGTGCATTGTTTTTTCTTGTTTTTTTACCCAGGAAACCCAAGTAAATAGTGCGTTTTCAGTTACACTTTTGAAGCATTCATTTATACCCAGGAGCTCTTTATGATCTCCTGTATTCTCAGCCCAGAAGGAGATGGTCTTTCAATGGGAATTTTGGCCATATCTGAATTTTAAGCCTAATAAAATCTTCCTTTCGATGTTTTTGCTGGAATACCTAGCTAAATTTGCAAAAACCTCACAGTATGGTTGTTGGCAATTGCACCAAAACTATATTAATTTTATACTTCTAGACAAACACTCCAACAAACCTGTGAAGTTTTCAAACTTTCCAAGTCTGACATAGTTCATACAACCAGTCTTGTGCAAAGCATTGAAGATTTGGCATTTCCATGGAGTAAAAAAATAGCTCTGAATACATGCAATGGATTTCAGGAATTAGGGGAACAATTCCAGCTCCTTCATTTCTCCACTTCGTTCACCAAGGAAGAAGTCTTATCAAAAGAAGAAAAAGGGGCCAAACCTGACATTATTCATTCCTCAGCCCAAATACAGTCATCATTAACTTCAGGAGATGTTGTGCATATATGTGCAAGGAAACGTGCCACAGTTCTACTTTGAAAGTGTTCATTGACTTCACTTGGCACAGAATTAGTGTCAAGAGCCTGGGAAAGTTTGGTTTTCTGTGGTACCTCTCAGTGGTTCCTGGAGAGGGGATGCATGGGACTCCACCAGGAAAGTACCCAGAGGATTTCTTTTCTCCTTTCTGGCCCACAAATGCTAAACAAGGATCCCCTTGCAGGGATTTCAGGACACACTTATGCTTTCTTTCTGTTTATAGAGTTTCCTCCAGGATGCCTATCAGGCTCTGTATATTTGCTTTAACAGGTTAATGATGTGCCTTAGCCTCAGATCTCATTAACTTCAGTGGAGTTGCAGCAGTTAAACACCAGCACTAGCTTTGGCTCTGGATGCCAGAAAGAGCAGTACTTTCCTATTAGGTTGCACATTAATAAATACACAGGGCCACAGGCTGCTCCCAGCCAGGCCAGAAAAACCTCCAGGAGGCATTCATTTGCTCCATGACATTGGTATTAATATTAACCTGGAGGTAGTGAGGAGCACAGCCACAGACCGTGATGTCTCTTTGTGCCAGGTACTGCATCAGCCCACAATGAAAAGGTGCCTCTGCCTCCGCGTATTTGTAATAAAGAGACAGCAGTTTAAAGGCAGGGAAATACAGAAACCGAGAAATGACGACACGTAACATACATAACAGCTTGTTATCTATGAAGTTGAGCACAAGCACGATAGTTTGATCTAGTTTCCTTAACTCCGGAACGGAGATTTTTCTTTGATATTTTCAATTGTGATACCAGGTAAAGATCTCTCTGTTATTGAATTTTCTCAATTAAGCTGGAGAATGGACAAATAAGCAAAAATGTACTACTGCTCTAAAGAAAACAGGCAATTTCCTCTTGAGACAAACAGGAAATTTTTCAAGGGCTATTTTTTCTTCCTTTAGTACTTGTGATGTGGTTTAGTATCCTTGCTTTAAAAAATGCTTCTCTTAAATGTAGCTATATACAACCTAGGTAGTGACATTTTTTAGGATTCTCTGATTAAAAAAATGCTATTCTCGACCCACCCAAAGGTTGAAATTATCTGCTGAAGTACGAGCCCTACTACAGTGAGTTAAATGTTGCTTTTAGCATTGCATTAATTTAATCAGCAAAGATCCGTAACATTCATTCTCATGTTTGCTGTGGAAATTTCCATTTGTCCTCAGGCTGTGGTTCTTGCCATGACAGATCTTGATTTAGAATTGATAACCACTAATAGATATTTAAAAAAAAAAATTCTAGTGAGCTTAAATTAAGAAATGAAATTTGGGTTTACCTCATCTGAAGAATCTTTCTATCCATGTTTCTGTCTGTCTATCCATCTGTCTCTGCTGTGTGAGTGTATGTGTGGAGGTGTGTCTACACATACACACAAAATATCCAAATGTATATGGCATAATACATAGCATGCTAAGGAAAATAAAACAATTTTAACTGTTTATTCACCAGTCAGGAAGGGTGGTGGCAAAATTAATTTCCTTAGATTTCAGACTTAATCCTACTTAGTTTGACAGCTGGTCAAACACAGAAAAAAATCTTTCTCCAAAAAATCCTGGCATGACTCTGTTTGAGTTACAGTATTAACCAATCTACCAAATTAATAATGATTTTAGGTCTATTGCAAGTATTATTTTACAACTCTCTGTGCTCCCCTTCATCAATTTCTACCATTTCTATTTAAAGAAGAATCTTAATCTGAGGCTTGCAGAACATTTTTCAGACAATGCACCAGTCATCCTTGGATGTGGACCCAGTTCACAGTATAGAACCTGCTTGAACCACTCTATTCCAGCACCAGAAAGCTGGTATGCAGGTGGCTGATCACTGAGGGCCTTGCCTTGTGCCAGAAATGGCCACGCCAAAAGCTCAGGGCATGGCTATATGATCATGGAAGAGAAGCACTAAGCAAATCTTTGTAGAAATGGAAATAAGAAATAACTTCTGAGACCTGAGATAAAGATTAGAGCCATAAGTCCTGTTACCCCCAAATGTTCTGGAGGATGGGCGATAACCATCAGGTTTACATCTCAGCCCAGATGTTTCTGCTGTCACTGTGTGAACACATCAGAAAGCGGCCAAGACTATGGCCAGTTTTGAGCAGGTGCCTTTCCTGTGTTCCACATCCCTGGCCTGGTGCGATTTGATACAATGCTGGCATGCCATAAAAGACTGCTGCTGAAAAACTGAAATTGAATAATGAGCTATTGTTGTGGCACTCTTTGTTAAGAAATAAAAATCCCAGACTAATCTAATGTACAGGAACCATTTTGCTCACACTAAAAAAGCAGCGACTTCTGCACTGGTAGAAGTTTGAGTGCTTAAGCACGCAGATGTCCCAGCAGAGGCAAAGTTGGCAGGAGAAGCCTACGTGGGATTGAAAACAGGGAGGGAAGAGGGCAGTGACAAGGAGAATGAAGCTCACTGTATTGAAACTTGAGAAAGGAGCAGTATATAATCTGCACTGAGAAAAGGCATCTAAGGGTTTTCAATAAGCGCTAGAGGTCAGGAACTCAGCTGCATGTCTTGTCCATCCAACGGCACCTCTGGAACTGCAATTTTCCATACTGACTCAGAGGAAAAGCAGCATCACTTACTCAGTTGTCCACACACATTGTCAAGCTCTCAGTTTATTTTGGAATTTCTTCCAACTTAGCCTGACTTTGTTTAATTTGAGGTTGGAGGAGGACAGACTCATAGGGCACGGGCACAAAGAGAGAGGGAAATCACAAGGTAAACACTGAGTCATCAAGGCCAACTGTGCAAGTCCCTCTCCCCATGGTAAGAGGGCCACCACTGGTGCACGGGTTTAATCAGCTGTGAGGAGTCTGGTGATTCCTTTCCATGATCCCCTCCGAGGCAACTTTCTAAAGGACGGGAAAGATTCAGTGAGGAATATCAGGTGTCAGCCTCACCTCTGTGCCTGGGAAGATCATGGAACAGATCCTCCTAGAAGCTATGCTAAGGCACATGGAGGCCAGGGAGATAATTCGAGATAGCCAGCATGGCTTCACCAAGGGCAAGTCCTGCCTGACGAACCTAGTGTCTTTCTATGATGGTGTGACAGCATCAGTGGACAAGGGAAAACCAATGGATGTCATCTATCTGGACTTCTGCAAAGCCTTTGACACGGTCCCCCACAACATCCTTCTCTCTAAATTGGAGAGCTATGGATTTGATGGGTGGACTGTTCAGTGGATAAGGAACTGGCTGGATGGTCGCATCCAGAGGGTAGTGGTCAATGGCTCGATGTCCGGATGGAGACCGGTGACGAGTGGTGTCCCTCAGGGGTCCGTACTGGGACCGGTGCTGTTTAACGTTTTCATCAATGACTTAGACAGCGAGATCGAATGCACCCTCAGCAAGTTTGCGGATGACACCAAACTGAGTGGTGCGGTTGACACACCAGAAGGACAGGATGTCATCCAGAGAGTCCTGGACAGGCTGGAGAGGTGGGCCTGTGTGAACCTCATGAGGTTCAACAAGGCCAAGGGCAAGGTCCTGCACCTGGGTTGGGGTAACCCCCAGTATCAGTACAGGCTGGGGGAAGAAAGGATTGAGAGCAGCCCTGCCGAGAGGGACTTGGGGGTGCTGGTGGTTGAAAAGCTGGACATGAGCCGGCAATGTGCGCTGGCAGCCCAGAAGGCCAACCGTATTCTGGGCTGCATCAGGAGAAGCGTGGCCAGCAGGTCGAGGGAGGTGATTGTGCCCCTCTACTCTGCTCTGGTGAGACCTCACCTAGAGTACTGCATCCAGCTCTGGAGCCCTCAGCACAAGAAGGACATGGACCTGCTGTAGCGGGTCCAGAGGAGGGTTACTAAAATGATCCGAGGGCTGGAGCCCCTCTCCTATGAGGACAGGCTGAGGGAGTTGGGCTTGTTCAGCCTGGAGAAGAGAAGGCTGAGGGGAGACCTGATTGCGGCCTTTCAGTACCTAAAGGGGGCCTATAGGAAAGATGGGGAAAATCTTTTTAGTAGGGCCAGCTGTGACAGGACAAGGGGTAATGGTTTTAAACAAAAACAGGGTAGATTTAGACTGGATATAAAGAGGAAATTCTTTACAATGAGGGTGGTGAAACACTGGAATGGGTAGCCCAAAGAGGTGGTGGAGGCCCCATCCCTGGAAACATTCAAGGCCAGGTTGGACGGGGCTCTGGGCAACCTGATCTAGTTAGCAGTGTCCCTGCTCACTGCAGGGGGGTTGGACTAGATGACCTCTAGGGGTCCCTTCCAACCCAAAACATTCTATGATTCTATGATTCTATAGGATTAAAACAACAGTACTAACCCACCCACACCATTAAAAGGTGTGGCAGGTCTCAGCTTTATGAAAGGGAATTCCCAGTGCAGGGGCAGTTTTATGTTTGCACTAGAGGTCTCTGTGCCTTGGAAATTTGTTGGGAGAAAAGTCAGCAGCATTGATGTCCTAGACATAAGACGATACATCTGCAGGAGCTCAGGATCCACATATGCCCCATCCTATGCTCCAATCTCCTGGAGGCAAGTGATTGTCCAGCCTTCAGCTTTCCCACATAGCAGAATAAGTCTGGAGCTGGGGAACACATAGCAGAGAAAAAAAGCCAAATCCAACATAGGAGTTCAAAGCTGCTCTGCTGCTGGACCGCAATCCAGCTAAGTGGGATTACTTATGGAAAAGGGACTCATTGTGTGACTTTGATGGGGGTGGAAAGTGTCTCCAAGTAGCAGACACTGCCCTGGTATGAAGAATCAAAGACAGCAAAGGGCTTCTTTCTCCCTGTCTTTGAGAAAGCATTTGGAGTTGGCCACTGTGTGTTTATCACCAAAGGACATTGCACCCTTATGTACACCAATTCTTCTGGCACAGCTGATCCAACTTTGCCAAGCAGTAGTGGCAGAGACACAGCCAATTGCACCGGAAATCCAAAGGATGTTCCAGCAACAAGTGACTTTCCACACTCCAGGACTGATATCTATATGACAATTCACCTGTCTTAAGAAGAAGTTCCAGACCCCCAAATCCACTGACTACAGATCACTTCTGGCTTTTCTGGAAAGTTTTTCAGTCACACAAAAAACTTTTATCACTGTGTGTTTTTTAAAACCAAATCCTTCTATTTGTTATTCTTGGTTGTTTTTCTTCTCTCTTTATCTACCCTGTCCAACGTTTACATCCAAGTCTGTTTTCCTTGCCTACAGTTTTTGATCCACTTATAACTTTGAAAATAATATCTTTCATCATAAACTTCAAGTTTTCAAATAGTTTCCAAATTGTAGCACCGAGAATTAGGGGGCACATTTCCTGGCGCTCTAGTCAGTATGCCAAAATACAGAAGTTATGAAATTGTAAAGCAGTGTCTGTGTTTTTTACAAACTCTGTTTCTTTTCAAAAAAAAAAAAAAAAAAAAAAAATTAAAAAACTGAGCTAAAGACATTTTTTCAGCATGTTTTTAAAAGCTTGATAAAAGTTCTCAAGCTAATCTTCGCTGAACCACAAATATTGTGTTACCTTACAGTACAGAAGGCTCCTCTCACCCGCCTTTCCTGCTCGACCTCTTTGTTAGTCATTAACAGCCTGTGATGAATAGCTTCTTCCATTATCCAAACTACAGATCTGTCCTCACTAGACAACAGCCAGCTAGGCTGGCAGATTGAGTGCACTTTGGGTTAGGTATTCTCTATTCTTGCAGATATACCTAATGGAAATTTGTAGCGTGTAGTAATACAATTGCCAAAAAAAGACACAAGGTGATGTAAGGAAAAATATTTAAATTCTTAGAACAACAGACACACTGCATACTCCTCTTTCAGCTTTTCCAATTCTCAAAGTTTTTGCTTTGGGACCCACACCACTACTAAAATATATGGGATGTTAAGTGTCTTAAAAGGATTCAGCAATCTAAATCCCTTATTCAGAACCAGCCAAAGTAGCTAAAAATATTTTCACTGCCTTCAGTAAAGTTTGAATCAAACTCTTCATATGTGACTTTTTTGTCTGTCTTAGTACAAACCAGACCTTTATACTGAACACATTAAAGGAGCATCCTCCTTTTTCATTCTCCCTTCCTTCTCTTCAGCCTTGCAGCTTACATGGTTGGGTTTTGTGCTTCATTTGCTTGTGTTTCCCTATTTCCCTTTGGGCAACGAGAAAGGCACAGATTCATCCCACTTCATTTTGGATACTTAACAGAGCTTCCCAAACCTGGAGCCTCGTCATGCCAAAGAAGACCTGGCTGCCTCTGGAGGACAACTCAATGGAGCTAAAGGCTGAAGTGCCTCTCTTTGTCTCTCCTTCACCATGAACTAGAGAGGAACCTATGGAAATGGGTTCCTCACTTGGCCCCTCAGTGCAGGACCTACATACAGCTGGGCAGGATGAACCTAAGTTCAGGCATGCAATCCTGCCCAGTATCCACTGGAGACGCTGGGTAGCCACTGACTCCATTAAACTGCTCCCACCATATTTTTCCTGTAAAAAATGCCCCTCCAGGGGCACAGCAGGGTCAGAACAGAGGACACAGTGGTGCACATCCAAGCCCTCTTCCCAACCTTATCAAACAAACAGCAGTCCCTTTCTGCCTATTCTTTTGCTCAATAGTGAATCTACACCTCGTTTTCCACAGGAAGGGCAGGAAGACAAAGCAGCTGGCTGGGATGCCAGACGTGTCCCTCCCCTCCTTGTCTTCAGGTTAAAAAGCATGACATAAAAGGAAATCTCTGTGGTTTGTCCTTATCATCTCTTTGCTGAAGAATGCAGCATGCTCTTGGTGCTGGGTTGTGGTTTCAGTGTGGTTTTCAGTGTTGTGACCGGCTCTGCACAAGGACAGCCGTTCTGCCATTCTCCCCCGCCCTGGGCTCAGACCTGTCTGCCCCTCCCCAGTCCTCTCCTCCCCTCCCCAGACAGTCCCAGCTTGTCAGTGGGAAATGAACGGATTTGCTTTCCTCTCTAGTTCTTTCTTGCAAGGGAGAAGAACAGCTGCTGCCCTCCCCATCCCCTGGGAGGTCTCCCCACTACTCCTCCAGCCAGAACATTTATAACTGAATGTGAAAGGGAAAATAAAAAATCAAAATTCTGAATATTTGAAAATGACAAGCACTGAGACCAGGGCTTTTCACAGTGTTTAGGAACGATTTTATCTGTTAATTCATACACAGAAAGTGTTACCAGATTTTTAAGATAGGCATGATGGAGACTCACACTATCTGGTTTTGCCTACAGCGATGGCCTTGAAAATGATGTATTTTATTGTATTCCAGCGGTGTTCCTGGAGGGGGAACAAGGCTTCCACCCTAACATGTAATTGTTGAGGTTCATGAAGTAGTCTGCTAAGCTCACTAAAATCAGTGACTGCACCGATCTTTCCTGATCTTTCCTGATTTTTCCATCTGTCCCCATAGGCTCTTCTCAGATGTCCTTGTGCAGAGCTCTGTATTACAGCTCTGTAACTTAGAGAGTTACTGACTGAGGAGCAAGAAGAGTCTGGGGTGATCATCTACACTACCTTTACAAATGGAGAGATTCAGGAAGGAGTCAGCCATCGGCATTTTGTGGTAAGCAAAAGGGGAAGAACAAATGCAAGTGCTACTGAAACCAGACCTCCCGTGTTTAATGGCAGTTGGACCTCTCGAGGAAACCACTTGGGCGGATACCCTGTCCCATGCGGTTGAGCAGTTCCCTCTGCCAGTGGTTTCAGAGGAAAAGATCATGTATCACACACACAGCCAGAGCCTTCTGGAGCTAATAAAATGATTCGCTCTTCTGCCTCAAAATGTTTTGGATTAACACATCAAAATTTCCGACACGGTGGCACAATAAAATACCTGCAAGGCATCAGGCTCAAGAGAGGTAAGCAGCCAACCCGCAGAATAAAATGAGGGTGGATGTTACTAAGCTGCTCAGGAATCACTTTCTTAATATCAGATTTTATTATGTTTTCAAAAACTGCCTCATTTTCTGAATTAACTGTAATGACACAACATGCAAAAACATATTACTTTATTCGTTAGTTTAATTTTTTTGATCCTTTCCTCAACTTTTGCCTAAATTATTTCTGAAGAGATATTGCATTTGCAGCTTTATGTCCCAAATATCCCTGTGACTTCAAATGGGCATAAGATTTCAAATGCTCATAAGTTTCAAACTGCAGTCAAGAATATTCTGCAAGGAAGGGGCCATACAAAAGATATGAAATACTTGTTCTCAACAGAATCAGGTGAAATAAGTGACTAGAAGGCAATTTCCATTTATAGCACTTTGTGTACTGCAGTGGCTGTAGCACATCCTCTGACGGGGCGATGATTTCAAGTTTAAAAGTGTGTCTATCCTTTTTTCTCCTGTTATGCTACGATGCCAACAGTAAAACGATAAGATTTTGAGAAGGAGTTGTTGACAGGTAGGTTTTTATGCAGCATGATGTGAGCACCTGGATGGAAGAGGGCTGAAACCTGCACCCCTGTTAAATGTCACTGCCTCACATCTTTCTCCAGTTTACACCTGAGAACTGAGGGCATGGCAAAAGGAGAACCACACAGAAAGTGCAGCTGGGATCTGAGCACTCTGCCTAACGCAACAGGTAGTGCTCACACCTTTGGTGACAGGGTTTCTCTTGCTACACATCTCTCATGCTGTTCCCATAGGTTTTCATTGCAGTCATCATCAGGTTACACAAACCATTAATTAGGGATTGAAAAAGAACCACATTCACGGAAGCGAAAACAGCGTTGGTATATGCACATTAATCAGCATGCTGCCTGAGACCTTCAGAACCACGGAAGGGACTTGATCATGCAACTGCCAGTGATTTCAATGTTCAACTGGTGTCAAAAGGCACCTTTCAGGAACCTGGATGTGCAAAATTGAGCATAAGCAAAACTAATCACGACCATAATGTCCTAAAGCTCCGAAATGGGGGTGGGGAGGAAGGACTGTCCCTATGACATAGGTCCATCCTGGTATCAGTCAGGACTGGATCCCTTGCTACAATAAGCAGTTGGCTGCCTGAGGTCACCATCACCACCACCATCACCACCAGACCCCCGACATACACATCTTTAGTAGATTACAGGCATTCCATTTACATCTTTAGTAGGTTACAGGTGTTATATTTCTACTCAAAAAAAAAAAGTGAAGGAGGAATTAAAAGTTTCTACTTACTGCGTTGAGCCCCAGGAGGTTGTTTGGGAGAGAGGAGGTGATTCCCGACAGAATGGCTGTGGCCACCACTGCCCCCAGGCACTGAGCAACGATGTACATGAACGCCTTGAAGATGCTGATCTGGCAGCTCAGGAGGAGGCCCAGGGTCACAGCTGGGTTCAGGTGTGCACCGCTGATGTGGCCCACGCTTTGTGCCATAGTAGCGATGGATAACCCAAAAGCCAGAGAAACCTTCACGTTGTCCTGAGACCTTGTTGATGTTTTGTTGCCCACCACTGGGAAGCTAAAACCCAGAGCCGAGCCAATGCTGATAAAAATAAAAAGGCTCATGGCAAGGAACTCAGCCACCACTGCTCTCCAGAACATTTTCTTTTTGAATTCACTAGCCATCTTTCCTCTCTCTCTCTCTCCCCTCCTCACTTTCCCTTCTCCCTCTCTCCCTTCCTTTGCCTGATATTTTTCCTTTGAGGTCTGAAGAGAAATCTGGAGAAAAAATACAGTCCTTGGATTATTTATAGGGCTTTGGGTGGTCTGTAGGAGGGAAGGGGTGTTGCACAAAAGGAGGAAAGAACATCTACATAGATGCTGACTGCTAGATTGATGTAAGACACTGTATGCCTGCCAAAGTTTTTTCTTCCTTTTTTTTTTTCCCCCTCCCTTAACAGCGTTCGATCTCTGCTGCCGTTTTTAAGAGGCTTTTTAAAATTCTTGGAAAAGTCTTTAGGAGTGCCTCAGGAATTTTACCCTCACTTCTTTAACTCCTGTATCATCATTCAGCACACGGATTGGAATGAAAGCTTTTACTGGATTTCTCTTTTGAGCTGGACTGAAACAAAAAGCAAAGTTATCTGTGCAGGCTGGTAAGTTATGCACGCTCAGCTTCACCGGCAGCAGATAACATCCAAAAGTAGTAAATAAAACTGACAACTAAATCCACGCTCTAGAGACTTCAGTACCTCTGTTTCATTTGAAAACAGGTAGAAATGCCTCTGCTGCTGGCTCTCTGGAGACTTAGACTTGTTTCTGATGCCGAGCCTGACGGCTGCACGGACGAACACATGTATTTACACAGGCTCGCAGAAGCTGGTGTTAACTGATGGTAGGGATCAGTTTTAATCTCTGTGACCACCATGTAAATCTGACATAACACTGCAGGCAAGCTGGAAGCTTTCTACGGATGCAGTTTGGATGCTGAGAGGCAGATGATTTGGTGGGGTTGGGTGTTTTTTTCTTTTTTTTTTTTTTTCAATTTTACTAATTTACGTAATTTCTTCACTTTTTTTCATTCAAGCACAGAGGTGTCTCAGGGTTTCCCCAGGCTTGCTCTCCCACACTCCTTCTGACCGTCAGGAAAAAAAGCCAATTTTAGAGGCTTCCTAGCCCACGTCCTGCAGCGAAAGGGTATCTCCCGCCACCCTGCTGAAGGTCAGCTGTCCTGGTTGTCACCAGGGAGACTGGCTGGTGCTGCTGGGACACAGCGCTGGCTGGAGACACAGACAGAAGGGGGGAGCAAGGGAGAAGGGAAATTACATGCTTGATTTTGCAGACAAAATGAATCTCCCGGCAGTGCCAGAGTGTCTTTCCGAGCAAAAGGTCTGACCGCCTCTGGTTCTATCGCCGCGGGACTTGTATACATGCCTCGGATTAACCCCTGTGTTATCAGATCTCTACCCGGCTTAACAGCTGTTGGTACCTTTATCTGCAAATCAGGGGGTTTGCTCTCACTTCAAACTACACAAAATCTGATCCAGAGTCAGAAACGAAGTCCCCAGGCACAAGTCTTGAAAGATGGTATTTAAAATCAGCGTACGTCTCTGCCGCCTCTTTTTTCTCCCTCTTCATACTTTAATGCTGTGGTGTCAACTTCTAAATTGTACTTAAATGAATTCAAGGCTTTTTCACTTGGACAATATGTCAGTGTTAAGATAAAATCAAATACACACCTGGATAATATTAAGCAGTCAATAAGGGGGTTTAAAATATATTCGGCTTTCAAAAGATGGTTCAGATAAAAAGCTGAAGACTTTTAAAATAAGAATCCAGATGTCTGCAGTCTGTCATCTCCAAGTTCTTAGTCTTTCTAGACATCATGTGTTCTTGATTTTCTATATAATCAGTTTTATTTCCTTGCGTTTTATAAAACATTTCCACAACAGAACCACACCAGGGAAAAAGGAAAAAGCAAAGAAATGGGAACAAATTAATTATTGCTTTTACCCTTCTAGTTACAGTGGGACTTCAATGAGGAACCATGTGACAGACAAATCAAAAGTCAGATTTAGCCAAACATGGTATGTGGTTGAATTTTAATATATGATACAATTGATGTTGGTTGTATTCTGTTCAGTGAATTTTTTTTATTTACTGCCAGCAGTCTCTGGGATTTGAAGATCTTAAGTGACCAGCTTCTCTGGTCCTACCAAACAGATGCCGAAGACACAGGGCATATGTCACACAACTCAGGGAGCCAGGGAAAGCAGAGCTCTATAAATAGTTTACAAGAGTTTCCATGTATCCCAAATTGACACCTGTGGGATGGAGCTGCCTAGATATTCAGCTGTGTCCACAGGAAACTCTTTCTTTACTCACCTCTTCCTACAATTAGAATCTGGATGACCAAACAACCTCTGTACCAGTACTGATAAGGTGAGAAAGAATCCCTCAAAGGAAAATTTCTAGAAGCTAGGAAAATAGGCTTCAAAATGCTTCCCTGATTTCTACAGTCTCGTCTAAGTATCTGTGGGGACACCTGATTGTGGCCTTTCAGTACTTAAAGGGAGCCTATAGGAACAATGGGGAAAATCTTTTTAGTAGGGCAAGCTGTGACAGGACAAGGGGTCATGGTTGTAAACTAAAACAGGGTAGGTTTAGATGTAAGGAAGAAATTCTTTACAATGAAGGTCGTGAAACACTGGAATGGGTTGCCCAGAGAAGTGGTGGAGGCCCCATCCCTGGAAACATTGGAAACATTCAATACCAGGTTGGACAGGGCTCAGAAACCTGATCTGGTTCAAGGTGTCCCTGCTCCCTGCCGGGGGGTTGGACTAGATGACCTCTAGGGGTCCCTTCCAACCCAAAGCATTCTATGAATCTATGCTTCTATCCCTGACTGTCCCATGCCAGAGACGGGGTACCAGGCAAGAATAACCTTTAGTCTGAGAAGTGACATATGTGAACAACACACAGATGATGCCTTCAGAGCATCAGGTTGCTCATCCCCCTTAAAAGTTAATTAATACACTTATATTTTAATCCTGGGACTCTCCATTTGTCTCTTCATAAGTACTACCCACCTCTCATTTCATATTTTGGAACTTGATGCCACAGTAAATCAATAAAATTGTCATTCAGACAGAAAAGAAAAAAATAATATGAAATAAATTAAAGACGGAAACTGTCACATATAAACAGGGAAAATACACATCTAAAAGATGTGTGTAGCTATTAGCCAGCCTTTTCTTCTATGTTCTGGTGTGAACAAAATCAGGATGGTCACTGCTCTGTTGTTACTGATTGCTGGCACAGTGATGATACCCAGGACCCTTATGCCTTCAGTGATGTGCAAAGAGAGACAACAGAGACAGCCTTGTCCTGTGTGTGGAAGAACGACCAAGTGGAGAAACAGTAGGAGATGGCAACAAAAGCACAAATATCCTGCACAAAAAGTAGACGAAATTGGCAGAGTGAACAAATTAAATCACAAATTAAATCACAGTATAAGCGTAATGAGGAAAGAGGAGAGAGAAGAGCTGAGTAGAGCAATTGGACCTCTTCACAAATCTCCAGCACAATGCCGATCTAATTGGTGCCCAACTCATTATGTCACTTTTCCACAATATCTTACTCAGGCTGATGACAAAGGCTCCAGCGCTTGGCCAAGTAATCAGAGGCCTGTACACCCAAGACCCATAAACCACGAGGAACCAAAAAAGGGCAAAATCCAGTGTCCTGCTTATCAGATGAGCTGGGGGTTGTGCATACAGCTTTTCTAGGCATGGTTTTAGCTTATGTGCGAAATCACACTTGAAGGTGGAGTTTTGTTTTTTATGGAATTTTATATCTAGAAATAGAGATGACTGCCAACCTTATGCAAGTGTTTAGGACAGGCAATGAAGAACATATCTGATGGGAACAAGAGGGAGAAAGTAGCTTTTTATCTGAGGGGTGATTCTTCACAGATGATTTAAACCAGTGTTTAACTCTCAACAGCTCTGTAATTTAGTTACACTGGAGACAGCTGAGTGAAAAATCAAGCTCACAGTACTCGATATTTAATTGCCAAGATCCCAGAACCAACTCATTTCTTGTCTGAAACAAATCAGGTTTTAAAGGGCTGTAGCATAGTCCTCAACATTTCAGTCAGAAAGCAAATGTACTTGTTCCTTAAGTGGAAGACTGTTCTGTGCTCTCACATGTCAAATTGCTCAGGATCTCTCTACTATTTGAACAAGAAACAAATGTCAGCAACTGCAAATTTGGTCTTGGCTAACATGACTTCTCTGGGAATTTTCCACTTAGGTGAAGGAACAGTCAAAGTTGAAGGGCAGAAGAAATGTATGTCAGTCCAGCAGCCAAATGATTAGAAGAACCAGGGGAACCTCAGCAAACTACAGTTATTCTTCTCTTGATAAGAATTATTTATCTTGTGATCCTGCCAGTCAAGACTTATAGCAGGCAAGCACCAATTGCTAGGAAAATTATATTACAGTTTCAGAGACAACAGGAATTCCTGCTTTCTGCCCATAGACTTTCACCTCTCTGAGGCATCACTGCCTCTCACCACCATGGAGAAGAGTAATTGCCATGAAGCAGGGAAGAGCTAGAGGATCCATGTATTCCTGCCCCAACATCTCAGAATTGGAAAAGAGGTCCAGCACTGCCGGCTGGAATGAAAATATTTTCCCATATATTCTGTTCAGTGCTGTCCATACAGAAAGTTGGAGATCAAAGGTGGGGTTTCCTATAAGAATAATGTCACTGACTTTAACAGAATTACACCAACATTCAGGAGTTGTTTCCTGAGCTCAGCTCACTTTCTGGCTAGAAGGAGAACCTGTCCCATTTTGCTAATGTCAAAAATATGAGGTGGCAGTTGAGTCAACGTACAGACATTTGGAAATTTGTCCGCGAGAGAGGTGCCTGAGCACAATTGACACCTGCCAGCGTGAGTAAGGTGTCCAAGACTGGGAGGGGCTTTAGACTGAATCCCTGACTTAATGCTCCTAAATCCAGGAAAGATGGAAGATTTCAGACACATCCCCCTCTGTAGCATTTGCTATCAGCCAGTCTTAAGCACCCACTTGTTCCATATGCTGACTGCTGAAAATTCCCTGCTTAGCTAATTGGCTGACTTTGTTCCCTGTACGGTAAACTCAGAGCCTGTAATATCCTCTTACAGAGCTGGACACTTGAATTGCTTCGTGAAGCTGGACCTGAATTCTCAGAAACTCGTCTGGGAGGATTAACAGTTATTTATCAACCACATGAATCACCTGCTGTGCCAGCAGCCAAAATGATGTGTCACCCTCTAATGAGCAAGATTCAAAGGTATAAGGTTCATATGATTAATTTTCATTTGGATATTTCATGATTCAGTGAAATCAAAGCAGGTTCTAAAAGGTCATTAAGTCTTCCCTTTTCTTAGGAACAAAAATTATCTCTACATTCCTCCATGTTCACCTAGTTATCATAATTCTTGGATTTTCTTTTTTTTTTTTTTTTAAATTTTCACTAGATACGGATATGTGAGCCTCCTTACTCCAACACTTCCCTGGTTTTGCTCTTCTTTTTCCTTTTTCTTTTATTCTTTCCCTTTGAGCCATAATAAGACAATAGGAGAGAAAAGTTTATCAGTGAATATATGACAGGACAAAAATCTGTGATTGTACAATTAAATGAATGAAATTCAATAGCAGCAGAGGCAAACCTATTTACAGCAATGACAAATTTAGTACAGATAGACAGAGAAGATTATTAGAAGATTGCTTTCTCTTGAAGGAGGTATTGAAGACATCTGAAGAGAAAATCACTCATGAATGTCCTTGGAGAGTTTGGTTTAAATTTCATTTCAGGTTGTTCTCTCCTCTGACTAAAAGACCCTCCTGCACTTCCTTGAAAACATATATAATGCAGTCATAAATGTGTTAGTACAGCGCAATTTTTCATCACAAGTACAACAAAGCTATGTGGGTAGCATTTGTTTTGCCTAACTGTAGGTATCTACCATGAAAATGGCTCCAAGTGAGCTGATGTCCTGTGTCTGCCTCTTGGTGAATGCATAGTGCATGCATTTTCATAATGCGATCACAGCCTTCTATTTTAAGCATCTATACTCAATTGGCTTCATTTACACAACTATTTAGGCTGCCTTGCTCCAGAATCAGCATTGACCTTTCTCTGGAAATGCCAATTCTATGGCCATGAGAGCTGTACAGCTGCCAACCATGTCAGTGAAAGGACCATTATTACCCCTTTTTTGATACTTCTGGGACAAGAAATAATAAAGATGACTGTCTTCCAACTGGGACACAAAAGGGGATTTCCCAGACAACTGTTAAATCAGCCTGCATCAGGAACCAGATTTTTCTTTCACTTTGATTCTCTTGTACCACCAAGTTGACAGTAGCATCTCTCCAAAGGAGGTAGCATTATGGACTATTAAGTCTTTACCACTGCCTGCTCTCCTGACACACACCATGTAGTGCTAGAGAAAGGGTATGGAAAAGTTGGCTCTCATCAGGATCATCTTTTGTCTGACGGCATCTTCCAAAATACTAATTTCTTCTCCCCAAGTTTATGCTGGAGAAAGAAACCACTTAGACATTAGAAATTTTTTTTTTTCACTGAAAGGGTTGTCAAGCACTGGAATGGGCTGCCCAGAGAAGGGGTCGAGTCCCCGTCCCTGGAGGGATTTAAAAGCTGGGCAGATGAGGTGCTTGGGGACAGGGTTTAGTGGTGGGATGGCAGGGGTAGGGGAATGGTTGGGCTTGGTGATCTTAAAGGGCTTTTCCAACCTAAACGATTCTATGATTCTATGATTCTGCTCAGGCAACTTGCAGCAGCATTAATATACCAAGAAACATCTTTCTTATAGTAGCAATGGATGTTAACCAAACAAATTTCAACACGCTTTAGGAGCAAGCCATTTTGTGAGAAAGGGAGTATGAATCCCTTACCATAAAATGGGACAAAATCTTACATCTTTCTCCAAATGCAGCTTCTCACATATGTGTTATTTAAACACAGTTGTCTTCTGAAATGGTTCATTTCTCTGGAAATCCTAGAAAATGTTACCGCATTGAGGGTTAAATTCCAATTATTATTATTTTTTTTTTCTAAGTGAACATATTTAGCAACAATTGTCCTTTTGAGTTTCCTGTGCCCAGTGCATCACTGGGAGGTTGACCAATTTTTTTTTCCCCTTCTTTTTTATTGCCCTGCACATTGTGTTACATAAAATAACAAGTCTGCCAGGAATACTGGGCATGACACATCAGTGACTGTGCTAATGAAAGCCTTGGTAGTTCATTACAAACACAGGAGGTGAATAAACCATTGTTATTGCTATAGGAAAGTTTTCTGTATGGATGACAGTTCACTTGAGTTTTTAATGTGCAGGGGAAATCAGGTCCAACCTTCTACTGCTGTAAACTGTAAAGCTCCACTGGAGCAATGATGATTATTTAGTTGTTTTGAGGGAGGCTTTTTTTATATAATTTTCATAAGTTTTGTTACCCAGATTTCATCATTGCTGTGTGTTCTATGCTCTGTTTCACCATGGTTCAATTGCTCAGGCTCACAGCTTGTCTTTGGCACAGTCTGAGGTGCTGATTCAACATCAGAGACTTCTTTATAATAGTGAATTTCTTTCAACTGCCAAGTGTTATAGGGCACTGGATGTTGAGCTGATATGAAAATAAAAGGGAGACCTTGAGGTGAAATTTGTGACCTATTTCCCAAGCAGGAAAAAGCCTTGAAGTGAACTTTGTCAGGTTTATCACACAGCCACGGTCTGTGAAGGGTCAGCTGGCCTTGTCAAATCTGTAGAACACACTGCATCAGCAATGCAACTCACCATCTTAATACAGGCTGCAGAAATAAAGCAATAAACCAAAGTAACCATAGGCAGAGCATGTGTATGCCTTAAAGCATGCAGTGCCAGAACTTCACAGTAAATGGATCATCTTGGAAGGTTACTTAGTCTTTCCTGCATCTCCAATTACAATTACAGTCCTCCAGACAGCAAATTATCCAGGCTGTCTAAAGACCTTCCTCAAGGATGGTGATTCTTGTACCCCTTTAGATGATCGATTCCAGTGCTTACCATTAGACAGGTTTCCTAACATCCAATATTCCCAAATCTCCCTTGTTGCAGTTAAAGCCCAACAACATTCATCTTGGAAGACTATTTATTCCCTTCCTCTCAAAAATATGTGAGATTTTAAAAGTTTATTAGCCTTTTTTTTTCTAGACTAATCAACTCATTTTCTTAAAAACTTTCCTCTTTTGGTCTCCTTGACTTCTGTAAATGTAGTCCTTCATCTGGTGTTTGTATGATTATAATACTGTGAATTTTCTCTATATGATAACCTCCTTTGTACTTCAGACCACCTTTACAATTAACAAGGTTCATCTTAAATTCTAATCTTGCACCTCCAGGGTACCGCTGCTCCTTCTAACTCATTAATGTTTGCAACTTTAACACCTGTTCACTTTTCCACCACTCAAAACAATTAAAAATTACACATCAGCACAAGATCCTAGCAAAGCTGCTATCTCAATAACATCCTCAATTTTGGCAATGAACCATTGCTAACCATCTCTCAGGTGTAGCTTTCCAATGATCGTGCACTTACTGTAGTTTCATAATCCTGGCTCGTATTGTCCTCCCTTGCTTATAGGAACAGAAAACTCAAAGTTTGACCAAGATCAAGAGACAACATATCTATTGCAACTTACCTACACATAACCCTTAAAACAAAACAAAACAAAAAATCCTTAGCAATAGTGGCATTTGTCTCATCTGACTTGAGAGAGCTACCATTATGCTAGTTGCACTTGTTTCCCTTACAGCCCATGGAAAGAAACAGGCACTTTTGACACTTGACTCACTGAATCTGTTTATACATCCACTTTGGATGCATGACAGCAGAGACACCATTGGCCATGTTGACCGGATCTTTACTTCAAAGAAAACTTTAATACATAAAACTACTATGCTTGTTTGTGACACGAACAAGACCTACTGTATTTGTCCAGGAACAAGCATAGATCAGGCTGGCACTGGGGAAGAAGATCTGTCAACATTACCTAACCTGGCTGTAACAAAAATCTGAGTTACAACTGGGAATGGATTATAGTCTTGTCGACATTAACTGTTACAGACTGAATCAGTTTCCTGGTGGTTGTATTTCAGCAGGAAACACTATATTTAGCCATATGATTAACCAGCACACACCCCAGTAAATCTACTGAACCTCAGGAACCTTGTTCTGCGGTTACTTTACAGACTGAAACCTATGTGGCTCAGGTATACAGGCACATGTAGGCAAAATATCTGCAAGGCCCTTAGCTAAGACTTGTCCTTTTTCACAGAGTCTCATAGTGATTGCAGTCAGTAAGCATTTGGGCTTGCACAGCTACGGCAGAAGAGGGCATGACTATTTGTCACATATCTGGCATCCTGCAAATCCCCTTGTGATCTGCATGTGAAAGGACTGAAGACTCTAAATGATACTTTTCATCAGGAGGGTGGACTTAAAGGAAATGCAATGACTTCCATCCTGAAGAAGATTTACCTTTCCTCTGCCATACATGAAGATGATGCTAATCACTTTCAGAAAGTGTCTGTCTTCCTCCAATAGCTGTAGAGGGATCTCGGATGATCAGCTTAAATTCAGTGCTTAACGTCTAGATGGCTTAGGTTAGGTGAAATTAATCTTGCTCTCGGTGAAGATCTCAGACAGAAGAACTTCATCCAAGCCTCGAGCTGTCCATATTTTTAATCTCAATTATTTCTTTATACTCAAGTGAGTGTAGATGGGGTTGTCTCTAGCACAGCCAAATCACAGCACTGCACACATTGCTTTGTGTTCACTGACACAGGCTCCTAAAGCATCTTTGGTGATAAAGGTCTCCTATCAACTGTCTCCTCTCTCTTTTTATTGAAGGTACCACCTGTCTTTCCATTTGCGAATACTCAGGAATAATAACCATGGGCATTTGTGCACCTGTCAAGGCAACGCTTCATCCCTGTGCCTCTATGGTTACTGTACCTTGCTGTAAGCGTAATTCAGACTTTTTCTGCGCACTTTCATTTGTCTTCCTTGGGATCACCAACATCTTGCAATGTCAACCCGTATGTGGCCATTACACTGGTTGAGCACATCTCCCTTTCTCTTTCACCTTGTTCCTTTTCTTCTTTCTTCCTTATTTTTATCAGAGAGATCCTCTCTTTCTTTCCAGGTTTGAAAATCCTGTGCATCAAAAGCCAGCATCACATTCAAGAGTTGCCCTTCATTGTGGTTTGTTTTATCTCTAAAGGAGAACATGAGTACACCAACAAAGACATCAGCATTTGCGCCAATTAATTAAAAGTGAAATAAATATTGTGAGTAACCTTCAGCTATCTCCCTACATGATAACAATCATTGCAAATGTCTTACCATCATTACAACTTGGGATACCATCTGAGTGTAAAAAAAAAAATAAAATTAAACAAAACAGATCGGGAGAGATTAATTATTCTGTGCAGTAGTAATTCTAAATAAGTTCACACTCATGATATGAATATTTATAGGGACAACCATATTCCTTGCAGAAAAACATCAATGTGCAGAACCATGGAGTCTGTCTAGAAAGTTTGCCAAAAAACAGATGGGCTAAGTTGCTGCAGAAGTAGTCCAAGATGCACAACTGAAAAAAAAAAAAAGTCTATAAATTAGATTAAGTCCCAGCTTTCATTCAGAGAAGTGAAGCTGAGATCTAGGAAACATTAAAAGTTTTGACCTTTTCCAAAGTCATCTCTCAGTTTTGAGGTTGCATGATCCTGTTCTCATCCCACCAGCTACAAATGGTCCCCGTCATATTCCCTCCTATTTTTGCATCTCTTCCTGGTGTTATGAGGAATCAATACTCAAGTGTTAAGTGTGTGCAGATTTATACTCTGTAAGGGCACACTAGCACCTCACTATTTGAGACTGAGCGCATTCACACCGATTCACTGATGCTGCATCAGGACATAAACCAGTGATCCTGGCATGAAACGAGCTTTCCTAGAACTTGCTGTAGTGGTTTAAGACACCCCTATATCTAATGCCATCCCTGCACTGCACAGTCCCCATCCCAGAAGTAAACTGGGGTGGGGTCTGTGTTCAGAGGAGACTCAAATGCGCTCACAAAGCAGTGACTTAAAATAAACTCGTTGGCTTGGACAGAAATAGATTACGAATGTGCACATTGTGTGGTGGTGTGTCTCAGCTAGCTTTTACCATTCCTTTAACGGATGGTAAAAGACAGCCAGAGAGGAACCCGCTATGGCTAATGTGGCATAAAGAGAGCTGGGCCACACCCTTAATTTGTGCATTCATTCCCTTCGTTCAATGAAGGCTGGGATAATTATACCCCCCATGAGGGTTTGCAGAGCTCTCAGTAATTCCAGACTAAGTATTTATATTCTGCTGTGAAAGTGTGTGTGTGTTTTTATATCACACAGTTTTCCAAGCTTTTTCTTCCAGTGGGGCTATCAGAATACATGTGAGTGGTTCAAAAGTTATCTTTGTATGTGCTCATTACAGTTTAGCCAATTCCCAGGATATAGCCACATATGTATTGCATTGATCTGTTAAATTCCCAGAAAGTGAATTAAAAAGAAGAAGAAAAACATTGCCACGAGATTGCTTTAAAAGAAAGAAGAGATTCTGAGAAACAAGGCTTGTAAGGCAAAACCTAAGTAGAATCAAGTCAGCAGCAGGCATATCCATTTAAAATCTGGATACCTGTTAATAGGGAGTGTGGCTTAAATGAGCTGCTTTTGAGTGAACTGCAGGAGTTTGTAGGCTTTAGAGATTCATCTCTGCTCTGCATTCCCACTTTGTCACGTGGATTACATGGCAGGAAGGCTTGTGTGTCTTCAGGGAGGGTGGAAAAATGGGAGGAAGGATGACACTCCATGGCTAAGACTTTCTGAACAAGGAAGAAACAGGAAAAATCAGACAGCTGCCTGGTTCCTTTCAAATACCAGTCCTTTCCCTCACACAAAAAGTCTTACTCCAACAAGATTTCTGCCACAAGGTGGGATAGTGTATCCACTAGCTCCAGGACAAGGAGAAAAGGGAGAAGGCTGTGTCAACATTCATCTCCCATCAATGTAAGAGAGGAACAGCTGACTTGCATGAGAGTTGGATCAGACCATCACGGAATTGGATGGAGGTTGACTTTCTTTGCATGTAGTGGCTCTGCATCTCCTTTCTGCCTTTGCTGGGCAGAGGAGGAGATGGAAATATTCTACCAAATCCCTTCAGTTGGCCTGAAAGAAAGGGGCAAAGCCCCTAGTCTGGTGACATCCAACAGAACTACTCAGGGTTTGACTCTCAGCTTCCAAGGGATTTCTGAGGCAAACATTTAGCCCCTGGCCTCCTAAGCTGCTCCAACCTGTGCAAGAAGGAGCCATCTGGGATGGATTTATGTATAATGACCAAAGATTTCAGAATTTGCTCTGCGAAAGATGTGTGTCCTGGAAGGATATGCCTCTGCTCAGCCGGTCATTTGCAACAGAGGCAAGTAACAGAGGCTAAACAGTGTTCCATAAATTAAGTCTGCCACAGTAATTAATTCACTTTATCATAATGACTGGATCAATGGTGTGAGAAAAAGAAGACTGAGACTGCATGACACAAATAATAGAATTTGGCAGGTTTGAGTAAGCACGTAGCTTGGACAAGTGAGTCGAACACATGAATGTAAATAGAAGTTATAGGGGCTTCTTACATTGATTGTTCTGGATTTCAAAGCCTCCTAAGATTCTTAAGGCACAGCTGGACCCCTTAAAAGTCAGGGACATTTCTATTAGCAAAGCAGCTGCTGATCTGGATTAGGGTGTGATCCTGTTTTCTTTGGCTATCCACCACCATAGATCCAGACAAGTGAAGAGCTAGGAAGGGAAAGTTAATAATCAAGCAAATGATTGCTGCAAATTTTTGCTCAACCGTGTATGTTTCATATTAGAATTATGCTAGGATTAAATATGGTGAAAGGAAAATGTCAGTTTATCTGAGAGAGGGAACCTCAAGGGAAATAAGAAAGGAACAGATGGACTTTGTTGCTTGCATATGCAGGCAGTTTTGGCTGGTAATGTTGTTGCACAAATTGAGATGTAAACATTAGCTGAAGCTCAGCAGGTCTTGCTAAATAGCTGCTCCCAAAATCAAGAGCACATTGGCCTTCTGGGAATACCAAGTCTTCCAGACTACAGTCCTTTCAGTTCCATATAGAGACAAGACCAAACATGGCTTGGGTCTTACTCATTCTGTAATCATGTAGAGGTCATCAAATTGTTATGATAATTTTGGCTTTTATGGACAATGAATTGCAATGGCTGAAAAGAGCAGTTCCCTCTTGGCCAGCTGACACACCATGACAGGGACTGGGACTGACACAGTTTGGTACAAGTTATGTAAAATAATAGTTATACCTGATGGAGCCCTCACTCTTTCTTTCTCTCACTCTGCGCAATGTAAGGAGCCTGAAATGGGACTGAGATGGGCAGTAAATATACAAATTCAATGATTTCACACCAGTTAAATGCACATTATTCAATAATATTTTAGATGCTAAGTTTTCCAAAGGATTGGCAGTTTGCATTGTTTTGTTTACATTTGATATCTTCTACTCCTAAAAAGCAAGGGATGTTATGGATGGATTGGGGTCACAGAAAGAAGTAAAGTAGATGGTTATCTCTAGAATATCTCCTGCCATCTGGACAGCTTGAACATCCAATAAGATATAAGATTTGGATAGAAATTTCTGGTGCTTCATCCTATCCCAAAACATAGTTGAACTCAAATACTTCAGGGTGTTAGCATGCTAGTACTTATTTTCATTTTCTGTTTTCATCTTCTGGGCACATATGAAGCCTGCTACAAGATTTCCCTAGCCTGATGGGAATGATAGTTCCAGGTAGAGCTATTGGGACCGCTTAAGTTTGTGAACCAGGAGTTGTTTCCATCAGATGGCATTGCGCCTTAGCCTTCCTTGCAACAGGCTGAAAATATTAAGCTTCTTAGGCTTCACAATAAAAGATTTGTTTTCCTGCCCTGGACTGTATTTACAGTTCTCCTTTGAACTCACTCCATTGTTTAGATGTCTTTTCTGAAATATGCACTCCAGAGGTGGATACATCATTTAACAGATGTTTAAAATGGTATAGTATATAAAGGCAAGGTCACTTCCCATCTTCTACAGAATGTTCTCCATGTAGATCCAAAAGTTGCACTGGTCTTTTTTTTTTTTTTTTTTAACGATTGACATTGAGACAGTTATCAATGCTTCCTTTGCAACTTGCCAGATAAATTTCTGCCCTCCCACACATAGAACCTGCAGTCTTGTCTCCTAGACATTTTACCTGCAGTCTGACTTCATTAAAACAAGCTTGACTGGACTGTGAATATTTAGTCATTCCTGTCCTATTGATTATTTACTAATTTACCTTTGTTGTGATACCAGAAAACTGAATTCACAAAGATGTATTCTCATGGGGTGGTTCCTAAGCATTAGATAGCATTGGACCAAGATTATCTTTAGCTTTTTCTCTCTTAAGTGCTTTCCTGAAGCCTGGAGAATTTGAAAGTTGTCTGGAAAACTGGTTGTTGTAAAGCCATTGGTTGACATGATAAATCACTTCCAAAAGGGTGTCTTCTGCTGACCACATGATCTTGTTTATCCTTGATGCACGGTCCTTCATTTTCTTATCAGGGAAACAGATAACTGCACTGCTGTTGGCTCATTGAACAACATTCTGTCTAGTCTTTCCATTTTTAATACATAATCTTTATTATTTTAGTACAAGGATAACCTGACTTTCCTACCCAGTTCTGGAGACCTTTTTAGTTCTGTCTGATGTCTACTGAATTTAAGCTAAACAACTTCTCAGTTCTCTCCTTTGCATCCATGTCTGTAACTTTTCCTGTGGCAGGTTCTTGCAGACTGTTCTCTTCAAATATTTTGTATATTGCTTTGGGTTTTGAAGTTAAACTTTGTTTTTTTCCAGCTCTCGAGTTCTTAATGTTTGTATGTTCCATAGTCTCCCCTTACCTCTTGACTATTTTGCACTCGTGCAATCTGCAGCAGTATTGGGAAAATCTAAAAAACTCCACATCATCCCTTCATACACTTTGCAAGGTGGCCAGCAGTTCATGGACACCTGGACTCTTTGATTCTTTCAACATTATCAACATGAAGAGAAACACTTTGACTCACACAGAATTTTCCAAAATTTTCTTTATGAAATTTGTATCAAAAGTTACAGTTAAAAATCAGACTTGCAGAACAAGCAACTGGTGAAATTAATTCTCTGGCTCACCACACTGTGTCCACATGGTCTGGAGAGTGGGTGAGGAAAGGCTGTGGTTCAGGGCTCACACTCCTGTCCTTCCATGTGATCAGCAATATTCCAAAAGTCTCCACCAGTTCCAGTGCTATGGGTTTCACTCATGGTAAGGACAGAAATCAGGGTCTCACAATGCAGTTGAAGTCCAGCTGAAACTTTAGATCTTCTAAATGTTCATTTGCATTGACTTTTCCAAGATGAATGCTCAGAGCGGCTCACTCTAACCATAAAATCTATGAAAGAAGAGGGGAATAACATATAATGAAGAGTCCTAAATGATAAAGACCTTTTATACTTACAGGAACTTTTGCTTACACAGTGGTGGGTACTGAATTGCCTAAAGAACACGTACACTGCCAATTACCTAAAGTCTTGATATCTTTGGCAGGATCACATGAATAATGTTTCTCCTAGAATAACATGTTCTTGAACTGTTTCTCCAGTGTATTTTCTGCACATATGTTTCCCATCAGTAGCAGACAGGGAAGTCTTACCCAAGAGCACTTGTATATCCAGTTTACAGAGGCGAAAAGGAGAAAACCAAAAGACTTCTAACATTGTCTTTGATTCTGGTTTGAAAACTTTCTGATCTGCCTCATGCTTCTTTACAGTTGTTAAAGAACATGAAATCTGTGCAAGATGCTTGATGCTTTAGGACCACTTCCCACACTTGTGACCTCTGAGATTTAGATAATTCTGTAGGTTAGGAATGAAGCAAAATATTAAACATAATTACCATTTCAATATTATTATAAAATAAAACAAAGAACCCCTCTGCATCAGTCACTGTGAGGTAATTCCAGCTTAAGTGGTTGTGCGGGGAGAAAAATATTGGTGGATTAGAGGATTTATATCAGGACCACACTGCATGGAAACTTCATATTGCCCAATGAATTTAGGAAGCAGAGTCAGCGCACTCTGCGGAGTCTGTCAGCAGACCAGTACATGGTGCAATTTTTCTGCCTAAACAGAAGTAAATGGCAGCAGTTTATGTGTTGCAGTCTCTTGCCTGGCCTCCAGCAGCTATGCCAGAAATATGGGGTCTCCTTGTGCTGTCTCTCTGTCATATCTGCCAGCCTTATGTGGATATCTCAGCTACTCAGTGGTAAAGAGTTTCCTAGCTTAAATGGTTTAACTAATGATGTGTGGGAATGTAAAATCAAAGCCCAGGTGTACAAAAGTTGTGTGGTCCCCCTTTATTGACAATATGTAAAGATCGACATGGTCAGGTAATGAACCCCAATACAGCGTCCAAAAGAGGTACCAAATCATTCCCTGGAAGTACCAGCCTCTCCCTAGAGAGGAACCTGCTCCTTCATTTTTAGATGGCTAAAGGTGGAGGTGGATCCCAAGCTTTACATCACACTCAGTGGACATTTGTCCAATACTGTTTCTCTTACCAGGAGAGGATGAGATGTAACTCGGCCATAAGGAATCACTTTAGCCTCACCTAATTGTCTTTGGAAGCCTCTCTGACACAAACGCAGGCTTGTGCTAGCACTTTCCACCTTGACAAACATACAGGACTGACACAATCTCATTCCAGGGTTGGAAACATAATTAATGGTGTGTCAGAATGACTCACATCACCACTTACCTCATGTTTCCCCTTCTACTTCTTGACTCTGCATAGTCTAATTTTCCAGCTGCCATCCCTGTGCAGGTGGCACACAGACCTGTCCGCTCTGAATTCTCATTCTGCTCAGTGTGGCTTCTCTTCACCTCCCTTTGAGGAACTAGAGATAAGCTGCAAAGTTTCATAGTTTTCAAAGTTTCCATGTTATTGGGAAAGACTGTCATGTCATTAGCCATCCTGCCTTACTCCAGTTAATATATTATAGGAAATTACCTTTTTTTGTCCATCCACAGAAGGGCAGATCTCATTTTGGCTGTTATCATGTTTTATCTTTTGTCCTAGATCTTAACCTGTGCAACCCTACCTTGCTACTACACATCCTGAATTATCCTCCACTTTTCCTTAATTAGGAGTTATTGATGCGTCATCTTTCTCCTTTGTTCCCTCGCCTCACTCCTTTTCTATCATATGAAACAAACTGCTTGTTTTCAATCTCAGAGCCCTTCATGGAGAATATTTATCTCCTTTTCATTCAGTATTAACGAGCTGATACAAGCTTCTAAGCAGGCAGTGAAGACAAACCTCTTTATCTATTTGTTTCTTTGTCAAGTGATCTTATCTTAGACTTTTTTCCAGGTTATGTTTTACACAACAAAATATTATTTGTATGTATGTTCAAAACATTTTTGTTGTTCTTTACTCACCTCAGAATGGTTGAGGTTGGAAAGAACCTCTGGAGGTCATCTGGCCCACCCCCCTGATCAGCAGGGCCACCTAGAGCTGATTGCTGAAGACTGTGTCCAGACAGCTTTTGAATATCCAGATGGAGACTCCACAACCTCTTTGGAAGCAGCTTTCACTATGAAGCCTGCAAAGCACATGAGAACAGGCAGTTTATGCTGAGTTATGAGATGGCCATCCAGTGTAGCTCTGTAAGAGAGAAGCCATCTTGTCATCTTCACATCTATAACCTGCTCCATGAGGGATGATGGTTCAAATCTCTGAGGGATGGTTCAAATCTCTGTGATAGTAACATTAACAACATGCATCTCAGTATTTTATTTGGCTACACATTTCAAAAGGTCAGCAACTGCCAGAAGCCCAGGTAATATGATCTCTCACAAGCTCTTTTCATGTCGTATACCCCTCAGAGACCACACAAGCTAGGATTTTGGGGAAAGACCTAACAGTATATTATTGTGATTGAAATATGTCTCCATGGATTCTCTTTTTTTCCTCTAGGAATACATTGTACTGGTATAGATAACCTTATAATCTCTCTTCCAAGACCAGCTGAGAAATCATGAGATGTTCACATCTTAAACTGAACACCCCACAAAGTCTGTCAAAAGAAAAAAACCTATATGTTGAAAAATGTATTAACCATGTCAAAATCTATGGACTTGTTAGGAACACCATGGGTTTTTTCTGTATTTTGTTATTAATGGAGGTTTCTGGTGACATTCAGCTCTAAAAATCAGAAATCTCAGCATTTATGTCTACATGTAAACTAGGTGCCTATGATCCCTTTATGTTTAGTTGAGATCTGGGATTTAGTTCAGTTATCTTAATATAGGGATCAAGGTGGCATGTTTTTGTGTCCAGGGTATTTAAGATTCTTTCTCCCATCTGATAACCAGTTGCAAGTCCATACATTTGTAGATCCACTGTAATGGCCACTTTTTCCCTGCAGATTCATTCCAAATGGCACTAGACTCTATCTTTAGGCAACTGAATCAATTAGTAAAACCAATGGAGCCTAGGGACTTTTGAAGCTTATGTTGTAGAAAATGCATACATTTGACCAGTAAATTATTCTCTAGACTCCACTGATTGTATTGGTTGGACATCCACAGATTGCAATGGGAGATGGGACACAGTTCCATGAAGACATCTAGATGTATACATCTATGTATGAGTGTCTTAATCACTGAGATGAAACCCAGGACATATTCCTAGACAGCCTGCTTCATAGTATGCTGCCTGTGTCCTTTTTTCTGTATTTTTATATAAAAATTAATAAAAATATATACAAAATAAAAAATACATATTTTTTATATTTCTTGATAAGGCACTGTTTCAAGTAACAGCCGGAAAAAACACATGTGGAGGAAAAATGCCAAATATTTATCACATATTTTTTTGAAGGGCCTTTTTTTTTTGGAGGCAGAAGGTTTGGATACCTTCCAGGGAAAGTGTAATCAGTATATATTAGGTTTTGTTCAACAGCCAAATGTCAGGGATGATTCTAATTATACACGAAACTGAAAGACTCCTATTGAAAGGGTCAGTTTATTTCTTATTCCAAGCGACTTCTCAGAAATAATACCTGGATGCAAACATTAAGAAAATAAAAAAGTAAATACGTTCACTTCAGACCATTACGAGTCTCTTCTAATTGTAATGTTTATACATCGATCGTACGCTTGCTTACTGCAGTATTTTTATAGTTCTCTATCCAACCTGAATTTAGATCTCTTAATTGTAAAGAGTTACTTACTACCCTTGGAAAACTGGTCCAGGACTTGACAGATCTCACTGTTATAAAGTTGTTTATTTAATTACACTGAAATTACTTTTTTCTTCTATTTTGCTCCCCCCTCCTGGTTATATTCCACTGCATTAATAGTGCTGAGTCCCTTTTTCTCTGTTACGCTTATCCCTCTCATTACTTTAAGATTGCTCTTAGGCCCCTCAGACAATGTTGGATTAGGCTATTTATAAAAATTTATTCATAAATCATAGCCCTTTCACGGCCTTTGCTGTTTCTCTGAATTCATTCTGGTCTGTCTCCATCTAGATGTTTTACAATTAGAATAATGTACTTCACAACAGTTTTTCCAGCCACAATATGTCATATGTAAGTATTAAGCATTAAAAAAAATCTTTCTGTGGATTGTCTGTCTGTATTTTAGGGTTATGATGTTGCTGTTTCCTGCACACTTAGCATCTTTCATTATTTGAACAAACATGGTAAGTCCAAGTGCCGAAGTTCTGCCTTGCATCAGTTTTAAATCAAGTGTTCTCTTCTGTAAGGAGCTGTATCTATTCTGAAGAGAAATGAGAGGTTCTGCATAACGTTTTCCATCATGGATTTACAGTGCCATTTGGCAAAGTAATATACCAGTTATTCATAAGAACAAAAACACAGTGAACTCAAAATATCCAGTCTATTTTTTTTTTTTCTTACCACAGGTTAAAATTAGAATAAAATAATCGGCTAGATATAAACTTGGTGAACTTACAGTTTCCAGCTGCATTTTTCCTTTACCACCTGAAAATGCACAGCTAACTGCAATGAGTCCAATTTTGAACCTGTCTACCCGAATGTAAATAAGCAATAATTCTGCCGAAATTCAAAACATATAGAATGTAAGAATAGTAAGTGGGGACCATTAGGTGATGTTATTTGCCAGCACAGATTTTCCCACTACAATAAATGGAAATGATCCAAGAGAAGAAAACAATGAAGCTATCTGTGGTGGTGTCCTGCGAAAGAATAACAGAGAAAAAGCATTGTTGTTGGAGAAAGCAGCTGGAGTTGTAAGGCTACTCTCCTTGCAATGTATTTGTGATGCTGTAATAAATTCTGTAAAAAACTGAGCATTCATGAATGGGCCATCACACAGCAACCTACTCCAAGGTCTGGTTCTTTTCCAAGCAATTGTCAGCTTCACCCTGCCTGCCATGTGAATGTATTGGCCCTGGGCCTTTGATTCAAGCCTAAAAGTTCTCTTCAAAGATGCTCCTTTCCCGTAGAATTCTCCCATGCACTACAAATTGCAGATTCATGGTTAGTTATTCTGCCACTGACCACAGGAGGCCATGGTCTACAGCAAAGCCTATATTCAGAGGGATTAAATAATATATAAGCTTTCTTTAGGGCAACACCACACCATGCAAATAATATATTAAGGCCTTCCCTGCTATGTGACAAGTCCACCCCCTGCTTTATGTCTCCCAGCATAGCAGAATTCCTCTTGTTTAGGGTCACAAGAAAATTGGCTTAGGAGGACAACCTTTGATTTTCAGGGGACACACCATTTTTTTAAATTATTACTATACCAACTGACACAGGTTAGAAAACACTCTGATTTTTCTGCGCTTAGTACAAAGTACCCATAAAAAGTTAAGATACAGCAAAATCAAAGATTTTTTTGACTGATGCATTGAAATAGAATATAAGAAAGGCAAAAAGGAGTCCTAGAAAATGAGAAACAGAAATTAATCAGTGATTAATCAGGCCTTCTTGATGGTACAAAGTGAAAGCAGATTTTTTGCAATGTTTTGAAGGTTTCAAAGGAAAAAATAGCATATTTCAGGCTGGGGTTTAACTGGTATTTGGAAGACTTCCAGTGGTCACTGACTGATTGAGCCTTATGCTTTAAAATAAAATACAAATGGCTTGACAAACCACTGGGAATTTGTGTAGCCAAGGAAAAGAAAGGGGGTGTGGGGGGGAGGGCAGGCAGAGGCACATTCCTAACTCTCATCTGCAGGGGTTGTTAGCGTGCGCCAGTCCTTGTCTTGTGTCATGGATTTATTGTAAAAACAAGTGCAGGGATGTAAAGGACACAGCGGAGAATTTTCTGGATGATCCAACAGCCAGGGCCTCAGTGTTCGCTGCTCTGCACACCCACTTTTTCTGAAAAAGCAGTGAGAAATTGTTTACTTTTCAAGCATGCTAAGTAACAAATACACAAGACAGACGTGTTTAAATGAATAAGAGTTCAAATGTTGTTTTCTAGGATTTATAAATACGTTTATTCTGTATAGAGAATTAAAGCCTGAAAATTGTTCTTAAAAAGAAAATCACTTAAAGTAATTAAAAAAAAAAAAGAATGCGAAGGTAGATGATGCAGATATCAATCTTGGTTGAGCTATCAATGCCAAGGGACAGATGGCATGCACTGATGCATGCTAATAATCATACAGATGAGCTTTTAATACACTACTTGTCAACATGAAAAGAAAAACATGATAGATAATCTATTGCTATTTTTTATTACTTTCATTCAGTGCTGCTGGGAAACGTATTATATACATGTACTATGTACATCAGTAGTAGCGAGTGTTCAACTGAGCATGACCACGTTATGACAGAAAGTATATTTTTAACTTTCTGCTCCATACTTTTCTGCATTCTCCTCCATATTCAAAAGTGGCTTTGAGGCTACAGGGCCACACTAAAATCAAGTGCCTATACAAGTGTCTACAGCATTTGAACAGCATGTGCTGTTCAAGAGAATAATATGTGAACAGCAACCATGCAGGCTCAACCTCACTACATTCAGTGGGGAAACCAAGACCAAGACATGATTAGAAATTTAGCTAGATGCCTTTTAATGACACAGGTGAGAAACCAGTGAACCACAGCATCCTATTCTCACGACTATGGATAGGGCTTGCAACAATGAGGTTCTCAACTTCTGTGGTGTTTCAGCCAAGAAGTTTGGTGGGTTGAAATTTGCTGGTTTCTGAAGAGTTGTTAGCCTAGATCTCCCAGCAGGAAGTCTGGGGAGCCAGACTCACCATGCTAGACATGATGGTAGCAACTTAATGATATAAGTGGTTGTCTGCTGGAGACACACCCCAGGCCCTGGAGCCATCCAATTTGCTAGTGCAAACACAGGCAATTTCAGTCACCTGGATCCACAAGGTGCTGTTACAGGAGATGAGGTGGTGTGATCTGTAGCTGGAACTCCACAGTGGACTTTCAGCAGGACACCTTTTAGTTCACCTGGGCAGGCATTAAGATGACATGAAATATTCCCCATTCTAGCATTTGTGCCACAGCGAGAAGACCAAGATGGCACCAGCAGCAAAAGAAAGGATGGATGAACATCTCAGGGAAGACAATTGATGTGGAGGATTCTTGTTACTTCTGCAGTCGTGGGTAGATTATACTGTTCCTGCCCCAAAGCCTTGCTCCTAACTACTCTAGGGAAGAAGCTGTGCTATACCGCACTGTAATAATCTCTCATCTTTCCCAGTAGGCTGCCTTGTTTTTCCATTTCCTTTGCTTGTCTTGGCCACAGGGGTCCTGTATTTTTTTGTTTACTTTTATGTAACAAGAATATCAGGTAGTAAGATCAAGTGGCTTGATGCCTGGCTGATTCATCACTTAGGTTTATTAACAAAGATATTCAGTGTGGAGCATTAGAGAGAGATGGGTAGAGAGGGGGTGGGATGGGCATGAGATATTATTTTCAGATTCTTTATCTTCCTGTTGTGTTCAGTGTTCAAAAGCAGCAAACACCAGTCTCTCCACACTCTAAAATGCAGACGAAATTTCTCTATGTTTGACTTTTCTCAAATACAGATTAATATATCAGTAAGATTATACTAGCAGTATAGTAGTAGTAGCCCACTAGTAAACGGAGGAAATATAATCAGCAAGCACTAGAAAAATTCCCATGATGACAGCAAAGGGTTTGTACAGCACAGGAGATAGGAATAAATGATCTTTTCTGGCCTTGAAAGTCAATGAAATCTAAGGTAGCTTCAAAACCCCCAGGCACACCAAAGAAAGACCCTAAGAACTGTACTAAATTGGACTTAAAAGCCACCATCCTTGGCACTGGCTAGTAGTCTCTAGTACAGAGATGAGAGTGTGATTTTCCAACAGGATAAATTATAACCTGCTTCCAGTTTTGACTCCACAATTTCAAGTTCACGAGCTGACTGAAAAAAGGGCTCTGATATTGCTGAATGCAATAAATTGGGCCATGAAGGAACAGTTTTAAGTAGACAGCCCCATAAATTAGAGTGAGATAACTACATAATTTTATTGAATGCAAAGCAGCCTCTTCATTTGCTGAGAACTACAGCTTGATTTCAAAAGCTGTCCTCTGCTGATATCTTCCATATCCTGTCCCTAATCTCCTAAACCATCTCAACCCTGGAGCACAAATATTAGAGAAAAACAGGGAGCTACATTTTCATTCCATGTGCCTCCTCTGCTTGGATGTGAATGGCATTCACAATATCTTAGCTAGTCCATGTGCAAAGAGGACGTGGTTTTGTCAGCATCTGTTTCTTGGAAGTGAAGTGAGCTGCATGGCCTTCTCCATCAGCAAATTCAATTCCCCACTGTTAAAAAGAATCCATACCATATTCTTGCTTCAGTAAATACATAAAGCTCCATCTTACAAGCAGTTAGCTCTTTCTCTCCTTCCTTTGTTTCTCCCATTACAGTGCTGTTCCTAAACCTCAGTGGAAGCATGGCTAGGAACGTCTAATTTCAAAATGCATACATCTTACTTTTCAGATAATCCCCACTATTCATGTGCCATGCTTTACTTTAAACAATTCTTCTCGTTCTTTCCTTCATCTTCCCTCAAACTAATTACAAAGAGCAGCCAAAGTCTTTCTCAGACGTTGCTTTTAGCCAAGTTCTTATACTCTGCTCTGAAGCCAAGATGACCAATTTAAAACAGAGGTAGAAACACTCCAGAGAGGAGTCTTCTAAATTTGCAAGACTTTGAAAGTTTATGAAGGTGAGATTTTACTCAAATTAAATTGTATTTATATTAAAGCTCATCCTGTCTGCTCACATATCCATTCAAAATGTCTATAATTTCTAGAATTCCCATGATTATCAAGTATTCCAGCACTGAATTTAAGCAGTCACCCTGGTTTCTCAGGCTAATCTAGGCTGCTTCCATATGGGGCATCCTTTGGTATCATGTGAAGAGCCTGACAATGTCCTTATGCAGTTTGGATTACACTTCATATGAAATAAAATTATGTTCAAGGGGAAAAAAAAATCTTCCCTTGGTTAACACGCTTGGCAGGAAGAACTTTCTTCTTTTTTCCCTTCTGCTGCTCATATTCATGGTTATATTAGGGGGTTACTCTGCTGGCAGATTTAAGATGTATTTCTCTCTCCTGTGTTTTAGGCAGTTGAACTAAATTATCACGAATGTGTTTTCTGGCTCCCAACTAAGAAATTTAGGTGGCCTGTATCAAGCCTAATCTTGTATTGCTTATTGAGATTAATAATTCAGTTTACTTCCATGTGTCTAATCTGAAGGAAACTGGGGAATGCTGGAGCAGATTTCCCCTGCCTGGTTTGAGCCTGCTGCCTGATTCGGGACCTGCACAGTCTAGGAATACTGGGCAGGATAATGCAGAAGGTGATGACCCTTTGATGATCTCCTGGTTAAAATATCCCTATTTACATGTTATTTAGATAGTCTAATAATGGAAATGCAAAGCTCACTTCTGCAGCTACAGCTTTCGACCTTTTTCCTCCTTGGCTTTCAGATGTAGAATGTAACTTTTAGACAAGGCTCTGGGCATTGTCCTTGGATGCTAACCAAGACTGTCAGGCACTTTGCTGCTCTCAGAGACTTTTAGCTGTTCACTTGAAGCAAATGTTTTACACTGAGCAGAAAAGCAGGATATTGAAGTCAAAATTAAGTCCCCCCATCTCCCAGCACTGAATGAAATAAAACCTTCTTCCACCCACACAGTGCTATCTCAGCTTAACAACAAAAACAACCTGCCAATCTCTCCCCACACAGAAACCTTCAGAGTTTTCATCAAAAGGAAAGGAAACATACTACAAAATTTCTCAAGCACACCAGGCAGAAATTGCCATCATTCCTTTCAAATTATCTGCTTGTTATTTTCTTTGAAACCACTGGCTGAATCAGATCAGGAGCAAGGGAGTGGGGTATTTCCTGCACCACAAACATGCTACAAATAAAGACAAGAAAGTTTTGTTCCCCTCTAGAGGAGCACTTGTTGGCCAGAATTGTCAATGTTTGCTGAGCAAAACTTCAGTCCGGAAAGCCAGAGAGGCAAAAGCAAATTGGAGCCCTTAAATCCAGTTGTAGATATAGGGGAGACTAGTCAGGGAAAGGCTACCAGCACAAAAAAAAGCAAATTCAAGAAGGACCTACTCTAAACAGAGACAAGGAAAGAGCCAGGAAAATAACATATTAATTAATCTTATAAACCTAAACACTGGGGAAAAGAAAAGCATTCAGAACATTTTCACTGAAAAAGAACGAAGAAAGGTAAAGATGAATAGTCTGACAGAAAGAATATGGCAGAGCAAGAAACTGAATTTAGGTCATCCCAGAGCTGGTTATTACAGTAGCCATGGGGCTGTGGCAACTTCTAGAAGCAAGCTGGAGAAATAAATTAATATTAATAAGAATATAAGACTCATATAAGACTCATAAGGGTCAATTGTTCATACAAGCTGTAGGCTGTGCAGGGCTTTGGGGTATTGCATTTCTTCATGATGTGTTAAAAAACACAATTGGGAACTTATTTGTATCATTCACATTATTTTAAACCTTTCTCAGTATACCCCTCTCTAATCTGCAAACATGGGCTTAGCCCATTAATTTATCTGGATCACAGTATCCTGCAACTCTTCCTTGGCCACATCTATGCTAGTGAATAACAGACAGGTTAGAGACCATTCTCAGGACAAGATATGGCCAAACTCTTAAGCCACCTATCTCAACCTTCATCGCCCTTCTGCTCCCCAGTTGGCCTTATCCATACCACCCATTGTGAACCTGTGGCCTGTGTAACCCGCCCAAAGCATATCCAGGACCTTTCTGGGAAGGTGATGCTCATCCCAGACCAAAAACCAGTTACGGATTATGCTGACAAATTACATAGTGTGGACAACTGTGAGCAGGTTATTGAATCCCTTTCCTGGCCCCCTGCACCTTAACGGTCTAGGTATAGCTTATGGGGTACACATCCAGCTGTGTCAAACTGAAGGGCACCAGTATATACAAGGATAAAGGTGACACTTAAGTAAGGCATCATAAGCAGCAGTTGTCTTTATGGGCATGTCTTTTCCAGAACAGACAAGGTATTAGTAGCACGCTGAATGGCTAGAGGTTGTTGGAAGATGTACGAGCTTGAACATAACTTTTCTCTTACCTGTGAGTCACTCACCAAGTTTGGGTTTTTTTCATGGCCTTCACCACTGCTATGAGGCAATATGAATTGCAAGCTGTATAGGATTATTTTTTGAAGCCATTTTTTCAGTTAATCTTGTTTTTCAGGTGTGCTGGTTTTGGCTGGGATAGCGTTAATTTGGTTCACAGTAGCTAGTATGGGGCTATGTTTTGGATTTGTCACCAAAACAGTGTGGATAACACAGGGACATTTTTGTTGCTGCTGAGCAGGGCTTACACAGAGCCAAGACCTTTTCTGCTCCTCACCCAACCCCACCAGTGAGAAGGCTAGGGGGGCACAAGAATTTAGGAGGAACAGCAGAGACAGCTGACCCCAACTGACCCCAGGGATATCCCACACCATCATGCTCAGCAAATACAGCTGAGGGAAGAAGAAGGGGGGGGGGGGATGTTCAGAGCAATGGTATTTGTCTTCCCAAGCACCATTATGTGTGATGGAGCCCTGCTTTCCTGGGGATGGCTGAACACCTGCCTGCCAGTGGGAAGCAGTGAATGAATTCCTTGTTCTGCGTTGCTTGTGTGTGTGGCTTTTGCTTTACCTATTAAACTGTCTTTATCTCAACCCATGAGCTTTCTCACTTTTACCCTTCTGATTCTCTCCCCCATCCCACCGGTGGGGAGTGAGTGAGTGGTTGGGTGGTGCTCAGTTGCTGGCTGGGGTTAAACCATGACATCAGGTCTGTGCACTCTGCTGTGCCACAAGATAGAAAAAATGGAGCCTTAAGACCATTTCACTCATTTCTTTGAGTGTTTTTGATGCCATATGACAGTGCGTATAAATTTCTGTACATGTGGTTTTGTTCAAGGTCAAACAGACCTTTGCTGATTTCAATGAAATTCAAAAGAAGGGTGGAAAACTCAGAGACAGTAGATTTCTAAAACACTTGTTAAAATAGATGGCTGAGTAGAAAAGTCCTCTTAGTGGAATTTAGCTACCTTTCTAGACATCAGAAAACCTACTCATTAGGGAAAATAAATAAGAGAGAGAAAATATATATGGACATGACCAGTGCAAACCAGTCTTCATTTATTTAATTGCTCATAGAACAAGTACATTTTTTTCTTTAAGTCTCATTGCATCTTCAGCCTTTTGGTATTTCATGAAAATCATCACACAGGAAAGTACATTAATCTAAGATTCCCAGCCATGACACAGTTCCTGACATTTATATTGAAGTGAAATCTGTGAGGCATATGAAGCCAATTGCTAACTGTGCTAAATACATGAGAAATAAACTGTGTCATTAGCATTCAGGGTGGTTTAGACCTCCTTTTCTGCTATCACCATAACTTTATCAAATTTATTTGTGATTTGCTGGCAGCTTTCTACTATTCAAACTTAGAGACTGGAAAACAATGTTTCATTTATCCGTCTTGGGCATTTTCTATTAATAGTGCTGCTGAAACGTAGACCTGAACTTAAAAAAAAAACAACCAACAAACACAGAAGCAGAACTAGCAAAATGTATATATACATATGTGTATAAACACACATATACACGTACCCTTAGGAAAAGAAAATCTAGGATAGATTATCAAGGTGGTGGGAAACCTTCCCAACAAGACCTGTTATGTAACATCTCCCCTGGGAAAAGCGATGAGCACATAATTTCTTGAAATACTGAACCTGAGCTTTTTCAAAACCAAGCGTGCACTGGAGAGAAAACCATTTCATAGTCCTTTCCTATCTCTACAGTCTGTGATTCTGTGAAGATCTCTAGGGGCTAAACGGGCCACAGAGATGTTGACAATGCTTTCCAGTAGTTTGTTGTCAAAGTGAGAAAGCAGCTGGGGAGTTACTAGAGCAGTTCACACAATTTCCCAAAACAGGTCAGACTAAGCAAATTGTCACCTTGGTACATAATAGATCCAAGAGTGGACGTGATTAAATACCATGTAACATCCAACTATGTTACCCATACTGGTCTGCTCTAAAGACCTATGCCCTGTCATTAACAAAGACATTGTTCATTAATTCCCTATTACTTTCATGAACAAAATTCAGAAAAATAAGGATGAAGACAATCAAAACTGCTGAGACAGGGAACAACACTTTTATATTTTTCCAGGCTTTCTTTCCAGTGTACCCTTGTTGACCCACTTATCTCCAGGCCCTGCAACCTGCAACCAGATAGCCAAGGGCAATGGCTTTACTCAGCAAACAAGCTTGTGTATCCACTGCATGTGGGTTTTGCCTATGAATCACCTTCTGATGTTGTTCCAGATCTTTTCTATGCATTTATTAAAAACCATTCCTAGAGTGGGATGGACATCAGACGAAAGATGGCTCAGTAGAAGCTCTAATTTCATATGGAATTGCTTCAGAACTTAGTCTGAGGAAACTGCACAGAATGTTGTATTTCTAAGCATTAACTTATCACTGAATAGGCACTGTTTCAACACAATTTATATTTCAGTCCTGGGATTTTCCTGACAACCTCCTCCAAATCATTTCTTGCTGTTAATGTCCTGTCAGATTTAATGATTCTGGCTTCTCTGACAGTTTTATCCTTAATGTGAAATAAATGCCTTCCTGATGCTTCACTCTGTGTAGCTAATGGGGTGGTAGCTTAGCATTTTTATTCATGTTTGCCTTTTTGGTTTTCAGAGGCTAATAAAAGCTGGCTGCTGAAGGCCACAAAATGGATCCAACAGAAGTTGGACAAGTGTCCTGGCCAGGAGGGGCTGTAATGGCCACTGAGGCAGATGTGGAGCGGGATAAATCTCAAAGGAAGCTATTCCTACTGGATAACTAAAGACAGATGGGTTACCTGAGAGACAAAATATTTTTGCCAGAGGAAGTAAAAAGAAGGAAAAGTATTGGGGGTCTTAGGATATCATCACAGGCACAGGACCATCTGCGTCAAGCATAGGCTAGAGGAAGGCAAGCTTTTGCTCACTAAAACTTCTTTCACTCTATGCTACTAAATATCCAGGTTCCACAGTGCACAAAAGCCAGTCACAGCACCACAACCTGAATAACCAGCCCTCATGTGTCAGCCACAAGGATTTACTCCAGACACAGAGAGGTCTGGCATTTCTTTACTCAGACCTTGTAAGAAGTAACAACCCTGACTTAGGTCAGAAATCCTCCGTAAGACTGTACTGATTTGCTCTGCTCCCTTAATGTAGGAGAAAACCTGTTCAAAAGCATCTTTGAGCTACAGTTCCCTGATCTATCAAATCCCTGATTCAGCGAGATTGTTTCTGATCCAATGCCAGCAGGATAAATGGTCCTCTCTGTGAAGTTACCATCTTTGCAAAGACTAAGTCTCTTCCTCAGGATTTGCCTTTGCTGGGCTGCAAATCTGTATGCCATAGTTCCTGGGGACTGATTATTACAGGAAAAGGATAATAGTTATGTGATTTGTCTCCTAGATGGTCAGTGTAAAGAGAGGCTCCTCCAGAGGCTGTCACCAAACACTCATCTCTCTCCTGTGAATACGGAGAAGTACATGAAGCTTAAACTGCTGACCTTTGTGTCAAACTTTGATGCTTAAAATTAGGTGACATGAGTGTCTCTCTCCCCACAGTGTCTCAACTTTCATAAGGATCCAGGAAATTTGAGGTCCTTAGACACAGAGGTGGAAGAGTGTGTTTCCATCAAGATGATGATCCAGGTGACACAGCTGTATGGAATACTTGAAACAATGGCAGCACGTTCTAGTACTGATAGAAGATAGAACTTTCCAACCCAGACTTCAAGGAGTAAAAATTCTCTTCTCCTGTATTACGCAGGCTACTGAGGGATGCACGTTGTTCTACAAACATGATGATGGAAAAAAAAAACCACTCAAAGAAGTATTTTCCCCATGGCAAGGCTTGGTTCTGCCTTATTTGAGTGATGCTTCTGTGCCTGCTTAACGTGACTGAAACACCTTCGGAACAAAACAATGCAAGAAAAGAATCTGGCCCAGAAGAACAAAATGTGAGGTGGAGAAGGGACTCTTGTCTCTAACACAGCAAAATATTTCAGAAAACCTAATTTATCATACTGTTTCCTTCTTTTATTTTTAATCTCTTTTTTTTCCCCACAGAATAAGCCAGACCAAAAAAACCTCCCCCTCCAAAAAACTCCTCAAAAGGTCAGAATGAAGAATAATATTTCATACTTCAGGTTGTGGAGCCATTGCATTCCTTTTCAACAACACCAGAACCACATGAGAAAGTTTGCAAATACCATTTAAGATAGCAGGGGATGAGTCGCCTTACAGATGACCTCACTGTCCTATTTAGGTAATACTTGGCCTAGCTAAAATTGTAGCAACTGGTACCAGCTGTCACTGTTAGTAACAAATATTCTATAGGCAAGTTATCACTTCATCTGCCAGTGCCACTGCCAACATTTAATGAATCTGCCTAAAGGCCTGATGCTGCCTCAGTGGGGTAAAGGAATGTTTTGCCATTTATTTAGAGCTAAAACATAACCCAGTTGCCATTTTTAGGCACTTGAACACTGGTATTCCAGATGTGCAACACCACTTGCTTCAACAGCACAGCCACCTAGCTGGTTTCTAAACAGATTTAGAAGCCTAATTTCCGAGCTGATAACATTTTTTTTTTTTGTAATAGCTGTAGTGTTTAAATATCTGCATTCCAATGATCCTTGATCATCATTATTTTTCTTCATTCTGTAAATGAATATTCATGAAATAATTAAATCCCAGGGCACAATGGAGGGATAAACTACTTGTGTTTCACACACAGTTTACATATGTGAGAAACTCCAGGTTTACAACTTTTCCTTCCACTTCTTTTCCATTTCAGTCAACCTCATGGAAGAGACATTTGTTCCAGAAACCAGTACTGTATGAAACCTATTAACATCCATAGGCTGTGAATGGAAAACACTGGTATCTGTATGAAGTGCTTACATGGTGCGTCCTCATGTGTTGGTCCATTTAAATAAAAGACACCACTACATGTGCAGATACTGTTTTGTGATGGAATTAGGTTTGATTTTGGGTTTTTTTTGTGGTATCAGCAGCACTTTCAGCAACCACTCTAAGAGTGAAGTAACTTATGTCCATTAGGTCTCAATTTCATACAAAACCTTTCGCAAAATAATTTCTGATTTTGAATCATTTCTTTCAAGAACAACAATAAAACAGCAAATTTATTATATTCTTGGGATTCTCCAACAATCAGTAATGCAGAAACAGAGGAAATAATAACAAAATTACTTTTAAAGAAAGCACATACATTTGCAAACTCCCCCCTTTTGGACAATGACCACACCCAGCACAACCTGGAGTTCATCCTGTATCCACTTGTTTAAACAACTAAAGAACAATGAACCATTTCTGGACATTCCTGCAATTGCCTTCTATCCTTCAGCTCTGGCAGCTGCTTGGCAACCCTTTACTTGGCCTCCAAAGTAAACCCACCCTCTGAAGAAAACACTGCAAACCTCTACAGCCAGCCTGTTTGCCTGCAAAGTGATTAATTTTGAGTGTCTTGAAACCAAATCCAGTGTGCTGATAACATGAAGCAAACAGAAGAAGTGTGTTGAACAGCTCGGAACAAACTGTTCCTGCGTTGCAAGCCAGGCTGACATTCTCACCACGCATTAGGTTTTCCAAGGGATGGAAAATGAGCACCCTGGGCAAGTCTGAAAGGCTTGAGATGATATCTTCCTCATTATCCACCTCCTCATCTCGATGATTATGGAAACACCCTGTGATAAACATACATTAAAGCTCTTCATGTTGCTCAAGTCTGAGATCAATCTCTCTGGCTGCTGAAATTCAGGGGCTTCCCTCTCTGAGACATCCCTGAAAATGCTTTCCATTATTCTATTGATAAAACAGGAATATTTCATATTATAACGTATACTGATAAGGCATGAAGGCTGAGATGAAGAGGCCTCTTATGAAACCCAGTTAAGAAACACTTGGGTTATCTCAACCAGATGTTATTAAACTCACCACAGGAACTACTGGCTTAGATATTCTGGCCTGTGTTATGAAGCATTCAAACCATGATTAAAACAGTCTCTTTTAGTTTTAAATTCCACATATCCCTGCAGCTATTGAACTTGCTGACTCCTTCTCTGGAATTCATGTGACAATATCAGTTTATACCATCTTTTCAGAAAAGTGTTTGCAAAGAAAAGTTTAAAAGCATCAAGGGAACAAAAGATTCCTTTTTCTTTTAATAATTTTCAAGTCCATATTGCAATCTGGAGGGATCTGCCTCAGGATTTATGAGTTATATGAAAATTTAGCCTACTTACCTATCAAGTATACTTTTATCTCATGCTCATCCCATAGTTTCTGAAAATGTTCACTTGTAGCCAAGGAAAACTTAATTAATCTTGACTTAAGTCAAAGTAAACAATTTAAAGCATTTTAAAAGGCTCTCTGGGGCTCAAAAAAAAAAGCAAACAAGCCTCACTAACGGAATACATAATTTAATTCCACAAGGTATTACTGAGGTTTCGTCAATTTGGTTGAATATCTATAACGATTTTCCAAAAAAAGAAAGCAATAACTATTGTTTGTAGCTAGAGGGCTTGATTTCATGTCCCATCTGATTTTTCCTGACAGTCTTCAAGTTTCTCCCAGTAACGCCTTGGTCTTTCTTTCTTTTTTTCTCCCCATCCCTTCCTTCATGTATAGCAAAGCATCCTGAGGAATCACGACAGATGGGAAATGGAGGTGTCACCTGCTTGTTCACTTTAACAAGGACAGTGTGCTCACAGAATGTAATACATAACACCAGAGGCATGCATGGGGATGGTATATCTAGAGTCCCTCTAAAACGTTGAGTTCCTCTTGCCTAAGTGTTTTTGGAAGGAGACCAAGGTGATGTATCATTGCAACCAGCTTCCAGCAGGCACTTGTGTTAACTTCAAAATGAAGCCCGTGCTGAACATTGCTGGATGAGATGTTATCCTCTAAAAGTTGGTTAAACTTTTTTTCTCCTTAGAAAAACACTGAAATTAAGTTGTTACAGACAAGTCCTGAATGCATTTCAGAGCATACTGAAGGTAAGCTAAGTGGGTGGCTTACAGTTCATTGAACTATCACACATTCACTGCTCCTATAGCATGGAAAGGTTTCCAAGAGATACAAACCAGTGAGGCAAGACCAAGCAAGAAGGTGTCAGAGCTCAACAGGACTTCTTACATTGCTGTCAAGGCCCAGACATTACCAAAGGCAAGAGAGTGACCTGAGAAAGGTGCTCACATTGAGATTGATGAGCTAGGGCCAGAAACCAGCTATGAACAGCACCTTTAAAAGCCCCCAAGGACTTTTGCCAATGATTGGTGATGCCATTGGGAATCCAATCATGGCTCACAACTTCATCTTTCCTATGTAGATAACAACAGCAACCTGTGTGTGTTTTGTCTTGAACGTCAAAAGCACAACATTCATCCCATTAAATTACCAAATACAGGGCCATGACTCTTAGACCAGAATACAGCTTCTTAGGGACTGTAAGGAAAAAGTGTTATCTACTGGTCTGTCCTGGACCTTGGCGTCCTGAAAGGAAAAGGTTATTGAAACTGTATCCTAAGTGAAATGTAAAATGGGGGAAAAGTTGTTTTTTGTTTGCTTGTTTGTTTGTTTGTTTTCAAATGTAAAAAGAAGGGAATTGCCTGTTGCCTTATACAGGGCTGTACAGTTCTGGGCAGCGAAAGCTAGTGACACTAAATTTCAGTGCTTAGGAAACCATAGCTTTAGAAAGATGAAAAAAATTCCCTTTAAAATTCCTAGACAGACTTAACAGTTGCCATGCACAATATCAAGATCATCTGAATAATAACTGCAAGCTGCTCTGCTCTTCCATGTAAAATCTTTTGAGGGAAAAGAAACGCCGGGATATTATTTGTCTTCTTGACACCAGATATGGGAAGGAGAGGACAATTATTTTAGGGTAGAGTTAATTTTTTTCTTTTGGATAAAAGTCCACATTATGTTATTCATCACAATGGAAATATGGGGTAAATCAGCCACAGCCAGCTGAGTTCTGCATTCCTTACTCTGCCTGGATTTCAATCCTTTGTTATTCCCATAAATACAGAAGTCTAAAAACGTCATTCAAAACCAAGCAAGAGCGATACATTAGTATATTGTCAACACTGCAAGGTCTCAGCCTATGAAGCTTTTTGGTTTTCTTCTTTATGTCCATTCATGTGTTTGGTTACTTCATAGTGATGATTCACTGCCCTTTATTTCTACCTTATTCTTTCATTTCAGGTGCAGTTTTCTACTAATTTCTCTTCTTCGTATTTGATTGAGGCTCTAAAATGTTAAAGTTGCAAAATTATTTTGTAATGAAAAATACTTTAGAAACGAAGGAAATTAAAAAAAATAATCAAAAATGCTATTCTGTTGGTGTACATGTGCTCTACTTCTGAGCACTGTTGTTTATTCGCTTTGATAATATCTTAGATTTCAAAAGACTTTATCGTTATAGTTCTGACAGTTCTACAGTTCTTTTTCTTTTTTTTGTTTAGGGATATTTTTTTGAAAATAAACTTATAGATGCTTTAAAAATGCAAATGTAAAAGATGCCCGTGAAAACATAAGGTGAAAATGTAATATGAAATGCCCCAGTTCTGTGCCATTTCCCTACCCTGCATGAAATATCAGACCTACCATTGATTTGTGATTCTTTCACTTCATGTGCCCAGGCCATAAAACCATACAATTCTAAAACATCAAGAAAATATCCAGCCTTAGCTGAAGAGAGTTTTCTGTTTGGTGAGGTAGAGATGGGAGCAGAAAACGTTTATCTATTTCTACCATGAGCTGTAAACTTCAAGTGTCACAGTAATGGGCACTTGCTCAGAAACAGTCCACACATTCATCACAGTCTATAAAAGCAATGTCCTCTTCCCATCCCTTGCTTGCTGTGAGCAGTGAATGCCAGCACAGCAGCGTTGGTGTCTGATGTACCAGACTAAAACATCCCTTGGCAGAATAATGACCCCGTGCTGAGATCTGTGCTACCGTGGCTGCTTCACCTCCAGAATGAGAGCCGGCTTGGTTGAAGGTACAAGCTCCACTGGGTGTATAGGGTGTAAATACGTGCCATGACACCAGGTGTGTCCCATTTACAGCGCACAGCAAGACTTTAGAGTTAAATTTCCATTTACTCATTGTAACCGGGGGTTACTAATGTTTGGAAGAAGATTCAAGCAATCAACATTTCACAGTAAGCACTGAAGATCTACATGGCTGCAACATTAGAAAGGTGAGGTTTGGGAGTCCTAAAATCTGAAGTTTGATCTACATACAGTGGAAAGTGGGAAAAGAAGTTTATCTTCCAAGCTGCCCACATATCACCCCTGACAAATAGATCTGTCCTCCCTGTTCATAAGTGCGTTGTCTTTTCCCTCTGTCCTCAAAGAGATGTCAGGAGCTCCTATAAACCTTCCACCTAGCAAAGCCCCTGAAACAGACTGCTATCATTTGTCATCCTCCTCCTCCTCCTGCAAAACAAACCCTTCATCCATGTGTTCCACTCTACATCAACAAAACAGATAATAAAGATACCAATAAAGGTCATTTTTCTGTATTTTTTTTTTCTCTTCCTGTTTCACACAGCTTCTGTAAAAAAACATGGCAGGTGGTTTGAATAAAACATCCTACGTGCTTTTTTTCATCAAAAGGCTGATGAAGAATGAGTTGTCTGTTGCATCCCCCTTGCATCTGTCGTTACTGGGACAGGCTGAGACAGAGGCATTTTTGGAAGCAATGGCATTTCTGGGTGGCTGGCCTGAACAGCATGTGTGTGCAGATAGATATATCCGACTGTTCTGATGCACTGCAACCCAATACATTCTCTACAAGCCAAGCAGGGGTCCCAGGGATTTATTACAATTGAGCCTTGGCCAGTGGGTGTCACTAAAAATTAGCTGTAAGGGAAATTAAAAAAAAAAAAAAAAAAAAAAAAAGAAAAGAAAAAAGCATGGGGGCAAGAGCACCTGAATTTTAAAAAAGCATTTCAGAACTTATTTTTGTCCCCAAGCCTTGTTTTGAATCCTTCCTTTGGTCAAACAATGGCAGTGAGATCAGAGCCAGGCATCTAGTGCCCGCTAATTACTATCTGGACTGACGCTTGCAGTGAATAGCTGGTAGGAGGCCCGGATAGGATGGGAAATGATTTTGCTGAAGAATCCCACGTGGATTCCCTGGTGGTGGTGGCATGTTTCTTTATGGGCTTCCTACACTGCTCTCCCTCACGCAGTGGGGGAACGCCAGCCAGGTGACTCACTGAGATTCTGCCCCGTGTTTACTGCAACAGCCCTCTCCACAGAGACTTGCTCACTGTGTGGAGCCTGATTTTCCCAAGAACATCTCAAAGGGCTAATTTTAAATTAACAAAAGCTTTGGAAGGCGGGGAGAAGGGAAAGGGGAGGGGGTTTTCTTGCAGGAGGAAAGAGATGGCAGAAATAGACTCCTTCCTTTTTCCTTTCTCTTGTCCAAGATAAGGAAACATCACACGCTAAAGGCAATTTAAAAACAACTTAAAAGGCAGATAAATTTAGTCACAAGTATTCTGCTGGGTGGACAATCGAGATATAGAACAAGTCTTCAGCCAGAAGGTTTTAGGGAAAACTACCAGTGGTCAAGGCAAAGAGACAAAAATCAAGGAAATACTGTTTGTATTAAAACTACCATAGGATCAAGTCATAAACTCTTTTAGAGGAAAGATGGTCCAGGAGTTACCACAATGGACCTTAATTTATGCATTCCACCTAGGTGTCCTGGTCCAGTCTAGGCTTCCAGTGTAACTTCGACAGAGTCGCTGAAGCTTTTCTGTGTCTCAGCTCTCCACCTGTAACATAATAATATTAACATGAAGATCACTAGGACCAATGTATGAATGGCTATGAGCTTTGCTGAAATTAGTTAGGTTAATGAGAAGTTTCATCCAGCTCTAAAGAGGCCTATTGTACCCTGCAAAATACATGGTTGGAGGATTTCATCAGGGAGCTCAGATTCTCCTGTTACTTTCCAATTCATAGTCCAAGTTTCTAACGAATTGATAAAGACTAAAACGTGTGAGCCCTGCAAATTGGTCCTGTAGGTGAAGAGATTTGCTTCCTGAGCATACAAAGCCAAAGGCATACTTTCACTGTGTCTCCTGGAAAGCTGGAAGCCAATTCATCTATGCACGGAAAAGGGAAACTGAACTCAGATGCCTCGATATACTTTGATTGGAGGTGTCCTTCTGTAGAACTGATGGACAGGCACATGATGAGCATAAATCTTCAGAAAGCCTAAGAGGAGATGTCCTCTATCATATTAAAGAGTTCATGTTCCAGTTCTATCAAGACTCAAACTCTTTCAAATCTCTAAAAGGGTGAAGAAACACATAATTCAAGGAGATAAAAACTGAAGGTGATGAATGAATCTTGCAGGCACTGCTACAGTCTGATGATCCTTCTGTCAAAAATTGAACAGACTTGTAGCTTTGTGGCAGGGAGAAGCCACAAGAAAATGACATTGGCAACTACTCAGTAGAAGTAAATGTTTTGCATGGAACTAAACCTAACAGAGTTGCACTGCAGATTTAATACAAGGATTACAGTAAAGCCCCCTCCTTTTAAGTCTCTTGTCAAGTGTATTTTTGCTCCTCTTATTGACTGTTTTCTTGATGGTCTTCAGGTTATATGGAGTTTGAGCCAACTTCTAAAGTTTGATGGGCCAACAAAGTTATTCTATCCATTACTGTGGTGAACACGTATCAACTGTAGGTCAGCACTAGCTTGGGGATGTCTGTATAATGCTCCGTTGCACTAAGTAAACATGTCTTTGATCTCTCTGTACCATCTGGAAAATAATAATATTTATTTGATTTTTCCCTTTTGTTTTTCTTTTCTGTTGAGATTACAAGTATTAAAAGGCAAGGCCTTTCTCTTATTACAAAAGAATACATCAACACAAGTATGACAAACAGGCCAGGACTTGTTTCTTGGCCCTGAAGGCAAGTGGTGTGATTCATCTCATGGCCATATGGCTAAGCTTTCTTCCATGTGAAAAAAGTGTGGCCTCACCCATACCGCCTACTGGGAAAAGTCTCTGACCCATGATATTACTTGACCCATCTCTGACCATTGTCTGGGAAAGAGAAAAATCACATGGAGCAAAACTGTTTGGGGGGGCGGGAGGGGGGGGGAGGGGAGGGTATTGCTAACAGTTAATCACTATGGAAGATTGTAGGTCCAGCCCTGGTCATCTTTAATTTAGCAGCATAGACCCAGTTTAAGTGTGGAATGCCCAAGACAAAGGGCCACAAAGTTGATTGGGGCCTGTAAATATTACCATAAAACAAAAATAACCCCATATTTGTCCAATTCACTTTTTGATTTGGCTTCTATTAATTCAAATCACTAGTCATGAGCACCGCCCTGAAGGAAAATACCAACTGGAAGGCAGCATGCAGTCTCTACACAATTACTCCTCCAGCAGATGCTCTTGTGGACTCCCAGCCATTCTCTGCTGGTTTTCCAGTTCTGGAAAATCAGCACAATATGTTACACCAGTGCGAGAAAGGAAAATGCCGTTAAAGAACATGACTCTCTTGACAGAGTGGTGCAGGTGTGTATTGCTTGGCTTGGCTATGGTGCACTCCGCTGGCGTTTTTGAAACATGTGACAGTGAAAGCAACATCGCCCAGATAATCCTTCCCAAGTGTAGTGAGAAGGAACTGCTGGTACCACAGAGCAAAAAAGACTTCCAAATCTTGATTGTAATTTCCTGATTTTTAAAAAGAAATTGCTCATCTGCAGCTAATCATGCTTGCACCTTTCGTTCTGTCCAAGAGCAACATTTTCCAAGGTGCTTTTAATGAACTGAACAGCCTCTTAAAGGCTCATGAGAGACAGAGAGCCTGTCAGAGACAAATTGCTTTATTGGATTACACTTCACAAGATCTTGATATATTCTTAATGGAAAAGAACACAACAAAGATTGATCCTCCTCCCACTTAAATCAGTTGGACTTTTTCTCCAAGGTAGGATCAAATCCAGAACATATCAATTAAAATGTGTTTTGATGAAATGTTGTTATGTAGTGTGAGGTGTGTAATCAGAAAAGCAGATTAAGTTACAGGAGCGACATACCTGGAGGTGACTTCCAAAAGGAAAAAGTCCAGGAGAGGTCAAGGTGGTAGGTTTGAAAATGGAGGGCTCACCAAGGAACAAGAAGGGCCATCCACACAACCTCAGCCTCACCTCTCATGGGGGCTTGGACCCTTCTGACTTGTAGGACATAGTGCTGTAACCCCACCTACATTCTCAATACCTTTGCCAATAGATAAAGGCGTTTATTTATTTCATGTGCCTTGGCAGAAAAGCACATAGTTGCTGAACAGTTGGGAAAGTGTTTTGTCAGAGACAGTCTGGCTGAAAGCTTGCCTGTAACTCTGTTTGCTGGAGTTCTGTTGGGCTACATTTCTCATTTACAATCTGCTCTGCTTTTGCTGTTTTGTTTCCTTTAATTATCGTCTTTAATCTGTCTAAAAGAGCACTCTTCCCCAAACCCAGATGAAATCTTCAAAATTCTTAATTTATTCATTCAGCAGCAAATTCTCGCAATTACCTGCAGGTAATGTGGCCTTGACAGCAGGAAATTTCCTAAACTCTTTTGACAGAAATCACAAGAAGAAACCTTCTGTGCTTCTAGGTGCAGTCTGTGGTTTGTCTGGCAACATATCTCCCACTTCCATTCTCTCCCTCTTTCTGGAAGCCAAATATTGCACAGAATTTGAGCATAGAATTTGAATCACTTTAACATAAACTGAAATGGTGTGTCAAAAGTTTATGCACAAGGTATAGGTCCAGTCCCAGAGAAAAACAGACTTTCCTTTCTGCTGTTTTTGATGATAAACTGCTTTTGAACAAATGAAAAACCACCTAAGTTTTCACCTGTACCTTTCCTGGCAAGTGAAAAATTGTCGGACTCTGAGAAATAATGTTTTCTCTTACATGTTTTCCTTCTTTGGTACAACTGAGATTTGGCTAGGACAGAGCATCGATCTGCCAGAATTATGCGGAAGGCGTAGGATTCGTGGTATTTCAGACCCAGTCAACACAATTAAGAAAGCTTTGTTCTATTTTAAATTCAGAGAGAACATGTCCATCACCTTAGAAGTAACTTCCAGAAAGTTTTGTTTTGTCTTGTTTTGTTTTGTTCTTACACCGTGTTAGTTCCAGGGTGATTTCCGGAACATTTAAATTTCAAACACAAGTAAGAGTTTCTGAGGAATCATCTGAGCTGAACCTCCAGGTCTTTGACAAGGCTTACCTGTTGAGAACAGGCAGATGTTCTCTGCATACAGAGTTCTGTTTAGCTTCAGGCCTCCCTGTAAGACCTTCTTCTGTCACTGAAATATTAATATTTTCAGTAGTATCTACACTCTCGGCGAGAAAAACAGAGCAAAAAGCTTCAAGAACTGTGACCAGGCCTGTTAGGCAAATGAAAAATAAAATCATCTCAAAAGCCCTCCATTGTTGCAACAGTGCTGATCTATGCTGATGTAAACAAATCTCAGAAGCCTACATTAAAATGATGAGCCATTACTCTATCCGTGTTTTTCTATTCAATTGTAAACTCATTTGATTAATGATATCAGGTTAAATCTAGCTCAGCCTTTTCAGAGCTATAATAACCCCAAAGCAAATTACATCCTCAGTTTGCTGACAGAAGTCTTAAGGGTCAGAACTCTGTATTCCATCACTTTGGTGTAGTGCCAGGGATTTTGGAAAGAAAAAATAATAAAAATCAAGCAAGTTTCATGTGCGTCTTAACAGATGCAAATAATTTTAATAAAACTAAACTGTTGCCTAGGACTATGTGCACCCTAGAGTCTCATCTGTGTTTTATTCTGACATGTAAAATAAACCCTAATGAGAAGTTACCATAGCTTTGTAAGAAGAGAAAGGAGAATATTATTTTTATTTAATTTCCAAACTGTTGCGGAGCCAGTAAGGGATAAGGATGATTTGTGCCAGACATTATGATGTACAGTTTAGATCGTGGTAACTGAATATTGCTTATTATATAATATCAGCAGAAAGACATGGAAAAAGAATAATTACAAGGCATCTTCCAGGCTTGTTGTACCCTGAATTTCCAGAAGATTTTTTTGTAACCATTATGAATTCAACCATTATTTACCTACTAACCCTTAATGCTTCGAAATTACAAAGCAGGGTTCCATATTTTCATTATCATATATCTCAAGTGAGATGCTTATGTATGGTTGGGTAAATGTTCAGAAAGAACAGGACTTCCGAAAATCAGATCACTTCTCTTGAGATGTTTGAGATTGGAATAAAGCAACAAACTCAAGCCCAGTTTTGGTGGTTTGTTTTTGGTTTTGTTTTTTTTTTTTTTTCCCTGCTGGTTATTTACCACTGGCATGGACTCTTTTCTGTTATTTGTCATGCAGCAGAAACATGTTTTCCCTTACAGTTTCCAATTTAGCTTGCAGGATTTCCTCAGATATTAGTGTGCTTTAAGCAAATTGTTCAGACAGTGCTGGTACAATTTGCTGTAGGTGGCAGAAATAAGTGAATGCTGTGAAAGATATTGCTCACCTGGGTTGTTAGCAGAGGAAAACTTGGGACATTGGGATTCAAAGCACAGAGGTCAATCACTTGGACTCCATTATCTGGCAACAAGCGCTTATTGCTTACATGGCCCAATCAGAGGAGAATGTGAAAACTGAATTATTTCCAAAAATAATGTCTCTCTGGATATTATTAGAAGCATAAGCCAACTGTACCATAACTTAGACATCTCAATCAGATGTTTAAATGGAAATGGGATCAATCTGGTCCATAGTTTCTAAACTCAAAGGTAGAAAGCAAGGGAGTCCTGTCATTATAACAGTCCCTATGTCTCTCATTACCTTGACAGCTCTAAAATTGTGAAAACCATTTTAAAATGTCATTAATTTTCCAGAAATGCCTTTAAAAAGTGGGGAGCTGGGATGTCTTGGGCATTCTTGTATTAAAGTGAACCATGTGTGACAGATTTCTGTTCTCTCCTCAGTTCTTATTCTTACAGAAAAAGCCTAGGGAGAGCTTGATTAAATGCAGCAGATACAGAGTAAAGATTGGTTTTGCTCCTTGGCATGAGAAGGCTCCAGGATTATCCACTCCACACTGTTTCCCTAAAAGGAGAGGAGGAGACCGTGCGGTGCTCTCTATAAATTGCTTCCCAGGGAATGTTAAGTGAGTGTTTAGGGAGTAATGATTCTCTCGTGTCTCCTTGGGCAGGGAAAGGTCCTGTTTGCTCTGGCCCAGACTAATTTTTCAGCACGTTTGCCTTGGTAGCAGCACTGCTTTTTTCACATCCTCATGCTCTGTTGAATGAGTGATTTGGTTGTTTCAGTTCCAAGTTTTCTTAATGTTTTCTTTTATTTTTCTCCTACAAACCTTGGTAAACAGTTCTTCATTTATCAGGTCCTGACTGATTATTTTCACCTGGCCGATGACTCAACATTTTTCCTTCTTTGGTAAAAACTGCATGGATGTAGCAATTTATTCTCTGTTTTCACTCTATTTAACTGATAAAAAGAATATCTTCATGTAGGTTATTCTTTAGTCAAATGGCCATAATTTTTTATATCAAATGAACAGAATTTTTCTGTTTAAATCAAGGCTATATTTTGTCTCAGAATCTGTAACTGCTCACCCAATTAAATAATCTGAAAGCGGCCACGTGATCATTTGTGTTGGGAACCATATATTATTGACCAAGATCCTCAACTTAGCATTGACAATGCACCGTGGCTATAAAAGTGAATGCAGATGAACTAGGCTAACCCAATGGAGTCCCAGTGGAGTCCACAGATGTTTTACTTCGGTTGGCTTGCACGCTATTTTATTTATTTTATGCTTTGGGAGCCACGAAATTAAGAACCCATTCTCAGTTACAGAGTTTTACTTGATTCCATATACCTCAAAGCTGATTTATTTTTTTTTTTAAGAAATCTTATTCACTTTGAAATCATATCATATTGATTTCAACAAGAATGGAATTTCACCTTTAAAGACTTTTAATGGGATACTGAACTTTTAATTTGAGTTAGTTTCCTTTATTCCTTGTCATAACTGTTGGTTTTTTTTCAAAGAAGCATATGGGTAGAGATGCAGTCAGCCTCATTAGTTGGTCATTAGAAATGTGTAGGCCTGTAAGACTATGAATTATTCTACACATCTTATGCCAATATTGACAGGAGGTATTTAACACATCATGATACTGATGAATATCGAGATGTATTTAAAGGGAAGTCAGAAATCCTCTGGGGAATTCACAGGGGAATTTTTTTTTTTTATTTTGCAGTGAGATCCTTCATGTTAGAGTACAAAGGTGGCATTTTTATTCTCAAACTCCTTATTGTTAAGAAATACAAAAGGAAAACTAAAACTCAGTCAACATAGATTTTCCCAAATACCTTTAAGCATATTAGGACAGAAATAAAAAATAAACACAAGGCAATTGGACAGTGGTACTCTACATGTCCTTGATTTTAAGTTATGTTCTTTCTTTAAATTTCCCTTCACCATACCACAGTCATGTGTATTGCTCTTGTCATTATATTATTTCTTTCATTTTCAAATTACAGAAGGGCAACCAGGAAGTTTTGGTTATTCACTTTCAGTTTTTCTTTTTTATTTTCACATATAGCAGTATCTTCCTAAATATTCCACATGGGTTTGACTCTCCCTTTGCATATTTACTGTGAATTTCAGAGTGAAAACAATTAGAACATTACAGTTTGTTCATCTGTTTATTTTAAATGGGATTCTGAATAAGTAGTGTGGAACTGCTTAAAAATTTCTGAGATTTATTCTTTTTCTCACCATCAGCTTAGAGCTCCAGTGCTCTCGCAAGTGAAGTTTGCTTGGAGCTGTTCTGCTTTGTAACTTGCTGTGCTCAGGGATCAGTAAGAGTTTGTCATCCCTGAACTTCTCAGGTACAGAGGGTTCGATGAACAAAATTATGTTGTGTGCTGTGACCCTACCTTAGCACAACTTCTTGATGTTATCTACTTCTGTATTATATTGGGAGTCTCTTAATTTCAGATGTCTTTTGTCTTGCTTGCTTCCCCCAGCTTAATAAACCGGACATTTTCATCAAATATTAACAAGTTAATAATAAACTGTAGTGTCATAGAACATGGGTGCGTTGAGAAAGACATGCACAATCTCAAGGGGGGATGCCACATGCTGTTATTTTTGGATAAAGCAACAGTTTTATATTTCAGCTCCGGAGAATGTTAGGGGCATTCGCGGTTCTCACTCCTAATTTACACAAAGGGCAGCTGCAGCATGGCTTAGTTTATTTGTTATAGCAGCAATCATTTTGGCACATGCTGGCACTGGCACTGAAAGCAGAATAATGTCACCAGAGGCCGTTTCCTACACACTGCACTGGAATGGCTCAAAAATTTCAGCTGGAAAACAGCCTGCTGCGGCCTGAGATCGTAAAGGGCTTCTCGTAAGTAAATGACACTGATCCTGATGCTGGAACAAGCAGTTGAATCCTCTGCAAGCTCAGAAAGAGCATGGGAAAAGCACCCAGAAAATTACACTTGATTTTGTAAATTTTGTAATTTTCTTTTATGTTTTTTTTCCACCCGCCTATGGTCTGCACACAGCTGCCACTGGCTATGATCCACGTGTAGAAGGGGGGGGGGGTGTAAAAAAAAAAAAATCTGTGTTGTTACAGTTGCAAGCAGAGGGTCCCTTGAAGCATCCTCTGAAGTCATGATTCCTCTTGTGTGCTGTGCTCCGCTTTCAGAAGTGTATTTGTGTTTTCCTAAAGTAGCTGTAAAAGGCAGGTCAGGAGGAGGCATCTGTTCATCTGACCCTAAAAGATGTGTAGGGTGATGTGTTCAGACATAACATTTCAAGAATAAAATTAAAATCGACACCTTCCACCTCAAGAGGAAAACAGCATTTAACAAAATTATGTTATTCAGGTATCGGTCTGTGCTAGGCGTGTTCCAGACCAGACCATCACTTCACATACACACTCACAGCCCAAGGTATCCACGTCTTTCATGAGAGGATGAAATTTTCCTTGAGTTTTTGGTATACAATGGAAAACAGACTAGTGCTGCAGTAAACAAAATGCAATTTTACTTCAGTCTGAAGGGATGCTTGGTTTTAAATGTAGCAGTGATTACAAGAAACATGATAGCCATGGGTTTAGCACAGAAACTGATAAAATCGTCTAGATAACTATCACTTTTCCTATTTCCATGGTTTGTTTCTCCAGTTGTTCTCTGTTTTCACACTTAAAATTTTCGTATGATTTGCAGACTTACATAGCACAACAACCGGCTATAAGAGCCTTCCTAGGAAACCATAACTGAGATGTGTTTATTAGCTTGGTCATTCAAAAAAAGTCCTTTATTTTCAAAATCCTCAGCCATAAACTGAAAAGCACAAACCACAGATGAAAATGATGGTCATGTACTGGTAAACAGCAGGTAAACACATCTAAGCATAAAATATTTCTGAACATGAAGAACAGAAGAAGAGAGTAGATGTCCATTTACTGTAAAACCATGGGCAGTTGCTTCACTTTGGATTTTGATCGCAGACTGAAATTATCCATGATATAAATTCTCTTTTTGCTTGAATCTGTCTGGGTGTTCAACGTTTTCTGGTAAGGAGAATCTTTTTATATTGCATGCCATTAAAAAGCACAGCAAAGCAGAACCTGGTATTAGTCAGAGTTTCACTGGGGTGCCATGGAGTTAAGAATCAATAATAAAATTCAAGTTGAAGCACCTGACATTTAATTTTGGATTTGCAATTAATATTGGATATGATACACAATATACCAGTATGGCATTTCATAACTGTTCACCTTTATTATAGAAAAGATGCTAGAAAATATTAAATCAGAAATCCATTGCTCCATTGCACAGCAGTCAGATCTGCAGAGACATGGGGAAAAAAAATCACCTGAATTGTTCAGTAAGCAAAAAGTCAGAGAGATGACCTCATGGCAGGGGAAATTTGAAACCTCCTCAGACCAAGAGCCGTGGTGACGTGACTTACACGTGCTTACAGCAGAATGAAGGACCAGAGGAGATTTCCCCAAGTTGCTGAACTCAACACACTATGTGCTACAACCCCTTTAAGGAACTTTTGTTGATGAAGGAGGAAGTTCTCATCCCACAGATTCAGAGCATTTCTTTGGCCAAGCCAAATCATCTGTGTGGGTCTCAGCCCTGACCGTGGGCTGATCAGCCTCCCTGGGTAGCCCCAGGAGCAACCCAATCAGAGTATTCCATTGGCACTAATTGTGTTATTGGGGTTCATCCACATATTGTAGTTCCTCAACTCCTTGACAAGCCTTTGTGTTTATGGTGATTAGCTATTTATCATATATGCTAATAGATTAGGGAAGCATCCTGCCTGCTGCCTAGTTTATTGCTCATCTGGCCAACCCTTGCATGGCACCTAGCATGATTTGCCCACCTACTGAACTGCAAATATCATGCTCTGCTGCTTCCAGTTGCCCCAGTTGCATTAAGCTCCCAAGGTCTGGGGAACCCCGTCTGGCCAACATCTCATTGTGCTCTCTTCCTTTCAGCAACCCTATATCATTCACCAGCTTCTCCACACCCACATCTGGGAAAGTTTTGAGATCCTATAAATCTCTTGCTGATATACAGCTTCTGTCTCATTTGTTACTGTGTGCCTTTCCCTTTGGCTCCTTCCCTCCAATTAAGAAACAAGTCTTTCCTCCAGGTTTCCTTCTCATTCACTCTGAGTCAAAGACACGTGATGCTTGCAACTCTGCCCCATCCACATCTCTACTCGAAAGTCCTTTTCCCTGGAAGACTCACCAAATCAGCTGGTGGAACTTCTTCTCTACCCCACTGTGAGATATAAGGGCAAGAATGAAGAGATTGGTGAAAAGCAGCAGTAACTCTGCTTTATCAAGCAGATATTCTAGATTTTGCAGATTGGTTTTAAAGCAAAGAAATTGATTTTGAAACAGAGTCCACATGAAACATTTTCCCTTTCCCAAGCCTGGTAACAAACATGAGGGTACATGATCGCTTCCTTCCAGAGTCATTCCAGCAGCCACAGAATCTGCACAACCCTGCTGCTGCCCCCGGGATTGACCACAACCAAGGAAGGGCAAAGGAAAAGCTCCACCTCCCAGAGCTGTACTTTGAAGACCCCAGTAAAAACAGTTTCTTCTTTATTTTACCAGACATTGCAGGGCATACTTTTTCCGTACTCCCTGATGCTTTACTAGAGCAGGGACTATGGTCTGAAGGTACGACTCAACTGAAGTTGGAGGATTTACGCAATCTGAAGACCTGGCCCTACATTTCACCTTGGCCTTTCCAGCATGCTGATTTAATTTAACCCAAGGCCAGGAATTAAAATAAAAAACAACAATTCATGCCTGGTTACATTTGTGCTTGTGACCTACGCCTGTTCGAACAGGAGTTGGACAGGACAAAGCACAATGCACTTCCTTGCTTTTATTGCTTTCATTCACTTCATGTCATGCCAAAGAAGGTTGATTTAGGAAGTTCTAGTAATTAACTGCTGATGTTTTTGACTGCTGTTCCCAAGAGACTTACAATGACTTGTAATGGTTGCTCTGTAGGAAACTCTTTCTGGAACGATGGTAGATAACATATATTCTCCGTATGGCTTTACTTTTACTTGATTATTTCTTTAAGCAAGGAACATAGTTTTTCTTTTAAGCATAAGTCACCTGTTCCCTGCATCCTGGAAACCTCATAAATCACCCTTCTCCTCTCAGACCATACCGACATTTTGCCGTCAGAGTTCACAAAAGAAAGAGGCTTCCTAATTCAGTTACATAGCGGACATAAGATATGTCAATTGGACAAAACAAGCAAGGAGAGAGTAAAAATTAATGCTGTCTTTATGTTGTAAGTGACGGAGTGCCCTTCACTACTCTAAGCAGCTGAGAAAATGCAAAAGGAGGAAGCACAGGAGCAACGTATATTTGGAGAGCGCAAGTTGTTTGAATATTTTAAATCTAGGCTGGTGCAATTAGAGGAGATCAACAGCTCCTAACATGGTCTCATGGCTGCTTGGTCTTTCACTCTTCAGGATGCTTCCCTGTGTTTTTAATTCACTGTTCTGTTAAAAATTAGTGGATGCCTTAGCACTGTTGCATAAAACCTAACAAGTTCCACCCAAAATTAAGAGATATAATAATTATCATTCTAATTCCTCTTTCTGTGCCCTCTGCTACTCATACGAACATGTATTTCTCAAAGCATATGGCATGCAGCCATTAGACACCTAATTTATCTCTGAGATGATAAACAGTTCGATATGCATAGCTATATTTCATAGTGTCAAAAAAAAACCAAGCCGATTTTTCAGATTTTCACCTACTACGTTCATCTGCTGCTGACATTGAAAACTCCTGAAAAAGTAATGCCAACAAAAGCAGAGCAGATTCTAATGTGTGTGTTGTATTTGTCAGGTTTTCAAATGGGAATCATAACCTTAATAAAACTGGATTGTTTCTTACAGAACTGATTTGACCAAGACTGACTCAGGAAGGATATTGTGCGTGATCGGAATTCAGCCCTGAGAAGGATGTCAGTCATAATAAAACTGTTCTGTATTGGAGTGTTTGTAAAAGAGCGGCTTTCTTCACACGCCATTGCAAAGCATTTCTCATTTGTCACACTATCTAGGACTGACATTTACCAGCCGCAATTTGCTGTTGTGATATTTTTCCCTTTTATTTCCATTAACCAAACGTAAACAACATGTGACAGAAGTTTTGAAATCATATCAACAACCTATTACAGCCACTTGAAAACAGGAATACCAAGATGTATCAGACAATAAGACATAAAGACACAAACCGTGAACCTTTTTCTCAGCCAAAATGTAACAGCGTGCAAGACAGTTGTCTTCCATGTGAGATAAATAAAACTATGGAGCACACTGAAACCAGTATTTAGGCGATTCATGCTTGGCATGAGTTTGGCCCTTAGTAGGTGTTCCTCCTGAATTTAATGGCCAATAAAGTAAATGAAGTGTAGGCCTAAAACTGCACCACAAAGAAGGAAAAAATTGGAGTAACAAAAAAAATCAGTGATTCATGATGTCCTGCACATCTAGAGTAAAATGTTTTGTAGCCTCTTCCATGTTAAATGTTTAAGGTGGATTTTTGATTTTTCCTTGGGTTACTAAAATTAATTTACTCTTTCACCTTCCAGCCCCACTCATGATAATGCCTTTTTTAAGTCTAGGATTTAATCCCTACCAAAACATCATTAATGTGACCCGAATCATACCCATAACTGACTGAATGGCTACTCAGTAACTGTGATCTTCAGCTGGGGTTTTAACTTCTCTTGGGAAATAACCTTGAAGAAACCCAGACGTCCTCGGGGGAACTGTGCCACACAGATCTGCACAGGTAGAGACCGTGGACCGCTCCCTTCCCTTAGCCAGTCCTATTTTTCCACGCTCCTTGCAACAATGATCCAGAATTCAAGGTCTGGAGACCTTGGCTCGTATCCACAACACTTACCAAACCAAGTACATCTCAGCAAAAGGTATGTTTGTGGAATGTAACTTTTAACCTCATACGCTTTGTGTATTGTACAGAGAGGAGCGGAACAGTTTAATTCTTTCCTTGGTTACTCATTCTTTGCTAGCGTTTTGTCAATTAATAAACATTTGCTGAATTCCAGTGCATGGAGTACTTTTACAAATGCCCTGAATATTTCTTGGATTCATTTGGAAGTCCTTGACAAATGATAAGATAATGATAAGAAAATAAGCAGAACACCCACACAAGGTGCAGATACCTTGGGTGTTTTATCAGGATTTAGGATTGCGACACAGTCCTAGTGTTGTTATACAAGAAATCTATGCTTACAAAATCTCGTGTCCAGGATACCTTCCAGGTCTCAGCTCTGATATGCCTCCTGTGTGCCCATGTGAGCAACCAAATTTTATCAGCAGCTCCTTCTCCAAGCACTATCTAATTCCTGATGCTCAATCCTATTCTTTCTTTCACTAAGAGAAGTTTCTTTATCTCACAGCTAAAAGCTGTAGTGGGAGACAGAGGTAAGAATGGTGCAGGAGCCAGGAGGAATCTTTACCCCACCATCTCATTTGCTTGTTTTGTCAAGTATATGGGTCTAGAAACACATTTTTCTTCTTTTCTGATTTTACCATTCACACACAGCGGGGTTCATTTGAACTTGTCATCCTAGCCTCCTGATGGTCAGCGTAATCATCGGAGAGCCAGCCAGCAGCAGGAAGGGAAGTGAAAAATGCAGTTGGCTTAGTAGGCTCCTAAAACAGGTCAGGTGGCTCATACCCATATTGTGCCTGTTTCTCACCAGTGGCTTTAAAGATAGTCCTGGGTCACTGGTTTACATGGAGATACCTACCCTGTAGACACCTCCAGCTAGATTAGATGGATCCAGCCTGAGATTTGCAGATGAGACTAAACTTCCTACAACAGGAAGCCAACTATAACTATTGCCAAGACTAAATGACAATGTTGGAAGTTTTTGGTTTGGGATGACTACTTTCAGGCACATATTTTGAGATTCTGGATGCTCACTACTTTCCAGTGCCTTTCTAGGTACATCAAGCAAACAGATCATAGAATCATAGAATTGTTTAGGTTGGAAAAGCCCTTTAAGATCATCAAGTCCAACTGTTACCCTAACCCTGCCATCCCACCACTCAACCCTGTCCCTAAGCACTTCATCTGCCCAGCTTTTAAATACCTCCAGGGATGGGGACTTGACCCCTTCCCTGAGCAGCCCCTTCCAACACTTGACTACCCTTTCAGGGAAGAAATTTTTCCTAATGTCCGACGTAAGCCTGCCCTGGTGCAACTTAGGGCCATTTCCTCTTGTCATATTGCCTGTTACCTGGGAGAAGAGACCGGCATCCACTTCACTACAGCCTCCTTCCAGGTAGTTGTAGGGAGCAATAAGGTCTCCCAATTGTGTTACAAACATTTCCTAGTAAGCAGTGCATGGACCGACTTCGAAAATGAAATGTGTTGCATCTGAACGCATTAGCTTTGTTGCATCTCAGCCAATTTGCCTCCATGGAAGAATGAAGGTTTGTAAATTCAAGCTGTAGAACCATATTAACACCACACTGCTGCTTCCAGATTTACTAACTCTTGAGTATCTGAATCCAGTCACTGCACAGGACCACCTCATCTCAAGCTGTCCACAACCAGCTCATTATACTCTTATTTTTTCATAAATGATCTCAGGTTTCTCAAATGGGCCTTGAAAATTGAGGCCCCCAGAGTTGCTATAAGACATTTTAATCTGTTCAGACCAAGGATGTGCTATGGAAAGCGTGCTGTGAATAGCATGCAATGTGTACAGTGCCATGGAAACCACACACAGTAGTTGAAACTCACCTTGATGCCAAGAGCCAGAGATCAAAGACATAGTGCTCCAGTTGGAGGGTCTAGCAAAAGTCTCAATGATATCATTCTTAGCATAGCTAAGAGTTGTGCCTTGAAGCACAACTTCCACAAAGTGTCAGCTGTTGCAGTTTAGCGTAATTCCTTCAAGCAAAAGAAAAATAGAAAAACCCACAGCAGATGAAACTTGAAATCTTGGACTACAGATAAATATTTATCTTAGAAAAAAGTCACTTTGACACTTGAGTGGGTTTTTCTTTTTAAAATCGGTGCTTGTTTCCATGTTGATAAAGTCAACAACTACTGTTAATGAGGTACATCACAAAAATAGGTGGCTTTCCACTATTACAACAATCCTCCCCACCCTGGTTGAAATGACAAATAAAATATGATTGAAAATGCCCTTTTTCCTTCTCTACTTTTATAAACAAAGCTGCTAAGGAGAAACTGCTTCCTTATTTCAGAGCTAATGTTGAATTTATTATCTTTTAGCCAATGAAAACAAATAAATGAAGAGTGCTAGTATATACAAAGTGTTCCTAATGGGATGAGTTTTCCTTAGATTACGCAGCAGACTGGGCCCTGGATTATACCGACATGGAAGAGCAATAATTTTCTTTCCATGAAGAAAACTCTCTTGTTTCCTACATGATCTTATTGATGAACAGAAAAAAAAAAAAATGCACATCAGTCATAAAGGCTTTGGTGCTTGATTTTTAAGTTTTACTTTTCTACAAACATGAACTGGAGAGACAAATTATTACAAGACAGACTTTGGTGTGGGCTAACTTTTTATCACCTACTCCACAATAACTGCCCATATTCCAGGCGTGGTCAATGTGAAACAATTCAGGGCAGTTTCCTCCATAGTAAACTTACTCTGGGACAGGAAAATGAAAGTTACCAAAATAATGTAAAACTATGTTTTGTATCACATTGCATTTTTGTAATCATAGCCCAAATCATACAGGCACTCTGAAGAACTCATTATTTTACTCCTTCAAAAAATTGGTACCAACATTTTCAGAAAACAGTGATTTGAGGTCCTCGTGGTTTAATGGAGCTCCCAGCCCCACCAGAAAACCGTGCCCTCTTCAAGTACTTCAGTTTCAGCAATGGAATCTTCAGAGCCCCTAAACCACTTAATCCCTTCTGAAAAACTTGGCTTATGGCTGTGTCATTTTTCCAAGCTCTTCAGCTTTACTCTGATTTCTGAAGTGAACATTTCCTGTCATTTCAAATTAGCCCATTAGATATATTAGGAACAAAACCAAAAATAAATCTGCCTCAGAAAAGTGAAGGCTTGAAAACAACAGACTTAAGTTGTCAGTTTTTGCTCTACCTGGGAACAAAACACACAGTGACAGCAGAGATTCATTCATAATAGCAGTCATCGTATCTCAAAGTTTTCACAGATTTGACCGGCATAACAAGGGCAGATATGCAGAAAAACAAACACCAGCAGGTTCATCAAATTAAGGCTGAATTTTATGCACAATGATGAGTTTTTCACAAGTGGTTGTTGCTGCTATAATAATAAAACTTTTTTTTCTGCTGTGGAGTAGACCAGCAAATGGGTAAGAAACTTACTCAGTGTGTGCACATGCCCATCCTGCCCAGACTTCCAGTAAAACTCTGCAGCGTGACTGCCTCTGCTCTGATTTTGATCAGACTCGTATCAGCCTAAACAATGACAGGTTAATGAGATCTTTGCAGTTTTCACTACCGCTTGGGTAGCTTTCAAACAGAACATGGTGGACATGCATACATGGAGCCAGATAGTACCTCACCCTTTAAACTAGCTTCAGACTAAGTTGGTTTAAGCATCTGTAGCTGCCTAGGTGTAACACTACCGAGGTCAGCATGGGCTACTTTATCCCACTCTGATTGCGCTACAGTTCCTCTCGCAGCAGAGGAGGCCTAACTTTTCGTTATTATTCCACTCACCCGATGAGGCCTTTGAAATATTTATAATCCAATCACCCAGATTAATTCCCACCAGCAAATTAATTATTAAAAAAATGAGGAGGAAATCTGGGCTTTTACTATTACCATTGCTTTAAATGTTTTATTTGTGTGGGACATTCTGTACAAGACAAAGTTAAATATACTTTTTGTACAAAGGTGACATATATGACACCTTACCAAAACAGTACCTCTGCTTACATATTCATCTACATACACAATATGCCATGTTTGTTGTTAGCTAAGGGGTCGCTTTCAGCAGAGGGTGTATTTTTTTATGTCACAGAAGAAAAGAGAATGAAATTAAGACATCATGCAGACCAACTGCCAATGTCACCGGTGTCTTTTAATTCTCAGTTATCAAGCGGTCGCTGTTTTGTTCATTTCAGGAAGTCACATTCATTGGGCAATGAAAAAGAAAATGAGAAACAATGAAGAGGAAAACATAATTTAAAAAAAAAAAAATACATGCATGCTGCTGGAACAGGATATGATTCTGCACAGATCTGTGCAAAGTTTTTGCATTGCCATATAACATTTTGCATTGCCTTGTTTGATTGACTCAAAAAGCCCTGTAATGTCCTAAGGGAAACAACTTCTGGTGCTTTATATTCAATAAAAGTATGCAAGTTGTCTTCTTGATGCAGACAGTGATTGAGGTAATGCTCTGGCATTTTTCTGAGAAGAATTAGATCTAAATTAATGTTCTGGTTGCACATTTCTTCCTTATGGAAAGATGCCCTTGCAAACCTCAAGAGCCATCTCTCTTGCCTAGTAAGGACACTGCCACTGAACCCTGGTGAAGGAAGATACTGCTTTTAGGCTCCAGGAGCATGGATGGTGGCAAGAGCTTAGCAATGCAGAGGTTCTCAGTGCTCCAGTTTGGTCATTCGGTGATGGTTTGGTGAAGTGGTTCAAGTGCTTTATTTCTGTCTTTGCAAGTGAGAGCACAGGTGAATCTGGAGTTATTAATCTTAAATAGATGACAGATGGACAACAGGCTTTGCAGAACAAATATATGTGGATACAATGACAGATAATAGGTAAGAAAGATCTGTCTCACTGAGGTTCTGGTGTCGTAGAAATTAAGTTTCAACACAAATACTCTCCATAAAGAGTGATGAAGGAGCCACAAAGTTCTTTGCAGCCTGTTTTAGAAAAAGGCTCAGAGTTCAGGGCCTCTCCTCATCTTCATTTATCCTCCAGGATAAACTATTAAACAGAATCTATTTCCAAGCCATTGTCACTAATATATCCTCTTCCTTATACCCTGAAAAATCCTTACATCTTCATGGGTGAAATCTATTTGAGGCAATCCTCTTGGGCTCCCTTTATACTCATCATCTTACAGTCTGGAGCACAGTTCTCATCCTAAAGCAAAGATACAGCACGCCCTGATATCTCCCCTCCTCTGAACAGAGGACAACAGCTCCTCTGAACACGTCTGCACTGTAGACATCCATAGTTTAGTCAGATGAAATATGGCCTGTCACAAGGCAGCTCCCTCCTTCCCCAGATGAACACTTATCTTTGCTGCTCTTCTATCAGGGTGTGGAAGGTTATCTCCTAACTGACAATAAAGCAGTGCTTTAAAGTAAATGATGTAGGTTTTAGGAATTTTTTGTTAAACCCAGTTCCAAAAATTTTCCACCATTTTTCATCTCCACGCTATTTTGTGTCCAAATGCATTCTGCAAAAAATCTTATTTTACATTATAGATGCCCTGTGAGGTAGGTAGGAAAATCAAACTACGTTTGCTTCATGAAACAACGCATGGACTATAGTTCATAGAAATTTCAAGAGGAACAAAGGCTTTGGATCTGAGATCTTTGACTGTTTGTGATCTCCCATTCCCAGAAACACTGAAGTTCACACGGAGGCAAGCTCTTCCTGGGAAACTGGAGTGCTTGAAGTACAAATGATGAGCGTATCTTTAAGGCAGTATTGAGTCCACCTATAGCTGACAGTACAAACCTATCCCTATGTACCAAAGATGAAAGGGATTGCCAAAGGCCAGGTAACATCCCTGTAGTAGAGTCAGGAATGAGCTCAGATCTGATGCTGTCTATGCCTCAGAGGCTGAACGGGAGATCTTAAACTCACAAAGTTTAAAGAAATTTGCCTATCTGATCTAAACCATACAAATTACATTACACTGAATTAAATAAAATTAAAATAACTGAAACTCTGACATGCATATAGGTAGTTTGATGTGAATGGGAAGAAAAGTGGGAGACAGATGTTCATTCAAACACTACCTAAACCATTCTGGTGCTCTGTTATGGCTTATATTCAGATTGGTTTCCAAAACTAGCTCAAGTGCTAATTCCCCGAGATTTGTATTTGCATAGTCAGTTTGGTAGCTCCACACTACACACAGTAGGACTTGAATTTTTGTTGGAAATTGATTTAGTTTATCAGGACTCAGAAGAGTTTGCATACTGACTGGGAAAGAAGGTGCTATTATAAATATCAGAAAGTAGAAGTTCTTTATTAAACTCTTATGAAATATTCACTTGAGAGAGAGAGGAATAATTGTAGAAAAAAACATTTATCTATCTTTTTTCCAAGGCCTTTTTTCCGATCTTCAGTTAAGCAACTTGTTCCAATTTTGGTAAAATGTTGCCAAAATATATCAATTCATTTCAGAATGCAAACTGCTGTTTCTGTACCTTGTGATACATCTCCACAGTACCTCATTTCAGTACATACACTTTACTTAATCATGAAAAATGGTACCTATCACAGATAGGCACCATTTGAATTTCAAACCTAACAGCTCTTCTGCTTTCTTGAGATTATGAAGAAGCAAAACACAGATCTTACCTATCACTTTGGTGTAAATAACCCCTAGTGCATAAGTAGTTACAATGGTATAAATGTAAAGATCCTGATATAGCTATCTCTCATCCAGAAAGAAAAATGAGCTACATCAGCGTGAGGCACTATTACACACCAGCTGCACCCAGTATAAGACATGTACTACTATTATTATTTTAGTAACACAAAACCACAATCCTTACTGCAAATTGTGTGACACAACAAGAACTTTGTATAGGTTGGGCTTTTTCTGAAAAGCCCATGTGGTTACCAATCTGTTCAGTGCAAAATGAGACTTACTAATATCAGGTAAAGGAGTAAATATGTATTTCTTGGATGATATTTTATACTTGCAATGGAGTTTTGTAGGCGAAGAACCAGGCAGTACAGAGAAGGCATGTACAGTGACAGAAATCTATGTTCAGCATCTTTCATCAAATGTTTTGAAACAATTGCAGGATACAGAGTGGATCCAGAAACAGACCTCAAGGGGACATTGGCAACTTCACTGCTTCATCTGTAACCTTGATTGGGTGGTGGAAACTCAGTCTGCTCTCAGAAGCTGGATGTTAAAGGCAGCGACAAGGAATTTACGTAAGTGTTGTTTATATTATAAGCAAAATATCTGAAGCACAAGGTGATTGAGGTGAAAATCTTCCAGCCTGCAAACCATGTCCTTCTTCCTCATCGTAAACTGCACAACTCTTGTCCTATTTCCTGTATTGGTGGGAATGGGAATGTGCTAATTCAGTCACTTCCTTTTTGTCTTTACAAATAAAGTGCAGGTCAGGTCAGTCACAAGATTGGTTCTGTGCCATTCCAGTTAATAACAGCTCCTTGCCACCTAGAAATGAAAGCAATTGGTTTACATCCATCAGTTAATCAAGTCATTGGAAAGGTAACCCAACACCCCTCAGCCATGCAATAAACCTTAGGGAGTTTAAGATGGACTCACTTGGGGTAACTAATCACATCTCTTCAAAGGGAAAGGGAAGGGAAGTGAGGTACTTGTGCCCCCTAATTTTAGGTGCCCAAGTTTGGAGGTCAATCTTCTTACGCTTCTTCCAGTCTCTTCTATGCAATAGAGAGTCCTCATCAGCAGCTGATTCAGAACAAGTGCCTTGGTTTTGCAAAGACTGTAGGGAATCCCCAAGCTGGGTACAAGAATTAATCCTACATAATCAGAATGCTCAGTCTCTTAGTCTCCAGAGTGCTTCCAAGTGCTTCAGTCTCAGTCTAACAAAGACCTGAACCAAGACTCAATTAAATCAGGATGATGCTCTCCAGTGACCTCACTGGGTTGAAGTGAGTCACCTTACTGTACAGTCAGAGTCATTCATTGCACCCTTGTCCGTGGCATTTCTCATATTTGCAAGATCATGGTCCAGATCTTCTGGAACTAAACTATTGCATTCCCAGTGTCAAGTATTTAGACCCTGTTTGAAAATGTGTCTCAGAGAGCATGTGAACAATAGCAAGGCATTGGTGAGGGGGTGGAGACGACAGTGAGTTGCCAGAGTGCCACATTCTTTCTGTTACCGAGGAAAGGATGTGTCAGCAGGGGTATGGCAGCTCAGTCCTTTCACTGAGCAAGTCAATTAAGTGTAAAACAAAACCAAAAGCTGAATTCATGCAGTATTCAGTGCAAAGTCTCAAAGGAAGCGACCATCTGAGGGCTGTTGTGAAATTTTTCCTTCTTTTTTTATTTTGGTGAAAAAGTAAAAAAAAAAAAATGCAGAAAGAATGTCCTCATCCCAGGGCTTAGTAGGAATACACAACAGTGATGCCTCACATCTTAAGGTAAAATCAGAATATGTTCTAGTTGGTCTATTCAGAATATGTTCGACCTAGTCTGGTATTTGCCAGTGTTGAGAGCTGTCTCTGCCAGAGGTTCAGAATATCACCTCACCCCCAGGACAATCAAATGCAAGTGGGAAGTAAAATCACCACCTTCTGTCCCCACTGGATTTTTCTGGTAATACCATCAAATCATCTTTTATCTTTTTGTACAGTCTTCCCAAGGCACCATTTTCTATCTCACTTGGATGATTAAAGCTTTGAGAGGGATCCAAAGAGGCCCCACAGAGGCAAAAAGACACCGAATGAAATCTGCTCGGAGATGACACTTTGCTCTGTGAAAATACTAACATGTGCTGATTCCATTTTTCCTGTTATGGCTTAAGTGCGTAACTGGCCTTTTTTAAAACAAGCTTTCAAAAAAGAGCTTAAAGAGAAGATGATATTCTGAAGCAGGACTCAAGGTAATGTTCATAATGAGCCTTATTTCCTGTGTTTATTTTCAAACCATTTTTTGGGGGGCTGTTTGTAGACTGAAAATCAGTCCTTGTCTGTTTGCTCCTATGCAGTCAGCTTCAAAACATTTTTCACATCTTGAATCTGCACAAGAAAATGTGTCAAATAGTGAGGAACCTCACTCAGAGGTGCTGAACAAATCTTTTCTTCATAGACAGAAACCAAACTGTCTGAAAAATGCAGTATGATCATGTCCCCAAACTATCCTGCCACAATGTAACTCAAATGGAACCCAGATTCTAGCTGCTGCTTCAATTATAATTTATCAGATTAGCAATATGAAAACTACATTTGACCCATCTGGTTCAACTACAACCTCACCCAAGGGTCATGGAGTTAACGGGAATCCAAAAGGAACTGGTTCAGGCCCTGAACAATGCTCAGTCTGGAATAACATTCAGAGTATCTCCTGTATTAATCATTTGGTATTGTTTTAGAGCACACCAATAATTCAGGATGCCCATGCTCTCCTCTCCTCTTACCCACTAAATTTCCACTGGATGTCTCACTTTAAAGCCAAAGAGATGAACTAATGTATCATACAGCCCCACTACCACAGAGGAAAGCTGATCCTAGAGGGTTAACAAAATATACTGCTGAATTCAGATTATAATATCAGATCAAAGTTTTATTCCCCTCAGGCAGAGCTAACAGATGTTATTTCCGCCAGTGCAGAGAGACGCCGAGGATCGTGACTGTGATATAAGAGTATTCTTCAAGGAAGAATGGGATAAGATGTCTGCACGGCATCTCCCAAACAACCCAGGATGCACATTCCAGACATCTCTTGGTCAGAATCTGACTGCTTCTACAGATGTCTAGGGCTGAAAGCCACAGTAAAAGCACATGTACTTGCACTGACTCTTTGGTTGGGAGCCTGATGGTGAAAGCAATACCCGTTGGTGACTAGTCATTCTAGCCATCTGAGGCGTTGCCTGATTTAAACTCAAATCTCACTCTTCTGACATTTTGTAGAATAGGGACTAAAAACATGAGCATCCTCCTCCTGCAGAAGCAAAACAACCCTTCTTCTCTGATAATAATAATAATGAAAAAACCTAAATACAGAAATTGTCTATTACATATGCAGTTTTCCCTTTGGGAGAGGACAAGAAAACAAAGAGCAGACAGATGTTAGGCATATAACTCAATACGCTACACGACTATGGTGTTCAGGTATTGGGGTTAACAATGGGTAAGGCTTTTCATGGATTAAACCAGAACTGAGTCATGTGAATGAAAGGAAAAAAAAAACAATCAACATCTGGGAACAACAGTTAATCTTCTCAGTTCTGATTGTTCAAACTGTGAAATTCTCCACACTGTCCGAGAAACTATCCTGGATTTTTTTATAAGAAAGGTTTGATAAGGACCTTCATTATGAATGTTTGGTCAAAATAAGTAACGTCTCTTTGCTTGCTTTACTAAAAATCAGTTTAGCAGATTTTTTTCATGGTTGTATGATAGAAAACATTTCTTTTTTATCCTCCAATTTGTTAAAATATTAGTTAGTTTAGTTTGGTTTTACTTTTCCTTTTATAGTATTTCACAGTTGGAAGAAAAAGTTCTTAAAACAAAATGGAAAAATTTAACATGAAAAACCTTTAGCAGCAAGGCCATGCTTAAATAAATACGCTCAAAGCAAATGGAGAATACTGAAAACAAGGAGCCAGACTGATCAGGGTAAATCAGACAGTCCTGAGAATGGTACAAACAAAACAAATCGACACTGGAATTTGCTGGTAATTTACTTCTCCAGTACATTAAAGCAGGGAATTTAAAATAAACAAACATCACCATTACTAAAACCGTATAACTTTGATACAATGCCAGGAATGGAAGATGTTCGAAGAGCACTATTTACCCCCAGTGTGTGGGTTTCTGAGGCTACATATGATTTATTTTAGTTTGTAGTCATGCTTATGAGTCACTGGAACAGAGGAATCAATACAATCTATATGTGCAGGGAGCCTGGCCTAATGTCACCAGTGTTGTGTTACAGGATGCCTCTTCTGCTTTTCTGTAACCTTATAATGGCAGCCATGCATGAACACACTATTTGGCAGCCATTGTGCTTTTTTTTTTTTTTTTTTTGGTGTTTTTTTACGGCACAAATCATGGCAAGCAGAGGAGGGAAATTACAAGAGAAATGTGAAGCTGCTTGGCTTGGTGATTCAAGAAATGTTACGGTCTTTGACAATGAGGCTTTCACTTCTTGCTCCAAAGATATTCAGATAGCAGCAGATAGCAGCTTTCAAAATCCTGCTGATGGAGTTGATATAAAGCTGATTTTTATACCCAGTTAAATTTCTCCTTTTTTTTTTTTTCATGTCTCACTAAACTGAAAATATTCTCATTACCTTCCATATGACTTGGATAAATTGCTTAAAAGTCTATAATTTAGTATCATATAGATCTCAAAATGGAACCAGTCTTGTATTTAAGGATAGAGTATGACCTAAGAACTGTCACGAATGACTTCACAAAACACCATGTTTCGTAATCTTGAGAAACTCTGTGCTGCCCATAGACACATGGAAAGTTTGACAAAACTGAGACCGTTGAGCACAGGGCTTCATGCATCAGGAATGGTACCCAAGTCCCCCAGTGCAATTATATTTTTCAGAAAATACTGATGAAGATGGAAGAAATTTTCTCCTTTTCTCATTATACCTGTACAATAGGAATCAATCAATTTTTGGAATCTAAATTTAGATCTATTGAAAACAAATTGTGCTCTCAAACTGAATTTGGCTCAGTCAGCTCCTGATAATGTAATGAAGGTTCCTCTAAGAATGAAGAGAACGTCTTAGCAACTTTGATGTGAACCACAATATCACACAATTAAATGTGTAATACATATTATCACAGCCTGGCCTATTCAGATCCTTTCTGATTTTTAAGCAGTAATTTTGCAAGACAACTTGCTGCAATATTTTTTTACCACACTCCAGCCTTACATATATTATTTATATCAATAACTGAATATATCTGTAGGAAAAACTGTAGTTTCACTTACTTTGTCCTAATACAGTGCTCAAGTGGAGGAGTAAGATCATTTTCTTTATCTTCAGCGCACATCTGAGTTGTGTCTGCAGAGAAATATCAGATATTATTAGTGGCTGGAGTATATTTCTATTCATACAGAATACTGCAGTAGCTTCTAGCAACTCCACCCACGGAAGCAACAGACTATCACTCATACTGTGAATCTCCTAGGCCACAAAAGACATGTATCCACTTTGGATTGAAATACCCTGGAAGGTGAGCAGTGCTGGGACTTGAATACTATCTCATGCCCTTGTTCACAACATCTGAACAGAGTGGCTGCAGACAGGGCCAGGAATGCTCAGAGTAGATACCACGACTATGGCTCTTTGCAAATAGCGTGGGCTTTATAGCAGACCGCAGAGTGGACAGTCTGGCACTGACTGCTTTGTCACTTCTTGAACCATTTCAGCTAATGGTTTACTGACTGTTCATGTGATAGCAGGCTAAAGGCTGAACAGGGATGACCGAAGGCAAATGCTCTTGGGAATGATCCTCAGATTGTGCCAGTATTAGTTGCTCTGGGCCAGAAACTTGCCCAGAATCGTGCTGACTACTTAACAGTAAAGATGATCATGGGACAGTGTTCAGATTCACGCCCTGACCCAGGTTAGTTTGCTAGTACAGAGATGGTTTCAAGGAAAAGCATGGATTAGAAGATGAAAGAATATGCTGGAGGGCTGCCATGAGGCTTTTATTTTGCTATTGATGTCATAATTACTAAAAAAAACCAATTTTTATTACTGAAATACTAAGGACAGCAGTAATCCTACACTTGAAAAAGAAACCCCAAGTCCAGTCCAAACTGAGTTAAGATTCTTTCACCCTTGGAAAGAAGATTGTCGCTTGACTGTTGAGAAAGCGATGCAGACAAGAGAAGATGATGCTGTGTTGGATAGAAGAGAGTTACCACAGGCTGTGAGCATTCCTTCGGGATGCAGAGGCAATTGCACTATTCTCAGGAAAACAGAGAGGTCAGTGTCTCAGACACCAGATCTGTCAACAGTGAAAGTAGTCGCTGAACTTCCCAGAGAGAAAACATCCTGCGACCAGCTTGGATGTCAGTCTGCTCAGCTGTTTCCTGTTTTGGAGTAAAGCATTTTAAATTGCAGCAGATTAGGGTTTTTTCTTTTTCTTCTTTTCTATCCGTCATCCAGCCAATGGGTAGGTTGTGAGCAACAAACGGTGCCAAGACAGGTGTGGGATATGGGTCTGCTTCAGTGACACTGCTGTAGACAGGATGGGAAGCAATTGCTCTTACATTCAGAGCTTCCAGTCTCAGATATATCTGGCTTCTTCAGGTCACAGAGGGAACCTGGCTGTCCCTTCTCTGTTGATCTTATCGATATAATTACATGCAGAAAACTGAATGACTGTAAGGGATAGAATAGTATGAAATAGACGATATTTTAAAATACATAAAATATTGGCAGTTTTCTCCTAGATCCTCAGGAACTTAGAGGTGCACAGGAATCTTTTAAGTTTCAAAGGGCCTTTTATCCTAATTTTGCAGAGTTCATAATGATTTGTTGGAGGTCTCCAATAGTATTTGGATCCTTCTAGGAATTCTTAAAACTGATGTTCAGGATCTCCTCATAGTAAGAAGCAACAACTACTGTCCTGACCATAGTACTGGTAGCAGTATAGGCATATGGCACAGATGCCTTTCCCTCTCATTGCCAACTTGCTGAATTTTGTCATTTTTAGACCTGAGCTTGTCCAACCAATATGTTTGAATGGAGGTTTTTCGTACAAACGAATAGGAAAAAAAAGTGTCACTGAAGGCGTACCTTACAGGAGCAGGTAAGGAACATTTACCTAAGTTAATTAACTAACAAATTGTGTTAAAGCATTTCATATAACTTATTTGGAGCAAGGCACATAGACATTACACTCTTCCATTGAGGGCCACCTCTTCTATGAAGAAAGGCAGAGAGAGTTGGGGTTGTTCAGCCTGGAGAAGAGAAGGCTGTGGGGAGACCTGATTGCAGCCTTCCAGTACCTGAAGGGGGCTGGAGAGGTACTTTCTACAAGGACCTGTTGTGACAGGACACAAAGTAACACAAGGTACAAAGGATAAGGGTTTTAAACTAAAAGAAGGTAGATTCAGACTAGATATAAGGAAGAAATTTTTTACAAGAAGTTGTCTCAAGTATCTGAACCTCTGCTAATTTCAATGTTTGCGCTTTCTTCTGTGGGATGTGGAAAGGGCTGAGGATGGTGTCTATGGTTCTGGAAGAATCTGAGAAAGTCAATTATAGGTTTCTTAGCAATTATTCAGATGCTTTTTGAAAACACCTTTAAAAGGATACCGAGTTGAAGGTATGTGCCAATGAGATATAAGAATGATTTGTTAAATCCGATTGAAAAATATATCTTCACTTGGAGACAACACATTGTAAATGTTAACATAGGTAGGTGTTAACTGTATACACTAAAAAGGTGGAGCAGTATCTCTCTGAGCAGTACAACACACACTTCCATACAAGTACTCACTGTGACATTTAACAAAAATCCCAGAATCTTCACTCAGTCCCTAAACAGCTGAAAAAAGATGAGCAAAATGCAGAGGGTTATTAACTTAGAGTCACTGCATTGTTTTCCTTCTCTGCCTGTTATAAGTTTCAACCCCAATGGAAAGGATTAAAGAACCTTCATCTATTTAGGATAGTGCATTGAACTCACAAGCAGGCATTGCCTGCTTTTAGGAAAGAATTTCGTATTCATCGTCTACATTTTGGCAAATGGTCATGATTAGGAGAAGCAGGGCAAATTCTCAGTATAAAGTGGCAATTGCTATTACCCCCAAAATGTAATTCTACTCTTTCTTTCTGGCTTTTTTTGCCTTTCTTGCCCAATGTAATTTCTTCAAGATTGCCTGAAATGTGACCTTGATCTAATCTTCCTAATTATAAACAAGATTCCCATTTCAAGGAATTCACCTTCTTGCTAGTGAAAAGCAAACAATTTTGCTCCCCAGCACCAGTGAGACGTGGCTGTGCAGCACCCAGGATCTCGTGTTGTATCTCTAGGTAAACACTGCCTAACCATCACAGCTTGTTGATATTTCCACAATGGAAATACCAGCAATACTTAGCATTCTCATGTTTCCATCTGGTATTCATGGTTTAGATGTATGTTCAATTATTACCTTTGGGATGTAAAGTAATTTCAGTTTTTCTCCAGACCTAACAAAGAATTACTGTACAGCCAGAACCAGGAAAACATTTCCCTGGAATGATGAAATTATTTGCATTTTACAGCCTTTTGCAGAATTTCACAGATAACAAAAGATTTATGAGGACATGTCCCTGGAAGAGGTTATAGCAACATCAAAAAGTTATCTACCTCACAACACCAGTTTAGTCTTTGAGAAGAAATAGGGATTTTAATTAAAATAAGAGGATAAATAGCTGGCAGAAAGATGATTGAATTCACTACCAAATCTTGTGAGATGCTAAAGCCCCCAGAACTCCCATACAAAAAGCTTTGCCACATGAGCTCAAGTAGAACGTACAACACCCATGTATAACTTATCCTGTCCAAGAACCAGAATAAATAGAAATAAATTTTTTTAAAGAGGACTACAATAGAGTGGCTCCTTAAGATTGAGAAGGAATTTGATTAGATTGTATAAAATATTGAAGGAAAAAAAAAAAAATAAGTTTGCAAATTTGGTCAAGAATGTCTTAATATGGCAATAAGTAGGAGCTTTCTAAGCATCAGAATACTTCTTGTCCAAGTGCCTTCCAGTTGGAGAAATGTAGTTACTGTAAAAGCTGCATAATTTGGCATGGTTTCCTGAAAGAATGTGTGTAACGAGTTGGAAGATCTTTTGCATGCTTGTGTTTCCAGGTATGCTTACAAACAGGTAAGAGACTAGACTTTGTTAGCAGATTACTGTCATCTTCTGAAGTACCTGATTTTGGAAGCAAGGATTTAATATTTCCTCACCCCTCTGCTCATTTTACTACAACCATGCAGTGTTGAGGAACAGGACACTTGCACTTTCTGCCTGTAGAAAAGATGTGAGAAGACGTGAAGGAGAATGGGAGTAGTTAAATATAATTTATAGCCCTGGGAGCATGAATAGGCCAGATCAGAATCTGTTCCTTGGAAATCAGGGTCACTGAAAGATTTAAGAGTTTGTATCTAGTAGCACATGCTCAGTTTTAACCAGTTCAAGAGCTTATCCTCAAAATTTCCTTGTGAAATCTGATTTCCAATTAATCACCAAAACTAATTACAGAAATTAGCACACAGGCACACAAATAATCTTTAATGCCTGAGACCATCACTGTATTCATTACTGCTTTCTTCTTTCTGATGTGATGCTGTTGCCACCGCAAGACATGCAGAGTTACTGAGTTGTACATACCAACCGTTAACCGTATTTCTTCATCCTGGTTGGCCAAGCCATCATAATAATACAGGTCAAATCTCCGTTCTGTTTTCCCATCACCTAGTAAATCCTTTTCCAAACAAAAAAGCACACTGAAGTGGCTTTCACTGCATACCAACCAAATTGGGTATTTAGGGGTCTTCAAGTAACAACCAACCTAAAAGAAAGATACAAAATATCAGAGCATCACAGGGGGTAGGGGAAAAAACATTTCATCGTGGAAAATATAAGATGTATAAGATCACTCATTTATTATAGTCTACAAACATTAATAAAAGCTCATTATCTACTGCTGATGAAGCAGACCAGGATAGCTCTGGTAAACCATGGAACACATAAAACAAGTGTCTGATGTTGAGCTATAGGCAGGTAATGAAATCCAGCTGTAGTATCCTTACAGCAAAAAGATCATATCCCAGATGATCAGAACAGAAGGGAAGCCTGTTGTCTGTAACAGCTACAAAACCACAGTGAGTTTAGGTCAGGAATACTACACGAGATCAATGGGAGACCATGCTATGCAACAGTAGCTGGAAGCCAGGCAAGAGACGTCTTCGGATCTCAGATGACAAGAGACACCCCTGTGTGCGCAACTAAACTGAGCCTAAACTCTTTTCTTGGGTTAAGGATATAAACCATTCCCTTCATTTTAGCATCTTGTTCTAGCTTCACAGTCCAGACATGTAAAATATTTTCAGCTACTAGAAGAAAGCAATAACAGAAGCACTTGTTTAGATTAATTATCCTTAAAAATGAAACAGTCTCAGCTGAAAAAAATCAATTGTTTCTTTACCAGATGCCTTTTCTAACCCTTTTCCCTCATACTGAAAGTTTGAAAGTATGCTTATTCCTAAATATTCTGTAGGAAATTTGGTATAGTTAATTTTCCTACTGATTACTGATTTGAAGTATTATATCTACCAGCTATTTAAAATGTGGGCTACTACAGCACTTCTCTGAATTTGCAAGTGCTTTTATCTAGATATGTATCCATTGATCAGTTTAATCAGCTTTTTCTGCTGCTTCATGCCATAGCCTTTAAAGTGCAAGTCCAGCAAAGGATTGAAGCTCGTTTTATGTATATTTAGGGTCATATCTCATTTCTCATTAAACTTATATTTTAAGGCAGAAATATATATGGTTTAATAACAGGGGGAGTGTATTTATGGTATTGATACTTAATATATGCTGATATAAAATGAATCATGGAAGTTTCCTGCATCCCCTGAGGTCAGTGAGTATCGTGTAGAATTTTCTTCACCTCACACTAATGTGTTCCGAGACAGATACCATGCTCCTATTGCATGCTGCTGCTTTAGAGCAAGAGCATCAGTTAATGATTTTATCCCCTTCACAAGTAAATAATAGAGTAAAAATAGAGATTTGATTGCTTAGTGTAGCAAAGAAACCTGATTTCTTCCAGCTGGGATTTTAATATTCAGCTACAACAGATATTTGTTATTAGCTATATTCCTGTCATTGAAAGCTGTATTCCAAGTTCAAAATAATACTGGTTTTTGCCCTACTGAATTGTTGGGGTTTGTGTCTTTGATAAATTGTTCAGGGAAACTAAAAATAAACTTTTTTTGTTTTCAGTGGCATGTTTCTGACTACGGCTCTGCTTATTATTCTTATAGTAGACAGAATCACTACTGTACAGGGTGCTGTGTAAAACCATCTTTATTTTAACCCCAGGTTTATGTATCTCTTGTGAAACAAATGTTGCACTGCTGGTATACTACCAATCTGCAAAACAAGGAATGGCAGCCAAGGGTGCAAATATATGTGCACAGAAATATAAGATACGTTTCTGTCTCTGTAATACAGACACACAGAACAAAGAAACTTTGCTAGTTTAGAGGTTCAGGAAGTTTTGAAGAGGTTAGCGTAAGTAATATAGAAAGGGATATAATCTACAGAAATCATGTCTGCCTAGTGCTACCTTTACCACTATGGAATTTAAATCATGCTTCAGCATATGCAGTGGGTGCTGGTGGAAACTGGAAGACTTTTAACATAAAATTCTCATACATGTTTTCTAGATACAGATTCACGGATACAGCTTCTACAGTACAGCCCTCAGTTCTTCGCCATGGGCATGCAGGTGCAAATGGCATCTAATATAGTGCTAAAAGGCAGTAGCTAACATATATGCTGTTGTAGCTAAAAGTCTAAACAGCATCCTAAGTGACAAGGAGCATGTGGGGGTTTTATTATTGAGATTTAGAATTTATATCTATCTGAAGTGTTATATGAATACCAAAATCAATTATCTTCCCCAATGAGAATTTCTTCAGATGTTAAATAACAAGTCTCTAGCTAATTAAGTAACTGTTCTCTGACTCATTACTTTGCTAATATCTATTTAAAACAGCCTTTTATACAACAGTTTTTCTTTTTATGTAAACTCTTGGCTTAAAAGTACAAAAAATTTTTTACAAGCTTACAAAAATACTCATAGAAGGAGTTATCAAGAAGGGAAATACGCAGATGCAACAAGAGATGGCAGATTAGGCAGATATGGATGAAAAGACTCAGTCTCACAAACACACATATTTTAGTATACAGATAAATCAAAGCCAAAAAGGAGCAGCCAGTCTTCTCCTAAAAATGTGTTCTTCCTACATATGTCTGCTAAAGTAACACCCAAGCTTCATCAAACAACATTTGACAAAACAAGATTAGAGAGAGACAGAACTGTTTCAAAGCACACATCCACTCCAATTCTTACTCACACGAACACTCCTATTGAAGTCAGGACAAATTGTTCAGCTGAGTAAGGTCCGTAGGAATGTTTTCCAAACATGTATAGCTTTCAGTTACAATGCTTGCAGAAGAAGGTGAGGGCATGAACTTTAAGGCAATAAGGAGAGTATAAAAACATTGCAGGTCAAAATTTCATCTCCCATAAAAAGGGAGAAGTCCTCATTTCAGTTACATCAATTAATACTAGTTGAGGATCAGCTGCTGCCTTTAACATCAAATTGCGTTCCAGGTGTTGGCTGGTCTCTACAGGTGTGCTTCTCCCCAGAACTACTGCCCACTCTATCTCACTATCATTACCTTCCAAGGGCTTCTGGCTCTCCAGATACCTCACATTATTCCTACACTAGTAGATTAAACGGGCTCAGGATTTGTTTCCTAGCTGTAAGGTCAAGTGGCATGGAATAGTTTATATCCATAAGGCTAAAATTTCTTCCACTCCCCAAACACTTTACTTTGCCTAGACTTCCTATAAGGAACATCCCTCTCCCATAGCATTCCCCAAATCATGTCCAGACTTTTTCCACAAAACATAATATAGAACCATGCTACTGACAAGGACAGTTCAAGCACAAATACAGGCTGGGTAGCAAATGGGTTGAGAGTAGCCCTGCCAAGAAAGACTCAGGTGTACTGATGGATGAAAAGCTGGACATGAACCAACAACGTGTGCTCGCAGCCCAGAAGGCCAACCCTATCCTGGGCTGCATCAGAAGTGTGGCCAGCAGAGTGAGGGAGGTGATTCTGCCCCTCTACTCTGCTCTGGTGAGACCTCACCCAGAGTACTGCGCCCAACTCTGGAGCCCTCAGGTCAGGAAAGACACAGGCCTGTTGGAGCACATCCAGAGGAAGGTCACAAAAATTATTAGAAGGATGGAACCCTTCTTCCATGAAGAAAGGCAGAGAGAGTTTGGTGGTTCAGCTTGGAGAAGAGAAGGCTAGGGGAAGACCTTATTGCAGCCTTCTAGTACCTGAAGGGGGCCTACAAGAAAGCTGGAGAGGGACTTTCTACAAGGACCTGTTATGATAGGACACAAGGTAACACAAGGTACAAAGGGTAAGGGTTTTAAACTAAAAGAAGGTAGATTCAGACTAGATATAAGGAAGAAGGTGGTGAAACACTGGAACGGGTTGCCCAGAGAGGTGGTAGATGCCCCATCCCTGGAAACATTCAAGGCCAAGTTGGACGGGGCTCCGAGTAACCTGATCTAGTGGAAGATGTCCCTGCTCATTGCAGGGGGGGTTGGACTAGATGACCTTTCAAAGTCCCTTCCAACCCAAACTATTCTATGATTCTATATTTGCATATAGTTAAGGGACACTGTGAGGGTAAAGTTATTGCCATTAATATGTGTTTGATTTCAATGAGATTAAGAAAAATAAAATTAATATTCACAGTATCTGACATTCAGAGTACACAATTTAATGACTGTGCCAGGTTAGGTAGAAATTGATGATTTTTTAGCCAGATATTTGTAAATTCTAGTAGAATATACTACTGCTACATGGGAGCCCTGGATAATTTCTCTGCAGCTTTAAATCTTTTTTGCTGTAGAAAAAAAAAAAACTTTCTGATGATTAATTGGGGGGGGGGAGAAAGAGCAAGGTTAATAAAGAAGAACAGAAAGAGATTTGTGTTAAGTCCCAGGACTACCAAACCAAAGAAAAAGACTCCTGGAAAGCACTGGCTTTTGACTGAAGTTCTCTTATGCTGCCACAACATTAAACGAAGATAGCTGTTGTGGCAAGAAAAATAGATCTCAGGGCACCAGGTAGCTTCAGGATCTTTTCTTTATTCTTGTTCCATTCTGCTGCTTTTCTGGTATGTCTCATGAAGTGAAGAAATGTTGAGGGAGACTCAGACCTTCATTCAGACTTCAGCATTTCGCCATTGCCTCAATACACATGAAGGAGTTTATAATTTATTTCAAGATGTTAATTCACTGCAATGACAAAGGTAGGTCAAGATTCAGTCCACTTAACTGTTTAGCATCTATTTCTAGGTCCTCTAAACTTAGATTGGCCCCTACCTTAGGCTGGCTTTGGCTGTCTGTAAAATCAAACAAGGAAGACATGGGTATTGTCAGAAATTTGGACCCCCCCTGTTCATCAACTATAAAGGGAGTTGGCTGGACTGATGCATTTTCAGCCTATAAAGGACCTAAAGTTAAATGGGATAAATCCAGATCCAAATGCAAGTATTTATAATCTAGAGAGACATGTGGAAAATATTTGACTTATCATTTTCTGTTTTGTCTGTTTGCAAAGCATGAAGAACATGTGAGGTCGGTTATTCTTATTGTCTTAAATAAAAACTATGTGATTCTATTTTATCTGGAAGGACGTCGACAAGAAATGAATGCAAATATCCCAGCAACAGGGGATAGCCTCTGGGAAAATAACTGTCCATGGATAAGTAGGCGGACAATACAACTTCATTAAAGAAAGTTTCAGGCTAGAAAGGTAGATGTAAAAACAAGGAATGAAGAATAGACTTTTTAAATGGCCAATGCTTTGTCAGCCTTGTTTCAGTCAAACTTCTATGTTTCACGTGTTTTTGCCCACAGTGGCGCTCACAAACTTCGTACCTAAAAAGCAGGGTCCCTTGCCGAATGCATTTACATGGCACAGTATCTACCGCATAACCATTACTGAAAAATAAGTGGAAATTTAAAACCAGCCATCAGTTTCCATTTTGCACACGCATATTTTTGTTGTTGGTTTCTTAAATAAGATCGTTAAAAACCTCTTTCTAAAACTCCCCTCCACAACCCCACCAATGACCTGGCTTGAATCCAATCCATCTGACTGAGAAAGGTGCCTTAGAGCAAACATACTTCCCAGCAAAGAAGGTTATAGGAAGGACATTCCACAGGGCAAATAAACAGGTGAGGTGCCAGAAGACAAAGCATGTGTGCTGAATTTAATAATTCAAGTAGGTCGTTTGTGTTGGTTTCATCAAAAGGACCAAAGATAATATTTCCCATCTGTGGAATTTTAATGAATAAATTCTGTTTATTTATGTTTCCCTCTATTTTTGAAAATAAATAGGAAAAATGAGCATGTAGCTTCTTTGTCAGTGCCACAGTCTCTCTTCATTTCCAGAAATGCAAAAAGTAAAAAGCATCAGTCTCTTGAAATGCTGAAAACTCAGGCAGAGACTTGGACGTTGTCAAGAATCAGAGTAGGGTGAGTTTGGGAGGTCAGATGATAGGAGCTTGAACTATTATAGCAGGACAGATTAAAAGCAGGAAAGAATCAGTGAAGACAAAGAAGGATCACAGTCAAGGTTCAAAAGAGACAAGTAACCTTGAATACTTCCATTACTTCATTTACAACAGTACGTACCTAAAAGTGGTTTCAAAAACCATTCCAGAAGGATGGCGAAATTCATCAGCCAGTATCATGCTAACTCTTTCCAGTTCAGCCACTAGCTTACTGGATGACTTATTGGGATAAGCACTTCAACTTTTGTTTGTCTGTTACCCCCCCTGTAAAATAGTAATGATACTTGCCTCTTTTACAAAGCACAGATCTATTAATAGGAAATAATATATAATTGCTAGATATTATTATTAATAATAATAATAGCAACAATAATAATAGTGATATCTTTTAAAATCCTTCAGATGAGAATGCAGATTATTTTTCTCTTCCTGTCACTGTTAGGCTCTTTAATGATCTGGTATAAATAAGAGGAGAATCTGTTTCTACTTTTAACAACACAATAAGTCTTGAAAAGAGCATTTCATCATTCAAAGTTTTTTCACCTGCAATTTTAATACAGCATTTAGGCCAAGGACTCTGAGTGAAAAGCAGGGACTTTCTCACTCACAGCTGCTAGGATTGGTCCTGCCTACTTCTGTGCCTCACTCCTTTCTCTGAGGTCTTGTCCCTGCTGCAGAAATGACTCCGTTTCCATGACACTACTGCTGGACTCCTGCACACTGAGGAAAACCTGCACCGATTTTATGTGGGCTGACCAGCTTTTGGAAAAGTTTCTATTGCTTTAAAAGCTCTAACAAAATCCCAGGAAATCTAAAATCTCAGTTTAGGCCTCTTAGTTAAATGTGTAAGATCAGACAGAATTAATATAGCTTAAATATGGGCTTAGCGCAAAGAATAGAAATCCAAAGATGTGTAAGTTGCATATGGAAAAGTAAAAGAATTGGACTTTTAGCTTTTTTGCATTAAAATACGGAATCTCACCAGGAAACTAAATGTTTACATATGAATTAGATTGAATGAATCCATCTGTCATTGTGAAACAATTTGCAACAAGTAATTACATTACAAAAAATATACTGAGTATGGTGATACATTAGGAATAAGAGTGATGATTAGACATTAACAATTCCAGACAAATCACATGAAGCACACATTTTTCCAATCAGCAAAGATAACACATTCGGCATGATCCACTGAAAGAGGTTACTGGATCAGCAACAGAGGGATCCTTCAGGCAATCACTGGGGAAAAAGGGACTGATCATTTTGTTTTGATTTGGTAATGTTGACATTTGACAGAAGGATTAATTCAGTTCTCATGCCCTCGTGATATTTTCAACTCAGAAGACATGCCAAGGAAATTGTAGATTATATGCAAATGCTCCACATATTAGACAAGGGAGATAAAATGATATAGATATCTTTTTTATATGGATTTACTGCATCTAGCCTGGAATCTTGTACATCTCTTCCTAAATGTATTGGTAAGTTGGAAGAAGTCTAGAGTAGAGCAATAAAAATAAACTTTGGACAGGATGTGCTGATGAAAAAGGGAGTATCTGTTACATCAGCTTGCAAATGTCTAGCGGATGGGGATGAATTGTTTAGGGGGCAGGTTGGATTAGAAGTAAGGATGTTAATCAGAGGAAACTAAGTAAATGAACAGTCAGATTTAATATTAGTACATCCAAAGCACAAGCTGTGTAGTAGATATTAAAATCTCCACATTCACAGGTACCTGCAAATCTGTATTTGCACTTCCTCGTATTTTAAAGTAGCAGCGTGTGAGAAAAAAAGGTAAGATCACAGTTATGTGCACTACAATCAACTAATAAATGGCCATCTGAACAGAAAAGCAGGAACTTCACAGATACAGATTTTTAAAAGAAAGTCTACTATATAACAGGACATAAAAATATCCTGAATTATCCCCTGAGAGATTGGCTGGATATGACCTAAAGGAAGTTTTCCAACTGTAATGTCTATGATTCACCATATATCACGCTCAGAATTTTCTTACTCCTGGGAACAGAAAAAAACACCCAACCAAAAATGACAGTCCTTTTCCATGACTGGTTCCAGTTACCATCCTCATAGCCACAATGTAATTGGATGCTGAATCCACTTACCGAAACACTGAGAGGAAGAAAAGAGTCAGTTTGAAAGACTTACAGGCAAATGCTATTCTCAGTTCCACTACTGCAAACTATCAGTGTCATTTACTTTTTCTAAATTGTTCTAAACTTATGTCTTTGTAACAGAAAGCAGAATCTGGCCCCTCACGCTGAAGCCACAGTGGAGAATCCCCAGACTTAAGACCAAAGTCTACCAGAATCTGACTGTTGTCCTAGTCCTAAGGCAGGCATTGCAGCATGCACTGAGACGTATGAACTGAAATGCAGAGCGCTCACAGATGTTCTTAATAAAAGCAAGACACTTTGCATCAGACGCCTAACTAGTGTAGACTGAAAAAAAGGAAACTACGTCTACTGGAGCTTCTGTACCTGATTAAGAGTCACTGGCTTGGGAAACAGATCACTGCTCATGAGTCTGGCTCCCATGCAAGAGCACAGTAGTAGAAGAAACAGACCCCCTCCATGGTATAATTTGCCTGATTCCCTGGGTAACTTTTTATTTTATTTTTAGAGGGCAGATGGGAAATAAATAACTTTTACCTGCACTGACCTCACTTACCATTTTGCTATTTAGAAGTCATTTTCCTCACTAGAGAATGGAAAAAAAAAATGCTACAGTGGTGCATAACTATTTTTTTAGGTTTTAAATGTTACATTGTTTACAGAAAAGGACAAGGAGCTTGAACTAGACATAGAAGCTAATTTATTTTTCATCTAGTTTGTTCTGAATTAATCTGATTTGGATACACTGGTACGCTGTCTTGACTGAATGTAAGCCTTATTATAATCTTGTGAATAATGTAAAGGATTATGTTCATTAAAATAACAAAAATATGATTTGGCAGCAGTAGAAAAATGTAACTGACTTTAACCATATGGGAAACAGTTTAAATCAAGCTTTGTTTTCAGTCACACATTTATATTAGACCAATAAAAACAAATTCTTTGCTAATCGCTTTCAAATTTTTATAGAGGCACTGACTGCAAATCCAGATGGGACCGTTACAATTATCTAATCTAGCATCTAACACAAGCAAGAGATTTTGAAATAATATTCTTGCATCAAACACAAGACTGCCTGTTTAAGATAAAACATGTCTTTAGGAAAGATGTCCACCTTGACAACAAAGTCTGTTGATGGAGAACCAGTGAAATCCTTATATAGGTTTTTCCAAAGGTAAATTAGTGGCTGACACTTCTTTGAAATTTTTAATCTATCTTTTAATTTTCATGATAACTACAATTAAAATACTAATTTTAAAGGCATGTTAAAGGGAACATTCCCATTATATCGACAGCTATTTTAATCATCTATTATTTTCTTTGCTGCTAAAACAATATGACCACTATTACAGCATGGAGCAGAGAATTCAATCTATCTCGCTCCCCATCAAACAGGAACTCATGGAAAACTGCATACTCAGAATGGATTTCAACTCCAGACTCAGTTGCTTATATACACATGATTAATATAGGTGTCCACATGTGAGCTGGGTGTCTCAACCCCACTATAATCAGTGGAGATCTAGTGAATACAGTCCAGGGAAATTTTCAGCTCAGCCTAGAGAACACAGTTATGTTTAGTCAGCCGAACAGCTTTCAGCTCTGATGACTGCACTGACCAGGTCCCAGTTCACGTATACAGATCTATACAGTAGCCACTTAAATAGAACGGGTTAGTCTGTAAGCTGACTCCCACTTCAGGAGGTCAGTTAGAAAATGACACAGGCATGCAAGACTTGAGATGCTGTAGACTACCCAAGTCTTTTACCAAGGGGTGGCAGTTGTGACACAGAACCTGCATCCAGAAGGGAGACCACACTCTGCCTTGGGGCATCTAAAACAGTGCTAGATGCCTCTGAGTGAGCAACTGAATCAACCCCATAATTTCATAGCTGCTATACTCACTCCAAGACAATTTTAAATGTAATTGTTTCCTTTTTGATAAAATCAGAAGAATGGAAAGCATACCTGACAAACATCATAGTGCTCGAAGAGAGACAGCAAACCAATATCACTGCGGCTTGTGATACCTTTCAAAATTGTGATATTGCCATTTCCAGAGTCCAGCTCTATCACATTGTTGAAAACATTGGACACAGCTTTGCCAGTCAAAAGCAAGTTCACCAATTCCTGTTTGCGACATGTTAAAAAAAAAACCAAAACACAACAAACCCAAAACCCAGTAGTTAAACATCTTGACTTTACCAGATATCAGTACAAGATTGATTCAGGGTTGATAAAATTACACATGTACCAGACTCTTAATTTATGTGGTGGCTTTAAGTTTAGGGTTGGGATTAGGATTGCTTATAAATTTTTTTCCAGATATTTTGGGGGAAGTCTACTCCCAAAGCAAAATGAGGAAACATTACCGGGGTTTTCAATGTTCATCTTTCCAGAGGCAAACTGCTGATAATCAATTTACTCTTACATCCAACTCTCAACCTTCTCATACTAGTGTTGTTTTGTTTTGTTTTTTTTTTAAATTAAAACATTTTGGTGTCCCTTTTTCTCTACAAGGAAAGCTACAGCATGAATGATATAAATTTAAAGACTGTACAGTACTATCTGACATTTCTGTATGTGTTTAATATGTTGTTGGACAAGACTTGTTACAAGATCTTTTTTCTCACTGGTTATTTCCGGATGAACTTAAGTCTCATTCATTAAGGTGTTCGTTAAGACATTCACCCATATGGCTTCACATCTGGTCCATAACACTGACGTAGTCATACTTACTATAGCAGACTGTTGATAATTTCTTCTCCAACTGAACTAGAAGTACAGGTGTGTCAGAGACTAAATATATGGGGTGTGGGGTGTGGGGTGTGCATGTGTACATGCAAGTGTGTGTTAAGTTCACGGAACAGAGGCACTAGACGTTTTGCTTAGCATAAGACCCCAAAAGGGCCAGCTAGGATATAACAGCACGTAGCAATATCTAACAGCAGACTGTGCTACAGCAATGAACCAGGTAACTATTAATAAATAACATATGTCAAGAAACAGCAGGGGAAATAATATGAAGAAAGTTTCCAGAAAAAATAGTCCAAATTACCATGCCCGAAGACATGAATAACACTGGTATTGCCAGTTTGGACTTAATGTATGATTTCAAAAATACTGCACACATTTATAGCCCCGTGTTTCTCCTGAAGGACGTCCCAAAGTCTATAGGTTCTTACTGATGTTTTTAGGACTTAATCCACCAGTGATGTTCCACCACCTTCTTGAATCACCACGTAACCACAATATAAAACTCTTCAGCAACAGTACAAGAGAAGAACATGAAGCTTGCCTTTTGCAGCCAAAATAGCAGTACATAAATAGCTGTTGATTACTTTAAATAATTATTAATTATTTAAAATTAATAATTTAATATTCAGACCACACAAGTTCCTTTGGGGGAATCCATGTCCCAGAATTTTGGGATCTACATTCCACCTACGTGTCCAAGGCAAAGAGTTTCCAACTGGGTGGATGCCTCTGCAGGCCTAGAGCCAGTGAGAAACATTTGGTACAGGACATAATCTGGAACTTAGACTACATAAAGTTGTGGTCCTAAGTGTCAGACAGCAATTCAGACTGCTTATTTTCAAGCACCACATGTCTTTTAGACAAACCTATAATAAGTCAGTGTCTCCAGTTTGAAGTACCAGTTAGCTTCAGTCAGCATCAACTCAGTTAGCTGGGCAGTGACTGTTTACAGAGGAGCTGTATGACCAGACATTCAACCTCAGTCACCTTTCTGAAATGGCAGGGAGGAAACACCGTTTGCAGCCTCAGCAGTGTCTCAGCAATAAAAACAACTAAGGAGTTCAAAAGAGACAGATGAGGAGAATATGAGCACATCCACATACAGGTATAGACACAGGCGGACCAGAAATCAAGCCAAAAAACAGAGGCTCTGACAGCAAAGACAAAAATATGCCAAAACACAAGGAAAAAATAATAAAGGATGAAGGTGCTTGATATTATGGGGAAGAAAGAAAAACATAAGGAACTTAAAATAAGAAATATCATCTCTTCCCAGAGCTCAGTTCACAGCTCTGCATGCAGAAGTGTGTGACATCCCCAAGAACACAGGCTTAACTTACCTGAGTACAATAGCCATGACTGCCAATCAATCGGTTTGTAAGCACATCAAAATCATTGCGCACCCTGAAAGGAGTGGAGAATACAATTAAATTAAGAATGGAGAATACATTTAAATTTAAATACAACTGCTTATTTTCATTAGACTTAATGTCTCTAAATCTTGGGGAAAAAAAACCCAAACTGTTTCCCAACCATCAATATAGCTCTACGTTTTGGAATCCTTTCAAGGTGATTTTTTGCATGGCAAAAAAATGTGTATAGATCAACTAAACCTGTGGCAAGCAAAAGTTGATTAGAGCTAGACTGAAGAAAATAGCTGTAGAGGAGAAAAGAAGCCATTGTCATCACTAGTTAGAACCTTACAAATTAGAACTACTATACTACTTGTCTTACAGAATTATGGAATCACAGAATGGTTCATGTTGGAAGGGACTTCTGGAGGTCACCTGGTCCAATGTGCCTGCTCAAGCAGAGCCACCTAAAGCCAGTTGCCCAGGACCATGTCTAGATGGTTTTTGAATATCTTTAAGCAGATAGACTCCACAAACATACCTGGGCAACCTATTTCAGTACTCAGATAAGATGTTCTCACAAATGCATGTATTTGTATCATCAATACTTAGAATTTACCCCCAAACTGAAGATATAATCTATATACTACCTTTTCCATGAAAAAAAGAACAAATGAAAAAAAAAAAAGACTCTAGGTGTACACATTTATAATACCTCTGTGTGGCTGGTTCATCTATTTTATCACATTAAAGAGAAAAGTCTGTGAAATTGCATTATTGATAATTACGGAGTAACATCTCCCCAAACTAAGTTCCCTCTCTCATAACTTTTGGAATTATTGAATTAGTGATTGGTTGATGACCTAAAAAATACAGGTTGTAACTGTGATCATTTTTATCCTGTGGATATAAGGTAATTGCAAACATTATTTCACACATAAATAAATGTCTAATCTACTTTTGACAAAAAAACCTGTACTATATTCTGGGTCACCTATGGCAATAAACTCCACAGATTAATTGTATGGCTCATAAAAAAAGCTTTTTCCCTTCAGTATAAAAATATATCAATCACAACTCTTTTGGCTACATCCTTATTTTGGTATTGTTACAAAGGTAGAAAGAATGCCCAAATGATCATCAACTAGAACTTAGTTATTTTACATACATCTGTCCTTTGCACTCTCACTTGACTTGTAAAATCTTCTGTGCACCCAAATTTTCATGTTTCCTAGGTATTAGCACAATTATTTAAAAAAAAAAAAATATTTTGTGATAAAGTAAGAGTTGAATTGATGTGGTTAGAGTAAAGCTAGCTAGAAAATTCCCTTCAACATTGTTATACATGCTTTGTTAAAAAATTGATTTAAGTAAAAAGCTGGGACATTCCCTATCTTCATCCCAAATTTTACATCATTATTTTCTCATGGGATTTCTTCAAAATCAGAATATAATATATAATCTACAAGATTTCCATCTCTAATGATACTTAAAATCATTCAAATCAAGTCATAGGCATTGAAAAACAATTCCTTTTTTTAAAAAACTATTTTAAAGAAAATTTACAAGTTATTCTCAATCATAACAAAGTACCACAATAACATCTCTTGCTGGTGTGAAATCAAAGAAAAGACCATGGAAAGTGTGCCTGTGATGTGGAAAATTCTCTCATGCAACGTTGCAAGCAATGGATGAGGTGATAATAATCTTTGGATTTTGGCCATTTTTTAGTTTTAGAAACAGTTTCATCTTGAAAACGCCATAGCCTTGTTTGAAATGAGCAGACTATACAATATGCGTCAGTTAGGGACGATGGGACATATGACAAAGACAATAGAAGGAAGTTCTAATTTCATCTGTAGGTACAAACAATATGGGACTTCAGAAGTGTATCTCAGATTTTCAAGAAGAAGAACATCTGCCTTTCAAATCATCTCTGCAAATGAGGAAACAAACATCAGGCATATAGCTATGAGATTTACACCTATCCTAAATGGTTTTAAGATTATTATTCATAACTGCAAAGACTTACCAGCTTCTATGCAGGTGTATTTATTGTGTTATATAATAAAAGGCATCGGCTTCTAAGTGCAAGCACACTTCATGCATTGTAAAAATACCAGATAATGATAACAGCGAGTTTCGTTTTCTGCTGGGCTGTGAAGATATTCATTGATGACAAGCAAATCTGAAGCATTTGTTCATTCTGGTGTCTTGACTATCAGACGTCAAAACAGACTTAATAAATAAATAATTACTACTAATACTATTTTAACCCTGCATGGAATTTTCCATTTATAATTTTGAATTTACTTTAAAACAGAAAACCCTGTTAATCTTAAGACTTTTAAATATCCTGGTCATAATCAATGAGTTAAAGGCTTGACTCTACTGAATCCCTCCTTCTTAATTTAAAACCCAGTGCTCTGCATGCTGCTTTGACAAAATCAGAGGTCAGTAAAAAGACGCTACCAAAGAGAACAGTGTTAATGGTAAATATTTCTTCCTCATGTTATATCATCAGTATTTTCCAGTGTCGTGGTCGCACATAATTCTAACAGGAGAGTGAGCTAGGAGTATGTTGACTGTGGTGCAAAATGGTGGTCTTTACCTCACCTGGTGTTACTGTAAAGTCTGTGAAAAAAACTATTCAGTCAGAGAGAAAGATACTGATTTTTAAAACCTCCTTAACAAATACTAAAATAAAGCACGTGTTCAAATATAGTTAAGTGCAATCTTCGGCAGGAATCATTTCCTGAGTTGATACAGAATCAAAAAGTTGACAACGAGAACTGCTAAATTTCAGATCACACTGTAAGATCTCCCAGCTTGATTTTTATTTTTAGTTGTACTGTGTGTAAAGTAATGTGGCTTACGTCTGTACTGCAACCAGGGAGGAGAGAGTTTGAATTCTCTTTAGAGTGAGTGAAGTTGTGGCTCCTGCTAAGGCAGAAGCAGCCTGTTGAGAGGAGAGAGAGAGAGAGCAGCAAATGCACTCAGATTAACATACTTCCTATTGAGCATAAAGTCCTAGTTTCAACTTTTGCTGCGTTTCAGTTTTTGCCCTGATACACTAGAATTGCAGAATTCTCCATTCAGCAGTGCTGGAATTGCTTAGTCTGGCTTTTCTGGTAACTTCACAAAATGTAGATGTATTGTCATATGCTCACAGAACCTAAACAAAATGGCAAAACTCATCTCCACGTAGTAATTTTGTACTGTTCTTTCTAAAAATATCTCTATTTAAATCTTTTTTTTTTTTTTTTTTTTTTTCCATAACAGGGTGATCGGGGTGAGGTACCTATGCCCCGGGGCTTAACTGTCTTTTCATTCAGCATGCAACCAAACATTTTTTCTCACATTGCTATCACATAAAATGAACATCATTATGTGGCAAAACCAAAAGATGTGTAAAGTGGCTTCAGAGCAAATATCTACTTTATAGCAACTAGAGAAATCTCATCATGACAGAAATCAACAATATAAATCTGGTGTGAATTATACAAGTTTTTCCATGTTTTCTAATGCTGCTGGTTTCAGGGCAAGAATGCCTGAAATAGCCTTTCAAAAAAATATCTTTACATATTATAAATGTCATTTTCTCTCCGTGTTCCTGTTGGTGATTCTGTGTTAATATTCAGCCTTGTTGAAACTATTAGTTTCAAGTTTTAAGTAATGTGTTTATTAAGGATATAAAGCACAGACGTTCTCAGCCAAACCTTTGCTCTGAATTGTCACAGCCATACTGCCAGAAGTTGCTGACTTCACAGTAGCTGTGACAGATCTTATTAGGAATAGAATCATAGAATCATAGAATCATAGAATCACTTTGGTTGGAAAAGACCTTTAAGATCATTGAGTCCAACCATTACCCTAACCCTGCCATCCCACCACTAAACCCTGTCCTCATCTATCTTTCTTTTAAATACCTCCAGGGATGAGGACTCCACCACCTCCCTGCGCAGCCCATTCCAGAGCCTGACAACCCTTTTGGTGAAGAAGTTTTTCCTAATGTCTAGCCTAAACCTGCCCTGGCACAGCTTCAAACCATTCCCCCTCGTCCTATCATCTGTTACCAGGGAGAAGAGGCTGACCCCCACCTCACTACAGCCTCCTCTCAGGCAGTTGTAGAGGGCGATGAGGGCTCCCCTCAGCCTCCTCTTCTCCAGACTAAACACCCCCAGTTCCCTCAGCCGCTCCTCGTATGACTTGTGTTCCAGACCCCTCACCAGCTTGGTTGCTCTCCTCTGGACATGTTCCAGCAATGCAATATCCCTCACGTTTTCAATTCATTCATCCATTCTGGGATACACAAATTATAAAAAAGATTCTAAAAGTTTAAGTCAGACGGACAAAAGTACCAGAGTTAGAAGAAACTGTAACAGCAGTATCGACCTTAGCACTGATGATGCATTTATAAAATAAATTACAGTGGCCTGTATGGACTCTACTAAAGTTTAAAAAGTGAATAAATACAAATCAAAAGTATAAACATTTTGTATACTGATTGCTACAATATAACACAATCTGTAATCAGCTGAACTTATTCTTAGCAAATAACACTGAGTTAGATAAATAACACATTTTAAAAATTGTTCGTACACATTAATTCTCAATTTAATTCCAGGGAAATTCTTGCCAAGTCTTAAATGGAGAACATCTGAGCACTGAGTATTAAATACAAAACTCACATACAAACCGTAAAACTAGGAATAACTCCAGACTATCAAAATAGTTAGTGCATTAGTCCATGTCAATTATTTACCCTAGATATCATTTGGATTGATAGCAGAATAAAATAAAACAATATAAACCAAAAAATGGTGCATTCAAGTAAGTGCTAGCTGTTTTACAGTCCTTAACTCTGTGGCAAAGCTGTAATAGAAAATCGGTGACCTCACTTTGTTCATGGCAACAGACAGCTATATTAACAAACACACAATTACAAGTCTGCTCCGAAAATAGAATTTGCGTTGGGAGGGAGAAAAACTTGTCTTCAAGCATAAGGATTTCAAATAATTACAACAGGGATGTGGAAAATGACAGGATGGGTGACTGGCTTATTGTGTAAATGTTCCATAATATTTTTTTTTTTTTTATACTGGCACACAGCAAAGGTTTCAAATAAATGTTTAAAAAAGAAGGGAAGATCCCCTCTGAAAACAAAAACAAAAACAAAAAAAACCAAAAAAAAATGCAATTGCTCTTTGGGATTCAAATGAGTAAAACCAAGGAAGTGGCTTCATTCATGATCACTTTTTTTCACATACCTGCTAATTTCACAAAGTTCTTAAAATGTACATATACTCAGATAATGATGCACATTTAATTCAACAACTCTGCTGCTAACATCCTATAGGAAGTATTTATATTTCATAGGGATAGATCTGATGTGAAAAGTGATTAGACTTTTGGCACATTCAACCCACTATTTCATTTTTTAAAATAAATTATCTTTTATATTGAATGTAATGTGTCTTCCTGAGTGCAACACATTAAGCAAAGATGCTAAACCAAGATCTGCTTAACCATGTTGACTTTATGTTTAGCAAAAAGCTGAATAGTACACAGTATGACAATACACTGGCTGAAATTTGGTAAACATATGACAATGTTTTTCTTACTGCTCTATTCTGTAGTAGAGTAACACTTACTCTTTCATGTCTTCAGAGTCTTTTTTAAAGATATACTTCATGCCCCTAAAATCAAACGAGTTCATTTCTGAAAGGCTTTGATTTTCTGAGGAAAAGGGAAAAAACAAGACTGGGAAGATGACAAAGCTAATCAATCACTTAGGGATGGGCTTCATATCACTAATTTTTTTATATCTAAAGATGGACATGTAAACGTCAGCTAATCGCTCTCAGCCTCTTTAAATTTTTGTACATGGAAAGAAACATGTACGCCCTGAATGTAATTGGTGTGACCTTGCTTAGATAATTTGCAGAGTAGAGTAAAAAGCTCTTCTGGAATATGCCTTTTCTCGATCTGATGAACATAAAGTAAAGGGAGCCTGCCATGTCTCAGGCATGGCCATCTAATTGCTGTATACCAGGGACTGGACAGATAAATCATACTCACTAATAGGCCGGCATTGCAGACAGGCTGAGTATATTTTTTTTAGATTACAAACTGAGAAATAAGGTTGCTATAGAGATGACAACACCCAGGAGCCAGCTGAAAAAAGACTCAATTGGACAAGCCAATTAAAAGCAATTGGTGAACATTCAATTAATTTCAAATAGACACTTTCTTATAAATCTTAGCTCAACAGTAACAGTATTTAAGCACTTAGATATCATAGAATCAGAGGAAGTTTAGATGGTCAGAAGAAACCACTGTCAAGATATGGAGCAGCTTTTCTATGAGAAGAGACTACATAGATGAGGATCATTTCACTCCAAAAGGACATGACTAATGGACTGCAACAGAAGTTCAAAAACTCCTCAATGGTAAGGAGATGATAAGGAACATTTACTCACTACTTTTCATAACGCGAACTAGGCAACACTCTTTAGACTTACTGGGCAACTAGTTCAAGCAAACAAACGGAAAAACTCTTTCACAAAGCACATAACCACAGTGGGGAACTCATTGCCATAGGATGTTGCAAAGGCCAAAAGAATTAAAAGGTTCAAAAAGGTTTTATGAAAATTCATGGAAGATAGGTTCATCATGGGCTAATAAACTCAATGGTCCGGATACAATTGCCAGCTTAGGAAGTCTCTGAATTACCATCGGAAATATGGAGAGTATACCAGCAGAATAATTGCTCTATATTCACCCAATTTCTTAAGTAGTTTCATTCAGCAGCCACCGCTTTCCCCTGTCAAAGACAGGCTACTAGGCTAGATGGACCTTCCCTTTGATCCTATATGGACAGTCTTATAGAACTGAGGGGCAGTTACAGCTACATCTCTCAGATACTTCTCAAAACACTACTCTGTGTTTATATTAGCCATGGTGTGGACTACAGACATATCCCATACTGGGATAAAGCAGAGTTGCAGAGAGGGGGAAGAAAGGAAGATGAGGTTCTCTGCATCTGACAGATAAAATCCAGCCAAACCAGTTGCTCTCTTTCACAGAAAACCACATTTCTTAGCTGCTTTCTTGGCTTTCCATACTTTTCTCAGTGGCAGCTTAGGAACCTGAAATCTAGTCGCATTTTGACTAGGTTTATTGAGTCACAGGGTAAGTTTACTGATACACTTTCATTTCATATAAATATTGTTCTGTAAATTAAATAACTCTTCTTGGTCCTTCTTGTTTACTTACAACTGTTACCATCCCATTTCTTTAGACAATAGTTATGTCTCTTCTCAAAATTTGTTTTTTATGCTAGCAAAGTTAAAAAGTTTTGTTCTTCATTTATAAGACAGTTTTCTTATTCCCCTGGTCTTCTCCTTCCCTACACTTCTCCCAGTTTTAATGGGTGAACACAGTTTGACATGGTACTTCAGTGAGGACACATCAGTGCCTTACACAATCTATTAATATTTCTTAACGTCCTAGAACAATTTACAGATACACCCTAAGAGTCAATCTAACACAATTTTATAAAGCTGACTCAAAGTCACTGTGTGTTCCACTACTCTTCTCAACTCCTTATCCTGCCATTTACAACTTCTGAACCCCTACAGCACAGTAGTGAGCAGTCTCTGTTTGTATGACCTTGTAGTTTCTGCAGTTAAAAGAAATTTCTTTTTTATTATCCTCATCATGAAGCTGAGCCAACTCTTTTTGTACAACACGATTCCTTCTCTCTATTGACAGAGCCTTTCAACTTTTCAGTCATCAGTAGATTTCATTAGCACACCACTCCCTTTATCCAACATTTCTGTAGGGAATAAAAATTCAGTTTAACCCCAGACTGATCACTGAGGAACTCTATCTGTAACCTTCCCCACACTGATAATTTTCTTCTGAGTACCTTTCCTTATCACATTTACAATTCTTAAAAAATCTCTTATTTTCACATTAGAAATTACTTCTCATTTGGCATGATATCAAACACAAAACCTTCTTATTACCTCTCCATTAACTAATTTTATTAATAATTTTAATTCAATTTATCTAACAATTCTCCATTTAGTACTGTAATTGCATGCTTTACTGAAGTTTAGATAGAATTCATCTATTTCATTTCCCACTTTGAAAAAGCTGCTCTTCTATCAACGTAGATTATTAGTTCATCCTCTTATAACTTATCTTCAGTAGAATCAGACTGCACTCCCTGCCATTTTCCGTGTACCTCTGTAGTTAGTTACTCTCTTTTCAAGAAGTTTGCCTGCAGCTTTTCAACCTGCTGAGATAAAGGCCAAGTTTTTTGGTCTGCTTTTCCATGTTAAATGTAAGCATTGCCCGGTATTACACAGTTATACGGTGGCCTCTGTTGTGAAAAGGTATTAACCATCATCGTCACTGTATCTGTGATTTCATATGCTAGTTATTTCATTATTTGGAGATGGAAAGCATCCACTTGCCCAGACTTACTGCACCAGAGATGCAAGGTTACTGTATGTTTTAATGGGAGAAGTAGTACAACAAAGCATGTAAGCTTTTAGGATCAAGTCCATTTATAAAGTCTGACAAAACAAGAGAGAACTCAGATAGTCTTGCTAAGTTTAGAAATGAGACCTACGCAAAAAGATACCTGGTTTATATTTTCCTTCATGTTGTGTAGACTTTTTCAGGTTCAGTTCTACCTCCCACAAAATTAATTCAATTTCTATGCATGAATTCCAGTTATCCATCCTGACTTTGCACCATGCTGTTCTCCTTATTGAAATATAAGGCAGATTATTAATTTAGATTTAGAACATTTTTTACATTATTCCTAGTATCAGCCACATCCACTCTACACAGAAACTTCACATCTTTTCCTGATATCTTTTTATTGGTATGATAAGGAAATTGCATGTTGTTTAATTTCCGTGACTCAAGGTTTGGGTCTGACCTCGTCTGAATCACATTATTTCTGTATTTTCCATGACCAAGGCTCAGAACACTAGTGCTATAGCACAACAACAACTTTGATGTTCACCACATTTTTTTCATTCCTTTGCACTCTTTCTTTAGATATCAGAAAATTCTCCAGAGAATTAGCTAAGAAGCTTCCTTCTCTTCAGGCATGTTCCCCAGCTTTATGATTTAGCCTAATTTATTTTAGAAGGAACTGGATGTATTGGGGGAACAATGTGGATTTTTTTGCCTGTTGTCATAAGGAATCTTTCTGTTGCATACCCACACCAAATTTGCTATCACCCAGCATATAGTCCACTTCTCTGTTCTGTGGACCCATGCCGGTAACAGGCTTCCTGAATTTTCTTAACAGGGAGACAAGGGTCACACATGTCTCTCCATTATTTGCGCAAATCCCAGTTCTTTTCCCTTTCTTTTTTTTTTACATTTTTTCCCAGTACACCAGCCCTTTACCCAGCAAGACATCAAACACAATCAGTGTAATAACCTCTTTGTCTTCTTGATTCTTTTCCCTTTTATGCTCAGTTTAGTTTCATTTATTCCGTTTCCTTTATCACTAACCTTTGTTCCTTGTTCTTCAGTGCAGCGAGCTTCTTCACACTTAATTCAACTCTTCTTCTTCCTTGCCTCTGTGGTCATGTTTCCACCTGGGTCACATTCCTTATCTAGTAGGCTATGTAGCTTCCGTCTCTTCAGATCTTATTTAACAGATGCCTACATACTTGTGTCAGACCCTACTCTCCTTTTCTGTATCATGTCTTCAAAATCCCATTCTACCTTACTTATATTTGCTTTCCATCTCTTTCTCAAGTATTATAAGGTGGCATTTCATAAATCAATATATTCCACTACATATCCACTTTTGAAAGAATATAAATCTCATAGTTTCAAATCTTGGTCTCACATCCTCCTTCTAATATTGCTGTGGCTGTTTCACTTATTATCCCGATCTTCTTCTATTTCTTTGAAGGAAAAACATTAACTTCTTTCAAGAAAACTCCCTCTTAGCAGCTGAAGCTGCAGTCTGTGCTTTATTAAGGTTCTACATTTATCCAGAGAATCATGAATGGTTTGGGTTGGAAGGGATGCTTAAAGATCATCTAGTTCCATGGGCAGGGACACCTTCCACTAGACCACCATGCTCAGAGCCCCATCCAACCTGGCCTTGAACACTCCCAGCGATGGGGCATCCACAGCTTCTCTGGGCAACCTCTTCCTGTGCCTCACAACCCTCAGTATATCTAATCTGAATCTACCCTCTTTCAGATTAAAACCATTACCCCTTGCCCTATCACAACAGGTCCTTGTAAGAAGTCCCTTTCCAGCTTTCTTGTAGGTCCCCTTCAGGTACTTGAAGGCTGTGATAAGGTCTCCCTGGAGCCTTCTCTTCTCCAGGCTGAACAACTCCAACTCCCTTGCCCAGTTTTCACAGGAGAGGTGCTCCAGCCCTCTAATCATCTTTGCGGCCCTCCTCTGTTTTTTTAATGTATTTATTAATGTAGTAAGCAATTCTTGCCCAGTGAACACTCCAGCTAGAAGGGCCTCTGTCTAATTCACACAACAGAGCCTCAAAGACAAGGAAGATCCTGAAGATTATGAATTGCATGCAACCTACCTAGCAGGAGGCACAGAAGTTCACTTACCCAAACAAACAAGGATTCAGTTCTTCCCTACCAGGGCCTGGATCCCACACAAACTCTCCTATTTTCTCTCCTCCCACTGTTCCTGGTAAATCTAATCTCATGCTTCCTCCATGTTGTAAAATCACAAATGGGTCTTGGAGAGGTCTGAGACTCTCAAATATGTTTTTTTCAGTTAGGTCAAGCTGCTTGTTTTTTAGCACTGTAACGTAATTGACAGCTGTTTCCCCTTAAAAATAGCTGCTTCCCTATCTTTTTCAAACACCAAAAGACTAAGCTGTAAAATACCTGATGACATGTATTTATATTGCATAACTGTAAACACTGAGTGAAAACGGCTCGCACACGTAATTTCCTCTTGCTGTTGGTCTCACAGGCGTTCTCAAGTGGGGGGGAACTATCTCTGAAAAAGTTTTCCCAGAAAACTGGCTCACAGAAAAATGTATTTCAATCAAGAATGCTCCATGTGATTGGATCTTTTATGTGAAGCTGTAATTGCTTTTACCATTGGACAAGCCAAACGGTCATTTCACGGAAAGCCTTTCTTCACCAGCCAAAAAGCATGAGGACAGGAGGAGCATTTTAGGGGAACTCTAAATTAGAGATTGGCTCTGAGACAGGAAAAGGTGTCAGCTAAGGAAAGTGGATTGAGGGTGGAGGACCCATTGTTCCACCCACAATCCCTGCGCCAACAGAGCATCACTTTCTTTTTTAATATCCTACCTGACTGAAAGTGTTTAAAAGTCAAGTAACATGTCAGAAGCAGAATTATTTCACAGTAAATGATACAGAAAAGGATACAGCAAAAAAAACAGGTTGATATAGATTGCTACAATGATTTTTATCTTCTGTTACACATCTCTCAACAGAAAGTTGTCTTATTAAGTAAAGATAGTCTTCCCAGAGCTTGGCTTTCAATATGGTTTAATTATATTAATATTTTATATTTTTAATAAGGTTATTTAAGATTATTTATCATAATGAGGTGCATGGTTAATGAAAAGTGCTTATTCTGTCTTTGCAGCAATATGAAATAATCAAATGAAAATGGATGAGTAAATCATCTCTGAAAGGCAGGTAACATCGTGGCTAGAGATGCCAAAGTTCAGTAGTCTATTTAGAGTTTCTTCTCTGATTTGTGGCACCTCGTTCTGGCCACAGTAAAACAATGTGCTCACATGCTTATAGCACACGCCCAACACATTGTACATACCTGGAAGCAATTTGATGAATCAATTCCCACAGTTTCCTGTTTCCCATTTGTCATATGTCCCTCCTGTTCTATGAAAACCCTGAAGAGCAGGAATTGTGTGGCTACGGGCAAGCTCATCATGGTGCCAGGCAGAGTATGAGTATGTAAATGCTCTTACCCTGCAGCAACTATGAGGTAACTTTCTCCTGTGTGAAACAACGATGAACACATCTGTTTGCCCTTTAAGTTAGTGTATATATGGCCAGAGCTACTGGGGAGTAGAAGGTGGCATGCTGAGCTGACTCTGGATGTGTCTGTACTCTTTCTGACTCTTTGGCAAGGAGAACTTCTGATCTTTATTACAGCCCATAGGTATTACTGTACTAAAAATATACAATGTACATATACAGATGTCAAGTTCTTGATGTGCCTAATGATTTGAGGAGGTTTGAAGGTACGAGCATGGTGTTCGAAACGAATAGAAGCGGCAGTTATATAACAGTACATCTCACAGTGAAACACTGTCCTATGGAGATCAGTAAAGCAGAACTGTTATATTTGTTAAAAAATTGATTAAAATAGTTTGCCAATGGAGCAAAGCAGAAAGATTCTTGGAATATCACATAACCAGAGAAATAATTACAGAAGTAAAACCAAGCTGACAAACGAATATCTTTGAGGATAGTGTGAGGCATAGTAATGAAAATAATGCATAGTTCATCCAATATTCTCAGAGCACTTAAAAATCAGATTCCTCAGATGAGCAAGTTATTAGTTCAGGAGGGTATGCTAATTCTGTAAGTGCTGAAGCTAGACACTCTGCATAACCAGAGCGGGACTGTAGCCGCTGGTCCTTTAGCCTCCCTGATCAGGCTTTCCTCTCACATGAAGTTCAAACATATCACAACTTCTCTCCACTGTAACATACCATGTGCAGCTCAGCTTCACTTATTATAGGAAGGATATTTTTTGAGATGGCATAGGTGTACTGAACAGCTATCAATCAACATAATTTGATGACTGTGTGTGTTTATTTCAAGAATGGATTAGAATGAAAGATTAAGGAAATTTAACTTCCCCAGTTCAGTAAAATGGTACCACAGAAATGAAGAATAATAAGTGCTCAAGGGCACAGAACAACATAGTTTTAATCATATGATTCCCCTTAGTAAAAAATTGTTAATTTTTATCTTTAGATAGAGGATTTCAGAGAAGTAGATAAATTACTAATAACTAATGGCAGACTTATTTCATGTGAGAAGTCCTAGATTGATAAGAAATCAAAAAGTGTTTTATTCTATTATTATATTATTCTTGTATTCTATTAGTCAATAACAAAGCATTGGCTTTAAAAAACAAAACAAAACAAAACAAAAAAACCAAAAAAACCCTCCCAAACTCAGAAATGGGAACAGCACAAATAATTTTGAAACAGGGCTGTACACATTTCTGGAGCAGTAAAGACTACAGAAGGATAGTTATTAGAGTTGTGGGATCACAATAAGGAAAAAGGTGTTGACGTGTATTTTCCTAGGCTTATAAATGGCCAACCTTAATGAAGTACACAGCCTCCTCTTGACTTGCAAAATCACTCTTCTTTTTTTTTCTTTTCCTACAGATAAAGCCATTGTTTTCTTAATTCTCACACAAACACTTCAGAAAAAAAATTGAAAAGATACCCAAATGACCAATGCTGACTGCAGAATTACATTTGTGATCTGCTATCAGTAAGTGATAAAGTATCCCTAAGTCGACAAAAGAGATTGCAAACTCTGGTGTTTTGATTCTATTGGTCAGCAAATTTGTAACCCAATGAGTCTGTGTTTCAGATGAGGCACTATTTATTTTCTTCAGGTAGCTTGAAAATGGCAATACAGTGCTTTTCCACAAAGGAATTTGACCTACGGAATTTTCTCATTCAATATGTTCTTTGCTATAATAGGATCTAGTAATGATGGTTTTATGCAGTAAACTTACTGCACTGATTAAGAAAAATATGGTAATGAAAACAGACAGTGTGACTGGTTGGTAAGATGCTGAAATTTAAAGGTGGCTTTTCAATGAATGGATCAGAATCAGCCACATCCCAAGAGAGCAATGGTTTTGCATGAGTAAGCACAGTGAGGAAGGTGCAAAGTGTCGAGGTGATGAGACAGCATCTAGTAGAGAAAGCTTCTGCTGCAGTTCCAGTGTATGTTGTAACATCAGCAAGGCTGTGGGGTTTACTGAAGCTGCCATTACTGGGTCAGTGTAAACCGCTCCTGAGTATTCATAGCTTTCCTACATGCAATGTGCCATTTTCAGATGCAACAGTGAGGCTGACGTGGGGGCTTGCAGCCCACCTTTAAGCTCAGTCTCTCACAGGTACATGGGAAAACATCTTGTAGTTCTTAACAATATGAAGATTTTAGTACACAGTTTGCACATTCAGGAAGATTAGTCCCCTGAGCTCGTACAATACGCCCACTATTTTTTAATTTTTCAGTGGTTGTTAAAAAAAAAAAAAAGAAAAGAGGTTACAATTGTTAGTGACTAGCATTCCTTCCTGTACCAGAAGCAACAACACGTTCTCAGCGACTTCCTCAGGAATTCTCACTCCTCTTTGGCCATTTGTTATCAGTTTTACCAGTGATGATCATTAGTGCATGGAGTATGATAAACTCATTACCAAAATCTACAAAGCAGTGCAACCCCCTGCATTTCCTGGCATGTGTTCCCATTAAATAAAAATACCTAGATTGTCAGTGATATTGCCCAATAGACCTAGGTGAAATCTGGAATTTCTGTTTACAAGACAAATCCATAACAATGTGAAAATTACGGAGCCAGACCAAAAGTCAGCCTGTCCCAACATCCAGTCAGCAGCAGCAGTAGCAAACATCAAGGCAGAACACAAAAACAGGGCACATGGAGATTACATTTGGCAGGTGGGTTTAAAGGTACTGAAGCATGTACGTCCCAGTAATTTGTCTAAATTTATCTGAACCTCTTCATACTTTTGGCCTCCTCATCTCCCAGTACTGAAAGTTACTTATGATGTGGAAAAAAAGTACTGTGGTTTGTTTTAAAATCAAAGCATTTCCATGAGAGCCCCAAGCTTTTGGACTCTGAGAAATAACAAATAATCACTCCTTATTCAACCTTCATGGATGTCTAAATTTTTATCACATCCAAATTATTCCTCTTGAGGAAAGATTTCATCTGCCCTCACGCAGAAGCTAGTCCGCACTAAAGGGAAACTTCATTTTTGTCTTCTAGTATGTTCTAGTTATAATGTGTTTTTACTGGCCTGGGGAGACAAGACTACATGCAAGATGAAGACATATATTTATACAAAGACGTTACCATGTTTTTACTCTATTGTCATTTCTGAACACCATAACTCCTAACACATTATTTCTTTTTTGTCTATCATAGAAAATTGAACCAATATATTCACATTAGATTACTAGTAATGGTGCCAGAATTTCTCTCCTTTTTTTTATAACAGCCTGTTTAAAGCCCATCACTGGGCAAGTAGAATTGAGACTGTTTTTTATCATATATAATGCTTTGCATTATTAGCACTGAATTTCATCTCCCGTTTTATTGACCAGTCACTATAAGACAGAAGTAATTTCACTACTTGATGTTTACAGTATAAAGTCTCTATATGAGTAGGTCATTTAGATTTTCTTTTTATATAGGGGAGATAAGTAAGCATGTCAGGAGATGATTTATCTCATTCTAAGGTACACATTCAAATGAATCATGATCTGTTTCTCCTTTTTGAGGATAAAGGAAGCCTAGATGCAAATATTTCCATAGAAAGTAAAGAAAGATATGCAAGATAGATCATTACCTTCAAAATAACAAAAAATGTAGGAAAAAGGAGACTTAGCTAGTAGCTCTCCCTCCAAAATCAGAGAAAAAAGATAGGCACTGCCCACAGCAATTCTCCTCACCTTTCTTGACACTTATTTTTGGATGGGATGACTCTTAGAGAAGTTTCTCTCTTTTCACTGATTACAGAGGGAAAGCTGGGAGAACTGAGACTTGGCGTAATTTTTAGAAGGCTAAACTTAGATGAGGTTATTCCATTGTTGGCACTACGAGATCCTTCTGAACTGCTAGAATAGATTTAAGAAGGTGCTAACAGATCTGATCATTCTGAACCGCACCAGCTACTGCAGCTATCATTCCCAAGTCAGTGGCGTGGTCACAACTGCATGCCATCTCCCATCTGTACAGACATGGGAAGCATCTGTCCACAGATGTGATTGCTCTCAGGAAGCCTGTAAGCTTTGTGGTCTCGTTATCCTGCACTCCTTCTAGCTCAGTTCTGGATGGGTTGAATGGCACATGTCTTGGTACAGTGGTACTTATCTTTCAGTTAATCAACCTCACCATTTAGTCCACATTCAGTGCTCTGCCTTTTAGCTTGTAATTAATGCTTCCTTAGCATACAAAATAATAAGGTATTTTTATTTTCTTTTAATTATATCCTGAAGTGAAAGCCTCAGTAAATACTGGAATTATTCATGGAACAGAAATCATTGAAAAAAATATTTTTGATTGAAAGAAACATTTCAATATTCATTAATCAAAATGACGGTCTGTTTGTTGAATGAAACATAAATGCTTTGGTTTGGTTTCATTGGACATACTCCTGCAACTTACACAATGTTCTTTTACGATAACCACAGTTCAAGCCTATTCCATCCTTAGTCTTCAACTGGCTTACAAGAAATGGTGTTATTTATAAAAAAGATATTTATCAAGGGACCCCAGATAGTCAGCATTGCGGGTGCACGGTGAAGAACTGACCCAAACAGAAGCATTTCAACTTGATCTGAGAAACTAAAATATGTCAATTTCTCAACTAAAATTCAATAATCTATATAGCTTTTTCAACAGAATATGCACAGAAAAATCAGGACAATTGAAACTTCCACAGAGTTTTCTTTTTTTAAAAAAAAATCAAAACACTGATTTTCTATTAAAAAACTGGGCAAAATAATCCCAGGGAGATCTCTTACTGGATGAAAATCACCTTACCTAAAACAACTCTTATTTGTCTTCAGCTATTCATCCAGAACTATGCCAGTTATGTAAATAATTACTTACAACGCTTGTAACACTCACTAAATGGTACATATTTCTTAACGATATGAGCAGTGAGTTATTTCTCTTGGTATTTATAATATCCTAAGAGAAGTACTGTGACATAGCCATTCAAATCTATTACCAAAAATTACATAAATCACATTCAGTTTGCATTTCTAAAAAAATTTATGCAAAGGTCTAAAAACACATTCCACTGTATCTAGTGACAGAGAAAAATTCCTGTTTCTTATAAACAAAAGATAGGTACCAATGCAATGTATAACACAGTACCAAGCCAGAAGAGTAACGGCACTTTAAAATTAAGTTCTATGAGAAAGTAATGAATCTTCCTCAAAACAGGGCTACATTTTATAAACAATTCTGACATTGTGGACCAGAACTTTAAAAATATTTAGATACCTAAAAATGCAAATAGGCACCATAAGTAATTTTCATGTTCGTTTTAGACACTTAGCTCCCCCAAATACAAACACAGATAATTGACTGGCCTTGTCATAATCCATCTGTTAAGAATTGATAGGTGATGGGAAAAATAAGCTCCTTGCTTATATTATTAAAGAATGTTTACCATTTTATAGCAAGTAAAGCAATGCAATCAATAGCAATTAGGAACATTGCTGCTTTTGGTGATCCTACCAAATGCCAAATATATTGTTACTTGCTCAAATACCTTTACTAATCTGGACCTCTCTGCTGTAACTAGCTCAGAAAAACAATAATAAATGACATATGCTATAAATTCATCACATTATTTGTGTTAGAGTGCAAAAGTGGAGTTAAGCCAATGGCCTGTAGTGTTACTGTAGGCACAACAAAGGAAGAAATGACAAAAAAACCAAAAACCAATTTGTAAACACTTGTAGGAATCTCAGTAGGTGAGCAACTGAATGCGTACCACAAATTTGGACTAAGTTGCTGTTTATTTTCAAGACAATGCAGAGATGTAAGAAATAAAAGCTTACACAAATCAACCCCGTGCTGCTTTGAAGTGCAGCTGCTCTCTTCGTGTCAGTTGTTATTGCAAGTTGTCAGGGAACAGTTCTTTTCACTTGTAGGTAACTCTAGGAGATTTTTACAAAAGTGGAATTTGAGAAAATTAAGAAAGCTTTTATATTCTGACCCACTAGGCTATTCACAGTACCACAGAAATACTCTTAATCTGTATAAAAGCACAATTAACGGCTACTGTGCTTGGGCCAGTTTCAATTAGTTTTTAAAAGAGGCTATAATGACTACCCCTTAGTTAGAGCTCAGCATATTTATTACACCAATAAACTGAGACCAGATTGGTCATATTTTATAACCATCTAAAAAATAGCTGCCTAATCCATTTTATACTAGCCTTTCTTTATCATTATCATTGATAGGGAGATTGGGGCATCACAAGCAAGTTATTCATCCCTACCTAAGACAGATACCTAAAGTATGTGAGATAAATAACCCTCTAAATGAGTCCTGCTTTCAACTGTCAAGACAGGGAACATAGGCAACTACCTTAGACATGATGTCTAATGTTTAAATGGAGTCTTTTATACTCGACATGGTGGACTGATCACTGCCACTTTAACAGCAGAGAGAGAGAGAGAGAGAGAGAGAGAGAGAGAGACAAGTGTGTGTATACAACAAAAAAGCCAAGATTAGGTGAGTAAATCTGCATAACTTCCCTATATTTATCAGAGTAAACATCAAGATAGATTAAAAAGAACAGAGAGTTAGGTACATCGTGGTTATTTTCTCACTTTGCACAACTTGTTTGCTTTGCAGTTTATGAAACAGGGATACAAAGACACTCACAGATTGATAGATCTTGATAAGATGACAGACACAGTCAGAAGGATGCACCCACAGGGACCAATTTCAAACTGAAAAAGAAAAGGACTTTTTATTTTGTTTGTTGTGTACATTTTTTGCGCAATCCTAAAGAAATGCAAATCAAGCTGAAAGCAGAAAAAATTGTTCTCATGCTAGAACTGAATTTGTTGCTCTGTTAAAATGCAAGACATGTCCACATAATGTTTGAAACAATGTTCAGAAGACATCATATGAGACTGATAAACAAAGAAAGACTGGCAGATGAACTACAATGCATTTAGTATCTTCTCTATACACAGTACCTGGTGAATATTCTGCTGAAGAAATACAATCAGATCTTCATATCTTGTGGCACTATGTAATATTAGCTGGGAAGAAATGTAAGAAGAAAAAAAAAGTCATTAAAAAAATAACAACTCATTTTTATAACCTGAAAGCTGAACTAAAGTTTGTTGAACAGTTTGATTCCATTTTAAGCATTGTTTATGCAATGAAAAACATTTCCTAGAACAAACATAGGAATACTGCAGCTTTAGGAGACATAGAATGGGCAAGTAGCTCAGGAGTTTGTACCTATGTGGTGAGCAATCTATAGCAGGCATGTATCAGAGCACTTCTTATCATACTCAGAGAACACTCCCCTGAATACTCCTATTTAACATGAAGTTCAGGAGAGTTCACAGATCCAGGCCCTTATTTCAACATTCTTTGTCTATTTTTCCATCTTCGTATTTTGACAGGAATTATTGCCTTGCAGATACTGTGTGGGGAAAGATCAAGCAGGCTGGATTATATTCCTTTCCGTCACATCTTCGCTGTGGCTATGTCCACATGACCTTCGATAAGCAGTACTTGGAGGCAGCATAATGGTGTTAGTTGCACTCTGAAATAGCCAGAAGCTCAGAATTATGTTAACATATTAATTAAATAATCTACCTTGTCTCCTGGAAGAGCATGTTATAGCCAAGGTTTTCTGCTGCATTCACCCTATTTATAGAAGTTTTCACTTCCATTTGTTCCAAAGCTGATTCTGAAAAGTTGTTGGCACATCCATTCCTCCGTTTAGGAGGCCAGTAATATTTCCTTAAACCACTAAAGCCTGGCTTACGGCACCACTGTTTGCAAAGCCATTTGAGAGCTTCAGATGGAAATAAAGGCATAAATGGAAAGTATTTTGCCATTTGGAGCTTCTGGAGGGAAAAAAAAGGCAAAGAATTCTGTGTAAGACAAGAAGAAAACACTGCCTTTTGATGCTTACGGCCATGCTGGTCAACTTGAAAGAATCCATGTTCACTTTTACTGCATACCAATAAAAGCAGGCACAATTTATAAGCTTGAAAGGTAGATGGAACGAAAAGGACTTCAGAGAGCCCAGTTGCCCACAGACACTGGGACGACTCAGAGCCAGACAGACTGCAGGATTTTGTTATTTCCTATCGGGTTTTGGATCACAACTAACTAATTTGACACAAAAGATTTTAAAACACTGAGAGAGTAATGGAAATCAGATTCATTGTACTAAAATAAGAAAAGCTAGAAAAAGGATATATGGAGAATGTTGCTGTAAGTTACACAGAGCCTTACAGTTTCTAAGATTCCATCTGCCTTGTATTTTCCTATGGGAGTGAACTGCTGTCTTCCTGATGGCCTGAAGAGAATATTCAGGAAAAAAAAAAGATCATGTTAAAAGAAGAAAAATGGCCTTAAAGAGAAATCAATGTTATTTGAACTGAATGATGAGGCAAATATGTTGTATTATTAATTTTAACCACTTTTTTAAAAAAGGACCTCTTGCATAATAAGTTCATATTACATATTAAACAAACTTTTATCAATGAAGCATATACTTCAGCTGTGCTCTCTCAATCTATTTAATATGAATTACAAGTTTCTCTATATATAGAGAGAATATAGGTTTAAGATGTTAATGATGGGTTTTATTGGAAAAGAATGTTAGACCAATGATATTAAAACGAGCAGAAGAACATATGTACAATATCATCACAGAGGAAGCATTTTATAGCTATAAAATGTGCAAAATATAATTTTAAATGTCTTTGAATTTGCTGGTTCTATTTCAGGTTTGAAGAAGGATTTCTGTGCTTAAAAGCACCTCTATTATGTTTCAGCTATCTTAATTTATGTAATAAAAGAAATTATCTATTCTCACAAAACCTGGCTCATATCATGTAATATCCAGTACAGCCAATGCTAGTGATCTAGAAGTTAGATGTCTTGCGTAAAAGAAGCCTAATTGCATAGCATAAACTAGTAACTAGGCAGCTACAGCAAAAAGAAATTAACCGCAGCCATAACAGAATATCCTGAAATACAAAATTGTTGGAGTAAAATGTTCCATCTGGAAAAAAAACTCTTGATAAAGATTTTGGAGGAATCCAAGCCTCACTGAAATCCACAGGATCTTTCACAGCAATTTCAAAGAATTTGACTATTCTGTCCCAGCTACTGGGACAGCAGAAATCACATTTTGCATTTCTCCCTGAGCCATTTTAGACTGCATAAATACATCCTACAAAACTTTGTTTTTGTAAACGATGTACATATATAACAGACACAAGTATAGGAGCATTGTATAATAACTAAAACCGCTTCTCCTACTTACAGCGCCACAATTGCTTTTTCATTGCCTCCCGCACGCCACAATATGTCTGCAATAGCCATGGTGAGGCATTTGGTCCTATGAACTTCTGAAGGCTGAAGACAACTGCAGGAAATGCAAGAAACAGACAAGTACCAAAATGGGTATTGGGAAGCTTACTCATTAGAGGGCAAACTGCCCCAATTACAGTATACGCAGATTCACAAGAGGTTTGTAGCTAAAAGAACAAAGCCATTTTTGTTAGAGACTATTTAGGTGTTGTAATGCCTAGTAATGAGGCACTGGCCTTGGAAAATTATCATTTGGGTATGTCAGTTCCTTCTACAGTCAAGTAAGAGACTACTTGGATGGCTAACAGAAATTGTGTGAGTTGAGACATACCAGGTCTAAAGTTAAAGTTGAATCCAACCTTCCTCTGAGGATTAAGCACCTGAATGAAATGCCATGAGAGCATCACTGTGCACGCAATATGAAGTCTTTTCAGTACTGAACTGAACAGGTGATAGGATGATGTGGTGCTGCTATTCAGCACCTAAACAGCTCTAAAAAGGGAGATGCAACTGAAGTCTCCACTGGAATATGGACTTTCTGGAACCATTCTTGGAGGTGAACCACCTGAAATCTCATTTTAGGCATTTAAGAAGGTACCTTGGATCTTACTGAAGACAATCAGATCCAGTGAATGGAGCTGTATCTAGAACAAATTCCTCTTTAGACTGCTAGTAAAACAAACTGGGCACAGTGTGTGAATCTCTTCTGAAGTCAGAAGCAAACCAGAAATTTGAGGGAAGTTAATCCACCTAGGTCGAGTGTTAACAGCAGTGTGATGTATTTGGGTGATCTTATTGCTCATAATGATGGCTAGACTGCTGTTATGGGTACTTAGGCTAAGCATTTGTAAGCTTGCTAGCCTATGATGTGACAATACCCTTGTAATACAGCTGAATCTAAGAGATGAAATGTAAAATTTCTGCTTCTAGGAGGTTAATACTAAAGATGGTGTCTGTTTTATAAGGACCGATTAAAACAAAACTATTGTTATAATTTAGAGCAATGGACCAAAATCAAGAGAAGACTAAATAAGGTATGATCAACAACAGGAACACATTATACACAGATCTATAATCATACCCTGAAAACTAATCTTCTGAAAGAAATAGTGGATGCTCTTTCAGAATACATATTTATAATAGGTTGGACAAAAAAACAAATACACTTCAGGGAACACTACTGTATTGGCAAAAAATGGACAAGAGAAGCTAATTTATCTTTAAATCTGTAATAAAATTGTTTTAATATTTGGTAGCAGAATATTAAATATTGTAATATTTTAATATATTAGTTATTTTTAGTTTGTAAAGGCCTTCATACTTGATTTCTTTCTTAAGTTTTTATTTCTTAACTGTTGTCAACAAATCTACACCATAATGTTCTTACCTACTACTAAACTTTATCTAAAGTACCATCTGCAATAAACACTATGCTTACATTTTTTTAACAAGGTATGCCCCAAAGTGGTGACCTAAAATATTATTGTAACAGATCCAGCGTTGGTCTGTGTAGTCCAACTGCTTCTGAAATATTTACACTTAGATGCTTGGCTGGAATTTACACAATGATATGCACAACTATGGAACAGTAGTCTGTTGATCCCAAACATGTAAGAAATGCTGCCCACAGATTTCCTAAAAACTATGTTTTGTGAAGTCTTCTAATACCTCCTGTTACTCTAACTTTCAAGATGTGAATGGAGAAATAAAGGACCAGGAGGCCAAAAGTCACAAAATGGAAAACTGGCAGATTTAAGAATAAAACCCAATCCATGAGCCTGAAGAAGTGGACAACAGATCCATGTCCCTGGGAAGCACAGAACTGGAATTTTCTCTAGTGGCTTCAAGAATGGCAGTCTTTGAAATTCAGATATTATCAGTCTTAGAGTGTTACGAGCGTGCGAGATGATGTCAAAACCTGTTCCCAGCATTTGAGTAAAAGATCTAATAATTCAAAAGACTAAACAAGAAAGACCAAACATCAAAAAATTAAACAGGCTTTCAAGTTCAATGTCTGCCTTGAATATAATGTTCATTTAGAGAATGTTTCCCTCTCTGAAGGATGTGAGATATGGGAAATAACTGGTGAGAGTTTTCAAGTAAAAAAAATATAGTCACAACTTTCTCTTATCTCTGCCTGCGTTCTAATATACACACTCAGAAATTTATGGGAAGCATAGCAACCAATTTATGTGTCTGAGAGAGGTAGCAGAGTAAGGAGGAGACATGGTAATTATTTCTTGAACGTTGAAGCCTGAAGTCAAACACTTACTGTGAAGTGGCTAATAATTTGAAAATTCAGGTTAGAATTAGAAAGGAATATTAATCCTCTCATTTCAAGCTCTGAGACTTCCCTTTCTTTCTGCCTAAAAGTTTCTGATCATGGAAAACACATCATAAGAAAAATATGTTTATTTCATGAATAAAACAGTCCATCTTGCTATTCATTTTTAGGAACCTGGAGGCTTTTAGCATTTCTGTGCATAAAGACAAAGAGCTCACCGGTTAACCTGAAATCCCTTGGAGACTTTCTGCATACTTAGCAGCATTTTTCATGTACAAAATATGCAAAGCCAAAATCTTTTAAAACCATGTGGATAATATGAGAGGAAGAATAGAAGAGGCAAATATTGCCAAGTAAACAGGATAGGTTGTAGCTGGCATGAGTTGGGACACTTATAGCTTAAACAATCTGGCCTCAATCCACTTATTTGGGTGCCACATAATTTTATGACATTTACGATCACTGAACCATGCTCAAAGAGGAAAAAAGTTAACAACTCTATTTTCACTAAGGATGACCTGAGACTCGAAGGGACCAAGGATCAAAGGCTGTCCTCCAAGATGAAACAAATTCTTGGTTTTCACAGCAAGAAATAATTCTTCAGTTAATTCTGTGGAGATTCCTGGTCATAAAATCTAAATATGTACTGATTTTCTTGCATGGAAGTTTCTGAAGTTTTTTCTTTTATGTGGACAAGAGCCTCACTCTGCCTTGAAAAGTCTGCTCTCAATATAATCTGAATTAGAATAATAAAGTTTTGCTAGCTAATTTTTGCGATTTTAAAAAGTGTGCTCTGAACAGCAGGCTCTTGATGTGAATTACAGACTGAAAGAACTGAACAGAAGAAAAAAGCTAAACTGCATAATGTTGTAGAATTAATTTGACATTACACTCTGTACATGTATTATACCGGTGACCCTATCTCTTTATCAGTCCAAGCTAAATGCCTTTAAGTGATTTCAAAGAACAGGCAATTTTCAAGTGATGAATTCATAGCAACTTGTTTATTTGGCCCTTGTCTTGGGGTCGGTGAGCAATCAGTGCCAATAATAACTAGCAACAGCAATAGTAGTAGTAATGGTAAAACTTGCAATATTTTATTTAGAATCTAAGACAGGTTTTCAACATTTCTAATGGCTTACTAGGTGTCTTGTATCAGGACTGCCTACCCACTAGTATGCCTGGACCTGGGCACTACTGTAGACCCCCCAGAGTCTGGCAATCCTTTGACTAACTGCCACCTCCCATCCTGGGTTTTGAAGACAAATAATGATGTTCTACAGGTGCCTGTTTCTTTCCATTATTGATGGAAACAGCCTAAACAAGAAATTTACATTAAGTGCCCATCAGACAAAACTAAGGAAAATTAACAGAGATCCTGTCACTTTCCTAAACAGTTCTGAGCACAAAAGTGTATATTTAAGGCCAAATTTTTATAGATGATGAACATTTTTACATTGTAAGGTAATGGAGTTCGATAAAAACCTCAGAATGAAAGCTTTTATTCTGACTAAATTTGGGTCAGTGTTTCACTCACAAGTCATGGCAGCATAAACCAGAAAATACTTTTATCCCTATTCAACAAACTGTACAATAAAGCACAGGAAAGCTTTGTGACATTTTTCTTATTGAAAACAAAAGGTGAATATGAGAAGTCTGGTAATAAAGTAATTTTTTTAGACATTCCTTGAATAAGTTCTGTTCCTTTAGCAAAGTGACAAGTACATTAGTATTATAGCAGTCCAAGCAATTTTCTTTGACACTAGCTATACTTCACAATATTCCTTTAAAGTAAGTGGAAAACACACACACAGAATTCAAATTCAAATTCTATTAAGCAGTCTAACTGTGAAAGATTAAACACAGTAGCAAGAAAAAAAATTACAGCTATAACTTTAATTTTTCTCCCTCCCTGAGATTCTTAGTGTCAAAAACTGCATGAATTTCATGGTCTATCAAACCTTGATTATATTTTCTTTGAAATCATATCTCCATGGGATCTCAAGGTTAAATAATATTCACTGGCATCAATTCAAGCTTTTGGATTTTTTTAGAGGTTCTTGGGTTAATCACAAGCAAGTAATTATACAAATAAAACACCAACCTCTAAATTCCTACATTTGAAAGGGAAGTAAATACAATTAAATCATACGCTATTTTCTTTCTCTGGCAGAGACAAAGAGAAGTTCAATAAGTTCAAACTCAAAAGGCTCCTGAATGGCTGCAGCAGAGAAAAAAAAAATTTTTTTACTTCTGTGTGGAAAATATTTCTGATGTCAATTGCTGACTTACCGAGTGTCTTTATTCCTGTTACTGTCTGCAAAGATAAGCTGTTGTAGGACACAGGCTTGAACTGCAGCCAGTACTCCACATGGGCCACCCTGAGGGGAATAATGGGACACTCCATGAGCAAAACAATTTGCACTGTTTGATGCTGGTGAAAGCTTTTGCAAGCCATGTGCTTCCATTCAGACTTAAGCCATTCTTTCATCTCTCTTTCCATCCATGACTTTGTAGTGCTCTCGGTTGCTCTATTTATTTTTTTTTGCAAGCCAATGAAAATCAGTGTTACTGACTGGCATTGTGTTTCCCACCTATTTTTCCAGAAAATGCCCAGACATCTCTAATGTCAAAGGACAGTTTTTTTAAAAATCTGTTCAGTGATTATATAAACAAACGAAACATCTCCTGACCCCTATTGAGCCACAGTCTACCTTAGCTTCCAGAGAGAAATCAAATCTGACTCTTTTCCAGAGGGTGAAAATAAGCCTTGCTCTTTTACCCTCTCTAAGCCCTGTGCCTCCCTTCAGGTAACTACATCCCCCTTACATCACTAAACAAAGATTTCAGTTTTATGCATAGCCCTCTGCACCAGGCAACTATCTCACCAGGGAAGAGAAAGAAAATGAAGGGATTTTTAACCTTTCAAGCGATTAATGTTGGAAAAAAATCACAATACCAACAAATACCATATTAACTTTAAACTTTATGGAAAATAGATTTATAGCTGTTTTGAAAAACTGTGGGATGGGGTAGCAACATGTTTCCTTCTCCTTGCTTATCCCCTGCCATCTAGTCCACCTGACCCCATTGCATGACCAGAACCTGTTCCTATGGGTTAACTACATGGCAGAGACAGCTGCAAAAGTTGTCCTGAGAAGCAAAAGGTATGCCCTCTTTTTGTCTAGAAAACTTCACCCCACGTAACTATCCTTCCCTTGTCAGTCAGTTCTCTCCCAGGTGCCTTGTATCATATTATTTACTCAAGTAGTTTGCTGAGGAGAGAGAGAGAGAGAGAAGCCATCATTTGTCAGGAGCATCTGTGCATGAATGGAGCAGGACATGCAGGACACAAGAATAACATCACAGATACCACAAACCCACACATCACACCGGTAGTACTGGGAATCACTGCAACTTAACAGAGCATTCAGCATATTGAATCCCACAGATTCTGTCCCATGTGTCTGTCAGCACATGCTGCCATTCTCAGAAATGGGTTCATTCTTAACATTAGGAAGTCCGGTACTTTAACACAAGTCCATCCTAAACCAACATCCCATTTAGGCTGATGTATCAGTGCTAGCTTTGCCTATCCAGGTTATGCAAGAAAAACAATGAGGGTAAAAAAGTATGGACCACCCAGCAGGTTTTCTGGAGAGTCTGTGTTCTGATTTTAGCCCATGCCAAAGCCTACACTGTTGTTGCTCTCCATAGCATGAGATTAACCCAGGATCGCCCTTCTGTCATATGCTACAGTTGCACCCCGATTTCATCTGTAGATCATGACCAGGCTGAGACAAATCAATTTAGGATCTGTCAAACTCCTCTCAAAACCTGGAGGAGAATAAAACAGTGCAGCCGGTACTGCTATTTTCAAATAGCAATGTGATCGAAGTGATCAGTTTAATTCTCAGGTTGTGCTAAGTGCAGCATCAAGCCTAAGGGAAAGGGACCTGCAGGTACATGCAGTATTGGACAGTATGCCACCTAGAAAATAAATGTCCTGTAATCAGAAAATGTCTTAGAATCATAGAATGGTTTCGGTTGGAAGGGACCTTTAGAGGTCATCTAGTCCAACCCCCCTGCAGTGAGCAGGGACACCTTTAACCAGATCAGGTTGCTCAGAGCCCCGTTCAACCTGGCCTGGAATGTTCCCAGGGATGGGGCCTCCACCACCTCTCTGGGCAACCTGTTCCAGTGTTTCACCCCCGTCATTGTAAAGAATTTCTTCCTTATATCTAGTCTAAATGATAGAATGCTGATGCTGATACCTTCCATTTTCTTATTTATTACACACACACACTACCTCTCTATAATTACTTACATAACTAATGAGTGAATCGTCTGAAACATATTAAGGAAAAAAACAAAGTTTATTTCAGTCTACCAGGGAAAGCCTCCCAGTCAAAAAAAAAAAAAAAAAAAAAAAACCTTAAAAATTTCCTATAGCACCACAGAAACCTAATATAGGAGAGAATCAAATAATTGTTCAGCTGAAATGAATTTTGTAAGTAAGGAGGAATATATTAACTATCTGAAATAAGCACATTTAAGCAAAACACTCTGGTTTACCATTCCTGTTGTGGAATTTACAGTAGGGAATTTCATGGCCAGTGAGTCACTAGAAGTGATGAGACATCCTATCCCTAGCAGCGAGGTCTGGAAACACCAAAGTAACATTTACTGTGGACCAGTGAACATTACTGCCATGGTTCCTTTCAGAGTTTAAATTAACATTTAGTATCTTTTTTTCCACTAGGTTTTATTTAAACACAAGCAGCTTTCTTCTGAGATCATCAGCCTAATGAAATATTTAACTAGACAAGGTAAGTTAATTAAACATCTTAATGACATGTTTATTAGCCATTGTCCTTGCCCCAAAGCCTCTCTTCCTCTCATTTCTGTGTAGTACATAATGGTCTACTTCTCTCAGGCCAGATAAAGATTTTCTGCATCAGTGCAGAAACTTGATGAGTGTTTTGTAAAGAAGAGTCTGTCCCTTCCCTAGTCTTTACTGAAGTCCTCAGATCCTTGCTGTTAAGAGGTGCATGGATATCCCAGAAGCATATGTACAGTCACAGGGCAGACACAAAAGCATTAAGCTGCAGATGAGGAGGATGCATTTTTACAATGGATCTGTTCAATTTTGGAGGCAGCTACATATCCTGTGCCCTGCGTGTGGTCCCTGCTCTGAGTCTACACATCAGCCAGCTGAGAAACCAGGCTGACCAACTGCATCTGGCATACAGAGCAGGACAGTCTGAAGCAGCGCAGTCTCAGTGTGTAAGAGTCATGTGCCCAGGCAAAGTTGACAAGATAGACACCAGATGAGTGAGTCTCCCACTGAATGCTCTAGGCCAGAGAGATCTGTTATAGCACCAAAAATTTCTACGGACTGGGTACATGCTTTCCAGGCTGACCCTAGTCATAGCATGGTGGTTTTACCAGCTCTGGTCACCACAGGGAGCTTCTGGGGATTTTATAAAGGGCCACTTGGTAGATGATGCCTAGGAATTGATGAAAACCTTGTTTTAGGGAGGAGCTGGCATCTTGTGGCTGCAGTCCAGAATTACAGAAACACAGCTGCAAAAGAGGTGGTCCCACCAGCAGTCCCAGTGTCCCAGTTCTAGTGACACTGCAGGGTTATTTGTCCCCTTTTATTTTAGGAATGAGCCTCAACATGTGACCCCCATATTTTAAGAGACAAAAATCTCCTTGTGATTTCCCAGGTACTGCAGGCAATTCTTGCTATGTCCCCTCATTTGGAGACAGAACAAGCTCCATCTTAAACTTGTTAAACATGGCCCCCACATATCCTTTTTCTTTTAAACTCCACCCTTGATTTATGTCCTTTTATTCTTTTACCACTGCTAGCTTTCAGCTGAAGTGGCTTGTCTTCCTCCCTGTGAATAACTCCCTGGCACACACACACATATGCACACTTTCTGTAGGTACTTTAAGTTTCCCTCAGAACTATTCCATCCATCTCAAGTCTCCTAATAAGACTTGACAAGGTGACATCACCCAGTGGTAACCAGAGAAGTTAAAGAAAGAGAAGAGTCTTTAGGAGACTTTTTTTTTTACTGCTGAAACACACAGCCTTTGTAAACTCAGTGTAAAAAGTAAAGATCACTTAAGGAAGTCATTTACGGTACCTTTTTTTGCACAATGCCGTATTTTAACTGTGGTATGTTATTAAACGTAAAACTCTGTATTTTCCATTCTTCACTGAAGCAACAAAGACTAGAGCCAAACAAAAGATTTTTTAATTCCTATAAAAAAAAAAAAGAAAAAAGTTCTCACTTTAAAAACAAATCTAAAACACAGTTACGTTTTTCTTGCAGCAATTTGCAGAAAAGAAAGGAGGAGTGAGGAAGGGTAATGACTAACTTACTATAACCACCCTTTTCTGTTTTATACATACTGTAAATAGCAACACTCAAATGAAAAGGAGCAATTTTTTCCTTTTCCTGCAATATTCCTTCAACTCATAATGCTGTGTGTTGCTCAGCATAGGAAACTGTTTATGCAGATCATCTGGGGCACAGTTTCCCATGAAAGCACTGCCTTAAATTTAACAGCGTGAAGAGCAACGCCTACTAATGGTTACATTAGGGAGAAAAGGACCCTGCTGGACACGGTATGGAGAAAAGGCAGCCAGAAAAGTTGCTGGTATAAGATAAATGTTGCTCAAATGTTTGACTGCTGTATGCCAGATGGCATATCAGCATACGCCAAACTCAGATCTTGGCCTGAACAACTGCAGACCGCTACTATTCAGGAACAGTTAAACTGAAGAAATTGCATTCATGCTAAAGCAAGCTGAGTAAATAAGAACAGACTGCTCAGGTTTTGTACAGTTACTTGGACGTCTTTGATCTAGAAATGAAATTGGAAGACACCCTCATTATCTTCTCTCTTTTTTTCCCCCTCTGAATGGGAAGGAAAATATTAAAAGTATTTAATGGTTTCGTCTCCGCTCAAAATGAGGAAGATAAGCAAGGGAGAAACAGTGATAGGGGAATAATAAACTTGTTCTTAACCACTGTCTATTTAAAGGACTGGAGAATAAGCACATGAGTAACTGATTAGAGGCCTTAATAAAATAATACAAGCATCATTAATTAAAGCTATTATCTGTGCTTCAAGTGGGCTGATGCATTCTGGCATGCTCTTCTGGCATTTTTCTGAATTTTGGACAGGCATCCCTACATTACTTTTTCACCTGAATATCAGATAAGGAATATACTCAGGAATGAATAGAGCACATGTTAAATCACACACAAACATGCAACACAGAGCAATCCATTGCAGCTTTGGCTAACTTTACTGAAATAACATTCTCACACACCTATTTTTATTTACCATCCTAGTTAGTCTTACTTTTGCAAGAGAAATATCAATTGCCTTTGATGCTACTTGAAGCATATACAGCGTTGAAAGATCCGGATTCTTACTAACTTCTCCAGTTCTTTCTTCATCCTCAACATCAACTGAAAGGAAAAAAAAAAAAAAATCATATAACGTATTGGATGAAAAAAATTGTTTGCCCTAGCAGGCTCAGTGCCAAGGGGTCATCAGTATGACCATTAACACTTTCTTGTCATCCATATTTATAAAACGAAACTGTATTTTTAGCCAGAAATGATAGGTTAGAAATACATGAGTCAGCCTTCATTTGATTATTTCATAATGACTTCTTTACAGTCTTACCCAAGATGTTAATAGCAAATGCAACTGCTCTGCATCAACTAAGAGTTACAAAAGAAGCAACTCAGGCGTATTTGGTTACAGCTGCTCTGAAGAATACAATGGCAAAAGCCAAACTGAAGCTTGACATAACTTACCTAATTCTAGGACATCTTTCATCTGGTCTTCTTTATAGCAAGTGGATGTTGGAGACGTCCTGCATTAAAATGATTCAAAAAGTGAATGACCAAATGTTCACATTCAATGAGAAAAGTTGTTTGAATAAACAAGAGAAATACGGAGTATGCCCACACAAAGATATAATTTTTTATGTGTGTACATATATATGTGTGTATATATATACAGAGGGGTGTGGGTGTGGGAGGGAGTGTGTGGAGAGAAAGAATAAAAGATGCAGATGGATTACAAACATATTCAATGGCTTTAACCTTTAGATTTTAAAATGTTCTATTCAAAGGGGCTCAGTCTCAGTAACGTTTTTGTATAAAGAAATAAAGGCTGTCACAGCAAAATATTTTTCAATGGAAGAAAGCTGAACGTCAGGAGTTCACCAGGAAAAGCAGCCAGCACAGAACAGTACACTGCAATTGATTCAGGGTTTCAGTCCTGTTTCAACTTTAGTTTCATTTCATTTGTGTGATTTCAGTATATGTCAGGTCCTGCAAGCTCATATACAGAGGCAGATTTTATACTGCCCTGAATGTCAAGTGAGGAGATTCACATATATGTGACTGCCCCTGAGTTCAAAGAATCAGGACATAAAATAAAATTGACACCCCTGATGGGGATCAGGATGATATTCAGGTTAGTCATTAAACTACATGAAATATCCAAATAATATACATGACAATAGGTGTTAGACTGGCTTCCTTTACCAGGGTAATTTTTTAATCCACTAATAGGCAGCAGTTGTTCAACTGCCCTTGTGATTTAATAGTATATTACATAAACAACAGGTTAAAAATTCATATAAAAGCTACTAGAAGGACTAAGCATTTAAACTTGGCTGTGAAGTCAGAGCTTAAATAGAATGTGACATTTTTGGAGATGAGACGGGTTTATTCTTCCTGTTGAATTCGTACCAAAATGAATTCAAAACCAAGGAAAAGTTTCAAGTAACTACTGTAAAAAGATGGTCTTTTTTTTTTTTTTTTAAAAAAGCAATATGCATATTGGCCTTTGGTTTGGGAAAAAGGTATTGCATTGACAGTCCTTTCAAAAATAGTATGGAATAATTTCCTCAGCAACATTCTTTGTATGCATGATATTATTATAGCAACAAGTGCTGTCATATCACATACTTTCCATTAACTTAATTTCCTTTTTCAGTGTGTGAAAGATGAATAAAAACAGAACACAGACATATCACACTCAGGACTCTTCCAGTTTAAAAGCATTTTGGCACCTTTCTCACTGATAGTCTTTGATACTATAAGAAAGTCTTTTTCTCTATAAATAAGTTAAAGGATTTATGCAATGAAATGCGATGACCACAATTCAGAAAAGATAGAACGCAAATGAATTACCTATGCTACCAGGGACTTGAGGCAAAAATAAACAGGATGCCCAGCAAGTCAATATAAAAAAAGAGGACTACGAGCAAATTTGTATAGTGGCATAAGTAGTATTGACCTCTCACTGCATATAACAGTACCTTTAATGTGATATAGAATTTAATATAGTTGACTGTGGTATATTTTAAAATACAATGACAACTCCACTTGCTTTTTGCTAATACTGAATTTCAGCTGAGAATTCTTTCTCCTGGCTACTTGCTAGTATTTTCATCTCTCCTGGTCAGGGAAAGGGTCTCAATGACACTAAATTTGCCAATAAAATGTTTTTCAGCCAAGTACGCATCTCACTTAACTGCACTTAGACATAACCACAATCTACATCTTTGTTTTGTCTGAGATTGCACGCTATTGTCTTTTGTTTCCTACAGAATAATGTGTTTCTTCCTAGGTCAACCCATTTCAATCTAGTTTTGCAAAAACAGAGCTCTTAACATTTCAGAATGCAGCACTACAGGTTACAGCATCCTATCCGGCCTCAGTTGCTGCTTCAGAAGGGCTTGAGTCTCCTATAGGTACCATATCATATCTCCTAGCTTCATTAGATGTCTTGGAGACCTTAGAGTCTCAAATAGCGCTATATGCCTATGTTTAGGCATCTAGATCACTCCCTACATCAAATTAACATCCTTGATTAATTGTTGTCCCAAACACTTCTCCTTGGCGGTGTTTCATCTGAAAAGACCTAGAAATGAAAATAGTCAGCTATGGTACAATTCATATATAGCTCACCTAGCACCAGTTATTTTAACATTATTGCTTTCTGGAAAGTCTAAAAGCCTGGGAGGCAAAGTACTTTGAATTTTCAAGGCACAAGGAAATTCCCATCAAGTTGAGGAAAGTGCTGACATAAAAGATTGATGTAGGGTGTTTTCTGGTTAAGTGGGGTTTTTTTTTCAGGTGTAGGTTCCCTCCTTAAGGAAAACTTGCGATTCTCAAAACACTGTCAGAACATTTATTGCAATTTCCATTTCAGCAGATGGTTACTGTTCCAGGAAAATTTATTGCACACGTAAAACCATACAGTTAGAGTACTTAGGAAGGGGGAAGTCATCCGTCATGGCAGAAAAATGGGACAGGAAGAAAATATGTTTCATTATAAACATACTATACAGGACTTTCTCTAAATATTTGAACATTCCATTCTGATCTTCATGCATTGCAGAAAACTGAATTTACGCAGAATAGCTGAACTCGCAGAGAAAGCACTTCTCAGCACAATAATGCATGTATATTCCATTATTTCCTATTTATACTACCATACACAAGAGGTCAAATAAACAAAGGGGCTTAGAAAATAAACGATATGTGAAAAAGACCTTGTCAAGAAGATTTGATACAAATTCTGCCATGCTTGCAAGTCTGGTTGACAAAGGTAACAAAACTCATACACTTATTTTCTCCAAACTTCCTTTTTAGTTAAGACCTGCATCTAATTTGATGGGCACATTAGCAGTATGAAAAATTAATTTATGAACAGTTGGCTCACTGACAGATATCAAAATGGTAAAGGAAAAACTTGTCATTGAAAGGGTTATTTCTAATAAGCTCACACACGAATCTGCATTTGTCCTGATGTATTTTACTAACTTTATTAATTTTATTAATTGTGTTTTTTAAGTTTATTAATTTTATAGCAACAAGTCAGGAGAAAACTACATTTTTGCTGAGAAGGTTTTTATAAGAAAAAAATATGATGATACTCACAGGTTGAGCTACAAGATGGTTTGTACTGCATAATGAGCTGGGCTCATTAGAATCAGAATGCTCTCTCATAGGCAGTGAATGAATATTTATCTCCAGCTATAAAACCAGACCTACTATGATAAAAGTGTAGCTCCTTATTCATACTGTACTCTAAGCAAGATTTTTCAGTGCAACACCCCCCCACTGGAATTTTCAAGGAGCACAGGTACCACTCATGTGAACTGGCCATTACATTCTGCAACTCAAAATAGTAGCCAGCAAAATATATGAGTATCAGTAAAATAAACCAGGGAAGCTAAAATTCCATTAAATAAAGAAGCTTACAAGACACCAGCTAAGAGACACTACATAAAGCATTGAGAAGGGCTCCCAGACTTCAACACTCAATCAATTCACATCAGTGGAAGTGAATACAACCCTCCTTTTTGTTTGTCATACATAAAGTACCCACTCTGTCTGGTTCTGGCCTTCAACTTTTAGGCCATTTATTTTTAAGGATGTGGAATTTTCATGGCCTTATGTTTCTTGTCAGAAACCTCAGATTTTTAACAGTCCAAACCACTGTAACCTGACAGATTTTAGCAAAATAAATTATCTTCCTGAAAGCTAATACCTTAGCTAATGAAAGTTTAATTGGAAGAAGACAAAAGCTTGCACCGAGGAGTGGGGCAGTCCTCTTATCTCATTTAATTATAAAAAAATGGCGAATGCAGGTAACAGCCTCTTGGGGAGCACACGTACGGCAGAGAAAGATTTCACCTCCTGGTAAAGTAATCTTAGGGACAGTAACACATAGGGGTACAAAAATTCCTTGTGCTACCTGCAAACAACTGATTGTTTTTAAGGAGCAGGTAATTTCTTAGGCTGCCTCCTACCACATTCCCCCTGATATTCGTATGTACACCCAGTGAAAGGAAATGGTGTGAAGCTCTAACAATGAAATAGGATGTACACTGTCTGTTCTTGCCTTACATTCGAGACGATCTAGAGTCCCTCTATGTTTGCATGAACAAGGCAAATTCTCAATTGACTGAATGCATTTTAGGCAATGGGCTGGACCTTTCCAGTTTTACATCCTTTCCAAAAAATAAATGATACAGAAGCCATTTGTCATTTCCAGTAATTGCAAAGTGCTTCTTCCTATGGAGTGCTGGAAAAATACTAAAAGGGCAAATGGCAGCACACACAGATGTTATGTCAAAGGCTCTGATGCTATAAATCCATTGGCACAAAACAAAAGTCACAGTACTTTATTACTTTTATTTTAGGTTCGTTTTTCCGGTCCAAGCATTATGTTGTAAGAGGTGTTATGCAACTCCAGATACTTGAAGGTTTTCACTACTGAGTGAGTTGGCCACTAGACTCTCTCCCTCTCTTTTTGTATATGTGCTAGTTAAATTCATATTCCCCAAAGATGACCCTGCTTTGTTTGACAGACATTCTTCTGACTGCCAATCGCAAGACTCAAATAAACTTATTCCCCAGCTGGCAGCTGAGCACGCTTCAGGAGGGTTGGGTTAGTCTCTCCGGGAAGGTGCCAACTGCACTATTCTTACTGTGCTTCCTGCCTACAAAGCCATACCGAAGCATTGATGAAAGCTTGAGATGACGCCATGTGCTTCTTCATGTGGCTTAAGGACAACGCCTGGTGCTACGCACAGATCACAAACAGACAAAGATGGAAGGAAACATGCAAACGTAATTTACTATTAAGTTGCTCCAACTCTGAATTCCTTTCCGTTCTTTTATCTGAAATGTTGCACTCTGACTAAGCTCCTATTTCCTAGAAATGCCACCATTGCCCATTTCCCTCATAGACGGAAAAATGTAATGAATTCCTCAGACATTGCTCATACACACTGCATGTCACTGGGTGTGCTGGCATATACTGAAATCAGTTGGGGTTTTCTGACTATTTTAAACAGGCTCTAGTTTATAAAAATATGGCCATCCGAGCTCAGATGTCATTTCGCAGAATAGGCTATCAAGGTGATGAGTCTTTTTAGGAACTGCTCAACGTCTCACAGGATCAAAACTTTATTACTTACTAAGTGCCAGGTATTATTTTAGGCAAAGCAATCTCATCTGACACACCAATTTTGTATATAACAGTGAAATATTGCAGCCCACTGGGCAAACAGTACAGAATTCAGTATTCCTAGAAAACCTATTTTTACACCAAAATGCATAGTAGAAAAGGCTGGAGCCAATCATAACTGTTGGGTAAATAATGTATATTATATAACTTTTATTTTAAAAATACAGTTAAAACTGGAACATTGATTAGTATCCTTTATGAAATCTGATATTAAGCTTCATAAGGCGCTGTATTTTCCTGTCTCAGTGATAGCCCATATCTGAAAGAGGGCAGCCGCTTCAGCTATCTTATTTCTGTCATGAGATCAGAATCACAAAATAGGAACAGTTGGAAGGGACCTCTGGAACTTAGCTAGTCCAACCCTCTGCTCAGAGCAGGTTCAACTACAGCAAGTTGCTCAAGATCACGTCTAGTCATGTTTTCAGTATCTCCAAGGATGGAGACTCCCTAAGCAACTTGTTCCAGCATTTCCACCCTCACAGGAAAAAATTCCTTGATCACCTGCATCAGGAAGTTCTCATCAGTGCAGCCCAGAAATCTCCTGGATTGTTGCTCTGCTTTGTTGCTTATGCTGATGGACGGAACATCAAATCCTGCTCTGGACTTGCTCAGAAACTCATGGCCAACATTCCTTGCCAGTGTTCTAAGGTAAATCAGCACAGCTTGTGACCAGGAATGATGCAGGATAAAAATGTGTGAGAGGATCTTGGCAGTTTTAGGCATACAATCATGTATAAGTGACAGGTATAGGCTTTGTCCTCACATAGAAAATAAGCTCATTTATTCCTGTTAATAACAGAAAGCATGAATATTAATCCTTTAAGGACCATAACACTTTCAAAACATTATTTTGAAAGTCTCAGATATCTAAAAGAATAGAAAAAACCTGCATATATTTTTAAAGGACTTAGAGGATTTCTTTGAAGACGATTAGCATTCTGTTTTCCTCTAAGGATCTCCTTGTTCCATAACAGTGAATTTTCAGGGACTTTTTATTGGAAAGTATCAAAGGGAAAAGGCAGGAATTTTCAGTAACACAATGGGTTCATCTGTACTGATCTCCATGCAGGATGAAGAAAGCCATAGGGAGTTCAGAAAGCAAAGCTGTTCATTGCTTGTCAGCCTTACCTAGAAATACAGGGAGTTGAAGGGAGGTACCTTTTCTATAGGAACACATATTGTCTTACCACAGAAGATTAGACTGACTTCAAAAATGGCCTTTATCCGTTTTTGAGGAAAACACACTAAAACACTGAGGAGACATTTTGCATTCGGTGTGCTTGAAACTGAAAGTAAGAAGGCATATGCCTGTGATAAACTGCAGTGACAAATGTTCTAATGTGATTTTATAATGGTAAGAATCATGTCATGAGCAGCAGGTGACTGTTCCTACCCTGTATTAGTGAGAGTCACAGTGCAACAAAGTTAGAGCAGACCTTAAATACATGGAAGAAATATAAAACAAAACAATAAAACCTAATAGACAAACAAGAGGAACATTTCAGAGCAGGAAAGATAAAAATACAAGCAGACAATACAAGATTTAGACAACAAATGCCTAAAGAAACATTAAAACTATTTAGAAGTATTTTAACAGAGGCAATTATGTAGCAAGGAACAGAAAGATCAGTCAAAATCAACTTGAGCTATGGATAACAGGGCAGAAAAAAGGAAATACAAGGTGAATATAAGGGGAAAATTCCTAAAACTAAGGACTGCTAGACACTGGAATATATTCTCAGGGGAGAGGTGTCACTTGAGTCATTTAAGACTGGACTAGACAAAACGCTGGAAAAAAGTATTACAGCAAATATATATATAGTAATGAATAATCTGCCATAGAAACAAATGACCTTAAAAGGTCTTTTCCATCTGTAATTTCTAAGATTCTATGAAATATGAGTAATGTTCCACTAAGGAACTTGGTATCTATGGCAATTCACTAACCCTACCCTATTTATGTTCGAATGCAGAGCACTGCTAGAAAAAGACTTATTACCAAGTAATGAGTGATATTTTGGGAACCACTAAAGAGTGCCCAGCTAAGGCGAACTCAGTTGAGAGACTATTGCAGGAAGAGAAATTCTGGCTCTGAACTCACTGGCACTTGCTTTCCTGGTGGTGGAGATGAAGTGCATCAGAGATACTTAGGTTTTGGTTGGAAAAGGCATCTGAAGCCAAGCTACACAGTCATAAAACAGTCCCTACTGTCTGAAATATCCATCTGTACTGGCAGACTTCTGAAAGGAAGCCGCTAGCTCACATTCAGTTTGTTGCCAAGACTGAGGGTAAGGCAAAAAAGGGTATGGCAGATGCAATTAGAAGGGCCGGATAAGTAGTGTGATTGTTCACAATGAAAGGATGAGTGGAGAATCAATTACCTTCCTTGCTCCTGAAACTGTATTATAGATCTCTGCCTTTGGACAATGGGATCCACTGCTGTATCCTTTTGCTCACTAATGGCAGGAGGAAATTTTTGTTCTGATGTAATGATATTCCCATTTCTTTTTCCCTTTCTGATAGCCATTCCCTTTTAGTTTCTATGAAATTGGCAAAATATCCTTAACTTCAGGTCCTGATTGCCAAGTCCTTTTGTTCCCTTGGGTCTTTGATTCCAGTTTTACACTTTTTTCTTCCTTCAATGCTCTGATTCTAGTTTCTACACTATTTTTATTGGAACTGGGGGAGGAAGAGTGGTTGGCTTTATACATGAATACTAGAAGTTCAAACATCTCAATACGTTTTTCTTCTTAACTACCAGAAGTGAAACTGAGGTCTGCCCATCTAACTCAGCACAACTGCAGAACTGCCCAGTCAGAACACAGCCGGCCAGCTCGGATTTACTCATTTAGAAACTATTCAGCTGAGAACTGGAGGGTTTCTACATCACTACCACACCTTACATTGATAGTACTAAGGGGCATGGAAAATTAGGAGAGCACTCCAATTTCAGAGGCTGCATAAGCAACTGTAGTACATCTCTGTAGCCGAGACAAAAGAACTGTTTCTCAGCTGCTGTGAAGTGGTTTTGCTTGCCTTTCCCCAATTTTGTTTGCTCAAGCCGTGAAATGTGGGGAAATCTTGACCTTCTAACACCATTTATTCTTCCCAAATAACTCATTATTCACCATGTTTTTTCTGGAAAAGCAATAGAAAGATTTTAATCCAAGGTCAGGCACCAACTTCAACAGCTATTTATTTTTTTATAGTTCCTATAAAGTTCTTATAGTTCCTAAAGATCATTAATTCCATTCCACTATAGACCTCAATCTTTATTCTGTGTGCTCTGTTTAGTGATAAATACTCCCTTCTTGTAGGGGATTCAGCATTAAGGAGGATCACAAAATCACAGAATGGTTGAGGCTCGATGGGACCTCTGGAGGTCATTCTGGTCCAACCCCCCTGCTCAAGGAACGGTTGACCTCACCTCAAGATATTAAAGGTGGGGGAGAACCTTTCCTCACTGACATTCAAGGCTCTGCCCAGGTTAAAAGACTCAGGAAAGTCTTAATAGTTTACTACCTTTGATCTGAATATGTTTCTTCAACATTGCCTCTCCAAAGTTCCTGTGCAACTTGTAGCATTTTAACAAAATCGTAACTACACATAAGGCAACATTTTAGCTGGAATCTTGGATCATTCACTTGAATTGTGTATTTTTAAATATAAATTTTTATTCCCTTGAAAAACTGAAAATAAAAAAAAAAATTGTCATCCACATTTTGCTTGTTCCTTGCACACAACTAACACTAGTGAGAGAAAAAAGGACGCAGCAAAAAGGAGAACAGTGAGAAGTACTCCTTTGAGAATGAACTACAAACAACAACATCAAAATTACCTGAAAGGATAAATGGGGTTTCAGATTCTCCACTGAAGTGGCATTGAGAAATAAGTGTCATTTTTAATGCGTTAATTTAAATAAAGTTGCTATGAAGGAGCATGGAGTAATTACTGACATAACTGTACACACATGTGTGTGTAATTTGGTACCAACATACAAATACTGGATTATGTATTTGTCTCCATATGTTCTTGGAGGAACATTTTTTCATTTCCTTAAAATGGAAAGTTCTACAGTAAAACAAAAGGAGCGCTGTATATATTATATTAGTTTATACAACAAGAAAACTCAACAACTATCTACCTTTCTATGATAAAGTCACATAGGAAAGTATTACAAACTGATTCACTGTTTAATTACTTCTGCTGCATGATTTGTCTGTTAAAGAAAATCTTTACCTTTCCTTATTTATTTCATATATTCATGATTGCACTACTATTATGTAGTTTAGGCAGAAAAGAAGAAATGTATTGTGGCCACTGAAGCATTACATCTAAACTATTAAAAGCTAAAGCCATAGAATATGAAAAGTCAGACATCCAACTCCTGAGAAAAGTAAGTTTAAAACTCAGACTGAAATACTGTCCTTATAATAACCTCCTGTACCTACAGCTTCCAGGGACCAGCACAGTTACCATTACCAACACCACAATATACACAGTACAATAAACGAAACAAAATGCCACACCCAGAGGGTGGTGGTAAATAGCTCCTTTTCAAACTGGCAACCTGTCACAAGTGGCGTCCGCCAGGGATCAATACTGGGCCCAATGCTGTTTAGTATCTTTGTAAGTGATCTGGATGATGGGATCAAGCGTAGCCTGATGAAGTTTGCCTATGATACCAAACTGAGTGGGGAAGTGGAGACTTTGGAAGGGAGAGCCACCCTGCAGAAAGACCTGGATAGGCTGGAGGAGTGGGCTAACAAGAACCTTATGAAGTTCAGCACAGGCAAATGTAAGGTCTTGCACCTGGGAAAACACAATTCAGGAGTGCAGCACGGGCTGGGATGTACCCGACCGGGGAGCAGCCCTGTGGAAAGGGACCTGGGGGTCCTGGTGGACAGGAAGGTCAGTATGAGTGAACAGTGCGCTGCTGCATCCAAGAAGGCCAATGGGATGCTGGGTTGCATCAACAAGGGCATCACCAGCAGAGATAAAGAAGTCATTATGCCACTCTGCTCAGAGCTTGTCAGGCCACACCTGGAATACTGTGTACAGTTCTGGTCCCCACTATACAAAAAAGATGTGGACAGGCTGGAGGGGGTCCAGAGAGGGCCACCAAGATGACCCAAGGACTGGGAAGCCTACTATATGAGGAAAGGCTGAGAGAGCTGGGCTTGTTCAGCCTTGAGAAAAGAAGGCTTAGGGGAGACTTTATCACCATGTAACAGCATTTAAAGCGTGGCTACAAAGAAGATGGAGACTCCTTTTTACAAGGAGTCACATGGAAAAGATGAGAGGTAATGGGTACAAGTTACTTCTGGGGAGATTCCAATTAGACACAAGAGGAAAATTTTTCACAGTGAGAACAATTAGCCATTGGAATAACGACCCCAGGGAAGTGGTGGATTCCCCAACATTGGACACTTTTAAGATTTGGCTGGACAGGGTGCTGGGCCATCTCTACCGGACTGTGCTTTTGCCAAGAAAGGTTGGACCAGATGATTCTTGAGGTCCCTTCCAACCTGGTGTTCTATCATTCTATGATTCTGTGAATCGAGAAATTAAATTTGCTGGTGTTTGCTTACAGCTGAGGATACACGAAGATTTGCTGCCACCTATTTATTGCTCTTTTCCTGGATTAATTAAAAATAAAGGAATTCTAAAAAAAAAGGCATATAGATTGCATTCACAATTACATCTGAGGTTTACAAGCCACACAGCGTATTATACTTTCTTTATGGAATAACTCCTAGTAACATGAAAAAGAATATGATCATGACATAGACAGCCATCATTGACCCAACAGAACAAAAATTTCTGTTCCCCCTCTAATACAAGGAAGAAAGTAATTCTTTTGTTCTAATTATTTGAGATCATTATTCTCCCTTTTCTGGGGAAGAATTCAGACATCAACATTGCCAGTTACTACGTAGATAAATGAAGATACAGGTGAACAAACTGTTCTTCAACTCTACCTTTTTGTGATTAAAGGAATGTGGAGAACTCATTATGTAATGACAATATGCCTGCAAGGGGATCAACATAAGCTTCAGAGTATACTGAAAAAATTACAAGCAGTTTTCTATTAAAAGTCAGTATTTTATTACAGTTACGAGCAATTAAGTAATAACTGCAGTTAAGCACTGGCCTTTTAAACCATCACTAGAGTTACCTGAATTTGAAAGCAGATGCTCTCAGCAGTAGCAGTTCAATAAACAAGCAAAGACTACATCTGTATCATTAGTCTCCATTTGATTGATTCACTAACTTGATCCCATTTTCCTAAAAAGAAACAAGGAATTGCAGCAATAGCAATGTAAATAAATGAATTTTCTCCTTTTTTTTTTTTTTCCTATCTGTGGTGGGTGTGGTTGGTCTGTCATTTTGGAAAACTTAGTGCTCGCTCTTGAATTACACAGCCCTCTTGTAGGTAAGCATTTCATTTGGGTCATCACAGAAATACAAATGCCTTCTCACTGTCAAGATAGCAAAGTGGTATCTATTTGAACAAAGGCAAATACGGTATTCAGAGGTCTAACTTCATGTTGATACTATAAGACTGAAATATCAAGTCACAAATCTGGCCTCCTGACACAGTTACCCCGCCGCACACACTTCATGCAGCAGCTAAGAACTAGTTGCTAAATAAAAAAGTTCAATTATTTCTTTCATTAAAAGGTGTGAGTCAAACTACTGTGCATCTTTATTTCCCCGGGATATTTTTATAGATAGGTATATCTGCCCACTCATTTGCAAGCATTTATTTGATAATAATCAGCTTGTCTTTTGAAGCATGGCAGTGGTTTTGCTTCATTTTTCTCTCATATGTAGACAATGGATGCCTGCAGCCTGTATTCAACAATAGCATTTTTTGCATATGAGAAAAGGGAAGGAGCAAGTACAGCAAATGGAAGGAAAAACAAGATTTGGATGTCTTTGGTTTTCTGTGGGAAACAAAAGCAGAATTGCAGATGCCTGTGAATGAACTAGCTGCGGTTAATCCTATATAGATTTTCAGCTACTCATCCAAATAGTTAGATTAGCATTTATGTCAGAGGCGTCAGGCAGCAGTAACAGAGAATGGAAGAGGATCCAGACAAATATCTGCTCCTACATTGTAATTTTTCATGCCTCAAAATGCTCAAGCACTCTGGCCAAATCCTGAAAGGCTCTCAAACACTGCAGGATTTAGCCAACGGGATAAAAAAAATTCTTGTAGGAGCCAGGCCTTACATTGTAATGGTTGTTTACTTGGACTCTCATTTCCACTCTCTGTTACTTCCACTTCATTTCAGGACTATCAGCAGTCCTGCTGATTTCAGTGAGAGTTTTCAGGAGCTCAGAGCTCAGCATGAATTCAAATGCTTTACAGGCTTTAACATAAATAACCTGGCAGGAATGTCCCCATTTTGCTTTGGAAACAGACTACATAGACTCTGCTTAGGAAATAGCTCCCTCTTCTGTTCTTGCTGAAACCAAACCAGTCCTCTGAAGGAAGGAAACTATTTCAAACCACTTCCTACAGCAATGGAGCACAGTACCGCAGTAGATTGCACAAAATGGTGCATCGGGGCAGTCCCCTTTCAGTCCAGCTTCTCCTTTTCTGCTCACTTCACAATCACTGCATAAGGTTAGGAAGCGTCAGCCCATCCAACTACAGCTGAGTGAAGTTAGTATAAGAGATTTCTTGGTCAGACACAGTCTTCCCCAAGAATCTTAACCAGTCCAATATGCCTTTGACACTCATAAATAATGTACTATATATTCATTAATTATCAAATACCAGGAACACACTTAGTCTTCTCAGCTTTCTTGGGGAGCCATCAAAAGTCCACTGGAGCTGTATGCTCTACCTCAATTAATGCTTAGCTGAAGTAATAAACCATCCTGAAACTGGAAAGGATGAAATGATGGGTTAGCACTACCTTATATGCTCTGTCAAGCTATTTGAAACAAGAGTTGTATGGAGTCAGACCCCGTTCTTCTGCTTCCACTGTGACTTATGAGCTGTCTCTTTGCGTTCACACGGAGTCACGCAAGACTTAATAAATCCTTCTGGAAGCAGAATAGCAAAGGTGGATCTGCAGGCGCCAGTTCTAGTTCAGCGACAGTTGGACTTGTATTGCCAGAGTTCAGCCATTACCTGACATAGCTCAGCTTTCTGGTACAGTACCTAATGGAGAACTGACCTCCTGTGGATTTTACGATTTAAGACTGTAGTACTTTGGCTATACAATAATCTTTTACAGATGAAGTTAGCTAGCACAGGTAAATAACTGCGAAATGTTGGTGGCTATTTTCAGTTGCTTTTTGGTTCCAGACAGGAAGCAAGTGCCACTCCTAGCCCATTTGCAGATCCCCAGTGTGTTAACTCCCACAGCCCCTAATATAAATGTAGAGAGACCTCATAAATCATCGCTTCCTCATGATCTCAACTGGGCCTCAACACATGGTGTCTTAAGTTTTATAAGAAACTAAATAGGAAAACAAAGTAGTAATAATAATTTTTAAAAATCTGTGGTTCCAGTTTTAGCATATTAATGAGGTTTTTCAGCACTTTAAAACAAGTAAACAAGCTGGCTGCTCTTAAATTTAGTAAAACAGAAATAATATTTTATGGCCCACAGAAGGGGATAATGGCACATGCCTTAGTTTATGGAGCAGCAGGTGATATAAACTCAAAAATATTTCTACCATTTACATGCTCACCTCTAGCACTGGGAGTGCACCACAAGACCAGCACTCAGGGTGCCTAAGCCCTATGCATGACTTTACTATTGACATGTGCTGTGACCCTGCGCATGCGGGTTTCTCTCTACTTGCTTCAGTTTTCCCATCTGCAGTATGGGAAGAGTGAAACCCCCTGCTTAAAATTGTTTGAGAGCTGCTGATGAGAAGTGCTAGGTAAGGAGGCAGCAGGTTTGATTATGCAGAATTTATATACGCACAGACATGGCACAGTTGCCCTGCGCTGCTCAAACCTGTAGCCTCTTCAGCGGTTCAGAATTCCAGACTGGTTAAACTCTGACGGATGACTCAGACTGAAGGATTTCAAAACCCAGCCCAAGTCACAGCCGCACTACAGATCCAGCTTTGAGATGTAGCAGTCTGGATCCTACTGCTTTAGCAACCCCTAAATAAACAAAAACCCTTGCTTCCCACACTTCTCGAATTCTGCACAGAAAAAAAAAAAAAAAGATCAATTTGGAACTCACAGAAGGAGGCTCTTCCAAATCTTTTATATAATGTGAAGCAATGCAGCACAATAAAAAAAACCCTCTGAACTAACTTTTGAGTTAGTGGAGACACAGGAGCTGTGTGGCTGCAGCGTCATGGTGCGTGGGGACTCTAATTGGGCTTAATCTGAATACTGCAATGGCACAGGCTATCCTGCTTCAAAGATGCACTGCAGTGTCTCTACATGGTACAGCACTGTGCTGGTAACGAAATGAGCCTGTTTGGGCATGGCTTGGATATCTCAACATGGCACTGCACTGAACCATGTGGACATATGTATGTGCTTGGCTGGTATTCCTTAATTTTACCCCCTGAGGTTTTCTAGATGTACTACTGCAACATTTAGAGGTAATCAATGCTATTTCCTAAGGAACGAGCAATGTCCCTGTGGAACACTGTAGGTGACCTCCACAGGTGGGAGTCACCTGTACTGCTTAAATGTGTAAGTGGTCTAAGTCTGAACTAGTAACTAGCTCCCTTTTGAGGCAGTAAAGAGAAAACAGCACCTCCAGGGTCTCTCCACCGACCAAGAAAGGTGTCTTGAGTGGTTTGGGTTGTCAAAAGTTAGTGAGTTAAATCTTAAAACTTCTCTGCCTTTCAGTATCTTCACCTCTTCCAGCTACTTCCCCTCAATGAAATCAGAAGGCGTATCTCACTCACTCCTACTCTTTAATGAGATTTCCTCAATGTATTAGTACAATATTCCCACAAATACTCTTACCTGTGTCCTGACAACCGACTCTCATTTTTCTTCAGAGATCTTTCTCTCTTCTCTCTTCCAGCCCCTGAATGTCTGTGAGGGACACTCACTTTAAGACTTTTTTCATTGCTGTCTGTACCAAAGCTTGGAACTGATTTTCTTTCTTCTGTCTTGGTCCTCTCTCTTTCAGACAGCAGTTTGGCAAAAGAGTCATCTGTATCTTTGGGGATGTTTTTTACTTTTTCAGAGGCTGAACTTGTGTGCGTGCTTGACATAGTCTTTGATGCAAAGTCCACATTTACTTGCATTGAAAATCCTTTGCTTTCTTGCAAATCAGTACTTGGGACACTCAGGTCATTTTCTTCATGTTCTTCACCCTTAAACTGTGCTGTACTGCTTATGCCAGTGGATCGTTTTGAAAGCCTCCTTTTTTGCAGATCCTAGAAATAAGTGCCATTAAAACCATAGATTAAAATTTGAGCATCTTTAAATAAACATGAAAAGCAGAGGAAAACTAATCACTATCACAAATTTCTGGGCTAAGCAATTTGTTTATTATTAGGAATCAGGTTATATAGTAAATTGGCTTTTTAAAAAATGCGAATAAATAAGACAGACATACACCTTTACTTAAAATCTGAACAGTATTTAAGATGTTATATACTATTAAAAAGTGCTTTCTTTACCCAAGAACACCAACAAATACCTCCTAAAAGCTTAATTTTGGGATTGTTCCCAACTCAGGAAACCAAGACACAGGATTTTACTGGAAAGACTGCCCACTACAAGTATCCAGTCTTTATTTCTAAATCAGAGATATTTAGAAAAAATCAACTAATTCATTTAACTTCCATATTCTCTTCAGTATTATCTAAATTATATGTTTAGATTATTTCCATTTCTCTTTATTACAACCCTAATTTTACACAGGGGAAGTCCCTGTCTATATAAAAGCAGCATGAAGGAAAAAAAAAAAAAGAGGCAAGAATTTTAGAACTGTGTTTTGAAAACACTTACTGATGGAATATGGTCTGATTGGACCAATTTAGAAACATATTTCTAACTAAAAGTAATTTTCAATTCCAAACTGCTACTGATTAAATATTGGGGTTTCAGAAAAACCTGACTAAAACAGATACCCATGGCTAAAAAAACTTTGAAAATCCAAACCACAGCACTATGCAAGCCACTATGAAGAAAATTAACTCTATCCCAGCCGAAACCAGGATAGCTGTAGATACTGCTAAGGTGAAAAAGCAATTTTCCTAGGAAAATGGAAAATCCCATCTGTCAAGAGATATCAAGAATGAAAAAGATTTATAAAGAAATTCTGTAACCTAAAATCACAGACATGCAGGGGGTAGCTGCATGTAGCAGTCATATCTGAAAGAGTTTGAATTTCCGAATTAACTAGAGCCGCTTCCCTAACTTACCACGTATTTTCAGACTGCAGATTTAATGGATTAGCATGCAGAAATAATTTTAATATTATTTGCAAATGACTTTATCGCAGAAGGTTAGGTATAAAATCCATGGCCAAGCCAAACATTATGTAAGTGTTGGAAATCACCTCTGGTGAACTCGCTACTGGTCCAGCCATCATTCCTCTGACAATGAGACCAGACCTGGGCCTTGGCTTCTCCTTCACTGTGGATTTCAGCTCCTCAGAAGCTGTTGCTGCTTTTAGGTCTTCTCGACTATCTTTTAACTTCTTATCCCCATCAGATGGTAAGTGGCTGTTGTGTATTGCCCCTGTGTAGCATTTCTCACTTTTGTGCTGATGTCTTCTGGATGGAAGGACTTTATCTAGTGGATTCTCAACATCATGTCTACAAGGAAGAAAAAGGCAAAACTTCAAACAGCAAAATAATGCACAATGAAAACATGTGCTTGGCTAATTAAAGCAAAATTAAGTTACTTATCTAGCAATGGTACTCAAATACAATCACTTTACACTTAAACATCTATATGTAGGTCTTCAGGACATTATTTCAATATCATTATTATGTGCCACAATTGGCTATAATATGTCTAATGATTTAAACTTATGCTTACTTATTTTGTTATGAACCATATCATAACAGAAAGCAAAATACATATATCATACCAGACAGGTCCTAAGCTACCACCAGTAGTTGTCATTTTGTCTCAATCTGCTTGCTTGGCAGTTCGAAAATTTATTAACACTTTTGCTAACATTCTCTGTTATCATGTAACTTAGACTGACTCTACTGACTACTTTCACTCTTTGTTCAAATGTAGAACACTTCTTTTAGTTCAAAAAGAAAGATACTATTGAATTTGGGCTTTTCCTTGATAATAGGTTGCTATGCTGCTGTCATTTGACCTCTTCCATATTCTTCAGCCTAGTCCTCCAAGTAGCAACACAAGGTGTAGTTCACGGCTTGCATCTGTTTCCCTACAGGTATATAATGATATAAACAAGCTTTCCTGAAATGCATGTGAAATTCACCTGGATCTGTGACTCCACTTGTACAACATTATATGCATTTCTTTCTTAAAGATATCTTTTAAGAAAGCATGTTCTTACTAAAAAAAAAAGAAAAAAAAAGTCATCATCTGAGCCTGTAAGAAAACATAATGAGTCCTGTTTTCTTGACCAGGATCTGTTTCGCTGTCTGCATATTAGACCACTCTTAAATGGAAGTTCTTTTATTCAGTAGTTCCCACTTTACTGAGTACTCTTTTGTGTCAGCTGGTAAATTTATATTATTCTATGTCACCTGAAAATGCTAGCCTTCTTTATGATAACTGTCCTTGAGCTTGGTTTTCTCTCTAGGATGTTTTTCCTCCATCCTATTTCATAGTAAAGCAATTCTATTAGCTGCATGGTCTTGTACCACAAAAGAATTCCTTTCTTTTTAACCAGTTACAAATTGGTTTTTGACGTAGTATGTTTCGTGTTGTGAGGACACATATGTAAACTGAAGGGAGCATGATCAGTCTCTGGCAGCATCTGAGGACTGTTCCTCCTGACCTAGGACCACATCACACCTTGTTGCCAAAGGGCACAGCGTGTCAGTTTAGAGACTGTTTTAACAGTTACAGACATTCAAAAAAAGCTTCAAGAGGTAATTTAAAAGGAAAGAAGATTCTTTAATAAGGAACCAGTGAAGAGTACCTGTCTAGTTATACTCTCCACTCCAGAAAGCATTGTTAAAAATTATCCAGGTAGTTGAAATTAAAACTAATTTCAGGCACTGGCTGGTTGACCTGGTAATGCTTGACTTTTCCTTGGCCGGACAGGATGGAAATGGCTAGAAGGTTCATGGAGCTGCGTTTTGCCATAGTGTTTCTCTCACTGGTTCATTTTTTTGGGCTGAAATAGGTTGTGGCTGAACCCAACTGGCAACCTGAACCTGCCCACAATAGTCCTTGCTACGGCAGCTTTGCAGCCCCTTCCTGCGGCCACACTACTGAAACGTAGATGAACTGTATGGCTGGGACAAGACCTGATCCAAGGGAAAAAAGCAGCCACCTATCCAGGAGTGCCTACCTGCATCCGAGGGTCAGATTCTCAGCTGGTTTCAAAAGAAAAATCAGTTACAAATACTGATTTGTATCAGGACAGGCCCCGAAACCCACATTCCCATCACACCCAGAGGACCCGTTTTTAATTCCTTGCCCCTCCGGCCAACTTCAGCCACCTCCCACCTGAGGAAGGCATAACCACTGAGTTTAGTGCATATGCAGGCATGAAAATCTGTACAAAACCACACAGGATTTAGATGGGCACCTGCAAGCCAATACAGGATTTTGCCCTCTCCAGAGCTGGCAGCTTTCAGTGTGCGGCTGGGTAACGTTTCCAAGCTCGTACACACAAAAAGTTGGGCATTTCTGGTTTTTGCTTTCTGATTTCCCTTTAATCTGCCATTTTTTGGCTCCCCCCTGTCTCACTGGCTGGGGCAGCTAAGGGGAATACTGTGCCCCTTGAGGGACAGTGAGTGCGCCATGCTGGAGAGGGGCTCTTCCTCACAGCACCCCACCATCCCCTACCCTCTCCTGCCGCGGCTGCATGTTGCTTCTGTGTGGGGGGCTTTAATTCTTTGCATTTGTGTGTTCATGTATGCGTGCATAACGAGCATGCGTGCATAACCCATTTGTGTGTGGGTGTATGTGCGGGGAAGGGGCTATGTCCGGCTTTCCCGCCACTGGAGCAGGATAACCATAGAGTGCCCTCCAGCGTAGAGCAGAGCGGCCCCGTAACGCACCACTTCCTGCGCAGTGACGGCCGCTCTGGGCCGGCAGCCGAGCACTCGCTCCCCGGATCCTCTACGCATGCGCACACCGGGCTCCACGCAGCTGCGGCGCGGGGGCGCCGCCGCCATTTTGTAGGCGGTCGGTAGTGGGGGGTGTAGTGGTCGGTTAGCTCTGCTGGTTGTCGGTTAACTCTTTGGTGTCAGGGGGTTCCTCTGTGGGAGAAAGCTTTCTGCAGTAGTAAGAAACGTCTTCAGGCACTGGGGAGGCTTTCAGGGGGACTGGAACAACTTGCAGTGTTTAGGGCAAGAGGAGAAAATAAAGCAAAATAAATGAGCTGTCAGGCAGCATCAGGTGGGATAGCACCAGATGGGGAGAAATCACTGGCAACATGCTCAAAGCTCCTGTATCTGGAAAAGAGAAGCAGCTAATTCTTCTTTTGCACTGGCTCCTTTTCAAGTGTGGCTTCTCAGCTGGTGGCATCAACTTCCAAAATCTTGGCTTTCTTTCCCTATAAGGAAGAACTTGCTGGGGTTTTGCAAGCACTAGAAGTTCAGACTTAGCTACTTTGAGCATGCTGTGTGTAGGATGAGGAATGAAATGAGATTAATTCTTGAGAGTCAAGGCTGGGAAGGTGAATTACTCTCTTGTGCCCATTTTTAAAGCTTCTTTTACTCCACCTTGAGGCACTACTAAATGCAATTGAAAGACCTGGTGACGTGCTGTCTTCAGGTATTTTGCAAGATGGAAATAACCTATACTGTGTAACAATACTGAATTTAAGATAGCAGGCCTTGCTTTTGACTATGTAAGACATGAATATACCTGTGGCTTGAGTGCAGGTGGTTACTTTCTCATCAGAATATGCTTCAATTTGAGTATTTCCAATTTACAGGGCATAAAATGTCAAATTTCTTCGTGCTTCTGTGACTGTAAGATGTAATAATCAGTCTTCGTAATTGGTAGAAAACGAGCATTTTTGAAGGGTGGCTTGCATAGGAGATTTTAATAATCCAAAAATTTAACCTTTCTGTTACTAGGATAACTAATGAATAGTGTAGCTGAAGGTATAAATGATAAAACTTTTAACAGTATTTCCCTTATTTAATTAAAAAAAAATAGCGGCTAGACAGAGCAAAGAGAAAGTAGTAAGACTGTACCTGTAGGCTTGAGTTTCGCTTTCATCAAGCATAACAGCACTCCCACGCACATGATCCTCATCTGAGAAGTCGGGTGGATGAGATACTGAGCTCTTACTATGAGGAGTTGACAGAGCAGAACTTGAACTGATGCTTCTGGAAGTCCCACGGTGCTCAAGGAAGTAATTAGTAATAATTTCAAGAAGTGTTTTCAGTGGGTTCTCCTTTGCCTATCCAAAAAGAGAAATAAAGTTCTTGGTGACTATTGAAACTCTCCTTAGTCTTGCTGCAGCCTAGGATAAGATACTCTCTTTGCACTGTACAGTAAGCTGAACATACTGACTACTTTCTGGAGTTGGTGTATCCCAGATGTGACTCCACAAGCAATCCAGGGAACTGAAGGATGTCAGCTAGGGAATGTCCAGGGCTGGAAGGTGTTGGTGTGTTAAATGGAGCAAGCATGATACAGAAGGAACAACCTCTTACGGTCATTCCTTATTCTCATTTTAGCTAAACATTGCAAAGTATGGTAACTGTGCTAGAATACACCTTACCTCGTCAGCTTCAGAAGAATGTAGAATGAGCTGCAAATGTTTTTAGTACCTGACTTGAGTATTTGTGGTTTATTTTATCAGAACTTGGTGAGAAGCGTGGACTCTAGAACTCTTCATGTGCTTAGGATAGCTCTTTTAAGTACAGGGCAACACCCCACCCTACTTATTAAACTGTTTTTCAGCAGTACCCCCTGGAACATGTGTCCTGTGTATATGAGCATTTCTGTTAAAAAAATAAACCCAAACCACCACGGAAGTTTAGGGCTTAAGTAAGAAATTATTCGATGTCTGCTACAGTGGTGCAACTACACTAGGGAGGGTTTTTTGAAGTGACTTATTACAGGATAGCCTCTTGCTGCTTACCAAAAGGTGTCCTAAATCATGAGTGAGCTGGAAGTGGAAGTTATTCAGCAATGTCCCTGTCATCAAATAATTGCTAAGTTGCATTTCAAAGAAGAATAAATGCTGGAAGTGTAATTTTATCTTCCAGGTCTTATATAAAGTTGCAAATAGAAATGGGCATGTAAGGGTACTTTCAAAATTGAATAATCTGGCCATAATGATGGAAAAGGTGTTAAAGTGAGTGCTCCTGGTTTGTTGGAGGTTGCAGTTTGTAACAAGGATTCACGAACTGCCAGGTTCTCAGCTTTGTCCCATGAGCTGCAATCTCACCTAAATGTTAATCTTCCCTTTCCTCAGAGAACTGTCAGGGCATGAGCTTGTGTTCTCTGCAGTTTGGACATACACTACAGTCTCAGTCTGCTTGGCCAAGTTTCATGGTACCTGATACCACATTTTGGGGAGCGCGATGCTGTTTCCCTACCTTGTTCTGTTTGTACAGGGAGTGCAGATGTAGGACATTTCGAAGTTCATTCCTGTTATTGATGCTTAGTGCAGAACGTGGAAGTTCTTGGTCCATGGTAGTGATGGTCTTCTTCAAACCCTGAGAAGGGAAAGTGCCAGATTCCAGAGTACTTGGGGCAGTACAATTTAGCAAAGCTTTCATTCTTGATTTTGTGGATGTAATATGAGATTGATGGGTACATTAAAATGGCAGTCATTAGTAACAAGCTAGCCCCTAGAAGCTATACTTGAATGATACAATCTTGGATAACTACAGCCAAAGATGTGAAAATAATTAAGATGGCAATATTGCCTGTGAGGTGGAAATTATTGAATGAAAAAAAAAAAAAAAAAGGCCTCCATGCAGGTGACTTCAGCTGCTACACAGCCTCGTTAGACTGACCGGGCTGTATGAAGGCCCCCGCTAATACCTGGGCTTCTGGTTCAAACAGTTCAAGAAACACCGAGTTTGCTTTTGCCATCAAGATGTGATACAGCTTTTAATAAATGTGATTCTGATTTGGGTAATTGCAAAGTCTGAACATCAGGTGTACGCTATCTCTTGGCAGGTTCAGAACAGGTTTCAGGACCTTTATCATGACGTGGAGTTATTCTGATCAGTCTCAGGTTAGAAGTCAGATCTCCATGGCATCAGCTGGTTTGGGGTCTTCAAACTTCCTCAACCGCTTTGTATCTGTAGTCAGCATACATGGGTGTTTCAGAGGCAAAATGTATGGCCACCTGACTTTCCAGAGGGAGGGACAGATTTATGTGAACTGTCAAGAGTCACATCCCGAACTAATTCTAAGTGGTACAAGAGCAGACCACCATTTTGAGAGAGAAAGTCCTGAATTCTTCTCTGAAGGGCTGCTGTTACAAGAAAGGATTTCTTTTTCTGCAGATGGATTGTCTGGCTCAGCTTTAGGGAACTGTGGACAAGATGTGGCAAATAAAGAATGGTTCTTATGGTTGGCTCTGATGTGTATTAAAGATTTGGGGGAAGCAGGGGAACACTTAAGCATAAAGGATTATCAGTGCCCCTTGGTTTTGACTCCAGAGTATGCCGTATGAAATAATAGATGTGGTAATTCAAGTACAGGTTACTATTGTAAGCTGTATAGTCTGTTCTACCAGCAGGGCATTCCCTTTCCTTTTATGCTCTTACTCAGTTTTCCATTTACACTTTTCTAACTCAGAAATGTAAATGTCTTTCATTTGACAAATCTTCGGAATCGATTGAACAGGCAGACTTGAGCCTCTCGTACTTCTGGCAGTAAATGTCAAATACTGAGTTCTGCATCTGAAATTCTGCTGGCAAATGTTTCAGCTTTGTTTACAAACATTGAAAATGTGCATTTAGAGACTGGATGCAAAACAGATTTTAGAAAATTGAGATTTGTGTAGCACTTAGTAAGACAGAGGCTGTTTAATTTCTGATGCAAACTAACTCATTCCTGACACTGAGGGGCTGACTGGGCTGGCCATCAGCAATATTTCCTTGGACTTGAACACAAAACCAAGGTGTTAGGTACTTTCACCTGGAAATGTGAAGGTGCCTTTTCTTCTGCACAGTCCCACCCCCCCACACACCATGAATTTTGAAAAGTACAGTGCCCCCTTTTCTCCCCTTCTCCCTGTCCCCTTCCCCTCAAATGAATCTGTTGTCTGCCAAGCTATTACTGAAAACTGGAAGCAGAATGTGTTACTGCAGTGTTTCTCTAGCACCAGTACTTTTTGCCTTTTTTTTTTTAAAGTCTTTGTCCTGGGAAGTTGTTTATGCCTCTTGTAAACACAATGACAATAGCAAGACAGATAATTAAAGACAAAAAAAAAAAAAAAAACTGAAACTGCATTTCTTGATTTAAATCATCTTAGGTTTTGCAGGCACATGTGGGTAAGAACCAGGCTTCCTCAACAAGGAGGAAGCCAACTTCCATATTCAGCAATAAAAAGGCATGGTGGGAAATGTAGTGCAGATACTTACCCGACAGGCTTGTTGCGGTTCAGCTCTAGCTGCTTTAAGGCTGGAAGAAGTCCCCCCTCCCAGCATTCCTTAATCTTTTAGCACTTAACATTTTTTCATGTGTCATTCTCATTTGTACTAGCTGGAGAAAATCGAGACAAGTTACCTTTCTACTGAGAAATTCTCTCACCAGTGATGCAGCCACTTCTTCCACAAAGGAGTTGTCCATTTTTAGCCCAAAGTGTGCTTAGGGGGCGTATGCTTTACTTCGTCTAACAAAATGTTCAAATCTGCCGACATTGCAGCTCTTCGGTGCGGCTTATAACCACCGCAGTCCTGAGGCAGCGGCGGGCTGATGGCAGCGGCAGGGCTGTGTGCAGTCCAGTCGCTGGAGGTATGTTGCTGTGGAGACCATGTCATCGGAAGCAGGGAGAACTCCTCCCCCTGGGAAGGAAGCCGATGATAGACTTAACATTGAAAGAGCACATGGTGTAACACTGCAGCAAGCATCTCGGTAATTGCTTTAAATAACAAAATTTGGGAAAGGAATGTTCAAATCTGAGAGAGGGGACAGTTTTCTGATTTTTTTATTTTTTTTTTTAAGAAGCATACATAGTTACTCACAACCTATTACTCCTGTGCTAATGCAACTTTTAACCATATGTTTCTTCAGTAAAATCACACTCATATATAAAACAAAAAATGCAGCTGCCTAATGAAGCTTAATCCCTCATACTAGCAATGTCTAGAGTGGGAGCATTCACTAAATGTATCTTTCCTTTCAGGCGGCACCTATGTTAGCCAATAATACAATATGCTGACGGGAGGGATTGTGGTGAGTAACACTTTGGGCTTGGGGATCTGATTTAGGTTGGAGAGGTCATAACACAGGGTACTCTGCCCCAGGATGGAGATTCTGCAGATTCTGAGGTTACCCACTCTTGGGTGGGTAAACTATTTTCCTTATCTAGTTAAAATTTTCTTTGCTGCAGCTTCTGACTGTTTCATCTTGCCCCTTTAACCGTGCCGTCCAAGGCAAGTCTGTCTCTTATCTTTTCTTTAACCTGCATTCAGTGGTTATATATAGCATCTAGACCCTCACCTGGGCTTTTTCTCTTGAGGCTGAGCACACACCCCTCTCAGTTGCTCACTGCATCTTTGTGTGCTTCAGCCCCTTAATTGCCTTACTGGTGCCTTGCTCTACATGGTCCACTTCATTCATCTCTCTCTTAAACTGAGTAGTGGGGGAAGGAAAGTAAAACGTGGTATTCCATATGGAACCCCAGGAGTTCTTTGCAGAGGGGCATTTGTGCTTTTACTGGTGCATTCCAGTATGTGGTTAGGTGCCTTTGCTGCAAGGGTGTCCTACTGACTCATTTTCAGCTTGCCCATCTGCTCTCGGAGATCCTTTTCTGCAGAGTCGCTTTCTTGCATAACCAACACTTAGGCTGTGTTTTTGAGTGGCGTTATTTCATTCTCATTGCAGGACTTTGCATTTGACCTCCATATCACCCACCAGTTTTTCCATAAGCATGTGTAGCAGGTTAAGCAGAGCACCCCTCTTACCAACTTGTCTATCTAGCACAACATCAAAACATTATTGTCAACTCCCTCTAGAGGGGTTGGTTGTGCCAGGCCACATTTCTCTTCCACGAGATGTTGAGGTGCTCAAAGTCTTCCATGAGAAGCAGGACCTGGTCATGGTGATGCTTCTTCCAGTTCTCTGAAGAAGTCATCATTTCTTCTCAGTGGAACAGACCGTGGCAGATCCCCACAGCAATGGGTCTTTTGTTGACCTTTCTTTTGGTCCTGACCCATAAGCTCTGGACTGGCCCATCATGTTTTTGCATAGTAGATCTCTGCATTCACGCTGCTGCTTTGCATACAGCAGAGTTCTCCCCCCTCTTCCCCATTTCTCTTTTCTTGAAATCCAGTCAGGTGGGCTATTTTTAGCTACTTCTAGACCTGGTGTTTTGCTTGCTTATGGATTAGCTTCATGCCCAGAGCCATCAAATGGTGTACCTGCAAGAACAACTAGCTGGGTTTTGTATAATTTTACTTGGTAGGGTGTCAGCTGAAATCTCAGGCTTAAGTCTGCCACACATGGCTGTCAGCTCTGGCTGTCGAAGGGTGGAATGTGACTCACTGAATAAACGCCTACAATGTAAGAATGGTCGGTGGAGATGGGCAAGGGCGATGTGCCCATGAAGCTCAGGGAATAATGCAAAGAAGCAGACTTTTATCTCGACAGTGGTAGTTGGTTTAGATGAACGGCTGTCAACAGCTGGGTGGATCAACTGGTGGTGTAAATGTTTCTCCCTGAGTTCATTAAAAGATTGTGAATGTCTCCCAGAGTTAGCCAGACCAGCATGGGGGGCGGGGGAGTGTATACATGGCTCAACCCAACAGATAACAATAAAAACTAAAGATCTAGCAAAAGCATTCTGAAGAGAGCAATGGGCTTGACCTGGCTTCTACACATGTATTTTGTCCCTGTTGGGGGGGGAAACCCAGCATTGTAACAAGGAACATACTACAGAAACCGGTAATGGGATCATACTGGTACTGCGATTGAACTGCATATTGCAATTGCTGTATTTTCTAAGCGTAACTTAGATTTGTATTGTGGTGTTGGTATATTTTATACCGCTCTGCTAAATCAGAAATCCCACGTAACATCAAATATCTTCAGATAAGTAAACTTAATATTAAATGTGTGGAATATCTGAAAGAACCTAGGTAGGAGGTATTGGGCTCTGACGGGCTCTTGGAGAGCTCAAGGAAAGGGCATTTTGCAAAAGTTTTGGTTAGTTTCCCCATATGTCTTTTTGGGGAAGATTGCCTTGTGGGGCACCTTAACTATGACGTCAATGGATGACATCAACTTTGTCATCCATTCAGTTAATTGGACATGCAGAGGGCCCGGCTGTTCATTACTGTTGTCAGTACTGGCTGTCTGCCATGCATTAACTTGCTGCCATTTTGTGTTGTCCTAGAACATGATGTGGCATGCAAAAGAACGCTTGCTAAGATAAATGTGCTCCTGTTGCTCCCTTCATTCCAGGAAACTGTATTCCAAAATGAAAGTGAAACATGATTTTGATAATAACAATTTAGCAGTAAAGGTGCTATCCTGTGGGTCAAAATGGAACACAGGGAGATCACATACCAACTGCCGTTATGGGCAAAACAGATCCGACTTGGGGAAATCTAATTTAATTTCTTCTCAATTTAAAAAATAGAGCACGATGGTGAGAAACAAAACCAAAAACATGTTCCCCTACCCCTCCTTCTTCCCAGGCTCAACTTCACTCCTTCATTCCTGACTCAGAATTCTAAGTCCTCTCCACTGAGTGACGTGGGGGGATGGGGAATGGGGACTGCAGTCAGTCTGTAATAGCTTCTCTCTGCCACTTCTTCCTCATCATGCTTTTTGTTGCTCCGGCACAGGGTCCTCCGTGGGCTGTAGTGTGGATATCTGTTGTGGCATGGTCTCCTCCATGGGCTGCAGGGGAGTCTCTGCTCCAGTGCCTGGAGCACCTCCTACCTCTTCTTCTTCACTGACTGTTGTGGTTTAACCCGGCTGGCAACTCAGCACCATGCAGCCGCTCGCTCACTCCCCCCCCTCCCTCAGTGGGATGGGGGAGAGAATCAGAGAAAACGAAAAAAAAAAAAAAAGAAAAAAAAAAAGTAAGACCCGTGGGTGAGATAGAGAATTTAAAAGAGAAATAACAAAATAATAATAATAATAAAAAATGGTAAGAAAATATACAGAATATATAAAACAAGTGATGCACAATGCAATTGCTCACCACCCGCTGACCGATGCCCAGCCCGTCCCGAGCCGTGATCACACCCCCCGAGCCGCGATCACACAGCCCGAGCTGCGACCACTCTGCCCGCGACCGACCGATCGATTAACCCCCCCGAGCATGACGTTATCTGGTATGGAATAGCTCTTTGGACAGTTTGGGTCCTAGCTGTGCTGTACTCCCAGCTTGTTATGCACCTGGCCGAGCAGGAGAAGCTCAAAAAGTCCTTGAGCAGTCTGAGCACTGCTTGGCAACAACTAAAAACATCAGCGTGTTATCAACATTCTTGTAGTACTAAATCCAAAGCACAGCACTATGCTAGCTTCTGTGAAGAAAATTAACTCTATCCCAGCCGAAACCAGGACACTGATTTTGGTGTCTGGAGGGTTGTTTCTCACACTTTTTTCCCTTACCCCTCACACTCTGCTGCACAACATTTTTCCCTTTCTTAAACATGCTTTTGCAGAAGCACCACCGGCTTCGCTGGTGGGCTCAGCTGCATCCTGCAGTCAGCCCATTGTGGAGCCGACTGGATCCAGCTCTGTCCAGCACGGGAGCAGCCCCTGACCTCCTCTCTCAGATGCCACCCCTGCAGCCACTCTCCACCCTCCTGCTACCAGCACCCTGCCACGTAAACCCAGTGCACTGATCACTGAAATGTCTGAAGGAATGGGGATAGTGTAATGCAGTCACGGCTCAGCGACTGCAGCACGGCTCTGGCTGTGAAGTGTGTAGCTGTCCTGGTTTCGGCTGGGATAGAGTTAATTTTCTTCATAGTAGCTAGCATAGTGCTGTGCTTTGGATTTAGTACTACAGGAATGTTGATACACGCTGATGTTTTTAGTTGTTGCCAAGCAGTGCTCAGACTGCTCAAGGACTTTTTGAGCTTCTCCTGCTCGGCCAGGTGCATAACAAGCTGGGAGTACAGCACAGCTAGGACCCAAACTGTCCAAAGAGCTATTCCATACCATAGAACGTCATGCTCGGGGGGGTTAATCGATCGGTCGGTCGCGGGCAGAGTGGTCGCAGCTCGGGCTGTGTGATCGCGGCTTGGGGGGTGTGATCGCGGCTCGGGACGGGCTGGGCATCGGTCAGCGGGTGGTGAGCAATTGCATTGTGCATCACTTGTTTTATATATTCTGTATATTTTCTTACCATTATTATTACTATTATTATTGTTATTATTCTCTCTTATTAAACTGTCTCTATCTCAACCCACGGGTCTTACTTTTTTTTTCTTTTTTCTCTGATTCTCTCCCCCATCCCACTGAGGGAAGGGGGGAGTGAGTGAGCGGCTGCGTGGTGCTGAGTTGCCAGCCGGGTTGAACCACAACAGTAGCACTGTTTAAAGACATTTATAAGACATTCATAAAACATTTATATATATAAGGAAGAAATTCTTTACAATGAGGGTGGTGAAACACTGGAACGGGTTGCCCAGAGAGGTGGTGGAGGCCCCATCCCTGGAAACATTTAAGACCAGGTTGGACGGGGCTGTGAGCAACCTGATCTGGTTAAAGGTGTCCCTGCTCACTGCAGGGGGGTTGGACTAGATGACCTCTAGGGTCCCTTCCAACCCAAAGCATTCTATGATTCCATGATTCTATGATTTCACATGGCATTTCCAGCTACTGGGAATTAAATGTTGCATGTAAAAATGGAAGAATTTCTGCGCACAAGATGATTCTACATGGACCTGGTTTTGTAGAGCAGGAAGAACTCCCTAATTCTTGGCAGGGGGGGAAAGAGGTAGGAAGCCAGCGTTGATCAGATCAGGGTAACAGACTGCAGAAGGAAGTCCTGCAGGTGTTAGTGCAGGAAGCCTGTAGAGAAAGTAGTATCAAGAGCTTGGGTAGCATGCAGGGGGGGTTGGGGGGTGGGGGTTTGAAATCTAAGTGCAGACAGTGGAATACAAAGAGAGCGCAATAAAATACAATGGCAAAGCTCAGGTCTTAAGAGCTTTTACTTCTGAATGTTTAACAGTCTTTCACCCTCCAATTCTCCTAGAAAAGATGGATGCTGTCATGCATTTACAAAAAGTACAGCACTGTTTACCTGTAGCCAGCTTTTGATACCTCTGTTTCCTTACAGAGAGAGGTAACAGCTCTTCGAAGTTCATTTTCCCAAATGAAATGGAAGTGCCAGGAATGCCCTCTGGCGCCCATAGGTCAGTACTGCAGCACCGAGAAAAGCTCTCTTCGGTGCAGCTCCCGACTTCTGTACAGAGAGGGTGACTTTGGCACCCTCTGTGCCATCTGGTTGTTGCTGTTACTGTCCACTGCAGTGATAGCGTTCTCAAGGTTTCATTTAACGCTTGCTAGTAAAAGTCGGTTGATTATAACCTGGCAAAGAGATTACTTGAGGTGGTGACGTAGGGATTGATTTTCGCTGAAGTAGCTCCTAGGATATTCCTAACAGTGGGTATGCACATGCGCTGTGATGCAAGGTCACCAAGAGCGATCTCAGGTGGTATACGAACAAAAAGAAATCAGAAAACCACATTTCAAAGCTGGTGAAGGTTTACTATCAAGGTATGCCAAAGAATAGTGGGTTTCTAAAACATTTTCCATAACATCCTTCTTATAATACTGATTTTAAGAGTTTTACCTTTATCACTAATCTACGTGAAGTGTCTTGTTCTTCGTGTGTCCACTGCAGTGGTAATGCAGTGAACGTAGCTGCTACATGAACAGGGTGGTTGTTGAGCACATGGGACAATGTCTCTCCGGTATGCCCGTGTATTAACCCAGCAGGCCCGGTTAGGTCTAAAGCGTTTGCCACATTGGCATGTGGCAGATCTCCCAACACAGCCCCACTGCAAAATTAGGTGCCAGCGAGATTCGACCTCCCTGCAGCTTAAGGCAAGCACCCCTGGCGTCGTGGCGTTCCTCAGCTGAATAAGGTTGCATCAGGCAGTGGGAAAGGGGATGTGTGATTGCTATAGAAAATGAATAGAAGAAAATGAATATATGAAAATTCAATGTAAAATCATACGGAAGGGGATTTTTTTGCTATGCATAATCTTTCTTGCTTTACATACTTTTTCTGCTAGTAACCTTGTTACCCACATACTCAGCAGCACCAAAGCCTGTATGTTCAAGTGGTCTGGGCAGGATCACTTCTGTGCAACATGGAGAGAAAAGGGACACTGGCTGTCAAGCCCTCACTCTCTCTTTTGGGTTCCTCTTGATCAACAGCAAATAGGAGTTGGAGGGCACCTGCTGGGGATGTGTATCTTAGGCTTAGCATGAGCACAGCTGGGAGAACAGTTAATTAGAAGCCTCTAATGATGTTATCCATTTTCCCAACGTCAAGAGAGCAGCAAGAGCAGAACTCTGCGGAGGAAGGTGAGCTGAATGTCAAGGGTTACCACACCACCAGCAAGGGTGCAATCCCACATTGCCCAAGCAGGGAAATGTACCGTTTGTGGACAGATAGTCCAGACATTGGGAAGTCCTGTTCCCAAATGCTATATTAAGGAAAAATAATTACTTAAAAGCATTGGCTAGGCTTTTTTTTACTGTTTCTCCAAACATACTGCCAAGACTGAAGTACAGTAGCCACTCTGGATCTCCGAACTGCATGTTCTGATCATGGTGGTTAGTAGTGATAATGCCAAGATGTTCCTCTGCAACAGCAACTGAAGCTGAGTCATCCCTAGTGTTACCAGGGTAGTATCTTGTGTCACCACTACTCATGGTGTGCTCTACAATCCAGTTCGATCAGAGAACAGAGTTTGGAGCTCTGCTTGGCCAGTGCTTCTCAGGTTTGAGAAGGTGTTGCAGTCTATAGCAGTCTATAGTTGGGATGTTTTAACATGAGCTAGTTTGTTGTCCACCACTCTTTGACCATGATTTGAGCCTCTTTGACCATGATTTGAGCACTGGGGGAGGGGGGAGGAGCAGGGTGGGGGCAAAGAGAGAAAACAATTAGAGAACCACTTTTATATTCCCCTTTCCTGGTCTCATATTCCCTTATTTTCACCAAATGATACATTCTGTCCATCAAAATTCATCTGATGAATAGATTGGCAATGTGGGAGTTTGAGGCAATAAGCATAGCAGCTTCTGCTCCAGCATGGTGTCAGCCACAGGCTGCAGCTCTCCCAGTGGCTTACCTGACCTGGCATGGTGTATTCTTTCCCCTTGAGAGTTCCCCGAAGGGTTCCAGATGTTTTGTTAAATATATTAAAGCTAAAGTACTTCTCTGATTCGATTAAGGTTGGGCACACAGTGGGTTTTTTCCACTGTTGTTTGATCTTTCTTAGGGCAGCCTGGAAGTGATTTTGCCTGAGACACAGTGGGTTTGATATCCTCTCTCACAGGTCACTGTTGTGGCCTACTGCTTCTTACAGCCTACAACATTTCAAGCTCCATCCCTCCCCTTGTGAGCTACATACTGAAGACTAGACTGTGGAGATTATCATAGAATAGAGTAATTTAGATTGGAAAAGAACTTTAAGATCATCGAGTCCAACTGTTAACCTAACACTGCAAAGTCCACCACTAAACCATGTCCCTAAGCACCATATATGCACATCTTTTGAATACTTCCAGGGATGGGGACTCCACCACTTCACTGGGTAGCTCTTTCCAATGCTTGACAACCCTTGCAGCGAAGGAGTTTTTCCTAATACCAATCTAAACCTTGCTTGGCACAACTTGAGGCCATTTCCTCTCTTCCTATTGCTTGTTACTTGGGAGAGGAGACCAACACCCACCTCACTACACCCTCCTCTCAGGCAGTTGTAGGGAGTGATAAGGTCTCCCCTCAGCCTCCTCTTCTCCAGGCTGAACACCCCCAGTTCCCTCAGCCGCTCCTCATAAGACTTGTGCTCTTGACTCATCCTAACAGTTTGAGTCATTTGCCATAACTTGTGCAACCAAAAGGCTATAGAAGCAGTGTACAGCAAAGACCACCACCGTTATGGGATATAAGCCTAGGTGGATAAGGTTACCAGCTCTGAGGCTACATGTGAAACCGAAGCGGGTGGTAAACAATGTCAGTTCATTACAGTGTAGTATCAACAACAACTGTATCAACATTACTTCTGTATCAACATAACTTCATTGGTACTCCATGCTATTCGTTGTATGTAAAGGTACTAATTTCACTGTCATCAAGTGCCACTGGCAGTGTATGACCTGGTTGAGTCTGAGGTGTTTGATTTTCTGCACAGCTACTATGGTGCACTACAGGCTTTGTGTTAACTAATGGCGTAGCTTCTTGGAGCTGAGATTCCTACTCCTTGAGATTCCCTTTCCCCAAGGTCTTCAGAATGATTTTTGGTTGCATTGGGAGACAATGTCTGCCAGGGTGTGACGCTGTTGAGGCGTAGGGGTGCCTGGCCACCTCATCTGTATAGTCCCATAAACTTGATCATCAGCATCAGCTGCCAGGTCAGTGGCAGCCCCCCCAAATGCAGCAGTTTGGCAGCAGCAGGATGCTGTGTAACCCATAGATGGGGCACCAGCTACCAGTGATTTAACTGAGCTCTGACCTTTCCCCCTGTGCACTTAACCTCAACTACTTCTTTCTTAAGCAATCAGCTGCATCCCACCCGCTCCAGTTTCCCAGCATCTCCACAGCTGCTGCAGAGGGGTTCCTGAGGCTGTTAACTGCAAATTTCCCACATATCCTTAATCTCTGTCCAAGCAAAGGGCTGCTGAGTGGTCACAATCTGAAGAAATGGCACTCCTTGTCTGTATAGGTCTGTTAATCAGCAGTAACTGGGGCTGCTTTACAGGCTTCTGTTTTTTAATTAGTCATCAAGCTCACAAATCTCACTATCCCAGCTTCAGGATCCCAGCTGGTGACAGTCATGGTAGACACTTTGAGCTCACCAGCTGTTCACATAGCAGCTGGGGTAGCACAGCGTGTAGTTTAATTTGGCTAGTTCAGCACCATTAGCTACCGAATGTGTGCGATCCAGAAACATTCGCCTGGTTAGGGGCTAAGGGAAATACTGTCAGAAATGTGAGTGACAATTTGAGCAATCCAGCAAATGTGAGATCTGGAAATACTTAAAATATTCTTTGAACATTGTGTTGTCTGTAAATACGTTTATTTTCCAAAGTGAGTAATGCACAATGGGCAGAATAGATCTGGCTTTTAAAAGGCACCTGGTGTTAGCTGACATCTTTTTGGTACAGAATTTGGAATACAAGAGAGTCTGATACCAGTGGAAGTAATCAGAACAAGTTATGTATCGCTTGTATAATTGCACACAATTATGTATGTGCTGCAGTTCGTTGGCTCCCCTTGTTCTCTGCTCTGTGCTGTGGAGAACATAATTGCACTTCAGCCTGATGGTTTATGTGCTGTTTAAAATGACCTTTATTTGTCTGGTTGTTCCTGTGTTTTTTTGTAAAAATGCAGAACATTTTGTTGTATGTTAAATGAGAAAATGAAATGTATAAAGATTTTCTAAATGTGAAATGCATAAACTTTTTGTGAACAAAAGGCCCTTTTGTAAATAAGGGGTTTGGACAGTGACTGATTTGTACAGGAAAGGACTTGACAGATATTTGCAGTGCTAAACAAAAAAGCTGGTTGAGCTCCTTGAGCTCATTGATTGCTCTCCTGTGACAACCCTGGGAGAACCTGCGACAGGGGGTTTTTTCTTTGGCTAAGTTATTGGGGTTCCCTTGCCTGTTGCTCCCCTGTCCTCCTTCAAGCTGATGAGTCCTGTGATAGCCCAGAATAGTCAGGGCAGGGTATTATTCAGGTTCTCCCATTTACCACTACCTCTCTGTGACTTTTTGTGTTTGTGAAGATGAACCTTTTCTCACACAACCTAACAGATCTCTTCCCTGCAGCTTTCTCTTCTCCAGGCTGAATAAGCCCTGTTCCCTCAGCCGCTTCTTACAGGACATGTGCTCCAGACACTGGCCATCTTGGCGACCCTCTGCTGAACTCAATCCAGTTGATCAATGTCTTCCTTGTACCAGGGGTCCCAAAAATGTATGTGATGTTTCACGTCTACAAATCATGAGTACAGAGCCAAGGGGGTTAATAATTTCCCTCAGTCAATTTTCCTCAGTTAACACGCCATGCTCCTTTTAATACAGCCCAGGATGCTGTCAGCTGCCTTTACTGCCAGGGCATACTGCTGGCTGGTGTGCAGCTTGCTAACTACCAAGACCTCCACGTCCTTTTCCACAGACTATTTGAAATAGCTACCATCTTCATGCACTCAGAAGCGTGTTCCAGGAGGACTTGTTTCATTATTTCCCCACAAACTGAAGGAAAGCTGACTAGCTTGTAGGTCCCTGGGTAGAACTTTCAGCCTTTTTTTGAAGATAGGTGGAACATCTTTCTCTCATCAGTGACTAGGGACCTCCTGGATCTCCACAACTTTTCAAAGACTATAGAGAGAAGCCTTGCTATGATATCAGTCAGTTCTCAGCACCCATGGGCAAAGCCCATCTGGTACTATGGAACTGGACGAGTCAGGCTCTCACAGGTACTCCCTGAATTCAACCACATCCGCTGCCAGTAGCTCATCTTCTCCTTGGAAAGAATCTCAGAGACCTGGGAGATCTGGTCAGTGGCAAATGAGGCAAAGAAGAAATTGGCTAACTTAACCTCGTGTGCCTTTGCCATTATAAAGACACCTGCCCCATTGAGCAGCAGGCCTACATTTTCTTTGCTCAGCCTTTGACCACTAATGTGAGAGAAGAAGCACTTCTTTCAGCCCTTGAAGTCTCCTGCAAGCATGAACTTCGGGTGAGCTCTGGATTTTCTAACATCATCTCCGTATGCCTTGGCAGTGTTTCTGAATTTCTCCACTCTAACCTGTAATCTGTTTATCACGGAGCTCTAGTCATTCAGGCCTTTTGTTTTGATGTGCTCATGGTTTCCCTTGACTGTATCATTGCTGCCCATGTGAATGAGCAGCAAGTGTCCAAGGGCTGGATGAGCATTGACAGTCTCTCCTCAGCATCCCTGATGCAAGCCCAGGCGAAGCCGCAAATCTCCCTGGACAGGGAGGTGGTTCGTTGTCTTGTCATCTGGGTCTGGGGTTCTCCACATTAAGGTGCCAGACCCCAAGGTAGGGACCACACAATGATTTGGGAGTCCTGGTCACAAATAATGTGGGCAGATATACCAGCCTGCTCTAGAGGAATGGTTTGATTCTTGGCCACTTACTGAAATGTCCTTGGAAACAGGATGAAACTGGCCTTTGAGACTTCACGGGAGGTCTCGGGTTGTTTTTTTTTTTATTTTTTTATAACCATCATCTAGGCTCACTGATAAAAAGTCAGGTGTCTGGTCCTCTTCCTGCAGAAAAAGCAGGTCCTATCCCTCATGCTTACCCTCCTTGGTTTTGCCTTGGAACTAACCTTTGTCTAAATGTCACGGGTGTGGGTTCCTCCATGGAGCTACCAAGTGTCTTTGTGTTCTCAATAATTTAAGACCTATGGAAAGAAGAGGGTGTATTGACAGGACAGATGTACCTGAGTGGGTTTAAAGAGGTTTTCTGGATGGCATGATAGCACCTTGGCTGACTTGACCAGAATCTGTGCTAAACCAGATTCCTCTCTGCTTTTTTTTATAAAAAAAAAGCACTGTATGTAGCTATAATTTTACCCTACAATTTAAATCTCCTTTCTTTGTGTTGTCTAGTATAATGGATTGATCTTTGCATGTCTGCATTATATAGATATAATTTTCTCTCCTTTGTGATTCATGTTCTCTTATCATATGAATAATTGTCTTTCCTTGTTCTCTGTGTTTTTTCCAAGATAAATTATTTCATGCAACAGTACATTTTAATGCTACATTTTAGGCATTAAATTAACCTTGGATGTGAGACATAGATCAGTAGTTTTGTACTAGGAAAAGATTTCTATTAAATAATTGACAGATTCTTTTAAAGCGGTGCTTAAGCTCTTGAAGGCTCTGACACCCACTTCCATTTATAGAATTCGGGTTTGAGCAAAATGATGCATTTAGCTTGAACTTGGCTCATTAGTGAAGATATTAGAAATAATTTCATTTCAGTTCTGCAATTGTACATTTTATTTAAAAATGTTAAGTAGTTTGTGTTGACTGTATTCTAGGGGTGCTGTGAACATGAATATAGGAAATTACTGTTGATAAGCTGAAAAACTATTAAATAGTAGGAAACAGTATTGCACAAGGAAACTTGAAAGGCTTTTGAAATGTCCCCAGGGTGTTTGCTCTAGGAAGCATGGTACTACACTTTGATCATCACCTGGAGGTGGTATTAGCATGCTTCTGAGCACGGATGCTCTTTGGTCATGTCCTGGATGTGTTACGTCTTTCCAACCCTGAGGCAACATAGCTTATTAATGAGAAGTTATTTCAAAATAGAAGTATATCATGTCCATGGGATTCCCTTTACCTAAATACTGACTGATAACACGCGTGCAAGTCCAGCAGCCTAGTGAGGGTGGATTTCCCATTACGACTCTGTACCAATTCTTTCCAAATAGTGTGTGTTTGTGCACGTGCTCAAAATTTATTATTATGGACTTTGTCACTGCCAAGGAGGTCACTCACAAGCCCGTAATTCTAAGATACCTTCTGAAGCCCTTCTTGCAGATGGGAATTGTGTTAGCCGCACTGCAGGCCTCTGGCCGAGCAGCCCTTTGTGAGGGTGGGTACCATGCCTTTGCCAGCAGTTTTGCAGATTCACATTTGAGAGAATGCTACCCGGTTCTCGTTTTATTAGCATTATCAGTTTGGTCCAATATTTCTTGTGTATTGAAGTTGATTTACTCGAAAGGATGTCAGAGATGTGGGAATCTTCCCAAGGTCTTCATCAGAAGAGACCAGTGCAAGAAATTCACTAAGTGTTTTTGCATACCCCCGAGTGCTTCTATTATGCTTTCTTCATGAAGCAGTCCTGTTTAGGGACAGTCTTGTTTAATATCTTTATCAACGACCTGGACGAGGGGATTGAGTGTGCCCTCAGTAAGTTTGCAGATGACACCAAACTGGGTGGGAGTTTCTGTCAAGGGGAGGAAGACTCTGCAGAGGGACCTGGACAGGCTGGATCGATGGGCTGAGGCCAAATTATGAGGTTCAACAAGGCCAAGTGCCGGGTCCTGCGCTTTGGTCACAACAACCCCATGCAACGCTACAGGTATGGGGAAGAGTGGCTGGAAAGCTGCATGGTGGAAAAAGACCTGGGGGTACTGGTTGAGAGTCGGCTGAATATGAGCCAGCAGTGTGCCCAGGTGGCCAAGAGGGCCAACGGCATCCTGGCTTGTATCAGGAATGGTGTGGCCAGCAGGAGTAGAGAAGTGATCGTACCCCTGTCCTGGGCACTGGGGCGGCCGCACCTTGAATACTGTGTTCAGTGTTGGGCCCCTCACTACAAGAAAGATGTTGCGTTGCTGGAGCATGTCCAGAGGAGAGCCACAAAGCTGGTGAGGGGTCTGGAGCACAAGTCTTACGAGGAGCAGCTGAGGGAACTGGGGTTGTTTAGTCTGGAGAAGAGGAGGCTGAGGGGAGACCTGATCGCCCTCTACAACTGCCTGAGAGGAGGCTGTAGTGAGGTGGGGGTCGGCCTCTTCTCCCTCATAATGGACAACAGGATGAGGGGAAATGGTCTGAAGTTGCGCCAGGGCAGGTTTAGGTTGGACAGTAGGAAAAATTTCTTCACAGAAAGGGTTGTCAGGCACTGGAAGGAGCCGCTCAAGGAAGTGGTCAAGTCCCCATCCCTGGAGGTATTTAAAAGAAGGGGAGATGAGGTGCTTAGGGACATGATTTAGTGGTGGGATGGCAGTGTTAGGTTAACGGTTGGGCTTGATGATCTTAAACGTCTTTTCCAACCTAAACGATTCTATGATTCCTTAGCTGGCCTCCTGCTTTTAATGTCTTTAAAGAACTTTTTACTATGAAGTTGAGTATCCATTGTAAGGTACTGTTCAAATTAATTTACATCCTCTTAATTTCTTCTTTACATTTGACCTGTTGTATGGCTTTTCTGTTCTCTGCATGTGGGCAAGCTTTCCGTTTCTTTAAATGCTGACCTTTTCTTTCTGACAGCCTTCTTAACTCCCTGTTGAGCCAAGCAAGAATTAATTGGGGTTTTTTTTCTCCCTTTTTCCCTTTTGGTCCATGTTTTATCTGGCCTTCTAACCCAGTATTCTTTATAGTTTTTATATTCTTTGTAGTTTTGATTGTTTCTGCTTTTGGGGCTGTTCTTTTCATCTTTTTCTTGACTAATAGCCCTGTTTTTACATTGTTCCATTTCTTCATCTTTTTTATCTAGTGCTTGCTTCATTCACCTGCTCTTTTCTATAGTAACCAAATTGTGTTGTGATCGCTGCTACAGAACCGCTCTTCCAGTGATTCCACTTGAACTGGTTCCTAAGCACCGCTTGAGTCTAAATCCAAAATAGCATCTCTCATGTGGATTCCTGTACAGGTTCTTCCAGTTTTGCTTCTGCATATCATCCTGATGAATTGCCGACCCATTCTGTGTGTAGGTAATTTAACTCCTGTTGCTACCAGTCCAAAATTTACAGTTTCTGTGCTCAGCATTTCATGATCACTGTCATTGCCCTTATGGGGGTCAGCAGTGTCCAGTTCCAGTCCCAAACTGGAATTAGATTATGGCATTCCTAACCTCAGTGATTCTTTGATGCTTCTCTTTTCCTATAACATCTTCATGCTGTTACACTGCAAACGTATACAATTCTTTAAATATATTCGAACACACCCACCCATACACGTGGCTCTCTTACTCTTGCAAAGTAGATAACTTAGCATTAGTCATTCCGTTGTTGAAAGACCCTGTTTTCACTGGGTCTTTGGGATGTCTGTTGCTATTGGGGAGGTCATCAGATGTCAAGCATTTCATATGACCCCCCACCAGGTCTCCAGATTCAGTACTTTGACCAGAGCACACCTGCCTTATTGAGGCTGCAGCCCGAGGCCTGGACACTCAAAGGGAGACCGAGTGCTCCATGCACATCTTTCCTCATAGGCTCCTGTCTAGGTCAAGACCTCTTCCATTCATGTAGAACACCACCATTGCACTGCCTTACCTTCCTGGGCTGCACTTCTGGGTCACCAGCTATGCTAATCAGTTAGTCCCTGTTTGCACACCCTGGCCATTTTATATTTGTGGGTGTAAGTAATGGGTCTGATGGGAGCCTGCTCTGTCACCTCCCTCCAGACAGCTGGGTATCTGTCATTTACAGAGGAGACTGGAAACAAGTATCATCTTGTTGCCTGTGTTTTTTGGAACTATCTTCATTTAACTGTTAGAAATCAAAGGTAGAAATGACTGAAAGAGTAAAACAATAACAGCGAGAAATTTTGAAAAGCTTTTTAAGGATGAGATGTTAAATTCTGTTGCCTAAAAGCTGTTACACTGCTTTTCTGCTCAGGACTACTGCTGTAAATCAGTGGTGCAAAAATCAGCCTGTCAAAAATACATGAAGAATGCACTCTTAAGAAAAAAACATACTAAAATACCACACTCTCAACACTTCAGTGACAAGGTAGCTTTCTGCTGTTTCATTGACTGAAACTAGCAGAATCTGCCTGGTCCACAAGTGTATTCTGTTTATCTTGCTATGTGTTGTTTAACAAGTATACTGAATCAAAAGATTTGGTTTAATATCTCTCTTATTGGAGATGGTTTGGATTCCTCCAATGTGGTTTGGCTAATATTTTCTTAAGAATCTTTTTGATGTGGGATTGAAAAGCTATTTTGTTTTGTAAAAAGAAATGGCATGGCACTGTGCTTTTTTATTCCGGCATTCTTCACTCCCCATCAATTTATGGAGGGTTGGGAATAAAGGGTAGGGCTTCAAAAACGCCTCTATTTCTGTACTGCATGGTAGCCTTGGCTGTTTCTCTAAAGGTCTGTGCAGTTCTGCGTATTTCAGAGTTACAAACATAGAGCAAGTAATCACAGAGATGCCAGACACAGTTTGAAATGCGGTAATGTAATCCTTTGTGTAACTCGGGAAGTGTGAGCTATGGCGTTGTTTCAATCTGTAACTTCATCCATCTTTTTGTCTTGCTTCTCTGAAAAAGGAGTACTGGTTTAATAGGAACCTCAGCTTTCTGTTATAGAAAAGGTATGAAACACAGGTAAGAATTAAATTTCTTAGAAGCACACTAATGAAAGCAAACAATAAGTACTTTTCTACCACTGAGTTTTATAATTACATCTGAGGCCTTGAGACTAAGCAGCTGTGTAATTTTTAATATTGTTGTAATATTTCGTATAGGAATGTGATGGATGCCTTGTTCTTCATCAGCCCTGTTGTTAAGAGACTGCTGGATATCCTGAAGCATACTTCACTCTTAACTATACGCTGGTGTGTAATGACATGTATCTTTTGGGTACGATGCTGTTATTAGTTTCCTAATACCAGGTTGTCATACTCCTATGAATATTGCATTTTAAATAGGTAAAAAATTAATCTAGTAAAAATCTCTGGGACTATTTGCTAATGGAAGATGCTAAACAGCAGGAGTCAGAGACAGTCGTCTTACCTTAATGTTTGGAAAATAGTTATAAACAAATGTTTGTCATCATCCTGTTGGAAATATGGAAGCAAGACAACAGCAGGACCATACTTGGAGCATTCATGCAGCATCTGATAACAGTAGGCTTTGTTGCTCATTCTTTGTGCAACTCTTACATGGTAGCTATTTTTCTTGTATTTTCCCCTTTTTATTTCATCTTGTCTTACTGGATAACTGTCCTGACGTCTGCTGAGATTTTTAGAGAACTGTGTTGTCCCACAACTTATAAAGCAGGAGCAGAGAGAGAACACAGAGGCCATGGATGGATGCGTTTCATATCAGCCAACCTCTCTTCACTGCAGTCTATTTTAGATGACCATGCTTCAAGCAAACTTTATTTTCCTTTTTGTGATACGCATTCTTTGTTTGCTGGAGCAGTTGTGTGGGCATAGAAGTACTCCTGAGCCCATACTACCATGGAAACAAGCTCCATTGGCTTCATACTGTGGTAGCTTAGATGGCTCACTTAGGATCCTGAAAGTATGAAGCTCTTGTGCAGTGTTTGCAAGCACCCATTACAAAGTGCGTTTTGCTAAAACATTGCCCATTTTTCTTGGCTAGGTAAACAACATATATAAAGATAGAGATTCCTCTGGTCCATATGAAGGGATATTCATTTAGGTGGCTGCTGCACTCTCAGTGGATGCATCTTTCCCACCCCTTTGCAAGCCTCTCTGTGCTCTTTCTACCCTTCATAGGAACTGTTGCTGCTTTCCTGCATAGAAATGCTTCGGTAATGACCATTCTTCCTTTGCTGAGTCCACCTGCCACAACCCCAAAAGTCAAATAATCAGAATAGGGTTACTCTTTTGTGTCCAAAAGGCACAGGTATCTCATCTCTCCTAGCAGTCCATGCAGTGCAGTGAGTGAAGCTGCTGATAGATATTTCTGGACAGGAGTTAAGCGGCTGCTGTGACCAATATGCCATTCTGAACTCAAGTTGCTCCACTATACAGAGGGCACCAGGTCCGCTAAAAAAATCTATACATTCTTCCTGCGATTAAGCAAGAAGAGCAGTGAGGGTGCTCTTCCTGCCAAGGGATACTCAGGTATTCTTAAGTTTCGTTTCTGGGTTCCATCAGGAGAAGAATGGCAGCAGAATAGGGCAGCTGATAGCAGGTGATAAACACAGAGCACCTTAGGGTATCCTAAGACAGCATTTTTGAGCTCCTAACAGCACCCACGGGAACACCAGCTGCACTCATATAAGTATGAACGTAGATGGCCCAGTGCTTTTACCTTTGTCCATCACATCTGAATTGAAGTTTACTAGAGAGAAGACATTTAGATGCCTTGCCTCTCTAGATTCACAAGCACCCCATGTTGGCAGATTTCTCAAATATTATCAAAAGCTCTTTCATCTAATATCCGTGCCTGGGCTTTGCCCAAGGACCTTAACAAGTTGTCAGCTGAGACCTTGGTCTTTACCAGATGTGGATCTTCTACTCACCACGTAGTCCAGCATGAAGTTTGTCAGCAAGTCTCACAACATGCACATAGAACTGACGTTCCCTGATGAAGCACCCACAGCTCCGGTGCCTTCCAGTTGCTTGCACCAAAACGTATAGCCCCCTGTGGCTGCCAGTCTGCTCTTCAGCTGCTAACACTTAGATCACCCTCAGGCATGGAGAAGAGAGTGAGATCTCGTACAAAATGGTTAAGATTAGGATTTAATGAGGAGATAGGGTAGACTGTGGTGGTCAGGCACAGAGTCAGTCAGACAAGGGTACTGACCTGCTTATACATGGTTAACCCCATTTATTCCCCCTTCTCTCTACTTTCCCATGCTTTTCCTTCCCCCAAGCACTTTGATCTCTTCCTTTCTTCACTCTTATGTCCTCCTCAATGAACAATCCATCCTTAATTACCTTTTCCCCCATTGGTCATGGTTTTACTGTATCTGCATCCAAATTTGGTGTTTCTGATACTGTTATCTAGGTCATCTAGGCCTTATGTGGTATGACATTACCTGGGTCCTGTTGGCCTTGTAAGGTCGTGGTCCCCAAATTATATCTCTGATTTCCTCTGGAATTTGGCCATCTGTTGCATAACTCCCCCTTCATTACATGTGAAATCCAGCCATCCTTCACAGTGCTATGTGTCATTTTCTACAGCTTTTCACTTATTCACCCTATTTATGTTCAGCAGTTGCTAATGCTGTGTCCAGCAGTTTTTCATGGTCTGTCCAGTTAACTAAACCTCAGGCCAGTGCCCAGACATCTAGAATCGTAGAATTGTTTAGGTTGGAAAAGACCTTTAAGATCATTGAGTCCAACCATTACCCTAACACTGCCATCCCACCACTAAACTATGTCCTAAGCACCTCGTCTGCCTGGCTTTTAAATAACCCCAGGGAAGAAGAGGCCGACCCCCACCTCACTACAGCCTCCTCTCAGGCAGTTGTAGAGGGCGATCAGGTCTCCCCTCAGCCTCCTCTGCTCCAGGCTGAACACCCCCAGCTCCCTCAGCCGCTCCTCATAAGACTTGTGCTCCAGACCCCTCCCCAGCTTGCAGACCTTAACAGAAGCACTGTAAGTTCAGTGGCTCACGTGTTTTTGTACAATGTTCTGCCTCTCAAAGATCCAGAGGAACTGATAAGCTTTGTGAGAAGATTTCACTACTTCTGAATTATCTCTACTAACAGCAATATGGCTGTGTGGAAAATCAAGAGTGTATTTTGTTATTTAAATAGGAATTGGCACTGTTGTCAGGAAAATCATTAACTCAAGACCAGTAGTAAACAATAATATGCTTTGGCACATAGACTGAGAAATAAACAAAATGCAGGATAAAATTACAGGAATAAAAGATATACTTTGATGGTCAAGTCAGTTTTCAAACATCCTTTTTCTCTTTTTAAGATTTTTTCCTTTCAGATACAACATGTGTTTAATGCAAGAATATGACTCAAAAGAATACAGGAGATGTTTCATTTTTCTGTGCGTATTATTTTCAGGAAAATAGATTGTTGCCTTGACTCTACCACACTTTTGCTTGCTTTAATGGATTCTGTAGCGCTTCCTCTCCAGATTAGCCTTGCTCTTGTATCTCCTCTTTAAAACCTTGACCCTCGAGCAGTCACTTCTTGCAGAATCCAGTTGTTCTGATTGAGATAGAAATAAAAGATTTTGATTTGAGATTGAGATCCTCCCCCCCACCCCCTTTTCTTTTTTCTTTTTTAATTTGGGAAGGGCTTTTAGGAAGGGGTTAAGAAGAAGACGGAACAATCAGAAGGCACTGCCTTAGCATCCTTTCAGACACATTTAAAGCTGTTAAGAATAAACAGAAGTGTTCTACTTCCTTTAGTTTGGCCCTCAAATTTCTCAGTCCATCTCAAGCTTTTCCTCCTGCTGCTGTGTTTGCAGTACTTTTTGACTTTGGGTGTGAGTTGATCACCATCATCTCATACCAAATTGTTGCTGTTCTCTTTCTTTTATACACGGTTACACTGACGCACTGGCACGGTAAAGCAGTTTTCTTCTCGGTGTCATGCTATTGTCCCTTTTTCTAAGGGAAAATATCGTAAATAACTGCATTTCTTTGGAGCACAGTTCTGTCTCAGGAAAATTACAGTGTTCCCCCCCCACCCCCCCATCTCTGCAGGGTGGCTGTTTGAAGACAATGTTCTGCACGCTGCGAAACACTCTTTTCTTCCCTGAAAATGTACAGCCTGCTTCTAACTACTAAGGAATTCACCTGCTGTGGGCAACATGCTTGCTGGTTTTTTTCTCAGCATTGAGCAAATTGCAGAAGGTTTTGCATCTGTCCTTGAAAAGCTTTTCCTACTGCAGTTTTCAAAGGCTTGTTTTGTAGTTTTCAAAGGTTTGATGTCTCCTTCCTTTCCTTTTCTCCCACAATTCGCAGCCCAATGAACACTTCATTGAAATTGAAGTGTATGCCATCCCACTCTTCGTGATATTTTCTGTTCTCCTCTTCGCAGGCAGACTGAAGTGGGTCACTTTGCCAATTTACAGGTGACAAGTATTGCTTTGCAAAAACCTTGTGTCTGTTTTTTTTTTTTTTTCCTCTAAGCTGGAGTGCATCATCATTAATGGTATCAAACAGTATGCTTAAAATGTATTGGTTTATTGGGAATTAAAAATAAAAAAGACAGGGAGAGGAGGAAAAATTAGAAAGAGAGCATGTAGCTGCATGCAGACTGTATTTATGTAAATGGACTAGTTTCTGAAAACCAGGTCATGAATGAATTAGGAATTTCTTATAAATCCCACATGAAATACTTCAGATTTTTAGCTATTGCTTTTTTTCCCTCTCCTTTCTTCCATCTTGTGTCTTATGCTGAAGCTATAGAGTAAAATCTTAACTAACCGTTTACTAGGGATTCTCCGTTATAAATCCTGCAATGCTTGTAGTCTGCAAAATAAGCAGTAATTTACTGGTTTGACCTTAATTGATTAACTGACATCAAAACGCACATCAAAACATTGGAGTATGTTCAATTTGTTGTAAAATGGGAGATCCAGGTGAGTGAGCATTTGTTAAATGCTAACAAAAGAAATCAGGGTTTAGGCAAGTCATTTTTGGCCTTAATACGGAAAAGGTAGACAAGTAAAATGATTTATGAAGACATTAAGTATAACGTGAAGGATTTTTTAGTTCCTCACTGCAGTCTTATTTTAAAACACTAGGGCGAGCTCATGATTCATGGTTTCTTTTTTTCCAGACGCTTGTTTGGAGAGCCGAGCCTCTTCATGTTCTCCTAACCATAAATAAAAGAGAAACTTTAAACAAAATACTGCCTTATACTCCATATTTTAGCAATTTTTTGGGGCTAATTGAAGTTGAAGTGTAATTTAATACAATACTTAAATAATATTCTCAAGAATGATATAGCAAAATCTATTTTTTGCAGATCTTCATCCACTGCTTATCCAAAAACTTTATTTTTGGCCAGTAACAGTTCCAGGTGTTTTGGAACCCATTTAAAATAGGCTTTTTTCTTTTATTCCCCTCTGAGGGCAGCGCGGGAGTTTTAGTGTAATGTTAGAATTTTTATCATGCATTTTTAGAATATTTTCACTGTCGTAGTGGTCCCAACTATTCTAAATTTCCATTGTGGTATTCGGGAGCATTTGGGTAAATGAACCAAAACCAGTAGTAGCATTTCCGTTCCTTGATTGAATGAGCAGTTCTGGCATGGATAACATACTTGTGTGTGTACAGATACAGTCTTCGGAGCCTCAAATATGCACCCATGAGATCCTGAAACTAATTTCTTATGAGTATTTCTGCTAAAAAAGGAATGCTTGGGTATTTGCTGAGAGCCAATGTAAAAGGATGTCCGTCGCCAGCTCCTGCAGGAATTCAAGCCTAGTTGCATCTGTTACACTGTAATTTGAATCACTTCCAGTCCAGCAGCTTACAAACTTCCTGGGTTTTGTACCCAGACTGTGTGAAAAATTATATTTAAGATTAATGAGATCTGCAGAAACTACAGAATAATTGAAAATGGTTAATGTTTGTATTGAAAAATAAGGCTGAAGTTAGCCCTAGGTTTGCAGGCATTTACTTAAGAGTCATGCGCATGTGCATAGGTAAAGAACAGTCATATAGTTTCTGTGGCTGCTGTCCTGGCCATATTTTCAGTCCTCAGCATTGCTACCGTCAAATACAAGGCAACTGGACTGTATTCCTGCACCACAACCCTGGGTTTTGGCAAGCTCCCAAATGGTCTTGTTAAATACTTTTGACTTAGAATTGGATTAACTGATCCAGACCCTACTGCAGGCTTTGGAGTCCAAATTTGGAGGTAATTCCTTAATTTGGAATACCAACAGGATAAAAATTGTGATGTTTTATAGACTAGATCTATCCAGGCCATACTGGATATTTCAAAAGAAGGCACAAGAAAAGAGTTTAAAAACAAAGATTCACAGAAATTGAGTAAGAAGTGAGCTTAGTCCATGAATGGCAAATGTTTTGAGTGGGAGAAGAAGTAAGTTACAGCTCGTCTACAGCTCACATGCATCAGCGTGGGTCACACAGGTTTTGCTGCACAAGTGAGCCTCAGGAAGAGATGACTCGTTTGGATGTCACTGTTTTACCATTTACTTTCCCCATGTTTTAAATCAGACTGAGGGAGAAAGCCTGGTGGATCTTTAGCTTTCAACAACAGAGGCTTCACAGAACTGGGCTGTAAGCAAGAAGTACTTGCTTCTGAAGACGTGTCTATAGTCTTTATTTTCTCCTGTTGTTTGTGGATGTTCTCAAAGTTTAATCCTTTATTTATCGAGACCTAAGCCCTTCTTATGTTTATGCATGAGCAATTATCTATTTACTCCAGCACAGATAAGAGGCTATAAGGTTACGGTTGTTGCTAGCATATCTTTGAATGTCAGTTCTTTTGATGGCTCTGTTTTTTGGGGCATTTGTTTCCCTCTAACAATGCTGCTCCTTTTTTGAACAACTGTTCTCATTAGTGTTATGTTGTTTAACAATACTGTCTAATTGTCAGAGCTTCTGCTTCCCCCAGCGTTCATCCAGACGTGTGCGGAGGTTTTGTTTGTGTTACAGGATTGTTTAGTGAAAACCTTTATAGAAGTGGCGCTGGATTGGAAAGTGGAGTAGGGATTAAATAATTGATTACAACAAGAACATTCAATTGAAATTAGGCGCAGTGAAATTCAGGAGAGCATGGGGAAAGTAAAGGTGATTTTTAACTGAGATTCTGTGGAAAATGTAAGGCCAAATTTTTCCACTTCAGACAGTCTGTAATTTACAATTAACCTGCAATTAAAACCTTCAGATGTTAAGAGTGTTCATCTTCTATATCAAACGTGTATTTTGATTCCAATGTCAGTTTTGTTCTTCCCTTCTGTAACAGACAGTCCCTGAACCTTGAAGCTCTTTCAAAATTCAGAGGTATTTAAAATTTGGATTTAAAATGTTTTGTGCCTGAGGGCTGTTCCTACTTCACATATTCATCTAATTTGAATGAAGACCTTGAGGTCTGCCCAGCCATCAAAGGTATTGGAATTTGCTGTTCTAGAGAAACATTAAAATTTCTCAGTGGGGGAAGGGAAAGGTAAAATTCCAATGGAAATTGTATCCTGCCTTTTCAGCAACCCTAGCAAGCATTTATCATTCTGTTTCCGTTCTTACTGAAGGCATGCCTTCGATATTAGAAGCTTGCTATAAATTACAAACGTCCATAAGGTAGCTTTGAAACATTTGTGGTTCTGAAATATTCCTCTTTAGGATCATCACTCAAACTTTATCAAAAATATCTACAGTCTTATGTTCATGTTTTTTGATAGGAGCTAATTATAGATACTAAAACTAGCTGAAGTGGAGGACTTTTTTTTTTTTTTTTTTTTAGGCATAAAGCCAAATCATCATTAAAGGTTGCACAGTTTGTTGCTGCGTAGGCCTGGGGAGCAGATGGAGGGAGGTATAGGGACTCTCTCAAGTAGAACTGGCTGGGAAACAGTACATCTGCTTTGTGAAAAATGGGGACGTTTTGAAATATGTGTGGATGCTCGTGTGGAGCTAGGCATGGTGCTTCCATGATAGATTGGGAGAGAAAGCAGCCTTCCTGCCACAGCAGGCTTCGCTGTTGAAGACAAGCTCTCCGTGATGTCAGGTGCTGTATTCACAGTGAGACGTGAGCCCAGGTGTTGTCCTCTCCGAGTGACACAACATGGCGGGAGGAATAAGGAGAATGTGTTTGCGTGCGTAATTTGTTGTAAAGCTTTTTCAGTCGTTTTTCCTCATTTTCTAGCAATTTAAGAGGACAATACCTTAAGTCTAAAAATGTCACTGGAGAGCTGGTCTACCCCAGTTTTTAATAAATTCTGGTACAACATTAGCGTCACCTCAGTTACAGCCACTTGATGCTGAAGGAGCTTCTACGATCCCAGCGCTAGAGACCCTGTTCACATGGTTTCAGCTTAACAGGGGGAGGTGATCTCACTTGAGCCAACCTTGATTCTAATTAGCAAGGTTGTTAGAAATAGAGAATTACAGAACTGTGTCTCTGATGGTTGGAATTACAGAACCATTTAGGTTGGAAGGGATCTCTCGAGGTCTCTAGTCCAACCTGTGCCCCAAGCAGGATTCACTTCAAAGTCAGATCATGGGGCTTGAGGTTTTTATCAGCTGAGTGCTGAAAATGCCCAAGGACAGAGATTCCACAAACACTCCATGCACCTGTACCAGTGCTGCACCAGTCTCATGTTGAAAAAAGCTGTTCCTTCATGCCTACCCCAAATTCCCTTTACTGCACTTTGTGTCCTTTGCCTCTTGTGCTTTCAGTGTACACCTCTGAGGATAGTCTGGGTTTCTCTTCCCTGTAACCTTCCACCAGATAGCTGAAGGCAGAAATTCTATTCCTTGCAATAACCTTTCTTTCTTGATGCAATTGGAACAGAAAAGGAAGATGAATGCAGCCAAAGGAAAACTCATTTTAAAATGACCATATATTAATGGATATTTGACTGCTGACCGAACTCACCTGATAGAACAGACTTTATCAGCATGCCCGTATCCCCCAGGCTAATTCCTCTAAGCAACACATATGAACGAGTGGAATTTTCCTGCCTTTTATTTTAAATGTTCTAAATTAGATAATTGCTTGGAGCCCTGACAGATTTACAAGAGTAATTGCCTAATTTTATGATGCAGCACTACTGAAAACAAAGATTACTTGATCTAAATCATGTCTTGAAAAGGAAAGTCCTGCTGAATGTGTTTGAATAACAGCTGAGAAATAGGCTATCTAAGGTTCAGGTGGCCACTGAGGAAGAGCCAGTTTAGCATCTGGTCAAGCCAGCTCCTGGGAAGCAGCACAGAGGAGCTGGAGACCCACGAAGCATGAGACCCCTTGGTACAGAGAAGGAAATGTTGGAAGTGAAGGACTACTGGAGGATACAAGTAAGCACGTCCAGAAAAATGATTGATGAACCCTTCATGCCAGTTAGCAAGCTGGGTTCAATTTAATCCAGACTTGTTTTTTCTATTTTTTGTCCATTTCCAGTCATTCAAAACAACTCTGCTTGTTCCAGCAGTATCAACCCTGAGATGAATTTGATCTACTGTAGCTAAATAATGGAAGTCTAGAAGAATAACCAGGACCCAATAGCCAGATTCACCATACCAAGTGAGCAGCTAGAACTTACTGTCTGCCTTTAGAGGAGTGAAATTCAGTGAAATTACTCCTTCTTGGGTCTCATTTTAGTTTACTTTGCAAACTTTGGTCAGAACAAACAACTAAACAGTTAAACAAACAGGATATTCCACTGAAGGTTAAAGGAAGAATGTAAGCTTGCTGCAGAAGTAAGATTAACAGCTGGTCTCCTGTCTTACTCAAAGAAGAGATTGTCTTTGTGTTGAAGCAGTGATTTATAGCACTCACAGTGACAAAACTCTCAGAGACACAAAGGTCTGCAGTATCTGTTCGTACCGTATTTTTTACTGTTTACCAGTGAATTCAAAGTGATGGCCTCTCATGAAAGAGAATCATACGTTGGTTAAGGGGTTTTTTCTTCTTACTGTGACACTCTAATACAGGTCTTTTGGTGTGTGTGTGGGCCAACAACTTCTGCAATTCTCAAAAGACTGTGGAAGCAAGAGAACCTGAGCTCTGTTCAGTCCTGGTTCTGGAAGATGAGGACAGTTGAGGAACACAGGCAGAGCCCTATCTTTGTGGGGAAAGGCGAGGAGAGAAGCAGAAGTTAATAACCTTAATTTAACCATTCCAATTTACTAACTCATATGTCTTCTTGCTATTGCTCTGATACAGGGTGCTCATATGTCTAGACATTAAGATACTGACATTGCTGCTCTTTTAATACTGCTTACTGTTGTGGTTCCCCTACTGAACCAGGGTTTTTTTCAGTACCACCCATCCCACCACAAATTGCTATGGCAATAGAAATCAAGCACAAAAACAATCCTTCCCAAACATGTAAAGATTTATTTACCCACATTAATTCCACTGCATACTTTCTCATGAATATTTTGGGGGTATCAGTCTCAGAACAGAATGAACTGAAATAAATTGCATTTAATATGAAAAACATGGGTGACAAAATGACAGACCCTGGATTCCCAGTTATCCTGAGGGGATTGACTTGCAGAAAGTAGGTATTCTGATTTTTCAGAAACCATGGATCCTTCCAGTGACAACAAGCCACTCAGTCCCTGACGGGCGAAATTACTTTCTAAGAAAACAGATCACTACAGACTCCGCTGTACTAATCTAGGACATGTCTACACTCTCAGCTAACTTGGCTCCCTGCTTTTTAGGGTCTGTGACTTACCATGTTAGTTAATTCCCAGGCCCTTTATAGGAGACAAAAATCAGCTCCTTCTGGAGTGAAGCTTGGGTTTGGTTCATTCCAGGATTTTCATGATCAGTAGAGACAGGCCTGAGCTCCTCCTGTCCTCCAGTGCTGCCCCAGCAAACTCTGTGTTTTCAACCTTGCATCACTTGTCCTCCAACTTACATCTTAGAAACATAGAATCATAGAATCATTTGGTTGAAAAAGATCTTTAAGATCATCGAGTCAAACTGTACCTGTCCACTACTAAACTATGTCTCTAAGCACCTCATCTACCCATCTTTTAAAAACTGCCAAGGATGGTGACCTGACCACTTCCCTGGGCAGCCCGTTCTGGTTGGCTGCTGCATAGTCTGTTACCATCAATATTTTGAGTGGTGAAGATGTTCACTACAACGGGAATTGTCTTAAAAGCCCTTAAAAGTAGTGCCACACAGTTGAGTCAAACGGTCCTGAAGTGACCCCACCCCTTTGGCAAGAGCTTCGCTGAGAGCCTGGGGTTGCTCCCTGGTGTATGTACATTTAGCGATATAGAAGTAGGAACAGGGCAAAAAAACAGTTAAAACTCACCCAAAATGATACCTTTTGGTGTATTCAAACTTCTAAAAGTGCAAATGTTTAAACAGAAGGTTTGCTTTGTATAAATTCTGTGCTATTGCTAAAATTATAATCCTTCAAAATATGCTACTATATTTTAGATGTTCTTCCTCAGCGCTACTTTAAGTCCTTTACATCACCTGATGTTGTCTGAATGCCACTACTGAATCACAGACTGAGACTTCTTTCCTTAAATGATTTTAACAGAGGTATACTTAAAATGCATTAAGTGTAGACATTCTGTGTCAAAATAAATAGAACTGAATTAAGTGTGATAAAGCGCTTTCTCTCCAATTAAATCCACCATGTAATTTATCACTGTTTTATTAACAAACTCATATCGGAACAAGTGATTTTTCATATCATCTTTTAAATAAAGCTAATTTGTGTCTCCGTGGAAACTCTTAAGATGAACTACCATTATCGTTCGTCCATAATCAATCACTTATAGCATATGACCAGTAACTGCAGATTTTTTTTCCAACTATTAAGAAACATCTTTTAAATTTCCCTATCTACAAGTGAATCTCTGTTCTGACAATGCATCTCAGAAATCCATCTGAGTCTAAACTCTTGTAGTTTGCAGCCCAATCGGTAAAGCAATGATGGTGGCCTGCATGTTTACTGTAAAATGAATTTATACCGCACCTAAACATATTTGGAAAAAAGAATAATTTTGTGATATGATTTTACAGGGCCTTTTCTGCTATGAAAATATCTTCTGATCCCATGTCCTTCTCCGGATTACCTTCCCTCACCTGCTAAGGTTCTCAGTAAAACAATTACATATACTTTGTTGGCAAGATGCAGTCAGGTACCATCCTCTCTTTCATTGTACTCCAGAAGTATCATATTTCTGGCTCAGGCTCATTTTGTGCTGCTTTTTGTATTTCAGTGTCATTGAATGAATTTCTTTTCCTTGCTTTTTTGTCGCCACAATACACCAACAGTAATTGGAGGACAGATGAATGAGTATGATTCTAGGATAAATGCTCATGTGACCATACATGCCAGAGACTGTCAAGTGTTTTGAGAGAATTATGCTGCTTTTAGTGATAAAGTAACGATTTATGATTCAAAGCTGCACCATTGGAGGTTTAGACTGGACATTAGGAAGCATTTCTTTACCAAGAGGGTGGTCAAACACTGAAACAGGCTTCCTAGAGAGTTGGTTGATGCCCCAAGCCTGTCAGTGTTTAAGAGGCATTTGGAAAATGCCCTTAATCATAGAATCATAGAATGCTTTCGCTTGGAAGGGACCCCTAGAGGTCATCTAGTCCAACCCCCCTGCAGTGAGCAGGGACACCTTTAATCAGATCAGGTTGCTCACAGCCCCGTCCAACCTGTTCCAGTGTTTCACCACCCTCATGGTAAAGAATTTCTTCCTTATATCCAGTCTAAACCTATTCTGTTTTAGTTTAAAACCATCACCCCTTGTCCTGTCACAGCAGGCCTTGCTAAAAAGATTTTCCCCATCTTTCCTATAGGCCCCCTTTAGGTATTGAAAGGCCACAATCAGGTCTCCCCGCAGCCTTCTCTTCTCCAGGCTGAACAACCCCAACTCTCTCAGCCTGTCCTCAGAGCAGAGGGGCTCCAGCCCTCGGATCATTTTAGTAGCCCTCCTCTGGCCCTGCTCCAACAGTTCCATGCCCTTCTTGTGCTGAGGGCTCCAGAGCTGGACGCAGTACTCCAGAGCACTCTCTCACCAGAGCAGAGGGGCAGAATCACCTAGTCTATCTATAATTTATACACATAATTTTGTATGCAATTTGTGAAAGGTAATTTTTTGTTAATGGTTGGGTTTTGGGTTTTTTTTTTTTTCAGCTTCCTATCTGTTAATCCTTAATATCCTTAATAGGATTACATGATTTGGAACATGATGCAGGAAAGAGATCTGAAATCCTTAGCAGTCCTACGAGTGAAAGTCAGTGGCAAGGCCAGAGCCCTCAGCAATTGCTATCTCCAGTGCTGGTGCTCCATTGCTCATTTCCAGAGAGCCTACACAAGCGAGGAATGCTTCGAATGCCCTGATACCAGAAGAGCTTTGGTCAGAGCTGAGCCTTGCTTGGAGCAGGGTGACCTGAACAGAAGATGTAAAAATCATACTGAATGAAGTTTCCTATGACCCTCTACTTGCAAACTACTTCTGTTTCTGTTTTGGGATGAAGTTTGCTCCCAAGACACATCAGGTTGAGATTGTGCAGTGACTTTGTCTTCCCATCCACAAAAAAAACCACGCCAAAAAATAAAAATAAAAAAAAAAAAAAAGAGAGAGCACCATCTACCCAGGGACTAATTCTTGCAGTTTCTCAGCTGTTGTAGAAATGTGCCAAAAAGATGCAGTGCAGCCTAATTGAAGGGCAATTCATTTAAAATGAGTAAATAGGCCTGCCCCCACAGTCAGCTGTGTGAGCTTAGAGGACTGTAGCTGGACAGAAACCAGCATCTGTGTGGCAGCTTGCTTTGGCTGCTTTTATAATCTAATGAATGAATTAATGTGGTCAAAGACTGTAAGCTTTTGAGTGACAGGTTCCCAAGCACACTCTCATAGTAATTAAGACACAAAAAGGTAATTAGACAGGGCTCTGAGAAACCTGATCTAGTTGAAGATATCCCTGCTCATTGCAGGGGGGGTTTGGGCTAGATGACCTTTAAAGGTCCCTTACATCCCAAACTATTCTATGATTCTATGTAATAAAAATGTGCATAATTGCATCATGTGCAAAATAGCTTTACTGTCCTCTGCAAGAGCCAGTGGTAATTTTTTCCCCTGTGAGGTGCTATTTTCTTGGATTGGAGATCTGGACAGGTCTTCTGTTTTTCTTCAAAGTATCATATTCTGGTCCCTTCCAGAGGTGATATAGCAGAAAGCAGTGAATCCTCCTAGGCAAATCATATTTTTGACATGCATTTCTGTGCCCTGATGAACACAGAGGGTGTGATACATTCTGAAAACGATCATCAGCCCCTGTGATGAAACATCCATTTTCAAATATTGCAATAGGGTCAGTCATTGGCAAGGCTTGCTTTGGTTGAGGGGGAAAATGCCAGAAAACTGTTTTCCCTCCTGGATGGTGTCCTTCCTGTGTGCGGTGTACTTGCTGTGAGTGATGTTCTGGCTTGTGTTGACCTTGGCAGTTTGAAAGCAAACAGCATCTTTGTTCTGCTACTGCAAATCCCATAGTTGATCTTGTCAGTAAAAGCTGGGTAAGCAGTTGGTTTGTTATCCAGATAACATGATAAAAGAATTGCTAATAGAGAGTCCCAGGAGTTAAGCACTTATTGCTATAGGGCAGTAAGCAGAGGAAGGTGCTTTATATCTTGTAGCTGCTTCCCGAGCCCTTGTTTTACAGTGATTGATAGAAGAATATGAACATCTGACTCCTGACAATTGGATGAGATCTAATCCTACTGAATGCTCTGCGAGGAAAAGAGATACTTGGCTTTTAAAACCCTTTCCAGAATTGAGCCTATGGCTCCAAGCTACTACCTCTCTTTTTACAGTTATTATTCTAACAAGCAGCTTTTCATGCATCCCAAATGTCAGAGGAAGGTTGCTGCCTGTACAGCACTTTTATCCAGACTAAATGCTGGAGCTGGTCAGCAGAACTTGACCTCAGACTAAACATATGCTAATAATAATATATTCATATGTCTGCTGGTGCTAGACCAAAAAATGAGTGGCCAGGAGCCAGAACACCACTTCTTTACAAATGAGATAATGCAATTCCAAGTGAAGCTGTGTGTGAAGTGCAACAGCGGTTTCTCAAGCGCCGCTTCTCCCAGACAAACCAGCAATAACTGGTAAAACAAAAGGAGAGAGATTAGGATACTCCGAACTGTAATCCAGTCCTGCTGTACTGAAAACCAACCAGTACGCCAGAGGGCTACCAACTAAGCATGTTATGGCATAACCCTAGCGCTATGTCAGTAGCCAACCTTGCAACTTTCCTTAAGAGTTTTAGTTTTTATGGTCACTTACAGCAGGTTTTAACTGTAATGTGGAACTGTAAGTGATCAGCTCAAAAGAGAGAGTTATTTTTAATTAGCTGTAACTGAATTTGGAAAGGATTACAGCAGTGGTCTGAGATGATAAATCACTTAGGGTTGCTAATTTTTCTGCTCTCCTGACTCAGTTATCAGAATTTCCCTTCATCTCTCTGCCACTTTTTTATAATAATTGGGACTGGGATGACGGAGAATTTCCAATCTCTGCCCTGGTGAGAAGCTCCAGGAGGGCCCGACACAGAAAACAGTTGATGCACCAGGAACCGTGTTCTCATTCTCAATGTGTTGTTATTTGGTGTGAAAACTGCCCAGACTCAGGGCTGCCTGCCCCATGGAGCTGACAGACGATCGCGGTGATTGCAATGGGAGCTGGAGGAGGTGGAAGCAAGTGAATTGAAAAGAATAAATATAAGCAAGAATAAGCCAGCCTCAGATGCACTAAGTTAAATACAAAGTCTCTCTCCTTGAGACCTACACTTCTTTATCACTCTCTCAAACTGTGATATGGCATAGTGGACTAGAAATTGTAAGATTAGGTTTCACTGGTAGAACAGTTCTCAGGCCTGCATGAGAAAGCCGTACTGTGGATTATGCTCCCTTGCCCTTCCTGTGACTTTTCAGTGGAAACAAAGAGGAAAAGGCAGGTGCAGAAAGAAAAATCTGTTAAGTTTCTGCTAACATGCAGCTTGCCGGAGCAGGGTGGAATGGCTGCTGCACCCTTTCCCTGGAGGTTGGGCAGGATGTGGAAGATGCTCTTCAACCCTGTTAAGGAGCTGCAAGGACCACAGGCTATCAAAATACAGCCTCTTGGTCTCTTTTTCTCTCTGCTTGCCATCCTGCCCTAGCACAGGGATTCTCTGCGCCCTTCCATGCTGCTCTTCTCTCAGCCAAGCTGAGGATAATTTTGTCACTTGGGTGATGTTTGCCTCTATTTACCTGCAAACCATCAGTGCTCTGTGCCACGCAGAATCTCTGGGAGGCTCTGCAGGCCACAGGAGGCTTCAGAAATATAACTGTTCACCCCAAGTGACAGCGTGAGGGTGAGCAAGAGTTTTGTTTTTCACAGTAACTGGGGTGTGAATGCATCCATATGCAGGGGAAATGAGGGGGAAGAATCCGGTCACCTCAAATGGTCTCTTATGTGCCTTGTGATCAAAATAAACAGCCTTCATACTGCACTTGGCACTCATGCTTACAGGGCAGGCATGGACCTGGGTGGTTTTGTGGCTGGAACATTTATCTCCCTGGGTTGCTCTCTTCTTTGGGATGTACCTACTCTGGGGGTGTGCTTGGGAGGGCTGTGACACACTTGAACATGGTGCCAAGACTGAGCTGTGCCCTTGGAGAGGGTGGGCAACTTCTGATGTCAGCAGTGTCCTGGGAGAGTTGTTTTGAAGCCTGTAGCTGCCCTTTTGGGCAGGCTGGGGCTGGGCAACCCTTTCAAGTGCTCTTGTCCCTGCAGAAACCTGTTGTGCATCCCAGCCTACCAACATGTGCAAAAAAGCAGCCTCTTAACCCATGTGTTGGCAAAGGGAGCCTTGGGGGGTGTTTGCTGGTTTAAAGTATGGCAAGCCTCTCTCACTCTGATTTTTTTTTTTTCATGCTGTCATTAGTATTGAAGTTTTTAATAGTAAATAACCACTTTGGTACAGTTTCATTGCCGTGTAATGATATTTTTTTGTCTCAATGGATCTCATCTCATTTTCAAGCACTCCACTGAAAGCAATGACTTGGAGTAAAACCATTTCATCCTATCAATTATTTCTTTTGTGAGGCGTAACTACCACCAATTTCATCATAAACATATAAACTTGTTCCCTGGAACTTAGAAATTATTGAAATTACAATTTTAATGTTTTGAAACATCAGGTTTCATCACACTTGTAGAAATTTTCTTTCGCTGTAGGTTTTTTGTGTCAGTAAATGTACTTCTGCAAAGGAGGGATTTGCAGCTCCAAATCTTAAAAAAACTCACAAGTTTTTAAAAGCCCAGAGCATGCCTGTCTATTACCAAGGGCATGACTCTCTTGGAAAGCAAAGCACACCTTCAGGATTCACTTATGGCAGCATTAGTAGAGGAGACTTAATGACATTGGGGAGAGAAGTGACTCGAGCTGCCAGCCGTAAATTGTTTCATCCCCAAGCATGACATTTCTGTTTGTGAAATACATGTTTCCTGCATATTTTGTATCTTGATTTAATGTGAGTAGAGCGGGTTACAGTACATATGAACTACTTGTGGTATTAGTTTAGAAAAAAAAGACACTTTAATTATGTTTATGTTGGGATCTGTTCAAGTGAGATGTTAGTGTTTGATCAAGCACAGCTTTCTTTATACCACGTGGACCTTCATTCCGCTGTAGGGCTTGTATATCACTTTTGAGTTGATGTAGAAAATGTAGATGAAGAAAATGAATGACTGGGTTTGCATCAAGGGACAAATTAGATATTCTCCTGCAGAGGCCTTGAGAATAGTTGCTTAAAGAATTCTGATAAGGGAGAAAAGAATCAGATTTTTAGTATGGTTCCATGGAAATAGGTTGTGATAACTCAAATTTCAGGGAAATTTTGCAGCTGTGAAATGTGATAAATCTCAGGTTGAATTAAAAGAAAAAAAAATGGAGGAAAAAAATGAGTATTGCTTGCAAGGATGAATTGGTGGCGAATTCATGATCAAATGTGGAAGATCAAATTTCAGGCTGCCCTGAGAATAAGTATAAAGATGAGACAAAATTACTGGTACTAATTCCACTGCAGTTCATATTTACTGGCAGGATTAGCACCGAATCAGTTACAAACCCTCCCTTTGCTATTCCAGTCCTCTTGAACACTTAGACGGTCGGTCCGTGGGTGGGTGGGTAGCTATTCCTTTCTGCAGAAGCTTTTCAAACGAGGCTGCGGGTGGTGTGGGTAGGGCTGGTGTAATAATGTTGCTGGGACTGTGATGGTGAGCAGTCTGTATGTCGTGGCTGAAGTGCTGTTGTCGGACACTTTCACATATTGTGTGAAGTCTTCAGGCTGTAGTGTGGAGATAAGAGAGGGAATTTTCTGTCTGACTTGAGCAAAAATACTCTAAAAAGCTTTACCAGATTGGTATCGAGGACAAATAGCCTGCAGCTGTGCTCCAAAGAGACCAAAGATTTCTGGACTCTGTTCTCAGCTTGAAGACAGATTTTTTTTTTTTGCAGCCCTTTGCAGAAGCCCTTTAATCATTTTGCCCCTCAAGTGTTCCAGTATAAACCAAGAATAACTGTCCCTTTCTTGCTCTCCTTGACTCTTCTTTTTAGTTTGCAAGCTTTTGGCACCAGTCTATTCTCCAAAGGATGCTTCAGGAACTAGTGTAACAAAGCCCCATCTCACTGAGACCCCTGATCCTGACAGAATTAATAGAAATCATCGATATGATGAGGTATCATCATAGCCTTCCTTGGAAATGTTTAATTTTGCAGGGCGCTTTGGAAGAGACTTTCAGACAGCAGCAGTGGCAGATGTGGTTCCTTTTTCATATCTTTTTGTTAATTGTTTTAGTTGTCAGCAACTTTTTTGCTTCAAAAAAGGTTTTGTCAAGGCATGTAACTTAGGGGACCAGTATTGCTTGGGTGAAAAACCTTCATTTTTTTGTTGAATGAGCATGGAAATGGGGAATCTTAGGCTCTCATGGAAAATATGCTACTTATTGCATAGAAATTTCTAAGTCACTCTAACAGCACTTGTTAAGCAATTTTTGAAGGACCAATGTTACCTCTGTGCTCTCAGTGCTGATAAATCTGTCTTTTTACCAAGAACTGTACTGGACAGCCACAGAAATAATGGAAATTCCAGATAACATCATCTCGGCAAAGAAGGTTAAATACCTGCTAAATACCTAGAAACAGGGATAAGAATCAATATATTGATGTTATATCTTCAATAGCTGTATATAGTTTTGCCTTTGCAAGAATACTTGGTGATACTGTGCTTCTCTGAATTTCTTTTCTATGCTCTCCCAAGTCAGTATTCAAATATATAAGTAAAAAAAAATTGCTTATTCTCTAGGAATGAACACATTTATTGCTCTAGCGGTTACCTGTGGGGCCATTATAATTTCTTGTCCTTGTTTCAAAATTGCTTAGAATAAAATTAAGTCCCTATGAGCAAAAAAAAAAAAAAAAAGGCAGGGAAACAGTCAATAATTAAAAAGCCAAGCCAGACTGGTTTTATCAGTGTTCCTAGGGATGCACACTGGTACGGAGGCAAACGACTAGACAGATGTGGGCTACCTGGGCCAGTCTTCCAAGAACAGCCAGCTGCAGGTACAAAATTAGCAGGTTTTGACTAGACACCAGAAGTTAAGCTTCCTCGTGGTTAATACTCATCACAGTCTTTCACAGCAATCGCATTGTACAGTGCTTATGGCTGGCTGGTGATATTTAGCAATGTCTCCAAAAGCCTTTTTTTTTTTTTTTTCTTTTGGATGAAGTAGAACTGATAGACATCTGCCTAGAAGAGCTCAGCTTGCTTATGCTCAGAGATTTGTCATTCTCCTGGCTTATGCCTCTTCTCTGGTAGGAAGGAACAAGCCCTACTTCTTATAAGTATTTGAATACATTTACATGTCCTAGCTATGGCTGTCATTATTTTTGGGTCATCTTGAGTCCATATCCAGATGTTCACTCAACCTTACCTTAATGTGCACAAATTTAAGCCCATGTACACCTCCAGGTGATTCCTCACAATGCGACATTTATGTCAGATATAGGACCTCGGATGTCTATTGTGCATTATTCTTTTACTTTACACATGTTTCTCATCCATTTCTGTTTTAAAAAATAATACTGTGCACTTACAGCTCATGACTGAAAGTATATGTAAAGTTGGAGTTCATGAACTCCAACTGATATAAAAAGTAAGAAGGAAAGTTAAGAATCTGGATTATGATGGGGAAGTTGCTGGCATGAAATATGGGAAAGTGAGCTAATTCTTGATCTATTGCTGCCAGGAGTGAGTGTAGAGGAGTCCCTTAGTTCAGCATAGAGGGCACTCCTTTTCTTTTAGCTGGGGTCTATCTTATCTAATGTACTTTCCCATTCTTAAAGCTGGAGCTTCCCAGTATGCTGGAGCCTTGACATATCTCTGCTGATTATTTCTAAAATCACAAAACTTTAGGTTGGAAGTGACCCCTGGAGGCTCTGTTCCCAGATATTGCTCAGAGCAGTGCTAGCTTCTATCCCAGACCATGCTGCTCAGGGTTTTCTTGGGGTTCTGAAAATCTCCAGTGGTGGATCCTCAGGAAGCTCAATAAAGGCAAATGCAAAGTCTTGCACCTGAGGAGGAACAACCCCATGCATCGGTATGTGCTGGGAATGATTGGCTGACAAGCAGCTTTGCAGAGAAGGACTTGGAGGTCCTTGTGGGCAATGAGTTCAACAAGAGCCAGCAATGTGACTTTGCAGCAAAGACCAACAGTTTCCTGGATTGCATTAGCAAGAACATTGCTGGCAGGTTGAGGGGGGTGATCTTTCTTCTGCACTTAGCATGGATGAGGCCACATCTGAAGTGCTGTGTCAAGTTCTGGGCTCCTCAGAACATGAAAGATATGGACTTACTGGACCAAGTACAGCAAAGTCTGATAAAAGCACTGTAGCATCTGACATATGAGAAGAGGCTGAGAGTGTTTAGCCTGAAGAACATGCAGGGGTGCTCTTACCAATGTTTGTAAATCACTGATGGGAAGGTGCATACAAGGCAGAGCCAGGCTCTTCTCAGTGGTGGCCACTGACAGCACAAACAGAACCACATGAAATTCCATCTGAACAGAAGAAAATTTTTTTACTGTGAGGTTGAACCTTAAAACAGGCTAATGAACATTGTTCAAAAATGTGGTTGAATATTGAAACAGGTTGCCACCAGAGGTTGTGGAATCTTCAACCTTCGAAATATTTAAAACCTGGCTGGACATGGTCCTGGGCAACCTGCTCTTGCTGACCCTGCTTAAGCAAGGCAGGTTGGACTAGAAAATCTTGAGAAGTCCCTGCCAACCTCAACCATTCTGTGATTCTGTGAGATTGCACAGCCTCTCGGAGCTCCTGTTCCCATGCTTCACCACTGTCATGGCAAAAACAATTTTCATTTTTCAAATGGGAATTTCTCTTCCTTCAGCTTGTAACCACTGTCTCTTGTCCTCCTGCTGTGCATTCCTCAGTGGTCTGGCTCCTTGTCTCTATTGCCTCCTACTTGATAGTTAAAAGAAGTCAGATGCCCTTTAGCCTTCTCCAGGCCAAACAAACTCTTTTAGGCTCTCCTTGTGCATCATGTTCCCTGGTTTGGTGCACCCCAAAGCACATTCATGGCCCTCCACTGAGCTGACTCAAGTTTGTCAGCATCTCACTTGTACAGCAGGCCCTGAACCAGGCACAGTATTGCAGATGTGTCCTCACAAGTGCCACATGGAGAGGAATAATAACTTCACACAGCCTTCCCAAAGCAGCCCGTATTTTACCTGAACATCAGTTTGGTGTCAACACGCCTGTCAAATCTCGGCCAATAGTCTAAGATGCAAGGTCAAAGGTAGTTGAAGTGAGGTGAAACTAATCTACATCTCCATCTCAAAGGGAATAATTGATGCTGTGCTGGGTCCAGTTTCTTCTTAATCAGTTTGACATCCTTCTGGATCTGCATCATTTAACTAACACATGTGCAGTCGAAAGCAAAATCCTGCCACTGTACTGTGACAGCCAGTAAAAAGTCTGATATATCTGGAAAACCTGGATATAATGTCTGCACGAGAAACCAAAGGGGAAATTGCTTCCAGTTACAGGCAAGGTCACTTGTAAAACATCTGGAGGAGAAGAAAGTGTAATTAATTTATTTATTATTATTATTATTACTTATTTGACTGTGTCAGTGTGTTCATTTGTACTCTGCACGCCTGAAACACTCGCTGTTTTTTAACTACAGCTCACAGGTATTCATACAGCCCACTTTGCCTAGGGTGCATCTGCTTTCTGGGTTCAGCTTTCTGCTCCTGCTGCAAAGGAGGGGGTGGGGGGCGAGAGGGGGAAGACCTGCAGAGGGGAAATAGCTAGATTTGAGAAAGCTAAGCTTGCCAGAAAAAGTAAACCCTGGCATTTCAGGAGGGAAAATGTTTGGAAACAATTCAAATTTTTCCATCTGGAAAGAATAGCTGCTGAGCTCCTGCAGAAGTGGGTTAACAAGAACAGGCTTTCTCTGGCTGCTTGCTACATGGTGCGTTGACTAAACACAGAGTTTGTTGAGTGATCAGCACCAGCCTGAAGAGAAGTCATGATGCTAAAGGGCGGCAGATCATGGTACGCTTTCATTAGCTGGGGTGGATTTTTGTGCCTTCCCACCATCTGGGAGGACTGCCATGTAACTCAAGGGTCCTCTCTCCAGGAGGCGTCTGTGGTTGAAGGCTCGCTGGCTCCATTGCTCAGACAGAGAAGTTAGTTGTCCTCATCCAGGGCTGGAAATGGAGAATGAAACTAATTTTGTGATTTTCTTCCAGAAATCAAAGCAATCAGGAAAATAGTTGCATTCAGTATTGTGTTACTTACCATGTGCAGTGGTAACGGGGACTGCATGCTGGTTGGGAAGAGCTCAAGGCAAAGGAGCATAGGAAACTACAATCATAAGCTTTTTTTCTGTGTCTGTTCCCTCAGGACTGTGCTTCTGCCTGGGTAATTGTGGAGGGCATGTTAGATTAGCTCACTGGGCCAATGTATAAGGATGCTGTTGCTGAAGATAACACATAAAACAAACCCCCTCAGTTGTGGACAGTCTTGATCTCAGGGGAAGGATGTTCCCAGGAGGGCTGTCTGTGTGGTTCAGGGTTTTCTAACACTTAAGGACCTGCTGGAGTCACTGGCCTATTTGCAACGTTTATATCTTCAGAGCTAAAGTTCAGACCTAAGAAGATATCTAGAGGACTAAACATGCAGTTATTTTCCTCACACACCTCCACTACATACAGACACAAGTTCCTAACACTGGTTTCAGGATCTGCTACCTCCGCACATCAGTTTTAGATCTAAAGCTTGAGAGAGAGAGATAGATCACCAAAGGTACATGTCTGAAGGTAGACCTCAGCTTCCAACTCACTTTGGTGTTCTAGAGTTTTCACATCTTTGTGCTTCAAGACTGAAAAATTCCACTCAAACACCCCCAGATTCCAATGGGATTTCATTCTTACTGCAAACATGAAATCAGGCTCCTATGGATTTGGCTGGAGCTGGATTCGTCTGTCATGAAGTCTAGATCGTGCCAGAGCCATCTATGGCACTTAGTATTGCAGAGCTCATTTCTGTCATGGTTGAATTATTCAGTGATTGTCCCTGAAAGAAAGGCTAACTGGATAGGGATGGCTTTGTATGCTTATCCATTAGAAAGAGGAATTAAAATGGAATGTTATGGTGTTTTCAGATGTCTAAATTTTATCAAGCTATCAAATTCTGCAATGCTTGATGTAGAGATAACGAAAGATTAAAAAACACTTAGAATAGACATAGTGTATTGCAGAGATACATTAATTTGAAACACTGTGGACCTGATCTTCAGGTGACAAACCTAGATGGAGCTCCCTTCAGTTTTGGAAAGCTGCATTCGCTTCCACCAGCTAAGATCCAAATCAGGTTTGACATAGGCTGGGATACAGTTTTTGTAGCCAGTATGTGTATGAGAGGCAACATCGGTTGATGGTTAAAGGAGTAGACTCAACCCTACAGTCATCCATTCTGTTCATGGCTCTACCAAGAGCAAGGTGGGAGATCCTGCACAAACCAGTTGTGCTGCAGTTTCTTATCTGTGCAAATCAAAAAATGATGATGTTTGCTTGAGAGTTGTCTTTGAGGTTTCCTGTTAAAAAGACAGCATATAAAAGCTAGATGACATAATTTATTTTACCATGTGCACTTCTACAAAATTTCATGTTGCTCTTTATAAATAGTATATGTGCACCATAAACACTTGCTGTGTTTCTAAAATTTATAGTGAAGGGGGGAAAAGACTGAACAATATTAGGGACTAGAGCTCTTGTAATTAAGAAAACTCCAAAAGATTTTAAATCTCTGACTTCATCATACTATCTTCTCACATTAGACTGGCTGTATTTTGTGGGGTTCTGAATTTCATAAGAGTGCAAATCTGAGCTGGTATTTAAGAGTTCGAATGAGGATTTGTTGTTGTTTGGGATATTTTTTTTTTTTTTTTCTGTTCATAGAGCTGTAGCTGCTCTTACCATAATCTATTTAAACCCACCATGACATTTCTAAATGCACTTCAGCAGAATAATCCTGAAAACAATATGTTCCCCAAGCTGATTTAAAGCTGAGCTCAGGTAATCCTAACTAAACCTGTCATCAGAATCTGTAGAGCATGGCCCTTTTGTGACTGAGCCCCAATTTTTTCTTTATAGAAGCTTCAAGTCAGCTGCCAAGGGTAACTTTAGTTCCCATCTATCAAAGGTGAAATAGCAGCCCTCTGCCCTTGGCTATTTGGCTCTTCAGTTGTGCATGGAATAGAGCCAAGCGTAACAAATGGGAAGACTTGAGCCAGGAAATAAACACAAAATAGACTCTGCCATTGCTACAGGGGGAGCGTCTGAGGGCAGAGGTGCTCAACTATCTTAAATATGTCTGACGCAATGGCACTGTCGGTGACAGCATTCGAGCTGCCTGGGCAATATTTTGATCTGGGGTGTCTGTCTGGAAGAGCAAGGTTTGTGGGAGTGGACAGTGGCCATCAGCTTCAAAGGACAGCCATGAACTGTTGCCCGTGCCAACCTTATCCCATCGTCATCAATGGACTATGTGCTATTTTTGAATTGACTGCTATTCTGTTATGAACCTTCTGTCGGGAGGGAGTGAAATGAGCCGTCAGGTGCTGGGAGGATTTTGCCTCTGGTGGATCTGAAAATTACCGCCAGCAGGAGGGAGCCGACGGACTCTGGGTGGGGGTGGAAATGGTGTTGGGAGGAGGGTGTCAGTGTCGGTATTGGAATGTGCTCACAGTGAAATGAGCTCTAATTCCAGCTGGGTCTGGGATGGTGCGGGAAGGTGGCTCTGTCCATGGTGTTGATACGTATCGCTCATCAAGCAGAAGGTTTTTTCCATTACAGAAAGAAAAATTGACATGAAAAGTGGCCTGCTGATGGGAATGGAAAGATCAAAACGCAAGAGATGCCCTGTTTTGTTTGTGGTAGAAAGCAGGTTTTAATGGTGACACATATCAACAGTCAGTCCTGTGATATGGCTTCAGCTGGTCTCCTCTCCTGAGCTGCTCTAACTTCCTGCCCTCATCTTACCCCTCTCTTTTCGGTGATATTTCATCTGGACTTGTTCTTGCAATATGCCTGCATCTCTTGATAGCCCTCTTTCTAATTCTAATTGTAGAGAGCGATAAGGTCTCCTCTCAGCCTCCTCTTCTCCAGGCTTAACACCCCCAGGTCCCTCAGCTGCTCCCCATCAGCCTTGTGTTCACCAGCTTCATTGCCCTCCTCTGGACACACTTGAGCACCTCAATGTCCTTCTTGTACTGAGGGGCCCAAAACTGAACACAGTATTTGAGATGTGGCCTCACCAGTGCTGAGTACAGGGGGAAAATCACTTCCCCGGTCCTGCTGTCTACACTATTTCTGATGCAAGCCAAGATGCCATTGGCCCTCTTGGCCACCTGGGCACACTGCTGGCTCATACTCAGCTGACTCTCAACCAGCATCCCCAGGTCTTTTTCCATTGGGCAGCTTTCCAACCACTCTTCCCCAAGCCTGTAGCGTTGCATGGGGTTGTTGTGACCCAAGTGCAGGACCCGGCACTTGGCCTTGTTGAACCTCATACATTTGGCCATTGTATTGTGGTACGAGATACACTATTAGAACTATAATTCATAATTACAGTGGTTCAGAACATGTGAACCAAGCCTTTAAGCTAGCTGTTAATCTGGATTTCTGAACTGCAGTAAGATCTGCTCTTTTCTAAGACTTGCTGGTTCCAGGACTAGCTGATTTTTCAAGACCACCTTTGAGAGAAGGTCACTGGGCTGGGCTGGGTTTTATAACCAGCAGTTTGCCCAGCAGTCAAAATCCAGACCAGGGTACACTGTGTCCTTACCTATAGGGACTGATACAGAGAAATAATTTAATGGCTTGTCTTTAAGGACCTCGCTATATCCCCTACCCTTCTAGCCACTTCCACTTCAGAATGTGTATCAGCTTTCTCGTGGTCCTGCTTATGCACCATGTGCAGCTCCTATTTCTGACAAGCTTTGCTAGGTCCAGATTACAACTTTTGAAGGCCTTTTCTTTCAGCTTAATGTTTTACTGCACTCAAGCTAATACAACTTACCTAAAATGTCTCTTCCTTTTACTAAAAGCTTTTGTGTCTTCTTCCTCCTCTGTATAATTATGAAGTCATGTAGCCCATCATTTGTTTATATAACTTCTAGCTGAAATGCACTAAAAACAGGATCAAAGGTTGTACACAATAAGCTTTCGAGTATAGAACATGGTATCTTCAGGGCATGGCATAAAGCTTGCCTAACCCTCTGAGATCTGTTACACAGTGTGGAAGTCTTTGGTCCACATTTTACAGATGTGGATTTTACAGAAATCGAGTTCCAAATACTTTCTCTCTACCGTGAAATACCTTGACTGAGAACTCACAGTACAACGTTGTCTTGGCTCAGCAAAGGGTTTGGCTTCTCTTCATGGTGGAGGTGGATGGGCCATCTATGTCTAGGCTGGAGGATAGCTGATAGGATGACTTTCAGTTTTGCCTGATTACATGGCAGCAAGCATGTTTCTTAATGTTTGTTAGAGAGCAGTAATGCTCTAACCCAAAATGCACGTGATCTCTGAACCTTTCTTGGACAAAGATTCTCATCCTTGCCGTGACTGCAGTGGTGCGTGTGCTGTTTGCCTTTCTTTAGAGTTACTGAAAAGTTGTCTACTGATTTTTGCATTTTTCTCTTTAATTAGTCAGAGGCCACATTAAAAACTCCACTGGCTTCAATTTGAATTAGGGAGTTTAGAAACAGTATGTTCCACAGATTTTTTTTTCACCTCTGCTTTTTCCTAAGTTTTGTGGTTGGATTTTAGCCACTCTTCATTTCATCTGTTTTTTTGGCAGAATGCCTTGTGAAGATATGCCATCCTTAGCTTTTGAGCCATGCATACTTGGGGCTATGACAATCTACGACAGCCTTGGCAGTAGTGACCATGAAATAGTAGAGTTCAAGACCCTAAGAGGAGCAGAGCTCAAACCAGGGATTTAAGGAGAGTAGAATTCAGTTTTAGTAGTATAACTCTGGTTTTGACTGTCTCTAGATCTGGACCTTATCTACAGATCTGAAACTTTTTCTGTTAAAAAAAAAAAAAAAAAAGACAACCCCACACCCAAACAAAAAAAAAAAAACAAACGGAGAAAGGAGGTCACAAATACTTTTAATTTCCCAAGAAGTGTTTCTGCTCTCATGAGAGCGAGTAAGCCTTGAGTTGTGAGCAGAGCTCTCTAAAGCCGTGAAGCAAAACTGTTCACAGTGAAAGAAGCAGGCTAACTCATCCATAAATGCAAGCAGTAAGCTTCAGATATTTCTTGAAACCTCCGTCACAGTTCTGAGTTCACACATTTGTGCTCACTTGAGCTTGCAGCTTTACTGTGAAGTGAGTAGCTGTGGGGATTGATGCAGAGCTAAGCAGAGACATTTATAGACGAAAGATTCCTTCCAAATGCAGTTACTTTAGTGATAATCTTATTCTGAGAGTATAGTATTTTGGTTACTATGGTGATGAGCAGGCTATGTAATTATATAGATACCTAAACAAAGTTAAGTTTGTGTTGAGGTGCTTAAGTGGCTAAGGAGCTTAGAGCACCTTTTATTCAACCTCACCAGCTTCACTGCAGCCAAATCTGCCAGAGCCCTTGTATTGGATCCCTACGTCGCATTTTCGAAAGTGGATTAAGCCCAAACAACTGGAAATGTTCAGGAATTTAATCTTTTCTGGATTCAATGGGATGTATCGTAGCATTTTTGAGAACTCAGCAAGGAACTAATTTTAGATGTTTAAGTATCAGATAATCCAGGTAACTACATGCCAGTTTACTGGATCCCAGCCCTGGGCAGAATTATGGACAAGCTGATACAGGATTTGATTAGTGAAGACACAGAGGACAGCGATGCAATTATAATGTTTGTCAGCATGGCTTTATTGACCATAGGTCTTGTCGGACACTTGATCAAGAGAAATCGGAAAGCTTTTGTGCATAAATCTACCAAAGCATCTTTCAAATGCTTTTAATTAGCATTGAGCAATATTATGGACAATAATGAGCAATAGATCATATGAGCAGATATGCCTTTCTGTAGAAGCGCTTTCAAGTGATTACAAACAAGGGAAACAGCATTCCTATTGCTAACGACACAACTTTTTGAGTTGTTTTACTGGCATTTTGCAAGATTGGCACTGAGCCCAGCGCTAGTCAACAGTGTCATTAATGATCCAAAAGTAAATATGCAATCACAGCTGATAAAATTTGTGGGTGTCAAAATGATGAAGCACCTATAAATAATAATGAAGACAAGGCATTTAGAGAGGGCAATTTTGACTGCTTGACATCTAGACCTGTGCAAATGGTCTTTTTATTACAGAGAAACGCAATCTGCTACCTCTAGGAATGCAAGTAAATCTTGAAGAATAGATGATAGTGTTTTGAAAACACCGTCTCTGCAGATGTTCTTGTGGCTATAGGTCTGAGCAGTTCAGTCTGCAATGGTTGTCACAGACTGGGAGTTGTGTGTGTGTCATGGGGGGTGTCTGATCAACCTTTTAGGTGTATTGGGAGAGAAGCAGTTGGTTAAAAAAACATCTTAGCTGGGAGCATTGGGCAACCCACACTGGTATCTTTTGGTGTCAGGATACGGATAAACTAATCAGGGAGGAGAAGCAACACATAAAATTCTTTGAGGGCTGAGGAAAACACTTTTGATAAGTGATTTAATGAGCTTAGTTTCTTCAGTTTGTCAGAAAGATGATTGAGAGATGGCCTGATTGCACCCCAGAAGTACGTTCTCCACAAGAAATGACAAATTAGTTAAGAGGGTATTTAAACTAATGGCAACATAGCAAGAGCCAGTGTTGGATGGCAAAGGAAAACTCAGGCAACAAGGCTGCTGTTTTTAACAGAAGTAATATCGTTGCAGCCAAGGGGGATGAGGGACTGAATTCTTGATGTCTCAAAACAAATTCCAAATCCTCTCTGTGATAAATGCTGTTACCAGAAGTTGCTGGGCTTTCACCAAGGGTAGCAGTGAAATGACAGATGCTCAGAGGTAATTGGTGACAAATTCTTTCTGACATTCACACTTACAGAGCCTTTGCACTTCAAGCCCTACTTTCAGTCCTGGCCCAGGATCCTAAGGCAACATCGGTGTTTTGGGCAATGTCACCACTGCTGTAGCTGTAGCCTGTACAAAGAGCTTCTGCAGTTCATTAAAATTGCTTAGAGGAGTGCAGTAAAAGTTATCTGATCACATTTCATCCTGTGATATCCTAAACCAGCTTCCAGGCTTACAGATGAGGAAAGCCATGTGTGAAGCACTTGGCCACACAGAGCAATCCAGACCTGGGACCCTACTTGCCAAGATAAACCACTTTGACTCCATCATGCCTGCATGCACTCTCTGCAGGGCTGGGTTTAGGAGGTGCACTGCGGCCCTAGCTTTTGACCACCTTTCTTCTGTACACATCCAAGCCAGGTGCTCTCTCATCAGCTTGGTGCTTATGTGCGGTTTAATGCTTCTCTCCAAGCGGAGAGGCTTTCAGACTTTTTCATTTAATACATCTGTGTAAAAGGATTCTTTTTATAGCTGAAGCTGCTCAGCCTCACAGCAGTGGTAAGCTCTATGCTTCTATTTAATTACTCTTTCCCTAGAGCTTAGATATAAAGCCTTCCTGTGAGTTGCTCTTAATGTAGTCGCCGTCTGTTGCACTGTGTTAACGTGTGAATGCATTGTCTGGCAGACTCGTCTTTATGCTAAAAGAAGACAGGAAGGACTGGGAAAAGGAGGGGAGAAAATAGTGTTAATGGAAGCAGCAAGACAGGAACATGTCAGAAACAAGACTAAGTAATCCTTAGTGCTGCAGCACTCTCTCTTTTGCCTAATTTCTGACAACTGTTGTTCAGGTCAGAGTCTTTTCAGTGACTCCGGTGGCCTTTGGATAAGGTCCTTTGTACTGAGGTTGGGTCCTGAACTCCTGTATGTAAATCATGTATTTGGAGCCATCCACTCAAGCACGCTTCTGTTCCCCTGAATGACCACTGGGAATTACTCCCTCTGTCAAATGTAACCCCCTTCATGTCGTGGAGCCTACAGTGTCTGCTTTTTGGTGCTGGCAATAGCAAGTGGCATTTACACTGGAGTAGGTACCACAGTGTTTGTTGGAACTTCAGTATGAAGGTTCAACTGGCTACAGCACCTTCCAGGTGTTTGAATGGTTGGTGAGACCTAGTACACAACCCGTTATAGCCACAGAAGCTTGTTCAGAAAAAAGCTCCCGTGATCCATGCAGAGGAAACAGAGAGATAAGTCCCTGCTGAAAGCTATTTGATGTATCTGGTTTCTCTTTCTTGGAGAGAGTGGTTCCCCACACGTTCACTGCTTTTTGTCTGGCACTCCAGTCCTTTCTCTGCATTGAAACAGAGTGTTTGTAGGCTGTGCTTTGTAGCTGAGTCCTGGATTTCCAATTTTATCCCCTATGGGAGATAAGTAAGGGTCTTTTAATCAGAAAAGGTAAAGAATTCCTGTTTTAAAACATCTTTCTGGTCTCAAATAATGCCCTGAAATAAAACCTCGTGATATGTGACATAGCTCTGGGAAGCATGAGGAGTATTGAGAAGCGAGACCTCAGTTTTCCTCTAGTGAAGTTGGTATTTTTTCTAAGGATCTTCTATTTCCTTTCCTTTTCCCTTTTCCCTTTTCCCTTTTCCCTTTTCCCTTTTCCCTTCCTTTCCTTTCCCTTCTCACACAAGAAAGAATTAGTTACAGTCACTGCAGAGGGGTGCCAGACACAGGAAGGGATCTCTTGTTCAGCAATCATTTTCACATCATTTGTTTTATTTAATATGCCAATATAGTAAATCACTAGGTACACATTAATCTTGCATAAAGCATTGCGCTTCACCTGAACCAACAGCTTTTTTCCTCTCACTGTAAGAGCTAAATTTTATTCTTTTGTCATTCTCCTGTTGTGGGGGAGTGAGTCATCAAGCACTTTGGTGCTGGGAAAAAGAGGAGAAAAAAGTTACTATGGGCACAACCAAGAAGAGGAAAGGGAAGGGATGTGAGGGTCAAGGGCTCAAACGTGGGTTTGGAGAGAATTTCAGGAGGACAGTAAGTGGGGAATACTTGATGATGCCTGTTGCTCCCTAGAGGCATCCAGGGAGCAGCTGATGCCATCAACAGGTGCTGTGTTTGGAGACCTGAGAAGTTAGGATATAGAAACAGGCCCTTGTCATCGCCTTCATCTTCTCCATCAGCTTTCGTCCTCTTGATGCTCGGAGGACAAGTTTGGCCAGGGTTAGGAAGACGTCAGTGAGGTGATGTGACAGCCTTGGGTTGTGAGAAGGTAAATGGAGAGGGTAGGGGAGCAGTAGAGGCAGGACCAGGAGATTAGGAAGGAGCCAGAGAGGAGGAGCACAGCTGGGAGCATTCAAGGTTGCAGCCTGGAGCAGAAACACTCAAGAGCTTCAGTTAGCAGTCTAGCTGTCTGTCACAGGCACCTTCCTGTGTGGAAGTAAGAGGACAGTAAAAGTTCAGAAAAGGCCAAATCATTCTCTCCATCCCCCAAGGAGATTCTGGGGCATGTGTTTACAGCTTAAAAAGAGGATGAAGGAAATGGAAAAAGCTTTGAGTGATTTCAGTGAATCAGGCCCAAAGGCAGTTTTAGAGACACATCAAATGCAAAGACTTCAAAGAGGAGCATTTAGGAGGTGCACATTAAGCACAGCGTTGGCCCCAAGCTCTTTGCCGTTATGTTTCAGCAGCTTTATTGACTCTATAGACTCACAGGCAAGGCTGTATATTGTTATAAGCCAACACGTGGTGGACTTTTATGTGCACCTTGTTGGAAAGAGGCCAGTTCTCCTAGAACAGATCCAAAATAACTAGTCCCTTCTGAAAAAACTTGGCTCTTACCACTCTGTTATTTTTATTGGTTTCCTAAAATACTGAGCACTGCAGAGGAGAAACATATGGGCAAAGATGCCCGTCACTACAAGCTCTCATTTTAATGTTAAATATAATGCAGGTTTTGGAGAATGAGTAGAATAGATGGCTTGCAAAAGACAGTCTTCACAGGAACATAACAACATCTGTGTGCCATTGCTGCTATATCATTTTATCTGTTTAACTACCTGGCTTGTGTTTTTTTAATTTACATTAAGCCAAAAACTACAAGATTTTACACTGAAGGCTTAAAGGTCAGAGAGCTACTAACAAAGCTAATTTATACCCTATAAATATGACCTTAACATGAGACCTCTAAACAGGATGCAGTTTAGCCTTTAGGCGCTTAATTTTCCCCAGAAATCTCTCTAAAGCTGGGATGGTTATAAAAGTATTATCAAGGTTCATGACCTCTCCCAAGAAATCTGCATCCAATTTGAAGCAAACCTGGACTGTTCAACCAGTTTGCAATAAACTGGAGTTAAGCTCAACAGAAAGTTCATGATTCTTATTAATGCTACTTTTTGGAAGCCTCTCTCTAAAGGAAATTCTAGTAACCTTTTGTGCTAAAAATCAAAGCAACCAAATCACCAAAACCAGGTGAGTACAACTTACGTGTTCCAGACTTTCTGCTTTTAACTTTGGGGCCCAGTGAAGTTTCAATATTTTATATTGTTACTTACTAATCCACTACAGTAACGTGTTTAATGGTTCAAGAAAATTATATTCCGGACAATACCAAGAGTTTACAACTATTTCCAGATGGTTCAGGCAACGGTGTTACCTCTGTTGAGATACAGGACACACAAAGATGAAGTGAGGTCTCACAGGGTTTCCCAGAAAAAACTGCGTTAGATACGGGAATTAACTCCTAGTCTGGAGTGTTAAATCCACTGGGTTGTTGTCGGCTTGAGTGTTTGTAGGCAGGACAATGTGTGGGTCTGTTGTCATTGTGTATAATGTAGGAAGCCTGACATTTTCAGAAAGTACTGGTCTTAATTCTCACCTGGTGTAGATAAATCCAACATTTCTCGATGTACAGCAGCCTCATACTGTGCACAGGTGTAATAAAACCTCAAATTCAACTCAGTCAAAAAGTCCAGGAAGAAAAGCAGTGCATCTCCAGGGAAACCTGGGCTTTGTGATGGCCCCATCAAACCTGGAGTGTCCTTGCTTGCTAAAGGATAGGTAGCAGGATGTCCTGCAGGATCACTGCTGAGGCAATGTTAACCATATTCAGGCATCTTATCTGTGATTGCTCCTTCCCTCAGCACCAGCCGTTGCCAGTGGATGCTGCAATTCAAAGTGCTGAAGCTGTCAGCACTCACAGTGCTGAGATACTTCAAGGACCGATCGGTTTGGACTCTTACCTTTAATCGGTTTTGTACTGCATTTTTAAACAGCCCTTTGTCTCATCCTGGCTGTTCTCCCTCCGGGGTTGAAGTTCAGCTCTCACAGGCAAAGACAACAGCCTTGTCCCCTTCCTCACACAGTGCTCCATCACGTCCCTGGCCAATTTTAGAGATTGGCAGGCAGCAACAAAAGTGCAGGACTTGACTTCACACAAGCAAAGCAAGTGGCAGCTGATGGCTTTGTTCTGTTCCTGGCCCTTCCAGGAGAGCCACACTGTGATTTAGTCAGCCTGATTGCTGCAGGAGAGCCTTTCCCCACTGCAGTATGGCAGGGCTCAGCTCAAGCCCCAGTGTCCATAATAACTCTGGGAAAGATGTCAGAGAATCACAGAATGGTTTGGGTTGGAAGGGACCTTAAATATCATCTAGTTCCCACCCACGTGCCATGGTCAGAGACACCTTCCCCTGGACCAGGTTGCTCAAAGCCCCATCCAACCTGGCCTTGAACACTTCCAGGGATGGGGCATCCACAGCTTCTCTGGGCAACCTGGTCCAGTGCCTCACCACCCTCAGAATGAGCAATTTCTTCCTTATATCTAATCTAAATCTACTCTCATTCAGTTTAAAATTGTTACCTCTCATCCTATCACTACAATCCCTGATAATGCATCCCTCCCCATCTTTCGTGTAGCCCCCCTTTAAGTTCTGGAAGTCTGTGATAAGGTCTCCCCAGAGCCTTCTATTCTCTAGGCAAAACAACCCCAACTCTCTGAGCCTGTCCTCATACAGGATGTGCTCCAGCCCTCAGATCATCTTTGTGGCCCTCCTCTGGACCCGCTCGAGTAGGTCCATGTCTTTCTTACGCTGGGGGCCCCAGAGCTGAACACAGTCCTGCAGGTGGGGTCTCAGGAGAGCAGAGTAGAGGGGAAGAATCACTTCCCTCAACCTGCTGGCTGCGCTTCTTTTGATGTAGCCCAAGAAGCGGTTGAATTTCTGGGCTGCGAGTGCACATTGCCAGCTCATATATTGCACTCTGCTTCATCCCACAGGAATATCAAGAAATTTTACAACCAGAAGCTATGCTGTTTTTTCTGCTAAGAATCTCAAAGTCTTCAAAGAAACCAAGTAATAACATGGATGTTTACATAAAAGGCACTAAGTACTTATTTTTTGTAGCTAATTATTAATAACTGTAGCACCATTCAAAGAAACTGAACAGGAATATACCCTGGTTCCTGTGACAAATCTGCTATTCAAACCTTTGAATTTCCCATCAACCCCTACCCAATAGTATAGAAGGGGGGGGGGGGGGTTGTGATGTGGCTGGTCCTCTCTTTCCTGTTATCAGCAAGGACTGCTGCCTGAGTGCCACGGTGGGGTCTCGTTTTGGAGAGAATCTGTCCCTGGAGGAGCCTGGTTTTGTAGTGATCATCTCACCCTTAGCACATTTCCCCCACTTACAGAGCTTCATGAAGATAAATCTGTAAGTACAAATGTTATTTTCCTGAAAGACACACTTTGGGGAAAAAAGACCGGTTGTTTTCAGGAGCCGATGGCAAGCAAATTTCCCACCTGGGTGAGTATGATTGAATTGCATGTTGCATGCCAAAGAAACAATGGGTTTGCACTTAAAACTAAATGTATTGTCTTGAGGGATTAGCACATCAAAGCTGAGGCTGGAGGTACTCCATGGCTTTCTGGCACTAACACACAAAACAACAAATGGTGGCTTTATCCTGTTTACTCTTACTATTCCACTGACCTGACCAAGAGATAATGCAAGGACTGATTTAATCCAGCACCCACTACGCCTGAAGTCTGTGCATAGTGTAAACATAGAAAGATGAAATATGGATCCCTTTCTGACTTTTATGACCTCTGTGAAGTTATATGCTTTGCACATGCATCTTTCAGTCAATTTATTACAATCACGTTTTATAGATGCAAACCCCATGAGATCAAAGTGTTGAACAGAATGGCTTGTGTTGATTCTGGTAACAGAGAAACAGGGTGAGTACCCCCCCAAAGTTCTTGCCATAGAAGAGATCATTCAACAAATACATAATGATGGAGCTTGAATAGAACAGGAAATTAGAGGTCCATCAAAACTGAAGTTGCTGTTCTTAATGTTGGAATATATTTCCAAGTGCTGATTTCAGTAGCCTTTGAAGCTCACTGTCTTACTCCCCATCTAGCATATCACCTGTTTTAGGAATGCGGATGTGTTACAATGAGAAAGAAGGGTAAATAATCACCATCTGGTTTTGCTGGATTTACCATGGATACCGACACAAACTACTAAATTCTAAATACTATTGGGATTATGTTGTCTTTGTTACAGAGGTCTTGTCATGGCCATCTATTGTTCTGGCAGTGGTCACAGGTGCTTCAGAGCTGTCTCAAACCTGTGTACAAAACAGAAGAGGTCAAAGCAAGCTACACATCTTGGTGTGTCCTCTGATCCAAAAAGCCTCAGCCAGCTGAACAAAAGAAAGGAAGTGATGGGCAGACAGCTTCTGAGACCCAGTTTCTGCCCATTACAAGATGATGAGCATCACTCTCTTAAGAAGAGCCATTTTCTATATTTTGTATGGCACTGGCTGCTTCTTCTTGGGAACCTGGCATTGGACAGCTAACAGGTGCTCTCTGCATGTTGCTGTCTTGCTGCATGGCCTTTCCAGAAGTCTTCAACCCTCCCTCTAATAAGGTTGTTATGAAGAAGACCTCATGTTTTTTCCTAACGGAGGTACCATGAACCCATACTGCAAGAGGGCTGCTCTACCCAGTGCCACAGTGTGCAACTTTGGCCTTGGTTCCACTTAGAGAAAAGGACTTAATTTCACCTGTGTCAGGCATAAACATTTGCTGCCCAGCTCCAAGTGTGGATACAGGCAAAGTGACACGTATGAGAACACGTGCTGCAATTTAAATTACCAATTTAGATGCACCCTGACTCTTTATAAGCCCACACTAAATGGTCTGATGTCAAGAGGTGAGGATGAGTGTGCTTGCTCTTCTGAAGGTGGCTTGTTACCTGATAATGTATATGTCTTAAACCTGAGACAATATTGGTTAAGTTAAACATGTTGATTCAGCGGAATTTGGTATTGAGCAGAAACGTATCTATTTGATGAAGCACTTCAAAAATAAATTAACAGGTTTCCTTTGACTCTCATATTGACTTTTCCTGCTCAGTAATAGCAAAATTAAAGCAATAAAATTCAGTTTTGTCAGAGTGAAATATTTGGCACCAGTGCAGCCTGAAAAGAGATTTGGAAGTGTTTTTCTTAGGACGAAAATTCTAATTGTCATCAATCTCATTCATATTTTTTAATGGTAACTTGAATGAAAATTAGAATCTTGCAACAAGCCCTACCTGAAAATTTTCCGGTTATCTGGTGAATATGAATGTATTTGAATCCCATAATGGAATTTGGCTTTAGTAGTCACTCTGTAGAGAATATGATAAATGTTGAAGTCTAGCCAGCTTCTGTTAGTACTGATAGGCTTATCTGTGCTTAGGCTGATCAGTGTCTTCAATGTGCTAGAGAGATGCATAGAATTAGAGTCTTTGACCTAATTTGGTGTATTCCACCCGGACTGCACTATATGCATTTGAGCTTAAGGAAGGATTTGACAATTTATCAGAGTGTCAAGTAGAGATAGTTTTGCAATACCTATTGGCATCATTTTGGACCAAAATGTTGTGAGATTTGCACAACTCTCAACCTCAATGCTAGACTTAATTCAGCTCTGAGTTAAATTTCACAATCTGCTTCAGGGCCCAGATGCTTCCCTTTTACTTTGGCACTGTGAATTTCTTCTAGTGCTTAAAATACTTGCCATGTTCTCACAGATACTTGCAACTTCGTAAAAGTTTGTAAAAGTCTGAGTATCCCAGAATGCTTAGATAGTCCTTAAGTAGACCCCATTTAAATCAAAGAGCAGATTTCCATGAGCTCCAGGGGACTCTAGGGCAGGATTCAGTTGCCTAAATAAAGGCATCTGGTGCTACTGCCCTACATAGGTATCTGTGGGTGGCTACCAGAGATAATACAGGATTCATGAGAAGCAGAAGAGGCTCCAGAGGCTGGGCAGGATACTCCCACAGTGCCTGAGATTACAATAGGTGCTAAGATGTTTTAGGCAGCTGAGCTGGGAGTTGAATAGGGCTGTACATTTCAGTTCTTGACACATTTGTTAGTTAAAAATGTTTTTGAAAAGGTCTTTTCCCTCCCATCTCATCTTTTCTCTTTATTTGTTCATGCAGTAATCAGGCAGAGCTTGTGCAGCCAAATTTTACTTTATGCATCCTGTACAGTAAGATTTATTTTCGTAGCCTGTAATTAGATCTGGCTGGCAACAAAGATGTTTGGGAGCAAGTTTACACTCAAGGGGTTTTTTTGGTTGTTTGTTTTGGGGTTTGTTTTTTCTTAAATTATTAGTAGGATCAAACCAAACCCCAGAATGAGGGTATACATTGGCTAAAACTTGACCAAATCTGGGTTTCACTCATAAGTCTGTGACTCATCTGTAATTCTCTTGAAGTTGAGAGCAAGTGAGTTGGTTGCTCCACCACCTATTTTAGCTCACCCAGCTACTTTGTCTTATTTCTTTTATTTGTTGTGATAGTTAATTAGAGGCAGAGAGACTCTTCCAGTCTGTGATTAATTCTTCCTCCTCCCATTTTAGCATCAACTGAATCGCTCTTTGGAGACTGCTGTCTCTTTCCATTGCCTGGGAAACTTATTTAGGCTGGAGTCTAAATTTAGGGTAGAGAAATGTCATCTAAGTGACTTGACCAGGGTTTCTCAGAGAGTCAGTGGAAGAGGTCGGTGGAAGAGGAAGGAGTGAAACTTGTGTCTCCTGCAATCCAATGCATTTTACCATCCACTTTGCTTGAAAGCAGCCTAACCTGTATGTACAGCATGAATAAGCCTCTTAGAAATATCTTTCCTATGGAAATTCTTGTCTGTAGAGAGAAAATCAGACAGGACTTGTTTTTTGTTTTTTTTAAATTGTGTAACATGCCAGGACCACATGATGGAAACAAATCAGTGGCAAAACAGTGGAGGAGGCTGAATTCAATTCAGAGAATGGAATCTGATTCTATGGAGTATCAGCATGTGGGGAAAAGAGAACTTACCAGATACAAGGCCATTTCAATTAATTAAAAATGTACGTGCATTCTCCAAAACACATTATCATGGGAAAATTAATAAACATGAAAACAAACTTATCAGGACTATTGCTGTAATGGAGTAAAGGACCCTGTTGTTAATCTGAAACACATAACTAATTCAGAAAGCACACGTCTTAGTCAGACACTGCGGACAATGTGATTAAGACATATATATGTGCACTCAGACTCATTACTGTGCTGACTCTTTCAATTTAAAGACACTGAGTTATCTCCTCATTCCTCAAAGGTAACATTCACACCGTTCTTAATTACATCTGGTTAAGTAAGAGTCAACATTAAGGTGATTCATCAAAGTTATAAGGCAGGAAAAATGATTATTTTTACTACTTGATGCAGTTTTCCCAGGCTAGCCCTACAGCCCAGCTCAACTCTAACGCATAGATCTTGTCAAATTTTGGATGCTGGGACCAGTGATGTCCCTTTTCACTTGTAAAACTCCAGGCTCACTTTCCCAAGTGATTTATGTGCCTGGGAGTCTTGCGAGGTGAGCAGGCAGGCTGGGTGACTCGATCCTACTGAAATTGGTTGCAGTCCCATGAAGGGTCACATTTGAAAATTCTGCTCAGCATCGTCTGTATCACCCAGTACCTCAGCTCATAGACTCAGCCCCTGGCTGGCCTCCAGGTGCTTACGCCTCTGCTTCTGACCATTCCCAGAGTCTTCCCAGGTTTCAAACAGGCAGGAACTGGGCCAAAATACTTCCCAGGGGAAGAGTGATTAGCTCTATACTCTTCTGCATCTCACAGTAGGACAAGGTAAACTGCGTGGCCATGTCTGGTGCAGCACTTCCGTGCCTGTGGTTGCAGCCATGCCATTGTGCAGCCAAGACCCATCGCTCCATAGGGGCAAATTGAATTGTTCCAGCCATTCCCCCATGCTGTGGGGAACCAGCCTCTAATACCTGGTGGGTTTTAAAGTGCTGTCGTGGTTTAACCCGGCTGGCAACTAAGCACCACGCAGCCGCTCGCTCACTCCCCCCCCTCCCTCAGTGGGATGGGGGAGAGAATCGGGAAGGAGAAAAAGGTTAGAGCCGAGGGCTGAGATAAAGACAGTTTAATAAGAGAAAATAATAATAATAGTAATAATGTGAATGATAACAAAATATACAGAATATACAAAACGAATGATGCACAATGCAATTGCTCACCACCCGCCGACCGATGCCCAGCCCGTCCCGAGCAGCGATCAGTACCCGAGCAGCGATCACTCTACCCGCGACCGACCGACCCACCAACCCCCCCCCCGGGCATGACGTTCTATGGTATGGAATAGCTCTTTGGACAGTTTGGGTCCTAGCTGTGCTGTACTCCCAGCTTGTTATGCACCTGGCCGAGCAGGAGAAGCTCAAAAAGTCCTTGAACAGTCTGAGCACTACTTGGCAACAACTAAAAACATCAGCGTGTTATCAACATTCTTCTAGCACTGAATCCAAAGCACAGCACTATGCTAGCTTCTGTGAAGAAAATTAACTCTATCCCAGCCGAAACCAGGACATGTGCACACCACCCTTTACTCCTCAGTGACTACCTTTGGGAATCATACCTTGAGGTGAGCCAGTCTACGAATGGCCCTGGAGAAAGAGGGGCTCAGGTTCATGCATATCACTGCAATAAGTGTCCCCCTAGACCAATAGAAAGACTTATGTTGCCAAGGAGAGAGGCTGTAGGTTTCACCAGAAGAAGACTGTGAGCTGGTCTTGAAGTTGCTAACGAGATGTACCCCTGAACTTTTATAGGTGCCTGATGGGATTTTTCCAAACATTCTTTCTCTGACTTGAAGTTCTGAACTAGCTTTGCACAGTCTGTAGCCAAGGTCTAAATCATGTCCAGTCCAAATTGCCACCGACTATAAGCAAGAAAGACCTAACTGCAGTTCATGCGCCATCAGATAGAGAGTACTGTCCATATGAGAAACAGCAAAAAGTCCTAAAAAGACCTTGTAAAGGTCAAATCTTTAGCTGCTGGAAATTAGCACAGCTTGATTATTACCTACATGTTTCAAGTGTCAAATACCAGCTGAAAACCTGACCCTGGAGCTGAAAGGTCCCTGTTCTGCTTGCTTTTTCTGGGCTATTCTCTGAGTTTGAGTGTAAAGCTGAGTAAAGCCAGTGAATGAAAGTATCTATTGTGGTTTAACCCCAGCCAGCAACTGAGCACCACCCAGCCCCTTGCTCACTCCCGGCCAGTGGGATGGGGGAGAGAATCAGAAGGGTAAAAGTGAGAAAATTCATGGGTTGAGATAAAGACAGTTCAGTAGGTAAAGCAAAAGCTGCGCACACAAGCAAAGCAAAGCAAGGAATTCATTCACCACTTCCCATGGGCAGGCAGGTGCTCAGCCATCCCCAGGAAAGCAGGGCTCCATCATGCGTAATGGTGACTTAAGAAGACAAACACCATCACTCTGAACGTCCCCCCCTTCCTTCTTCCCCCAGCTTTATGTTGCTGAGTGTGACACCATATGGTGCGGGATATCCCTGAGGTCAGTTGGGGTCAGCTGTCCCAGCTCTGTCCCCTCCCAACTTCTTGTGCTCCACCAGCCTCCTCAATGGTGGGGTGAGGAGCAGAAAAGGCCTTGGCTCTGTGTAAGCCCTGCTCAGCAGTAATGAAAACGTCCCTCTGTTATCCATGCTGTTTTCATCACAAATCCAAAACATAGCCCCATACCAGCTATTATGAAGAAATTAACTCTATCCCAGACAAAACCAGCACAGCATCTCTCTCTTTGCCTTTCTGCTGAAAGAAATATGTTCCTGTGTATGTCTCATGAGGCAGTTTGGAGATAACCAACCTTATTGCTTCCCGATGTCTGGATGAAATGAGTTCACCTGCCTTAGGGCTGACAGCTTCCTAAACTACTCATGCATTTGCAAATGCTTCAAGTGGAGGGACAGCAATAAAATGCAGCCAGAAACATTCAGTGGGAAGGAAATGAGCTGCACCACCACTGCGTGTTCTGCATGAAGTGGGACACATGGACAGATCTGTATCCCCGGTGAGGTGATGTTAAAATCCAGCCAGTGGTTCCCTGGGGAATTCATTTTTTTATATTGGACTATGCTGAACCAGAAAGAACAGAAGACCTCTTTGTATCCACAGCTCTTGACCTAGTGATGTCTTTCCCTTAACCTTATTTTTTCATGATTGTAAATCAACCTACGTAGAAAGGTCCAGAAACTGTCCACTGCCAGTATCTGTAGCTCAAAACTGCCTCACCTGAGGCAAATCTGAGCTACTGGCTGTAACACCCATTTCATCTGAGATATATACCTGTCTTAATTTCCCATCTTATCTTATTGATTTCAACTTAATTAACTAGAGCAGTAAATCATGCCATTGCATGCAAAAATGATAACACATGCAACCATAATGTTTTTCAAGAATTAACTCATAGGGGCAGCTAAAAAATCCAAATAACTGCTCCATACACCTGAAATTGCTCCTCCAATATTGTTATGGCCTTGCAATACGTTTTCTTCTTACCTCTGCTCTGGGCTTGCATTGTGCATAGTTCCTCACCTACTCTTACAATGTATTTGAAAAGAAATGAAATGTTACACGGGCAAAGAACCAGGCATCTTGTAATCATATTTCTTATTGGCTGGGAAACACTGGAGCAATATGCAATTGAAGGTGTCTGAAAGGAGTGAAATGCCACCTGGTGACTGTCACAATTAATGTACTACTGGGACTAGTGCTGTTATCCAAATGGCTTCTGGTTTAATTTCACAAGTGGTTCCATTTTGTCACTTTAGTGAGTGGCTCAGAGAATTGGGGAGGGATTATATAATTATTCTCCATCCCTTCTTCTCTCTCACCCCCACTCCCTCTGCAAGTAATGCAAATTCAAAGTGGGCCAGAAGAGAATGACTGGAGATCTCAAATGTGTTGGGGTTTTTTTATTCCTAGTATTGAGCGTCCAAGGTTCTTAATGTATCATAGAAATATGTTTCAGATTGCTTTTTTGTTCAAGGGTTGATTAGTATTTTGTTGTATAGGATTGGGGGTGTTTGTGGGCCTTTGCAATCTTTGTCATCAAATATTGCAGATAATGAGTCCTAGTGACACTGTGGCTTGGCAATGGTTAAAATGTCTTCAAACCCTTCCTAGTTTTCCAGAGATTACTTCAGTCACAGAAACCACTCTTTGTTTGCATACCTTCCCTCAGGAAAGAGAAGAGACCAGGAAAGACCATAAAGATGCCAGCTCCAGTCATTCAAGCCTATGCCTCTTCCGCAGAAGTGCTTAGTCCCTTTTTTAACTACAAAGTATTTGTATCATACTGTGTATTTTTTATTATTAAAGCCCTGAGGTCTGGGTTGTATTTTTGAGCTGCTATGCTGCTGCCATGAGAAGGGAACAAAAATTCATGAAGTTATCTGTTACCCACGGTCACACAAATTTCTTCTGGCCTCCCCTAGACACCTGCACTCCGACCTCGACTCTCTCCTGTAGCATTGCATGACGATAAGCATTGATGTTCAAATGTCCCAGGGGCTCATCTCTCTGTGCGCTTTTGGGCCTGAAGAGCTGTTGTTCACTGGCCTTAAAATAGTTGCCAAATGGATTGGTCTTTATAGCCTCAGAAGCACTCTTGTCACCAGATGCAGCAGGTACATGAGCAGCTTCTGTTGGGTTTTTCCACTGCAAGGGTGTCCACACACCAGGTTCTATTTCAGCCTTGAGTTGTTGGGCTGCTCACAAAAAACCTCAGGGCATTCGACCTGTTAACATAAGGCATCTTTAAATTTTTTGAATACTCAATTACTTTATTTTCCAGGATTTCTGATAATCCTGAGCTCATAGAGGCCACAGAGCTGTTTTGCTGGCTGCATCTTCTCATGGTCTTTGTGGTGCATCTTTGCTTTGAAGCTTGGAGGGAATAACAGCAGTAGGTTTGTAAGGAAGCTGTGAAAACTTTCCTGAGCTCAGTAGCTTCCCTGAAATTCTGCTTTCTAGCAGTCATCTCAAGGGAAGCAAGATTACATTTGGTGACTCACTGTGAAGACACTCTCAAGAAGTCCCAGGAAATGGTCTTTGAAGTGCTGGGTGCATCAAACAGCTGCAACAGAAAATAAGCACATTTAGCTTTGATGTTTTTGATGCCAGACCAGTAATTTCATTGTTGGCCTTATTATGGCAGCAAAGCATGTATTAACAGGACATAATTTACTTTAAAAGGGAAAGCAAAAATGTTTACTATCTTCCTGGTAATGCAATTGGCCTGTTACATGATCATCTGTCAGGCATGACAGCATCTCCTGTTTCTATGCAGATTTGTTATTTAAGCAAATTTTATGTAGGTGCAGGAGAGGAGGGGGTGTTCTTTCTTTTAATGTACACCTATAATTTACTTAGATCAGAGCTTCCCTGCAGGGAAGTAAAAATAAAATCTTCATTTTTACTGTGTTAAAAGAACAGAGTTTGCAAAGCCAGTCTCGTTTCTTGTCTCCTTAGAGACAGGACTGGCAGTGTGGGACTTTCTGTGCCCCTCTGAGCATTACTGAAATTGCCACACATTAAGACTGTTTGATCAGTGGAGCCATAACTCGATTTTAGAAGCATTTTCCCTGGACCTAAATATTAACAAAGGCTATTCCAGTTCATGACATTCCTTTCTCTTGGGAAGAATGGTGAGGAACGGGCAGAAGGGACATGGTTTAGTGGTGGGATGGAAGTGCTAGGTTAACGGTTGGACTCGATGATCTTAAAGGTCTTTTCCAACCAAGGTGATTCTATGATTCTATGATTCTAAGGCTTAGGGACCCTTTAGCCTTTCCCTTCTCCAATTTCTGCCAGGGGAATGTCACATGGACCTTTGATTTCCTAATTTATGTAGGACCAGGATCACCCTTAGAAGAAAAACTCCCAAGGGTGAACTATGGCTTAGACAGACCTGTTCCTCTCCCGGAGGTGCATATTTCCTCCAACTCTGTGCTGAGTTTTCTCTTTGGATACAGATCCTTTTTAACTGGGATGCACTGTGGCCACAGTGAGGATCCTTACTTGCAGACAGCCCTAGGCTAGGCACCATACTGAAAAGGTTGTGCTGTTCCTTTGATTTGAGATGGTGGCACTAATTCTGTGCAGAGCTGCTTAGTTTGGTGCTAAGTGAGGTCTCTTTGCAAAGCAGTGCATCACAGGTACTTCAGCTGTGGAACACCTTCCTGCAAGATGTAGTGGATGTTAAAAATTTACATAGATGCAAAATGGGACTGAAAAATTTGTGATGGGAGAAGAATTAAATTCATCAAGGCCTATTCAATTTTAAGACAACATCCCTAATGCAGAAAATCTTTAAGTGGCAAAATAGTAGAGAGTATTTGGCTATGTGTTTGCCTGTTCTTTCAGTCTTCCTTGAGGTTCCTGGGAGGTTTTCTTGCAGGGAGGAGCCCAGCGGGCTCAAGCAGGCTGGGGGTGATGTTCCACCATGGAGAGGGTGGCTCTCACAGTGCTGTGCAAGGCCAAACACAAACTGAGTGCTTGGGGTAAGTTCATCACATTTGATATGGGACATTTCCAAAATTCTCAGCTAAACGGGGTGCCTCTGTAACTTACAGAGAGAAAGAAGCATTTGGTCTGTTTTAGGCATCTGTTTTAGGATGACATGAGTAGGACTCTTACAAAGGAGGGTTCTCCTTCCAAGATGGACAGTCATGCTTAGCTGAATCCCTCTCCTGCTTCTGTGCTAAGAAGGTTTTCCTCATAGATAAGGACAAACATTTTTCAGGGAATGAAAGACCGTGTTGAGGCTGTTGTTGGCCCAGACACTTCTTGAGGCTTAATTGGTTTTCTGAAGCTCTACTGTGGAACAACTGATGAATTCAGTCCTATCATATATCTGTCCCTGTTGCTGTCAGCTTGTTTAGAAGAGGATTCAGAATTATGTTTAGTTGAGATGGAGAATCCCTGAGCAGTTAAGTCAAGCCGAAGGGCGAAGAGCGAGTCCAGTGCCTGGGCTGAGGGAGCTCATCTCCCTGGTTTGAGACAGCTGAGTGAGGCTCACTTAACAGGTTAAATTCACATAAAGCCTGACAAGACTTCATTAAGTTTTTCTGCCGCTTTTTCCCAGCATCTCTATACAAAGGCATGGAGTAAAATCTCTGTGCAATCAGTGCCAAAATTCCCCCTGACTTCAGTGGGGCCAGGATTTCATGTTGGACCTAATATTGCCTGTAAGTTCCCTTCTGATTAAGTTAGTGTGCTGAACTGCTCTCAGTGGTGTGTTGAGAAAGAACAGTTCTTTCCACTACAGGAAACAGCAAGTTCAGTCCTACGTCCTGCACTATTTATAGGAGACCCACATCCTCTGTCCCACCAGTGGAGCTCCTTTAATGATAATGAACTTCCATGACTCCTTACCAATGGGAATCTCTTTCCACTTGGTCCTCAAGCTGTTGCAAAGAATTACCACATGATTAAATTCCTTTCTTCGATAAAAGGCTTCTAATTTTCTTCAGCATATGAAAAATTTACTTATTTGAGAACTGATCACTTCACTGCTCCGTTAGTGTGAACATACAGATACTAAATCAGAATAATTATGCAGCAATGTACATACTTATATTTTTTGCCAGCATCTCCTTCAGAGCACAAAGTGAATTAACAAGTTTAATTTTCTTTTGTGGCACCCAGTTAGGCTGGTTGATGCTATCTGGGAACTTTGCCCAGAGGTAGCGTGTAAGATATTTTGTGTCTGTCAAATAAGAAATACCTACAAACAAATTCACCCCCCTCTGTTTCCTGTATCTGAGTTCATGAAGAGAGTGTGTTCAAAGTAAGCATCCAGAAATCTTATAAAGAACATGAGAAGCCAGAGTGCTAACTGGAGAAAACAGGGGAATTCCACAGATTTCTTCCTACCTTTTTTTTCACCCTCCAGCAGATAAAATTTTTATTGCTCAGCAACTGCAGAAAGGGTAAGCGCGTTCCATCCTGAACTTCAATTTCCCTTGGCATAGATTAAGAAGGCAGCAGAATTACCAGACAATCTTAATGAAGCAAGAGGTCGTAATTTATACCTGCCTTGAGAGATGCAGACCCGCCATCTGTGGTGCACTTTACTAGAAACTTAATTCAGGAAACCTGATTTCACACTGCTTAAAGGCAAGCGATTTCCCTCTGCTACCTTGTGGCACCAAGTCTGCCTGATTCTTCATCTGTTGCTCTTGCGTGCTGCCCTCAGAGCACGGCTTGAAACTACAGGTACAGCAACACCTGTATCAAAGGGACTCTGGGACCTTGCATGAATTTGCCAATCTATTCTGTTTAAGCTGTATGTAACGAGAGAGGTAAAGACTAGGAGACACTTCCCTGAGCTCACCTGAGTGGCAAATGGCCATGAAAATGTCGTCAGCCTTGCTGGTTTCTCAAAGCTGCTGCTGGGGGACAGTGAGCAAATGTTGCATTTCAGTAGGTTTAATTCTATATCAGATGCTGGTGGATGAAAGATAGGTCAAGTTTGCAGTGTATGGGAGGCCAGAGTCTGCCCATACCATCCCTTTAACCTTTGCTCACCGGAGATGTAATCCAAGCAGCCAACACCTGGGCAGAGGGGTCAGAAATCTCCCAGCAAATGTTCTGTAGACTGTGTTGGCATCATTGCAATTCATTTGTATAACCATGTGTTTCTGAGGTCCTAGCTATATGCTACCGCTCAGTGGTGCTGGGTATGTGCCCTCAAAATCTTAGGAGATGCTAGTACACACATCTAATTTCCAAACGGAAATAACTGTTCGAATTTCCTCCTAAAGGAGTATTAATACCCCAGTCAGCTTCTTTAGAGCTGTGGCCTTTGCTTATACCCTAATGTTTAAAGGGCCAGTGGGAGCCAGTTCACCCCGGAATGGAGCATGGTCCCAACAGAGCTGCCAGCAGAAATGCAACCATGCCAAGAAATGAGACTGTCAGACTTCTGCTCTGTAGGGACTCTGGGGCATTTGTGCTCTGGGAGACTGATGCTGGTGTCTTACACTGCTGGGAAAAAAGCTTGGAAAAACCAACATCCTCCATCCTAGGAGCTGCGTTTTGCTATACCATAACAAAAGTCCTTACTCTTAAGTAATTCCCTCATTTTCCAGTAGGTGAATCAGTAGCTATGAAAAGCCCAGGTTCCTCCTGCGCCTCTGAAGTTGCAGTCAGTAAAATGGCATCAGGCTCAGTCATCTCCCAGTGGTGCTTGGGCAGGTTTCCATCCCACAAGGTGGCAATGTGTTCTTCCCATTCCTCCAAACCACTTGTGTACAAGGAGAGGGTGTGCTGGGATCAGGCATGGAGGTGACTTGTTAATCATTTCTCATCCAGCACTCAGAGACCAGAAGCCCATTGGGTGACATGCTGTATCTTCCCAATTACAAGGTGGTTTTGCTCCAAAGGAATTACAAACCCTAAGCTGTGCTATCTCTTTCTCTTTAGCACTGGAGGGAGATGGTACTCTTAACAATCTGCTCCTTTTAGAAAAAATTTTCCATGAGCTCTGTGGAGTATTCTCCATGTTTTCCATTTTCTGTATTCCTTTATCATTTCTGCCTGCAGCCTAAATCAGAGATAATTGCTATTTCTTTACCATAATACAAGGTGAGCTGGCTCCCCAGTGTGCTTGAGGGCCTTCAAAATCTTCCCAGCTATTCCAGCAGCGAGACTGAATGCATTGTAAAATGGTTGCCCACCACCCCCAGCAGAATTTGAATACAGGAAATATAAAAAGACAGATTACTCAACCCCTAGGTTGGCCAATTAAAGGGGAAAAAGCCCAACTCAGCAGCAAAGTCTGTGCGTATGCTGTTATAGCTGGGAAAGTGTTGCTTGAAAAAGGCATTCAGCGCCATCTAATTTTTAGAAATTAATAGGTGCAGTGGGACTGGTTTAGAACAGTGCCCTTTTCTCGAAAGGAAAATTTGGTCTCACTAGAATTACAGCTTACGTATGCCAGCATGAAGAAGCGACAGGGGAATCGTTCTGCCTTGCTCCCAGCCAGGTTTCATCCATCAACTGGAGATCCCAATGCCAGTCAGTGTCAACTCCGGGTACAGCTGGGGAAGAGACATCCCTTGATCATATGGGTAAACGTACCCTAGGATCGGGCTGAGTTAATTTGATTTTGGAAGTAATGCCAAAAAGTTGCTCTGAGGAGCTCATGACACAGGCAATTAAAGATGTGCATTGCACAATGTGGAGTTGCAAACACAAGCTGAATCTTTTGATTTGCCATCGGAGAGCTTAATGCTATATGGAGTGTGGTTCAGCTGTCGCCCTGTTAGCCATCTTCCAAGATCTGAACAATGAAATGGGCACTTATTTCAGATCTGAGAAGAAAAAGTGCAGAGGTCAGCTCTGATAGAAATTGCTGCAGTTCTGCATACTCCAGGAAAGGGAATTACCCCTCCAAAGACTGCTGCTGGTTCAGATCCAGGGACACAGCTGGACCCCATTTGGCTCATTCGCAGTCCTTCATCACTGGACAAATACCACGTCACCAGTTACGGGGGGTGGTTGTTGTGCCCGTAATAAATCACCCGATGCTGCATTCCACGCAGAGCAGCTAATAAATGGGAAAACATTCTGCAGTCATAAAACCCAATGATAACTAAAACAAAGCAACTGAAGCTGGAGGAACTTTACTTCAGCTCTATAAAACCAGGAGTCACACAGAGATTTGGAAAAAACTTTTTTCCTAACCTGGCAAGGATCGTCTCAAGCAGTAAATCACAAAGCCAGTATGCCTGTGGGTACTGCCGTGGGAGCACTAAGATTTAACTGTGATAATCTAGAAAACAGCAAATCTCTGCGTCTTCTAGTTAGGACAGAAAGCCTCCTGGGTTACACTGCCTGGTCACCTCTTAGAAAGTCAAGGGTAAGAGCCATCAGATTTGCATTTGTCTTGCCAGTCACCAGAGGTGTTAGTGTGCTACCAGCTGCTGTTCTCATCTTTCCAGCTTCCATTGCATCACAGCACTCCAGCTCTCATCTGCTCCATCTAAAAGTCCTTACTGGGCCTCAGAGACACTCTGGCTTTTCCTTTTTAGGTAAAAACAAACAAACAAACAAACTATTCAGCTTTGCCTGCATAATTTTTTATGGTTTTGAAGAGGAATGGGAGTGGTTTTATTTTTTTCCAGTCCCTGCCTTGAAAAATATCTTTCATTTGCTTTTCCCAAAGTGCTTGTGATTTGAGGCAAGACCAAAACCAAACAGGTATTATAAAGTGCTAATCTTTCAGCCAGTATATCTGATAGGTATGTGAAAGAAGGTGTACACAGGGACATGTCTTTGTCATTCAGTAGGACCAAAATTGCAACTCCTACTGTGGAATTGATCTCTCTTTTGCAAGTACTGGCATGACAACAGACAAACTTTTTAAAGGCTATATCATAGTTTATAAGAATAAATGCAAGACATTCAAGAAAGGTATAAAAGGGGATCTGGGTTTTTCCTGTTGTTCTCCAGAGAAAGGCAGTAAACACTGTTCTCATGGTCTGTCTCTCTGTTATTTCCTCAAAGTCTTACATCAGTAATGTGTTGAAGGGTCCCACGTCTTTAACATTCATGTTAAATTTTTTCAGAAACAAAGCGAAGAGCCCTCTACCATTGTCTTCCATGGACATGAAAACAGGGTTCTAGATGGAAATCTGAAAAGACACCTAATATTTGAGACATGTGAAACATTTGAATTGAGCTAGCAGATGTGAAACAGGACCTGTAGGAGACTCGAATCTGGCTGTAGAAACTGTTGTCAGGATACCCCAGCTTATCTCTGATGACACGAAGTGGCTGTTCAAGCAGCTGAATTACGCTGCTTTATAGGACTCTGCAGATTAATACATAAATCAGCTGAGTAGTAGTGGGCCTTTGTGCTCAGTTCTGCAAGGGCCTTTGCATCCCTAGCAGTAAGATGAAGGGCTGCTGCTGAGCCTTCTGGTACTGCATTATATTAACTCGTTCCCTACTAAACACATGTTCCTTCCAACATGTCCAACAGTTAGTAAGTTGGAACTCATTCTACCTCATATTTCTGAAGTGAAAACAAGAATGTGAAGCACTAAACGACTGCAATTTTTCACATATGGACTAATTACATACTCAATTAGCCCAGCATCCCCACGGAGGAGTATGAAGAAGTACCTTGGCATAAGTCATCTGATGTCAATATATCCTCCTTATAATTTGGTGTTGCTGTATGGCTGATGCAGCATCTTTGTATTCTCAGTAGTCTGTTGAGGATTTCCACCCACTGACTTAATTATTAGGTATGATCGGACATATTTATTCATATTAGCAGGAGAAAATTGTGACTTTATAATCCAAGTTCTGCCATCTAAATAAAGAAAAAGGGGGACAGAGCTTGCACAGAGCAGCAATAATGTTTAGGCCCTGTCATAGAAGACTTGAGCCACAAAGTTGAATTATCTACTCCTTCCTGGTTCACTGAACATCTTTAGCAGTGACAGATCCAAATTCTTGCTGATTGGTGACTCCAACTTGTGGCCAAGTGTCTATGCATGCAGCTCTACAAGTTACAACTCACACAGATCAGCACAGAGATTCAGTAGCAATTTATTCCCAATGAATCTGAAGAACCACCCAAGCCCACTCACCTCCTGTGGTCAAAAGACACTGTTCCTGGAGTGCAGGATAAGAAAAGGAAGCAATAGTGTTAGCCCAGTGTATGGCTGCCTTGCCTGTTCACCACAAAAGCTGAGTGGCCATTTCTAGCTGAAGCCAACTCAATCCAGAGCAGGGGATTTTCCACCCAGGAATAATCAAAATGGCAAACTGCTGCAAAAAGTCCTTTGTCTCCAAGTCTTCTGAGGTAAATCCTACAACTCGGTCCTTTTCTTGGTGATGTTGTCCTTCTATGCTGTAGTCACACCATCCAGGTGCCTGTCACCTCCCCAGGGTTTACAATTGCCTACTCAGGCCTGAGGTTATGAGCCAAGTCTTAGGTCTGTTCTCCTGTGATATCCAGAACTACACCTCCGGACTCTCAAACCAACTAAAAATATTTAAATGAACTCATTTGTCTCCTGAAATGAATCATGGTATACATTTCTGACCTACAATTTTTTAAAGATGTGATTTAATTTCCTCAAACAGGGAAAAGAGAAGCAATATTGAAACAAAAGGTGATGCAGCAAAGTTTGCTAAGAAAGTTTTCCCGACATAAATTGGTGTAGCACAGAAATGAATCTGGCCTACAGTTAACTGCTAGTATTTGTGAAGCATTTTAAGACCATTCACACTAAATCAGTATGATAAACTCATTTAAGGCTTGCATAAATAATTTTGAGGAACAGCAAGCATCTTGTTTTTTAATTATAACACTGTCACTTAGGAGCCTGAAGGCTCCTATGGAAAGGCACTTCTTCATCAACTGCTCAATAACGGTCTGTGTGTTTTACCTTTCAGAAGACAGTAGTAGGTAATAGGAAGTAATTTGAATCTCTCTTTTCCTAAGGGATAAACTGCCTTCTGTTTACCAGCCCATGCTGTACCCAAAACCATAAACAACTGCTGTAGAGCATCTTGCAGTATCTTGCTGGGGGGTCAAAGCCCCAGAGTATCAATATTTACTGGACCCAGATCTTCAAAGGGACTTGACTCCTACTGATAGCAGTTGGGGTTTTGGGAGCTGGGACATTTATGCAATTGATGTTGCAGACCCACATTCATAGACACAAGTGAAAATTTGCTTTAAGGTCTTATATATCACATATTCTTTTGAAAATGTTGCCACTTGGAAGCATGACATATCTCAGCTAAACACCCTTGAAAAATGACCAGACTCTGGCTTCATTCCTGGAACCAAAATGAAAGGCTATCTATTGGGCTGGGAAGAACCAGACAAGCCTTGCAAGGTTAATTTTCAGCCATTTTCATCTGCTGTGTAAAGAGAAGATAAGTGAAAGACAGGAATCAGGACTAATAACAACCTGTTCTTTATTGAAGCCTGTAATCTTCCTGTTACATAAATTAATTTTTATATAGAGGAATATATAAGAAAGGAATTAATTTTTAATTACATATAATGCTTTGCCGCTCAGGGCTGTACTGAAACAGATGTTTTTGTTCATGACTATGGATTTAATTGTACACGTCTCAGACAAGGTTATCTGCAAAAAGTGTGTGCAGGAGACAGAATAGCCTTCCTGTTAGAAGAAGAACAACTGGGCTTTTGGGGTAGATCTGCAGTGATTGAGATCACCTGAGTGTACATGGTCTTCCTTAGTAGAAGCGGTGTAAGGTTTTGTCGACAAGCTGTTGAGGTTCTGTCTAACTTCCCTCGTCTTTCTTCCCCAATGCCTTTGATTAGCTCACTACTCCACTGTAGAGAATTCCTCTTTAGGCTTGTACCAGTCTCATGTAGCCCATAGGCATGTGCTGCTCTCCTGCCTACACCTCTCTGTAACAGCTCTTTTGGTGTTTGGGTGTAGGCAGAATATTTTCCTCCTTCCTGCAGGTTGGTAGCAGACTCTGAAGTCAGAGTCCTCACTACCTTCCACTTGTACTCGTCTCCAAATTATTTAATTTCACCATAAAATTATGTCCAGTTCGGGTCCTTTATCATAATCTAAGAAGCATTTTTTTGTTTTCTGACAGCTGCTCTGTTGCCATTATACAAAGTATTTTCAAACTCAAGCTCACATGGGTCATTAGATAGTTCTCCCTTCCCACGAGAATACTACTCATAGCCTTTTTAGGGAGCCGGCTCAGGGGAGGGCTGCATTTCTTTGATGAACGCTTTGCTCATAGCACACAAGAATTGATACAAACAGAAACAGGGTTGGGGCTCATTGTGCCAATAAACTTCCCAGCCATAGTCTTTCCTGTCTTCTAGGCAACCGGTCACTTCCTTTAACAAACCACATTTAGAGTGACAAACGAAGATGGGCTCCTATCCCAGGGGACCTACACAGGCTTTATGTCTGTCTGCCTTCACACAGAAACATGGGCATCTCCTCCTGCCCAAACCATGATGGTGCTCCGTCCAAACCATCTAGGAACAACTGGAAGAAGGTCTTCGTGGAGCTCTCCATATGGCCTTCTCATACTCATGTCTTCCAACGATGTTCCTTTTAACTTAGAAGATCTCCTAACAACTTCACCCAGTTCTCACAGGGGCCTTTTCACACTCCAGTTTGAAATCTTTTGCTTTCCTTTCCCTTTCTTTCCCATGCCCTTAATTTGACATTCCAGTGTGGGAAGTCACTGCCTGTGTTTAGGACTCCAGATTGCTGTGTCTTGCTATCATTCAAACATTCTCCATTTTTAACTGCTTTTTAACAGAATTACTTTTCACACAATACACACAAAAATCAAAGTCTTAGACCTGCCGATTAGTCCCTTCCATCTAGTTCACCTTTGCTCCACCAGACACCAAAAGGGCTCTCTGCTGTCCTGGTTTTGGGGCTGGAACCTAAGAACTTTGCACTCATTCTAGTCTCGTCCACCAGTCTTACACATGGCTGCTGCAATCAAGTCCCATGCTGTGTTTCTTGATATTCAGCCCTGAATTGCCTTTCTGAGTTTTATTCTATGATGTGAGACACTCAGACTAATTCCTTCCCCTGCCTTCGGGTTAAACACTCCTGCTGTGTCCAGGCTAATGTCACGCTTCGATGGCAGCAGTGGCACAGCCAAGCTGTACATATTTAGGTCTTTTTGCCTGTGAGTCTCTGATTTTCTCTGTTTCTCTCATTTCAGGCATCCCCCCATGCATGGAACTGGGTGCTCAGGATAAAACATGATATGAAGAGAGTCAGACAGAGAACAGGGGCTGTCTTCATGAACACATGTCTTCATGTGCTGAGATGTCTCTACACTCATGGTGGTTTTGGTAACCATCTGTTCTGCTCCCACCTACATTCCTAGTTCTCTTCTAGTATTACCAGTCCTGAGATCCATTTTTGTTTTTCCTCACAAATTCCCGTCAGATCTGCTTTTTGTGCAGACATCAGTTTGGGTTTCCCTAAGGAAAATCCCAGTTTCCTCACTTTGGTGACAGGACGCATCTATGCAAAATTACTCTGAGTGTTCTAACAGTGGCCATCTCTACCAGGTGGTAGTTGTAGCTATCCTCGCACCACCTTTATCATGTCCCATTTACAATACCTTCCCCAGTTTCCTTCCATCTTTCAGGGGATATCATGACTCGCAAACTAGTCCAGCAGCCAGCATCTGGGACAGCGGGAAGGCAACTGTCACAGGGAACAAACTCGCTCACATGTCACTTATTTTTTCAGTCTGATGGCTTCTTGCACATCTTCCAGGAAGGAACCCTGAAGTCCAGACACTGCTAGATTTGCACTCAGAGATGGCCTCTATCCATCTCACCATAGTCCCCTTACATAGCTCATCGTTTAGACTTTTCCTCAGTGGGATGTGGCAGATTGAAGCATGGACTCCGATTGAGGGCGAATCGGAATCCGTGCTTCAATCCTCCACAAATGGCGCTTGGAACAGGAACATTCCGGGACAGAATCACGGTGAGAACGACCACTGGTGGAGCCTGGCTGAACGAAGAATCAGCAGTGAAGAAGAGCTGAAACATCTGGACTACAAATCACCTTACTCAGGTGAGCAGCCAGGGATGATGGGGGCTACTATGTCTGCAGAGGAGCGCTCGGTGGTGACAGTATTCAAGAAGATTTTGGAAAAATGGGGCATAAAATATGATGAAATGCAGCTGTGCATGTTACTAGCTTGGTTAAAGGGCCACAATGTAGCTCCGGAATTGACTGAGGTATTTGAAATCAGTACCTGGGACTATGCTGGACAAGTCTTATGGGACGCTGCTACAAGAGGTGATTTAAGCGCCACAGGGCTGTTAACTACGTAGTGGCTGGTTACAGATTCCCTAAAGCAACTGAAGGGGGACTGTACCATCTCAGCCGCCGCCGCAGCTGCGACTTCAGGAACCAAAGAGAATAAAAGGGAAGCGGAGGAAACAGTGAAACCTAATGCTACACCTACCACGCCTCCTTTTCCTGATTTTCCACCACCACCACCTCCTTGTGTTCCACCTATTGTAGACACCCCGGATAGCGGAGAAGGAAAGGGGGAAGACCTGGGGGGTGTATATCACCACAGGTGGCACTGGGACGAGCTCCGCCGGCAAGCGGAGCTGGATGGCGACCATGCTCTGGCAAAATTGATAGCTTGCCACAGTGGGATCCCATTTGCCAACATTCTGTTGCAACCCAGAACCAACTTCTCGAAGACCAAGAGCTAATTTAATTGGTCTGAGGTATAAAGCAATGGGAGACAAATGTTAAAGTGAGGGGAAGCGAGCGCACAGGGTTTTATTACCTACTCTTCCTTAAGCCCATGCAAGTTATGGTAGGTTGCACTGGTGCTTTTGCTTCCTTCTCTGCAGACTCTTCTCTGTGACAGCTTGTGCCAGATTTCCAGAGGCTACTGTCAGTTCAGTCTTTCTCTACCTTCTTGGAGGAGTGTTTCAGACATCCTTGGCCGCCTTAAATTTTTGGGCTTCAACTTGTTAACTCAGCCTAGTGGTCAAAAGCTTCCATCCTCCAGGCTGCGATCTCCATTAATGTGCCACAGAGCCTCGCGGGAGCAGTGGTCAGTCACACCGACACATGTGCCGATCAGGGGTAACACAAGGCTGTCATTCACTTTTTCTGCCACCCCGGTGGAACAGCCATTGGCTTTGTGGTACGCTGAAGCCTTTTTGGTAAACGGTCCTTTAGGAACACCTTGTGCATTTGGGACATAATCTGCCCGTGTAGTGGTAAATCCTCATTAATTTTTCTACTGCTGATGTTCTTAGCAATTTTGCCCATCACCTTGCACCTGGCAGAGACATCTAGTTATTCTGCAGTGGTTATATAGTCCCGTGACAGCACCTAAATTTTGACCTGTTGCCAGTGCTTTCCGTACAACCCTTCAGCTGGGTTTTTCAGACTACAATTTAAGACTGAGATTAGGCCAATTTGAATACAAGTTGTGCGCAGGACTCCATTATGTGGATCACTCTGCTGAAGTGCTTGTACATTACACCTGCTTCACTTTCTTCAAATATTCATCTTATTTTGCTTTATTGAAAGGTAATCACATTTTTAAGTGGGTCTGCATTTAAGAAACCTGCCTGACAGCATTTATTCTCATTCATTATGTCTCTCAGCACCCCCTGCATGCATGGCATTTCAGTGTAATTGAAAAGGTAAAATGTGTAGAAACCTTCCTGAAAATAATGAAACATCTTATTTTTCACAATGGCAATACGTAACTTAAACAAGTTGCTACTTACAAATTGATTTTAAACATTCTTTTTCTTTTTTCAGTGTCTTTTTCGTGACATATATTTGAGTCAAAAAGCTCCCAGAAGAAATGGCCTGGTGTGCTGAACAATTTAACTAAAAATATTCAAAACGCAGCCCAGCCTTGCTGTGGCAGATTGCTGTCACATTTAATCACCTGGCCCTGTGCAAAACAGCTGTTTGGATGTTTTGGTTTAGTGTAAACTTGTTCCCACATACATCCTTCCTCAGAGAGAGGAGCAGTGGTCCCCGCAAGGAGGACTCACGCCATTCTTGTGAGCAACTTGCAGTCTTAGTGCTTACCAACCACGGATATGAGCCAAGGACTCTCTCTGGTGTTGAGGTTTGCAGGAAAGCCACCGTCCCTTTGGAAAAAAAAACAAAAAAAACGATCCAAGTAGTCTTAGACACTTAAATCAATCTCCTTATTTTCTTTTAGAGTGACTGGGCAGAAGAAATCTTTAGAGCAATATTTATCTGACCTAGTTTAGACATCTAATTTAATATAAGTTGAGCTATGCTTGCGGCCAAGGGGAGAGCATGTAAGCGTGTGTTTATGCTCATTGCAATTTCCCGTCAGCCATTGAGTGAACCGTCTCATCACAGAGAAGACTGCTGGGGAGGCTGGTCCAGCCCAGACTTGAGGTCCCTAAACATGAGTACTCCGCTACCAACTGGGAATGGGTGAGAAAAAGAAGTGGACAATGCCTTTCCTCCATTGTTGGGACTGGAAACCATGGAAAGATAGCTCCTGGGATACTATCTACCTGAGATGACGGCTACACTGAATAAAGAGAAATTTTGAGAGGAACTCTCCGAGGGGGTAAAAAGGCATGGATGGGTAGGTTGGTCAGTGAAAGAGCAGCATATCTACAGCCTGGGTTGGTCAGTGAAAGAGCAGGCTGTCTGCAGCAAGGCTAAGCAGGGCTTCCTAGGGCTTTGGGGTTACTCTTACCTGCAATTTCCAAAAATACCCTGCCTATTCTGAGTTTCTTTGACCACAGCATGGGCCCTGGTACAGAGAAAAACTTGCCCATGGGCACACAAGTGACAACAAAGAGTACAGTCAATGTCACTGTGACATCTGGATCTGGATGGAAGTCCAGGGGAGCCCCTGCTCACCCTGCCTGGGGCCAGACCAGGACTTGCCTCACCAAGGGGGAGCTCTGGGAGACCTGGGAAAATGCCAAAGGAGAGACAACAAGAGTCCCTGGACACACGGATTCGTGACCAGGCCCCTAGACTCTGCTGTTTGAGAAGCCCAGGAGGACTAGCTCGGAGGCACTGCTCCCTTAGAGATGCCTATATTTAGTCAGATGAATTTCTGTTTAAGAGCAGAGAGTTGTCACTAGCTGAGCTGAAAGCAAAACAGATGCTTAGCCCAGCCAGGAGGCCATTATGCTGTGATTATTATTAACGTATGCTTAATTTCCAGCTCTCTTGTGCCTGTCAGTGATGGATGCTGTGACAAAAAAAAAGTCCTTAATCCTGCAGATAACTGAAAGCACACAGAAATGTAATTCTCTTCCTTTATACTAGTAAATCTCTATTGTTCAGGTAAACCATCTGGTCATTATCACATATCCACACTTAGGCCCTAGAGGCTTAAGCCCAAATTAGGATAATCCACTGCTGAGCTGACAATGAGGGCTGGCGTGGTAAAATTAATTTTTTTTTATAGTTAGAGGTATTAAAAAGCCATTCAGTGAAACAAAGTTGTTATCACAAATAAATTATAGTTCAGGAGGAAAGAATTCTATTGAAAACTGATTGGCTGTAAAATCAATAATGTTTCAGGCAATGTTCCTGCACTTCAGGGAAGTGTCAGGCAGTGGCAGTGATCACACCAGTCCCAGATAGTTCTTCGCATCTCACCTTCTAGCAGTGAAGTCTTAAGTCTTGATCCTGGGAATCTGGCATGGATCCCCATATACTGTGGAAGAAAAAGTCACAGTGCTTGTGTGCTGCCTGGTGAGATCTCTGCGGGGGACATTTGCCCATGTGGATGGCTGGCAGAGTGCCCATGAGCCTTTTCTGTTCTCAAAACAGGGAGAAGTAGATCATGTGCGAGGTATTTCCGCATCGACTGTTTCTATTTTAATGTGTGGGTGTGTGTCAGAAAGAGAGGAGTATTTTGATTACCCAAACGTGAATTTTAGCTTGAGAGTCTGGTATTTCAGTTGTAGTGATGTCTCTGGAACAGTTGCCAATGATTTGAGCAGTAGTGGCCACATCTCCCTTCTGCCAACAAGTGCCCTTAATCAATTACTGCAGCAAATTAGAGCCAGTACAACTTTCTTCACTTGGAGAACTGGGAAAATCTAGCTATCTATCTCAGATCCTGTCTGTTGGTATGTGATGCGTCTTCATCCAAGGAAGAGCCAGTTTTCTTATATAGACCCTAGTCTCTTTGGAAAAACTCATGCATGAGTTATTAGAGGAAGAGCCATGTACATTTTATTTGCTGGAAAAAAGTCAATCACACTCAGAGATGTGCCTCTGTCATATCTGTGTGTAGATAAACGTTGCTTATGGTTGACATTGGACCTGATTGCTTGAGGACAGTGTCTTCCCTGTGCCCTAGATAGGGAACCTGTAGTATTTGGTATGCTTCAATGAGATCATAGAATCGTCTAGGTAGGAAAAGACCTTTAAGATCATCAAGCCCAACCCTTAACCTAACACTGCCATCCCACCACTAAAGCATGTCCCTAAGCACCTCATCTATCCTTCTTTTAAATACCTCCAGAGATGGGGACTCTACCACCTCCCTGAGCAATCCCGTTCCAGTGCCTGACAGCCCTTTCTGTGAAGAAATTTTTCCTAATGTCCAACCTAAACCTGCCCTGTTGTAACTTCAGACCATTTGCCCTCATCCTATCGTCTGTTACCAGTGAGAAGAGGCCGACCCCCACCTTGCTACAGCCTCCTTTCAGGTAGTTGTAAGAGGGCAATAAGGTCTCCCCTCAGCCTCCTCTTCTCCAGGCTGAACACCCACAGCTCCCTTCAGCCGCTCCTCGAAAGACTTGTGCTCCAGACCATTCAAGATGAACAAGATGATGAAAGCCAAGTGTGTTGTGTGTGCTCAGGGTTTTTTTTGTCCCCCTGTTCTGTCAGCATGTGCCCATTTGGGATAACGTGAGTGGGGTTTTCGCAAGAAAATTTCTTTTCATGATTTCATTTCCCAGCATTGAGAATGGCTGTGGGGTCAGCCAGAGACAGGAGCGTTGTTAGGAGGGGATGGAGACAACCAATATCCTGCCCTGGATTCAACATTGATAGGTTATCTTGAAAATTTGGTTTCTTCCAGTCTCTGTCTCTCTGTCAGCTTTATCTTGCTACCCATCCCATTAAGCGGAGTGATTTCAACAAAAAGTCCCCAGTGGACTTCCTGATCTCAGAAAAACCTGTTGTTAATCTGGATTGCATAGATAGAGCAGATAGACGCCATGGTTATAGCCTCATTAAGACTGCATAGAGAATGAATGGGTCCAAACGAAACCCTTTGGAATACATGTAACTGTGTCAGCTGATTGTCTTTCATCAAATATCAGGTCATAAAAATGTCATTGGAGGTTACATATATTCAAGAAAGAAACAGTAAGTACCTTCTGAGTTCACAAATCCCGTCCTTCACAATAAAAGTCTTATCTGTAGTGATCACTTGTTTTTAAACTTGTCCAAATCTAAAGTTGACTTGAAGTAATTACTTGTTTCTTTCAGTCTCAGAACCAACTGCAAGAGATTTATCTACTTTAAAAATGTATTTGCAAAGTATCAATCCCAAAAGGCAATTAAACTAAAGCTCAGTGAGATATGATGAAATAAAAAATAATTAGAACATGCATGTTCCAGAAAAAGAGTTTTCTGACAAATATGCATCTGTCTTTAAATTCAGATGTGCTTCAGCAGTAGAGCCGAACTGTTTAACTCCACTTGTGATATTCTAATGAGTACCACAGTATGAGATAGTAACACGTGGTGGGTAGGTTGTAGCTGATCATGTATTCTGGGAAGTCCATCTCCTTAGACCGCCTCTGTAGTCAGTGGAGCAGGAGGTAGCTTCTGTGGTGTGCCAGCTTTGAACTACTCATTGGGGGAACTCCTCTTCCTTCACTGGCACTCGATGGAGTCTGAGGAGAGGAGTCTTGGGTCTCACACATCAAATACCCAACGGACTAGAGTAGGGATTTAGCATGAATAGTGCAATGAAGTGCATTTCAACATCAGTTGTTTCTGTGGTATCAAGCCACATCTTTTTAGAATCACTGCTTCATTTTGGAGAGGAATTTGCAATTTTACTCCTCAAATCTGGTTGAAGAAAAAGTAAATGATGGAGCAGGTGTAATGCTTCCCAAGCCACTCCCAGAAAACCCCACTCATAGGATATTTCTCATGCATAGGTTTCAATGTGGATCTGGGATTGCAGAGAGGCATCCGGGCCGGGACACCCAACTGAGCTAGGAGTGGACTCTTTGAGTCCATGAGTCCTTGCCTAGTGTGTTATCCACTGAGATAGACCTCCCCCATTAAACCCGTGACAGCAAATGATACAGGGTCTAGCTTGCAACTCTCTTCCCTACTACTTATTTCAGTATTGCAGGGTAGCCTATAAATCCAGGTTATATATCAGATTTGAACATCTGGAACTGAAGTGCTTCTTCTCAACTTGTAAAAGGACACAGCCTTCCATGGCTCCAGTTGTGCATAAGAACAATGAGAAAACCAAAACTGAACAGGCTTTCCAAATACTTTATAAATATACATGTATGCTCAAGCTGACATGTTGTGTGTGGTGAAGTGCATATGCTGTGTGTGACTAGACGTAGAAATTTTTAAGCTGTTGATGCCATTACATAAAATCCAATCCAGACTATTTTGGGTGCTGACTGCATGTTTTTGCTGATTTCAGGTCCAGCCTTCCTTCTCATCAGGCACCTCTTTTCTTGAAAAGGTAATTAATATGAAATTATGAGAGTGCACACGTGTAAGAGGTAAGGAAGGAAGAGAGCATGGTGCATCACCTTGAATGGGTTGGACTGGATTATATTCTTGTGGACACATGTTTTCTCAATGTCATGTTAGGCTCACCATAATTACAGATTCAAGCAGCTCTGAAGGAGACTAGAGTGGGGATCTGCCTTTGGGTGGTGCATGCATCTGCACAGCAATGGAAAATTACCTCATCAAAATGTGTTGTCACTGAGCAGCAGGGTGTTGATGTCAAAATACAGCTAATTGCTCTCCCAGCTCTCTTACATCAGCAGCGTGCTCACCTCCCTCCCCGTGTTTTCCTTCTCCCTGTACCAGCACCAAGGCAGGAGAATGAATCTTTCCAACACATCATTATGGCTGCGGTGGGGCTGGGAACAGCACACGCCGGTGATGCGGGAGGAGAAGTGACTGTCAGGGCTGACATCACACCATTGTTCTCATGACATATTGTTCCCCTCTTCCTGTGCACTGAGGTCTGTGAAATCCCCGGAGCTGTTCCTCCCAGGAGGTGGCTGGTTCTATGGGACCAGAGGGATTCATGCAAGGAGCATGAAGTCCTTTGGGACCACTTCACACCAAAGGGTGCTGAAAATAGCATTGACTGATATCTCTTTTTCAGTACTGTAACAGTTTATTTTGCATGTGTTACCTGGTCCCTAGAGTCTCACACATTTATAGCCAGAGGCAAGACTGGCTGTTGGCAGAGGCAGGGAATAAAATACCATAGACCGCTGTGCTTTCAGCAGCGTGCTTAGACTGCTCATTTGTACAGGGCTGGTGCTAATGCTAGAGTCAGATCTAGATCTATTTGCGTGCTTCCCTGAAGTAAGCAGTTGGTGTGTCATCCCTTACTCAACCCCTAATTTTGCACAAAAACCAGACAGACCCTACGTCCTCCCAGTCCTGTCTGCTTTGCTGACTCTTTCTGAAGCTCTTTTCTCCCTTCCCTCTTGGGTTTATTGACTATGTGTTCTCTCAGATCTCAAACCTCAGAGTTTAGGGCTCTGACCACTGCCTCACGCTTCCCTCCAGAAGTAATTCACACTTTGGCTTTCAAATTATGGGCCTGTAGCCTGTGTGGCTTCTGCATGCTCCCATCCACACTCAGTGGGGTTTGGTTTTTTCCCTACCTTCTCTTTGATATAAAAACATCTAGTGATTAAAGGACCCAAACTTCAGCCTGCAGAGCGATCAGACTGCTAGCTCTGATGTTACATTAATTCAGTTCCCTTTGCATGAGAAATCTCTGCCTCTTTGCGAGAGGGCTTTGGTACACGTATCTGCACACAGGCATGTTGTATATAACGTGTGTACTGTTCATCACACAGGAGTTGGCATGAGGGGAGAACAGGGAGGCTCCAGAGCTGACAGATTATCAGGGAGAAGAGGCATAGCGAGACAGGTGTTGGGACCCGCACTCAAGTCCTCTAAAATCAAAAGAACTCCAAAAAAGATGTGCAATGACCCTAATTATTCCCATATACAGAGCTATATTTAGAGGCGAAAGGATCGAGTTGTGACAGCAGCAGAACTGTAGTCAAATGTGCTGTCCTGGGTTCCTGGCCCATGCACAGCATATCTTGGGTTTGATGATCCTTAGTTTGCTCTGTCTCTACAGACTGGCTGGAAGTTTTGAAATGGTGTAGGGTCTCTGCTCCCAGGTAAGGGGTGATAGGACGAGGGGAAATGGCCTCAAGATGCACCAGGGGAGGTTTAGATTTGATATTAGGAAAAAATTCTTCCCCTAAAGGGTTGTCAAACACTGGAAGGGGCTGCCCAGGGAAGGGATCAAATCTCCCTCCCTGGGGGTATTTAAAAGCCGGGCAGATGAGGTGCTTAGGGACAGCGTTTAGTGGTGCGATGGCAGGGTTAGGGGAATGATTAAACTTGATGATCTAAACAATTCTATGATTCTAAATGGGCAAGTCAGGAAGAATATTTATTGTGACCAGCAGCAAACCATGTGGCAAGAGGAAACACTGAACAAAAATTCTGCCCGGTGTTATGACCTGGATGGCCACAACCATGACAGATGGTTTCTGTCTGGTAACCCCAGCAAGCAGGTCAGTGTCCTGTCTATGTGCTGGAAATTTAGCTAACATCTCTCAGTCTCTGGCTTAGACCTGTGTATCCTATTGCTGCTTGCACCTTAACTGCATCCATATGTACTGAACAGTGATGGGAAGATCCCAGGGTCTTTGGCAGGGATGCTTAACATGAGCTGGGCCACTCTTCTTGGCATGTCATTTATTTTCCGTTACTGTCTTTATAAAATCTGTTCATTTCTCACAGGGAATTTGTGTTGGGTTATTTGTGTTTAGGATGCTGTCCTTAGGCTGGAAACGCCCTTTTGAGCAGCAATGCTGTACAGCCTTGCCAATCTGTACCTTGTTGGGTGAGGAGGCTGCGCTCACACATTACACTGAATTAAAAGCAAGAGCCTCCTTATAGCTATTATCATCACTGTCTCTCTGCTACGTAACAGGTGAGAGGGAAACACGCTGTGGGCAGCTTGTGGTCTGACAGAGACCATCTGTGTGACTGCTGACGCACAAGTTAAGCACTTTTTCGCTCTTCCCAAGTTACGTTGCAAGAAGAGACGTGCAGAAGATGTTGAGGAAATCTAACACAGCCCAGTGATGGGGACTCTGCTGCCCTATATGCTGCCCAGGCAAGAAATTTGCATCTCCCATGCTGTGGGTTTATTGTAAGAGGTACCTTCATGGCTTCTTGAAATGCCCTGTCCTCTCCAAGGGCCAGTTATTTTTAATGAACTGTCAGCATTTGGCACAGCAAGCAAATTGAGGATTAATAAAAACCTGGTGCACCGGCTGATTTGAAGATATCTGCTAAACGTCAAACAGCAGGAATAGGCGATACGAAATGGAATCACTAGCGGGGTGGGGGTGCTTTCAAAAGCACAAAGCCAAGCGTGAAATGCTGAGCTGGCTGTACTTTCTGTGGTTGCTTAAAATACAGCTTTTAAAACCTTTCTACCTCAGAGGCTGTTTTCCCCTCCGATATCCTTCTCGGGATAAGGGATACAGTCACATTCTTAAAATGCTGTTGATGACAGATGGAGCCGCGGAGGTGTTTCTGACAACCTTACAACTGAGAAATGCCTGGAGATTATATACAGTACCTTGCTGCTGGCTCTTATGGTAATTCTTCCCCTTTCATGGAAGCAAATGGTGGGCAAATGACAGCCTGTCTCATTGCGTAAGCATTGATCTGCAGAGCCTTTCTGCGGCGATATATGCAGGACTACAAATTTAAGGTTTCCATCCTACAAGCTGCTCGGAGCCCTGCCAGCATGAGGAGTGGAAGGAGTTCAGTCCTGTTGTCTGTCTAGGACAGACAGCAAATTCATGACATAGCTGGCGTCTGCACAGGTTTTACTAGCTTTTCAGATTCATGTCAAGAAAGCTCTTCCAGTCTCCCTGGGGAGTGGGTGACATTGTGTCATCCAGATAAATGCCAAACATTCACTTTCACCTTTTCAGAGCAATAACAGCCTTACTCCAGGACGTCTCTAGGGATTAATAACTGTCTAATTTGCAAGATAGCAGAAAAATCCATAAATTACTGATGGGACTCACACAAGGTTGCATAAAAAGTCTTGGCCCTTCAACCAGGGAAGCAACTCTGTCCCACATTGTCTACAAAGCCAATTGTCACTGCCGTCATCAGCGGTGCCACCAGCTGTTGGGCAGGTGGAAGCACCTCTTCCAGGCTGAGCCTGCCACCTTGAGCAGAAGGAACACCACTCTTCGCTGGCATAGGTCCCAGCTGCCTACCACCCAACAGAGCTCAACACACAGACTAACCAAAAACTCACCTAATTTTACACACCTCAGGATGTGGCAACCTGCTAACCGTCAGCAGATGCCTAAGCAGGCGCTGTATGCATACTAACGTTTTGGTGACACAAACAAATAAAAAACTTTTTGATTCTCCCATTCCATCATGACACAACTAAAGCTGAGGCATGCACAGATTGCAAAGAAAAAGTCATGCATGATGACATCCAGCTTTGGGAGGGCTGGGGATGAAATTCCTGATTTCAGGTTGTGTAAATCGCTGCCTCAGGACACTTTTACACTTTTCCATCAGTGTGTCTCAAAGGAGGAGGAGGTCCTAGGAAAAGAGAAGGAAAAAGCTTTCTATTTTGGCAACATTTGGTGCCAGTGTGATCTTATGGTCATGGTCATAACACTTTATTAGTTGTGTTCAGATCGAGAGTGCTCAGTGCTGTGTAAAGGCAAAGCAGAGGACCCCTCCTTCAAAGCGTGTAGGCTAATGGATGTCCATCTCCTTGAGTAGCAACTAAGCATGTTCTGGGACCTTCTCTTCATATCATTTTGCAGGCAGGAGTGAACTGTGCACATATAGTCAGGACTTTGGTGTTGAACCTGAGTTAACCAGACTTCTTCTGGCTGTGGGTTAGAAGCCATACAGCCAAACCATTTTGTGTTGGGCCACAGCAGAGCTTTAGTGTTAGGTTGTGTGATCAAGAGTTAATCACCATAAACACAAAGGCTGGATAAGGAGCCAGACTAGCTGGCCAGTAGGATAAGAGGTCCAGGAGCTGGGTATGGGAAAGACCATGGCCCAGGGGCTAAATACTGGAGGGACCAGAGGGTCTGTGAGTCCACTACTGGAGGGACTGTAGGTCTGAGCCAGCTACTGGAGAGACTGTTTGTGTGTGTGTCTGTTTAGGTCTCGTACCAGCAGCTGGACTGGAGCTGCAGACCTCAGGAGGTTAAAGGTCCAGGTGCCAGCAGCAGGGGAGACTGGGATCCAGGGACCAGCTCCTGGGTAGACTTAGCATCTGAGCCCAGTTACCAGAGGAATCCACACTATGTGTACATATTCCACTAACTAAATATATATCCCTATATATATATATATATTCTACTATTTTTCTGTATATATTTGTGTATACATATTGTACTAATGGACTCCCATCCTGACCAGCAAGAGGAGGAAGAAGGTCAGACCACTGGTGCTTATGGTGTTTGTGTGAGTGCTGTGTTTTCTGTCTGCACTGACCTGCATGACCAGCCATGTATATATATATGTATGTATATATATGTATGCATACATGTAGTATGTATGTGTCTGCGTGTGTACCTGGGGGCAATACATACTCAGCCTCACTACTGGCTGGACCTGGGGATGTGAAGCTGCGACAGCCTCGCCTCTGCCGGGCCACGGATTTGGCAGCTCCCAGCAGTCAGCAGAGCATCTCACATCTTCCTGAAAACCACACATGCAGTCTGGTCTCTGCAGAACGACTCTTTTGTTTGCTTATTGTCTTTTTATTTAGATAACTCTCTTCTTTCTTGCTTTTTTCCTCCCATCCCTGTGGTATTTGCCTTGCAGTGTCGCTCTGTGCACGAGGGATGCTTAGACCCAGTTCCCTTCTCGTTCTTCCAGACAAATCCTGCTGGGCTTTCAATTCACAGGGTCTTTTCCCGTAGTATTTTCTGCCTACCAGGGTTAGAGGGATCTAAGTTAGCACTGATAACTACTACTTTTGGTATAAAGGCAGACAGCCTGCCCTTGCTTGTGCATGCTACTTATAGCAAATTGCATAAACTCAAAACCAAACTGACTTACAAGTTCTGATGACAACTTAATCATGAGAACAAACTGCAACTTTAAAACCCTGTGATTTAAATCATCTGTGAGTAGGATTTGGATCTAATAGTCTTCCATTCAAGGCTGAACAGCTCAGTAATTGCAGCAGTACACAGAATACAATAAACCACCAGGGGAAAAAAAAAAAGAAAAGCCTTATTCAAGACAAGAATGCCAGAAGAAGTAATTACCATTGCAGCTCATGCACTCCTAGGTGTTACGCACTTCTGTAGCAACATAAGCTCTTCCCAGCTGACTGTGCTTAGCAGAGCTAAAATTGGGAAGAACAAAATCCAAACCAAAATAGGAATAGGAAGAAGCACCAATCCTCTTTATTTGATCCAAGCAGTAGAAACCAGTGGTTGAGGCAGAATAGCGCACACTTTATGAATTTTCTGGCTTTGGAAAGGTGTTTTCTGAATTGGTGTCTGAAGGCAAAGATGGTCAGTGCAGATTTAATGTCTCCTGTGCAAGAATGAAGTGACTAGTCTTGCTCTAACATGACTATGCTTTGCCTTGCATTTCTCACACCCATTTCTGGCGCTTAGTTCAGAGATCACTTTACAGCATGGCTTATTTTCTCTTGGATTTGACATATTCTCTACACATTGCTACTCCAGTGGTCCACAAATGAAAGCAATATAAGATCTAGTAGTGAGTCTTTTTTGCAGGACATAAGCTAACGTTTCTCCTGAACTGAGTAACTGTACCAGTAGAGTTTGGTCCTGCTTCTACTGAAGTTGAAGACACTTCCCCAATTTTCCTTCTGTGAGATTAATATTTTTGTGGTTTTGTTCACACTACGGTCGCTTTAATTACATGTTATATTTCAAGAAGCAGCCTCTTGCTTGGGGCATAAACTTAAGAGCGACTTTCCACAGTACTTATGGCCACAAAAAAAATGCTTTAGGCTTTGCATGAAAATGCTAATGCTTCTGATTTCCTAGATTGCTAAGAAAGAATGCACTAGGACATACAGACTGATCTGCTGAATGTCATGTCGTGTGTCCTCTAAGCCCAGCACCGAGGGTAAAACTGAAACATCTCAGTCACCTAGAGAGAGGTGGATATTATTTGTGTAGTATATGAGAGGAGGAAAGACTTCAGTACAGCCAGGTCTGAAGAGGAGACGTCAAATGACAAGACCAGGTTATCCCAACATATGAGTAATCTTCTGGTAATAAGTATGTATAAAAACACACCGAAAGAGAAGCTACGCTTTATGGGGAAGAAGAGCGGATGTTTCCAGTATCAGGGCGCGGCAGAAAACAATATTAACAAATTAAGGTTATGCAACAAAGAAGCATGAAAATGAGGACAGGACAGTTTTTTTGATATTCAAGGATGACATAGATACAGCAACAGAGAAAAGCCTAACAGAGAAGACCTGATAGAAACACAGGACCGGCGAAAGAGAAGCTTAGCAGCAGCATTTGAAGTCTGGAATTAGTGAAATGTAGGGATGGCAGTGATGACTCTGTCCTGTCATCCACCCCTGCATACAGAGGCAGAACAAAATATATCAAGAGCATCCCTGATATATTTGCCCAACTGTGAAGGAACTCCTGGCCTCCTCAGTGCCATTAATCACTTGAAAGCTTTCCTCTGAGTCCAATCCAAGTGTTCACATGGCATTTTCCTTCCATTTGTTAGTTCAGTGAATTTGCCATCCCCCTCTCTACTGTAGCAAAGGGTTTCACGTTGACACATAGGTCAGAAAAATGCCAAACACACAAGCGCAAATTTGAAATGGTTGTGTTCCACTCAGACTTGTTCAGATATGTTGAAATTGCAGACTTTTTCATCATCTGAAATGAGGTAAATTCAATGTATTTGGGGGATCTGGAATGAAAGTGGTATTTCATCTAAGGCTCTAAACAAACTCAGCGTCTTAAGATTGTGTGTCCATCTGTCCGCCTGTCTGTAAGTCTTCCTTCCAACAATTTTTTAATATAAAAAAACCAGGTTTGAGAAAACATTTTGAGGTTTAACAGAGAATTTCTTTCAAGTATGGTGAAAATCATCGCCTGGCTGAGTGTGAGGAACACAAATTAATAGTCACTAAGAAAAAAAGCAGGAACTGCTCAGCTTTATACTTTATTTTCAGTGACTGTGGCTTTCCAGTTGGCATGTGTGTAACACTGGATCATCCAGAGTACTCGCAGTCTTGGGGCTGGTGGGGAGCACTGGGGAAGCTGGCTTGGTTGTGGTGGGTTGTGGTGGGCTGGTGTAAGAGAAACACGTTGCAAACCTGGAGGAACTTGCGCTTCACAGATACCATTTCTTCATTTTTATTCTCAGGACATCTGCCTGTCAGAAAGGCGTGTGGCTGCTGGAGGAACAAATCTGCTATGAAAAGCAGAAGAACAGTGTGGCGATGTCTGGAAATAATTCTGCTGATTTCAGGAGGCAGAAACAACTCCTTTGCACCTTGGGACTACTCATGTTTCTGAGAAGACAGTGGGCAGAGGCTTGGCAGGCTCCCCTGACAGTGATATGAGGGTACTTTGAACACTCTGAAATGCATGTCCTTGGGCAGGTGATACAGAGGAACTGATGCTGGAGGGGAAAGGCTTACACAGTTTTCCAAGCTGAAGGTCAAGACTGATCTTCGGCTGAAAATAATCCCTTTTCGGATTTTTGCTGGTGGAAGGTTTATCAGCATGGTTTTATTTCAGTTCTGTTCTTTCAGCCTGTGGAAATAATGCTTCCAGCATCCACTTACCACGTTTTAAGCATGAATTAAAAATCTAACAGCTTGTCAGGCTGTCTTGTATCAGCACTTCCCTCTGCCTTGCCAGGGTGAGGTAGAAGAAGGCATAAAGGGTAGTTAAGAGAGTGAAGGGCTGTTGTGCAGCGAGAGGAAATAGTTTGCTGCTAATGCACATGACAAACTGAAACATTTGGGGTTTCTTGAAAAGAAATGGATGCATTTCTAACTCATTGACTAGTATCCCTTAATACAACTGAATATCCCGAGAGACAAAAGCCATTTGGAGTATTTTCTGTAAGGTCTGCAGGAGAGCCTCGTGGGTGGAGCAGGGTAATGAAGCTGTCATTCTACTCCATCCATCCTGGCTTGTGTTGGAGACTAAAAAGGACCCTACAATGGTTTCTTTGCCCAGACAGCCACCACTCCAAGTGACCTCAGAGCCACAGCACTGCCTGGATTATATATGGTGGCAGTGTCACTGTTTGGCCAGAGTGGTCTGAGATAAGCAAGGCTTTTAGGGAAAGAGGCATCTTTTACTGGAATTTTTCTGGGGAAGATTGGGCAAGGTTTCGAGTTCAGGGAGTTTTCATTGGGTCTGACGAGAAGCCAAGAGTCTATGTGGTCTGACTGGAAGATGGTTTCATGGTAAGCATCATGAAAGCAGCTCTCAGGATAGAAAAGAATGAAGTCTTCAAGGAATTTTTTGAGGAGCTGGCAGGAAGAGCTGGCAAAGGTCATCAAATTATGAAGAGCATTAAAATAGCTAATTAAAAAGTAGTTCTGCAATGCCAATAAACTATAGCTGAGAAACTATAGCTCAAAGAGAGAGGAAGGGGAGCTTTTAGAGCACTCACTGTGCAGCATGGCTGAACCAGAGCACAGTGGTCAAATGTAGTCCTGAGTGATGAGACCAGCCCTTAAAAAAGAGCTTCAAGTGGATGGGAATCCTGAGCAGGAGGATTTTGACTTGTTGGAGAGAAGGACCTGAGGGCAAGATGCAAGACGTATGCAATTTGTGGGTTACGTTTTACACATTTGGGAAGCTTTCCTTCTTAAAAGAGGAGACAAGCTGAATCACGAAGGACAGATGTAATAAAGCACCATGTAAAAGTTTGGAGAACTGACTATGCAGAAGTGAGACCACGCTGTAGTTTGCTGCCTTAGGGTAAACAGGACTTGAAAAACATGGTTCTCATGGGGTAGCACAGGCTGTGTCTTCTGCCTATGTGGCCTTTTTAGCACTGAAGCCGTGGAAACAGTGGGATGAGCTAGTGGAAGGTCTTGATGGTATTGATCACGGGCACCTCATGCTATTATGTCTGCTGTATCTTCACCGAAGGTCTCCTATTGAGGAGTGTTGATTGGATCTTGCCAACTGGGAACGCTGAGTTACTACAAGAGGAGGGTAGTGACCTGTGGGCTGGCAGTTGCCCCACCTGAAAATGAGAGGAGGGTTTTAAAGAAGTACCAATGTACTCCAGAAAATGCTTGGTGGTTATTCATGTATTTGCCTGATTGTCTTCCTGTCAGTCTTTTTTTCCCCTCAGTAAAGCATTGTTTTGTTAAGCCATTTGATTTACTGTTCTCAAATAGGAACTGCACCTCAACCAGCATTCAGATGGCTCAGGGTGGGACCCCAAGATGGTATTTGTTAGTGACATCTAAGAATTGAACCCAGGCCCTTTTTGCTGTCTACCTACATCTGCCTGCATAGCATTTTACATTAATTAAAGTCAAGCATAAGAGGGCTATTAAGAGTAAAAATTTTCTCTTAAGTAAAAAATACATAGATCCTCGTTTGGGTATTATTTTCTTTGTTTTATATGAAGGGTAGTGAAATTTCTTTGCATTTGTAGAGGTAAAGTAGAATTTATCTGCAATCTGTTTCTTCTATTTAAATCTCTTTTGTCAAGGCTTCTCATTTTTGTGTTCTGGTTAGTGTGTTTGATGCTCGCTCGGAGCAATACGCCTACACCCTTCATTTTGACCTTGTGTTCTTACAAATTGAGTCCACTGGCAGCACAAGAAATTGAGCGTTAGTGTTAAACAGGGAGTGTGGAATCGTTTATTTCCATCTCAGGGCAGGACTGGTGCTAAATTAATTGGCCATGTAGATTTGTTCACACAGAACAGCGTGAGACTATTGCCTTTCCGAGCAAGCCCCAGCCTAGCCACTATTGTGCTGCCTCTCTCGCCAATGTTCCCTGCTACCACCACTTGTATGATTAAAAATTACATCTCTGCTAAATTTACAAGGCTTTAAATCTTCCTCCTGGTTTCGGCTGGGATAGAGTTAATTTTCTTCACAGAAGCTAGCATAGTGCTGTGCTTTGGATTTAGTACTAGAAGAATGTTGATAACACGCTGATGTTTTTAGTTGTTGCCAAGCAGTGCTCAGACTGCTCAAGGACTTTTTGAGCTTCTCCTGCTCGGCCAGGTGCATAACAAGCTGGGAGTACAGCACAGCTAGGACCCAAACTGTCCAAAGAGCTATTCCATACCAGATAACGTCATGCTCGGGGGGGTTGGTGGGTCGGTCGGTCGCTCGGGTACTGATCGCTGCTCGGGACGGGCTGGGCATCGGTCGGCGGGTGGTGAGCAATTGCATTGTGCATCATTCGTTTTGTATATTCTGTATATTTTGTTATCATTCTCATTATTACTATTATTATTATTTTCTCTTATTAAACTGTCTTTATCTCAGCCCTCGGCTCTAACCTTTTTTCCCATTTCCCGATTCTCTCCCCCATCCCACTGAGGGAGGGGGGGAGTGAGCGAGCGGCTGCGTGGTGCTGAGTTGCCAGCCGGGTTAAACCACGACACCCGCCTAAGGCTGGTTGGAAAGTTCGCTGGCAAAACAACATGACTTTTGGACAATACCTAAAATAGCATGGGTTCATTCTCCTCCCCCTGATTACACTGGGGCAAAGGATGATGCTGGGCTGAGCTCAGCTTTGCAGTGTGCTGCTCTCCTTTTGGCAAGTGTTAAATAACCAAGACCCCTCGCAGTCCCTGAGTGCACTCTTATATCAGTTTCTAATAAACTCTTTCTCTTTCAGTGCAAGCCCAATGCTTGCCCAACACTTCACCCTGGAGCTCATGTTAGCTGCTCCTCTGGGGCTGTGCCCAGTTTGCTCAGGAGGTCTTGGCGTAGGCCCAGACCTGCTGTCCACTCATCCCCTAAGCATGAACTAAGAATGAAATTTTTATTTATTTTTTTTTTTTTAAATTGAGGAAGCCATCTCCAAGTTCCAGAGCTCAAACCTGTGGAGGATGTCCTCTGGTCACCTGTATGATCTTCCTAGAGCCACTTATGCTGCCTTTGAGGATGTCATAGCAAAACAATATTTTTATTTTTAATTTAGAGTATGTCTGCCTATTTTGGTTCTTCTGAAGAAATTAATATAGTAGTGCTTCAAATTGATAAATATAAAGCATGTCCCATACATAAAGCAGTTCACGATTTATCTGCTGTTAGAGGTTCCTGTCTACTACGAAAAGTACAATTTAAATATGCATTAGCAGTTTACAAAGAAATCTGCAGAGTAAGGCTTCCCTTAATACACTTTTGAAATCCCTTAAAAAATACCTTCTTCTCAAAGGTTTTGTTCAGCACAATAGAAAGTAGGTCTGGGCAAATACAAGATGTGAATAACTCCAAAGAGAGATCCTTTATTCATAAAAAGAAACCAACATGGGGATCCACTCGCTAATAAACAAATATTCTGCCCCTATCGCATAAAATACAGGACCAGTTAAAGGAAAAAAAAAATGCAGCAAATTTAAAGAAACATTGAAATCCTCTTTAGAATGATTCCACTTAACTGGGTCAAGTTATTTTGAGGCTTAAAGGGTGATACGTTTTACTGGAAACAGGAAACACTGATATGGCCAGATTAGCAAACATCATTGATTTAGAGAGGTCACAGGCCAAGAGTTGGGGGTGCACTGTAAAATTCTGTTTATGGCTGTCTGGCCCATCACTTGCTTTTCTTGGAGGGTGCAGCTATTTCAGGAAGTCTTGGCCTACTGGGAGTAAGATACCTAGTATTAGATATTAGCATTTAACATCTTCCTATATTAGAAGTCTATGATAATTTCAGAGGGCTGACTAAAGAAGTTTGCCAACTGATATTGCAGGATTAGGGATTTGAGGAGGTGGTGAGGCGGGTCAGTGCTTCAGGATCTGAGGTTGTACTCAGAATGGAAGGCTGAGAGATAGGAGATGGGAGGAGGAGCATCACTTAAAGCTTTTTTTTTCCATTTTGATATTTAACTTTCTCCCACTTGCAAAAACTGCCGTCCTCCATCTTCTGCTAAATATGAAAGATTGGGTACCTCAAGCACCCATAGCTTAAGTGGCTACTTAAATATTTAGTTTTTACTTCATCCATTTACCTTTAGGAACCCAAATATTGAACATTTGTCCTGCAGTTCAGGCTTATACCTGCTGCTATGCATGGGACATCTATGCCATAGATCTTTGAAGAAAACAGATATCTATTTACTAGCAAGTATATCTGTTTGAAAGTATACTATGTTTGACTGGAATTATGTTTGTGTTAGGCTTCATAGTCAAATATTATAATAACACTGTCCTGCCTTAATTGATGTCCTCACAAAAAATTGCTGAAAACATGTCATGGTTACAGATCTTGGTTACATCTCCAAGGAAATTTGAAAGCTCTTGTAAAAAGAGGCTTTGAAGTTGTTGGTTTAAAGAGACAAAAATGGTTATATTACATCTCTCCTGTCAGACACTGTGATTTGACCAAGAATAGCTGAGATGTCTAACTGATTTAGCCCAGTTTGCCTTCTCCTTGGATACCTTCCTTGATATTTCCCATCCGATTTTCCCATGGCATCCAGCCTCTACAGACTGAGTCACGTTCTCTTTATGCAATGGGATTACCTACCAGCACAGATAGATGAGATCTAGAAGAGAGGCAAATCACTTTCTGTTGTGGTTTGTTCACATTCTGGTAGTGTCCTTGGCCAAGAGCTGGGTTGTTCGTGTGATGAGATAACAGCCAGATTATGCCTTAGATGACGGAAGCCTCAAGCCTCAGCCTTGCAGATACATAGATAGAGAGACAATCACTAGGATCTGAGACCCTGAATCCTTTCTGGGTTTTAGGGTTGGGTTTTTTGTGTGTGTGTGTGCCCAGGACAGACTGGAGTGGAAGATAAGAATGGTCTCTTTCTCAGTTTCATAGTTTGAAAACTACTGTCTTCATAGACACCTAGACAAACAGCAGCTGGGTTAAAAAATGATCTTGAGGTAACATACATAGAAATTAGATTATTTGTCTGAGGTTACACATTATGTCTGTGGAAGACCCATGGTTTGGATGGACTCTGATGCCCACAGTTCAGCTGATTGTCTTTACCTGTTCTGTACTTCCTTCTCCCAAGCTTTTTGAGCTGCTTTTTTTAACCAGCTTTCAGTGAATAATGCATCTTAGCTCCCACTAAAGCTATCTTTCATTTTTACATACCTGTTATTTGTAGTTATACAGCATTTATATTAAGAACAAGAATTGTGGCAGCATGCATGATTAGGCATGTGGTACCATGTCAGCTCCCCAGAAGGTTCCTGAAATAATGGGCAGTTACTCAGTGCCGCAGGTGTGGTGGAAAATCTTATTTTATGGTGTTTTTTAGAAATCCTCCCTTACAGAAGTCTTGTGATTGTTTGTGTTCTCCATTCTTGTCAGGAAAAAGAGTCAACTTTTAAGGATGCTAGATGAGTAAAGCTGCTAGGTTCCTAAAATTGACTAAGAGGTGAATGACTTCTGTTTCCTGAACATGTTCCCTGATAAAGATCTTTCTGTTCTTTGACATTCACATACATTTTTCACCCTTGAATTTTATTCTTAGTGAGAATTGCCAGCATTTGGGGATTGCATTTTACATTTCATAAATCTCAAAATGTCCAAAAATGACAACAGCACACATGGGTATATGTGAGAGTACATGTACAAATTATTCATGGCACTAGCTGGATAGAGAGCTTTACTTTTCACTCCCAGTAATTCTTAGCTAAGGCAATCTCACAGCCATAAATTCACTACAGAAAACATGCTAAACTTAGGCGAGAAATGAGAAGTGTTTAATTCTGAAAGTGTAAATGTATTCAGCTTTAACTATGTGAGCAAAACATGTCTTTTAATTTTTTTCCTTGTCTCATTTTCTTGAAGGCACAGTTAAAAGTGGTAGGTACTGCTGAATATAGGGGGGTTAACTGTTGCGAGAAGACAATACTGTTTCAGCTGTTAATAAATCATTTTGGTTGAGGGTTGGCTGACCCACAAGACCCCATGTAGTCATCCCTATGCCAGCCAAATATTCTAGCCCCACCACCCTGTTTCTATGCTGGTGTGACTCTACAGATGCTGCTACTGACTCTGTGGCAATGCTGCTGTTGGAAATGCCAGGTAACGTGCCAGTGGTTCAGGTGAAAGAGCTCTTTAGAAGAGCTCTTGTTTTGATCCTCATCATGTTGCTCTTTGGCTTGATTTTAATATCCTGATGTATTCCATCAATAGATCATAACAGGGCCCTTACCTGCCAGGTGCATCACTCTACACATATGCTTAAAATGTATGAGAAAGTAATTATCCTTATTTTCATAGAAAAGTTGTGTGATTCAGAGAGAAAACGGCAATTTCCACCATTATTTCATTTGCCAGATGTTTTTTAATGATTTTTTTTTACTGCTTTTCCTACGGCTTGTCTGGAAAGCATGTTGTTTCTTTCATTTCTCCCAAGACCACAGTCTCAGTGCAGGTAGGAGTGGTTCCAACCTGGTTAGCATTTATATAGGAGCAGGTGAACTTCAATACAGCTTCATTTCTAAGGCCAAAACAGACAGTTATGTTTGCCCTGTGCTGCTCTCTGATGACACAGACAAGCTTTTTTTCCTCCCCTTCCTCAGAACAGAAATCTTCAGAAGTTCAATTTAGAATCAGCTCTGTCTAACATGACAAATAGGGATACGTAGTGCTTTTACGGCAAATGCACAAACCTTTCCCATGCAGTTTGGAGGAAGCCTTGCATGCTTTTCGTTGGTCAAACCCTGCACTAGGCAGTGTGAGGGAGGTGTCCGAAGGTCTTGGAGCAAAGTAAGAAACAAGTGGTACTGAATGAAGGAGAAAATAAAGTGAGATGCCCCTTTTTCCTGAAAAATAATCAGTGCAAATATCACTGAGAACAATGTGGTTTTGCAAAACACATTTCCCAGTTAGGAAAAAACATTGCAATGGGATTTCAGGCAGCATTATTAATTGCATTATAGTTGTGAACTGATTTTATATTTAATGATTGAAGTTGTCTGCTTTCACTTGCTGGCATCAGGAGATCTGTGATAGCATAAAATGCCATTCACCATCAGATATCTTCTTCAGAGCAAGTCCATGCAGTCAGTCCTCTCTGATAAGATGAAGGGATGGATGTCATTAATTCAGGCATCCCAGTGTCTTCTTCAGCCCCTAAACTTCAAATGGCTGCTCCTCTTTCTGTGGAAAGATTTGATTTTGGAGAGAGCAGGAATGACTCACATCTCACCAAGGTTTTAAAATCACCTGTGTATTGTTCAGCCATCAGTAATCCCTTTGGCTTTGCAGACTTGGCAGCAATTACTGCGTTAGCTGATTCAGAACAAATCACCGATATTAATTAGGAAAACCTCCATGGGCAATTGCCTAATTTAGACACCATTTCTATTTCCTTTCATGCTTTTATGGAAACACTGGGGCAGCCTCTTCCTATTGCCTGCACTGGTGTTCACTAAAGTATTTCAGAAAGGAATTGGAATATATTTTGCCTCTCCATGGCTGTTCTCATCAATAACAAGACAGACATTGCTTGGATTCCAGCACGTCACCGTAAGCCACAGAACCACTCCTCTGCAATGCATAAGAGAGGGAGCAGATGGAATTATATTTAAAACCGATTCTATGGGGAGTTCTCAAACGATAGCAACCTTTGCTGCTGCCATTCATTATAGGTGCTTATTGTCGAATGTGTAAAGAGAGCTGTAATTATTGATTGCTCAGCAGGCTGAAGATGACAGCCGGTAAGAAGTATTAATACCTTGTATAAAGAAGTGAACAAGAAATCATTTTTTTTCAGAGGTTAGGTTTATTCCGGAGATAAATTCCAATTTTATAGCCCTCAAGAACATGAAGTGTAGGAGCAAAAAGGTCTGCTCACACTTTCCTCCTGAAGAAACACCGAGATACAGCATATTGCTTGTAAGTTAACATTCATCAGTGAATGCTGGGCATTAACATAGAGCCTTTTGGGTTTTTTCTTTCATTTATCCCAAGCCGTTGAGATAATTCTCCTTCCAGTGAATTTACAGCTGATTTATATCTTCATAAACAATTTTTTAGCGCTTTTGCAGCCTTCTGTACAAACTATAATTATCGCAAGCATGAGGAAAGAGACCCGTGGCTTTAAATCTTGCAAATATTTCAGTAAACTATGCAGTAAATTTATTGGAAAATAAAGTTCAGAGAGACTAAAGCTATGTCTGGCTCTTAGTCAAATTTGGTAAATATCTTTGGCTTGAAAAATGTTTAAAAAAATGTGAATACAAAGCACTGCACTCAGATTTACTAAACAGTTTGATATTTCATTTTGGGAAAGGTGTTTTGATTTGAAAGTTGACCACAAAAATAATTGGTTTAATCTCCTTAAATTAATGGAACATTTAATTTCAGTTCAAATAAAATGATTCAAAATGAACTCAAATGATTCTTTCTTCCTGTCCATTTCCTCTTCATTTCGGCTGTCTGGGGAAAAAAAAAAACAAACCAAACAAAATAAAACCATCTTGTGTCTCTGTGCTCAGCCTCTGAGCTGAAGCATCCACACTCTTGCCAGCTCTGCGTAATCCCTTGTGCCTTGGATTCCACATGTAATCATAGAATCATAGAATCATAGAATCACTTTGTTTGGAAAACACCTTTAAGATCATCGAGTCCAACCTTTAACCTAACCCTGCCATCCCACCACTAAAGCATGTCCCTAAGCACCTCATCTCTCCTTGTTTTAAAGACCTCCAGGGATGAGGACTCTACCACCTCCCTGGGCAGCCCATTCCAGAGCCTGACAACCCTTTCGGTGAAGAAGTTTTTCCTAATGTCCAGCCTAAACCTGCCCTGGTGCAGCTTCAAACCATTCCCCCTTGTCCTATCGTCTGTTACCAGTGAGAAGAGGCCGACCCCCACCTTGCTACAGCCTCCTTTCAGGTAGTTGTAAGAGGGCAATAAGGTCTCCCCTCAGCCTCCTCTTCTCCAGGCTGAACACCCCCAGTTCCCTCAGCCGCTCCTCGTATGACTTGTGTTCCAGTCACCTCACCAGCTTTGTGAGTTGGGTTGCACTGGGATAGTATGAACAGCACTGCAGGATCTGGCCCATAGCATCAGCAGAAAAGGTTGACAAATTGCGAAAGTAGAAGCAATTATGAATTTACAGTAGGCTATTGTCGATATAAACCAGACTAATGTCCTGCAATTCCAGCCCCGTGGTCTGACCTGCCTGTCTAGGCTTCCTTTGGCCAACTGGAGAATGACAGATGCACCTCCTGAAGGCACCTCACATGGCTTAGCCCTCACGTGGTATAGGATGGCTGCAGGAGGAATGAACAGGTGGATGAGTAGATGCTTAACATTTAGATGGCTAATGGTGGCTGTGGGGGAGGCCACCCTTTGTGGTTGCTTTATGCTCATCCACAACCTCAGCGAACTCCCTGAATCTTAAACTTAGGAATTCCTGTGTGGGTCTTTACAGAGTTATTGTTAGCTCTGCTCAGGTCTCACCTGTCAGCTCATCATTACTGGATATCTGATTTATTTTTACTGAGCCAAACGCAGACCAAAATTCAGATAACTTAAGCATTAAGAGCTGTTGATTGGCATTCAGCAGCGCCTTGGGGGATGCAATGTGACAACAGAGCAAACAGCTTGTTCATCAGTAAATAAGGACTAATACAGATGGTTTTCTTACAGCTGAAGTTCTTTTTACTTTGAAAAAATAACAATTTATTCTATTAAAACATCTCTCTGGAAATACACTTCATTGAGTTATTGGCTGGCATTTTGATTTCCCTCACCAGGGGGAAGTGAAATTTAACACACAAACACTTACGAAACATTTCCTTTTGCATTCAGCAGTATATCATGAAGGTCAAAATGCAGTTGCTATAGTTTTTTCACTTTGTTATTACATTGTTTAAATAATGTCATAATATTATTTGTACATAGTTTGCTGTTTATGGGTTCTTTGTACTCAAGCTGTGATTTTTGTATCTCCTGCTATGCTTCATCATTATTGTAATACTTTGATGTTGGTAATCAACTAGTATTTTTTTTAAAGCACATGAATATGAATTCATGCAGCCCAATTCTATAGAATTTATCCATACAGAATAATTCCTCACTGCCTCTATAACAACTGGGTCTTGTTGTGAATGCTCCCAGAGTAAGATATAATTCCAACAATGTAAGTGGTAGAATTAAAGCCATAAAGTATGGCTTTAAAGTTAAGCATTAAAGTATGCTGAAGTGGTTCGGGAGGCTCATATCCTTTTTGATATTCAATGGAACACAGATTCTTAAATGCCTGCCTGACTTTTAAAAAATGAGACTTACTCACAGTATTTCCAGAAAATATATATTAGCCAGGTATTCTGAAGCAATTTGATGTATAATATCAGACCATTCCAAAGGGGAAAAAAATAAAGTAATTGGTGCTATCAAATGGGTACGAAGGTCATGAGTTGTTTTCCTGCCACGTAACAACATCTAGTCTGCCTCCACCTCCCAACCCCAATGCAAAAAAATGCTGAAAATTTCAACACTTTCTTCTCTAGGTGCTTGAAAGGTGTCACAAGGCTTGAAAACTGAACATCAAAATGGGAAATGTGGGCTCCCTTGCAGTCGTTAGAGAAAACCATCCCCAGAGGCTACCATGAGCTTGGTCATGGGAAGCTGCAAGGACTATTTTCCATCTAACTGAAACTGGGGTGCCCAGTCAAACTGCTTCTTCTGTCTTGCAAGACTCTATCTTCTTGTAAGTTAAGCAGAGCTAAGGGTTGCTCTTTCTACTTGAACACAAATGGTGTGGCACGGCTTTCGTCATTGAACTCTGCCCTGCCCCTTCCCCCCAAAATATGGTGGCCTCATCCATATTGATTCTTAATCTGTTCTCTCTAAAAGCTGGGGAAAGGAAGAGCCATCTGTGCTTATCATCGTGCTTTTTGGGAAAGGAGGGTCTGACTTACAACGTGGAGTGTCCTCTGGGCTTTTTGACTCTTCCCCTTGTGGTGCTGGCTTTTATAAATCACCCAATACTGAACATAGATGCATCGGATTCATCCTCCTCTGGCTCAGGACTTTCCTCAATAGACGACAATTGTGTTTCTGTTTGCCTAATTCTTTAATATTCATTTTTGCTTGTGTTGCTGTACAGTGACCTGTTTAATGTGTGATGAAATTCCTCTTTGCCAAATACCTTGTAGCCTGTTTGATTTTAGGGGTTCTAGGTCTCCCAGAATGTTTTGGTGGAGGGCTTTTTAGTCATCCACGCAATCTCTGATTGACTTTGGCAGCACTGGGCCATCCCTGTTTGTTCCTTAGTTCCTGTCAGAATGGTGTCTCTGGGTAGGTGAAAATAAATGCCCAGGACGCTACCTGAAAAAACATCAGCTGCAAAAAGAAAGGAAACCACAAAAGATTAATTTAGCATTGCTGACATTTGTGAGATATGTGACTATTCAATGCTCAAAAAAAAGAAATGCTTTGTTGTACTAAACAGAAGCAAAGCCCTTTGTCAATCAGCATATGTTTTATGCCTGGATGCCCCATTTTAGTGACTCAATACACTTATTTTTCCCAGGTTTCTAGAGGAAGTTTCTTTTAGCCTTCCGCAAGGAGCGATGGTTAATTCTTGTTGTATCTTCTGTCTCCTTTAATTTGATAAAATAAGAATAGCTCAAATCAGTCACCAGAAAGGTTGTCATATATAAAAGCTCAAAGTGAGATGGTGGGGGAAAGAGAGAAGGTGGAATTTTAGATGTGTGAGTTGCCTGGAAAAACAGGAGGGTACTGAGTCACACGGCTGCACCTTGCTGCATGTTGGATGTTCTCTTTGCTATCTGTTATCCCATGGTTTGACAAAACCTCTGCCTCGAGGTTCATGCTCTACCACCATGTGACAATGGACACAATGGGCAGAGGGAGTACAAAGCCTTAGCGAGGAACTCAAGACTGGTGTCAGACTCAGCACCTCCTTCCATGAAAGACTCACCACCTTGCCCTCTCTCAGGACCTCCTGCTCTGAGAAGTTGCTTTGCAAGGCACCTGCCACCCTGAAAGGTATGGGTTGAAGGTCAGTATTTTCCTCTGAATTGTCTTCTGTGACTGAGAATTTAATTTTGACCCTAAATGAGCAATTTCAGATTCTTGCTGAGATACGATTCTACAAACTAAATTACTCTGATTAGCATCTTTAGGAGTCAGTTAGACACTATTGCAGCCCTAGCAGATGAACCCGAGTATGGCTATGGAATTCAAAGAGCCCTCTCAGATACCAGGCATGCGTGAAGGCTTTCTGCTTCTACCCAGCTATGTGAAGGCCCTTGGTACCATGGAGGTGAGCATGGAAGGGAGGAAACAGGCTCTGCCATGGCTACTGCATGCTTATGGGTAAGAGAAAATGGGGGAACTGATTAGTTTGGTCTGTGAGCCCAAACTCCAGGGGCCCCTCTCAAAGACTAACACCAGTTGATTTATGAGCAGGGCCCAAGTGTTGTCCTGGGGTAAGCAGGTGTCAGATAATCTGCCCACATCCTCACTATCCCTCTCTTCAAATTTGCTGTATTTGCTTTAAAGAAGTTTGCGATAGCTATACTGCAAGATATCCCTGTTATCTTTGTACCTTCTTGAATCTTCCTTTATTCCTGACTTGTGTGTATCCTGTTGCAATTGGTTTCCTGCACTTATATGTTCATCAAGTTGAAAACTATTCCTTTCTCTCACTTCTGAATTTGGTATGTTGGCTTTTTTTTGTATAGGTCTTCTTCACTCCTCCACAACAAGAGAGAAGTGACATGTCAGAGGTGTATTTCCTTTCTTTCTGGGTAAACACAGTTTCATGCTGGGCAGTGTTTATATGTTACTTTTGATGGTTCATGTCTGGCAATGGAGATCTACTGAAATCACTAGGGATCCATTAAGGAGATGTCCCCTTTTGTGTGAAAATACCATGTGTCCCTTTCTAGGGCTGGAGCAAAGAGTCCTCCTGCCTTGAGTAACACCCAGGAAACAAAGCAAAACTTATTTCTTAAGCAATTATTTGGGTGATCATAGATGACTTCAACCCTTCCTCTGTTGTAGAGCCCCAGAACTGGAGGAGGATCCCACTGCTTTGCCTGATTGGGGCAACTGCAAATCCTGGAAATCAGCTCTTTGGATGCATGTTTCCCATGCAGGCCAGCTAAGCTTAGTTTGAGACAGATGCCTTCGACTTACATCTGATGCTGTGGCATGATATGTTGGTGATTTAGCTGGAAAGCAACTTAGGCTTTTTTATTCTGCCAACATTGGGTACATGACGTTTCTGCGAAGGACAACAACAGGTGGATGAAAGTTCATCGGTCAGGAACAGGTAAGGGGCCTACCCATGTGACCGATGCTGCTTAAGAAGACCCCTGGGAAGCCTCCCATGACCACAGCCATGTCCCAGAGCCAGACCCAACCAAACTGGGGATGACAGGGTTGTGTTGACATTTCATCTCTGTAAGCAAGTTCTCTGTAACAGTGGGTGCATGTGGTCTGATGAAAAAACACCACCAAAACATTGGATAGGAACTTGTACCTTAATTTTACCACATCGTACCAGCTGTTTAACCGAATGACGAAAGCCCTATGACCAGGAAATAAATGGCAAGTGATGTGCAATGAATATTCCCACTCTAACTAATTTTTTATTTTTTTTTTACAGCTCCATCAGTGTGTCCCTGAAGAACAGAAGTGCCTACATTTCTGTTTAACACTTGGATATGATGAACAGCAAAAGATCTGATCAGAGACCTGATGCTCACGTTACAGCCTGTAAATTCTGTTTAGTATGTGCTGAATCCAAAGAACTACTGTGCTTCAGCTCCATCTACATAAGAAATAACCAGGAAGAGTCTGGGCTATTCCCATTAGGAATAACAAGGGTGGGATGTAGTCTAGGACAACAAGGAGACCATCCTGGATGACCTTTGAGATTTTCTTCAAGGTCATTGTGGAGTTTTCAAGTTGGTATAATTTATTTCTTTTTTTTTTCCGCCCACAGTTACTGGGAAGCTATTTGCACTCTGGCCTTAGAGACAGGGAGCACTGGGAAAGCTTGGCAACTTATTATTCAGTGAAAGGGACTTTCAAAAGAAGTTTGAATGTGTAATGAACTGTGAATATGTACAGGGATTTCTCCTTCACTCTTACTCTTTTTTTTTTAGTTCCCAGCGCTATGTGGATTAAATGCATAATATAGGGTCAAGACAAATGTGGCTATTAAACTGTGTAAGTAATAACTGTGATCCCTTTTAATAAGGACATATTCCTAAACTGCATCTGCTTAGCACAAAATTATTTCTGTAATAGGGTGTCCTTTCATGCAAGCTGTGGAATATGGTATTTTCTTAAATCACTGTTTTCTTGCTTGTATTGTCTTCTTAGGTCAACATGTGTCCTGAAACTGAAAGACGGGAGAACAGGCATGTTACAAAAATACAGGGGCAAGAGCAAATTGAAATATGAGGGAACTTCAGGGTAGTGACCTCAGTGGTAACATCTGCACCAAGAGTGTAAGACCAGCCTCACACCAGATCAGAGGTGGATTAGTTTTAAAAATTAAAATTCATCTTTTATAGCCCCCTGATGTCGAGCTCCCATCCATAGTGAAAGAGCATTACTAGCTGTTGGAGGAGAAGGCAGGGAAGATTTAGAATAAACCTATTAATCCCCAGCAGCTCTCTACAGGAGGGTATTTACAGATCCCTGCAAAAATGCTTACTCAGCCTGCCAGAGTCACAGCAAACAGTTTACCTGTGTGTAGGATCAGGCATCATATATACTCACAGAAAGGGGAAAGAGTTTGTCCTTGGTGATCCCAGTGCCACCCCCACAGTGTCTGGAATAATCATGGTCAGGCCTGCCTCAGCCTGACTCGATTTAAGCATTGCCTGGCAGAGCATCCTGCACGGAGCTTGTCTGGGTGGTTCTGATGAGGGACCTCTCTTCTCCTGTGTCCAGGCACATGGGACATCTGGAGTTTTGGAAAATTGCCTTTGGCTGGGATGGGTGCAAACTCAAAGCCTCACCGTTCTGTTCCTCTTAACAAAGACAGGAGCTTAGCTAATTAGGCAAACTGGCATTGAGGCTAAAGCGGGCTTTAAAAGCCACATCTCCAGTTATAGATTGCAGTGATTTATAAAGTACAAGCAGCTTGGTGATTAACCAATGTTCTATGATCTGGAAGTAAATTTTAATAAAAAATGTAAGACTGCAAGCAATGATGCAAATTAAGGAATGAGGAATGTATATCTGATTTTAATGCTTGCAAAATAACAAAGCTGAAAAATACAAATCTACCATAATAATATATATCTGTATGCGTAGGCACAGACTCAACGCACAGCGATCCCATATATCTTGAATGTGTAGCGGTGAATCGAACTTAGAATGGCAAAGGAAATGCTAATTTCCCTTTGTAACAAAGAGAGGAAGGCAAAATAGAGGAATATAAAGTACAGAGCTTCGTTAAAGGAAATGAAGTACAGATTTGGTATTTTAATGGAGAAGCGCAACTCACCTTAGGCTAGTGTCCATCTGCAGCTCAGTGAAGCTGTAAAAACGTGCATACTTGATAAGAACTGTAATGTTGTATTGCCTCATAATTTGTACATTATGATTTAACTTTGGCTTCATTGCATCTATAGTAAAAAAAACATTTGTATTTCCTAGGTTGCACTCTTTGATTCATGACTTCTCCCAGTCTTGGTCCTCAGGTTTCGTGTGTCACTAATTGAAGGAGACAAACCTCATAAATTATGGAACCTAAAATCAGGTTTTAATTAAAATCCATGATCTAGCCAACAGAAACTAAAAAGTTCAGTCCTGTGAGGGGAGGGTTGATATCCCCCCTTGTGAGTAGTGTCAGCTCTCCCTTTCAAAACAAGGTCTTTCAAACACAGTTGAATCACTTCCCTGGCATCAAAAGAGCTAATATTACTGGAAATTCAATGAGTGCATAACTCCTATAGACGCCCCCCCCCACCCACCCTTCCCTTCCTTCTTTCCCCAGCTTTATATTGCTGAGCATGACGCCATATGGTGTGGGATATCCCTGGGGTCAGCTGTCCCAACTCTGTCCCCTCCCAGCTCCTTGTGCCCCCCCAACCTCCTCGCTGATGGGGTGGGGTGAGGAGCAGAAAAGGCCTTGGCTCTGTGTAAGCCCTGCCCAGCAGTAACGAAAACATCCCTGTGATATCAACGCTGTTTCCAGCACAAATCCAAAACATAGCCCCATACTAGCTACCGTGAAGAAAATTAACTCTACCCCAGACAAAACCAGCACACCTGGCTATCTGCATCCTCTGGAATTGGACACATTAGGGTTTTGGTTGCATTTGATGGGGCTGTAAGTTGCTATTTTTACTCCAGTCTTGAAAAGAACATGATGTCAACGTTTTGTCCTGCTACAAATTCTGGAAGGGTGGATGACTCTGTGCAAGGAGGAGGCAGCTCCAGCCCTCAATTAGCCTGGGTAGTGCTGTTGGACCTCTGTTGGGACATTCCAGTTCCAAATAGACAATATTCTTGTCCACAAACAAGTAGCCTAACAGAGAGTGAGTACATACCGTCCTCCTTTCCTCCACCTGCCTCACTCTACCTTAGCTTGCCTTCAGCTATGATAAGGACTTGTCTTTGGTGGCAGGTTCTGGGTCCCAATTTTTAAAAAGAATTTGTCAGGAATAAGGTGAGAAAATGTTCAAAAGCTTAAGCAGAATCACTGCGAGCTGTAGCAATCGATTCATTTTTATTTATAACTCCCCTTAAAAGCCCAGATGTTTGACAGAAAGACAGCATGGGGATTACACTGGGTTGCCCCAGGTTCATCCCTTTGGCAGCTGGTGAGACTGTGGAGCTGTGAGTAAGCAGTATGAGGAAGGGATATATATTAAACCTTGCCAAACCACTTCAAACCACCTGAGATGTCTCATTTCAATTATCAATTTAAAAATAGAATTGGTTTTTGTTCCCTGATCCACTGATTCCTGGTTGGGTTATCTTAGAATTGCTTTGAGGCATGGGGGCAGAAAGCATCTAATGAGGATTTAGTTAGGATAGGATGCTTATCCGGCTGTGGCTCTGCTGTTCTTGATATGCCATAAGCTATTCTACGCTGGCTGAACTTTTAAAAATATGTCACCAGGTTGCTAGTTAGTAGGTAAAGGGTTAAAAAAAAAAAAGCCAGAACATATCAAGTACTTAGAATTTGGTCAGAAATTATTTTACCCAAAGTTTATACTCAGTCCCAAATTCTGCAAGTTGTAGATGCTCTGTCTTTTTTTTTTTTTTTTTTTCCCCAAGATCATTTCAAGAGCTGCCTTCTTTCAGGAAGAAAGGGTCAAGGATTTCCTTGGAAATTTGGCTTTGATGATGTCTGACCATCACAGCTCAGGTACTGTGTCATGGTCACCCCCTACATGTGGCCTTGGCCATCCACTTCATTTACTTGTTCTCATAGTCCCAGCCTCTACCAGAAAGGATTTTAGGAAGCAACAACACCATCTTGGATTTCTATGTGGGAAGTGAGATAGCTGCATTAATTATACATTTCCCAGCCTCTTCCCACTGGCAACAGCATGTGCAAGAACAAGTGGGTATTTAGGGCCAAGGGAGGATGCAAGTTTGGGGATGTTTCAACCTAAGACGGAATCGCTACAATGACAAGCAGGAGATGACAGTTTCTCCAGGGAGTGATTGGGGGGGATTTCTGATAAGTCAACAAATATGCATGTGGTGAAGAATAAAGTAATTTAAAGCCTCATCAGAAATGAAGCTTTCTGTAAACATGGAGGACAACATGAAGTGTTGTGTGTGGTGTTTGTCTGCAGGCCAAGGAGAATATGTGGACAATAATATTATTTCTGAGAGCAGGAGGTCTGAGGTGTTTGGTAGTTGTGAGGTTTCTTGGTTTGGTTTGGTTTGTTTTTTTGAAACAGCTCTCAGGCAATTAATTCAGAGAAGTCGCAATACAGATGTCTCAAGAATGTAAGTCTCCATCGGAAACTGAACTGGGTTTAATGTGTTTCTCTGGCAGTCAATACAATGGGAGGGAAAGCAATAGAGAAATTGCGATGTTGTAAAACCTCACAAAGCTCAAGAGCCAGGGCTGTGATTTTAATAACTGAGGGCAAATGAGGAGACCACCACTTTTAAGAAGCCTTGTTAAGTTATGTGATTAATGACTTTTTCCCTGCATGCAAGGGGAATGGGGGGAGGGAGGGAGAGGGGGGAGATGGGGGAGAGGTGAGAGACCCCAATAACCTACACAGAGAAATAATCCCTGGACCCCACTGGTCCCTGGGCTGCCCCAGGAGAGCACCCACACCATGAGCTGATGAGGACAAGAGGCTCTTTATGGGATGTTTAGGGGAGGAATTAAAGGAGGGAAAAGGGAGGGATCTGACTGTTTGGGGAGGAACAAGCATGAGAAAATAGTGGGATAAAGGGGCAGGTCACAAGTAAACAGTTTGCTGGCCTGGCCATGCTTGTCTGGCCATGCCCAGCTCCAGATCAGTGCAGCCTGTCCTGTCTCCTCCTTAAACTCAATTTCTAAGTATTACCCTGAGTGAGGGGCTCCTTAGTCTGCGTGCATATGTGTCCATGGGGGTCTGGAGTCAGTGGAGTCACACCACGGGTTGGAGGACCCGTGTGTCTGTGGCACCAGCAAGTAGAGAGACCAGAGTGTGTGCACGTTGTGTATGTCAGTGTGCGATCACTGGTGAGCACAAGCCAGGCTAGCTGGTGAGAGGGACATGGGGCACGGGGCCAGGTATTGGGGTGGCCCCAAGTCTGGGCCAGATACTAGAGAGCCACAAGACTGGTGAAGTTGGCTGCTGGAGGGACAAAGGGGTCCAAGCCGACTGCTGGAGGGACCATGAGGTCTGGGGGTCTGCTGAGAGACCTCTTTGCAGGTTCATGGGTCTGTGCATGAAGCAGCTGGAGATGAGAGGATTCAAAGGCCAGCTACTGGGTGGGCAGTGTCTAAGGCCAGTTACTGGAGGGATCTATGTTGTATGTATTTATCCCTGTAGGAGCCACCTTCCTCTTGGAAATCTGTTTCATGTACCAGAGGGACTGCATTTTTCCCTGATTTCCTCCTCCAGTCTCACATTCTCCAACTACCATCACTGATGGTCTCCTTTCAGCTTAAAACCCATCATCTTCCAAATTCCTAGAACTGTTTTAACAACTAATGCCTTGCCTTCTGCTGCTGGCCCCCACCCAGCAGTGAGACTCCGTTCAGAAATATCACATAGTGACACCAGGTATCACTGGATTATTTCCTAGTTGTTGGCTCATCCTGATCCTCCAAAAACTGTTTGCCACAGCTCTTTTGATCCAAAGAAAGTCATAAACAACACATTTGAAATAACTCCCCACAGCCATCCATCTAAAATTAAAATTACTGTTTCTGAACTCTGAATATCCATTTGCAATTTTTAAGGATCGTTTTGAGATTTGGAGGCAGGTACAGTTTAAAAAAGAATTAGACTGGCAGATATTTATCTGGCTGTCTCTGTCTAATTTCATTCCTGAAAGATAATGCTCTTTGTTGTCTGGGTATGGGTCTTTTAAATGAAGAATTTAATATCGCTCTGGTTTGCTTTTTTTTTTCTTTTCTTTTTTTTTCCTTATGAAGTCAAAACAGTTATTATTTCACAGTGCATTACTGATATTTTCTGTCATATATTTCGGTTTCTTATCATAAACTGACTGGTGGGTAAGTCCAAACTCCATAAAATGAGGTGGGATCCATTTCTTTATTACACCAATCTAGGCAGACTATTTTATATATAGTTTCAGACTATTATTTCTGATTCAACAAAGGTTTTGAGCAGTTCTTTCAGTGCCTTACTATATTTGATTTTTGATGGTTATGTGCCTTTTATATGCAAAATTCTGTCTGGAGTTTGGGGCAGCAACTCAAGAGTCAGAACTGCTAGACTGGTCACCTAAAGTTCAGGGCAACTTCTGGTAAATTGTTGCAGATGACTTCTGTCTTTCTTTCTTCTGATTCCTGCTATGGAAACTGGGAAGATAATGGAAGCACTTTCCAAGAAAAGCCATGGCTGGTCAAACAGCTGTCGGTATTTACAGTCTACGTATTAGTTGAGTGCTTTGAGATCTTTGGTGAAGAGCACGTAACACAAGCTCAATAACATATTCAGGGTGTGTGAACTGCCTCAGTTCTGATACAAAGATTTGTCTACCCCTGAGTGCCCAATGTTTCTATTGCCTACTTCAAACAAGACATTGATAAATTCATAGCTTGGAAAACAGGAGTGTCAGGCATCTGCTGGGGAGAAAGGGAGCCAACTGGAAATTATCATTAATCTGGCCTGAAACATGAAAATCACTATCCTTGGAGATATTCAAGACTCAGCCAGGTAAAGTTCTGGGCAACCTGACCTAACTTTGAAGCTAGCCCTGCTTTCAGTGGGAGGTCACACTAGAGACCTCCAGAGGTCCTTTCCAGCCTAAATTATTCTAAATTATTATGACTCTCTGGTCAATTTGTCTTTTATGTTTTATTAGATTTTGTGACATTTATGATATTTTTCCTAAGTCTTATAATGAAATTTAAGAAATTGTATAACTTTAATGATCCATTAAACTGGGGAAGGCTCACAGTATGGATCTGTGTTTGTGATGGGCAATCTCTGTAATCCAATACCATACCCTATACCACTGGCTGCAAAAAGATCTGGATAACAAAGAAAAGCTTCCCTCTAAGATGTCTCTCTTGGGCAGCAAAGTCTGCCTGCAGTCTTGAAGATCATGGTACCTCCTTAGGGGAGAACAAATCTCTGAGGAACAAGAGTGCCTGCTAGGATGGAAGAGTGAAAACACTAATATCGTTGGGTCAAATGAAGCTTGGATAAAGCTTATCTGCCAGCAATGAGAGATAATAAAGGCCCAAAACTTGATAAAAAAAAAAATATGACTACTATGATACTAGAAAAGAAATTAAGCAGATATTTGTTCTGCTCCAGAAAGCAAGAAGTAAGCTTGCAAATTGTGACAGAAGTATTTTGGTTTGGTGGGTTGACCTTGGCTGGCTGTCAGGTGTCCACCAAGCTTCTCTCTCACTCTCCCTCCTCAGCAAGACAGGAGGAGAAAATAAGACAAAAAAATCATGGGTCCAGATAAAGGCAGTTTAATGAAAAAAAAAAAAAAAAAAAGAAAAAGAAAAGGGTGCACGCAGAAGCAAAGCAAAAGAAAAGAAGATTTATTCTCCACTTCCTGTTAGCAGGTCATGTCCAGCCACTCCTTGGGAAGTAGGGCCTCAGCATGCACTGCAGCTGCTTCAGAAGACAAACACCTTAATAACGAATGTCCCCTTCCTCCCCCCTGCCCCCCTTTCTCTTAGCTTTTATTACTGAGCATGATGTCATATGGCATGTAATGTCCTTTAGGTCAGTTTGGGTCACCTATGTCCCCTCCCAGCCTATTGCCCACCCCTACTGGCCTTTGGGGATGTGTGTGGAGAGACAGCTTTGATGCTGGGCGAGCACTGCTTAGCAATAGCCAAACACTGGTGTGTTACCAACACCCTCCAGCTACAAATGCAAAGCACATGGGGAAAGTTAACTCCATACCAGCCAAACCCAATACCTTTGGAAATGGAGGACATTTCATTTAATTTATTTTATCTTTCCCTTCTCATTTTCTTCTTTCATAACGTACTATTTTCTGAATGTTTTTAATTAATTGCTTTAATAAACAAGGGGGTGTCAGTGACTGAGGAACACCCTGGCATTTTACATAATTTTTCCCAGGTTTCTCAATGTTAATGTGGGTCAGTGCTTTAAAATGATCCCTATAAGTTGGATTTGGCAAAAGCACTACACAGATGAGAATGTAAATAAAATACCCACCAAAATTAGCAAAACGTTTCATTCAAAAATTGCTAGAACAGGGTGTTTCCACAGTGTTAAATCACCTTTTCTTCTCTCTGTTTTATTCTGAAAAAGCAAGATTTTTGGTCAATCTACTTAGCTTCTCAGGAAGTTTCAGATTTGTTCCAACAGCGTATTTGCACGGAACATGCATCAGTTTCAAAAAGAGCTGATCTACTGATGGTGCATTAATGAGTGTGATGGGCCCAGCTGTCTTCCAACAGCCCAGATAGCGCAGAATAACTCGTTCCCATGCCACAAACTGTCGTGATCTTCACCCCAGTTCTCCAGTAAACCATGCAAAGGCGAAGTGTGGTTTTCCTCCACATATATTTGAAACCAAGATCAGCTGTCTGCAAATCCTATGATCTTTAAGAACTCAGAACAGATAGGATCCTTCCTGAAAAATGCCTGTTGTTTCATGAAGTTTTTTTCCATGTCGGTGTCATGACTAGGAGAAATTTAAGTTGGCCCTGCACTCAGGGAGAAGTTTGAACTCAGTCCTAAATGTGAGAACTTCGCTGCTATTCTAGATCCCCGGCCACAAACTGGGTGTGCTGCTACAATTCTTTCACACCGGGCTTCAAAAGTCTGTGACAAAGTATACACCTCTCCAGGAATTATTCCTTTTCTTTTCCCTTTATAAAATCTGCTTCTGCCTAAAGATAAACATGAAAACACTAGGAATGAGGAGAGGGCCATGTGTCCATGTGAAGAGGCTGTACCGGAGGAAAACTTTAGAAACTCAAGAGACTCAGACACTCCAGCCCAAAGTGCAGAACCGAAGAAAATCTCTTATTCACTAGCAAAGTTTCCTTACCCCGGGCATGCCTACTTTGCTATATGCTTTGCCTGTCTTGTATCGGAACTGTAAGCACGTGCTGGCTCTTTCTAAATTCCATGCAGTGCTCTTGAGAAAGGCTCCAGTCCCTCATCACAACCCTCAGCCCTCCTGAAATACAAATAGCAATGAGGTAAGGAATGCCAGACTGCAGGAAGCAAGTCTTCACTATAATGCACTTTTTATCCTTTGGTTTTGTTTTTAATGCTGTGGAAGAATCTGCTGTGGGTTTAAAGGTTTGAGAGGGTTTTGCTTAAAGACTACAGATAGGTATTTAAGGGCTTGGGCCAGGTAATATTCAAGCAAACTGTTGCAGTTGGTGAGTTCTGGGCTGGACTCTTGCCTCATGACAGAGACAGAGATGAATGTTGTGTGTGTTGGTGATGCTTTTTTGAATACAGAGGAGAGCTAAAAATAGGCCAGGTTTCCTGGTCCCTTAAGTTACTTGCTAGAAGAAAACATCCATGAAGCCTGTGAAGCCCAGTCAAGATGCAGATGCAAAAAAGAAACAACAGGGGTTTGGGGTTTTTTTCTTCCTTCTTTCTTACTACTCCTTTAATTGGTATAAGTGGTTTTCTCAGTCACAAGCAAAGATCTAAGATTTTAAGGGGCTATTCTTCTTTCATTGAAGTTCACTGTTAATTGCATTTTGCAGATGGTCTCATTAGGCAGTAAAACCAAGAGCAAAAAGATGTTGGCTTCTTAGTTTGTCCAGGTCAGGGTATCAGTGCTTCAAAGGAGGAAAAAAAAAAAAAATGCTGGAGTCAGAAGCCAGCAGATAAATATACCTGCAAATTGAGCTTTAATAAGAGAAGTGCTTTGTGTCCCTAGTAATTGCTGTACAGCAAGCAATGATCTCACCTTCCATGGTCAGTGAAAAGACCTGGGTTTTCAAGTGAGCAACATCACTCTGCTTATCAGCATTAAATTGCAGATGAGTTTGCAAGTGTTTAGCATTCAGTAACCTCCTGTTCTCGTATGGGGAGGGACAGAAAAGACTTATACCCACAGACATGTCTTTGCTTAGACAGAAAGCATCCCACCCAGCATTATTTATGTTACACAGGCATGGTAATCTTCCAGCTGACTCTCTTTCTTCGCCAGCCTCTGTTTATTGCTCAGCTCCAGGGAACACTTTGTACCTTTTGGTCATTCCTGGAGTAGCTTTTGAGGGCAGATGATTCCTCTCTAGCCCTGCACCAAACCAGTGCGTTATCAGGTTGCCTTGACTTTGGGGATTAAATGAAGATGTTCTCTGCAATGCTCTGTCATGCATCAGAGGTGACTGACCATCTAGTTTTTACAAGGTGTGGAAATCTGGAGAAGAGCGGTGCAGAGTGTCAGGAAATAGGGCTTGGCAAAGTTCTTCATTGAGAGACTGTCTGGGGCTCATGGAGCGCAAAACTGCATGGTCTAGGAAAGACTGATGGCTTTCACTCCTGCAGCAGAGGGGACAGTCTACCAGAGAATGAAAAATTTAGCAAATAGAATCTTAGGTATAGCAACCTTGAGGAAAAATAGACAGACTGTTTCATTTTGTTTGCTTAGAGCAAGAGCTTGATTTTCTCCCCCAGTCGCCAGAGAGCATTCCTGTCCCTGAAGACAATCAGTCCCTGAAGTTAATCAGGACTGAATCTCAGCATGCCGGCCAGCCCATACCAGCTCCAGGCCCCAAGCTGGATACAGAAGCTGGAGCCAAGCAGGCTGTTGTTGGCTGCAGGGCTCAGGCGAGTGCAATGTGAATGGCTCCAAGGAAACCATGCCAAAGCCAACAGCTGTCTCTGATCGTCTTTTCCCACCTATGGGTCTTAGAAAAAACACGTTATTCATGATCAGGGAAGCTGCCCTTCCTGGCTTTTGCTGCGACAGACGGAGCACGCTTTGCACAGAAATGTCATTGTGAAAGTCTGCAGACTGAAAGTAGTTTGTGTGAGTGGGTTCTGTTTCCCACTCCTCAGTGTGGTGTTGAAAAATCTTGCTGGGTTGAAAAGTCTGATCTGTCAGGAAAGTTTCCATGAGTTCATATTGATATGGGTTGGGGGGAGGGAGGGAGGCAGGAGGGACTACACAAAAACCTACTATCAAGTGTCCACATGGCTTTCTTCGTGGAAATTTCAGCTAGGGCAATTACAGAGTAACCTATTTTATCAGCAGAGGGCATTTTGGGAATCTAATGGCATATCACCTCCTGGTTCCTGGCAGGTGTCCCTTTCTTAAAAAGAAATTAAGCGATAAGAAGCAGAGAGGGACATAAATCCTGCAAAGTAGAACAGCAGGGACTTCAGTTAGGTGGATGTGATCAGCACATGGAATCCGATTATCTTCAGACCCATTAGGCTTCATTTTAATAGAGTAAATCTGGAGAGGAAGATGTACAAGAGTAGAAATTCCATCAGGAGACTGAAAAATACACTGGGTGTCCTCTCGCTGAGGCAGAAACTGAGCCCGAGACATGCAGACAGAGATAATTTTTTGTTGATGGAAAGGGCAGTGCACATGGTGCAAGTACAAGGAAATTAAGACTTACTTAGGATATTCCTATAAAACCAGGGCAGACTCTGGAGACTGAGTTATACAGCTCTCACACCTGACATGACTTTCAGTAAAGGGTATTTACAATTGCACGTGTACAGAGAGAACAGCACCAACACAGTTTTTTAAAAGGTCTGGTATTTAAATTAATCCAGTGGGCATGGGTTTCATCTCATAAACTTCAATTTAGAACTCGATTGTGGTCTCTTGCTGAAGGGTTATTCCAGCTCTTGTACAGCATGTCCAAGTCATCTTCACAATGCCAAGTTGCTCAGACAACAGGGTCTTGTCAAGCTGAATGGCAACTTAATCATTTTTAACTTCTTATAAATCTGTTATTCTCCAGAACTTGAAACTGAAACAAAACTGAGGCACCAAATGGGCATGTGCTGCTCAAGGGTGAGGAATAGCTGTGTGCATTTGTACCTGCTGAGAAACAGATAAAGTGAACGACCCAGGACCTCAAACCACTGCAGAAAGACTCTGGGACCCACATTAGCACGTTTCAAGCTAACTCAGGAACCTCTGACACCATTGCAAGTATAACCTAAGGTGAACATGAGAGAGAAAAAAATACTTAATTATTTAAAACTATTTCTAAACATTTTTAATTTACTCAGACATTATTAAAGAAAAAATAGTATAGGAAAATACTGGGTTTGGCTTTGTCATCCTGTTTGACCAAGCTAAGAGCATTTTATAAAAAAGTGGTTATTTTCTCTTTTTTGCATTTCATTGCATTTTTAGGTAGTCCTGCCTGTACTTTTCCTCTCAAGAGAGCATAATGCAAACACCAAAAGCATTTTGAATTCTCCTTTTTTATATTTATATAAAACAGAAACTGGAAAAAGCAACCTTTTAAACAAAGAAAACAGAGCTCATTAAAATAAAGAGTTGAAAACAAAGTCTTCCTTACTCCATTGTACATTTGGGGGTGGTATCTGTCATTCATGCTCTTTCTTGGTCAGCATTTCTGGGTTGCAACAAAAAGTCCTGACAATTCCAAGACTTCGCTGTGTGTCTGCTCGCAGCTCTTGCCAGCCATGCTCCAGCTGCAGGCAACAGGCTTCCTGGGATCTCCCTATGTCTGTCCACTGCAATTAACCCTTCAAGAATTACCTGGGACTATTTGGTTGTTCTCAGGGACTGAGCAGTCTCCTTTCCAGGAAATTTGACCTGGCCCAGAGAGCTGCACAGAAGGCAAAAATAACTGCTCTACTCCAACTTCAGAGAATCTTGTTTTATTAATTTAATTTTTATTTTGCCTGTAGCAGTTGGCTCTTCACTGCCCATCTGCGTAAATCTCTATAATGATAAGGAATGGTTTGAGTCTGTCTCCTTCGTTGCAGACCAGTATTCTGCAATATTCATTTATCTTCCATTTTTATTTATGTTATATGTAAGATATATGAAGATGGTCTTGTCTGGTCACATTTAATGAGAGGCTGAACTTTTTATGGACCTGTTAATATGAATTTCAGTAGCTGGAGGTGAAGTATATGTGAATTCCCTAGTGTTTAGTTAGCTTTTTTATTTTGCAAGAGAAAGAATAAATAGGCTACAAAATCCTCCAGACAATTTGAAGTAAGGACTTACATGTACTGCAGATGCCACGAGGGCACCAGATTATGTCTGATGTCTGGAGCAGAGACAGTTCTTGATGAAGAGCAAACCCTTTACGGAGTGCAGCAGGGCACTCCCACAGTTGTGTGTGCAGGGATCTTGACTCCTGGAGATCAGTGGTTACACTAGGCATCACAGAGACAGGCTTCTGCAACAAGATGCAAAGTGGAGAATGGCCACCAGAAGTCTGAAAGAGAACTAAATAATAACCAAACGCTGATGCAAGACATATCTGCCTAAACATATGTTTCTGAAGATGATGTGCTTTGCAAGAATTGCTGACATTTGAGTGGCAGTTACACCATACATCAAGGTGAAATTAATTTGCAGAGGAGGGACGGCAGGGATGGAGGACTGTTGTCAGAGACTCTACTTAGCAGCCTGTCATGAAAAGGAATTTGTCGATTCTGTTGCACATCCTGCTGACTACACCAATTTGCTGTGAGTAAGGGTTTTTACACAATTTGATTTGGTAGCAGTTTAGAATTTATCTGTGCCTTTATGGCAAATCACAGGATGTGATCATGGTATTTTAATAGCACTCAATCATCAATCAATTAGCAAAGTGATTTGACAAAATTAATCAAAACAGTGACTTAGTTACAGGTTCAAAGATGGCAAGGTTCACTCTGTTACTGCATGGGAAAAGTACACTGAGGAAATCAAGTTATACTCAAGTTAGAATGATTCACAGAGATGTTATGGATGTGAAGGATAAGGAGGACACACACACACACCCCCCTGTTGAGTCGTGAGGTTCAGAGTAGACACCCTTGCTTTCTAAACTCTGTCTGGGAGAGGAGTCTAGGTGTGGCTAGGTCCAATCTTAGTCCCAGACTCAGTCAATAGTTTATGTGACTAATGATAATACAGGTGTCTAGTGGCAGTCTAAGGTTTGTTCACAATCTGAGGTAGGATACAAGGTTTTAGCAGCATTTGGTCTTTAACAACTAAATTAACATTCACAGAATTAGTAATTAAACACACATCTACAGATTATTTAAGTTGATTCACACATGCATATATATATATATATAAAAGCACTACTATATATATGTATATAGTGTATATAATATATGTGTGTATATATATGGATATAGCTGCTAAAAATTCCCCTCGAGTTCAATAAAATGCATCGATTTTCTTGGCATTCTCCACAGGCAAGGGTTGAGCCTCAAGGAGTGAAAGGTTTCAGCCCAGGCTCCAGTGTTGGTCTTAGGTGATCGACCTCGGACTTTAGCAAGCTTAAGAGTTTTCTGGCTCTGAGAGGCGTCCCACTCAAAGGGAGGTTCTGGTTGCAGCCCGCTGTGGTCCAGGAGAGCTCAAAGGGCCTCATTTTGAACCACTGTTTTATAGGGTCATGAGATTATTGGCTTTAGTCATTTGTAAACTGTCATCCTGACCACAATCCAGCTGGTGCTACTGAATCTCCAGTAACAGTGGCACCGCTTCCCTTGGACTGTAATGATGGTACCGCTCCACTTGGTTGCAACCCAGGTGAGACATGGCTGTCAGGGGATAACTGATTGTTCCTTGTTCTGTCCCCTGCCTTGAACAGTCAACCCATGTCTCTTAGTACATGCAGTGCTTTTCCTGCCTCAGCCACATCAGAGTTTCTGGTACAGTTAAGGGGTCCTTAACTGACCAACTCACCATACAAAGGCCATGGTCTGGCAGGAATTCCTGAGGTCACAAAGTGGCTGAAGAGAGAAAAGGCTGGGGGGGGCGGAGGTGGGGGGGGGGATGCACCACCACAGCCCAGGACAGAAGAGCTGGGGTTGATTTTCTGCTTTGAATGAGGTTCCAATGGGAACATGGAAAATGATCCACCAGACAATGGGCAGAAAAATAATAGAAATAAACAGGAAAGGCAAAGTGGACTTAAGCTGGGTTAAAATTGCCATGGAACTACAATGAGTGTGTCTCTGTCCTAGGTACATGTTCCAAAGGGGGGTGTGTGGAGGGTGGAGGGAAGTATCGTAATGGAGGGTGAGTGAAGAGAGATAGTCATATTTACCCACTTTTAGAGACTTCAGACAGAATCCTTGTCCATATGTACTGGAATGATGCATGGGTTTAAAACCTGTTCCACCTAGAATGGCTCCAAGAATTACCTGTGAAAAGGGGTTTGACCACCTCAAGCCAAATAATTATAGGAACAGAAAATATATTTTTCACCTCAAAGTTGCCAAACATTGGAACAGGTTTCTTGTGAGTTTTCAGAGCTTGATTGGACAAAGCCATGGGCAACCTGCTGTAACTTCAGAACTATTGCTGCAGCCAGTTCAGAGACATCCAGACATGTCTTCCAACATGAATTATTCTGTGATTCTAGAATAACAGCTTGTTGGTATTTTTCTCAAGACTTTCATAAAACATTTTTAAAGGATTACAGGATTTTTTTTTCTCAAATATCTGGTGCTCTTTTCTGCAATTTGCATGAAAAAAACACATAAGTTTCAAGGGATTTAGGTATGCATTTAACGGTGATCTTGAGGTCTACCTGTAGCAGTTCATACCCCAGCAATACCTCATGCTGCCTAGCAGCCTTCCCTGTAGATAAGGGTTACCTTTGTGCCTGCTATTGGACATAGATCTGTTGGCTTAGCCAGTGGCTTTAAGATCTTTTCCTTTGATATCCTGGATAAATCATAGGAAGTCTTCTAAGTGGATCCTAAAAATCACTTAGAGATTTCAGAAGATGCTATCTTCTATCCCTTCATCTGCAGCCACAGATTATAATAATTTTCCATGTTGCGGGAGGAATTGTGGGAATTCATGCACCTCTGTTTGCATGTCATGCAGCTTGTGGTGATAAGTGGCTTTATAAGAGTGTGGATAATTCAATTAAGTCTATTCCATTTTGAGTGTAATGTTACATGCTCCATAAACTCAGCCACGTGGAGATGACAGCATTTAAAAATCTGTGCTCTCTTCAGAAGTATATCCAGTATTAAAAGTTACGTTAAAGCCTGCTCAGAAATTCTGTACACAGGATAGGGAGGGAAGGACATCCTCTCTAACTTCCATCAGGAGGTCACCTCTCAAAAGAAGCAGAAATATCATTGGCATGGCACCAGACCTCGCTCAGAAAACTTAGTCTTGGCTTAGCAGGCACACAAGGAAAGATGTGTTTGTTCATTATCAGCCTCTCTTCAAAGCAAAGGAAAACTTTTAACCCTCTGTCTTGACAACAAGAAGTCACTCCAATATGAGCTCCCATCAGTGGAGGCTTGTAGAGACCACATGGAGGAGAGAAACATGATGCCATTTGCTGGGATCAGCTGGAGTAGACCTTTGAAATACTGATCTCAGCAAAGAGGGTGTATAAAGACATGACAGAAATTAAAAACTCCAAATGGATCCAAACAGTTCATTCTGGCCGTGTCTCTCTGGTGACACAGTTAGCACTGCTGTTCAAGCTGTGACTGATGGGAAGCAGCAGAAAGGAGTTTTGTTCCATCTAAAGCCAAGATAGTGTGGTCCAGAGCATCAATGGTTGGAGCCCTGTGATTGTCAGGTCGATGGTGCTGTGACTTTGGAAATAGTTACAGCCAAGCTGACAGAAGTGTTCCTGACTAGCACAGGACAGAGAGTTGTCACAGTCCCCAGATGATCAGAAAACCTGCAGATCCTGCAGCTTTGTGTGCAGACGAAGTGACACTTGGGTCCTAAAAACTGATTCAAGACCTGTACAGAAATGTCGGCATTCATATGGAACTGTGTCAGGAGTACACAGAACTGATGAACATCAAGGTGGGGGTCAGTCAAGGAAACTGAATGTCAACGTTGCTGTTTAACCTGGCAAACAAACCTCTAAACTTCATGCTGAAGTCAGATGGCAGCTGTGACTAGCAGAGTAAAACAAACCACTGCAACGGCATTTGCAGAAGGTCTGGTCCTGCTCAGTGAGTCCTGGGAAAGAAGGAGTAGGAACATCTGGATCACGGAGTCAATCTGTAAACTAACTGACCAGAAGAGCCAGATTAAATAGTGCTGAGGGTTTCAGGTCAAACCTATCTACCAGTCACGTTCAGTCAATGGCTGTGAGGAAGTATGCACTGGAAACCTGTGGTCACTCCAGGTGAGACGGTATGGCCATAAAAATGAGTCCTTCTATCAGAACACCAAGGCCAGATCTAGCTGAAACACGAATGACTTGGCTGACCAAAACCAGAAAATCATGTTTATGTACATTAAAACTTATGCAGAAGTTCTTTCTATTTAATGTATTATCTGTGCCAAGCCTCACATTTAGCACAAAAGTCAGACATGAAGGAAAACTATCACTGCAGCAAGGATGCATTAGGAATGTCTCTTTTCTTCCCTTCACATGCAGCAGTTTGCCAAACACCGGTATTAGAGATGGAGTGTGGGATATCATGAGATTCATTAACTTCATCCCCATACACAGGTTTTCTGTCAGCACAAGATCACCCTCTTCAGTAACATCACAGTCTGCCAGATATCTTTGATGGGGGAGTAGGGAAGGAACTTGAGATACTGTTGCTGGCAGAAAAAAAAAAAAAGAGGAGGAGAGACCTAACGCTGAAAGTGAGATGCAGAGATACAGGAGTCAAACTCTTGTCAGCACTGGCAGTGGATATAACAAAGGGCAACAACCACAGCTTCAGCAGTTTGGGCTGGATGCTGAGTATGACATTTCCATTAGCAGGGAAGGGTAGCAGAGGAATAGGTTGCTAAGTTGTCAGATGTCCATCCTTGACTCACCACCCAAGACTTCTCTAGGTAAAACCACATCTGAGTTAACCTAATGTTTGTGATAGTCCTGCTTCAAGCAGGAGGTTGGACTGGAGGCATAGAGAGGCCTCTTCCAGCCAAGGAGGAGAGACTTAAGGCAACAGACATTCATGAAATTTGATAAATTTCTTTGACCGTGGTTCCATCTTCACTCTCTATAATCATTACGAAGTTCCTGGAGAAGCTGGCAGTTCATGGCCTAGATGGATATACTCTTCGCTGGGTTAAAAACTGGCTGGGTGGCCGAGCCCAGAGAGTCGTGGTGAATGGAGCTAAATCCAGTTGGCGGCCGGTCACAAGCGGTGTCCCCCAGGGCTCAGTTCTAGGGCCAGTCTTGTTTAATATCTTTATCAATGACCTGGATGAGGGGATTGAGTGTGCCCTCAGTAAATTTGCAGATGACACCAAACTGGGTGGGAGTGATGATCTGCTGGAGGGGAGGAGGGCTCTGCAGAAGGACCTGGACAGGCTGGATCCATGGGCCAAGGCCAATTGTATGAGGTTCAACAAGGCCAAGTGCCGGGTCCTGCACTTTGGTCACAACAACCCCATGCAGCACTACAGGCTTGGCGAAGAGTGGCTGGAAAGCTCCCTGATGGAAAAAGACCTGGGGGTACTGATTGACAGCTGGCTGAATATGAGCCAGCAGTGTGCCCAGGTGGCCAAGAAGGCCAATGGCATCCTGGCCTGTATCAGGAATAGTGTGGCCAGCAGGAGCAGGGAAGTGATTGTGCCCCTGTACTCGGTGCTGGTGAGGCCGCACCTCGAATACTGTGTTCAGTTTTGGGCCCCTCACTACAAGAAAGATGTTGCCTTGCTGGAACAGGTCCAGAGGAGAGCAACCAAGCTGGTGAGGGGTCTGGAACACAAGTCATACGAGGAGCGGCTGAGGGAACTGGGGGTGTTTAGTCTGGAGAAGAGGAGGCTGAGGGGAGACCTGATCGCCCTCTACAGCTACCTGAAAGGAGGCTGTAGTGAGGTGGGGGTCGGCCTCTTCTCCCTGGTAACAGATGATAGGACAAGGGGGAATGGCTTGAAGCTGCGCCAGGGCAGGTTTAGGCTAGACATTAGGAAAAACTTCTTCACCGAGAGGGTTGTCAGGCTCTGGAATGGGCTGCCCAGGGAGGTGGTGGAGTCCTCATCCCTGGAGGTATTTAAAAGAAGGATAGATGAGGTGCTTAGGGACATGGTTTAGTGGTGGGATGGCAGTGCTAGGTTAACGGTTGGACTCGATGATCTTAAAGGTCTTTTCCAACCGAGGTGATTCTATGATTCTATGATTCTACAAATCTCTTCACATCTTGTTTATTGCTTATGCTTTTGTTTGTAGCTATACATGGTAAGATATTATTGGAAAATCAGTGTTCAGCATATCAAGAATTGCTGCAAGAAACTCCTGGAAAACCTTGCAAACAGTTTCCTGACAACCTGGAGAACAGAGACATTAACAGATTCCTCACTGCCTGCCACATGCCTCTTGTAGAACCAACAACTTCAGCGATGGACACCAGCTCTCAGCTCATGAAATCACACATGGCACCATTACAGCCCACAGAGGTGTTGCTATGACTATTTTTTATCTCCAATATACATTAAGATATCTCCTTAGTCATGAATTATTGGGGAAGGATGTTATTTTTTTTCTGCAGAAAGGCCGAATGTGTTCTTCAGCTGCTGTGATTTTGGACAAGAAAAATCAGCTGGAAATGTGTTCTTTTATCTTGCTGGCTGACACTGTACTTCTATGACTTTCCTTCCACACAGCTCGTGTAGAGGTGTGAGTCTGGTTGGAGAGAATACAGAACACTTCATCTTTCTTTATATTCCTTTCTTATGGCTATCCTGAGGACTTACAAATGTAATCATGTTACCAAGGCCTAATAAGTTATCAAACTTCAGCCGAGTTGTCCGTGCACTTGTTGTTATCCCAGGGCAAATGGCAGGCAATACAAATTATTCCAGACTCCCTTCACTGACAGCTGTGCCCCAAAATAAATTACTTCCTATTTCCCAGGGGCTGTAAGCATGCACCATTACCACACAGCTAAAATGGGCAAGCTTGTAGATATCTACAGCTGAGCACGTTGCTTGGTGCTTCATTCGTCAATGCAGAGAAATGGGAAATTTTAGGGCACAAATCACCTGTCATATTTTAAAAGTCTGTTTGGGGGAAGATGAATAATACCCAGAAAGCACCTATTCCTTCTCATTATCTATGCAGAGAATCCAGGCAAAAGCTGAAATGTGGCACTGTGGTCATCTGTATCTGGCCTGATGAATCCCACTCACTGACACTTTTTAACTCATCTTAATTGTCTGTCTGACATCTAAGCTTGGGAAGAAAGAGGAGAAAGAGAGGTAACACATCTAGCGTACACTGCCTGTGCTAGGAGTTAATACCCCGGCAAGAACTGGGTGGACAACAGCAATGGCTTCATTATCAAGTTCTGTTCCGAGTTTGCTTTCTAAATACTGCCATATGGTATAATCGACATATATTTCAAGGTGCTGAATTGATACTACATGACATTCACTCTACAACTACCTGACAGGAGGCTGTAGCAAGGTGGGGGTCGGCCTCTTCTCCCTGGTAACAGACGATAGGACGAGGGCAAATGGTCTGAAGTTACGCCAGGGCAGGTTTAGGTTGGACATTAGGAAAAATTTCTTCACAGAAAGGGTTGTCAGGCTCTGGAATGGGCTGCCCAGGGAGGTGGTCAAGTCCCCATACCTGGAGGGATTTAAAAGAAGGGTAGGTGAGGTCCTTAGGGACATGGCTTAGTGGTGGGATGGCAGGGTTAGGTTAAAGGTTGGACTAGATGATCTTAAAGGTCTTTTCCAACCTAAATGATTCTATGATTCTGATTGAACAAAATGACACTTTACGGTACCCATAGGACTCATCTCACAAATGAAGAACATGTTAAATGTCAGAACTTGGAACTGTCTGTCAGTAAAGAATCGCTATTATTTATAGGATATTTGTAGAGTTTTTCAGGAATTCATGTTGTTCCTGATGCTGTTGAAGATTTCCTGCCATTTTCTGGGCATAGATAGAATGATGTCTAACAATAAGGAAAGATGGAGACTGGACAACAGTGCCCAGACTTGTCCTTTTGATGCTTGTTACAGAAGGTCATCTTTTCCGCCCCTGGACCTGTGCTCTACCACCAAATCTTGGATGCATTGGCCATATACCATAGCTCTATCCATCTGAGGTGGGCACATGGAGAGAATATTTGGCTCATTTCCTTCAGCCTTTCACAAAACTGGATCCCATGAATGCAGTCCAAGCAAAGTAGGACCTTTCCTAGAGTGGCCTGGAGTGCAGGCTGGCTTCGCTGAAGGGAAAAGCCAATATCTGGTCTAGCAGCACTGTTTTTTTGGCAAGGCTGTAACAAGAGACAATTTTGCATCATGGACAGAAAATATATTTCGGGCTTTTTCCTCCACTCTTCTGCTCAAGGAAAAATCGTGGTCAATTCAGTTTTCCATTAAACTGTTTCTTTGGTAATAAATGTTGATAATTAAATTTTAACACCCAAAATATATTGTCTTTTCTCTGGCACCTATTTGAGGAACTAAATAGTCCATCCTATTGCCTGATGTCCACAAACCTTAGAAAAAGCTGAGATTTATGTCAGTTCTACAAGACTCGTTCCTATGCCTGCCCTTAGTAAACTGAAATCTTCAAAAGGATTTGCTGATCATTCGGCCAGTGAGTAGAGAAATCTCCCAGCACTTTCTAGCAGGCAATTTTTTTTTCAATCCAGTTCTAGTTATCTTTGCCAAGTGAAGCTGATTTAAATATCTAATTGGCCATAGTGGCAGTGGTGTACAGAGGGAGAAAGAAGCTGTGACGAGGCCTTCTACAAAGAATGGAGTGCCTAGGGATTGGGAGACCTAGTGTGCACTGAAGTTTGTGGTAAGTTTTCCTTGTGGGGTAAGTTGGAATTTGATTGACTTTACGCTGAACAGTGTGAATTACTGACATGAAATATTTTCTATAGTCTGTCTCTTAGGGAAGATGCCAGGTGATAAACTATTTCTTGCTTCTGTAGCTCCTACAAGAAGGTGGTGAAGTAATGTAGTGTAGCTGTGAAAAAGGAGGGGCTAACTGGGCAGTTCAATGGAAGATAAAATCATCTGCTGTGCTTGTGGGAACAAAGCAATTTAGGTTAGTACTCAAGCGTATTTGCAGAGGCCATATTTGAAATTTGTAAATATAATTATTCCCTGAGGAAATGCAATTCTAATAGCTCTGCTCCCTGTGCAAGGAACCGAAATGCACAGCATCTGCCCAACACATCCTGAACTTTGAATCCCTGTGTTCAAACCTACGTAACGGATGCTTGTAAAGAAAGTACAGACCAAGAATCACTCACAGATGTGATCTGACAAATAAATTCTTTCTCTGGATTGTTGCACAAAACAAACATGGTAGGGATATCAGGATAAGCCAAGGTTTATTTAAAACCAGGAGCAAATACTTGCTGAACATGTCTTCAATATTCATAGTTTAAATGACCAAAAATAAAATGTATACATACTCAGTCTCCTCTGCTGTTTAAGGATTCTTCATATTAACAAAACTACTGTATTTTTTGATATTGTTTAAAAAACTTGATTTACGTTACAGTCAGTCAAATCCATAGCTATATGCACCATCCAATAAAATAGCTTAAAATGGCTTATGTATCATTCCTTCAGGGGAATAAAGGTTTTCTCAGCATAGCAGGCTCAACTTTTTCACTATTCCTGAAGCACTTCACAATCTAGGCTTGTCAACTGTTGACACGGAGGCAGGAAAATGCTAGTGGTGTGGGTGGGTGTGGAATTTGAGCCAGCTGTCTCCCACATCCACTTTTAAAAATGATGAACAGGGAGGAAAACAACCCCAACAGGGTTGGAGAACCTACAGATCCGTACAGTCGCTCCCGCGCAGCGTGAGCTGCAGCATGTGAGGTGGACCCCCTCTGCAGCTCCGCACCCGGTGAATGAGCACACATTGGATGTTGGGCTGTATTGGCACGGGGGCTTTGCTGCAAGCCTTATTTTGAGATGTCAGCACTGGATTATGGAAGAGAATTATGAGTATCCTTACCTTTGAGCATTGCTAGAAACACTGTGATTCTATAAACATAAGACCCTCTGCAGATTTAAGTATGAGATTATATCCTTCCCTGCTATAGGCCATTTGGCTGCACACACAATAGATAGATGACCAGGAACTGTAACTTTTCTTGGGTTGGATTTGTTCATATGGCCTCTTGTGTATTTTTGTTATGGGTGAGTAAATGCCATTGTGTTCTTTGGTAGTGCCCAGTACCCTGGCATCACACCACATACCTCTCTACACCAGTGCCATCCCAGATGCCATCAGCCTCATGAATACACATTACTGTCTTCATCCTGGATTTCATGGTGTCCCAGAAGTTTTGTTAACCTGTCAGTAGAGAGTTCTGTGAGGAGTGATGGATCGCATACATAAATTACCTCTTGACTGCAGGAAACAAGCAATTTCTTGTACATTTACATATCTATTTGCAGAACTCTGGTTTGTGCTGCAGCTTCGCTAATGCTTACATGTGGGATCAAATCATATCAGAACCCTTCTCATTTGTTAACTAATACCAGCAAATAAATTAGATCGAGAAAAGACCTAGAGAAGAGATTGCTCTGATAGAGGCTAATGGGATCCTAAGAAAGTCTGGACAAGAAATTACTGGCATTTTTTTTTATTATTATTTTCCCTGCAAAAGTTTTGGGTTTTTTATGGAAATGAGCACAGCATTTCAACAGGGTTGTAATGTCTGGTCAAGGAAGGGTCTGAGTAAAGGAGTAATAGTTTGCTGTTTATCCCACGAGCTTTGGGACTGCCATGCAAATCTCCCTCCTGTCAGATTTAGACCATGGACTTGCACTCACACTCAGACTCCTGTATCCCTGTGGGGAGCTGGTGCAGAGTGTAAGGTTTAGCCTTTGATCGGTCGGTACCATTTAAGAGCACTTTAGTATAATAATTCTTTTTTTCTCCAGTCCATTCACTGTCCTCTAGACACTATTTGCTTTAGTTGTCTGCTTATTTTCAACCACCCAGCTTTCATGTTAGCTGAATAACAATAATAAAACAATTATCAGAAATAAAAGAACAGCTGTACCATTGCCCAGGAGAGAGCGTTGTGTGGGTATGTGTGTGTCTGAACAGGTTTGCAGCAACAGAGGAATGACAGGTCTTCTCCTAGTTAGTCACAGTTCTTAGAAATACAAAGACTCAATACACAGAAAACAACATTCTGGTTTCATAAACACATATGCACAATACAAGAAAGGTCTCTGGGAGGAAGCAGAATCCGACTGGCACAGGCATATGAACTAGCTGCTGTTGTTAGTATAACCACTGTAGAAGCTTGTCAGTACCTGAAAAACCCTGGAGGGAAATTTGTCAGGAGATACACTGCAATAATACTGCTTGAATAATGGTCAGGTTTGATTACCTGGCCTGTCCAACAAGGCCAAAAATTTCCAGCTCTGTAAATTGCGTAGTGTTCCTGCCTTTCCAAACGTAAGGAAAACCACGGCAGGAAGGAAGCTGCATCTGCTCTGGGCAGTGCTGTGAGCAAGCACGTACCCTCCCCAAAGGCATGAGGGGCAGGAGAATTATTGGCTACAGCAGAGCAAAATCCCGTGTCTGGTGTCAACTGTTTCAAATCCTTCACCCAGCACAGGTCAGCACTCATGGAGGCCCCCCCAGTAGCTGCTGGTCACCCTCTGGATGCTACAGCAGGCGCGGAGGCCACCTTAGTCACATCATTCCACTGACACCTCTGGGGCCCTTGTAACCCAGTACTATAGAGAGGAGAAGGGTTATATACAGGTGTCTGAACAGGTCTATTTTTTTTGATGTGCTGATGTCTATAGCAATGTTACTAAATGCAAGAAGGGCTGGAACAGCTCATTTTTTTTTTAATGAATATTGCAAAACAATCCCAGCCAAAAGAAATGAAAAAAAATCACAACTGGTATTAGCTGAGTAAACACATCTGACGGGACCTTACACAAGAACTGACATAAAACACCACACAAAAAACCTCCTCCCTCTTCAGCAGGCTCCAGTGGCTTGGAGGACAAAACAACTGCTTGTTCTTCAATTAAGCCTAGTTCTTAGAAGCATAAAAGCTCATTACCCAGAAGAGGCTATTTACTGCTAATTGCTCCTTTCAGATTTGTAAACATGGCTCTCTGCAATGCAAGGATAACTCATCTGAAAAGTTATCCTCTTCCAAGGAAGACTCAGAAACCTACCGCAACCTGTCCAACCAAGCTGATTCTTCAATATCATATATTGTGTTCTGGCAATAAACTGCTTGTGAGCAGACTGGAGAGCGTGGGTTACTCCCTGAAGTGTTTTGATAGGAATTTCAGGGAGGGGGAAGATGGGGAAGGGAAAGGAGTAATAACTGTTGGACCAAGGCAATTTACAATCAGAAACAGAAGAATAAATCACTCATTTAAGGTTATTTGTTCACTCTTGACGAATGTGTTACAATTCCCTCTGTGCTCTCTTTCCCTGAATTGCCCTGATCAAGTATGGGTGACCTTTCTCGTCTTTTTAAACAAGGCATTGACTTTGTTTCTATTTTTATTGAACTCTAAAATCCCTTTATGGACTTAGCGACATTAATATCCTCAGGGGACTGTCTCGATTCCAAGTCAGTGAGCTGTTTTGCTTTCCTTTTCCCATCTATATACAGCAATGGCACTACTACTGACAATTAATTCAATAATCCACTGGGTTGAGGAGCACCTTTCCAAGAATCTTGTGTGAAGTGTCTTGTGAAAACGTCAGGCTTGATTAGACTTTTAAACTGAGCATTCAGAACTGACAGTAGGATTTGTGGTTTAGCAAGTATAAGCAAATATGTAGATTTAATCTGCCTTAATTTAGAGCTGAAGGATTGTTATGAAACTATGAAAGAAACTAGAAAGATATCACATGGGTTTTAATCCAATAATTGGGAATGTTATTTAGTTAAAAAGATCAGTCTACTGGTACACAGCATAATTTAGTGACAAAGGGACAAATCCAGCGTTGGGACCAGTGTTGAGATTATTCAAACTTCCCATGTTGACTTGGGCACCAGCTGCAATTCAGACTACTCACACTCACTGAGCTGACCAGTAGGAAATGCTGAAGAGAAGAACACATCAGAAATACTTTCTTCTCTTGATTCAAGCACTTCTAGCTGTAATTAATTACTGCCACAAAAGTAGGCTTCAGAGCCCAAAGGATCCCTGGGGACAGAGGTCTGAATCTCACATGGCAAGGGGAGGCAGAGGAATATTTCCTTGGGTTTTTTTCTAGGATTTGCATTAAGTATTGAGGGGAAAAAATCCCACTGACTTCAAGGTCTGTCAAGGTTTCCTCCCCAAGCACTGCAACAGTGGTTGGCTTGTAAGGCAATTTAAGTTACACCTGGGGCAGAGCTGCATGCCTGAACCATCCTGAGTGTTCACTGCTTGGCTTCAGTTTCTCAGAGAACTCATCCCTTGTTACTGGGCACTTTCCTGATGTTCAGGTGAAAACCTGACTTTACTCCTGGTGAAGCCAATGCAAAAGGTCTCACCTTCAGAGCTGCATCCTTACCTCCTTTAGTTTTTCCTACGCTAAGAAATTAAAGCATGCCAGGAAACAGCTTGGGAAATATAATGGTCTATCATGTCAAAGGAGAGTTGCTGCTGAACACAGCTGAGGCCTGAGCCAACAAGCGTCTTCTGGACAGGTCAGGAATTAACAGGTTACCATCTGTTCCCTACAAGCTCTTTGGTTGTGGGCCCCTAATTTAATACAACAGATGTGGGGTGTTCTATGCTAGTTGTTTCCCAGGGCCAGGGAATGCATTTAACTTTTGAATATAGATGAATGCTTGGACTCCATTGTACTGATGCAATGCACTTTTGAAACCATGACCACAGATATCCCAAAACAAAAGGCACCAAATGAATGGCAGAGAGCTGCTTGCTTACCTGCCACACCACACTCAACCAGCCAACAGCTTTGTTTAGCACTCCCTGGAGGTCATTACACACAATCCTTGGTTTAGACTATGCTAACGTGTTAAACAAATTACTTTGGAGCACCTGCATGATTACAGGAATCATGCATAACCAATTCTTCTCTTTTCCTCAATTTTTCTGTCCAAGTGACCTCTGTTTTCAATGGAGTGTAATTTGCCTTGGTTTATTTTGTGCTACTGTCTGTCACCACAGCAGTGAAACGTCCTTTGTATAAAATCAACAGCAGTGGTAAAATCTGGCTTTGACTTCAGCTGGAAAGGAATTGTGATGCCTGGATCTGCTGTTGCACAGGCTAGTTTAATATGTCTAGCTTCCTTTACCTAGCACAATTTACCTTGAGTAACTCCTGGACAAAATAAGACAGGCTTAGACTCTTTATAACAGTCTTTCTAAAAATAAATTGACTAAATCACTCACCATGAGGGTCGTGCAGCTGCTGGGATTTCAGGGAAGAATTTGAAAGTCCGGCTCCACCTCCAGGGTCAAAAGCTTCATGCTAACACAATAGGGAAATGCAATGGTAGGTGGGTGTCCTATGGCAGGGACAGGCAGGCAGTGTTCCCAAACACACACTGCTATTTTTAAAGGAGAGTTGTCTTATGAAACATATGACTTAGTGCTGCAGTTTTAAACAGGAAGCATGCATGTGTGTTCTGTTAACTGGGTAAATATAAAGATGGCATTAATTGTTGTATTTGTGAATGTTTGAAATGGAGAGATAGTGAAGTAGACACAGTACACCAGGCTGGAAAGGGTTGCTGGGATAGAAAAGCAGTGTTGAATCAATGCACGAATATCCTGGATGAAAAAATGTCCCTAAGTCTCCTCAAATTCTCATGGCTATTATGTTTCCATTACAGACTCTGAAAACTTGATCATAGAATCATTGAGTGGTTGGAAGGGACCTTAAAGATCATCTAGTTCCAGCCCCCCAGCCAAGGTCAGGGGCACCTTCTACTAGACCAGGTTGCTCAAAGCCCCATCCAACCTGGCCTTGAATACTTCCAGGGATGGGGTATCCACAGCTTCTCTGGGCAACCTGGTCCAGTGCCTCACCACCCTCAGAATGAGCAATTTCTTCCTTATATCTAATCTAAATCTACCCTGTTTAAAGCCATTGCCCCGTGTTCTATAATTGCATGCCCTAGTAAAAAGTCCCTCTCCAGCTTCCTTGTAGGTCCGCCTCATGTACTGGAAGGCTGTGATAAGGTCTCCCGAGTGCCACAATCAGGTGTCCCCGCAGCCTTCTCTTCTCCAGGTTGAACAAGCCAAACTCCTTCATCCTGTCTTCACAGGAGAGGGGTTCCAGCCCTCAGATCATCTTTGTGGCCCTGCTCTGTGGGCTCCAACAGGTCCATGTCCTTCTTATGTTGGTGGCCCCAGAGCTGGACGCAGTACTCCAGGTGAGATCTCACAAGAGCAGAGTAGAGGGGCAGAATCACCTCCCTTGACCTGCTGGTCATGCTTCTTTTGATTCAGCCCAGGATGCAGTTGGCTTTCTGACTCTCCCTGGCTGGCACACTGTAGAAAGCCATCAGTGACCCACAATTTGTTACACAGAGTTTTTGATAACTCTATACTACCCACCAATATGGAAGAACACATTAATTTCATGCACAATTCAGTGCTTCCAGCTCATAGCCTTCACTGTGAATATCCTACTTGTTCCCACTTCACTTTTTTTCTCCAGCTTCTGCAGCAAAGCCATTGGAAAGGAACTTAGTGAGGAAAACCCATAGACCCCTACAAATTTTATCTGCCCTAAACTGGTTATGGAGAGAGTCCTGAACGTTTGTTGCAAAGGAATCAGATAATCCCTATAAATATAGGGAAAGGATTGCAAATAAGCATTTTCAAAGCCCCCTTTTTGGAGGACTTCTTATGATTTCTAAAAATATAGCATTGGCAACACCAATTTTAAAAATCACTTCTGCTCTGTGTACTGACCAGAAACTGCCTGAGAAGCACGGCAGATGAGAGTGTGCTAAAGCACAGTGCTGGTTTAGCTTACTGTTTCTAATAATAATAATTCTTGGATAGCATTTCATCAGATCTTAGTAATTACAGTCAAGATTAGCTAACCCTAATAATTAAGACTAGGCAGTGAGGGGTTTTTTGTTTGTTTGGGTTTTGGGGGGATGTGTCTTTTGTTTGTTTTTTTTTTTTTAAAAAAAAGTTTTTCCAAGGCTCTTCAGCAATGAATATAAATCCTGATTTGTGATGCACAGTATAGGAAGGAGGAAAAAAAAACCAACCTATCTTTTCTTCTTTGGAGTTGATTCAATACTTGCTGGGTATCCAGTAACCTTTACTGTGACCAATACTCCAGAAGTGTGATAGTGAAATCATGGTTCTATATGGCATTTTCTGCAGCAGCAAAGATGGTTCTTGCTCCCTCATTATTCACTTCTATCTTTATGTCAGTTCACTTGCACCATCATTGAGCTGTTATAACCCTTTGTGATCCCAGCTGCAAGCCAAATCACTAAATCAACTGGGGTGAGAAAAAGCACCAAACACCAGTAGACACTTTTACTGACTATTTCTATCACTATACAATTCAAAAATACCACCTAAAAGCTCCTCAGGTGCACTGTCTTTCAGGAGAGTGATATAAATGTCTTTTATGACCATAAACTCTAAATGCTTTGGGATTTAATGTGGAAAATACTATTGCCATGGTTCAGGCTGGTTTGGCAAACATTCTTCAGCTCCATCATCAGCTCAGGCTTTGAAGGAAAAAAGCATGAAGTTAGAGACCATAAGCTCTTCTTTCAGTCAGTCCTAAGCAATCCAAGCTTCATTCATCTTGTTACAGAACTAAACAGCTGCTTATCGGAATAAAGGAATTACAGTCCCCTATCAAGCTCACTTCTTGCATTTGCTGGACATGTAAGGTTATTCAAACCTGATCAGCCTGGGTTCATTCAGTTACTGTTGCCTGGCTGAAGCAAGAGAGGGGAAAAAAATACCTGTTAATGAATAGCTATATATTAAAATTCCATTTTAACCTACTGGTAGAGTAATGCTTGGCTTAAACATCAAAAGCTTATCAGTATCACTTATAAGTACATAGGCATAAGTACTTCACAGGGGAGCTTCTAGTTACTCATTTGAATATATGCTGCTTTGCAACCTGTTCCACAATTTTGTTCTCACTGCTCTCCAGTGGCACAAGACAATTTTTGTTCCTTTAATTTATAAAGGTCTCTCTTCCCCACAGATGGGGTTTTGTCTGCGGTTGGGTTGGTCACCTCAGGACTTTGGTGCTACGGGCTGTTCAACATGGCTGCATATCTCACGTAATGAAAAATTGCTCTGCACCTTGTGGGGGTTTGTCAGTCTTTTAAAGAGTTGGTGCTGTTCCAGGTTGTAGTAGACAGCTGTCATGCAACAGCATGAGCTATAAAATGCCTTTGTCAGGGAGCAGCAATGGCCAGCTGCTCCCTGAGGTGCAGGGAGCCAGGAACTGAGTGGTAAACCAGCCAGCAGGGCTAGGACCTCCCTGGCCAAGATCCTGCCTCACAGTGCCCCAAAGTGAGGCAAATCCAGAGATGGCACCAAGGTTCAGCCAAAAGTCAAAATCATCAAGCAAGTTCATACTGATGAGGCAAGTCTAGGTTAAGCCAGGAAGTCAAGGTTAGGATCAGGCCTAGCAATAATAACCAGAGTCAGACATAGTCCTTTGATTGCCACACAGGTTCATGGTGATGAGGTAGGTCCAAGGGCAGGCTGGGAAGTCAGCCTGTGGGTCAGAGTCTAGATCAATGGTGTCCATGCCCAGACAGAGCTGTGACTGAGCACACAGAATCACACAGGAACACAGAATGGCAAGGGTTGGAAGGGACCTCTGGAGATCACCCAGTCCAACCCCCCTGCTAAAGTAGGGTCACCACAGAAGGAGACTCCACAAAGCCTGTTCCACTGCTCTGACAAGAGCACAAGATAACTCAGGATAAAGCTGAAGGACCAGGACTGAACTTAAAAGGAGCCCATGAGAACGCTTGTGCACAGAGACCTCAGAAGAGGTTAGTCAGGGTTGATAAGATACATTTGTGCTCTTGGGACCCTTGCTCTTGGGACCCTGAAAGCCTGTTTCTGTCCACTAATTATAAAGGGAAGAGAGGCAAGAAGCTCAGACACCTGCAGCTGATCAGACAAATCTCACATTAGATCTAACATTAGTGTTTTCCTGAGCCTGTCTTGATTTCTGGTGCACCATAGCCTAAAATCAAATCCTGCTTCAGAGGAAACTTTTCATCCAGTTTAGAAGCAGGGCACTTTTGAAAACTGGAATTTAAGTTACTGAGTACTATTTAGTTTCCATATAAGGAATATACTAGTTTCTGTATGGAGAAGAGAGTAACTGAATTAGGTAATGTCGCCTTAAGATCTCTTAAGATCAGTTTGCTCTTGCCTGAAGGTCAGGAAGCAAGTTGAGGCCCAAGAAACCCAACTCTGTGCTGCTGAAATGCCAGAATGAAAGAGTCAAACAAGAAACTGTCTCCCTGAAAAGCATAACAGGCCTTATGTATGAAGGTGGTATGAAGCCTTCCAGCATAGTTTGACTCCTCAGTCTTGGATGATCCGGATTTTCTTATTGTGGTACTCCATTCCTACCGAGGATTGACATCTTTTTTCTCCTGATAAGCCTCTGTAATCCATGCATTTATCACCTTCAGGCTGTGCTACAGTGACTGACTCATCATTACCTGGACACCAGCTAGTACAGAACATGAGTATTTGTATCCCCATGGCTCTGTCAATTCAGTAGTTCTCAAAGCAAGGTATGTAAAAGCCTAGGACAAACTCCTGTGTGCCACTGATATCTGCCTATGGGGCAATCTGCTCAAGTTCAAGCATCTCCATTTCCTCATTTTCTTCAGGAAAGATTTCAACTCCTCAGTCTTGGAAAAAAATCTCTTCCATTTTGAAATTCTCCCACACTTTCTCTCACCACCACAAAATGAAATAACTGAGACAAAAAATGTTGTAGCCTTAAATACAATCTGAACCTAAGAAGGAGAAATGCCAGAAAATCCATACAATGCTGCTGTTGCTCTTGATCGTATATGGAAAGAAATAACATATTACTGTGCCAGCTGACAGCATCTGCCTCCAAAGCAGACAGATTATGGGTATGCCTCATGGGAAATATCTGCATTCTGCAACGTGCTGCCAAGGCTGAGATATTCAGTCCCAACCAAGCTAATTCTGGACATGGAAACAATATAGCTGTGTTAGTAGGTTGTCCCTCTCAGACAAATTAGCCTTCCTAATTGACCCATCATAGCTCCAGTTTGAGAGGGATATGGCCAGTGACACAATGTGTTTCCATGACTATCATCCAAAGCTTCCCACAGAAAGGACAGCACATATTACTTTAGGAGCCAGCAATGGCAGACCCATGGGTAAAACAAGCTAGTCTCAGAAGAAGTAAAATATGCCAGATTGCTAAGAGATTAGTCATGGCTTCTTGTTTCATTGCTAGAATCAACCTAAGTTTTTGCTGATTATTGCAGTGGAGTGAGCCCTGATAGCAGTCCACACCTGCTAAGGTTAAAGTGCTTATATCCATGAAGACTTCTCTGGAGTCAGCCAGATTCCCAAGGTCAGCTGCTATGTCTTTGTATTCAAAAACCCTTACAAACTTTTTCTTCTATGAATTTGCCCATTTTTCCCAAATATATTCCAATATTCTGTATTTAATTCAATTGATGTCTGTGTTTTCTACAGTTTTCTTCCACTTCATGGGAGTGTATAACGATGGGGAAAATATACTTTTATCCATTCGCCCCAGTTTAAGAGGAGGAGGAGAATCTGATTTGTCTGCCCCTTTCCTTAGCTAAGAATCTCTTGCCAAAGCTACGGACTGAGTCTTCAACATCTCCCTGAGAGGGAGCGGAAAAAGATCTGGAATTTTAGGCCGTGGTAATGTCATGTGATTCCTGACAACAAACATGCTACTTGTAAATCAGTCTTGGTTTTGACCTTAACTGTAGCTATTGAGTTGCAGGTAAGGACCTCATGTCCAGGGAACTCAGGATAGCGTAAACAGTTGCTGTGGGCTGCAGACTACACAGCCAGACATAGAAATGTGCAGTAAATGTGAAAATCCATGGCAATTATACAGTGGTGCACTTACCAATAAAATCCACGTGAGAAAATGATTCGGAGGGATGTGGACCCAAAGGCACAGTCTATGGAGGGAATTCTGCCATTCTCATTTAGTCTATTTTTCTTCTTTTATTTTTTTTTCTTCTTTTTTTTTCTGGTCCTGAATGCTTGCAGGACTTTAACAATTCCACTTCTGATTAAATCTTTGGGAAACACATGACTTAATTAAAACTGTAGAAGGAAATAGATTTTCTTTTTCACCTGAAATTCTGACGAGTGAAAACAAAACTCAATTTTAAATGGGTAGTAGAAAAACAAATTTCCCCATGAAATAAATCAGTGATAACATTGAATGCTGTTTGTTTGGGGGCATTAAAAATGCTTCATTATGATTTCTGTTCTCTTTCTTTCCTGGGAAATAAAGTAAAACAAAAAACTGCTTTAAAATGGAAAACAAACCCCACTGTTCCTGAAAGACTGACAAGAGAATATTTCTATGGATGTGTTCTATTCTGATTTTTCAATACAGTGTTTTATCAACTTGACATATTCCCATCATACATTTTTCTTTTGACAGTTCGGCATTTCCCGGTAGGAAAACATTCCCTAGGAATGTTTCTGATGGGTTGTTTCAGACGATCTGCAGTTCTTAAAGTAAAGGCACAACTTGTGGGATGCTCAAAAGTATTATAATAATTCCATGGGGTTTTTTGGAAGCAGACAGATCACTGCATTTTGTGTTCTGCCTTAATGAATCACATAAACAAATACTAGGGCTTAATGAAGCAGGTAACCTGACGCCTCTCCATCATGCGAACACAGCCGCTGTAGAAAATCCTTAATGTCAGACTTAATGTCTTGACTCTTAATAAGCATTCCCCTACTAATCTCTTAAGTCTCCAGATTTAAATAGCTGTTCAGAAGCTCAGCAGACTGAATTTACTATTAGTGAAAAATACACTTACTGAAAGGCATTTGTTTCTTGAAAACAAATGAGCAGGATTGGGACTCGGCTTTTAAGCAGAGACCTCCACTGAGACTGATGAGAATTACTGCCTTTTATATGTAATGATGGCAAGATCTGACTCAGTATTCAAACCATTTTAAAACTATGGAGCCATGTTCTCACTGGCACTAACAGGAAACCAGAATAATTTCAGCAAAGCTGACTTGCTCCAGCAATAGCACATTATCTCTTTTCTGCTTCAGATGATGTTCTCACAAAGGTCTGTATTTTTTCATTATTTAGAAAAAATCCCAAATTTATGTGCACTTTTTTTGTCCTCTACAAAATGACTGCTTGTTTGCACTATTGTTTGTACTGACAAGCTGTCTTTAGACATTGAACTTTTTACTTAAATGAATGAACCTGGGAATCATTATGTCCTCAATTCTGAGACTAGTAGGATTATTGATCTTAGACCTTGAACTGTCAGAGGAGGAGAGGAGACACTGTTAGCCAGTAGACTACAAATGCGTACAGCAAATTAAAAAACAAAAAAGTGGTTATTTGCAATGTTATCCTATTTTAATTTCACAATAGCATTCTGTGAATTTACAGTGGAATATATTGCAAACAACATGGAGTCTGAAAGATTTGGATCCTGCAAAAGGTGGTCAGAGAGTGACTGTTTACTGTTTCTTTCAATTTAAGAGCTAAGAGTTGTAAAGCAAAACTACCAAGGGTCAGTTTCAAAACCAATGGTTTCTACCACCACCATTTTCTAATGATTCTTCACACAGCATGAACTGTGAAACTCCTTGACACAGCATGTTGTGAAAAGTAAGAGTTTACGTGGGTGCAAAATAATGGGCATGTAGAGCAATAAATATGGAATGTATGTGGAGTAGAAAAAAAAATACAAAAGCTATTTTTAAAATTATTTTTTAAATGCAAAGACATACCACGTGGCCTAGGAAACTGCTGGGGCAGAAATTGCCAGAGACTGGTAAATGCTCCAGGAAAGTACTACCTGCCTGTCCCTTTTTGATGTTAGCCATGCCCATGAAATGGAGCTAGACAGTCCTTTGTGTTGACTAGGCACAGACGTCGGTATGCAGTTATATAGCCTATGGTGCTTTGACAACATTGCAATTTCAAGGAGGTTACTCCTCCTTTAACCTGAGGTCACTGCTCTGCTCACACAGACCTGTCCAGGAGTCAGTGGCATCTGCACTTTCTGTTCATTGCAGTCATTTTTTATTTCATAATCATTTATGCCTTCTTACAGTTGAGAAGCTAGGTACATAATTTCAGCCTTAAATTCTGGAAAGAGAGTGTGTGTTTACTTGTGGAGGTTTGTGAAATTGAGGTGAGTGGAGCAGATGTGCTTGAAGGATGAATCTGAGATACAAATGTTTACTCAAGACATTTATCCTTATCCATTTTCCATTGCTGTGTTTCCTCAAGCTCTTGGAAAGTTTATCAACATGTTTGTCATTGAAGTTTCCACTTACTGAAAACCCCACTGCCTGTTGCTACAAGCAATTAATCCAAAGACTGCAGACCTATTCACCTGACTGCAGACCTATTAATAACATTCTTTGCATGCTTCAGTAATCACAGACAAGCCGTACATCTAATAAGTGATTTTAAACTAGTCAAGCTCCTTTTTAAACCTCATTAAGATTGGATTACTTGGTTATATTAATCCCGGTGGTTTTATGCCAGTGGTCCTGACTCATACTGGTTATTGTAACATATTGGCCATCAGAATACAGGAAATGGTAAATTCATAACTGAGGCTGAAAGAAAGAGAAAAGCAAGAAGCTGCCCCCATATCACTTCTTGTTTTGTAGTATTGTCCACAGGTCAGGTGAAGTTAGGAGCTGGCATCCTGTGCTTTCAGCATTAAATTATTAACTGAGTAGCTGAGGCAGAGCTGCCTTTAGTTTACTTCCAATAAACTCAGTAATAAGTGCACCCACCATGCAGTGGAGGGGAGCTTTCTGCCTGCCATTCAAGCACAAAAATATTTCTTGTTGATATAAACACCACATGCTCCACACTTTGCATACTGATGCTGGATTTTATGGTAACCACAAAAACATTCTGGGTCTTTCCAACTTTACAGGTAGGGAAAGCAAAGAAGAGAAGGCTTGATGTAAAACGCAACATGTCAGCAGTGGAACATGTGCAATTTGAATTCCTGGCTCTCATGTCCTTGCCCAAGCCAGCAGACTGAGGCAGTCTTTCCTCCATTTTACGTCTGTGTTTTTTTCTGAATCCAAGAATAGAGATATCTGATACTTGGTTAGTTTCTGATTATTGTGGGAACTATGTGTCCTGGAAAGCCTCATGTACATCTTGCTGTATGGAATGACAGAGGTTAGAAAAGGTTGAAAATCAATGGGCTTCATACACAGAAAGACTGGCACAGTGTGAGAATACAGGATATTATATACTAATGCTTGGCAAATTTGAGATAACCTACAATTTGCATACTGACAGTCACCCATCATAGGCTTAGCGTGATTTACTGAATAGAGGAAGGAGAAATGGGCATTCCCAAGCATTGCTCTGGTCCCCTTGGATATCAGTGAGGAGACACGCTGTCAAAAATGAACCCTTCTTGAAGACAGCACCACAGGGGAGAGGTACCGCTGAGATTGCTCATCTGCTGCACTCGCCACCTCAGCGGCAGATTAACACGAGGCAGATGTCAGGCATATTTAAGGTTGCCTTTTCTTGTTTTTAAACTTTACTTCTGTAACCTAGAGTCTTATTCTGTAAAGGACGTCCCCACTGGGCTCACTAGACTAAAGCCTGCTGTCTTTGTTTTGGTCCTGATTGCTGCTTAAAGTGGATGAATGTGATTCAGAACTCTTCCACAGAAGTTATTTAGATGGCACTTACAGTCCCATGCCAGAAAAAGGGATAAATCCTCTAAAGCAGGCAGTGCTCCAGGGAGAGTCACTCAGCTGTGGGAAACTCCCTGTACCATAAATGCCTTTTCCTTTCTTTCAGTAAAAGTATTTTTGTCTGTGCTTCACTCTGTGGCCCTGTGAGCTTCTGTTTATCTTCTGCACAATTTTATTCATGAGCCAGATCAGACTTTTGACTCACTCAGCTTTCTCCTGATTCCATTTGGTCGATACCACCCTTGGCAAGGAGGTAGGTGGAAAGCAAGTCCAGGTATTTGAGGTAGCAGGATGTGATGCACATCCATGCTACATCTGGCTCCTAGTGTAAATCACATAGGTAGAGCATAACCTGACAATGACCACAATCTATTGATGATAACGAAGTTTCACTTTTTTCCTCCCTCAGGAGTTCTACAAAGATTTTTCTTAAAGTAAAAATGCTGTTTATAGATGCAAATTAAATTACAATGAAATACAGAATCATAGAAAAAAACTTGGGTTGGAAGAAACCTCTGGAGATGTCTAGTCTAACTGCTGCTCAAAGCAGGGCTGACTTCAAAGTCAGGCTCAGGGACTTGTCCAGTGAGGCATGGAAAATCCCCAAGCTTATTTTTTAAATAGATTAGGTCCCTGCAGCACTGATAGAAACTCTTTCAATCTCTTTTCCTTAAATAATGTAGGATACATTGGAGTTCTTTCCAATTTGGATCAGAAGAGATGTGCTAGCATGGTATGAGACAATGTTGGTTTAATTCATTACTGCTGCTTGCTTTCTGCCTCCATATAGGGAAATTTCCAGATTTTTAATTTTTATGAAATATTTTGGCATTCAGTGGGTCACTGCAAAACTTGTGGAATTCTTGTGGAGCAACTGCACTCATATCTGAATTTTAATTCAGGCCTTATAAGGATGATTTTGCAGTCCAGCTGCATTTTATCATCATACCTATCACTGATTCACAGGCTGGTATGCAGGAACCACTGTTTTCAGGACATGTATATGTATCTGTACGCTTCATCAGCATCCTGAATTTTTTCATGTGGATTGAAAGAAAGGTCTGTGGGTCTGTCTGCCACTCAGTCAGTATTACTGACAGCTGCAGGTACTTGGGGAATATTGTTCTGTCCATCCTTACATGCTTCACCCAGCTTTTTCAAAGATTTCAAATGAGGAGGAATAAAGCTTTTGTTAAGTCTGTCAAACACTTTCTGTATCTGTTCTTGGAGTCAAAGAGAAATTGAACAATTTTATACATCAACTTTCAGTCTTTCACAGACTAAAACTTGTGTTTTTCTGGCAAGTGCAATATTTAGTCAATCGGTCTCATCAGCATATCTGGAAAAAGTGTCTTGCCCACCTAAAACAGAAGACAAGCGAGACAGAAATTACACAACATTAAGCATTTAAACTGCAGGTGCCTTTAGCTTAATCTCTCTACCTCTGTTTTCATTAGAGTGTAAATTGCATTAGCCCTAACAGTAATCTTTTCCTTTCCTTTCCATATCTCAGTGTGTAATGCAGCATTTATTGACAAACAGCCAATACCCAGGGAACTCGATTTCTGAGCAAAAAGAAATTCTTTATTACAAAATTCTCTGATAAATAAGCATGAAATGGTTCATCCCTTTTCTGCTATCACAACTCATGCTTTCATACCTTCATAGTGGAATTAGCTACTTTCACCAATGCTTCAGTATGACTTTAAATGAAAACCTTCCTTTCATGAAGGTTTTTCCAGTAGAGCTGGTTCTTCACCTTCACACTTTATGGTGGGAAGATGAAAACCTGAATACATATTAATTCTTCACTTAGAATAAACAAGGCCAGGGTTCCCCTTCCGTTGCCAGATAGCGTGGCACATTGCATTCTTCAAGTTTTTCTTCAAAAAAGGGGTGAAGGAAGTCACTGATAGGAACATGTTACAACTCAGTACTCTGCTTTGAGAAGATTACTGTTGTTCTTATAGTACGGTCTCTGTGGTAGACAATGTCAGTTCTGGAAAAGGTGAAAGTAGAGGCAGTGAGTGCAAAGGGAAATGGATGCATCTCTTGAGTAAGCAACAAGTCCTGTTGAGTGATTTCCAGTACCAACAAGTGTTGTTGTGCTCTGATGTATCATTTTCTTGCAATCATTGAGTGCTATGCCCTTTTTCCTATAGACAACACTTTTTCTAGTTGTGTTTGTAACTCTAGTTTCAGGCATCTGGTGAGACAACTGCTTTTTGTTATTATTTATCAACATGGCTGCCCCTTTAGCTCCTGTGATAGAGGTCTGGGATGTGATGCTGAAAGCCCAAGGATCCAAATCTGAGCTCACTACTAAGTTTACAAAGGAGAGGTAAGCAGATCAGGGAAGGTAAAAAGTGGTTGTGAAAGGAGTGATCACCACTTGCTTATGTTCCACAGCTTTTCAGCTTGAGATCTGCAGAGCCCAGACATGCTGGAGGAACATAGGGTTTGATGGCTCACTTTCTCCCTACAAATTATTTAGAATAAAAACACTGCTGTGCAGAGGATAGTTTTCAGCTGACACAGCAGCTCAGTAGTGACTGGATTACAGAATTAGGAGACTAGATGGGTGAAAAGATGGTTAAGAAATGCAGAGTGGTGAGAAACCAGCATAAAAATCTTTTCTCTGCCTCAAAGAGCTGGAGGGAAATCTCTGTAAGTGATTCGGTAACTTCATTTCTGCTGAGATGAATGAAGAGCTGGAATTTTACAGGAATGCCTGTACATTTTGATGAGATATTTCCCTTGGTAATCCACAGGCTGAGTCCACCCACTTTGCCACATTTTATTCAGTGTCCATGGAAACATCAGGGTAGAGCTAGTAACAAAGTATGTGGACCCCAAAAGTCAAATCTTTTTTTTCTGGTCATGTGCACGGTCTTATCTTTCAGAGGACTTTGGAGGATTCACTGCTAACTTCAACTGACCCTCCAGGTGGGAGGTTTCAATATTGTCATACGATATTTAGCCTGGAAAAGGTTAAACTAGCCTAATCTAAGATAGCATAAACAGGGCCATTATTTCCTTGTAGAATAAGTTGTGAACCCTCCAAAACTACTCTTAGTGACTACGGAGACTGTTGGAGTTAGACATCCGATGCAAAGAACTCCTGTGGAAAGGGATTACGACAGAGCATCGGAAGGGCTAAAGGAAATGAACATGAGCAATCTTGGCTGAGCCACAGTAAGCCCATCAGCATGTATTTTAATTAGATACTGACTGAGTGCACAAAGCATTACTCTGTAAAATTTCATACCCGAAGCTATCAAATTTGAAATTGCTGTAGCTGATTGCTGAAATATTTAGGAGTGAATTAACATGAATGACTAAAAGGTCCTACAGCTCTCCTGCCTATAAGAGCTGTCATATAAAATAAGGCAACACATGCAGCTTTGATTCATATTCTGGGAGACAGATGTTCATCACAGGGAAGAATTGCCAAAGGTGGCTCTAATTAATTGCTGTGAACAAGATGGGCGTCAGAAATCAAATACTCTCATGCCTAAAGATGATGCCTCTCAGTAAGGATTTAAGCATGTTGGACCAGATCTTCAGTCATTGTAAAATGTCATAATACTGTGGCAACGAAGAACAGCTAAGTATATGGCAAGTAATAAAACTTGCAGCATAATTTCTTCTCTCGTGAAAGATTGGATGGGATTTATCTCATCTAACTTCACTTATCTACAGTGCAGCTGTTCCTATCTGAACTCACTGCTCTCAGCTCCTTTCATAGTCAAGGGGAGAAGCAGAACGGGGATATGAGTCAAAAAACTGATGGTAAACATTGAGTTTAGGGTGTCATGAAGTGCAGCTGGACTCCTCTGACTGTATTGATTAGATGTCCACTAACTATAAAGGGAGAGTGGAGAAACGAGGTTGTCTGTAGGTACCTTACAAATAACGATTTTTATTCAGCCCTGTCCTACCTACAATGGCAGTTTGTCAAGCCAGAAAATTTTCCTAGGAACTGATGTCTCATTTCCCATGTCCTTTTTTAAAAGTTCAGTGTCCTATACTGGAGATGTTTTGAATGTCTTATGCAGAGACTGAAATATTAACAAGAACCTCTGCTTAGTATGCAGTCTGTCTGCTTGCATTGATTTCTGTTTATCAGCATAATTTCTAGACCTATTGTTTACCAAATGGAGTATTGCACTGCTGCTGACTCCAGTAACTAGGAAAACTGAGATGACTGAAGGGCAAGAAGTAAAATGAAAAAAACATTATGAACAAGTTCCTTGCTTTTCTTTGCTAACAGAAGATAAGTCATTTGTTTGACTATCAGTTTCTTGGCAGTAAGATTATTGCAAGCAATTTATATATTAACGCAGATGTTGCAAAAGCAAACTCTACTTTCACATTCAGTAGCTCCAGGATAAGTTTTATAATTATGCATCCAGTCTGAGAGTCCTAGCTCACAGAGATACCTAGTTCTACTTTATTTTGCATGGATACTTAGCTCATTGAAGTAAGGCTAGTCCTTACACACAAATGAGTATGCTTACATGCCCAGCCCAATATGGATTCCAGTGGATAACTTTAGCCACCCAGAATGGAAAAAATGCAGCAAGCACAATCCAAAATAGAAGACAGTTATTCTTGGGAAAAGAGTGATGTTTTTATTCAGGGATGACACAGCACTATTAGGCTAAAGAGACGAAAAGATATATATTATGCTGACAGCTGAATTCTAGGCAAATGTATGTAGAAAATCCCCATTTTATGCATTCTTCCACTCTCTAAGCCTTGCATGTACCTCCAGTATTGCTTCACTGAAATCCACATGGCTACAAAGTGTAGAACTGGAGTATTACTGCTGTGACAAACAAATATTTGTAAAACTGCTTTTGAGTCATTTACCTGCCAACTGCTGAGTCAAATTTTAGAGGCTCCTCCACTAAAGCTGACAGCATCAGGCAACTATGTGAAGAAATATCACGATCATTTTCTGCTTGTTTGTTTGCTGTGCTGTGAGCTCTCAGAGAGTTTGCAAACAGTTCTTGAGGAAAAAAACACAGCAATTTTCAAATCTTTTACTAAGAAAGTTAAATGAGCAGTGTTGTCAGATGATGGCAAAAAATAAAACAAACATTGCAGGGGCAAAAAACTTCTCTAAGGAAATTCCTGGCATCCTAAGTGAGGTGGTGTGATAACCCCCCAGAAGGAAATCCTAAAGTGACTTGGCAGTTCTGGGGCCAGAAATTGCTGACAACCCAGCTACTAAAATAATTGAGACCTCAAGGAATTCAGAGCAGCCTGCTCAAGGGAAGGATCCTCTGAAAACTTCATCTGGTGAAACTGCACTTGAGCAAGAAAGCTTTCAAAGGCAATGATGAAGCTTGTCAGAAAGGACAGACTGGAATGTCGGGAAATGGGTGAAGGCCTAATTGAATTGCCATGTTCTGGCTGCAGTCACCTGCCACGTGCGTACACTCAATCCGCAGCGAACAGAGGCTGAGCACCTTAACTTCTCTGCTTCCCTGAGACTTGTGATGGGCTGGGAATATGCAAACTGTGAAAATATGGTTCAGCTGACACACAGTGTGTGATTGGGTACAAATATTAAAAGATGCTGTATTTCGATGTCTCCATGTGAGCTAGGTGCCTCACTCCAGTTAAAAGAGATCTACTCCATACAGCCAGTGAAACACAGAGAGGGACCCCCAAAGAGATATCTCTATCAGACAGAAAAGTACTTCTTAGGTTTCGCTGGGTTCACTAGATCTCTGATGAGCATGATATGAGCTCAGCATGAAAATATGGAGACACCTATATTTATTTTTCTCAGTCCGTGAGAGAAGTCCTGCCCATAGTAACCCATTTAAACTGCAGGACTTAATTGGGTGTCTGAGCCTTAGTTAAGAATGGAAGCTACTATAGCATGGAAGGTGACATTTCAATGCTTTCAAGCTAGAGATGAAAACTTATTTGAGTCAAACATGTATCTTGCAGAGAGCAAAAATCCAGACAGATTATTTGAATCAGAAAGATCAAAAGAGAAAGGAGAAATGGAAGAGGAGAGGAATAGTTATATGAATCTCTTTACAAACCTGTAAATCTCTCAGTTGTATGCTGTATGTTCCCACAAGTATTGTAATAAGAGTTCTTCCTATTGAGGCCTTAACAGTAACCTATAAAGTTACTTCAGGTTAAAAGGATTGGGGGGTTGGCCCTCAAGCTTTGTTATTTATTTTTCTTTAAGACTGCTAATATTAAAAAATCACCACTTGGAGAAAGAGCACTATAGCAGAAAAAAAGATGAATCAGATTTAAGTGTAATCAATGGATTAAAGTTAGATGCAGAAGGTGTGGGTCTCAATCTTCATTTGATTGTCTAGTCTCTGATCCCTTCCAGCATCAGTGTGGTGAAATACAGGTAATACATTTGGTAATACTGATAATACATTTAACCATATTTTAAAGTCTCGAATTAACTGCAACCATGGCACAGTTTTATAGAGGTTTCAGTACTTATCTAAGTAGGGATGGGCCAAAGTAAATGCAACTAATGATTTTCCTGAATTGGGATCTGTGTTGTCGTTTGTGTAATCAAACGACATTTTCTCCTTCATGTGATCCATGCAAAAAGGAGTACTTCTCCTTATAGTGAGGCATGGGAACAATTTCCTGGATAACAAAGGAAAATCATGGGAGGAAGACACTTTGAGACATGAAATACAAAGACAGCTGTATTGGTAAGTGTGTGCCACAGATCTCTGGGTGAATGGAAGTATCACTCCACGTTTGCCCTGTCCTTGTAATCATCTCTCTGCAGTAGGTACTGGTCTGACTATCTTTTTTAGCCTCTCCCTGACAAGTCCAGCTACTCTCCCATCACATATGATATGGACCAGCTGGGAGTGCATTGATGTAGGTACTTTTTCACCTAGAGAAAGGTGAAGGAAAAAAGTGTTGTCCTGCAGTCAGGACATACCTGATATACCCAGATTTTTGCTTCAGATGTCTGCCAGGCACTGATTTCCACCGACAAGGACAGAACAGCACTAGTAACAGTGATGATTTAATGACAACTGTGGTATGTGACAGGATCTGCTCCTTCTCCTTGCTCCAGGGTAGGATATCCGATCTTAAAACTTTGCTAGGATGTATTGCCTTTGTCTTCCCTCCAGGAGGGTCCTGGACTAAGAAGAGGCTCCATGCCTGTTCCTTTGGACAGGAAATTTGTCTCTGAAGCTGCTTTGCCAGAGAACGTCAGGATTCCTTCAGAGCAATGGTGTCCAGGCTGCCAGTTGTCCTTCAAGCCTGCCCATCAGCTGGAGCAAGGCACCTGAAAGTCAGACTGCAAGGCACTCAGATCGTCATCCCCTGATGTGGCAGGTTTGCTGTCCCCCAGCCAGCTAGGGAAAGAGGAGCATCTGGTGGTGCCTGCAGCCACCAGAACAATTTGCCCAGCCCATAAGGTCTTGGTGCTAGCTCAGGTTTGTGGGGCTCTAGGGAAACAATGAACATTGCCTTGGCAATAGGATGTGCAAAACACTCAGCTGGGCATACTGTTGCAAGGAAAAGCCCTGTGTTATTCCATGAGAATATTGTATCCACATGAGTTCCACGGTAAAGAAAGCCAGAAAATCTATTTTATGCCTAAGGGGTGATGCTTCCACCTCATTTTCCTCCTCTCCCCTCAATCCCAAGGTTTATACTACACCCCAGAGACTCACTATTAGGATCCATTTCAAACAATGGAACTTTCTTTAAATATCACCATTTTCTCCTCCATCCTACTTACATTCCTCATTCAAGTGTAATTGCAAATACTAGCTTGCCAAAGAGGAAGTATGTGCCTTTAGTTTGTCAGAGCGATTTCTGTTATCCTGAGCCGTGCTCGTTACTGGCTCTGACCCACCATTATTTCAGGAAACCATTACATTCATTATTAATAAGAGCCTGCCAGCTAACTTTCCTTCCTTGCAGACATTATTGTGATTTCAAATGTCATCATGTGCTCTTTTCCCTATGGCATTCTCTCACTCTGCAAGAAGTAGGGGGGACTCCTCCCATTTCCTTTCCCAGACTGACCTTTTTCAGATCTGGCATACCTAGATCAATACACCTGCCTCTTTGAAACAGAGCTGAAACTGATGCAGTCAAAAGGGGACAGGGCAGTACAACACTTTCAGAGATTTGTAGCTGTTCTGAGCCATCACAACATCTCTGGAAGGAGTTTAACTTCATTAGCTTAGGGGATGAATAGAACATCTGATAAATTCTTAAAATTGGATCAACTCAGGTCCTGCACAAGAGACCTAAAACTTATTTGAGGCCCCAAATGGGGACCCAGTCTGTCCACCTCCCCCAAAAGCCTGCATCATTTCATTGCTGACAATAGAAGTAAAAACCTGCATTTTGCGCTGAGTATAGAGAGCATCTAGGCAGAGGTTGAGACTAGGGTCAGAAACTGAACCCAGGCTCTTTGGGTGTTTTGATCCACTGAGGTTCTAGCAAAAAGTGCAAGCACTGATCTGCCTCCAACCATATGGCTGTGATCACCTCATACTCATCTCTTCCGGATCCCAGAGCTTTTGCAGTCCAGGCTCAATTTCAAGAGGAGATAGAGAGTGCAGTCATTCAAGATACTCATAGGACAGATGCAGCAGCTGGAGCTCAGCCCCAGTAAACTGACCTATTGCTTAAGATCCATGGTCATAGAATCATAGAATCATAGAATCATTTAGGTTGGAAAAGACCTTTAAGATCACCAAACCCAACTGTTACCTTAACCCTGCCATCCCACCACTAAACCATGTCCCTAAGCACCTCGTCTGCCTGTCTTTTAGATACCTCCAGGGATTGACCCCTTCCCTGGGCAGCCCCCTTCCAGTGCTTGACAACCCTTGTGGTGAAGAAATTTTTCCTGATGTCCAGCCTAAACCTGCCCTGGTGCAACTTGAGGCTCTTTCTCCTTGTCCTATTGCCCATTACCAAGGAGGAGAGACCAACACCCACCTCACTACACTCTCCTGTCAGGCAGTTGTAGGGAGCGATAAGCCTTCTTTTCTCCAGGCTAACCAACCCGAGTTCCCTCAGCTGCTGCTCATAAGACTTGTGCTCCAGACCCCTCATCAGCTTTGTTGGTCTCCTCTGGACATGTTCCAGCTGGATATGGTGTCCCATTTCGCAGATGAGAAGTCCAATGCCACGCCTGCTATTGCTCTGCTGGTAACACATCCATGGAAGAGGGCTCTGGATCTCACCTGGAGGGACATATTTGATATTATCTGTTGGCTTACTTTAACTGAAAGACATCTCATCCCTCTGAGGGGTCATCCAATATTTCAGAGAGACAAAGTTGGCATCTGATTCAGTCCGATTCCACCCTTTGGGTAATTATGTCTTGTGTGATGTTTGTGATTTTTATCAAAACTATTTATCAAATTACTTAGTTGTATTGTAGAAACTCCTCAGAGTTCCAGACACGGCGAGGACCTTACTGTGCTAGATGTTATGCCAAAAGCTGGCCTTGCCCTTCCTCCGCAAGGATGCTTTCTGTACAGTTTCACCATGGAAAGCAGGCTTAGAGTTGAAGATATGTCTGGGTCCTTTCAGAATCTTTAAAAGGGAAAAAAAAACCACCACCAAACAAGCAAGGGGGAGCATTCCTTGTATGGGCATGGTTGCAAGCAATATCTGAAAGTCATTTGGGCAAGAACTGAACAATTGGACCCATGCCACGATCCCATATGGAGACTCACTCCATCCAACTGATCAGAATTGTCACATTTTTCTCCTGCATTTCTGAATCTCTGCATATTGATCTCATGGGTCTTAGACTGTTTTCTAAAAGAACAATGCTGATGTTTCATATGCCATATCCTCATGCACAAGTGTGTGTGTGTATCTGTGTCTGCATGTGTCTCTGTCTCCATTTTAACTCTTTAACCAATTTCACCCATAAATCCAGGCAGTATGATGAATGATCCCACAAGTTTTATAAAAGGAGATGACTGGGAGAAGAGTCCCCAGGCGCACCATGACTGAAGGAAAAGCTGCAACATGAGCTCAGCCCTTAAAGAACATAAGAGGATCCGAAGGGGAGTGACTTTATAAGCAACCCAGCCAATGAAAAGCATTGGTTGGACTTTGCAGTCAGCTATAAAGGGAAAAGCCCTGGAAATGAGACTGAGGGAACAATTTGTTTAATCCTTAGATAGTCACAATTTGGGGTTGTTTTATTCTGTTTCAATACAGCTTTTAACATTATGAGGCTCCAGTTCTGGTCAGCGCAATAAACACAGATAAATCATAACAGAAAGCCATGGAGCAGCACGCTGGTGCTGGTTTCAGGGCAGATGACCTAGGTCTGTGCATATGCAGCTTCAGGCTTCCTTTACCACTTCTCATGAGTTCACGTAATCCTGTGGCGTTTGAGTTTCCAGTCCTGGAGGTGAATGTTTAAATGCAATAAAAAACTGTGCTGGATTTCTTCCTCCTTTTGCATTTTCATGAAAGCATTCATATTAATTGGAAGCATGCATCTTTGAGTTATGGTTTTGTTTTCTTTTAATAATGAAAGGAAACAAATGTTGGTGTGCAACTGACAGTGGAGGAAAAACTAGGCAAGCTTAAATATTTAAATGCATTCAAACCATTGAATAGCCAGAGGGAAAGAGAAAAAAATGCTGCACTGTGAAAACTTTTGCTGGTGTGTTAGGAGGATTCCAGGTCTGCTGGTGTATACGAGTGCCCGTCTCCTTGCTGTGATATTCATGCTATATTAAGTGGGATTCCTGCATGGGATTAGGAATGTAAGCCTCCTTGTAGGTGTTTTAAAGAGGGTGAGAAGCTGTCATTTTATACCTTTCTGAGCAAATGACAAAAGGCAAAATAATTCAGCGAGGCCCCAGAGAAAGATGTCCGGGTACCTCTGTTTCTAAGTAAGGCTTGCTAAGCTTTTGCAAACCCTGAGAATTTGTTGGGACTCTTTCCTCTGTGCCATCATGACCTCTGTGCCAATCGATTTTGATTTAAAAAAAAAAAAAACAGGAGGGTGGTGGAAAGGCAGTGTCTCAGGGAGGAAAAGGCACCACCTCCCTGAAAGGAGACAATTGGCAAAGGGTGACCAGGGCAGGCTTTGCCCGTTGGAGGTGATGGGCAGTGCAAACCCCCCCCAGCTGGGCTGGGAAGGAGCAGTTCATGTCTGCTCCTGCTCCAAAATTGTGACTGAGGCTTGTGTGCCTCAGAACATGGCTGGGCGTTGGGGGACAGTCCCAACTGCAGCTGTATGCAGGTACCAACTGTGATTCACTGTTCTCTGAGCAGATAGGATGGAGCAGAGGAGAAAAAAAATCTTATAAGGCTCATTGCTGGCACTGGGAAGACCAGGGTTTGTCCTGACGCTCACAGTCTAACAATACCACAGACATATCCATTGTATGGAGAGGCCTAGCTGGATGCAGAAGGCAGGGAGTAATTAGACTCTGTTAGGCCCAGGAGTTTATGGGCCCCAAGAAGGTCAGGTGTCCAAATCTGTAAGACTTCAATTCCCTTAGCACCAACAGCCGCCCTAGGGCAATAGAGCAGAGGGCCAGAAGCCCTAGGGTAAATGTGTCAGTGTGCATATGGCATGAAGATAAGGGGTGACCTTGTTTAGCCTTCACTTGCATAGGGGTCCAGTCTGGCAAGTATCCATAGATGAGAAGAGCAGGACAAACACCTCTTGTTTCAGGGACCAAGAGCACAAGAAACAGCCACCCAGGATAGTTTTGGGTTGCCTGGCTAGGAGGGTGTACATTCCCAGATGAGACATGCTGTTGGGGAGTCTTACAAGGCTTGGCTGTTGAGGAGAAAGGGCTTCCCATTGCAGCTACGGAATAGCGAAGGGGATGCCCCACAGGCGTGGAGATTTGGGGGAAGGTGTGCTAATGAATTGGGTGACCAACAGTCTGGAACCCGTTTGCCCCTGGGGTACCCAGGAAATCCTAGAGACTTGCTCCTCATTTCTTCGAGGTGGAGGTCCTCGTTGCACCTAGTAACATTGCATCTAGGGCTGGGGGGTGTCCCCTTACTCCTGGTGGTTCATATTGCACATAGTGTCAGGAAGGATTCCCCCTTCCTTCCCGTGGCTTGTAGGGGATCTACCATGCACTTTGTGCCCGGGCAGTGGGGGAAAATTGTTGCTCCTGAAAGTTCATGGGCAATGGAGTTAACATTGCTTCTAATGCCTGGCGGGAGGGGGTGATAATGAAGGGATTCTTACTGCTTCTGGAGGATTGGGGGTGGGCTGTCTGCATTGCACCTAATTTTGGAAAGGGATACCCATTGCACGTGGAGCCTGGGCAGAGCAAATCCTCTTGTTCCTGGAAACTTTGAGGCAGTGGAGCCCCCAGTCCATGGAGGGGGTGGGTGAATGGAGAAGGATCCCCTTTATTTCTGGAGGCTTATGTGGAAGGCATCCCCATTGCACCCGGCACTTGGGGAAAGGGATCTGCATTGCACTTAGTGCTTAGGGAGGCGGTGACCCCATTGCTTCTGGAGGGTTGTGGGCAGTTCAGTCCCTGTTGCACCCAGGCCTGGTGGAAGAGGGAATCCCTCTTGCATTCAGCACAGGGGGAGAGGAAGGTCCCTCTTGCTTCTGGGGGCTTTGAGGGTCGCGCTCCCCCGGGGCGCCCCCAGCCGCCTCCATCCCCGAGGCGTCCCGGGCGGAGGGCGGGCTTGGCTCCCCCGCCCGGCTCCCTCCCTCCCTCCCGGGGGTTTGCCCTGGGACGCGCCGGCGGCGCTGGGGCTGGCTCCTCGGCGGCGGGCAGGGGTCAAGGGCAGCAGCGGGGGGGAGCGATGCCAGAGCCGGGAGAGCGCGGAGGCTCCGGCTGAGCGGGCAGCGCCAGCCGCGGGGAGACCCCCACCCAGCCCCGCCGGCCCCATGGCGGGGCGGGCGCCGCAGCGCAGCCCCCGGCGGGGCGCCCGCCTTGGGGGCGGGGGGGGGGGGGACGCCCCACGCCGCGGGGAGCCCACTCGGTCTGTGAGGGAGCGGGGGCCGTGCCCTGGCCCTCACAGGTCCCGCCCGCCCCCGGGTGCCGAGGGATCCGTCCGGTTGCCGTTACCCGCTCCCTCACGGGTCCCGCCCGCCCCCGGGTGCTGAGCCACCCCGTCCGGGCGGCCGTTACCCGCTGCCTCACAGATCCCGCCCTTTCCCGGGTGCTGAGAGACCCCGTCCCGGTGGCCGTCACCCCCTCCCTCACAGGTCCCACCCGCTTTGGTCCTCACCCGCTCCCTCACGGGTCCTGCCCACCCGTGGGTGCTGAGAGACCCCATCCTGGTGGCCATCACCCACTCCCTCACAGGTTCCACCCATCTCCAGGCCCTGAAACACCCCATGGCTGCTCACCTCTGGGTCCCCTCAGAGCCCCTGGGACGAACCATGACCCTTCTTGGTCTCCCCTTCTCTGTGAAGGAGCTGCCTCCCTGTCCCCTTTCCTTGTCAGAAAAGGTCCAGCACAGGGACCCCACTGGGGTGGCAGCTCCCTGCCCCAGAGGAAAGGGGTTTTCCTGCTACCGCCCAGTTCAGCAGGGTGGTGCGTGGCCATGTCTGGTGCCTCATGTCCCCAACCTCTCACCCTGGTCCCTCTCCCCACAGCATCTGCTCAGCATCGGTCACTCTTTCACCGCAGGGATCGGCAGACGGTGGCGAAGGGCAGGGCTCAGCCTGCGCATCCATCCAAGTGTTTGCTCTGAGTTTCTCTTGAGTGAAACGTGAGAAAGGCTTTTCCTCCTGGTCCTTCTTCATCACAAGCTTCCCCTCTGGGCAATGCCGGGATGAGGTGGAGATAAGGTTGGCCTGTGTCAGACTGGACTCAAAACAACTTTCCCAGCCCACACTCCTAAGTCACGCTGGCTTCTTTGGTGGCTTGTTTGTTTTGAGTAATAGTTTTAAGTGTGGTAAGTGATACTTGCAAAGCAAATGTGAGAGATTAAGCAGGAGGTGCACTGATCCTGTGCAGAATTTGTAAAGGCTGTTCAGTGGTCCTTCTGGACTGTAGTGTAACTGGCTCATCTTTAACATTTTCTTAGATAAAGAAAGCAAATCTGTACTATTTCCTTATATTCTGTCTTTTTTTCTTCTTTCTTTTTTTTTTTCCCTCTAATTTACAAAGATAGAGGGAAGCAAGGTCAGGAAAAGCAACAGGCTCCAAAGGCAAGGAACAATTTAATCTTAAAACCTTTGCGGTAGCTTTCTTAGAAGACAGAGAATATCTTCTCAGCGCTGCCCATGTCTTTTTTTCCCCAGTCAGAGGTCAGTGCACATGGGATTGGAGTGGCATGGGTCTACGTGCTTGCTGTTTTCAGTCCCCAAAGAGTTCTTCCTAATCTTTGCTTCTTAGTTCCTCTTCTCTTCCAGGCTGTGTTTTCCCTTATTGATTTCTTTTGGTCCACAAAAATGTTTCAGTTTATGTTTAGAGAGAGGGGGATTTCTTGCCAGTGAGGTTATCAAAAGTACCCAGGTACCGAGAGCTGCCAGACTAATTCTGTTTCAATGAATCAGAGAATGCGACGCACTTCCCCTGTAGATGTAATCTATGGACAGTTTTCCAGTTCCCCTGTAAATTTTGGTAGTTTGGTTGCTGCTTTAAAAAACAAAATATCTGCCTAGAAAGAAAGAAAATTTTAAAAAGTAGCTCAGATTAGGAATCAAAATGTTGAGCTTCCATAAAATGCATTTAGTCTGAGAGAAATGTGTACTTGGAGTATATTCCAAGAGTGCTTATATGGAGGAGCTTGTTTGGATGCAGCATACTTGTGTCTGATACAGACTTGTGTGTATGCCTGTGTGGTGGAAATGATGTGTTGGAAGATGATCTTCAGCCTTATGTGTAGAACAGCTCTTGTTGCTCTGGTTGTAGCAAAAGCAGAGCTTTTGCTGTTCTTTTGGGGTGTGTTTTCATTTGCAAATATTGGTAAATCTGTATCCCTGCTTTGCAGCTGGATGGAACTTTGCACCAAGAAGCTTAAGAGAAATGTTTTAAGACTTTGATTCAAATCCAAAGCTCTTAAGTTCCTGTTTAACTTGAAAACACTTGAAAGTTGACTCGAAGTCAATGGCTCTATTCACATTTGCGGATTTGAGAAAAGGCATAGCTTCTTGTGGGAGCAGGCCCTTACGTGATTAAGGAAGCTTAAGTTTTCACAGCAGCTGAGTAATTGAGTTTTATGGGAACTGTGGGTTTGCAACACTCATGAAATGAGCCGGCTTTCTAGTACAGAATTAGATCTGCCACATGAAAATGCTGGTGCAAATGACCTGTCAGATTTCACAGGGCTGGTCAGCAAAAGGCTGAAGACTTGCACAGCAGGCTCCGAGATTTATGTTCTCTTAAAGGGTTTCTGTACATACGATACACTGGAAAATGCATTTACTTGAATGTGAAAAACAGACAAACAAACCATAAAACAAAGGCAAATGAATCTTTTGACGTTTTGATATAGAGTCCTTGCTGAGTTCACATAATTTGGAGGAGGGGGGATTATTCACCAAAAACAAAAGCAATGCTTGCTATAATTCATGTGCTCTCCTGAAGCTGTTCAAACAGCCAGAGCAGTTTGAGTGTATCAGCCAGTGGTGACAAGTTAAATAATATTCCTGGTCTGAGACTGCCAAAATTCAGTCCTACTGTGAATTAATGTTGTATAAACATCTCATCATGAGAAGCCTTTCCTGGTGTAGTCCTTTGGCGGGGTTTAAATCTGCAGCCGTCTTGTGGTAATTACTGGATGTTTGAAGGAGGTGGTTGTATGTGAGGAAGAATGGCTGATGTTGGCTGACCGGTAGTTTTGCCTTGAAACATTTCAGGGATATTCTGCCTTTAGCTAGAAAGAAAGCAGCCTTTAGCTTTTGTTCATATAAGGCATCTGCTTACGCATTATTACTCTGTCAAGTGCGGAGGAGAGATGATGATTTAGTCTAGAATTCTAAGCTCTGTGGCCTTCATATTGCAAACCAGAGTGCATTTGTGCCTGCCCTGCTTCTTGCATGCCTCTGCTGAAGCCGGTGGAGGAAACCAGTACAGGGATCTCATTGCAGAGTGTTCTCTATCAGGTGCATACTTGTTTAGTTTCAGTCTCATAGGTTATATCTCTACCGGTACATTGGGATTGGCAGGACAGCTCTTCAGCCTTCAGGCCAGATGCCAGAGAGTGGCTTGTGTCCATTCGATTAAGCTCCTTCAGCTTCTAAAATGGGGAGACTCTGTGCAAACTGCCCATCGAGAATGGTCCATGGTGCAGCCTAACTCCCAGATCATTCCTGGGAACTGTTTGAGATACCGCTAGATTGCTTGGGGCAAAAATGTGGCCAGGAACCATTCTAAAAATTTAACAGTATAAATGATTAAGTACTTAAAACAGGCCTTTGCACTGTTTGATTTATTAGTTTAGATGGAGTCTGCTGTGCTGCCATTGGTCAGGGCTCGCAGTGAGTGCCTGAGGGAGGCATTTGCCTCTAAGGCAAACTCTTCATTGCTTTGAATTCAGGGATCAGCTTTCTTTGTGTTAGAGATTACCATGGGATCCTGCTGGTGATGTGATGATCTGAGAGATTCACAATGAGAAAAAACAGGGTAGTGGATAATACCAACTTTTAAAGTTTCTGTTTTCTTTTTATTTTCATTTTGTCCTATATATTATTAAACCGAATATTTAAAGTTATTACTATTATACCAGAAACTTGCACATTTCTGTATTTTTTTTAATAGTTCTGCAGATATTTGGGGGAAGAGGGGAGGTGAGGAAATGGGGGTAGTAAAAACAGGCTATGCTCACTGCTGAATTTGATCCTTTTTAATTTACGTTACTTTCAGTTTAGCAGCACTGCAAACTCAAGAAGGAGGCTTTGGGGGAAAGCTGGTTTACTTTAGATTAAAACTTTATCCAGTAAATAACAGGTATGCAGGAATTTACCTTTCCACTCCGTGTCTATGAATTGAAACAGACAGATCAAATCTTGATCATGTACATATACTTCTTTCTTTCAATTTACACCAGTTTCAACCTCAAATGTAGTCTGTTCTCCCTTAAAGTGAAAACAATAATTCTCAGATGTAAAGCTGGAGCTGTCCAGCGAGCCACATGGCACCTCCTTGCCTCCTGTAGATAAGCAATGATACGTATCAAAGCACTGCATAAACATTGTCTTTGCCTCCTTATCTTTCTATTCGTAACAACCAGCCTTGACAACTAAAAAATTCCAGCTGGTTTGCTTTATCAAACTATTTATTTATAGAGAATTGCTTTCTTTTACTGCAATTCCTTTTTTTTTTTAATCTTAATGGCTTTGAAAATAGCTGTATTTGATTTGAGCTGCCAAGTGTTGGGTAAAGAGCATTATGCATTTTATTATTTTTTTTTTTCTCTTCTGAAGACTTGGATAAATTTTACTATGGCCCTTATTACAAGAGAAGACAAACAGTAACTAGTCATTTACTACTGCGGTCAGTCTGCTAACAAGTACTGTCCTTCAGATGAACGGCTGCTTGGATTTCATCAATCACGTCCAAATGTATGAAAATTTCACTTCCAGTTTCTGGTGCCATGGTGGGGGGGAACTGTTAGGTGCTTCCTGCAATGCTCTTTGACAGGTAGCATGTCATGCTTTGGTAAGTACTGAGCAGTTCTCTGGGTCTGGGATCATTTGGACTGGCTCTCACAAGCAGAGGTTCTGCCCACTCTGCATGATCTTGACAAAGGCTGTGCCATTTGGGAAGCGCCGTGGTGGGGACAGTGGCGTTCTGAGAAAGCAGGTTCACAGAGATGGGTTTTGACATCCTATCCTGTCCTCTGGCTCACGGGTACCTCATCGCTGTGCAAGTAAGCCCACGTTGAGAGTCAGGTGCTGGGAGCGTGCCACTCCTGCCCATGCATGTCTTGTTCCCCAGATAGACAGCTCTATTGTGGAGCTAAATGGGTGGAGAACTTGGAAGCTGTCCTTCTCTAGGAATGATCAATTAAATGGCATGTGTTTGTACAGAAACGCAGCTTGTTTTCACTAAATAAGAAAGAAAATCCATTTGGTATTTCAAGAGCTGAAAAGTACTTCTTCAACAGAGCTGTAAGAAAGTGAAACTAATTAAAGCTCTATAAACTTTTGCATAATCCTGGCTGAATAACTATCCACTCTGGGTTGTGTATGCCAGGAAAGTAAATAGTGAGCAGTGCAGATGGAGATTAAAATACATTAGCTGTCCTCACTGCAATGCTAAAACCTTGCCCTGGTAATAGTAGCTGAAGTGCCAGAGAACTGGAAGGGAGCCACCTGCCTCTGGGGGCTATGGGACAACCTCCCTTGCTGTTACCCAGGTTCCTGGGATGTGGGAGGCTTTCTGAGTGCTGTTATCTTTGTGCTGCCTGAGTTTTGGGAGTGCTGTCCTCTAGCAGGGGTGGCTTTTCCAGTGGAAAGGAAGTTCTGGGAGGAAGGAGCAAAGAAGGCGAAAGTGAATAAAAGGAAGTGTGCTGATGAGTCCGAACAGGTTGCCTGCAGGGCTGCCAGCCAGGCTCTGCTAGCAGGCGTCTCAGTGAGCGGACTAAAGTATCGATTCCCTTTGAGTGGCAGTAGCAGGCTCCCACAGCCCAGACACGGCTTGGGTTTCAGCAGGCTCATGCCCGCAGAAGCAGAGAGGTGCCCTGTGAGCCAGCACCAGCGGCTGTACTTTGTAGTGTGGCCACCACAGCCATAACCTTTCTGCTTTCTCAGTTCCAGTCCTCAGGGCTACTCAGAGGAGCGCTGTGCTCTGCTGTTTCCTTGTTTTGGGGGAGAGGACATCCGCTCTTTCCGGTATCAATTGACTCTTTCAAAGCAGAGAGGAAGGCCAGAGTTATCCTTCTGGCTGACAAGAATGATGTCTCAGAGTGCGTGACAGATTTTTTGACTAGGTGAGCTCCAAACCAGATGGAGTGAGGAAGAACTTCTTTACTTTGAGGGTGACAGAGCACTGGTACAGGCTGCCCAGGGGGGCTGTGGAGTCTCCTTCTCTGGAGATATTCAAACCCTTCCTGGACGATGTCCTGTGCAACCTGCTCTGGATGAGCCTGCTTGAGCAGGGGGGTTGGACTGGGTGATCTCCAGAGGTCCCTTCCAACCCCTGTCGTTCTGTGGTTCTTTGATTCTTTCCTCATCCTACCTCATGTTCTAACTGCTGGGAGATCATCTATTTAGCCCATCTTGAACTTGAGAGATTCCTACTTTCTCAAAGCAAGTGTCTTTTCATGAATATTTTCCAAGTCTTGCTAGACTTTCAGTATTTCTTTCTTTTAGGTAGAAAAAAAAGTTTAAAACAAAATTCTATCTTTAAATATAAAAATAGTTTAAAAATAGCTTTTTATAGTATTTGGTATAATATTTTAATTATGATTATGTGAACAGAGTCCAAAATATTAGAAACAGGTGAAAAAAACCTTAAAGCCTCTAAATTGCTGGTTATTGTTCAAGATACAGTCTGTAAACTGTTCATTACAGCATAACCAACAGGAAGTTTGGTAGTAACTGTTGTTTATTACTATTTTTACCACAGAGGCTCTATGCCCTAGAATCAAAGAACAAAAACCTAATTTTTGCTGGAAGGGACTGGTGCAGGTCTTGTCCAGCCTCTTTCTCAAAGCAAGGCTAATTCCAAAACTAGATCATGCTGCTCATGGCCTCATCCAGTTCGGCTGTGAAAATCTGCAGTGATGGAGATTTTACAACATCTCTGAACCTCTTTTCACAACATCTCTGAACCTCTTTTCCAATGCCTAGCCATTGTCATGGTGCATAATTTTTTCTTCATGTCCTGTAAGATTTTTCTTTGCTGCAACTTGTGAATGATGCCTGCCTCTTGTCCTTTTGCTGTAAACTTCTGAGAAAAGCCTGACTCCTCTGTAATTCCCCTTCAGGTAGTGAAAGACTGTTGTTAGACCTTCTCTTGTTCCAGTCTTGGAGTTAAATTTCACCGTGATATGTGCTTTTCACATACTAAAGTTGGCTTCCAGCCCAAGACTTAGCAGTTTAAGGAAGAAGCAATGGATGGAGAGAAAGAGAATTAAGAGTGAGCCAGTGACATGACACTGGACATCAGCAGTGAACTGTCATGAAGTCTTGGGTCAAAGGAACATTTATGGAGGATATAGTCAATGTTCCATGGACAGTGAGAGCAGATATCATTAGCTGATTAAAGTCTTGATGCAGACAGGAGATGGATTTTTACCTTTTTTAGATGGGGGCATGCTGGCAGAGACCTGAAAAACAAAGATTAGGAGCTCACATTTGATAATATAGAATTGAGAGAGCCTGCGAAGGTAGGACTTGAAGTGTAATGGCAGTGTGATAATGATGGATGGGTGAATGGTCTTTGCTATTAAGGGAGCTACGAGTTTGCCTGAGATACTGGAATTCATTTGGGTAAATGTGACTTTTAAACCTGAGCTCTGTATTCCCTGTGTGTTTTGTTTCCAGTGCATAAGTCATCTTGCCCTAAAGTACATGTTTAAAGCAGAAGTGATGGATTGTTCCTTGATAATGCTTCCTTCTTCCCCTGAATTAGGGAGCCTAAAGCAATGCCTTCTGAAATAGGTGGGTGAGGTGAATCACATTTGAGCTGCTGAGGGGATTCATAGTAATGAGAATTGGGTGGAAAGAGTGGGGAAGAATTAGTCACGGGTTTGGTGTGAAGACTTAGGAACAGGACAGACATGAAGGCAGGAGTGCTGTGAAGGGTCTGCTCCCCTTCCATATTCTGAGCATGATATCCACAGATATGGAGAATGAAGAACAAAACTCTTCAAGGCTGTGAAATTGAAAAGTCTTTCCATTAAATAATTTTATTTGAAGACATCTGTAACCTGGGATTTAAATGTTGTTTTGCTCCTTTTAAATATCTCATGTTGCTTTCAGAGGGCGTGAAGACTTGGTGGGACAAGTCCAGCTCATGGGTGGTCTTAAACAGTTTTGCTTTGTATGCTGTGACTCAGAAAGGCACTTAGCATGCATGGTTTTCAGTGGATGAAGAACCTCCCCTCTACACCCTTATTCAGCAGAGCACGTAGGCAGATGCTTAATTAAGGCAGATCTCCAAGTTTCAAAGACAGCAATGAAGTTCAGTGGTGGGCTCAGTGTAACAGATGCTTGAGGTTTTTTTAATTTATTTCTGAATAAAGACAAATTTAATTTCATGCTTAGAACTAAGCTTGTGTTTAGCTCTGTTATTGAACTGAGGTCCTACCATGCAGATTTATATTTTCTTAATCCAAACTTCCTGGGAGAGCTGCAGAATACATGCTGGTCTATAAGATCACAGAGCAATGTCTCCTGGTTCATTTGGGGTTCACTAGCTAGTAGCACTATTTTGTCTAGCTGCTTGGATTAATTTGGAGACAAATAATGACAGGGAGTTGAAAGAGCTGAAGGATGACATGAAGAGAGACTGTTTTTCTTGAACTGTGCTAGCAGTCTTTCCTCTTACTGTAACCTTAGTGGGATCAGGTTTCAGGTTGCAGGTTCCTGTGAAAACTTGTATTTAGACCTTCTATGGAAATTATTTTTCTGGTGAAACAGAGCCAAACAATTGTATACTGCCAAATGCTGCTGCAATAGCAAAGTTGAGTTACTGAGTTGAGGAAGGCCAAAGATATCTTGAAGCAGAGGACTGACCTTTTTTGGTTCTTCAAGAAGCAAAGTATTTCCACCACGCTGACTCTCTTAGCACTGTCCTTTAATAAGCATCTGTTTTGCATAAATCTTATGTACGAAGTAACTGCACGACCGTGAATATAAATCCATCCTGGCCACAGAAAAGACTGCCTTCCCCTCCTCTCCTAGGCTGTTCTCGGTTTTCCTCTTTGAACGGCATCCTTCACTCTCCAGGTCATGCCTGTTCCCTCAGGTGATTAGTAGTCAGCAAATATTCTGGCTGTCCTCACTCTCTCCCATGTATTGCAATCTCTTGTTAGAGAGCAAGAGCTTCTCAGGTGAATGATGGCATTTCTTATAAGTGCATTCCACTGAATACCTGGTGTTTTTCCCAAAGCATTTGTTTTCACACACAAGTACTGGTGATGGCAGGAACCCCTGCAAAACTTGCCAGATGCCCACCTGCCCTGGAAACTCCTTAGCTGTATTCAAACAGAGTATGGGTTTTGTCAAGGAAGTGTGGGATTTGCTTTGCTTTTGCTGCATCAAGCTCTTTCACTAGTTATATTTTCATGGTGAAGGCAGATGAACATGTTTTCTTAAACTGAGCTGCTGTTTTTGTGTTCAATTGAACCTGTGCTCTGAGGCAGTCCTTCCCAAACTTTCAGGTGAACACCTGATCTTGTTGTAGAAATGGTGCATTTGGAGAGATTAACTTAATAAGGTTGCCTTTGAGCGAGGAGTATTTCTCAAATTAATTTATTTGAATTGTCTAATTGAAGAACTAAAAATTAAATACAGGTTTCCCTATATTTATTTTTATTTTTTTTTTAGTTCTGGGGCAAAACTACTAACTAGCAGCTTTCTGTGTGCTGAAGGCAATATCACTGCGCTGTTGATGTTGAAAAAAGGTAGAATTTAAGGCCTCAACACCCCTAGATGTTTTACAGAACCCCCTGGGAGGATGTGCAGCAGGAGACTTAACAGCTGCTTCACAGAAACGAAGGGTAGGAGTAAGCATCCTCCTAACATGATCCATACCATTACCATAGATGTCTACTCGGGAGGGGAAAGAGCTTTGACCTTATAAGAAGCCCAGCTGGCTGGTTTAGGCTGAGACTTCATTTTTATATGGCAATGGAGACATGAGATGGATCCTTCTCTTGTCAACTGTGGATTGAGCACACGTATTGTGGGTGATAACTACAAAATTGTTTGGTGTTGGAAGGTCACTTCATCTTGCTCAGTAAAAGAAAACAGTAGTACTCCAGATAATTTTACAAGATGGTGATGTGTTCCTGTCTTCTGTAGCCATCACCTCTGAGAATGTTTTTACCTCTCCTTTTGCATATAGTGTCTAAAGAAAATTTCGGAAGGATTCGTCTGAGTTACTCTGTCCTTACAGTGGGTGAGACCCAGCTAATGCTGTTAGTGGAGGTCAGGGACTGATTCATTTCAGCTTAAAGATTTACAGTGTGGCAGATGAACGGCACCTGAAAAATTCCTACTTCTCTTCCTGAATTGCAAAGGGATGCCCCAGTGATCAGCTCAGCTGTTGCTCTCTTTATTTTGAGGTATGAGCTATTTGAGATAAACCCCACTGATTTTCTGCGAGTGGCATTCTGATGAGATGCTGTTATAGTTCCATGGGATGGATTTCTCTAGGACTCTTAGTTAAGTACTAAATACTACATTTTTTTGAAAGGGAGAATTTTTGCTCTGTTGCTTTGAGACTATGTCTCAGATGTTAGCACTTCTGCTTTTGTGCAGCATGCCACGAGCAAATACTTTGCAGGGAGGTGTAACAGCTTTTTCTAAAAAGCGGGCTTTTATTAGACAACTAGAATATGGTATCTGGAAATTCTTATGTGAGAATGGGACAGCAGAGCGTATGCATCTGTCCATGTTTGGCAGCATTTGCTGCCTCCAAGCTTACCTCCTCCATCTTGGCAACAGAAGTTGCACTGTCATGTGTTGTCCTTTTCCACTTCAACTCTTTCCTTCAGTCTTCAGTAATGCTGGCTTCATCCTCTCTGCTGCTTCTTACTGCTAGATATTTAAACCTACAAGATGCTGTCCATTGTATCTCTGTGGCAGCCCCATGCCTATTGACAGTTCTGGATCCTATTCATAGTTTTGGGGGCTTGTTTATATTACTGTAGCCATTTCTTACATGTTTGAGAGAAGAAAACAACCTCTCCAATGCAGGTGAGTTACAGTACCAGTGTTCATTTGGGTTTTTTCTCTCTCTCTCTCTCACTACTTAGTGGAACATAATAATCTTTCAAACCATGACTCTGTGTTAATTGATTTTAAAATTAAGTTACAAGTCCTCTCTAATCTGCATAAAATAATCACAAGTTTTGGTAAGAACTGAGAGGAGGCAACACTTTGATGGGTCAGACATTTGTCTATGCCCAGAACTCTCCATGTGGATCCATGGAGGCATGCTATATGTATCATATAATGTGGCATGTGTTTTTATGACTTCATGTTAGAACTTTATGGGAGTACTTGCGTGACAAAAAACAAATTCTGCATAAAAAAACATTTGCAAGATTGGAGCCCTTCTATTTTCAAAGGAACACACACTACTATTAGAGTCTTGCAACTTCTAACAACGTAACATAGCAGTATGTTACTGTCTCTTAGACTGTTGCCCTTTTCATTTGCCCTTCCCATATCTAGAGGTGATCTTACGGTCATTTCCACTGATTGCATGCCCTGTGAGAGAAATGAAGACCTTTCATGGATTAATGAAGAGCAGTGACCATGGATAAAGGGAAAGTTCTAACGAAATGACCATGAGAGACACAGACAGTGACACACTAGAACAATTCATCCAGTCCTTTTCTAAAAGTCCTCTCAGATGTGAACAGGAAGTTGACCAAAGGCTCCATATGTTGTTCTGAAGAGTCAGAACTGGCCTGCAGTCTATTAGTTGGTGCCCCTGCTTTAGAAAGTAAGGGACTCCTTTTCACTTTAATCTCTGCCTCAGTGTATTATTTTTATTTGTTCGTAAATGTCCACAGTGGCTCAGAGAAATTAAGATAGACGTTTTTGTGCATGTTTCAGGTAAATGTGCAAGACAACATAGAACTGATTTGGTGGGAAGGGGTCGTGGAATAGTAGCTGTCTTAAGAAAAATGCAGCTTGAGTAAAGTAGTACATTAGTTACTCAAAGGAACTAATCTTTCAAAATATTTACACAGTCACAGGCTCAATGATTTATCATTAAAACTCTATATTGCTTAAATGTTTCTTTTTTTGCTGTTCTTTATTATTTTTAAGAGGGCTTTTTAGGCTTTGGGAGTTTGTCTGCTTTAAATACAATTTTTAAAAGGTATCACATACAAGAAAGATGTTCACTGTGGTTAGTGGAGAGAAAATGAAAGCAAAAGTAACATAATATGTGGAAGGCGCTTTTCCCTCTAGCCAAATGAACCTAAGTTGACCCTAAAGCAAATGTGACATTTAACCTTTCTTGTTCCTACACATGCTGTGCTAAGCTTGACCTCTGTGTGTTCTTTCCCATCATCTTACGAAGTGGACAGCTGAACATGCAGTGTATTTACAGTACATGGAGATGTCTCAAGTTTCTTCTTTGAAGTGAGACAGTGCTTTGGCCTGTGAGGTAGCAGAAGGGTGGAGGGATAGAAGGGAAGAAATGCCTCTGCTATGTCAACTCATGTGACTGGGTCTGACATGAGACAGGACCGCTAGGAGTCTGCTTTCTGGCAGGCACGGCTGGAGTTGCGTGCCTTGTAAGATGGCATCTGTCCTGGCTGCAGAACAGAGCCATTGCCTTTCTCTAGCTCCTTGCCTGACCATGCATGGTCAGTACCCTGGAAGGCTTTGCTATGGGAGGCAGGAGTTCTAGTCTCCCTGTTGGAGAAACACCAGCTTCTTGGTGTTTATTTGAAAAGAATGAAGTCTGAGAAAGGCTTTTTGTTTGTATTTCAAGACTTCCTATTTTATAAAATAACAGCAAAGTGAGAAATAGGTAGAAATGGTATTGTACAAAGAACAGTTGCTCTTTAGAGACCAACATTGCTGATGAATTCTATTGTCATGATCATTTACTCCACTTCTTATTAAGTGACAAGGAATTCAATGACATGAAAAGGGCTCTGCAATCACTTAATGCATCTTAGAGCACTGAAAAGTAATGTCAACATTCAAGGAGTATGGTCGTTTCCCCGAATGAAAGCTGTCTGTATTATGTTAGAGTCATTCTGTGTAAATAGAAAAGCAAAGGCTTTTTGTGTGTTACCACAGCTTTACATCCCCTCAGAAATAGTCAGGAAGATTTTTTTTCATAGTTTGAAAATGGATTTTTCTGTCATTGATGTGTCACTCCTGAATTTTCTCACCATGTTTAGATCTGCCTTTCTTAAAGTGCTTTTCAAGAGCTTCTCTTGCTCCAAGCAGTATCCCAACTCAGCTGTACGTTGAGATGTACAGTTCTCTTGGCTCCTCTCCCCTGTCTGTAGTGGTCACTTCAGTAATTTCATTTCTGAGTGTGAAAATGGCAATGTATTCTTTGGCTTCAACTCTAAATATACATTTTCTAAAATTTACTTGGGGATGTGCTATTACCCCATACTGAACCTGCAGCTCTCTTGAAATGACCATGTTGACGTTACTGCTCTCTTTCTCGCTAGCATTTGCCCTCAGTGGAGGGCTCAGCACCCTAAATTCTGAGGGTCAGAAACTGCTGTCAGAACTTTAGCCTTTACTGGCTAAAAAGAGCCAAGGATCACCTTACAGGGACACCTACTTTTCCTATACAGTCAGTGGAAGCACTTTCCTCAAACCTTCTGAATTGTCCTTTGCCAATTGCTGTCTCTTTTGAATGTGTAAGTATCTTTAGCACCCGTATAACCATTAAGCTGGTTGAAAAAATTCCACACGTGATCTTTAGTGATTCATCTTCTCTACTTTAGGTAACTAAAGTAACTTAGGCAACTTTTAGGTGAGATGAATTGTGTCCTGAGCTTTGTTAATGCTGTTGCCTAGCTCCCACAAGAAGAATTGCAGGACGGGTGGTTCATTTGTAGATGCCTACATTTAGTCAGATGAATGCCACCTGATGTAGTGGAGCTAAGCAAGTATAACCGTAAATCTCGTCTTTAGCAGATATCTGTACCTGAATCAATTATGAATGGGAGCTTCTATAAAAGTGCTGGGGATTGTTGTACTCATGAGTGAGAAAATCTACCTGTGCTGATGCTTTACTATTTGTTTTGTTTTGTTTCTGTCTGTTCATCCAGATAGTTCTTCACTGTGAAGCTTCTGTGAATCTGCCCTTGTCTGTTCTGCTGGAAAAGTACTGTGAAGCTTTGTCAGCCCGCACCAATGTCACAGGTATTTATTTCTCCATTTCTTGTTGGCTTCTTGTTACTGTAGGATCTGTTTTCAAAGTGTCCTTACACCAGGAACATCTTTTCCCGCTGAGATAAACATAGCGCCTCCAGCCTTGGGTTTTCATTGGCAACAATGTACAGTGGCGTGACATGGAAAGAAAACTGTGAATTTTGCACACCTGGAAAGAGCTTCAGGTGAACTAACAATGACAGCCCTTTTTCATAATTTAATCTGTTAATCTGACTATACTCTCCAACTGATATGATAGTTGAAGGTCAGTAAAGTGTCTGTATGAAGATGGGTCCAGACTCGTTGTCCACAATTCATTATCCAAAGGCTGACTACAATTCTCCAAGTGCAGCATGGGACATCCAGGTTGGGCAGGTGAAGACAGGTGGATGTGCTAGTAAAATCCAGCCCTTGTGTGGCATTCATTGTAGAAACTGGAGTGCTTTGACCAGACTGACATCTGATATAAGCTAGGGGTGAACATTGGACCATTTCAGTCAGATCAATATTTATCATTAGTATTTATCATGAGTATTTATCATGAGTATTTATCATGAAAAACACCAGTCCTCCAAATCAGAACACAGTACATATGTTTAAGCTCAAAACTTTACAATTTCTGTTTCCTGATCCCACCATCAAGTCTCCAAAGCCTGACTCTAATGGTTTAGGTAAGCACAGAAGGTTTTTCTGACAGAGAGGTAGGGCAGGGGCACTGAGGGGTACTGGCAGTGGTGTCAAGGGAATATCACCTACTCTCTAGAAGACTAGGGGCAGACAGCAGGAAGCAGTGGGGGGAATATGGTGCCTTTGCTTTCCTCATACTGGTTTTTTGAAAGCAGGGAAAAGCACTGGTTCTTGTGCTCGACTCTTGGCTAAAACACACTAGCGCAAAAATGATACTGTAAGAGCTGTGAAACTGGATCCCGCTTTGCTTCAGAAGTGGGAGAGGCACAGTCACAGCCACTCCTCTGTGGGGTGACTGAAGGGGGGGCTGTGTTGCAAGGAGTGATGCTACCAGGGGAAAAAATAAGTTTGTTTCTTTCCCCTTCACTTCTCTTTCCCCCTGGTAAATCTTCATGGAGGGAGGAGTTTAAAATGTCTTGTAATAATGTAGATATTATCATTCAGCCAGTTCTTCAGCCCTGAGAAATGGCAAAGGAAATGAGGCTCAAGGAAGAAAAAAACCTTTCAGTATAATACCTCAGATCAATTATGTTTTATTCTGACTATATCAATTCCTTAAGGACAATAAGCTGATCTAGATAAGCTGATCAGACTGAAGTCTGAAAGTTGTGTTGCCTTAACTGCCTCTTAATTTGCATATAAATGGGTGTGTTGACCTGTATTATGAATCTAGCCAATTGTGCCATTGTGTTCCAGGGAGCAGTTCTGCCTCATGTGGTATATTTGCTTGTATAAATTTTAATGACCATCTATTCCATTCTGTATCTGGAAACAAAGGAAAGATAGATGAGATTCTGTGAAACCTTCCATAATTTTGGACATTTCTTTCAGGTTTTCTTTGCCTTTTGAATATTTTTGTAAATATTATTGTAAAACTTGCCATTAATTCATAATATATTTTTTCTTGCCCAGAGTTTCTATTGAAAAAAAAGCCCCAAATTTCACACCAGGCTGTCTTTGAAGTCAGCAAACCACTTACTTTTTAACTGCTGACAAAGAATAATTTTCTAGGCTATTTACATCATGCATGAACACAGCATCTTCTCAGGCTGAGTGCAACTACTATAATAGCGTTTTAGTATGAAAAAAAGAGAGAAGTCACAGAAGCACTTCATTGTAAGGTATCACTGATCAAAAAGGTAAAGCACTGCTCTGAAATTAATGAAACTCGTTTGTTATATAGAGACAATCCAACATGCAGCTTTTCTAGAACATACCTTCCCATGATGCTTGTGACCGTAGCCCTTTCTGCAGCAGACTTCAAAATCCTGTGAACCTGTACTCTGCTTTGAGCATGGGCTTATACATATAGGAAAACCCAAAGCTGCTTCATGTTCAGACCAGTTGGACAGAAGCCCAGACTCAGGCATAAGCATGAAGTGAACTTGGAGACGTACAAGGGACAAAAGTTCACTTTTTTGCTTAGCATGGGCCGGTGTACTTTTCTCAATGTGGTGGATCATCACCATGGTGCTTCTAACCACTACATGTTCTTTTTGTCTTCCGTGACAATTGCAGGATCTTCAAAATGGCCTGGACTATTCAGCTATGAGTCTTCTCATTAAAAATGTACATCTACAATATAGCGATACCCTCTTCATAGTCAGTAAAGTTCTAGTTGGTACAGTTAAAATCCCAATGTCATGGTTTAACTCCAGCTGGTAACTAAGCACCACAAAGCTGCTTGCTCACTCTCCCCTGCCCCAGTGGGGGAGAGCAGAATTTCATCCTGAACTAGGATCTAAAATTGAGCAGATATGAAATGTTTTTTCTTTAAAGGGATCCAAGGATAACAAGCTCCTGTGACCACCCTAATTTTTTGATGTCCAAAGTTAGGTGAGCTGTGTGCATCGTTCATTGTGAACCCTCATAACAATAAGGATTTATCACATTGAAATACTGGTGTGCTCCATTCAGCAGCATGGATGTACAGAACCAGACCATAGAGTCTGTAATGTCCGAGTCTTTTCTCTGGCTCATGTTCTTAGACACAGTGCAGATATCATATTTTAGAAGGGAAAAAAAATCAACAAAAACGCCCAGGGAGAGCCATATTGAACAGTCTTTATTTATAGCTGGCAGAACAGTAAACATTAAAGTTTTGTAATTGGTTATCTTCCCTGTCTCTTTTCCTGAAGATGCTCTTAATTAGTCCAATATGTTAATTTCCTCCCCCTATAATTACTAGCTTCACCCCCCAAATATGTTCACAATAAGTATCCCAAACAGATGGCATAAAATGCTTTTGAGAATTTCATGGATGTGTAATTTCACTGAATTGCTGAGTGAATGACACTGTAAATTCAGTCTGAAGTGATTTAAACTAAGCAATACTTTTTCAGAGTTGGAAGGCAATATCACTCACTCTCTCTTTTAGGCATTGTTTCCTTGAAAAATCCCTGGATGACAACTTCATGATTGCTTGGGTGCAGCTTTTGAGCTTGATGGGAATGGGTGTTTGTATTTGTGGACCTGATGAAGAATTTTATTTAATTATTACTTTGCTTTCATATATAAGAGCAATTGGTTGAAATGGCAGGATTTTTTCTATAGTGACTCAGCTGAAGATGTTTCTGATGTTGTAATCTCCTCATACGGTTTGGCTAGAATTACAGTAATACCCAGGATGACCGAATGACTGTAATTCTATATATCTGTATGATACATGCACTGAGGTACAACTTGAATTTTTATAGGAACATAGAGGAAGTGGATCCTCAGTTCACAATGATATTCCATGGGTTTTGTCATGCTTCCCTTCACATTCTTTGACTTTCCCATCTTACATGTTTCCACTAGAGACTAGAAGTCTTGGCCTACAGCTGATCCTACTCAGTTTTGATCTCCATGGAAGTCTTTTGATCCCACTTTTTGGTCCGTTGACATATTTGGACACACAATCTTTGACCTTGTCAAAATATGATTTATCTGAAATGAGGAATTTTGTCCAAAAAATAAACCAGAAGGTGAATGGCCAGTGCTACTGTGCTGATTGCATCAGTATAAGAATTACATCCTCCATTTTCCTGCTCTTTCTTACCCTTCAGTCACTTTGAAGATTGTAATTTGCGTTTATGGTGTTTAAGGCTATTCAGACAACCCAATAAAGGAGAGACAGTAGATTAGATGTCATGCATTTCATTTCATGAAGTCCTGGGATACACTGAAAGGAAAAATTATTTTTTCTCCCTGGTGACTGGATTCTCCTGAGGTGGAGGTAGGTTCCTTGACCTCATTCTGGTCACTTTGTAGTACAGTGAAAGACTCTTGTCTTGCAGAAGTGGTGTAGATCTCCTGATTCTGAGTGGTGCATGATTCCACCTGTACAATTCCTGGCTTATACTACTCTGATGTTGTTTTCTCAAGTCTCTGGGGAAGCTCTGGTTTGCAGTATTTCTCCTGGACAGGCATAGGTGTCAGAGTCTGAACCTTCTGACTGGGTTCTTCTAGGTATTCCAAATGTGTAGGGTATGAAGTTTAATGCAAAATTTACTTATTTGAAAATATTTGATATTCTGATTTAGAACAGTGATACAAAATATACTGAAAAGACAATACAAATATAAGGTACATTTAGGAAAATATAACAGTTGCAATACACGGTTCAATCACAATACCAATGTGATCCTCATTACTGGTCTCTATAATATGCTTACCATCAGGACACTGGGTATCCCCACTCCCTGGGAAGGAATATGTGAGTTGAAGCCAGCTCAAGCCCATTGCACTCTTCAGAATTCTTCTCTTAGTTGTTTAGGTTTTATATTCTCTGTGGGCATGAGCCATGTATACGCTCCCCCCATGCTGGTCTGCCTAACTCTGGGAGACATTCACACTCCATTAATGAACTCAGGGAGAAATATATTTACACCACCAGTTGATCCACTCAAATCTTGATAGCTGTTTATCTAAAACAAAGGCCATTCCCCTTTGCGTTTAAATAAAGTCAGCTTCTTTGCAACAGCTGTAGTCAGTCACCGTACATCATTCCCTGAGCTTCATGGGCACAGCACCTCTGGCGGTCTCCTCTGAGCTTTCTTCCGTTGTAGGGGTTTATTGGTCAGTCACAACCTGCCAAAGCAAGGTTCGTTCGAGAGAAGGATTTATGAAATCTCATACCATTCTGAAGGATGGATCAAAATTCCTCTCTGGTCACTGTCACACTTAGATAACTTCTTAATATGTCTATCAGTGTTGAGCTACTAAAGACATTTTGCCTAGAGGGCTCATGTAAACCAACTACAGATAACCTTATGCTCAGCTGCTGTGGAGTAAGTTATTATCCCTTTTCAGAGGAAGCTGTTGACAAGTATGCTAGACAGCAGTAAAGGCAACTTAGGAGAGGAAGAGAGAGCATGTGGACTCACGTGACTTTGCAGGTTACTTTTTAAAGTTTATATTGAAAGATAGTAGCTGACAGCTGTGTGTTTGTTGCATGATCTTTGTCATGCCAGCCTAAATTAATGAGATTAAGATGCAACAGTGCTCCCTCTGTGACAAAAAAAAAAAAAATAATACATGTACATAAGGGTTACTTCAGACCTTCGAATATTGCTTCAACGTCGAAGCATGGATCTGGTTCTGTTTCCAGCTATAAAAAGTACATATCTACTAAGTAAATAAGTGTGTGTGTACTGGGGGGAGTATAAGGATGTGTTTGTGGTTTTGTATAGTGGTGACAAAACCACATAAATTGGGGAAAAGTAGCATCCTAAAATGTGGGTTTCTTGTTGAAATGAAAATTTGAAAGATTTATTTGGAGAACCAGTTAAATATGTAACTTAATTTTATCACTATTTTATAGATTACATTTATCTTTAGTTTGAAATACTCAGGCACCAAATAAAAAGTAAAAGATTCATTTCAAAGTAAAGCTTCATTTCAAACATTAAAAACTGTCAAGTTCATTTGTCAGAAAATTATTCCCTATCATTTTGATAAGAAAGGGTTTGAAGGCCTGATGCTATGTTTGTGCAGTGTTTCTGCCACCTTGAAGCTGACCATTCATTACAGTGCTTTTATTTCCATCAATTTTTGTTTTGATGTCGTCCCCAGACAGATCCGCCTCTGTGAATGTGGCATAAGTACAAGTGTCTTTAAACAAGGTTTTGCAACTATTGTGAGATAGTGGACCTTGCAGACTTTGTGAATGATTTCATTTTTAAATTATTCCAGTTTTCTTGGAATAAGAACAAATATGAACATTCTAGGTTTATAGAGGATTTATCTGCGCTGCTTTACTGGAAAGGGTTTTGACATCTGTGGCTAGAAGACTTTCTTTTTCACCCAGAGTCTTTGTACTGTGTTCATTTCTAACCCAGAAGCAACACAGGCCTTTTCTCAAAGCAATCTCCATGCCTATTTTAAGGGTAGTGATCCTGCATATGGCCTGTTTGTCTGTAGGAAAGATATTCAGTGTTAGTTTCTTCAGCTCAAAACTTGGTAAACAGCAGTTGACTACCTGGTTAGATTTTTCCCTTGGTTCACTCTTTATATCTGATTGGGACTTCTACTGATCACAAATCTCTGAAGATCAGACAGGTGTGAACATCTTGGGCTTGCAGATGTTTCAGCATGGCTTTGTGTGCTGGTCATCAAACCACTATCTTGATTTGCTGTTAATACAGGCTTGATTGGGTCATTTCTGCTTAATGCATGTATGGAGTTCACCTCTGTGAACCAGGCAGGTGGGAGTGAACCTGGATTTTCAGAGCAAAAGCTAATAGCTGAAATTGGAAGTGCTTAGGAACCATTCCACTGTTACTGGGGGTCTCATAGATTCATAAGGTGGGACTCACCTCATACCTTACACGTCTGAATATTTGTGTTTACACATAAGTCTGAGCTCCCACTATTGCCAGTGGAATGGGATTTATCTGCCCTCCCATCTGTGCCCTTTGAGATGCTTTGGAGTAACCAAGACCTGCAGAGCTAGCAGGTATGACACAGAATCTACAAGAGTTTTGTGCTCTCTAGAATAGCTGCTGCTGGGTGGAGGGATTCTCAGAGCACTTGGTGGCTCTAGGTGGCTGTGTGTGGCCATCTGAATATTTCCTTAGATCTCCACTGCACTGGGTGAACTAGATGAGTTGAACTAGGTGTTCAGCTCAGTCTAGACATCCCTATATAGGCAGTTCCACACAGGAGTTTTCATAGAAATCTGAAAATTTAATGCCTTATAGCAAGTAGTATGCAAGATGGGAGCCAACTCCATATTTATAGCTCAAATGCATATACGAAATCTTCTCTGACAAGGTGGTTTAATCAGAAATGCTTTGGCTATCAAAAAAAAAAAAAAAAAGTCGTGAGTGTTTTGCCTTGATGCCCCTGCTGTTGAGTGCACATAGGCTGTAGATTTTTCTTGGCTGACTGTTGTTAATTTTTAGTAGTCAAATTCAATCAATCATTCTTTTTGTAGGTGAAAGTTTCATTACAGGCAAACATACTTGATAACTTCCTTTCTATCCAGAACTGCAAAGGTGAGGCACTCACTGCTCCAAGGGTTATTTATTTCTGTACATTTCACTATTCTATTTCTTGGAAACCGAAGATTTGGCTTCATTACATCTCTAAATATCCCTCTACAGTAATGGCATGGCTGCAATTCTCACTGTTTCCCTTCTGATTTTCCCAGCAGGCCACATCAATGAGCACTTCCATTTATAATGATACTTGGATGAAGTATTCATTTTAACATATGCTTTGCACTCTCTTGGCGTCAGCCTGCTGGCTGAATCTACATATGCTGCTCCTGCAGCTGCCTGTGGGGCACTTAGGAATGTGCTTCCATCACATCCACACAACCCAGTTACTGCTCACAGGCATAAAGTTAACCTTGAGCACCAGCGGCTGCATGATCAAATCTTGAGCTAAAGACACACGCAATCTTCTAGTGCTTCCTATTTTCAGATGTTGCAATAACGCTATTTAAATAGAGGTGATGATGTTGGTTTACTTTCCCACTGCCTCAAATGACATACCAGGCAGTCTAGCACTGCTTTCCTGTACTTCCCAAAATAAAGCTGACTGTGTTGTATGTTGTTGCACAATTTGTATTACTGCCACCAGTCCTTATAATTTAAAAGTTGCATTTCTTAAGTCTGGTCCTGTTCCAAGCTGAGGATGTGGAAAAACTCTCACATATTAAGAAACTATGTAGACAGTCCAACAAGTTCTGTGGTCCACTAGAGAGGATTATTTAGAATCATAGAATCATTTAGGTTGGAAGAGACCCTTAAGATGGCCAAGTCCAACCATTAACCTAACACTGCCAAGTCCACCACTGAACCATGTCCCTAAGTGCCACGTCTACTTTGTAGATTTGCTGTACAAAGAGAATATTTATGATGGTTTGGGGGGTGTGGGGGGTGTGGATGGTGTTTGGGTTTGGTTTTATTGTAAATTGTTTATGGATGAGATATATAAACATATTTAAAGGTTCCTACATTTACCCTAGGTGTCCAGAGGCTGACAAGTTCTTCCGAAATTTATACCAAAAAAATCTCTAAACTGTGTAAATGAGGCTGTAAAGTGCTCAGCTATTATATTGACGGGAGCCACGCAGAGAATTTTGGGTTTTTTTGAGGTGGTGGGGTTTTTTCACAGGAGTAACTATTTTTTGTGGTCTGGCTTTGTGTTATGATTCTGCATGTCAAACATGTTTCAGTAACAAGTTGTTCCAGTGCCTTGACCCCATAAATGGATGCTTTTGTAAAACTTCAGGAAACTACCAAATGAAGTAACCTTGGCTTAGAAGAGGGACCAACTACACTGGAAGTGGTGCTAGTGATTCAGGATGAAATATCAACTCCTCTGAAATCAAGAATAACTTTCCTCAGACTTTACATTATACAGGAAGGTAACAACCCTCTGGACATCTTCATCAAAACAGTCTCTCAGTGGCATCGGCTCTGAACTGACTGAAAAGAAAATCTGTAGCACGTTTGCCTGGAGTCACTAAGATGTTTGGTATGTGGGTCTGAGGGAGGAGTGTAGAACAGGACTGTGATGGTAGGAAGTCAGGGCAGATCCCGTGATCCTGTTAGCTACTAGAAGCATTTACAGTGATGAACCCTGACAGCATTGCCATGGTGATTCCATGCTGCCAGCCTGGGATGCTGTGAAGAGCAAGTAAGGGAAAAGTGAACAGTGTAAAATTTTAGAGGAATGCAAATAAGACAGGCATAGCTCATAAACAAAAACATGTTACAGTGGGAACATGCCATTGAGTTTTGTTTCATATTTCAGAAGAATGGCACACCTCAATCCTGGAACTGTCACTTCTGCATGATATGTTCTCAGCAGACTCTCGGTAATGATTTGTTACAATGCCACACTTCATCAAATATACTTAAATCTTTGAATTTATACAGTTGGCACAATAAATACCATTTGCTGAATGTGGTTTCTAAATTAGATATCATTTTTGTACACTTGGCAGATAAAAATACACTCTGTAGAACCTCTCATTTTGTCAAGTTCCACTAAACAGATGGAGTGCCTTTTCTGCTCACATGGAATCACATCAGTGAATCTGGTCTTAAATGAAAACACCTCCTGTCCTTTAAATCAACATTTCTCTCTAGGTTTGTGTGTTGATGAGCCCTTCATGCAGTGAAATAATGCTGTGGCCAATCTAGAGTGTAAACCCGCATCACAATAGTGATACTACAAACTGCATTATTTGGAAAGACGAGTGGTTCAAGAGGATGTCTAAAATATATAGTGCTGGAGGATAACTGCTATTAGGTAAAGGGAGAGAGGGGCTAGAATGGGATTTTTTATTGTTGTTTCTGATTTCAATAAAATGCTCAAGGTCTTATGGCCCCATGACTAAGCTGGCTCTCCAGTTTAGGAATGAGCCTCTAGATGTGCTCTTGTTGACATGCAGAAGTTGTCTTGCCTTTGTCTCCCTGCTTTTGACAAAATGGGTATTTCCATGCTTCTTTTAGAGGAGTGTCCCTGAGCCACACCCAGAGCCAGATTCACCATACAGGCAGACCAAGGTGAGACTAGGCTCCATCCATTTCTTTGTGAAGGTATAATCGTGTGTCTTAGGCCCCTGTGTCATACCTGCCAGCACTGCCTTACTTCACTTGCATCTACTAAAAGCAAAAAAAGAGGGTGAACTTCTACTATCTGATATTAGTACATTGCCAGATGTGCTCAAAGTTCTTTGAGAACCCAGTGGATGGACTGAGGAAGAGAAAGCGGTAGGATGCATTGTACTTACAGATGCTGTTATGGCCTACTGTGGACTAGAATGTGAACATAGACAATGGATCAGAGGTTCAGCTTGCATAAATCGCCTATTGTAAAGTTGCAGCTGGCAACTCATCTCTCCTTGTTTAGCTCTCAACTGCATCACTTAGTCAATCTTTTCTGAATAAACCCTGTTATGCATGGAATTGATTTGTCTTGGCCTTCAACCCTGAGGTGGGGACATCTTATTGTATAGCCCCATGTATCAAAAAATAGTTAAGCACTAAAGCTAGTCAAAATGCAAAGCTGACCTGTTAAGCTCCGGCTCCATATTGTTCAGCTTTCTGATTCCATTACAAAATAAGGACTGCGATTTTTTTTTTCCTCCAGGCATTCATCTTACTCATTAAACTGTCAAAGTGTGGAAGCTGGGTCTATAAGGAAAAGATAATGGAAAATGTTAACACAGTTTATGTAAACCACTAGGACCTGTTCAACCACTTCACCCTGTGTATATCTTTGCTTGTATGAGAAGACTCATTCACTGCAGTGATACGCTCCACTGCGTAATGTTACTTGTGTGCATAAACATGTTGGACAAAAAGTTTGTTTATCGATGCAAGTATTTCAAGTGCACATACCCATAGCTAAGAGAGAAATGAGAAACAGATTCCTAACTGTGTAAATGCTATGTGGTATCTCAACTCCATTAATGTGCTACAGGAATTGGATTTCATGACTAAATAGCACTGCTGTAAAAAACCTACTAGCCTCTCTGGATTTGTTTCTCCTCCCTAAAGCCCTCTAAAGAACACCGTAGGGAACTCTACCATTGAAGGTTCCATCTTCATCCTCTTGAAACTCCATCTTGTGCAGTTGTGCTGGTACATAAGGCCAAGCATTTAGAAGCTCATCTCTTGACTGCTAACACTGTTAAATGCACAGAGGTTTACCATACCAGAGAAACTTCATCTTGTTCAGGAAATCCTCTGAGATGGATGGAGGCAGGGAGAGCGCTTATGTGTCTCCTGTTCCTGTGTTCTTCCCTAAGCATTCATTTAAGACAGGAAGATGTAGTAGGTGGACCTTTAGTCAGAACCAATAGGGCTGTTCTGGTATTTTTAAACAAGCCTATTTTATCATTGGATATAGAGGCAGCCTAAGGCCCACTCAGCCGCAGATGTCTACTTTGCAATATCTAGAGTTACAGGAAATTAATCGTACTCCTAAGAACCTTCTCTTTCTTTGAAAGTATCCCTGAGGTAATTTATCATCATGTGGAAGACTATTACTTGCAGCCTTCTGTGTAAATAAAGGGGAAAGGGTTAATATCAGAAGGGAGATATAGTTGCAATTTCATTATTAATCTGCTTGAGGAGTCTGCTTGTGAGTTCATCACTGTGAACGTGCGTATGAAATCTTTAGATGAATCCTCAATGTGTAGCCACACTTCAGTGGGCATCAGGTCTTTGCAATTTGTATTAGCGAGCTAAACCCAAGATTTCTGGCTAAGATGGGTGGCTTCTTATCTGAGCAATTTGTTGTGGATTTTTAATATACATATATGCATATATATAAAACTTTACATACACATATGTATAAATATATATAAACATGGGAATATTTTAAAAATAAGAAGTGTCATTATGCTGAAATTGTTCTTCCAGTAGCCACTGGGTGAACTTTGAAACATTTGAGTTCAAGGATTTTGGAGTATGATGGGTGGTTTTTGCTTTAATCTCTCCAGAAAAATATATCCTGTTCTCTTGTTCGAGGTACTTTAAAACTTTGCACAAATCTCCATTTTCTTCATGGAAAATAAAGTCAATGATTTGTGCAGGATGCTCACTATTTTTTTTCCCATTTCTCCTAGAAGTTTTGAAAGTGTTGTTTCAGAGTTCTAAATACTACAGTTGCCACCTAAAGCGCTTGTCATTTCTGCTTGGGAAAGACTGCCCAATTCACTCAGACCAGGCTGGTCTTCTCTCATGTTATTTTGATTGATTACTGTTCTTCTTTTACTTAATTTCTTACAAAGCCTACTCAGATCCAAATGTAAAACTCTTATTAGCAGAAAAGATACAGTTTTTTGGGTTGCTATAAAATAGCTTGTTATGCCAGTTAGGATAAAAAACTCTGAGATAAATGATACCGAAATTGTACTTTTAAAAAAAACCAATTTTTTTTTGTAAGATGTCAATCAAAATTAATATAGCTATATATGTTATTAAACTTTAGGCTACTATTTCTATAACCTGGAGGTTAAGATTATTTGACCATTTTCAACAGGGATTCAGAGAGCTCAGGGGCATTAGTGGAAACATGCACAAGAGAAATTATTATGCCTTCCGGTTTTATATTATAATCATTAGAATTTCATCAATGTCCACAATAAAATGAAATAAATATGTCCATTTTATTTGAGAAAACACACAGTTGAGGAAAAATGTATGCAGCATTACACAGTATCTATTACTTTGTTTTTCACAGATGAAAAAAGCAAAGAATACTTGATTTTTTTTATCTGCATTGCAGATTTTGGAGCACTTTTTGACTGTTCATCTCATTTCAGGATGCCTGACTGTTACAGATTATTTTACTCTAAGTCCACCATTTCCAGTTACTTCTTGTTTCCAGTATAAAATAGGAATATTTTGTTCTAGCTAGCTTTCCATAGTTTAAAAGTTAAAAACTTAATAGTGAAAACATTCTTACAGAATCCATGGAAGTTGAGGAGTGGATATTTTTATCTCTGTTTGATATATGGTGAAAAGTTAAATGATTTGCCAAGAATTCAAAGCCAATCACTGGAAGAATATTAGAACTTGAGACATTCTTGCTCTGCAGCCTGCCTGCAGTACTTGGTACTAAAAACATAGCAATTAAAAGTAAGCAGCTGGCATTTTTGCATTGAAGAAGTTTTAAATATTCTGTGATAGCCTTGCAAGCCTACATGCAACATGAGAACTTTCTAATTGATTGATGTAATTGCTCTTGCTTTTAGCAGGGGCTCTTATGTGTTGGTACTTTCATTTGATCTTCTTCAGAAATCTTGGAGGGCCAAAGTTGAAACTCATAGTCATAACTCCATGGAAAAATAAGGGTTTAAATCTGGATTTTGGTGACTGGTGTGAAGTTCCAGGGAATAGAAGTAATTATTTTGGGGAGGGGAGTGCTGAGGTGTTCGCAATGAATAATTATCTAGTGTCTATTGGAAACACAAGTAAAGGCAAGAGAGAGAACTTGCCCAAGATCACAGTGTTATCTAGAAGTGGATTTGAAATTCCTCTCTCTCTGCCCCATGCTCTAATAACTACTCTCTTCCCTTATAAATGTGGCACTTACATATTTTGATGTAAAGAAAACAGGGTATAACCATGTTAGCATGACACTTGCGTGTTATCTGCTGTAGAAACACCTTTGTGCCATACTAGCCTGAGAAAGGCCTTATGGCATCGAAAAGGTTTGCATTTGTATGTAGCAAGGGTAAGGTGATCAGCATAATAAAAATGCCTCTCCTCTTTAGCTGTTACATGTAGACAGTTCTTGACTGATATGTGAATGCTACTTATGGATGCTGTGAATTGTCATGGTTATTAGTATGTATATTGGATTAATATATTAGCTTAACTAAGTAATGTCAGTGTAGACAAGACTGTCATGGAAGAGAATAATGATGTGGGTAAGCCAACAGCTACAGAAGTTTTACCTGATCGTATCCAGCCTTCATCTGATCTGCAAAGTTGGCTTTGAACAGTAGCTGGAAATTCTTAAACATGAAAAAAACCTGACAGGAAAAAACTGAAACGCAGGCCAAGTGACCTGAGTTACAGCGAGCTGTTCTCCGGTCCTGAAGGACCCCAGTGAACCCCAGGATATTTGGGCACAAAGCCTAAGAGGTGATCAACTGTGGGATTTACCTCAGAGAGATATGTGGCCAAACACCTCAGCACATGCAATTACAGAGTTTAATATGAGACAGAAATGCTGCTAGCCTTGTTACCATGACAGCCTTTGGTATATACAGCACTTTTCTCCCTGGAATCTCTCAGAGTGTGTGTTAATAAGCATCAGAAGTGCGACATTCTTAGGCTTTTTTAAAATTTCTCTTCATGTCAATGCAGTCCAAATAAGTGGTTTCCTTCACCTTCTACACTCTGTTCTTGGTAGCTCATTTGTTGTTGGACCAAGTGCGCTGTGCAAACATAGGGGCTCAATTCTGCTCCCTCATGAGGAGCTAACATGTGGGCTAAACACTTTTCTCATTAGTGCTTCTCGTACTTCTGTGGCCGCCAGCAGACTCCATCTTGGAGTGCCATCACCTCTGGCTTCAGGTAGTGGAATACCTCCCCACATGCTTTTTTTCTCCTGTGCTTTCTTTATTATTTTCAAGGCCAAACTTGAAACATTTCTTGTTTTCAATTGTTATTTTTTTATTTGGCCTTTGGCCCATGATTGCGTTACACCTTGCAAATAACAGTTCTGCTTTGTAATTACTACCCTTTGCCCTCTCCAGCCGAGTTACCAGGAGGTGGAGGAGACGTGGCTCCACTAGCTAAGTGCTACCAAAGGCTTTCTGTGGGGAAGCAATGCTATTCTTTCCCAGGCTGTACTATCATGGGTAATTTCAAGACAGTGTTGTTTCAATTCCTCTTTCCCAGTGCTTTTGGTTTTTTTTTTTTAAATCAGGTGTAGTTGTGAGACAGCATCTGCTTGCAGGTAGGCATCCTTGTCCCTTACAACTCTGCAGCTGCTGCTACATAGCTGTACTTTATTATTCTAGATTGTGTGGTTGTGATTGCCTGTGGTGAAATAAACGTGCTGCTCTTTGCAAATAAAGAGATTTGTCTGAGATGGTTACTGATAGAGAGCAGAGAAGGTAAAAAGTCAGTGCAAATTTGGAAATTTCATTGCGTAGGAAGGAGCTGAGAAGTTGGGAGATGGACAGATGATGTATCTTTCCCCTGTTCTCCAGGCTCTTCCTCTACTCTCTGCTCTTCCTTCCTGTTCCTCCAAAGACTCCTGAGATACAGGAGCAATTGTCATGGGATATACAACCAAGATTAAAAAAAAAAAAAAAAAAGTGCTTTTAAAACTTATATTTGTGTTTATTGGACGCTACATCAAAGTCACAGCTTAAGTCTGAAATCTTTTGGTATATCTAGAGAAGCAATATTGTCAGTAATTGTTAGCATGCCAGAGTATTTAACAACAGAGACTCTTTAAAACTGTCAAGAAGCACTTAAACATGATCTTGTTAGTAAATTAATTTCTAAATATGACCTAGATTAATAATAACAACACATAGTAGCAGAAAAGCAATATAAAGCTAGTAGTGTTTCCGTGCCTTTTCTTTCAGTTCCCATAATGTACAGAATGGTTTCCAAACACTAAATATAATTACAATCAGTGTTTGCTATTCCTGTCTGTTTAAGAAGTTCCAACACAAATTCTTAAGGCAATGATAATGTAAAATTTCCCATTGGCAAAAGCAAACTTGAAAAAAAAACCAACTTAAAATCTTAATGCTTCTGGTTGCTAGTAGATGTCTAGGTGAGAATAAAACAAATTTTACCTTTAGGAACACTTTTATTTTGTAAGATTTTGAAAATATTTTGGAGACTACTTTCAAGTGTACTGAAGTCTTCAGAAAAGATAAACTAGACCTCACTTAACTGGCTATTTTTTTAATTAAAAAAAGAAAAAAGAAAGAATATTAGCCGGGAAGAAAAGCAGCAGGATGTTTTACTTAGGGTACAGTCAGACAAGTGCTTGTTATGACAGCTCATTTTTCAGAAGGCATTTCTTCCCTCTCCTTCTTTCTTACATGCTCAAACTGGTTTAGGCAAAGACAGTTTGCTTTTCATTCTAGCTAATGGTCCTTTTTCAGGTATCAGAAGAGATGGCAACTTCTCAGTCTGTGCTAATCTTGTCATGATTGACCACATGTATTTTTCAGTAGTTGACTCATCTGTTGACAACGGAGTCCAGTGAGAGTATAAAATATATGGAGTGAAGACCAAATAACCCTCAAAGGGGATCAGTAATAATCTCATGGGCTCTTCATTTCCAGGCATCTGTTGGGCATTGGTGGGTGGTGGAACTCCCTCTGGAGCTCACCAGTTCTGTTCTAGACACATCCCAGAGAACAAGCTGCTGACTCCCAATACCATTTGTGAATGCTTTCCTTCAATATTCCTTTTGACTCTAAAACATACAGATTTTGATTTTATGAATGTGTTAAATTTTAAAAAATTACTGCCAGAGTTAAAAAAAAAATCTGAATTTTCATAATGTATATGTTTTCTTTTGACAAGGTAAAAAAAAATCCAACTTTGACAGGTTTGGAAATCCATGTATTAGAAAAATTACATTAAATCCATAAATGAAACAAATCTCCTTCAAATCAATTTCTTTAAGTTATGCCTAATCAGAAAATGAAGGGAGAGACTTGTCTGAGTAAATTGAGATATTTCCACATTTTAAAATACGTAGGATAAAACTCTCCCTCCACTGTGGATGCCTGAAATCAGGTGAGATTAATTCTACCCCACTTGTTTGTACAATCAGGCCTTTTCTCTGCTTACATTGAGGTATCATAAATATTTTATTTTTGTAGCCTTTGGCCTGCATTTTTTTGTGTTTCTCTTATAAGAGGAATAGTAATTATCCAAGGAAAATGCTGTTCTGAAGAACTACAGGGTTTGATTAGGGAAAGCAGCAAATGCATTTCTAAGAATGATCATAGAATCACAGAATCATGGGGGTACTTCTAATCTCAGAAATTAAAACTCTGTCTATCTGAAAAAGTCTGTCTTGTGGTTATAAATCATATTGTTATTGTTAGTATTAATTTTCTTATTATGATAGTATCTAGAAGCGAAATTAGATCAGCATGTCTCTTGGAATAAACATTCTGCAGATCTCAACATACTCAGAAAGGAAGAGGTTTTTTATCCTTTAAACAGTAAGAGTTTACAGCTGCTTGTTTGCCTTCTTCCTTCCCTTTGTATTTATTCTGGAAAACATGGGCTTCAATGAGATTTTCTACTCTTAACTAACGCTCTTAAAATGACATCAGTCCTGAACTGATGGGCTGTATTAACAGGAGAATTGCAAATGGAATCTATTCAGCAGAAAATCCCCAAACTCAGCACTTTGCAGGAGCCAGATATTTTCTGACTGCTTTGAGGTACCTTGTATTTTCTCCTTTGATGCTGAGTTCTTAGTCCTGAGCAGTTTGATTCTACTTAGTCCAGAAAATGAGGCAACATGGGTTGGTTTGCTGCAGTTGTTTAGCTGGTTAGGTTGTTACAGCCTCCCGCCTGCTCAATCACAGACAGTGCATTTGTGAAGTTGGCAAATGCAGTTATGGCCATTTAGCTCACAGCATAGAAATACACCCTACAGGTCCAGCTGCCTCAGGTTTGGCCCTGTGTATTAAGATGGCTATTGCTTCAGCTTTCCCACAGTGTGTTTTACTGGGTTGTAGCATGAGCAAATTCAGTTAATCTTAGGCTTAAAGCTAATCAAAGAAAAATCATCTCACATGAATGGTTTACAGCCTGCTCTTAGTGCTACAGGTACTGAACACATTAAAGGTGCATTCAAAACAGTTTTTCATTCTGCCTGTGCCCAGAGTTGGGTGTGAACAGTTTTCAGCTGGGTTAAATCATTTTATGTTTGTCTCTCCAAATTCCTATGAAGAACACTAATTCTTCCACAATATGGATAATTCTCTGCATGAATACTTCCTACTTCAAAGACCCCGGTAGTTATTTTGGGGAGCAGGACACAACTACACATACCAATGAAATGAAAAACTGCACTTGATCTCTTGGAGCAATGCCGGTTCTGTTGCCTGGTTTGTGAAGGCCTATCCATCAGGAGGCCTCAAATGTAATGATGGCTCATGTCAGACATTAAAAAGCCAAAGTCATGCTGTTTCAATTATGTGTAAGTAAAACCATGGAAGTATTTCTAATTCAGTGTTCACTTTTCTCTTATTTCATGCTATTGGTTAGCGAAAACCAATCTTTCATTAAATAAAGACACTGTGATTAGGGTTTCTATGTAGCCATAATAAACATAATCATGGAAAACTTAACAAAAATGAAACCAAAAGCAAAGACACACTAGAAGTGTTCAGCTCTCCACAAACTGAGGCTATTTTTACAAGAAAGATTTTCTAAGCCTGATTTTACTTTTTTTTCTCTACAGATGGGATTCCTGTCCCTAAGTTTAGACACTGATAGTACAGACATGTTCCAGTGAGCAGGTCAACCCAGGTTGCCTTTATAGTTAATGGATAGATAGAGAGACTTTTAGAAGACAATTTATCTGACCCAGTTTAAGTATCTTCTTTGTAGCGACAGAAATCATCCCGTAGAGTCCACTGACTGCACTGTCTAGGTCCCTCTTGACTCTTAAAGGACCCTAGAGATTTCTCTGCCACTGACAGCTACTCTATAGACTATTAAACTGAGACAAGAAATCCCATCCACATGATTTGAAACTCAGAGGAGAACTGGCCTGAGCAATGCCTATCTATCAATTCTTTTATGGACTATTTGGTTTATATTTTCTACAGATTTTGCCTCCAGCAAAGACTTTTAGGGAACATAATCCATGAAAACTAGTACAATTTTTCTGAACTGGAGTGGTGTTTTCTGCTAAAAACCACAAATTTCTTCTTATTCTCAGAAGTTTCTTATGAGGAGGTTATTAGTTTTTATCTGAAGAAGGTAAAATGGGCTGTTCTTTCATCTCCGTAAAATAACCTGTTATTTCAAATGAAACCACAGCTTTCTTGCTGTGGAGGAACACTCAGCTATTGATTTCAGTGGAGACTGGAATTTTAACATTAAATTCACAGGACTGTATTGGAGGAATAATCTTTGCTCATAATCAGAGGTAGACACAGAATTCAGCTCACCTAACGTTAGAGATGCATAATGTAGACAACTGCAATTAAATCAGACACCTCAGGCTCCTCTTATAAGCAATTGCTAGCATTGTAGCATTTATACATTCACCTGATTTAAATGTACAGTTTATAATGATATGTGCCTGGCTCTTCCATTGGCTGTTAAGGGAGTCCCAGGGGTTAGCTTGCAGGCAGAGGCTACTGGACGTCCACATGGTCAGAGCTTCCAGTTTGTGCTTGCACATGACCTGCTGCAGGTCCAAGCACAGAAACATTATTATTAACTGTAATACACCAATGATATCATAAGGGCCTTTAGGATAAAGTAATCAACATCTAAAATTTAAGGATCCCAAGTATTTATTTCATTCAGGAAACTGCAGATTTCAAAACAGTCTAGGAAACTGATGTAAACTCCTGCTCCATATTTTACACCTTTGTTCTTCTCCTGTCTACATTTTCTGTCACCTGGCAAATTAAAAATCCCGTGGAATTCAGACCAAATAATTAAAGTGTAATTTAAATGACCCTTAGGGTGTTCCAGCCCAAATAGCTAATCTTATATTCAAGGACAGAAACAGAGTCACAGAGGCCAAGAAAATCTATTTGCCCATTATCGTAGGTAGGTTTTCTATCTGTGTGAGACTGTCTCAAAGGACCTGGGATAAAATGGTCACAGCCAGGACTGTTTATTCAAGCTGGTGCCCTTCTGGAGGTGGACATCTTCCCGCGAGGCCTGTGAAAGCTGCTGTGGTCTCTGCATGCAAATAATGTTCGCTTCAGTGGGGTCAGGGAAAAGAGAAGTGAGATTTTGATTCAGGATATACCTAAGAGTTTGGTTGAGCGGTGAGTGACAAACGTATGGGGCAAAACTGAGTGAAAGAGGGCTCTACAGCTGGGTTTCCCTCATCACAAGGGAAAGTCCATTGTCAGTGATTATTCTGGGGTAGGCAAAGCTACTTGTCTCTTATTTTGGCACTGTCCTAAGAAAAGATTTAACAAACTGTTCTGTTTCCACAAGACAATTTAGCTTTAAGTAACTCAGGCCTTTTGATGAAAAAAAAAAAAAAAAAAAGGGAAAAAAAAAAGAAACACACTGTCAGAAATTCTCAATTGGCAATAGTCTGTAAGTACTCCTGGCAGTGTGTATATAACATCCCTCTCCCTGAAGGGGAATGGAAAGCCTTACATGATCTCCTCTTTCCGCGGGAATGGCATTAATGTGAAAAGGATAAGATGATTGATCCATCACTGTTTCCATCAGGAGCAAATTGAACCAGCCAGGGGAACTGGTCTCGAGGTGGGGAAATATGCTTGAAATCAGATGGCAGAGGTCTGAAGGCACACTTACTTGAAAAGTGAATTGAGCTGGGCAGTGATTTCAGAGTGAAACGATGTGGTATGGGGAGGAATGGATGATGGGGACAGACTTTGCTCTCTGTCTCAAACCCATATTCTCTTGTGCAGTTGATAATCTTGTGTGTAAAAGGAAATTTTCTGTTCGGTGAAATTCATCTCTTAGTGTAGCAACATTTTTGCTGTTAAAGAAGGGTCAGTAAACTTTGTTCATATGCAGATCTTTGTATGAACTAGTGAACTCTCCTGTTTTGGTTGTTGTTGGTTTTATATTCAGGTAACTATAATCAGGTTCTCTTTTATAACGTTTTTAAACTCAGTCAAATGTTTCTTTTGCAGTAATGGAGAATTAGGAGAGCCCTCCAGTGGCCAAGAGAAAGAAATCAGTGTTGCTCTGGCAGTGAGCCAAACAAGTCTGGAATCTGGGGGGAGAAATATGTGCTACATATTTCAAAGGTAGTAACTTCCAGTCTTGTTAGGGATGACTTATATCCTGCTTACATTGGTACTTCGATCCAGAAGAATTCCGTAGCACTTGACAAACTCTCTGTCTATCCCTGAATGAAACAGCATGTGTTTATTCATTCGTCATTTCTGTCTAGGAAGGGCTATTTGTGTGATGGGGAAAATACTTCAGGGATAAACTAATAGGTTTTATATTTAATAACTTTACAGGAAATGAAAATGAAGTGAACTTCGTTCTCACTGAAGTAATTCTTAGTATTCAGACTGCAATAACTGCAGAAAAACACTCTTCACAAAAAAATAATTATTTCATTAAATAGCCCCCAAAAGCAAAGTTGTAATGACCAGGTGCTTGTTGCATGCAATATTGCTGTAAATGATGATTCTGATTATTTTATTAGCTGGGGAAGGGAATAAGTGCTGAAAAAGAATGTCTTTTTCAGGCATCAGTCTACAGAGTTTGACATCTACTTATGAAAGCTGTCAGTTAGCAACATCGTGAATGGCCATTCTGATTGGAGGTAGGAGATTTTAAAAGGTTAATGAGGAGATTTGATGAGTCCATAAGAGAAGCAGCGCTTGCTTAGCAATGAGATGATAAGTTATCATTGCAAATGATTGTGAGAGCGTATGAATGACAAAATGTTTAATCTGAATGTTACATGTTTTCCCTAAACTCTTTCTGTAATATTCATTGGGGTGAGATGTGCAGTTTACCAAATACAAAACAGATTAACACATCATGGGAGAAGAAACCCAGCTGTGCTGTCAGGTAGATTGGAAGTACCACACTTCCCAGGATTAATTTTTTGCTGCACCTGTTATTAAAATATCTATCACAATATCAGCTATTTTATTTTACTTGATGACAGTTACATGGATTTTGCATCTATGCTGAAATGAATCTGTTTTAATGTTGGTGCTCATTTCAGTCTTCAGCTGTTTTGCACTGAATCCTTGAGGACTAATCTTGGCTTTTGTAAAAATCCACAGTAACCAGTGCTGATGTAAACAGCTATGGATTGAGCTTTCCCTATCTAAATGCTTGATAAGAACAGAAAAACATTGATTTTGAGGCTTTAGACTGTTTTCTAAGGTTTATTCTTCATGTGAAAGTTCTTACCCATAAAGTGGATGCAGTCAATTTACAGGCAGTTCAAAAAGTATGTTTCAGAATAACAAGCTTCTATAAGCTTTATACAAAAGCAATAAAATCCAAGGGAAAACATAATACGTGAACAAATATATGTGCATTTCAACCAAAGCAGCATTTAAGTCGTAGTTCAACAAATTGCCTCTACCAAGTCACTCAAACTCCTCAATTCCTGAAGTCAGTGAAAGTTAAGTGTGGCTTTAAAGTTAAACAATGTTTTAGCACCAAAGACTTGGAACAAGGAAACAGCCTTTACCACAGAGCACATCCCCCAACGATGGACATGCTTAGGAAAAAACCCAGCACAAATAATGATAAGCCTAATGCATATTTTACAGCATGTCACTATAATGTGAGGAGGGCATTTTTGTTACACAAAATTTTAAGCTGAGGTCTGCACACAGCTTAAAGGTGCCAAAAAGGACTGTCAGGGTTTAAGCCCAGACGGCAAATAAGCACCACCCAGCCACTCGCTCACTCCCCCCGACGGGATGGGGGAGAGAATCAGAAGGGTAAAAGTGAGAAAACTCGTAGGCTCAGATAAAGACAGTTTAATAGGTAAAGCAAAAGCTGCACATGCAAAGCAGAACAAGGAATTCATTCCCTGCTTCCCACGGGCAGGCAGGTGCTCAGCCATCCCCCAGGAAAGCAGGGCGCCATCTCGCCTAATGGTGACTTGGGTCAGTTGGGGTCAGCTGTCGTGGCTGTGTCCCCTCCCAGCTTCTTATGCACCCTCAATGTACTCGCTGGTGGGGTGGGGCGAGAAGCAGAAAAGGCCTTGACTCTGTCTAAGCACTGTTCAGCAGTAATGAAAACATCCCGGTATTACCAACACTGTTTTCATCACAAATCCAAAACATAGCCCCATTCTAGCTACTATGAAGAAGATTAACTCTAACCTAGCCAAAACCAGCACAGACCTGAATGATCTTAAAGCATTTTTCTGTTCCATAGTGCGCAACAAATGAGTATGATCACACCGACTACTTTTTTCAGAAAATGCTGTGAGCAAATATGTGAGTGAGTGTGTGTGTGTACAGTAGAGTTCCTCAACACAATTCATAGTACACAAGGCTCAATGAAATGGAGGCTTTTCTCTGCCTTCAGTGGAATTCCTCCCCATCAAACCATCTCTATGAACAGTAGTTAATATAATTTATCTTGTAAGGATAGCTTAATGTAGGCATTTTCGTTTCTGCTTTGAAACACACTGTGCTGCACTGCGTGATTTGTTCTCTTCAGTTTATGCCTAACATATATCTACAGCTCCAATATCCATCGCAGGTATGTGATGTGTTGGCAGGAGAGAGCTCTATGTAAAATACAGATGTATCTCACCATCTTTTGGCTGAATTATCATAGAATCATAGAATGGATTGGGTTGGAAGGGACATTAAAGATCATCTAGTTCCTACCCCCTTGCCATTGTCAGGGGCACCTTCCACTAGATCAAGTTGCTCAAAGGTCCCTCCAACCTGGCCTTGAACACTTCTAGGGATGGGGCATCCACAGCTTCTCTGGGCAACCTGGTCCAGTGCCTCACCACCCTCAGAGTGAAAAATTTCTTCCTTCTATCTAATCTAAATCTACCCTGCCTAAGGCCATTGCCCCTTGTCCTACCACTACATGCCCTAGTAAAAAGTCCCTCTCCAGCATCCTTGTAGGCCCCCTTCAGGTACTGGAAGGCTGCGATACGCCCTGCTGTGTTGTCCTTCCAACAGATACCAGGGTGGTTGAAGTCCCCCATGAGGACTAGGGCTTGTGAACATGTAAACCACTAAGTAGAAAATCTAAGAGTTATGTATTTGAAGAAGGTATTTTTCTCCAAATTAAATGAATCGTCATTCTTTGAAAGTGGCCGTTTTTCTGGAGACTGGTAGAGAGCCTAGATACCTGGCTTAGTCTAGACACCCAAATTTTAGATGACTTGAAATTAAGTGAGATGAATCCCTCTGCTACTATGGACATCTTAAATATCCAGCCTATATCTGTGCAAGACCTGAATTGCCTTGTGGTACAGAATCAGAAATAATGGCCCTGGTAATAAAAAGGTCAAAGAATAGTGAGTCAAGCTAGGGATACGAAGGGAGGTAGATGGAGTTGTTATCCCTAGTGGTATTCAAAATTATGTAGATAGCAAGGGCTGATGAATCCAGACAGAGGCACAAACTAGTGCTACAGAGATAATGTCCTTCCATCCATTCTGTTCCTCTGGGGCTGCAATCTTATATGGTAGCAGTTCAAAAGTGCTTTGCAAATCAAAAATCAGGGGGTCATTAGGTTCTTTTTTGTCAGTTATCATGAGCCTAATAATATTATGATAATTCATTTTCATACCTAATCATTCCAGCTTCTGTCTAGTGTGACTGGACCCTACCTCACTATCTATTACAAAATTATGTTCTTGAGAACTACTGTCTCACTTCTTGAAGTTGGCATGACTGCTCGTGATTTCTTCCACTTAATTTCCAGGCATTTTCTCTGGTGGTTGCTGACTGTCCTGGAGTCCTTAATAATAATCAGCTGGCTACCAGAGAGATACAGATCTATTATACACTGTGTGTATTGTATTGGTTTCCTCTTGTAAATAATTATATTAAACTTAAGACATGGAATCTCTAAACATAATGTTATGTTGCTAGCATTGTGATAGTCCTGTCATAACAAGACATTTTTTATTCTCATCTTTATTATTGATGTGTTTAATTTAAAATATTTTCATTTGATCTTCTATGAAATGATAGGCCCAAATTCATGGGATTACAGTTGCCAAATGCTCTAGGGAGGCAAGATGCTGTGGGCCAGTGGGGAAGAGCTCAGCAACTAATTTGATCTTTGTTCAAGGCATCTGGAATGGGATTCACTTGACTAAATGCAGACATCAGTCCAAGTTGTCATATGTTCCTGTTACAGTCAGCAGAGATCTACTCAGGGAGCTGGGGGCAAAAGCCGTCTCATCCTAACGTAGGTGATTACAATAGATCAGGTGAATTGCATTCCAGAAGTTCCTGTTTCTTTCCACTGGCTGCAAAGGAAACTTAGGTTGCTTGACACCTCTGAAGACATCAGCACTGGAGATACCATAAGAGACACTGACATGTCCAGAATTTATTTCCTTTCTGAGAGGATGTTGTAACTGTAACAGTTCAACCAAGAGAAGAAAATTGTCAGGAAAGCTTCATTTGCTCTACAAGGTTACTTGTGCTACTCTTTGTTTGTATTCTAGGATTCAAGTTAGGTAACCCAATGAATAAAAATCTATTACATAGGGTAAAGCCTAAGCAATAATAGTGAAAGACTCCCCCTAGTGACATGCTGATGATGGGCTTCTTCCCTTCTGTGGAAGGTCCAATTTTTTCTCAGATTAATATCCAGTAGCCTGAGTGGAGATACATACTAGAAGATCAAGTGCTTACAAGAAAACTTGCTATCATTGCACCATGTTGAGTCTGACAGCAGGGAGACACCTGTGGGGATTTAGCACCTGGGCTGGGCAGAGGTGTCCAAAAGAGTATGTAAGCCACTAGCCCAAGGTCTCAAAGCCAGACCAATGATGCTTCTCAAAAAAACCAAGCAAATATGAGTTGGATGGTTTAAAACTCTGAGTTACAACACTGTATCTACTATACTGTATGCTGGGCAATGAAGGCAAGACCCATAACCCAAAGGATTAATTCTCTTACTGCATATGTTAAGGTTGTTTAGGATGTCCTAGTGATTAGATCATGGCAGTTTGGAGCAGGCTGGTTTTGTTGGTAGACTACATCATGTTCTGAAGCATCTAATTTTGGTCATTGTCAGAGATGGGATATTGGGCAACATGATCTATGTTATTTCTATCTTGTTCTCTTCATTCTGAGCTACATGATCTTTCAAAGCTAGTTATCATGCAGTGTCTGTGTGTTTTCAAAGGAAATGGGGGATTGAATTCTGAGCATTTTATTACCCTCCACCTTTTCTTTCTATGCTTCCTCCATATGACATGACTACTCAGATCTTCCCAGCATGCACTGAAATTCATCACAATGAAGCAGAGTGGGAGGCAGGGAGAGCACAAGCTTGACTGGAATGACCTGAATTAAGCCACCAGAAATCATCTTGTTGCCTAATGTGTTGTAAGGAGACAAGCAGGGCAAGATTCCTGATTCTATACATCTTATTTGGCAATAGTCCCATTGTACTTAACAGAAAGAAAGGGGGACTAATGAGACACACTGTCATTGTCATCATTTGTTCAGGTGTGACCTAACCACCATTTATTTTTCATTTTATTTGCTTATACTGTAAACAGAGGTCCAGGCCATTGTCAGGCATAAATAAATATATAAAATGGGTCCTTTGTGTTCTTGTAAGTCTGTGAAGCATTGACCCTGAATTTGACCCTGTATAAAATCAGTTTTTCTGGAATGAATGTTTCTGTGCTCTCGTATGGTAGATAGTATTCTTCACATTTATCCCAAACACCTCACTTAAAAAAAAAAAATAACACTGTCAGTTTATGCGTGTGTCAAGGTTGGTTCTTTTGTGTGTTCTTATAAACTCCCTGCAATGTCTCATCATTTGTCTCATGTAATATGATTCACTTGTACAGGTTTTATAGCTGTAGAGAATAAGTGTATTAATGTGCTGAAAGAAATATATTAATATGTAGCTACAAGCCATTTATTATTTATGCTGTTGAATCTTTTTACAGCCACAGTAAATATTTTCTAACATCAATGAAGCTGTTAAGATTCACCACCACAGACCTGCATTTTTGAATTTTGTCTTTGCTCACTACAGTCATACTTCATTTCTAGCAATAAAGGATGCCTCCTGTTTCTAACAAATGAGTCTATGAACTGAAATAAAGAAGGATCTGTATTTATCTATGTCTGATATTCCTCTCTACATACAACAATTTGCAACTCTGCACATTCTGTGTAAATCTCAAGCATATGCAGTAAGGACCAGATTTTGATTAGAAGAGTAGCACTCGTTTTGAGAAGCGGTTTTCTTTAATGCTCTACTTATGTAGCAGAGTATAGTTCATTGCGAGAAGCTGTAGCATGGCATGGCAGAGAAGATAGCCAGGCGTACTTGTCTGTGAAGATCTTTAAGCTGTCATCAATCTCTTCCTGCTTGAATTGTCTTGCTCCATATGGTATGAGGCTGTCCTGTTCCAACTCTGAAAAATGCCTTTACATTCATTGCTGGCATACCTGGAATGAGAAGGAAAGATAAATATTTTACCAGGTAATGGTCACGTTGTCAGTGCATTTGAAAGTGCGGTCAGATCAATTTTGCAGTGCACGCTGAGAAGGAGGGCCTTCAGCTTTATGGTCCAGAAGCCACTCTGGTAAATCAGTACCTTCCTTAAAGTGCACGGTCTTGCATCCCTTACCTAGCTGAATAGTCGCTCTAACTTTAAAGTCAGATGCTGAAAGGTCATTGCAATAATTAAGGATTACTGGTGGACATTTTTCAAACAGAAAAAGGAGAAGTGAAGAAAAACTTATTGTGCCATTTGTAAACCCCCTGCCTCATATTTAAAGGCAACAAAAACATAGAAGTAGACAAATGCAGAGGAAGACACTAAAATCCAAACTAGAGCAGCTGGGCTGTATGAGCAATTAGTTGATGACCCTGTATTTCTGCCATCAAGCTTAATTCTGCCTTTTGTTTGTTCTCTAGGGATTTAAAGTCTTCATTTCTACAAATAAGAGACACATTTGTTTCTTCTCCTCTTCTTTCTCCTTCATCTTTCTCTCTGTCTGTCATTTTTCCATCAAAACCAGCGTAGGGAATCCTTTCTCTGCGATTCACCTGTGGCTTTCCCTCACTGAAGATGTCATAAACATCACAAAGTGTTCGTGGCATTTCACATGAACCCACATTAACTCCATAAGGGCCAGACAGAAATGAGGTTCAGCCAGAAGGCATTGTATTTGGCCTGCAGACCATAGCACACTTCTGAATCAGTTATTTGGGTATGTAAGTGTCTTGCTCATCTTATGCTCCAAACATAGATCCATGGTTTTGTTAACAGACCAATTTATAATGTTAGATGATGAATATGGATGTGGATTTACTTGGATTAAAAGAAAGAGACCTGAAGAGCCAATACTCAGACCATGACTCCGTGTGATAATTCCATGTTGGTGAGGTAAATTCCTGAAAGCCAATGGAACTGAAGTAAGAAGGCTATTGGTGTAACCAGGTTGTTTGATGAATGATGTGCATTTCTTGTCCTAAGCTTTGTGTTGCATACCAGAAGAGATTGGTGACTATTGTGCCTAGAAACCATGAGCTCTTTGCATCAATGGATAGGGAAATGTCGCTGTTGTGAGAAAAGAAGGCTGTATGAGGTACAGTGGGATTTTCTTTCTCTGAGGAAGGGAAATGAGGAGAGAACTGGTGCTTTTTTTTCCCCTTTTTTCCAATACCCACATTGGGTATTGAAATACATAGCAGCCTCTTGATTTTGTGGAGGTTGAGTATCTGAGAAGATGTCCCTCTGGCAGACATGACCAAGGAACAGCCATGTGGGTCTGGGGGTACTGTCACCCCACACAAACACATGTGTTGGCTGCCTGAGTCTGCACAGAGCTGAGTTTTGGTGTTGCTGGTTACACAGCACAATGTCATCCTTGTCAGTCACTGTTAGTGGGGCAAACTAAAAACTATCCCCTGGCTAATTCTACCAAAGGTGGGTTGGGTTGGGTTGGAGATTGAGAAAACATCTGTGTAACAGTGGTGCAAGGGTTGGCATGCAAAGATTTCCATTACCAGGGAATATTGTATCCCATTTATGAGCAGAACTCATTCTTTTACTAGAAGAGCTGTAGGTCACTTTCCAACATCTCTTCTGTAAAAGAGGCTCACTGAGCTGTGTGTGTATTTACACGTTTATTTGCCTGTCTTGTTCACTTCCATAACCTTGCATATTCAGGTTGGTCGTGCATATGTCTTGCATATGCACCCAAACAAACCAGCGAATACCACCACACAGGAACAAGCCCGCTTTTGAGTTGACAAAGTTTTTCTGCCTGCCAAGTACAATTACTAGCTTTCTTGGGTGGCTCAGTAATTTTTAAGGCAGATCTCTGCTACCTGGCAAGATCTAGCAGTTGTTTGTATCAAATGCATCATGGAGGGGTACTGCATCAGCAGAGAATCAGCAGTGTCAGCAGCTACAGTATTTCTGTCAATCTTTCATTTAATTGCATTTGCTTCTTTGATAAAGAGCAACATTTTCACATCAACTGAGTCAAACTGACATGGTCAGGATTTGACTAGATACAGCCAGAGGGAAATTTTCACTAAGCAGTTAATTGTACCCAGGGAAAGTTGCAAAAGTAGCTTTTCATCAAGAGGCTACAGTAGAACTGGGAAGGGATTACTAAACAGTGGTGCTAATTTGTGGACTGAGGAACTATAAATTATTTTCTTCATTAAAACTTACTCCTACACAATTTGTTCCTCACCTCTATATTTATTTTTAGGGTGAGTTTTTTGATTGTTAAATATATGGAATGCAATAGTATTATCTGTGCGATATGTACTACTGCTGATTTTCTAAAGTCAGCTGAACTGAAAAGATGGAGGGAAGAATCATTTTAGATTGAAGATTTTCTAGCTCTTCTCACTTAAATGAAGAAATCATTCCCTTAATGCTGAAAAAAAATATTTAGTTTAATTCAGGGATGTTGTTTGGGTGTTAAACCACTATAAAGAACAGTTTTGAAATGAAATCCAGTTTAGTGTTTGGCTCTGTAATATTTGAACCATTTGAAAAATCTTCAGGTGTTTATGCTAGAAAATACAGGGTAGTATTGAGGAAAGTGAAACATTTGCCAAATTTAAAAGTAGCTAATTTTTTGAAATAATCTTTCTTTTTGTAATTTATTAAGTGAAGCATTCCTCAAAAAATTGTGCCCAAAGCCTCTAGCCAAGTTTTTGATTCTGTGTAGTAGGTGCCTCACAAATAGTGTGAGAAAATAGACAAGGAAGACAGTAGGTGAGAAATGAAGACTTTTGGCCAGGCTATGTGATTTTTGCCCTGCAGAGAGGCAGCAGAAGCAGAACAAAAATCTTATCAGCATCGTGGACAAGCGCCCTACTCACTGATCAGTTCTGCCATTGGGCAGGTACAAATGCTGTCTTCTGAGAAGATCTCATAGCCATCACTGAGCAGCTTTGCTTGAGGAACAAAAATAAATTTTCTGAACTCAACTGCACTGACAGGAAGAAGCAAAGAAAAAGTGTAGAGTTGAAGATATTTTGAGGGATAGATGTCTGTGAATTGCTTACAGGTTTAGAGCACCCTTTATCCCCCCCATTTGAAAGTTCAAGAAACAGGGTTTTTCTTCTCCAAATCCTGTTTAAAGACAACCAGTAAGTCGGTGGTGGTCATGTTGTGTGAATGATCTAAAGAAATTTTATCCCGATCTGGTGGTGTTGACAGGGGTCAGTTTGTTGAAATGCAGATTTCTCAAGAAGGGTTGCAATTTTGGGAACATTCGCTTGGGAAGGAGCTCATGGCTCCAGAGAAAGAAAGATGCGTTCATTCAGAATAGCACGCTGCCTAGAGAGTTAGGAGACTTGTTATTTTTGTGGGTTTTTGCATATTTAAACAAAAATACTCATCACAAAACCACTATGGCATTCCTCCCCTCTCCCTCCATTGCAATCTGAAAATGTTAAAAAATCTCTGGATTCCCAGATTACAGAATAGCTTCCTGGCTAGTTCTCTCATCAGTGCATGTTGTTAATTTATTTGCCCTTCTAACCCAGGGATTTTTTTCTTTTTTCGTTCTTTGGATAACACAATTCTTTTGGTCCTTGAAGAGTAGAGAATGAAGCCCTTCAATCTTACATATGAGTAAAGGGAAAGTCCAGGCCATTGCAGGGTGGGAGACAGATGTTATCAGAAGTCCTATACCATTGCTTTGGACTCAGTGTAAACACCATGTCTGATCTAAAGCTGTGAACACAGACTGTAAACGAGTTCATTTCTGGATCCCTTTTTTTCTGTCAAAGCTTCTTCATTGTCCTTGCCTTCTGTTTCTGCACTCACCTCTGGTACTGGTATAAACACTTATCTTGCTTTTCTCCCTTAGAAGTCAGTTTTCTATTTGCTTCCTAAAATCCTTCTGAATCCATCATCCTCTATGATCCTCCTTACCAAGTTTTTGCCACTTTTTCGTAAAGATTTTCTCATATTCTCATGTAGCAAGTCAGAAAGGCTGTTTAGGTCTAAGCTGCTCTCCAGCACGTCCCAGAGTGGAGAACTTCACCCAGTTCCCATTGTACTGGGCTTTGATTTCCCAAAAGATGACCAATCAGCTGGGCAGCTCCCTCCAAACTTCTCATCTTTTCCCTTCCCCAGACCCTTCTCATCCTGCTCTGTAATGGCCTCAGTTTGTCAAGCTCTTTGCTCTGCCCTCTCTCCCCACATCATGGTTTCCTTGCTTAGAGGCTCTTGCTCCTGCTTCCTGGGTCAGTCTGGGTGCTCATCCTTTCTGAAATGCTTGCTCCCTCCTACCACTGGAAAATGAGGCAGTGGCCTCTCTTTTCTTCCTTGTCCCCTGGACGATCATAGAATCATAGAATGTTTTGGATTGGAAGGAACCCCTAGAGATGACCGAGTCCAAGCCCCCTGCAGTGAGCAGGGACACTGTTAACTAGATCAGGTTGCTCAGAGCCCCATCCAACCTGGTCTTCATCCTTCTCTCCAAAGCTCTACTCTGCTCTCTGTGCCTTGCCCTGCTAAATTGTCCAGCCCAGCCCATCTGCACGAGGGGCTGAAAGATGTATTGCCTCTGTGCCTCACTTTTCCCAGGCTGGGTTCCCAACCCTTCTCTTGGTCTCCCCACTCTGCCTCTCCTCTGGGTCGTTATTCGAGTTTCCTTTGTTCCGACGCCTCCTTTCTATCAGACCATCTCCCTCATCCCAGCTTTTACTACTTCTCTTCTTTCTCAAGGCCATGCTCAGGATCCACTAGTGCATCTACAGGACTGGGTCCCTTCTTCCCCCTCCCTGTCTGAGCATCTCTGCTCATCCTCAGTTCCATGCAGTCAAGGCAGGAATTGCTTCGCTTCACAAAAAGCCGGAGGAGTTATATTCATCTGATGGCTTTTCCTTTTCTCCCTGGCTCTAATTTGCAGCGAGTATTTTTGCAAAAGAAGTGCTCATCCCCAAAGCTAACAATAAAACCGTCTGTGTGTGTGTGAGAGAGAGGGGGAGAGAGAGAGGGAGAAGAGGGAGGGAGGGAAAGCAATACAACAGTCTGGCAACGTGAGGCAGCATTGGAGAGCTGCTAGACCAGGGAAGCTGGCTAAGAGACGCAAGCCCCTTACTCCGGGCTCAGCGTGATCCCATTGGTTCCTGAGCTGCTGTTTTAAAGCAAAGAAGAGCTTGGAGGATTGAACTGCACAGCCAGACGCAGACTCTCAGCCAAGTTGTCAGCACGCTGGGAGGAAGAGAGGCGCGCGCACACACGAGATTGCAGGGTGTCCGCGGCTTGATGCTCATTTGTTTCCAGAAAGGAAGAAAGGAGAAGGGACAGAAAAAAAAAAAAACAGAAAAGGGGGAAGGAGCCTGATCCAGTCCAGCAGTCCCGGGGGCAATAATGGATGTGACCATATCTCAGTTCATCTTAGAAGAATTTGATGTCAACTGCAGCCTCCTGGATCGTTTACAAGAGACTTTTTTAGAGAGTTCTTCTATCCCTTTCCTGAGCTTCGATGGTAGGAAACATTACCTAGCGCAGGGCTTGGAAAAGCTTGCTAAGTGCTAAGATTCGTTTTGCTTTTTGATGCAAAGTGTGTCACTTTTGTGCTTTCTCAACTGCTTCTTTTTCCCTTTCTATCTCCTTTTTTTAATGCAAAAGGTCCGTACTGCAATGCCACAACCGATCAGATCGGGACCTGCTGGCCCAGAACCTCTGCAGGGGAACTAGTAGAGAGACCCTGCCCAGAGTTCTTCAATGGGATCAAATACAACACCACAAGTAAGTACAAACTCCTTTCTGTCTCCCACAGATCTGGTGTTGAGAAGGCACCTGGGGAGACCCAAAATATATTTTCTATTAAAAAAAGAAAAAAAGAAAAAAAAAATGTTTGCCTGGGAATCAACATTTCCTCCACATTCCAGCCTGTATATTCAAAATTCCTGCCTGGAATGATGCAGATTTCTCAAAAGCACAGACTTTTGGACACCGATTCCTCTGTAATTAAGTGTATTTAGGTAGATGTGGGAAAAAATACCCTCTGCAGTCTACATACGGAGGGTACACTGTGCTTTGTCTGTTTGTTCATGTGTAGATCTGTGTAGCTGAATGTATTTGTAGCAGTGCTTCAGCCGTTTAAATAATTAAAGATCCTTGTGAAGTACTTAGTCTTAATGCTTAAGAACTGTATTTTGAAAGGACGCTTGCTTTGTGAAGCTGCCTGTGTGAACAGGGGGACAAACTGAGCTGGAAGTTGTATCGAACAAACAGAAGGCTGGGTCTGGAATCTGTTTAGGAACTTCATCAGAGCTTGGCTTATGAGGCTGGGATGGCTGCATCGTTACTGCAAGGGAAACAGTAGCAGATAGTATGAGGTAAATAATATTCAAAGTAAGGGAGTATGGGGGGTACATAGAAATCTCTTGGAACTGATGCTTTAGTCTTAGAGGTAAACAATCATGATGACTCACTAAAAATTTATTATTCAGGCTGTTGGACCCAGGCACTCATTTCCTTTCCCTTTCAATACTGTTTGGACCTTTATTAAAGTTTTTAACGTATTAGTTCCAAATATGTATACCCGCTTGTTTGTCACTCATTTTTTCAGACTGCTCAGTGTGCTTTTAACTGTGGGGACATTTCATTCTGTGTTTCACTCTGAACTGTTGCTTGGGTGTTAGGAGTCTAATTTTCAGGTAGTGTTAATTTTGTGGGGCTAGCATTCTCAATAAGTCCTGTGAAAGAATGACCCTGTCATCTTAGACCTTATTTTTAAACCTGTTGAATTTATCCTTTCGCCAGCTCTAGGTGTCAAGGGTCAGATAACTAGACAAAAGTTATGTGTATTTGCTATGCAAAACAAAGCCCTCTTCCACATTTGTTCTTAGGGACCAGTTTCTCTCATCCTTGACTTTCAGCAGAGTAGGGAGGTTGCCTCAGAGACCTGCAACATCATCCTCAAACCCTATATTCTCTGACCTGTGCTCTTTGCAATTAAATAGGTGGGAACATGCAAAGGGCTGGGTTATGCTGTCTTTGATTATAGCAGGTAGTCCACTGCCTTTACAGTCTCAGTTGAGATCAGAAGAAAATTTCTGAGAATTAAGGCAGCTCACACAAGAGCAAGTGTATCAGAATGGACCCTAAAAGAACAGCCACAGAAAAGGTACCTCAAAGAAGTATGTCTTTTTTTTTTTTCCATTTCCTTTTTTTGGTGGAGGATGTCAGTATTTCCACTGCCTTATTTTTGTTTCTCCAAAAGGAAAGAGGGAAGGAAAAAAAACCCCAGAAATTCATTATGGATGATTCTTATTTATATCATAAACACAGTGGAGAGAATTTAAATGCTTTTCCTGTGCATAGAAGAAAAAAACTCTTGAATGCCTTATTTTATTTTGATAAACTCTGTTAATGATTTCAATAGTTCACCAATGACCTGATTTAAAGTTCTTCCCTGCTCCTCTCCTTCTCAATGGTGGCTAATGCTTGTATTACAGTGCTAATAAATTTTCTTAAATTCATTGTTCTTAAAACAATGACATGTTAATTAAATTAAAGAAAAGACCGATGAAAATGTTATTGAAATTCTGAAGCATTATTTCACCATAGTCTGGGGAAATGGACATTTTCCTCCTTTCAACACAAATAAAATGTGAGTAGTCACATTGAGAAAACGTACGTCTGCAGGACTGATTGGTAGCACATACTGGTGCCCAGATGTGGTAGCGTCTATAGCTTGCAGAGGAGAACTAAAATACACCGAAGCCACTGTAGGTGGCTTTCAGTTGATCTTATATTCTTCCATATGTGTTCCTCCAAGTTGTGGCGCAGAAAAGGAGGGGAAGGACTATACGGAGATTTGAGTCATCTTGTAAAATCAGTAGCTTCTTGGGAGATAGTAGTTGGTGATTAAGGCTTGGGAAAGCAGTAGAACAGCAGGTTAAGATTTGAATATAGAGGTAAAAACTCTTCTGTGATTTGAAAGATGTAGCAACCAGTCCATGCAGAACACGTCCAAAGTTTGGGAAGGCCAAATACTGACACAGTCTGATTACTTGCGTGATTTCACCAAGTTAGTTTGTGGGATGACTAGAGAGCCGTTTGTAGTGGGCTTCAGTGTGCTAAAACCCTAGACTGTGCACCTCATGCAGATAATAAAATAAGCACAGACAACTGATAAAAAATGGGAAGTGGGTCTTGCAAATTTTGGAGGCGGATAATCCGGCTGCAAAATGAAGGTTTGATCGGGAGATGGCTTGGATCACCATAAGATGTCTGCCTCAGACATGTAGTGTATTTTCGTCCTGTTTTGTTTTGCATTTTGATGAGGCAAAGGCAAAAATGACAATGTGTCATATTGTACTGAATTGTTTTTGAGAGCGAAACCAGACAAGTTTAGAAAGTGCACTGTGCAATGCCTTTCTTTTACTAAGGGCTCATCCAGTTCTAGGTCGTAACTCAGCTATTTATTATACTGTCGTGGATCCGGTGCTTGTGAGCTGCCACATGTAGGAACTATAGAATACCTTTCATTTGGTTTTGTATGGCTGTGAGTATATTTTTCATTCTAATGTGTATAAAAGTTTTGGATCCATTTCAGTAATTACTTTTTTTTTAGAAATTAAGACCTCAAAGGTTCCAGGTTCCTACCAGTTTCATAAATGTAGCTCAACAGCTGGAGGGAATGAACCCAGTAGCATTCCCTGAAAACAAAAGCTTTTGCATTGTAGATACTAGAAAATCCAGACTTGGAAGTGCCTGAAGTGTACGAAAATCTTATACCAGACCCTGTCAAGCACAAGATGCTGATCCATGGCAAACCAGGCTGCCCAAGTTCTGGTACTCATGGGGCTATTTCTGTGCCTTTTTGTAATCTCTGTGCAGGTAGTGTATGGAATTCAAGACAAAGTGCAACAACTAAGTCGCTCCACAGATCAGAACATCAAAGGCTTTGGATGGACCTACCCTGGCTTGGTATCCATCTCGTCAACTATCATGCTTTGATTGTCACACTGTCTAACTCAGAACCTCTGAGGGCTTGGATGGGGAATGCTATCAAACCCTGCAATATGCCAGCAAAATGTAACAAAAGGGCATTTGAGTCAAAAAAACTAAGAACAAGAACTAGTGTATAAAAAAATCCCCTCCTGTTCGCCACTATAGAATAAACTGTTTGCATAAAATATTTCCATTCTAACTGCAAAAAATTCCCATGGTGATTTTGTGCATGTGTGTCTATGTTTCTGTTTGTCTCTTGGGAACTGCTGAGTGACTCAGATAAGTTTCAGCTGGATTCATAAAACAAAGTCTGTCAGTCTGCGAGGTTTTTTCACTTTGGTGATTTTTTTTCTCCTTCTTTATTTGGGAAATAAAGTCGTGCTGACAAATCAAGATCTGGTTACCCTGTAGTGTGTTTTGTGAATGTAGGCAAAATGTTCTTTGACTGAGGGTCTAAAAATGATGCCATCCACTTACAACTTTGCAGTTTTGCAGCAAAGCTTATGCATTCCTCTGAAAGGGCGGGAGCGAAGGGGAAGATGTATGTGTTGGTACAGCGTGTGGCTGTGCACTTGTCTCTGCTCAGGATCTATATTTAGCTAAAGATGACAATAGCATTGCTGCCCTCTAGATGTGTTTATACTTTGACAGCGTGTAGCTTTTATTCTTGTTGTAGGAAACAGATTAATTCACTTATTAGGATATCCTGAGGCTTGATTAATTCAGCAAATGGGCAGTAATGAGACTCTTTTTGCTGCTTGCAAGAACGTGGTCGTACATGTAAGTACTTACACCATGTTACAGGTTAAAGTATGTCTACGTTAACTCTTTCCTTTCCTGACAAAGTGCCCTGTGCAATGAGTAAATCCAGGTGTTCATCTGATGGACAGTGTTGACTCTTGTAGCCTTAGCTGTCTGATCTGAGTTTATCTACAACAGCAGAGGAGTAGTCTATGGTGAGACCTGTCCATCAGGTGCTGGTCAGTTTGGTTTGGAGGTGGAAGCATTGGAAGGCCTCTGGCTTGCAGATTAAGATACACAAATCTAGGTATTTCCATGTAGGTATCAACAGCTAATTTAAGTATCTAAGCTGTCATACAGGTTAGTGGAGCTCTAATTGATATAGGGGATGAAGCCTAGAGAGTTACTCAGCTCAACCTAAATGTACAGATCAGTTCAGGAGCCCATGCAGAAGTGCTAGTGCCATTTGATATGTCCAGGGCTATCTTGCCTGGTATCTAGTTCCTGCTTCAGAGGGCCCAGGCCTTGCGTAGGTTTGTATTTTACCTTCCAGGCCACATAGGTGTTGCAGGTACTCTTAAGACAAATGATACAATGCCTGTGTTTAGGCAGCTGAATTCATGCCTGGGTGTCTGTTGAGCTGCACTAAACCCATGCCTGGGGATTGACATGAGGAGGCTAGACTGCTTTCATGATCAACAAGGAACAAAAGGTCTCTATAGCTCTAATGCCCTCTCTGCAAATCCCCGCACCCCTCTCTCTCAGTATAGAAAAGCTCTTTGACTGAGATAGCCACTTCAAATGAGTGTTTTGGGTATTGCAAAAAGCATCCTCATCTTCCACAGGGACTGTGGTGCTGAAAACAGGCACATAAGCACTGCTAACCATGTACTGATGGTGATTTGGTCCCTCCTTGCCTACTCCTTGTTCTGAGGGTACATACACCACGGTGTACACACCATGTCCAGGGGTGCATCAAGCACAGCATAGCCAGCTGGTTAAGGGAGGTGATTGTCCCACTCTGCACTGCACTGGTGCAGCCCCACCTCAAGTACTGGGCACCTCAATATAAGGACATCAAATTATGATAGTGTGTCCAGAGGAGGGCAACCAAGATGGTGAAAGGCCTTGAGGGCAAGACTTAAGTGAAGTGGCTGAGGTCACTTGGATTGTTAAGCTTGGAGAAAAGAAGGCTGAGGGGTGACCTAATCGCAGTCTACAGTGTCCTCAAGGGGGGCAGTGGAGGGGGAAGTGCTGATCTCCTCCCTCTGGTGACACGAAACAGGACACAAGGAAATGGGATGAAGCTGCATCAGGGAAGTTCAGATTGGACATTAGGAAAAGGTTCTTCACTGAGAGGGTGGTCAGTCCCTGGAACAGGCTCCCCAGGGAAGCGGCCACAGCACCAAGCCTACCACAGTTCAAGGAGCATCTGGATGATGTTCTTAGTCATATAGTTTAGTTTTAGGTAGTCCTGCAAGGAGCAGGGAGTTGGACTTGATGATCTTTATGGGTCCCTTCCAACTTGAGATATTATATGATTCCTTGGTGGCCCTATAACCAGTTGCCTTGTTGAGAATGATTTGGTGAGGGTTGGTGGTTTAGCAACTGAACTGTTGTTCGCATGGATGGTCATGGGACAAAAAGCCATTGGCACAAGTATCACAGTTGTACCTATTGAGATGTCTTACTCCACACTGAAAGAAAAATTCCTGCAGTTCTTTGTTGTCTCATCTTGAACAGAGGTAAATAAGCTTTTGTGTGATGAGGGAAAGGTGAAGAAGTGAATTAATAGCTCTTCTGTCGTGCATCCTCCCTCTTTTGAAAGGGGTTAAAGAGATGATTTAATTTTTAAAAGAGCAAAAGAGATAATTTTCATGGGTTAAGCAGCCATTTTATCAAGATCTAACCTCTGCTGCTTTTCTTTCTGATTAATTATTGTTCAAAATTCTTCTGGAGTGGTGGCTTCAGCTTGCATCTAAATCATGAGCCTTGCTTAGAAATCATTGGTCACAGAGTCTTGTTCATACTGTATGGGTAAAACCTGTCCTGATAATTACAGAAATGTGCACTTTTATTAGTAGCTAGCCTAGAGGCTCAATTAACATTTTCACTTGTGTTTTATCTTGTGTATTTGAGTGTCTTGAGCACTTCTGTTGATCACATTAGCGTGACTTACTTTTTCCTCAGAGGTTATTCTGGCTTGGTTTCTAAAGGGTGCATTTCTGAAAGCTAAGTCCCTTTGTAAAAGGCAGAGACCCTTTCTGCTCTGGTGGCCTTTCTTCTTTGTTGTGGAGGGAGAAATAAGATGCCCATCATCACAGCCTTGTAAGCATGAGTGGTCATTTCTAGAGGTACAGCTGGATGCAGTGAGGAGGTGCAGCTGAGGTGTGGGCAAGGGGAAGGGACGAAGTGAGAGGAAGCATCTCAGTCTGAGAGGCAGCAGATGCTAAGCAGTTCTGGTGCAGTGCCATTTGGACTGAAGGACTCTTTATATATTTAAAACATATTTCTTCACGAAAGAAGAGTTTCAAAGATCCAATACACAACTTTCTTTTTTTGCTAGGCAGTGCATGTATGTTTTCAGACTCATAAAAGTACTATGAAGCCCTAAAACTACTCCCACCTCACCCCTCTTCTGCAGCCTTTTTAGATGTCCAGAAGGCTTTTATTCCACTGGACTGTTTAAAGATAGAAAGAGATTTGGAGTCAGAAGAGGTGTTTTGTAGCTAATTTTAATTACAGACTGGCTACAAAGAGGCTGTAAAAAAAAAAAAAAAAAAAAAAAAGGAGCCTGCAGTCTTGCAGAAGCCATGTTCTAGCCATCCTGGGGAGACCAACAGAGTATTTGTCAGCTAGAGAGTCAAGAGTACATGAAAGTTAAAGGAAGGAGACAGATGAAAATCCAAACAAACACAGCAGAGGAAAAAGAAGGCCGGAATTGGAATACTGGGGGAGGGAATAAACTACAATTTTTAAGCTTGTAAAGCTTCTCTCTGAGGAGATCAGATCTGCAGTTGATTAGGTCAGCTTGACTCTAATAAAGCTGTATCCAGATTAAGATTTCAACCATCTTTGTTCATTTTCTCTTGCTAGTTTCAGCTGAATTCTTCCACAAATACAGTAGTGGGAGGCTCTTGATTTCAGTGCATGCACAGATGGGAGAGGCTTTACTTCTTTTCCTTGAGTTTTTTTTTCTTTTTTTTCTTTCCATTGTGAAGCATAATTTGTGGTAAGAGATCACTCTGATTTTGCAGTGTGGAAAAAGAATGATGAAAATAATATTTAAAAAGAGGAATAAAAATAACTCATCTTTCTTGCTCCCACTACTATCATCCTGTGAAATGTGTGATTTCTTCACTGAGCACAGAACAGAAGTTAATTGCATGTAGTAAAATAAGCTTGTTACTGTTACTTCAGTCATGTTCAGGGACTTTTTCTCCAGCTAATTAAATGCTGCTTAATATTTTTGTTCTTCATTTGTTATGTTATGAGGTGGCCTTGCTATGATCCTGTGGTGTCTGATTGGGATTCTCTTTAGCAGGCTTCACTTTTGAGGCAGACTTCACACATTTCCCAGAGCCAGGAACTGCTGCTGCTGTTCTGCACCAAGTCCATCTGATCCTCTGCTGAAGGCAATCAGACCTGACAGCAGTGCAGGAGGCCCAGTCCCTTGCTTTGCCCTTCAGGGTGGTGACCCTGGACTCGTGGCAGAGGGGTCGTCACCCAGGGCTGCTGGGGAAAGTGGCTTGTCACAGCGAGAGAGTGATGACGGGTCTCTGAGAGGGCTCTGAACCTTGTGGCCTTCAGGAGGGTCAGCAAACACAAGGTTGCCCACTTTATTTTTTGAGGCTTCCACAACCATCTCTCTAAGGAAGCCTCACCACCCATGTCTTTGTCACTGGAATGACATGCATCGTGAGCTGTTGTCTAAGGTGACAGCAACTACCAGCTGGCAAACAGATGGACTGAGGTTCAGTTTCTTCCCACAAGTTAGGAATTAGATGATACTTGCAAAATCATGTGCTTCTGGGGCCACGGGAGGCGTGGAAGAGGGAATGGCTCAGGGACATATGAGGAAGGGAAAGAATCAAATGCATTGCAAAGGGAGACAAAGCAGGAAACTTAAGAGTGCCTGCACCTCACTGGTTTTCAGCCTCTGTGTTTATTGTCAGAAAACTTTAGGGAGAGTGTCACTGGAGGAATGGTCACCCGTAATTCCTGCTCTCAGCCACAGGGTGTCACTTAAAGTGCAGGTAAAGTAAGTGTCCACAGGCACCTGCACTGAGTCACTTGGGGGTGGAAATGATGGATGGGGTGAAAGAAAACTAGTGTGAACAGTGGTCCTGGAATTTGTCCTGCTATAATTACCAACAGTGCTGCTTCTGCAGCTTCCCCATCCTGCTGGGTGGTAAAAGAGACTCACTGAGGTGAACTGGGGACAAGGACACAGTGGAGGAGGAGGTGGAGGATGTTCTGGAAGGAACCCTGCTGTCCCTGCCTTTGTGGAGCACTTGCTTGAGAGCAGCTTACTAGCTGAAGTTAGGTGTTTGTGGTTGTTTCACTGGGGTGCTCTGAAAGTCTAAAGGAAGGGAAGTGCTAAGTTTTGTTCCCAGGGAGATGTGTGTTATGTTAGAAGTTATAGAGCTATGCAAAGGAAAATGTAACCATTCAGGGGTGAAGTATCTACATTGAAGAAGCTTGAGCAATCAACAAGAACCTGCATTTGGAGGATTGCAGGGATTCTTCCTTGCCGTACACCCTATGTCCATTGCTGTACTGCTTCCTATTGCATCAACCTGATCTCTCCTGCCTGAGTGCTGTCCCCTGGCAGATACTGTGGACCCTCAGGTACCTGACAGATGCTCTGGATTCTATTGCTTAATAAGAAAAACAAATAGATGTATTAACAGTGGGTCAATATCTTCCTCCGCTGTGGCTGCTGAACTTGCCTGTTACTCATGTGAAGAGTGTTCTGCAGACCAGTAAGTCCATTGACCAGATTTAGGTTCTTTGCATTTTATTTTGTGTTCTTCGGTGGCATGGAAGTATCTTTGCTGCTCATGTAATCTTTACAACTTCTGTGGCTTGGAAGAGCAGTACTTCAAGCTGTGTCCTGGTCCCAGTAAAGTTCTCAGACTCTGAAAGTTGTGCAAGACTTTGCTCATGATGTGCTGTCCTGTGAAAGGGAAACTCTTAGTCAGTTTTGGACCCCAACACTGCTTATGTCTTGACATCCAGATTAGAATAGCCACTCTTAGTAGCTTGAGAAGGCGATGAGAAATATGGTTCCCATTAAAATTGGAGGGGAATGGATTTTTAGTAGATACTTTCTTTTTTCAGTGCAGTTTCATTCCTCTCAGATGTTATTCATGTAGTTTGTAATTGGTAGCTCTTGGTACAAATTCATGAAATCAATAAAACTTGGATTGCTTTATGCTGACTTCTTTCTCTGCAGTGCTGAGAATAACAGAGGGCCAGATGCTGCTCCATATGAGACTTGTGCAGTGAGAAGCAATCCATTGAAGAAAATTATAAGAACAGAAACTCAGTATTTCAAAAAAAAACCCAGAAAAAAACTCTCTAGATCTCAAGAAGATTTTTCCCTGGGAAAACGGAAGAAGAAAGAACCATTCCCAATGTGGTTGCATTGTCCAACCTCCCTGTTGGTTGGAAAGCACTGACCATACAGTGACACGAGAATTAATGCAGTCCCTTACCCTCCTGAGTCAGCCAGGGAGCAAACAGAGATTTGGAAAGCAGAAAATGTGTCATGGAAATGAGAAAAACAAAGGAAAAAGGAAATTACTTTTCTAGTGCATCATCACCACTTCAACTAAACTTAGATGTGAACTCCTAGTGATTCTTTTTCTCACTGCTAAGAATTTTAATTTAATTTAATTATTGCTGAATTATGCCGGTAATACCTGAAACATCAGCATTTGTGTATTTCAAAGTACATGATGAACAGTCATTACTTCTTGCAGAATCTCCAGGCTTGCCACAGTGATTGCTGCTTTTCAACTAGAGCAGCTATTGCAGAGTTTGGAAGCAGAGGGCTGTTGTGGTTTAACCCCAGCCAGCAACTGAGCACCACCCAGCCGCTGGCTCACTCCCCTCCAGGGGATGGGGGAGAGAATCAGAAGGGTAAAAGTGAGAAAGCTCATGGGTTGAGATAAAGACTGTTCAGTAGGTAAAGCAAAAGCCACATGTACAAGCAAAGCAGAACAAGGAATTCGTTCCCTTCTTCCCACTGGCAGGCAGATGTTCAGCCATCCCCAGGAAAGCAGGGCTCCACCACGCATAACGGTGACTTGGGAAGACAAACACCTGCCCCCCCCCCATGGTGTGGGATACCCTTCAGCCAGTTGGGGTCAGCTGTCCCGGCTGTGCCCCCTCCCAGCTTCTTGTGCTCCCCCAGCCTCCTCGTTGGTGGGGTTGGGTGAGGAGCAGAAAAGGCCTTGGCTCTGTGTAAGCCCTGCTCAGCAGGAATGAAACCATCCCTGTGTTATCCACACTGTTTTGGTCACAAATCCAAACCAGAGCCCCATGCTAGCTACAGTGAAGAAAATTAACTGCATCCCAGCCAAAACCAGTACAGGGTATTTTCAAGGATCCTGGTTTCTGTGCTGGTCTTCATATACTTGTCCAACTGAATGCTCTGAGCTCTGCTCGGAAACCAGTGGGGACAGCGAGCGTTTAGTTGCTGGAAATAGATTTCTAGGTATCATAAACTGGGGACACCCTATTGCTTTCCAAGGGTATAGAGTAAAAGGCAGGGGATGATGTGGGTGATGAAAAGCAGGGACTCTTCAGAGAGACCTCACAGTGTTAGGCTGCCATAGAGGAAACCCATAGCAGGTTCCTGCCTGGTAGGAGCTTCTGTCCCAGGAGCGCTGGGGGCTGGGGGTGAGACGTGAGAGAGAGAGACCCCTGACTTGGGAAGCCCTTTTCTTCAAGGGCTTATGTTCCTGTTCTGCAAGCTCCCTGCCTCAGGATGTGGATGGTGACCTTTGGGGTGTGAAGTTGGAGGGATTTGCACAGTCGTGCCCCTGTACCAGCCAGGTAACCCTGCCACCAGCTTCCAAGACCTCTGTAGCATGAACTCAGTTCATTTTTCCTTGTCAATGCTTTGTACTAAAGAAAGCCAGGTTCCCACAGACCCACGTTTGGTACATTTTGGTCAAATCTGATCTTCTGAATTTCCCACTTCACATAAACCTCATGTATAAAGTCAACCGCTTGCCCCATTGCTGTGCCAATATTTAACAAATGTCTCCCTCTTGTTAGGCTGCTCTAAAAACGAACATTTCCACCTGTCAGCTGGCAGCACTGCGCCAAAGCTGACTGTGACTGAGGAATCCTTCTTTGCAGCACGAAAATAAGAAAGCTTTTTTGTTTGTTTTGTTTGAGAAGTGAGGGAACAAAGTACTATTTGGATCTACATTCTGTTTCAAAGCCTAAGTCTCAAAAAGGATGGGGATGGATCCAGATGCAGCTATGGTGGTGCATTGCATTGCCCAGTCCAAGGGAGAGAGGCTGTAGCAATATGAATGCTGCGTTTTGCTGCTGTTCTTATTCTTTCTTGAGGGAAAGCTAAAAGATCACCACCAAGATCTTATCTTGTAGTAGTCGCTATCCATGTACAAACCCATTCTCAGCCTGGTCTTCTTGTTTTCATCCTAATCTGTTCTTAAGCCCTTCATCTCTCCTGTATTCACTGCATGTTTCTCCTGTAAAATAAATTCTGGCGACAATAATAATAGCAGCTTTATTCTCCCCCAAGCACTTTGTTTTATTCCTTCAGTGAATGCTGAGGGGAATAGAAGGGTCTGTGAGCTGAACCGGAGAGGTGAGTGTCAGAATGGCACAGGCATCATAGTAGTGTGTTTCAGTTTATAATGTCATGGGAGTATGTAAAATGCTTTCCTGTAACCAGAAATATGATCAATAATAGTTGGATTTTTCAGTAAATGGGTGTAAAGTATTTCCTAGAGATTCCCATTTTACTGAGTGTCTGTTAGATGTCAGCTGTAGATCCATGGCTGAGTTATTGTGATTGTGTCAACACACGGATGAGCAGAGGTGGAACACCTGACCGTGCTCATTCCAGTTACAGGGCCTTGAGAGAATTTGTGTTGTTATTTTTTCATCACTTCTTTGACTGGTTCAACAACTGCACGCCTCCTGTCTGCCTCCAATGCATTACCTCTTCTAGTCTCTCTATCAAAACCCTAGTTCCATTTTCCCATTCTCCGCAGCAACCTGACTGAGCACGGAAAGTGCCGTGAGTGGGCCAGACACATGAATGAGTCATTGATGCTCTTGGACCATATGGACACTGACTGTGTGTGTGCTCAGCTTCTGGTAACCTAAGCTAAAATTCAGCTTCTGAAATCTCAGGGAAAGAAATTGATTTCACTGTGGTAAGTCAGTTATGTGTCCAAGTCCTTACGTTCATGAGCAGCTTTGAAAACTTTACTCTGGTTTTATCAGTTCCTTCTGGAAATGAAGTATTTCTAGTGATTTTGAGCGCTGAGTGGAGGAAGTCCTGGCTTTCCTTGGTGAAAATAAACACGGTGTGGCAACGTGACATATTGCCAGCTGGACTAGATGAACTCTACTGCTTCTTCTAACCAGCATTTCTGTGGCTTTGTGATATCCCTGCAGATTTCAGATGGATCTTTCCATGGTCTCTATCACCAATCTTTTGTTCTTCATGGACACCTGTGACATGGCACTTAGTGGTGGCGGGTTTTGTTTTCTAGGAAACTTGAGCTATAAACTGAATATGAGGAATTTGTATTACATGATGTGCAACAAAGTGAGAGTAGTCTCAGTCTCTTGTTTTGATACCATACACCTATTGCTGTGTAATTTTTCTGCATCATTTTACTTCCCTCATCCTTTTGCTTGCTTTTACGGGAATCAAGTGAGACTCATGGGGCATTGACCTTTGTCTAGTTTCCGTGTTACCTTAATGAAAATCAGCTGGAAAAGGCAGGGCTAATTGCTTTGATTTAATCCTGACATGTCAATGACTCATTGATGGCTCATTCAGAAAAGCTGTCTGCTCAAGGTAGAAGGACCAGATAAAAATAGTTTCCTTGAGATGAAGTTAAGCAGTTTAAGTGCTGGAAGTTTCAAACATCTAGGTCCTGAGTGTTGCATGCTGGAAACTTGAACTCTGAGTTTGGTGTCCACATCCTTGGGGTGAGAGGAATAAACCTGTTCAACTCTCAGAAGAAAGAAACAGTGACTTGGTTCAGATGTCCCTCCGGCAAGCCTGGAGGTTGCATCCAAGCAAGATGTCTGATGTAGGACCTGTGCCACACCTGAAAGATGACGCTTTCTGAGATTGTCTGGGAAATATGTAGAATGGTTCTCAGAATTAAAAGATTTTTCATCTCCCTGGTACTTGACTGGATTCCACTGCTAACTTATTTCTCTTCTGCAATTACAAAAGCTTGCAGGAAGAGTGAAAGTATGAGGGGGGGAAAAGGATAGAGGAAAAGCAGAGAATGAACCAAGCAAACTGGGAATGGAAAGGGAGGCTACTGGTTGAGGTGGAAGTGAGCAAAGATGGAGACCTTCTGTCTGGAGAAGAGCATGAGTTAAGAGTTGCTGTGGGAATCGGTGAGGGAGGAGGTCCTGCGTAAGACTTTAGTGAATGGGTTAAGTGATTTAAAATGTAGAAATGCCATTGTGCAGGAGTAAGAGCTGGTGGTGTAGCATGGCAGGTTGTGCAGAGGTGAGAAGCGGCAACCACCTCCTAGAAAATGACAGAGAAAGTGTTGTGAGGTTAGAGGGAAAGACAGCATAACAGAACACATGTGAGGAATGGCTCAGATGTTAGTGCTGTCAAAGAATGCAGGGCATGAACCCTGACAGAGGGATGGGGCAAACACTAGGAGACATGCAGAAAGAATTTGTGGGGAAGAACTGGAGTGCCATGCAAGCTGTCTGCCAGCTGTGAGACAACAAGCAAAAGCCTGACTTGCGATCCCAAAGAACAGCAGGTGAGAGAAGGGAATTGTTGGTTAAATCCCAGATACAAAGAGTGTGATACGTGCTGTACTGCATCCAAGGCAGGCAGCATAGAATAACAGACACAATTACCAACGGCAGTGCCACCAGAGTCTCTGAGCAAATTAAAACTCATCAGAAGAAAATGTCAGAGGCAATGTATCTGTCTTGTAAATGAAAAGGTATTGTGAAGCATTATTATTAGCTGTTTGGCCTAGGTAATTCCTCTCTTTCCATGCTCCTATAGGAAGAGATGTTCACAGTTTCCTTCGTGATCTTTTCTTGCTGTCTCTCCTCTGGCTTTCTCGTCCCCTGAGTTGGTGGGCAGGCATGTGATGGGCCTGCAACCTCACATTAGAACAACTTTGGCTCTGTCTGTGTTGTCCCGAAAGAGCAACTTTCGGTGCGAAGGCAAAGACTTGCCTGACCATGGCTTGCACTGATCCATCTGGGACATCACTGCTGTGTGGGGTGGTTCTGGTACCCTGCTGCAGCCAAGAGACGGCGTTTGTGGTTGTGCCAGTCTGAAGGAGAGAGGACTGGGGTAGTTTCACACTGACTGCAGCTTGTAACTGCCAGAACAGACAGTAAATGAGACCTATTTCATAGCCTGCAACTGACCTCAGGTGAGCTGCTTCAGTCTTCCATCCTTCGGTCTTGTCCTTTGTAAAGTAACTCCAATAAATCAGGAACACTGAAGCCGTCCAACTCTATAAAGACTTCTCTCCTGCTTTTTAGGTTTAGAGTGCAAGAAGTTCCCTGGTAATATGTCACCTCTGTTTCTCAGTGTCGTTAATCTCTTTGGAGCTGAGCAGGACAGTTTTGAGGACAATATCTGTGTTTTGCAGTCCTTTATAAGAGTTTTCACACAAAGACTTTTTCAGACGTACAAAGTGCTAAGCAGGCAGTTGGATTTCAATATCTTAATATTGTTGTCTCCAGGAATCTCTTTCAGCAATAAAAATCTTCTATTCTCAACACGAAAACGTGAACTCAATGGAAAGCATCCCTATGTGTGGTCTGGGAAAACTGAAGTTACTGTAATTAACATCTTCAGAGTTGCAAAAATATCCATAAGCTAGGATATTGTATCTATGTAAGCAATCACTACAGTTACTAATATATTTCTGTGTTTAACTATACGTTTTCACAGCTCATCTGTATCTCTTCATTTTCATGCCTTATTGTTTTGATGCAGATCTGCTGGTCTGTAGCACCTGCAATTTTTCTGTGTGCCAAAGGAAGTGCCTGGTTATCAAAATCGCATTTATTCAGCTATTCAGTGCTGTTCTCTGCAATGCAGAGTTGTTTCCTAGGCTACATTTGCTAGTATAATACATATTCTGTTGTCAGATATCCCGTCCAGTGGATTTTGCCTCATTCCTTGAACCAGTGAAAATAAATTAATGAAGTGTCCTGCTTTATCAGTGGAGATTGTCTTCATTTGCCATAGGCTGTGTTTAGTTCTTCAAATATTTCTTTTTTTTCTGAAAATACACTTCAAATACATCATGCAACATCACAGCACAAATGAAGAAGAGGAATTCAGACTCTCAGGCAATGATGTGAGAAAGACAATATCTTAGAAGAAAACAGCCTTTGATCAGGCTCTGCATTGCCTTTTCATGCTAAAACCAAAGTAATGATGGATTGATTCTCTGAAGGCTTATTGCCTGTTTGAAATCAGCCCCATGAATGCAGCTGCAACTTGTTTGTGAGCAGTGCAGGTGTGTGAGGCAGTGTTGTTGGGGTCTGGGCCGGCCACAAGCGTAAGGAATGAAGTGGTAGTGAAACCAGGAGCTTAACTCTATGTTAAAGAAAGTGCAGAATCAGGGCTTATACTTAAGTGGGTAAGTAGTGAAAGGAGAAACAAAGCTATTGTCAGAACAAGGGGGGGAAAGAAGAGAAAAGTAAAGAAAACTAGGAATGTGGAAGGATTAGGTTTTTACTGTGCATTGTGGGGCTTTGATGCATCAGTGGGTCTGACACAGCCTAATGCAGAAGCTGAGGATACCGTCTCTAACTGTTCATCCCATGCCCCAGCTCACAGACACCAATGTTTATGAGTCAGCTTCTGGTTTGCTGCAGCTTACAGCAGGTATTTGCTATAAATCAGTGTCTTTTGAGTGCCTCTAGTTAATGGTCATCCCAGCTTTCTGTGCCCTGGGACAAGCCAGAGATCTAGAGCCAGTCAGTTTTACAGTTGCAATCCCTGTTCGTGAATGGATGCCATTAACTTACCCCTCTGTTCAACCTTCACAACTATTTCCATTGCCAGCAATGACTGAGATGGGCTAATTACACAGATTATGCAATTATACTGTACATAATACGTATAATTTCATAATGAAGGAGCAGCACCGTGTAGTAACAGTTCACATAAACCCACTTTGACTACAAGGGTCTGGCAGGAAGCTTTGCAAGAGAAGCTTTGCGTAAAAGAGTTAAATGAGAGTCAGATCATTGATAGGGAAAAAGATCTTGAGACATTTCTGTGTTCTTTTGGAAGTGCTAATATATCCACGAAAATGTTTTTTAATAAGTAGGTTTCAGCTCCAGTATTAGCAATGTCCTGAATACTTAGACGAATCTCACAAATGCATTAAATGCAAATAATGCTTTGCAGTTTCAGAAGAATTGACTTCATTTTTTTGGTAAGATCAGGCAAGAGATTTTTTTTTTTTTTTTCCATTTGTTGTGATATTGTGGTTCATTGTTGTGGTGGTGTTCATTGTCGCAGTATTTTCTTGTTTGCTTCTTCACATATGGACCAGATTATTGATGATTATTGACGGTGTAAGTTCTTCCTTTTGCTTGCATTGCTGTGGTGCCTAGGGACTACGTCTTTTTTTTTTTGTAGGCTCTAAACAAACTGGAAAATACATGCTGCACCAGGCAACTACTAGGAAGGTCTAGAAGACCAGAAAGCATGAGAGAGGACAGAGAGGAGGTATAATGGGTTTACATGGCAAGGTTTTGACAGCAGGAGGGCTGCAGGAGTGGCTTCTGTGACAAGAGGCCAGGGACTGTCCCCATGTTGGACAGAGCCAGTTTCAGCTCTTTTTTGAATTAAACTGTCTTTATCTCAACCCATGAGTTTTTCATTTATTTTATTCCCCTGTCCTGATGAGGAGAAGCAGAGAGCAAATGGTCTGGTGGGCACCTGGCAGCCAGCCAAGGTCAACCCACCACAGGAGGATATGAAATAAATACGGCAAAATTAATTCTGACTTTTTTTTTTCAGAATTCTTAGAGCTTAGAAATATGGTGATGGGGACTGAATGCTACAGACCGCAGGCTGTTGTCCTAAGGAAGTGCTTCCAGAAAGATAAACTGGGCATTTGAACGGAATTTGCAGATTGACATTTCTATGCAGTCTGCCCAAGTTGACTTAATTTTCAGTGGCATATCCTACCTTGAATATGGAAGATCAGTGATTTCTCTGAAGAACCGTGCAAAGGGACAGGTCTACTCTGCAGGCAGAGGTGTGATTTAAGTTGTTGCCTGTTACAGATGCACATAGTGTAGCTTGACTTGGGTACTAATAACATCAAAGCTGTAACAGCACAACCATCAGTTTCTGATGCTCTGGCCCAGCTAGGACTAAAAGGCAGCTGTGTCAGTGCTTGGGTGTGCTACTGCCCAGTTTGGCTTGGTTATGTTCCCATCGCTTCTCTGTAAATACTCCCTACAGTCGTGATTCTCATATAGCTGTTTCAGTGATCTCTGGCTGTATTTTAAACCAGGTCTAAATGTTTTAAATTCAACACATGGTCTATAGCTAAATACACTGACTGGTTTTTGGTCTCAGAAAACAATGAGGATTCAGTGTGCTGACTGAAAGACAATTTTGTCTCGTAACAGCTTAATGAAGTCATATGGAGAAATTCTTTCTGCCTGCAGCACGTATGTTTTCCCAAAATAGACACCAGACTGCATCGACTTTTTATTTTTACCTGAAGTTCTAGGTTGATTGTCTTACTTCAAAGGATTTCAGAAACTATCTTCTTCCATTGAGACAAACTCCCTGTTCTGTAGTAATTATCTTCATTCCCTAAAAATATTTTTAAACTTTCCTGGAGTTTCTGACATCATACCCTATTTAACATGGTCCTTAAAGTTCCACAGCGCTGTGAAAGCTGAGTGTATGTTTCTGCTTTCTCTAACTTAGCTCCAAAGACAAGGCTCTCAGTTTTCAGACAGTCTGGTGCCATCAGCTGATTGTCAAGGAACGCTACCATGACACCTCCAGGCTTCCGTTCACTAACTGCTCTCCATTCAACAGATCTTCAGGGAATTTGGTTTCCACTGTTTCAGCAGCATTTGTGAATCCATTTCCCTCACGGTTATCACTTTTTACACTGCTGTTTCACAGGATATTGGAAAGGGCAGGTGGTGAAGCTCTTGCTCTTCAGCATTTTTTTTTTCTCTTTCGCGAAGTAGGACTCTCCTAAGGCACTCTGTTGCTAAAGGAACTGGACAAGCTGGAGAGCTGGGCCTGTGTGAACCTCATAGAATCATAGAATCATAGAATGTTTTGGGTTGGAAGGGACCCCTAGAGGTCATCTAGTCCAACCCCCATGAGGTTTAACAAGGCCAAGTGCAAGGTCCTACTGGGTAACCCCTGGTATCAATACAGGCTGGGGGAAGAACGGATGGAGAGCAGCCGGGCTGAGAGGGACTTGGGGGTACTGATGGATGAAAAGCTGGACATGAGCTGGCCATGGGCGCTGGCATCAAGGGAAGCATGGCCAGCGTCGAGGGAGGTGATTCTGCCCCTCTACTCTGGTGAGACCTCACCTGGAGCCCTGTGTCACGAACAACAGTATTTCAGGATGGAAAAGTGTGTAAGTGGAAAGTAAGTGGTAAAAAGGGAGAAGGTAGAAATGTTTAGAGGAGGATTTGTAAACTGGCTGTGGTCACGTGTAATCAAGTAGCATTCTCTGCAGTCTGAAGCATCCCATGAACAGTTTTCATAAATGATTTTCAACACTAAGGGAACAGAGACACTTGAAGTAATTGGTGCATGCATACTGCATTTTAAATCTATTTAAACAGAGATAATGAGCTATATTCTCTTAACTAAACCAAATCCCAAGTATTTCTCTGAAGCTAAATGTTTCTTCCTATCATATTCTGGATGTACGGTCATGTAACAGCTAATTGCAGCGATCAACTGAATTTCACAGGTGACGATGAGAAGAAACTGTTACATGATGTATATTGCATCTCCTTCATCTTTCAAAAATAATGAGAACAAATTTTAGTTAACATTGTGCTCTCATTAGAAAGTCTGCTAACCTTCTATTGATTGATCCAAAGATAAATTCTTGTGCACAGGAAAGGAAAAGACATTTTATATAAACACTTCATGTGTAATTACAAAAAGAATCTTCTATCTATATAAAGATTTAGATTCTAAGAGGAGAAGAGTTGAAGGGTAGCGCATCGAACGATCTCATTTTACAACAAGATATAATTAATATCAGATAGCTGAGAAGAAAAAAATTCTTGGTAATGATTTCCTTTAAAAAAATCTTTAATGGGAACTACTCCAAGACATTGCAACTGCATAAGTGACAGTAAAGTTGTCTTTTACTCACTAATGTTGCATTTGGGAAGTGTTATGCAGCAAATCTCTCTTTGCAAGTTACAGCAGGTGAAGTGAAGGTTCAGCTGTGAACTCCCCAATCTGCTTTTTTGTTATGGTTGGGCTGAGCCTGGCTTTTATATGAGTGTCAGAAGTACTTACATAAAAGCCATCCTTCCCTTGGTGTGCTCGCTGTGATCATCGCTTCTTTGGGAATGCAGGTTTGTACCATGCTGTGTGGGTTTGATGGAGGCTAATGGCAACTCTGTCCTGGAACATCTGTGTTCATTATTAGCTGTGGTCTGGGAGTGGTTGTTTCATTATGCTCTTTGCAGTCTTCTCACTGTCTGGCTTGGATCCTGCACCCTACTTCCATTTTCTTCTACTGTTATTTCATAACCTTAGCTTATAGAAACTGGGGAAGGTTGTTGTTTTCAACTTCATGTGAGTACATCTTACAGCCCAGTGAAGGCCTGGGTCTCTGATTGAGGCTTCTGCTACTGTAACTGAAGTCAGTGCTGTACAAAATCTCCAGATGCCACTTCAGAAGAAAGAATCTGATTTGGAAGACTCACAATGTTCTTTTGCGAGGATTAATTTGCCGCTACTCCTACTAAAACCATAGAGGGATCACAGTCCACATTCGGGAACTATTAACTTCTCTTCTGCAGGCATGGCTTGCTTCATGTTCTGTGTGAGCACTAGGTGACCCTCCCATATCACGCCCGTCCTGAAAGAAGGTACAATTCCATTTAGATTTTATTACTATAGAATTCTTCTAACTTCCATGCTATAAAATGGTAGCATTATACTTGCTGAACCTCAAGATCCAAAATAAATTCTTGTTTGGGCCATATACATAAGGTGGGATTTATCTCACTGAATTTTAGCCACCTCTGAATGATGACTAATCTAAGCCTGTTGTCTCAATTCCATTTCTGGTCAGCAGAGAAGGATGCGTAAACCAAATCACTCTCTGGACATACCCATCTTCAGTAATAACCCAATAAGGTTCCACATCTGTACTGCTTTTATGATTAAAAGTACACAAGGAAAGCCTGTTTTACCTTGGCTTGAAAATTGAAAGACTGCCTGAACAGCTTCTAGGGCCATCACTGCAATGCAAAAAAAAAGAGGGAGCTCAAAGAATTCTTTAGGTGTAGTTTTGGACAGCTAATTAGACAGCCTTGCCAGACTGGCTGAGATGCTAGAACACCTAATTAGAACTTAGCACTATGGATATTTGCACCCCATTTTATTACTTTTTTAAAAACTTTGTTCCTTTTCTTCTATCTTGTCTAGAGATAAGGTCTGACCTGCATATGGAATTATATGCCTTCAGGGGTGGCAACTGCATTACTGAAGGAAAAACTGTGGGTCTTCCAGAAGGTCTTTGCCATTTAGTATTACTCTGTGAAAGGGAGATGATAGAGCAGCTGGAGATAGACTGGGTCTTCCTATTGCAGTATTTTAAAATAAAATTCATAGAGTAAAAATGGAAACAAACACAGTGTTAAAGCTTAATGGAGCAGCACTTAGTCTCTTGAGACACTGGGCCAAGATGAACATTTCCAGTGCAGACTGTAAGTGACTGCTTATTTTTCTTACAGAAGAGGCTTCAAGATTTGGATGCTCATTTGTGCAGAGTTTTTATGTTGCGCTGCAGATTTTTTCCTGTGCATATTCAAAGTATGTTTAAATTGTCAAGCTAACATGTTTTTCAAGTGTTATGTAGCTTTTCTGTACCCCAATCATAACATGCACAGGGAGGTCATATTGCTATAAAACATAATGCACTGTTATGCAAAGACAATCAAAGTTTCACCCTAACTTAAAAAAAACCCCCGATCTATAGAAGTTACATTTTAATTCAGCTATCAGAGAAAACAAGCCTAATGACACCTTTCCGATATTTGATATATAAGCCAGTAGATCACTGTTATTTGGCAGATGAAGCCAAAGCTGTGTTGCTTTGAAAAGTATTATAAATTTAAGACACCTCTTCATGCCTCTGGATTCCTTAAAGTCCAGTGCAGTTTGTCTGCCCATTCAAATGTATCTTTTTTTTTTTTTTTTCCTTCTACAAAACAGTTTTTCATGGCAAACTTGGGATTTAAGATTTTATGGTTTGGTACCAAGAAGAACATGAATTAAGCAGTCCTCACTTGAATACCCAATGGTTAAATAGTGCACACTCAGTTTGCTCTTGGGGGAAGGGGGTAATTCTGTGGATGAAATGGGAATGGCACTGTGGATAAATCTGCCTCGGTGTAAGAAATGTCATGTATGAGTTCTCAGTAATGTTTTTCTTTTCAAAAGAGAAGATCTATTACCAAAGAAGGTAGTAAGTATCTAAATGGGAAGTCTCATCTAAATGGAAGTGAACGATGAGCACTAAACACTTCTCCTAGGTGAATGAATACTTTCAAACATCTTTTACTTGATCTTATTGCTCTCTTTGTTGAAAGGAAATGATAAATCTCTTTAAAGACACCTTTTTTCCTTCTATTTCTCATTGTATTTTCTCAAAATCCTCTTCTTGCATTCTCACTGTCGACAACCCATCTTCCATGTCAGCATGACAGGAAATCTCCAACTATTTAAAGAGGAAGCAAATTCAGCTACTGAATGATAGGAGGTTTCTACAGCATCCTGCCTAGTGGTCTTTTGTGCAGTTATCTGTATGAAACTGTAAATCTGATGTATGCTGAAGCAGCACCAGCTCTTTTATCCTCTTTGAAACACCTAGAGCATTTTCCTCCACTTCAAGTTCTTGGCTGATGTCCTTGCTGGATGCATCATTTGTTTGGGGATGGTGCTGGGGTAAGAAGACTGCCTTGCTTTCCTCTCACCTCTTTCTTTCCATCTTTTGTTTCCCCAGGGCCTCATTCATGCTTATATTGTCCTTTGGGAACCACACCAGGCTCTGAAGACTGATCTGGGTTAAAAAAAACCAAAACCAAAACCAAACAAATAAAAAAGGCAAAAAAGCCCAAAGCCTACACATGCCCCAATTTACTGGTTATTTTCAGTCTGGGTCAAATTGATGGTGTTTCTTCAGAAGCCCTGGAGCCAGTGTTTTCCCCAGGAAGGTGGTACATAAACCCGTGGCTGATGACACCCAACAGATCTGGGTTCTGAAAGCCTCAATTATGGAACTAAAGAGAAGACCTTCATAGTCAACTTCAGAAAAAGAAAAAAAAGTGAAATATAGGGAAAGGCTTTCTTTATCGTTAACGCAGTCACCTTTCCTTCTTGGCTAGAACAAGCTCCTTCTCTGCAATCACAGAAGTGGAAGGAGAGTTTTAGCTTTTTGGAACAAGGGTCTGATGGCTTGGAAACAAGCACAGACAAACCTGGGCTACCATATTCCTTTATAGTATACACCCTCCAGTCTCTTGCAGGACTGGAGAAATTAAAGAACAGTAATTATAACCAGAAATAAAATTTACAAAGATGGCCTGAAAGTGAAGAATTCAAGGTATCAACAGTATGACTTTAAAGCAAACTAAATATTGTCATTCTAGATTGGTACAGAGTAAGAGGAACTTGCTTGGAAATTAATGAATGTTTGAGGAAAAGCCTGAGCTAAGTTGAAACAATGAGAAGTATCTTTTTTATTGCTCTGACAAGTCTCTAGAATATTATGGGGGCTGATCTGTCTTTTTTTGTTCTAGGGGAAGAGTTGTATGACCAGCATAAGATTAATGTCCTGTATGTTACACAAGTCCATACCCCTGTTTATTGCAACAGTTCCCAGAAATTCCATTGCCATGGAGTCTCTGTTGCCTTTTGGCACTAAAAGGCTGCCCAGATACTTCTTTATTACCTTGGTTGGTGCAGGGAGACTGATACAAGGACATCTTCTCTACAGAGTACCCACGGCCCTTCCCTGAGGCAGGCTTCTGCCAGTAGGTAGGTTGCATTCAGGGGATTGAATGAACTATACCATTATAAGGGTGGCTTTTGGCCTGGTTTGAAAGCTTGATCCTTTCCATGGTAGGGCTTTATGAAGAGCGTTACAGACAGCAATGAGACTGCACATATATGGGTCTTAAATAGATGCGTGGGATGATGTTGAAGCTGCCACATGATGTTTGCCAGGCTATGGTGAACCTGGAATGGTTCAGAGATGGCCTACTAATCATTCCTAGTTGAAATGAGCTCAAGCTCTTAAGATTCATCGGAGAGCTTAGCCAAGAAATGAAGCTGCTGAAATGCTTTTCTTAGACTGTCACAGCGTGTGCTGACAGCACCCATTATATGCTATAAAATTAGAAGAGATTTTTAAAGTCCCTTTTCTCCCTCCCATGCCATTTCAAACCCCCAAAGAGACAATAATTATCAGGTGATAAGAAAGCACCTTCCCACATAACAGCAGGTTTTCCAAATGAGTGATGCATTGTATTAATAAGGTTATGTCAGGGGAACAGCCTCTTTTCCTCTTTTCCACCTGCCTGAGCTTTTGCAGATTATTCATGGTCCTCCTGGCCAGTATGTGATCATGCACAGGGGGTTTCTTCTGAATAGAAAGATCACTTGTGTGTGAGCTAGGAGATGGCTTGGGAAGCTGGACTGAAACAGAGACCGAGGAGCACTGCAGACAGTCCCACCTTGCACTCAGAGTGCCAAATGCGTATCTCTGATCTGCCTTTTCTGATTCATAAGGTGGTGTGTGCATGAAAACAACCCTCACAGAACACTCTGGTTCTTCACAGTTTCCTCTCAAAATTAATCTCATATTTTTTCACTTCCTCTCTGATATCACTTGCAAACCAAATTTCCTGGTACCTGTCCAGTACTAACATACATTAGATGAAATATTATTTCTCTCGGATTTCTCATCTCACTTAAAGTTTTGACACACGGTGTTGTAAAGGAAAGGATTGGCACATGATTCCTGTTTCATGATACGTTTTGGGAAAGCAGGCAAATGCAACAGTGTCTACAGCAGTGGAAGCAGTATTATAAAGCATAAGACCATGGGTCCTACCATGGGGTGTTTTAAGCAGTTGGTAGACTTTCAAATTCAGGCTCTAACAAGTAGGTACATTATCAATGTAGTACATAGCATATCTACAAAGTCAGCTAATGCCTGCCGCCCTCATCACCAGGTAAAACATCTTTGGACACAGTGTTCTCCATAGCAGTGCTGTGCTCGGTATATGTTATTTATTTGATAAACCTTTGGTACTGGTTTCAAGAATGGGAAGGGAAAAACTGATAGACAGGGAGGCAAAACTGGAGCTCAAGCCCAGTGCTCTTTATGGTAATTTCTTTAAGGAATATTTCCTGTTCCTCATTCTGGCCGTGTAAGAAAGAAGATCTGAGCTGGGTGTTGCTTTTCTCCTGGCAAGAGTTTTCATGCAGTTGGTTTTAAACCTTATTCTTCCCCCCAGTGGGAGGAGGGGGGTATTTATAAGGAGAGACAATCAACAGAAAGGGTAGTGCTGTTAATAGCTGTAATAGGACTTTAAGACTTAGATTTAGTGTTGTATTTCCCTGTATCTGAGGGGGCTTTACTTTCTCATCTCAAACAAACCTAATCTGTGATGGCTTAAAGAAACTATTTATAACCTGTCACATCAGCAGTCATCTCCACAATCAAAATTCAGACTCTTGGTGTTGCTGAGTATTTTGCTCATCCTGGAAAACAATATGATTATGGGGAATTTTGTATTAAGAATTAAGTTGACTTCACAGAAATTCGGAGAACTTGCCCATTTTTATCCCCTTTTTGGAGTTACTTTTTTAGAAGAATTGTGGCTCAGCAAAATGGGCTCATATCTGCCAAGAAGCATCTGGAATTTTTAGGCTTTTATATCAGGTTTAGTTATGAAAGCTGGCAGGTATGCTTTTGGAAAATGGTCATCTGTCTCATGCTTGCAGTCTTTTTTTTGTCTTTTTTTTCTTTTTTTTCTTGTCTTGTAGACAGTCTGTTTCTTTCCTGAACTCCCCTGCTGGTTATTTAGGCTTAAGGAAGACAAGGTGCTTTCTGGCAACCAAACACAGCATAAGCTGATAGTAGCATATGTTGTGGTTTTGTCCAGACATCCTAAGACATGCAAGTGTGACAGGATCTGCTGAATCCTGTAAGACTGTAATTTTCTAAAAGGCAATGATTCTTATAAAAGGCTGGATCTATGATCTGGACAAGAGTTTGACATGAAAAAAACCAACCAATAAAAAACCTCCCTGTAAATCTGAACAACTGTTCTGGTTCCTGATGGATGTTACTGCGCTATAGACAAAACCCCAATGCTGACTCTGTGATAATCAGGTTTTGTAAATCCTCTTCACCTTTCAGCAAGACTCGTTCCCTGTGTCATGTGTAATATCTTTCCTTGTGTTCTGGGTGGGTCTTATTTTCTGAGGGCTCTTGTCTCTCCTGTGTGCTGATTTCCTCTCTCAGACTCTGCTGTTGGACTGGAGGTTTCATCTGAATTCCCTGTCAAAAGGTATTTGAATTTTACCAGGTAAATACCACATGAATGGGCACATTTTGGAATCCAGTCCCATCACTGGCCACCACCTCCTTTGCTCAACCACCTTTCTCATTATTTTTACAGAGCTCTTAACTGGGACCAGGTCAGGATTCCCAGTGCACACTGACTCTGTGCTCCATCATGAACCATTCATACAGCTGTGCTTTGCTTACATGATTGCAACTCAGATTTCATAAGGTCACCAAATTCCTGAATAAATTCCAGGCAGTGAAGGCTCTGTGAGAAGAACACTGCTCCCCACATTCCCACTTAACCTCAGCAGAAATTAAACTAGAGGGAGGCTGCACACTGGGACTCGTTTACCCCAACAAGCTGTACAAATTGTCTTCTTGAGTCAGCTGCCCTAGGAGAACTCCAGCCTTGGGCTCCTTTCCCCTCTCTCCCACTACTGTGTTAATCAGATCCTAGTGCTTCTCAATTCCACTGTGCTTTACTATGGGTAATAAAGTACAGTTACACCTCTCATTGTCATCACCATCTCTCTGTGCGTTTAGTAATTATGGCAAGTGACTAATTGAATTCTGAATTTCAACTAAGAGGCAATTACTATAAAGATCAAACGTTATTATCAGATGGTGCCCTGACAGCTTTCCAGAAGGGGGTTAGGCAGGGAGCTTCATAGCTCCGTGCTCTCCTATTCTGCCAGGCTAAGCAACAAGCTGTGCTTCAGCCCTCCTCCAGTCCTAGCGCTTTGCAGAAACTCACTACCGCTGCAGAACAACAGCAGAATTAATGACCTGTAGGACTAGCCAGCAGCGAGAGCCTTTTCTTAGACTACACCTTTCTCACTCGTGGTTTTTAGGTGTCTATGTAGGTGGATGTTACCACATGTTCTGGGCCACAGAAATTTTCCTAGCAATTTGCGCATGATTGCTATGAACAGTAGTTGGATGATAGCCTATGTTTCTTAAAACACTTGTATCATCCAGACTCAAGCGAGGAAAGTCTTTAAAACAGACATAGAAGTGGTTATTCAACGTCAAATTACAGACCTATCTAGGCCAATATTTTGTTTAGCCCAGACATCTAAATTTAGTTGTCTATATGAAGGTGCTTATATGTGCTCTAGGTGATTAAGTTCCTCCTGTTGTCAACATCGATGTAGTCAATGGAAGAACCATTCAGCTCCATAAAGTTAACAGCCATGGATCAGCTAACTCTCCGTCTAGACTGTGCTGGCTGCAATCACGAGGGGTCAGTTCAATTGCTTAAACTTAAGTATCTAGCACTATTTGGATGCCCTAGATTGAGTAGATGCCATGGATACTGTGGGCCATCTCAAATAATACTAGATGCCTATCTAGCAGCATGCACCGTATAACCTTCACTTACCTGTGAGCATCTGTATCATGATATCAGAATTTATATGTCTTAATCTTGAGCTCATTTTCCTCTGTAGGGAGGAATACAAAAATAGGGCAACCATGAAGAGAGATTGCTCGAGTGCTGCTTTAGTTTCCAGCGATCCACGTTTCTGTGACTTGCTGAACTTGGGGTGATGTCTGTGCATGTTAAATGAGTGACAAATGTCTGGTCTTACTGGTGTATGATACTTGGACTTTCAGCAAAGATTAATTTGACTAGGTGTGTGGTAAGCCCAGCATGAATTTCAGACTTTTCTCTCATAACAGGTTTTTTGGGAGTCAAATAAATTCCAGTTTCTGTTCAGCTAGAATGAAGAAGTTCAGGGTTCTTTTGCTTTTTTCTTCCCCTTTTTTTTTTCCTTTTTTTTTTCCATGTGCTGACAACCAGGTGAAAGCAAGAGGTGATAACCTGAGAAATAGTTCAATACATATTGTATTGAAGTTGCTATGTAACTTCATAATCTCCCTCTTTTATCTTTCTGCTTAAAGATAGATGGAGGTAAGGGTTGAAAACCATTGGGTTCCACATGCATTCACGTTTGCATATGGGCTGTCTCAGGGAATTAGCTGCAAACAGCCTTGGGAGGTTGCAAACTCACCCTTGCATCTTCATGTCAAGTTCAGCTCAGCAACACAATACAGAAGAAAGTAATCTCCGTTTGTTTCAAAATGATGAACTTCGCAGGCTATCACAAGGTACCCTTTTAATTTCAGGTAATGCAGCATTTTTTGACAGATGCTGAAAAGGATGCTGAAAGGAGGGATTATTTTCCTTTTTGCCCTTCCTTAGTGCTTTTGGCACATGTGGCCCAAACTGTCATGTCAATCAGTATGAGGAAAAAACCTGTGTACTTGCATAGTTGTGAAAACAGGGTTAACTGAGCATTTATCAAATGCTGATGAGTCTGTTCACTTGTCCCTCTCTCCCTGTCTTCTTGGTGTTCCCTCAGCTGTTTCTGTAACTGCCTGGTCCTGGCACTTCAAAACAAGAGTTCTTACCCACAAGCCATGAAATAGGTTCCAAAGGAAATTAATGGTTTATAGGGATAGTAATTAGAGACATGAATAATGATTCTGTTTTGTTGAATGATTAATAGAAGGGTTACAACAGGAGCTGTAAGGCGATGTGACAGAGAAAGCAGCCTCTGGGATAATTCCTGAATCATCCTTCTGAGGAGTGATTGTTTGGGGAAAGGGCAACCATTTGGGGATTCCCTGCCACTGTCCACACCTCAATCCTGAAACAGTTCAAAATAAGCTGTAAAGAAAGACAATATGCACTGTCAAAGAGATGTATTTTACAGAACAGTTTTTGTTAACCCTGGAGGAATGAAAAGAGTGAAAAAATATTGCAAGAAATTGTGGTTTAATTTCCTGAGGAGAACTGTGTGGGGTTGACTTGCAAGGGATTGGAAAGTCCAAAAGCATGTGTGCTTTCTTTTGTGTATGGTTTTATATTAACAGGTATTTCATTGAACAAAGTTAAAAAGAGCCACTTTTCTGACAGATTTGCACAATTCAGTCTATGAGATCTTTCTTAAGGTGCTAAAATGGTGATGCTTGCTGCCAGGCAGCCCCTGCCCAGGACAAGAGTGCCCTGCTGAGCACAGTGGAGATACATCAGAACCAGAAACTCTGGACTGGGACCTACTTAGGTCCGTAATGGGAGTGCGGAGAAAACAGGCAGGGACACAGAGGCCAGGCTGTGGGTCCTGGAATCAGCTGTTGTTAAGGTGAAAGCATAGCCCAAGATCTTAGCCAAGGCTCAGTGGTGGGGCACATCTCAGAAAGGAGAGGCAAGGGAACAGCTGACTGGCCCAGGAAGGAGATGCACATGGGATGCACGTCTCCGTAGGGTTTGCAGTGAAGAAGGCAACACACCAAGGAGGTTCCTAGCCAACCTGTTTAGGAGGCAGCCAAGGGTTGCCTGGGGAAGATTTAATAAAGGTTTATTCTTGGACCTCAGCATTTAAGTGAAAAATGGGAGGTGGAGAAAGAGGTAGAAACAGAACTGTATACTTCAGACGCCCTTTTATATTCCTATAGTCCAGGAAGCATTAAACCTGCTCAGCTTGTCTAAGGGAAGTTGGGTTCAGAAGTGCTGTATACAGGAGTGAGAGGATCTGTGTAAGAGTCGGTACAAAGGTGTGGGCATAATCTTTATCCATATGCCTAGTGGAGTAGGCTGTGGGCTAGAAATCCAGGGAAATGTTTTTCTAAACTGAAGAAGTCTGGAAAACCTCTAAACTTCTAAAAGGTTCTGTTCCTGCCTTTGCTTTTGACATGTTACATGACCTGGGTGAATCACTTGAGCTTTTTAGCAGATAGGAAATCGATACAGAAAGTGAGCATAATTAGACTGCTTGAACTTCTCACAAAGCATTTTAGGACTTCTTGGCAAAGGAAAATGATAGAAAGCCGAGCAAAGTTTCTTATGTGCCTGAAAGCCTGGAGAAACATCAGGTTGGTGAGCAAGACAGAGCTGAGGTTGGAAATATTTTTCTAGGAGAACATTTCTTGTCTAAAGTATTATTTATCTGCCTTCCAAGACTCTCTTATAAGTGCATTATAATTCTACATAAATGTCAAAGAAAAAAAAAACATCCATGACATCTAAGAAAACTTCTCTTTGCAAAAAGCTTGGCTTTCAGGATGATGTTGGCTGATGTACAAAGTAATAAGCATTGGCTGGATAACTGTTCTTTCCTCTCCTTATTTTTGTCTGAATGCCCCCATTCACAAATAAAGTCTGTAGAGAGACATTTTTCTTTTCAGTCTCATGGGCTTCTGTTATTACAATTATACCACTTCATTTTTGAATATCCTATTGTACGTTTTAAATGAAAAGAGCTAAGAATAGTATATACATGAAGTGACATATCCTTTATGCAACACAGTTTTTTTCTGTCTCATTTGATCTGAATCCTCTGAAATCTGAGTAGCCAATCTAAGGAATTTATATCATGCGGTTCCTGTTGGATTTACGGGGATCATGGTGGATAAGTACCCCAGAGAAAAATTTTTGCTTCATACCAAGCAAAATGTCTTATTTTGGACATTAAATGAATAAAAATTATTTGGAGGAGACAATGGGAGAAACTCACAATATCCCAGTGATAGGACACTCTGAAAGGAAGGAATCTGTTGAACTAGGTTCAAGTTCCTCTTGAAGTCCAACAGTAGAAGGACCAGAGTAAGAGTGCTCCATGTTGTAACTTACGGGCTACAATGTTCAATGCTGGAATGGTTTGGTTTGGTTTGGTTTGGTTTGGTTTGGTTTGGTTTGGTTTGGTTTACTACTGTGTTGTTCAAAGTTTTCTAAAATTTTTCTTTTGGGGAGGTAAAACCTGGTTCCAATTTACCAGACTTAACAAGTGATTCCTGTTGCCCCAAAACTACGTGTTTCAAAAACCATTTACTCAGCTCAGAAAATGTCATCCAGCTTTAGGCCTGGCACTGAAACAGGACAGGTTTTCTCCACTGTCTCTTTTTATTTTAAAGGCCAGCATTTCGCAGAACCTATTTTAATGTGGCATACCTAAGGCAAAACCTCACTTATTTGTGCTTGCTTCCCATTGGCAAACTTAGTATGAATACATCCATACTGGGGGGGGACACACCATTGAGCCTGCTTTGCTGTGCCCTGGAGCCAGTGTAGGAAAGGACTGGTAAGATGTGCTGAACAGGGCTAGTTGCAAGTTGGTATCCTAAAATTACAAGGTTAAACTCTGCCTGTGGTAAATATGCAGGTCTAACCTGCCCTGAAAAGGAAGGCAAGTTATTCAGGTTGGTCAGGGGGCAATACAGAGGAAAAAAGGAGTTTAATATTTGTCTTAAAAAGGAGGGGGAAAAAAAGTTGTTTAGGATACCAGCAAATAAATTCCCAGTGGATAGATTTAACAGACTGTCTGAAATAGTTTTACAAAGCAATTACTAGAAATTCTTGGGGCTTATGCTTCTTAATCTGGACTGAACAACTCCTGTTGATAGGGAGATGGACGACATGACCTGCTGTACTCTTCCAGTTATTTGCTTCATCTGTGATTCTCTGAGATTGCCATAGTCACTGCTAACTCTACTTTCCAAAACTTTGCACTTTCTAGGGAGTTGTTCAGTAGGGGTTCTGGTTTTCTGGTTGATGGACCCTTCATTTCAGCTTGGCTGACAGCTAACATGCATCAGCAAGCTGTCAGATACCATTAGCTATGCACAGCTCAGAACTTAACAGACTGTGTTTTATTTATTTATTCATTTGCCTATTTATTACCTTCACTCCAGTAGCAGATGAACTTGTCTCATAATTACAGAGCCACTCTCTGTGCTTAGGATCCAGGACGAAAGGCAGAAGTAGGAGAAGTTGGAGAAGGCAGATTTCCATTTTAATGATGACTGGAAATGTAAACCTTGTCAGAAAGTCATCTACATGAGACACAGCAAAATTACTAAAATCTTTTTCAAAACCAGCTTAGTTCCAGTTGTCAAGGACAAGATCCATTACAGTAGTGCTTGCATGCAGGTCTGGAACTGTCTTTGACCAGCTAATGACTGGAAGGATATGGTTAACATCCTGCTGAGAATTACAGCCACTTACCTCTGCCTTGTGCTCCTGTCTTTTGTTTGTTTCATGCTTTTAATGGACTTTTACTGACTAAATACAAGCTGCCACCAGGCCAATCTATACAGATTGAGTTACCGCTACCTAAAAGACTTTATGTTCTTTAATAGGGTCAATTAAAAAAATAAATTAAAAAAATAATTCGCTCATCAAATACTCTTCTTTGCATATTCTGTTCGGAAATGCAACATCACCTGCTGTTGGAAATGAAATTACGATCAAGGTTTTACCTCTCAAAATGATGTAAAACATTTAACCTAAGCTGTGTTTTAAAGTTGTTCCATGGCATAATAGTGTCCTGTTAATCAGAGAATCACAGGATGGTTGAGGCTGAAAGGGATCTCTGGAGATCATCTGGTCCAGCCCCCTTGCTCAAGCAGGGCCACCTAGAGCCGATTGCCTAGGGCCATGTCCAGATGGCTTTTGAATATCTCCAGTGAGGGAGACTCCACAACCTCCCTGGGCAACCTGTGCCAGTGCTCAGGCACCCTCACAGTAAAAGTGTGTTTCCTGATTTTCAGATGGAACCCCCTGTTTTTCAGTTTGTGCTGATTTCCTGTGGTCCAGTCACTGGACACCACTGAAAAGAGCCTGGCTCCATCCTTTTTGCACCCTTCCTTTAGGTATTTTTATATATTAATAAGATCTGCCCCCCATCCTCTGAGCCTTCTCTTTTCCAGGATGAACTGTCCCAGCTCTCTCAACCTTTCCTGATACGTTAGGTGCTTCAGCCCTTTAATCATCCTTGTGGCCCTCTGTTGAGCTCTCTCCAGTATGTGCCCGTGTCTCTTGTTCTGCTGAGCCCACAAGTGGACACAGTACTCCAGAGGTGGCCTCACCAGTGCTGAGTAGAGGGGAAGGATTATGTCCCTTGGCCTGATGGCAATGCTTTACCTAGTGCAGCCCAGGATACCATTCGCCTTCTTTGCAGCAAGGGCACACATCTGGCTCATGTTCAACCTGGTGTCCACCTTTCTGCAAAGCTGCTTTCCAGCTGGGTGGCCCCAAAATATATTGGTGTAGAGGCACTTCAGCTGGGCTGTCGCCGTGTCACCTTCTTAGAGGAGCAACCCTTAATTCCTTTGAGGTATTTCACTGGTGTTTGCCTCTTGGCTCCTATTACCTCAGGAGCCCCTGACTCATATCCGTAAGACCTCAAGTGTGCTGCAGTGTACCCAGCAGGTCTCAGAGCAACAGGCTGAGGGCCCTTGCTAGCACCCTGTCCCTCTAAACCTTGGCATGTCATCCCACAGCTTGTCATGAGCAAGCCTGATATTTACATCTGCAGACTTGCTGGGGGTACGCTATTCCCCATCAACCAAATCATTAGTGAAGATCTTAATCAGGACTGGACTCAGTAGTGATCCCTGGGGTACACCGCTAGTCATTGGCCTCCAACTAGACTTTGTGTCACCGATCACCACCCTCTGGGCCTGGCCATCCAGCCAATCTTCAATCCACCTATTGGCACAGCTTTTGCAGCTACTCTATCTGTGTCTACTTTTGTTGGTGGTGTTACTGGTTATCAGTATTTTAAACGCAATCTTCATGTAGTTTTGAAGCAGTCAGTTACACCGAATACTAAGACTTATCACAGTCATTCAAATTCAGTGGTTTCTAAGAAGCAGGAAAATCACAGTTGAGATGACAAATATTGACTGTTGCTGCTCCATTTGCTGGTTAGACACAACACTGAGGTCTTTTTAGATGGGTCTCTAGCAGTGTTGTTAATAAAGTGTAACATCTTGGAGAGGAATTCGTTTTGTATGAGTTTACATGGCTAAAAGTCATGCTTCACTTCTGGAATAAAGGTCCCTGAGCTTATTTCTGAAAAACTCCCATCCCATGCAAGTTTTCCCAGAGCTAGTCTCATCATACCAGTACTGAGTGGCAGGGATGCTGAAGAAGGTTATGGGCAAAGCTGTAAACAGAGTTTAAATGTATCCCCCCTTATCAAACACCAGCTGTCCTGAGTGTGAGGAGACCTTCAGAATGAACAAATAAAGTCTACGGGCTTCTTTCATGTCCTTCCACATCAGATCAAAATCATTATCCATTTTTATTGGTGTATGGGCTGTTTGGGGATACATTGCTCAAATCTGGGTTGATCAGCTTCTCTTTATTTAAACAACAGATTTTCTGGAGTTTCTTTAAAATCTTGTTTGCCCCCAAACCAGTCAGAGTTGTGATTATCATGCTCAGGTTTTGGATAAATGTAACGCTGTATTTTTCTTCTCCATTCAAGGAGCTTTTGATCTCCACCTTGGAATTTCTCACTTGCTCTTAAATTATTATTCTCCACTAAGAAAAGATCAAGTTCTATATAGTAGCATTTGTGTGTATGTGGGTATGTATATACAAACCTATGAGTGAGACATTCCTGTAGTTATTTGATCATTTTTCTACTTTATTCAGAGAAGAACCGTTAAAAAATAGACTGAGCTGGGCACGCCTTTCCCAAGAGCTGGAGTGAGGGAGGTTTGGCACCATAGTACTACCTAGAGTATCCTCATCACACTGCTCACTCCTGAACACTTACCAACAGGAGGTAATTTCTGAAGACCCTGCGAAATCTGCAGTGATAGAAGTTCCCTGGGCACTGAAGGAGCTCCTAAGGATTAAGCTAAGCATGGGCAGTGACACATTGCTAACAAAGACTTTATGAAGCAGAATGGAACAGTGTTGTTCACTAGGGCTTTTCGGCAAGCATTGCTTTTACAACAGCTTTGTACTTTGAAGGTTTGCTCTTCCTGTTATGGGTAGCTGGTTGTAAGGAATATGGTTTCCCAGTTCTATTCCTGCTAATGCATGCTCACAGTCATGCCCAGCTCTCTTACCTACCTTTTTATGATGTGGTACAAAGTTTTTCAGAAATGGAGAGCCCTTTTACATCACGTTACAGCCCATGGGAACTGCAAATATTGGTATTTCTGTTGTCTTTGTGTATGCGTATCTATATTGTGTGTGGAGCTGAAATGTTGGCTGGTCTGTAGCATCAAGGTCTTGCATTGGGCTGTCAGAACAGCAGCCACCACTACAGAGCAGGAACAGCAGCAGAAGGTATTGCACTATGCTGTCTGAGGGGCTCTGATTGCTGCGTTTGACTCTGGGAATACTGCCATTGCTGTCATCATAGAATGATAGAATTTTTTGGGTTGGAAGGGACCCCTAGAGGTCATCTAGTCCAACCCCCCTGCAGTGAGCAGGGACACCGTCAACTAGATCAGGGTGCTCAGAGCCCCGTCCAACCTGGCCTTGAATGCTTCCAGGGATGGGGCCTCCACCACCTCTCTGGGCAACTTGTTCCAGTGTTTTACCACCCTCATTGTAAAGAATTTCTTCCTTATATCCAGTCTAAACCTATCCTGCTTTAGTTTAAAACCATTACCCCTTGTCCTGACACAGCTGGCCCTACTAAAAAGATTTTCCCCATCTTTCCTATAGGCTCCCTTTAGGTACTGAAAGGCCGCAATCAGCTCTGCCCTCAGCCTTCTCTTCTCCAGGCTGAACACCCCCAACTCTCCCAGCCTGGCCTCATAGGAGAGGGGCTCCAGCCCTCGGATCATCACCTTTATTGATAGAATATGACTATTATCAGCATGACTGAATCAGCCCTTAGAGAAAATATTAAAATGAATATGTCATACTGGCTGGCCTGGAGGGCATGAAATACATTTTCTGGAAGTTAACAACCTGAGTGACAGTCTGAACACTACTGGATATTTCTTTCTATTCAGAGAGTTCCCTTTACCTCCTTGCCTGTGCCCTGGACTGATGGTTAAGCAGAAGCAATCAAGTGCCACAAATGTTGCTAATAATCTACAGAAAAGGGAAATCAACATTTTCAAAGTCAAAGAAGAGGCCATAGACTGAAGCATAGAAATGAATACTAGATGACGTGTCAAAAGCTATGTGTTTGATGGCTGTGTGTTGCCTGTGTCATCATGAGTCATCTACTGCTTATTATTCATTTTCATGAAGATTAAATCTGCTTGTCCAGTTGTATTATATGGGTGCAAGTGCACACAGAGCACGAATAACCACAAGTTATAACCACCAAAAAAAAAAAAAATCTCTTTATTTTGTGTATCTGTTCTTTAGAATGAAGACAGTAAGGAAGGAGGAATTATAAGAGGAATTATACTGAGTTCTTCAGTATGCCATTTGTCTAAGGAAATGAAAATTGGCACTTTTTTTTTTTTTTTAACTAGGAAAAAAAGAAATCGTGCTAATAGCTCTCATTAGCTGTTGTTGCCCTAGAAAGATCATGTAATTGTTCTTTTCTGCCTGGGTGTTCATTGTTTGTTTCTACAATGGAGTTCTCCATCATGACTCTTCCATTTTCTCATTATTCTTCATGACAATAGTTAAGAAAAACTGAACTTAATCCAATCTTTCTGTACACAGTGCTTTAAAGCAAAGGGCAAGAATGCTTCTAGCACAAAGCACATTAATCCCAGTTCTCATTGGAAAACCAGGTGAGAAGGAATATTCTTCAGCATGTTCAATCACCAAAGAGATTATAGAAGTCTCTTGGTAAGATCACTGATTGTTGGTTTCCCTCTCCTCTTCCTTTACATACTCTGAAGCTGGGGGACACGTTATCTTCCATTGCTGTCTTTCATAGAACCAATGTGTCTGTCATCTTTTTGGCATCTCTTTGCTGCTTTGATCACTGCTACAACTCTGCCTGTCCCAGTGACTCAGCCTGTCACCAAGTCCAGTGTCTGTTATTTTTCCATCTTCTCTGTGCTGCTTTTGACAGTAAGCAGGGATGCTATGAAGCAGCTGGTTGCTGCTATGAAAAATACTAGGACGATTATTTGAAGTCGCCATAATTTTATCCAGGGTCTTCTGTGCAGAGATACACAAGCACACACAGGAAGCTCAGCACATGTCAGATGTGGCTGACTGCCTGTGAAGGCAGTGAACCTCTGTCCAGTGCATATGCGATTGGTCCAATGTCTCCAAGAAATGCTAGACTCACTAAGTAGAGTCCATGGGATTCACCTGTGCATGAGCAAGAGCTGCTTCTTCCAGATGCCTGCAGTGAGGCGGTTACTCTCTAATATTACCTCACTCACTAATCAGGTCTTTCTCCTTTAAAGCAGGGGGTAAAAGAGCTGTAGGATGTTATTAAAATAGATATATTAAAATACATTCACTATGATTGGAAACTTGTTTCCATGTGGCTATTAGAACTAATGCTGTAAGGCATTTGGGATAAAGAAAGAAGACCTTTGCTTTGGAGTATAAATTACTTACAATTACTAGAGTTTGGAATGAGAGATTCCCAGAAGTCAGATCTACCTGCTGCTTTTGTTTCCGAGAAGTGGCTGATACTGGAGGAGATTCTGGACTAGAGAAATTCAAGAGTTTGATTTTATCCTTCTCTTGTTCAGATACTCACCATGTAAGAGTCTGGTGTGACAGCTCATAAACCCAGATCACTGTTTCTCAAAGAATTGTTTTGATGTGGATGTTGTACAGAATTCTTGCATTTGCACTGAAAGAGAGCTCAGGGGCACATTTTATGGCTCCTAATATTCTAAGCGGAGGAGTTACATATCAAAACAGAGCTGGAAATGGATGACATTCATTACACTCAATCTTGCTTTGCTGCTGGTGATCTGTGCTCTAATAATTCTTTTGGACAAAAAACATGAGACACACAGTTATCCTTCTGAAAACAAGGTTTTAATGAGCAGGGAAGATGTAGTGCAGGAGACAGGCATCATGGCCTGATAAGGTAGAATACATGGTTTGTCTCCTTTCCCTAGTTTTGACAGTCCCCTTCTCTTTCACCCAGCTTCAAGCTATTTTCATTTTCTATTGATTTCTCATGTAGAGGGAAGTCAGAAAAAGAAGAGTGGTTTTCCTTTTGCGTGGATAAATAACTCCTTGATTCAAATATGTCTTTTCCTCCCAGGTACTTATGTAGACCCAGTTGGATGTTCTAAGTGTCTCATAGTGTTGATTGTGTTTGTGGTCTCCACACCCAAGCTGGAAAGATATGGTGAGGGAAAGGGAGAGTCCGAACAAATAAAACAAGGATTTCTTATGAGCATTATGCTGGAAGAGGGATTCAATATCCAACTAGGCACCAAAGCTTCCCACGCGTTGTCTGGAGAGTCAGATGTTTGCTACAGAGACTCAAAATCAGCAACCATTCTGCACAGAGAGCTTCAGCACTGGCCAGAAGGAGGGGCCAAATACAAGGGCTTTCAGGGATGTAACTCGGATCCATCCACCTGAAACGTACTCAAACCTGGTCTCAGAGAAAGGGGGTAGAAGATGCACCGAGACATATTTAGCTTGGGATGTTGAATAATAATAAACAGAGGAGTGAGAAAAGAAGTCTAATCACCTGTTTAGCCTTCAGGGGAAAATTGCACAAAAAAAATGCACAGAAAATGACAGTCTATACCTGATTCTCCAGTAAGAAAGAGAGGGAAGTATGTGAATTTGTCTGTGGACTAGTGACAGAAATGGAAACTGAGGTCCTTAACCTTTAGCACATGTTTCTGTAGTTGACCCAAATGTTACTAGTCTTTTTTTTTTATTATTTGGACTTGTCACTCCAAGAAAAATCAGTGAAAAAATACAAATAGACAACAGCAGTATGAAATTCAGTGATCTGTATGGATGCGGGGTAATCTGGAGCATCTGGGTGAACCGTTCCTTGCTGTTTTCCATGTGGACTTTCTTTCGCTGTAGGAAAAAGCACCTTTTCAAAAGTCTTGCTACCTTTTTCAATGGCTGTTCTCAACAGCACTTTTAGAAATGTTCAATCTGATGCTTTTATTTGACGTCTTATTTTCCTGATGGCTGGGTGCTGAACTGTCACTGAATGATCATGGAAAAGGCCCAAGAAGAAACTGGGTAAAGGGCAACAAGAACATCATGAAAGTTCTTTAGGAAGTTGTTTTTATGCGTCCTTTGGGGATCTTTCTGAATTTCCTGTTTTATTTTAATTCTCTTGTTTCTAAGACACAGTTCAAAATAAGCATGGAAAAAACCTATTGCTTGAGCTTGGATGTGCTTTTGATGGGTGGAGGAAAGTAGTTTGTACAGCAAAACTGCATAGTTTTTCTCTCTGAGTTCCTTGTGATGAAGAGGAGTGCTTGCCAGACATTGAACTCCCCTCCTCGCCCCCAGTATTACTATACACAGTTCCCAGAGCTCCTTGGGGTAATATTGCAATCAGACATGAAATCTCTCTGCTTCAGTGCAGTAATAAGTGATTTTCACTCACATTCTGGGAGAACTGGCACCTTGGGAAAAGATCAGAAGTGGCTTCATTCTCACAGAGGATGGGTGAACACATCCTACCCTAGGTGTAGGCACTTCTGAAACCTGTTCAGAGACATTCTTGCATGGCCTCCCCAGCCCACCTGCCCCAGTTGTGGTTATCTTGCTCCTTTTTCAGGTTCTTTGCAGAAGTTCTACCAATAATGTTGTTGCATCAGAAGAGTCCAGAAAATCAGTATCTCCAGGAATGTTGCTTCTAGTTTACAGTGGGATAAATGGGAGGGGAGTAGAGCAATGAGTTTACCGTCCATGTATCCTTCTCCTAGATGGAGCACTGAAGACCTAAACTTTTCTGCCCATTTCTGAATACATCATTTAACTTCTTTTTTAAGACTATACTAACATTAATCTTTCTCTTGTAGTGCTCTTGTCATGCCTTTTCTGTCTTCTGAACCCATATGCTGTAAGAAAACATTATCAGTAATTATCTTTAAATACGTGTTTAAATACTTGATGTGTTTATGTCCTTTATTTCTCCTCTTCCCTCCTCAGCAGGCTGTTCTAGTCATCACAGAGGTGGGATAAGTTGACTTACCTTGTGAATAATCTGTTCTACAACCTTTTCTTAAATCTGTGAATTTGCTAGGCTGTTTAAAGTCCAGCACAGAGTGTTCATCTCTCTTTTATTTTGGTCTGTACCAGGAAATGCCTACAGAGAATGCCTGGGCAATGGGACATGGGCTTCCAAGATAAACTACTCTCAGTGCGAGCCTATTCTGGATGACAAGGTCTGTATTTTTCCCTTCATTCTTCTCAATGACATTTCTCAGCATACATGAATGCAAAGCTAAGCTTAAGGTTAACATACTAATTTGGGACTTCTGAGACAGATTCCATTTCTGTCTCTGCAACAAATCCTCACTGTGAATTCAGGCAAATCACTTATCGTCTCCCCATATCCCCTACTCAGATGGTTTTTAAAAAAAGGATGCTTTATTATACTCTGTCCCTGATGATGTATGTTTATGCAGATCCTTCCTAGCTTTGTTCGGAGCCTACGGCTGCTACAGTAAATGTTAGTAATAATAACAATAAGACCAAAAGCTTCTTTGGCACTGAAAAATAGGCTTTTACCAGCTGATTCCACACTGCACCTATCATTTCTGAGGTCTCATCAACAACTGGCCTTTCTGGATCTCAATGTCATTTTTCCTTCAGCTAATATGTACAGGGGCAGCAGCAGGAAAATACATAAAAAACAGACTCGTGTCCCAGCTGTCTTTAAAAGATTGAGCCAGTCTTGCGTTATACAGGAGTTTACAGAATTAAATTAGCATATGGGTTTAAGCTCCTTCAGAAAGGCTGCAAGCAATTATGCAAAGTCCTTTTCTTGTCAAATGTCTCAGCTTTTCTTGGAGGCATCGTAGACATTCATCCTCACACAGTTTAAACCTTCAAGCCTTTGATGCCATGTTCTCTTTCTCTTCCTCCTGTTTTGAGTGCTACGGTGGGACACAAGCACACATTGGCTTTGTGCTGTCTCTCTGCCAGAGGTGCCTTTCCCTTCTAAGAACGAGGGTGGAGCCCAGCAGCTTGGGCCTGTTTATGTTTTGGGGTTCATTCCACTCATTCCGTTATTGGCATGGTGCCATGCCGGTTGCAAACAGAGAGGAGGAAGACAAGGTCTCACCTGCTGAGGGCTGCTTGCAGCACTAATCCAGATTCTGTACTCGGGAACTATCTGGACTACTGCGGTGCCCAGAACAGTCATGATGTGCTTTGGCTGTGGCCCAGCATCCATCCCGTAAGATCCATGTTGCTGCTGAATGTGGGCTTTGATGAGTGAATCAGAAAACAGATAACTACACACCAGCTGCTGAGGAGGGCCTACTCTTACCCACTGGCTAGGTAATTTGGTGGTAGCCCACCCACCCCCCACCTCCATTTGATAGAGGCTTCTAGAAAGTAAGAAAAAATGTACCAGTGCATGACTGCCATCCAGAGGGACTGATAGACGTTCAAGGTGGTCTAGCATAGTGGAGAGGCTCCCATGGCAATTTAAGCTGATCTAAGCTGGGACCACACCAGTGCAGCCCCTCCTTGGATTTTTTTCCCACTTAAAATGAAAAACTAACTTTTTCTGGGTCATTTTTTGGATTAGTCAGTTCCCTAAACCATCTTACTGCATTACTGCAGGAGTGCTGGGGCCAGCACAAGCGAAGGGATTGAAAGCATGGCTGGGGTTGAGGGGGACAGCAGACCGTGGTAGCAGACCATCTCTGACTGAAACGGATTTGCATTTCTGTGAAACCACCCTCTGCAAAATAAGCAAGATGGGGGGGCATGGTGTAGCAGCCAGTGCTGATTTAGAGAATGGGGTACAGAGCTGGGTAAAGACTCAAAATCTTTGATGTGGTTTAGCTGGTATGGGAAGCCTGATCTGATACTAGCAGTCTGCTGTACCAGCTCAGGAAAGTGCTGCTGTATTTTAATGTCACTCATTATGTGTTTGTCTGCATGACTTGAACAGTTGCTATCTCTGCACAAGCAAATACAGAGGAGTTTTATTTGAAGAGGATGGAGAAGTGTTGTTACTAGAGGACAGGATTGTTTCCTTTACTCTGTTTTTGCTTCTAAAAACTTTGCAGCTATGGTGATAGCTTAAAACCTCCTAAATAGCATGTTTCTTAAACAGTTGAAAGCGCAGATGTTCTCCCACCCTTGTTTGCAAAAGCTTAAAAACTCATTTATTAGATCTTTAAAGATCTGCAACAAGCTTTGCAAATATTAATATTTGTGAATATTTTTGAAATCTCTACATAATACTTAGTGCTACAGACGAATACTTGGGTTGCTGTCTGATCTCAAAAAAAAAAAAAAAATCCCCACAGATTTCGGTAATCCTCCATTTTGATTAAAGGTGAGATGCAAGCACACATGTGGGTCTACTGTTATTTATTGACTGATCCTAGCAGATGTTAAGCATCAGCCAGGAGGTACACCCTGTGTTTCATGTTTATTTTTAATACAGAACACATCACTACTTTCAAGCTTGGTCACTCGCAGCCAGAGTGCTAAAGAATTACATGGTTTGACTTCAAATGCAGTGACTGATAGATGGGACAGGAACAGGACTTTTCAAGATCAACCCCATGTCCAGTGCTACATGCTTTATGGCGGAGCGTTGGTGATGTAGCAAGGGAAATTTAGGGTTTTTTTCAGCTAGGGATCGGTCTTAGGGGACATAAGCTCCTGTAACACACATTTATTGGATTACTTTAATACATCATTGCTTTACTTGTGGTCAAGACCTGTGGCAGTAGCTGATGAAAACTCTGCTCTGGGGCTTTTTTGCCCCTCGATTCCCCCTTTGGCTGGGATCTAGTTGCTTGCATGTAGCTACACGGTGCAGTTTAAAATGCCTCAGGGTATCTTCATGCATCTGGCCGGTGTGACACGGGCCTTCTGGAATACCTGTGTCCTTTAGCAGCAGCAAGTGGAGCTCAGTCACCAGGACCAGCTAGGAAGCACAGAGTCTCCTGAGTGCACCTCACACCTGTGTGTGTAACTGTTTCAGAAGTTGGGTGGATGCCCAAACATAGGTGTCCTAACATCAGACTGAATCCCATCTCCTGAGCAGTTAGCTCCTTCTCCAAGCACAGGAATCGGTACAGAAATCATTTTGATCCAATTGGCTGATGGCGTAACGTGTGACAAATGGAAAGCTTCTGCTCAGCCTACAAGCTCCTTTGTCAAAGGAACCTTTGTTGCATCTGGCACAAACCTGTGCTCTTGTTAGAAGACAAATGAGAGTCTCAGGCAGCAAAAAATACATCTTAGCCTCCAAAAAGAGCTATAAACTAGGAACTTTGGTCTTGTCTATGTGGTCTATGGTAGCTAGATATGAATTTGGTTCTGCTAATGTTTTGAGGTGGCTTCAAGCTGTGTAGCTGAGTTAGCACCACGCTGGGCTTAAGTTAATCTATCCTGCTAAGGAGCACAGTCACATTAGCCACAGCTACCCAGCTTCCAGCTGGCTCAGAACAGGAAAGCAGGAAAGTGAACTCAAAGGCATCTTGGATGACAAAGATACTTCCCAGTTCCTTCTGAAAGCCTTTGGAGAAGAGATATGGTGTCTTTAAACTGTACTGGTGATGAGATCATCCTGGCAACAGGAAGAAGTCTAAAGTGACTGAACTGGGAATAGAGCACAGAGCCTTGCAGGAAGACACGTGCTGTAAACACTGGGAGGACCTGTCAGGAAGTTCAGTTAGAGGGAGAGACGTCCTTGTCACCTGGAGAGCTAAGAGTGCTGTCATTAGGTGGTTATTAGTTCAAATCATTAGTTGATTTGGTTTGGACAGTTTAGCAGTCACGCCCAAGCTAAAACGAAGTAAAAAGTCCTCTAGACAGAACAACTCCATCATTAGCCTGAAATCTGGCTGCAGGGAGCCCAGTGTGCCTTAGGTTTGCAAAGCTGGTGCAGGTAAAGACATGAAGCTGTGCTTCCTCAGTTTACCAGTTTTCCAGCTGGCTGGAAGATAACTCTGGACTGTCTGATGTAGCATGGTTGTCGTGCATAAGGTACGGCATGGAAGACAACTCCAGTGGCGTGACCTGCCATGGTCCAGAGAGCAAGGCTAAGAGAGTGTCCACACCATCTCCTGTTCTATCTCCTTTCTAATGAAACGACCCTCCTCCTAAGCCTGAATAGGATTTAAATCTGTGGATTGAAACATCTTCTTGGAAGCAGAGGAATATTGGGTAACAGTAGAAGGTTGTTACCATTTTAATGGATCAGTCTTGAAGAGGGTGAGACAGAAAAGAGTTATGTAAGTATTTTACATGAACTGAGCTTTGGCCAACACATGACTGATTCTCGGCACGTGTTTTTCAGCCCTGAAGGTGTTGTCTCCAATTCTACCAGAGTTACAGATTGCATGTAGGCTGGTGGAAAGTGATCTTGCCACCCTGTCAGCTTAGTTTTTCATAGGCACTGAGGCAGTTCTTGTCTCTACAATATTTGAATTTGCCTTCAGGAAACCTCGTTAGTGTCAGCAAGAGAAGAAATAAAAGTCATGCCTGTTTTTCCTTCAGCATCAATGCATCAAAGAGAAGCTTAATTACATTTTTTTCCAATTAATTTTCACACATTTTGAACCATACCTGGTTAGGAGTTAGGAACCAAAGGAGGGAGCTGAAGGGTCAGATTCAAAGAGCGGGATCCTTGGCCTGGAGAAACATTGTCATCTTCTAGAAGATTTCTAGCATTACATGAGCAATTCTGGATGACGCTTTTAGTCATATGATTTAGTTTTCAGTAGCCCTGCAAGAAGCAGGGAGTTGGGCTTGATGATGCTTATGGGTCTCTTCCAACTTGAGATATTCTATGAATCAATGATTCTATGAATTAAGTGGGAAACTAAATAAGCAAGGCAGTTTACCAGGGCACTATCTGAACATTGCATTTCAGGTAGGCACATCAGTTCAAGTGTGTTTTCCTCCCCTTCAGGTGTCCCCGTGACTTAAGGATAAATAAAACTCAGTGTGCAATTCAGATCTTGTGGAGTTTTGGTTGTTTTGTTGTTTTTTTTTCTCCTCAAGACTATTGAGAAAATGGGCCTGTTCATGGGGCAGTTTATTTTAGGGGATTTTATAGTAGACTTAAAAATACCTTACATGGTTGAGTTCTGTCCAGAAACAGCACATTACTCCATGTGCTGAAGATACAGTCAGATTTCATCATGAAAATGACTCCAAGAGGGCATGCTCGCTCTCTGGCAAAGTCCTGGTAGATGCTATCTTCACAGAACAATGGAACAAATTAACTACAGCTGCTGGTTGTACTTTCATCCAAACATTCATTCACTGACAAATTCCTTTGACTGGAACGAAACGTTAAGGGAACTTAATAGAAAAAAATGAAACAAAGGAAGTTCAACCAAAATTAGAAAACTACTGTCATTTGTAGGATATTACTTTTATATTTTTATCACAAAGGAGGAAATTTAGGTGGTTATTTTTCAAAGGTCTCATTCTTCTGAAGGAGGACAACATCCCAAAGTGGGAAAAGATCTGCTTATCGTGAAAAGAAACAAATGCCAAACCTAATAAATAAATAAATATCTGATTTTCAGGGTGGTTTATTCTTTAAGTAGCAAACCTCTGTCAATTTTTTACCAGCTTCAGTATTTACCTGAATAGTGTTTTTCTACTTCTTCCTGTGCATCAGGCAAAGAGAGAAGAGGCTTCTCTTTTCTCTGAAACCAGCAGCAGACCACCAAGAAACAATGTTCCAGTTAGTCCACAGTCAAATTTCGGTCACATCTCTAAATTCACTGATGTAGGTGGAAGCACTTTTGTACTTATTTTTTTGTTAACAGGATCAAGAACCTGCCAATAATCTCCTCAGCATCCTAGGAAATACATACTAATACATTAAGCTTCACCACATACCTGGGTTGCTGCTAAAAACAACAGGATCTCTAGTTCATCAGGCTCTCTCAAAACTGAAAGGACACCAGCAGATTCCCTAAGCAGATTTGCTTAGGGACAGGGTTTAGTGGTGGGATGGCAGGGTTAGGTTAACGGATGGACTTGATGATCTTAAAGGTCTTTTCCAACCTAAATGATTCTATGATTCTATGATTCCAGCTTTCAGTCTGCATTTATTCTGCCCTCAGTTTGAAAGACAATGATTGTAGCTTGCAAGGAGTGTACCTCAGAGAAAAATCTGCCTGTATGGAAAGGTCTTATTATTTATTCTTACTGACAACTGATTCATTTTTGTATGAAAACCAAACCATTTGAGTACGAAAAGTAGCATAACCTGGCTCATTAAGACCATGCAGTTTCCTAACAAAATATTGTTTTATAACTTTTGAAACTGTGAGATGTGTCTTTGGTAGCTTTGTCACCCTAAAATGACAAAGTTTTAAAATAGCATAATAATGAAAATAAGAAATCATAGAATCATAGAATGGTTTGGGTTGGAAGAAACCTTAAAGATCACCTAGTTCCAACCCCCCTGCCAAGGTCAGGGACACCTTCCACTAGACCAGGTTGCTCAAAGCCCCATCCAACCTGGCCTTGAACACTTCCAGGGAGGGGGCATCCACAGCTTCTCTGGGCAACCTGGTTCAGTGCCTCACCACCCTCAGAGTGAACAATTTCTTCCCTATATCTAGTCTAAATCTACCCTGTTTAAAGCCATTGCCCCTTGTTCTGTAGCTACATGCCCTAGTAAAAAGTCCCTCTCCAGCTTCCTTGTAGGCCCCCTTCAGGTACCAGAAGGCTGTGACAAGGTCTCCCTCGTGCCTTCTCCAGGCTGAACAAGCCCAACTCCTTCATCCTGTCTTCATAGGAGAGGGGTTCCATCCCTCTGATCATCTTTGCGGCCTTCCTCTGGACTCGTTCCAACAGGTCCATGTCCTTCTTATGTTGGTGGCCCCAGAGCTGGACACAGCACTCCAGGTGGGGTCTCACAAGAGCAGAGTAGAGGGGCAGAATAACCTCCTTCGACCTGCTGGTCACGCTTCTTTTGATGCAGCCCAGGATACGGGTCAGGTCATACTGAGCTTCTCATCAACCAATACCCCCAGGTCCTTCTCCTCAGGGCTGCTCTCAGTCCATTCTCTACCCAGCCTGTATTTGTGCTTGGAATTGCCCTGACCCACATGCAGGACCTTGCACTTGGCCTTGTTGAACTTCATGAGGTTCACACAGACCCACATCTCAAACATGTCAAGGTCCCTCTGGATGGCATCCTGAAGAAATTACAGAAAAAAAAGGGGTGAGAAAATAACTTTTTTGATGGCATTTTTAAGAAAATGTGGACAAATCCAAAACTGAAATGAAACCAAGCCTGTACTTCTGTGCCTGGGCAGCATGTTTGGCTTATACATAGGCATCAGCCCCGGGGCTATAATATCATTTTAAGGTCGAGAAAAGTAACTACTGTTTCCTAAACTGATTAACTGTTCCTTAATGTCAGTGCTTAGAGACTCATGCTGATTTAATCATGTTATCTCTTTACCTCCAGAGGAAGTATGCACTCCATTACAAGATTGCTCTCATCATAAACTACCTGGGGCACTGTATATCAGTAGGGGCCCTTATAGTTGCCTTTATGCTTTTCTTGTGCTTGAGGTGAGTAATCTGTTTGCATGCTTCTAACTTGGTTGGGTGTGTGACACTTACTGGGTTACTCAAGCGCTCTGATAACACTGTCCTGGTCATGTATGGTCTTGAAAAATGGTCATGGCTTTTACACTCCCAAGCATATACATGGTTTCATTGACTGGTGCATTGGATGAGCTGTAACAATGGCTTCCGTGCGTAGGACCTAAAGCCTATTTGTATTCAGGAAGAGAAATGTACATGATTTATTGATGCAGCAAAAAATTCAGTGAGCGCAGAGTGCTTCATTAAGGGAAGCTGGGATTTGAGTGTGTCGAGTTGCAAGTTTTGGGGGCAGGTTTTCTTTTACATAAGGCACTGCATGATAACATAAGGAATTTTGCATTCCCTGACAGATAATGCGGAGATAGAATGAATTTTTTTTCATTTTGCTTTCGGTTACTTTCAATTTTTCTTCCATTAAAGAACTTAGGAGTTTTCTTAAATAACAAGAGAAACATCATTAGAGGAGCTTTATGCCCACCAGTGCTCATGAAATGATGAATGCAAATCAATGAAACAGCATAGAAACACTTCCCTCCCCTGGTTCAGTGGTACATTGTCAGGTCAAATGGATATGTCAGTGAAAGAAAGTCTGTGAAGAAGAGTTGGGGCTGCAGGGAGAAGAGAAAGGGCAGGAGGGAAGGAAACTTTGTGGAAAGTAATAGGTAGAGCTGTATCAGTCATCATATGTATTGTACGTACACAGCCTGAATCACATGAATATATTTTAATAGGAGTGGCCTGGTTGGATATTTCTGTATTATTTCTTGGATTACCTGGCTGGTATTTCAGTACTACTTGTGCTGTCTTGACTAGGAGCGTTCAACCTGAACTTAGAATCAACTGCACTAAGTGCTATACAATGATAATCCTTGAAAAATCTTATACTAATAGCAGAGGAGAAACAAGTGGAGGTCTCCCCCCTCACAGGATTACAACACAATGATTGACAGTGACCTAAGTGAAAGAATTACTACTTTGCTGGAGTGGAGCATCCTTACAAAGTCTTCCTCTTGAGCATTCCTAACAAGAGGGTCTTATTAGCAACAGGAATCTTTTTCCACCTGAGCGTCTATAAACTGAATAATCTATGCTAATAGGAAGAAAAAAAAATAAGCTTAAAACATTCAGCGGGAACATTTATGGTGCATCAGTTTAAACTTTCATTTCAACCTTTTTGCTGTGCATATAATGATAATTCCCATAGAGCTTCGAGACCTGAATTAATTTACACTGAATAAAGAATGCAAATTATTCATTGTAACTATATTATCTGCTTCGATGCTGAATCTTTTATAAATGCTTGAGTAAATAACGAAAAAATAATTATATAATATGGTATAAATATATCCAGCTTCTAACACAGAAGTGGCCTAGCTTGTTGGTTTTAAATTCTCCTGGCATTTAAACTTTGACTTTAAGATTCAAATTTAGTCGTCAGCTTCAGCATTAAAAATGACTGCAGTAATTAAGTACTTCCTTGTACATGCTGTGGATTAAGATAGTCCATCTTTTCAAATTTCCACTTTATGATGCAAAAAAAAAAAAATCTCATGTCCAGCCAGCATTAACCAGCATGAGCTACCTCAGTGTCTGTAGAGTTACACCTGTATTCAGAAGTTCTAAAGATGCTCCAGTAAAGGCAGTCCAGATTCATGTTACATTACAGATTTCTCCTACACAAATTCTAGGTTATGCACATATTCATCACACTTACCTCTTCAAAGTGTCCCAAGGGCAAATCAGTTTTGGTGACTGAGTCCTATTATTTGGGGCTTTTTTTCCTATTTTAGTTTGGATGGAAGAAGGCATCTACTAACTCAGTGCAATTTAGATAATTCCTGGCTAAAAAAGCAATAGAAGACCCTGAAGCCTAGATCTGATAGTCCCACATCTTGACCCAAAGTAGTAATATATCAGTTCCTTATTCCTCCCCTACTCCACCCATCTACCTCACTTCATGAGTGCGTGCTGACAGAGAAGATAGAGGAGGCCTTCAGGAAGGCTCAAGTTCTACAACTGCTCTGTATTTTCATGCTTCTCACCTACCACCAGCTTGATTTCCCTTTGCTCTGTCAGTGCAGATAGAATCCCAAAGGCAGTCCTGTCTGAATGAAGGGACTGGAGCACACTGCTGTATTGGAACATAGCTGCTAAGAAGGCTGAGGATTCTCTCACACTGGAGGTTTTAAGAACAGGTTAAATATGTGGTTGGCATAGCAAAGGGTATTGCTTTGATGACCAACTAGTGAGATGGGTGTTCTGCTTTTGGAGATAAGCTTCACTGTTAATGTTGCTGCCTCAGTCCAGGTAGCTGCTGTGTTGATGGGAAGCTTAGTTCTCAGTTATACTTAAGTTAGAAGGGGAAAGAACTGGATCTAGTCACTATTCTTCCAAATCTATCCTATATCATCTCGTCCCCAGCTCATGTCTTCCTTGGTTCCTGATGCAACCCTCTGTCCTCCATTCACAATCCACCCTCCACGCCAGTAGAAACATTCTACTGCCCTAAACTCTAAGGAACATACTCCAAAAGATATTTTGAGGAACAGAAAGCTCAGGTGTAGCAGCAAGTAATGAAATCATCTGCCATCTGTGTTTGTGTTGCCAGGAGACCCCAACACAACTGAGAAGGGAGGAGAACTCAGCCAGGAACTCCCTTTTACTGTGAAGGCCTATTCAGCCTTGTTTTCTCCAGTTCTGTCAGATATGAACCAATCCTTCTTTCTTGGCTGTGCAATGAAAAATAAGCCAGTAAACACTTCATTTAGCACCTAAATAATAAAAAATGAAGCCCAGCTTATGGAAGAGGACTTGATTTTTGTTGGCATGCTGACTGAATGGCAACGAGTCATTGAGATAGCTCCTAAAGATCTAAGTCAAGGATGGTTCCTCAAGGTCTAATGTAGATGGTCTTAAAACTGTAAGAGCCATTCTGTCTTTACCATACAAAACAAAACAAGCACACAAACAAAAAGAAATAAGCTGAGAAGGAAAAATTAGGAATTTGTGCATAAACAGAATGTGCTGTGGAGTTGCATTGATCTCCAGCGCAGGGTCTGGAGAGACTTGCTAAGGGCACTTCACAGGGCATTGTTAAATGCATCTGCACTGCTGTGAATCCCATAGTCTGTGTGTTCGCATTAAGACTAAAGGTTTGATCCATTCCTCATGTGCGCACAGGTAGCTCCTGCTGACATGGTTCTCATTGTCCCACATAATCCCATTCTCACACTAGTAAAGCAGGAATTTTCCATAGAAGGAATCCTGCTATCAGTAATACCCATCAAGCTGAAGGAAAAAAAAAAAAAAAGGTATTAAACCACTTCTTTTTTTCTTTTGAATCATATTTTTCCTTTACTGTTGCTGATAATACAGAAACCCCAATTGCTTTGTCCTGGCTTTTTCTTTGTTAGTGTGCTGTTATACCAGCCTCTGAGGTGGAATAAGAGCCCTTTGTAAAACTCCTGACTTGTTATTAAACACTGTCCTGGCCATGGCCAGCAGTGACCTGACTGGATTCAATCAGAAGATGATTTATTTGTGCAGTAGTGACCGAAGAAGAAGTAACAGGAAGACAGGTATTTGTCCTGGGAAATATCTAAGTCCCTGCTGAGTTTTGAATCCAATAAAGAAGGATGGTGCTGAAAGGAAGATAGGCTGAAGATTAAAAATGATATGTCCTTCTGCACAGGATGCTGGATAAAGGCAGCTCTGAAAAAAACAAACCCACAAACATTGGCATAACATCTTTTGTCGCTAGTATGGTGGTAACAAAAGCACATTGAGGTTTCGAGGGAACCTTTGCTTTCCTGTTGCCCCTACATTTGCCTTTTTATATTTCCCCTTTAAAATATCTGATTTTTTTTCATAGGCCTGAGTCAGTGTCCCCTTTCTTTCTCGTGATTGCAGCCAGATTTCCTAAATCTCACATATTTTTTTCTCCCAAGAGACTGAAACTTTTTTTTTGTGAAATAGTCACTTTTTTTTTCTTCCCCCCCTCCCCCCCAATCATCTCCCATCGTTTAAGAGAGGAAGGTCTACTTTCCTTTATCCTCCCCTGTTCCAAACTTCTTTGAACTGCCTCTTGATCTTCATCCTGGCGTGCAATTGGTGAGACTGCTGCTGCAGGCCTCTGTTAGTAAGAATGGAAGAGTTTCATTAAATGACTTGTAGAAACCTGTCAGAAGACACGTAGAGCATCCATACAGAGTAGGTTTCGTAGAGCAAAGTGATCTGACACCTAGCAGAGCCTAGATACTGAGGATAGATCAAGCGGGTAGGTGACCTGCACAATCAGTGCTGGTTTGCACTTAGAAGTCATGCGGAATCTGATGTGATTAGAGCAGAGCAGGCTCCAGATCTAAGGCGCAGTCCTTCCAGACATACCTTTCTGTCCTGGAGCAAGGGGAAAAAGAGCAAGTCCCAGGACAGAGCATCAACTAACTGAATTCATCAGTTCATGTCAGGGCTCCATTTTCCCCTTCACCTCCTGGCTTTCCACCTAGCCTAGTTAAGTCTATTCCGTCTGCCACTTAGAATTGCAGAGCCTTAAATAGTGATTCAGGCACACGGCATTTTTTTAAACTTCATCATAAATACCAGTAGCTGCAGAGCAGGTATTCGGTGGGTGCAATGGCTATAGGTTTGGAGACAGCACTCTGTCCTCCCCTGTAATAGTCCATAGTAAAGTTCTCAAAGCAAGGCAGGAATGAAAACAGTGGAGCTCTGTAAATAAGCTCATATGCAATGAGGTGGTCTTCGTTGAATACAAAATATCTGAAGTGCCGGTACTGCCTGGAATCGTGGGAAGCATCTCATCTCACAAACCCGGTTAATGGACAGCAACACATTTCCTATTGATTATCCTTAGACCAATGTCTTTGCTTCCCTCTGCCTTTACTCACCCCTCTTCCATCTCATATCTGTATGACTTGTTCTTTAGATTCTTTTTATAGAGCCTACCTAGAGCAAAACCCACAGAGGACAGCAAAGCCCTCCTGAAGTCGTGGAATAATACCAGTAAATAAAAGTGTGCCCAGAGAGCTATATTCTTAAAGTGTGGAAGGTTTCATAAGCTGCATCTGAAATAGCGGTATTGTAGCCTAGAAATATGAAGGCTGGCAAGGAGTATTATTGCTGCCTATAAATACATCACTGCTGGATAAACATTAGAAACTGAAGAGCTACTTGCAGTCAAGGACAATGTCAGTGCAAGAAAAAATGGGTATAGGTGCTCTACAGATAAACTTGTGAGTGGATATTAGAGGATGATTTCCAGCCCACAAAGCAGAGCAGTCCAGGAGCAACGTAACGGAGGAAAAATTAACTTGAGTTAAACTAGCGTTTCAGGAATTTATGAAGGACTTTTACTCAATGGCTTTATTGACCAGGGTTTTGGAGGATCAGGAGGCCACTTCCTATCCCGTGCTTGAAATATGTTCCTAGTCGTGTATCTCTGTCATTGCCAAGATTTTAGCCGTGAGGCAGTGTTTTTGGAGATGGACACTAACTTGTTTAAATTCTGGTAATAGAACTGCTCTGTGCAAGATTAGATTTATGTTGACTGACCAGCTAAAACTTGTCTGTGCTCTGGTCTCCTTTAGATGATGATGTTTTTGGGAACAGTGGAGCAAGCCTTGCAACTCCTCCAAGGTTTCAGAGAAAGGAAGAAAGTAAAGTTTGGTCTTTACAGTTTAGATACTAATCATGCTCGGGTGTGCAATTTAATTCAAAAAAGAACATGTCCTGAGTCATCTCTGGGAAGGAGAATCAGATAAGATGTTTAGTTACCCACTACAAATTCACCTGAAAGCATTCAAGTACTAAATGGTTCAATTTCAGTTTTCATCCAAGGTATTGCACACCTACATCCCTCACTAACTCCACTGGAGTTGTTCAGCACCCAGCCACCTTCTCTTCTGCCTAACCTAAAAGATGAACCCTGCTGTTTCACGTTACTCTGCCGAGTAAAGCATGAGAGAGGTGGAAAATCCCTGATTTGTGTCACCCCCAAATGGGGCATGTACACTCCTGCTAGCACGCGGACTGCCTCTGCATGTTACGGAAACAGCAGCTTCCTGGGAGAGGTGCCCAGGTTGAACCACTGGAAACATTTCTGCACCCACAGTGAGCACCATGAGGCTAAAGAATTTAGACCAAGCACAGGAATAGATATTTGGAAAGAGCAGGCTCTGAATGATCCTATATGGTCTTTCCTGAATTCTTGGCCAAATACTCAAAAATAATGCAATATTTTGCACTATGTGTTGGTGGAAGTGAGGCCAAGGAGAGTGTAAACAGCAGCATCAGTGCCTCAGACTTTCCCCCTTGGTTTATCCACACAGTGTCTGCAAAGGTAGATAATTTAATAAACATTGCTAATTGTGTTAAAGGCAAAAAGCCATAACCCCTGAATTCCCTCGCTGGTCATTTAAATTCATTTTCTTTCAGATATTTTTTGTATAACCCCACAAGGGGATTATGAATGAGGACATGCTGTGCATTCTTAAATTTCCCAAACAGTAGCTGTAAGCCTGAGCACCCGCTACCAGCTCTCAGCATTTGGCTTTTGAAGTCCTGACTCTAATTTGTGCAATCCAGCTGCAATGGTCACTCTTAGATAACATTCAGCCTTCCACAGTCTGGACTGGTCACTACAACCTGTGTCAACGGGGCAATGTCTTAGATAAACCCCAGAGGGCTGCAGCCACATACTGGGCCCCTGCTACTCTAAAGCGAGTTTGTTATGGGGTACTAAAACCTGAGCTGCAAGGTAGCTCCTGCTAAAAAGATAATTTACAGCCCCGTTTCCTGTTCAGTACAAAAATGACTGACATCTGACCTCCGTTTAGCAAAGCAAATTAGAGCAGATTCCTAAATCTTTTTTCAACCAGCTAAACCACGAGCACATGCTGTACTGAATGAAGTCATCTGTATCTGACTTTGTCGCTCCTGTGAAAATAACAGAGGAATTTTCTCCAGTGGAAGAGCTGATTGCACAGTCAAGATTGGAACCAAATTCTTAGACTGGAGCATCAACCGGCTGGGTTTCAGTTAGCCCATATTTAACCACGTAGTTCTTAGGGGCAACATTTCTCTTTGTACACTGACTCGGAACAAAGCGCAGGCTGATGTAGTGCCCTATAGTTACCCGCGATGGTCACTGTCAGAAAGCTCACGGGTAGTTTGCAGAGGACCATTTTTGATCCCTTTTCACCATGCTACGCTGCCAGACAGCGCTGGGCGCAGACACCGACAGTGAACGCAGTCGGTCTGATCCTGCCCCAGGGCTGTCCTGCCTGTGGTCCGGTTCTGTGTCGTGTTGGCCGCATCTTTCCAACCCTAGCAACATCAGTGCTTTAAGCCTTTGTGTGTAAAGCAGGCAGAACGCCCTGCGTCCTGTGATTAAAAATTGGCTTGAAGGCAGGAGGAGGAAGCTTTGGAAAAGGCTTAGCGGAGCACAGTTGGTTCCACAATGGGTTTGGGTTTAGGGTCTATACACACCCTAAGCACTAATAGAAGCTGCTGCTTCTCCTCTTCACCTGAGCATTTCACCCCGTCCTCATAATAAAGCTGTTGCTCTCTTCCAGGGTTTCACTCTTCCCTTGCAACTGCCCCTTGCATTTCCTGTGGGAATATATATATTTCCCCAGGCAACTGCCACCAAGAAGCTCATTTTCCCTGCCAACCTCCCCAGCTGTTTTTCCCATCTGTAAGCATTAGTACCAGAATATATGCAGTGATTGAACGTGAGCACGCAGGGGAAACCATGAGGACCTCAGGGGAGGCCTCCATGTGGATGAAAGCAAATAGGCTATGACAGGGACAGAGCCTGGGAAATAACTTGCTGTTAGGTATTCTTCCCACTCCATGCCATTTATGGCTTGTCCATGAGCTTTGCCTGCCCTCGAAAAGACTGAAGGGGAAAAATATTTTTTTAAGTGTTATCTGTGATTCTGCTTCCTACTTGTTCAACAGTTGTGGAATGAGAAGGACTCCAGCAAACTGCTCCCAGATTTCTGCCTGCCAACTGTTTTCAGACTTTGGGACAGCTGTCTTAATTGAACATCATTATTAATGGAATACTACATGAATTAATAGAAGGTTTCCAAGCTTCTTTAATAAAGTTATCATTGGCAATTATTTCCATGCAGATGATTCAACTAATTCAGCTAGCTTTCGACCATGCTAGCACATTATTATGATTGCTAATGTTAATTGTTTGTGTCATGCTTTGAATCAGAAAATAGTAGCTCCGCACAACCCAGAGGACAAATACTGCTGTATGGATAGAGTGAGGGGAAAAAAAAAAAAAAACATGAATCAACTGAAAGGCTACTTTGAGTTTTACCAGTGCTATTTTAGAAACCCTTTTATAGATCTCATTTCTGAATCAGTAGGGCCACCTGTACAGAAAGAGATGACCAGGTTTTCTGCCTTTTCAGATCTCAGCATTTCTCAAGTCAAAAGAATGGATTTCCTAATTCTCTGCTTTCTGTATCCAACCATACAATTAAGGTAATTTGACAGAAATAATTAGCAGAGTGTGCTTTCTCTACCAACAATCAGAAACTCCTTCTGGCCACCTCTGACACAAGCTCCAGCCAACTGCTGGAGAATTTTGCTTTTTTTGCATGTTCTGCTACTGTTCCTAACGTGGAAGCCTGGTTATGACACCCCGCACACCAAGCAGTTTGGGATGCCGGTGGTACGATATTGAGTCAGGGAATGACATTTAGGCTTGAAATATGGTCTGTTCTCAAATCAAATAAAGAGGTCATTATGTGTAATTTCCCACCGTACACCTGGCTTTTGATTTATTAATTAGGAAGGCCAAAGAGACGTATGTTTGCTTTCACCTTAATTGCTTCTTTGTGTCTAACCTGCTGCAGAGCAGAAGCTAATGCTTTTGGGGGGCAGTCTGTGTGTGCCGTGAGGGGGAAGCATGTGCTCCCAGATCATCTTACCCTGCTTTGGCCAGCACAGCCAGAGACGTACTCTGGGACTCCCGACTCACTGGAACACACACATTCTCCTGTACCATTGTCCCCAAATTCCGGTACACATAAAACAGGGTACTTCATAACTCAGTCTCCCAAGGAAATATGCTGTCGCTTGCTACACTCTTCTATTCAAAGCCTAACAGTGTTAGCCTTTCCCATGGTCTAACCCCAGCCGGCAACTAAGCACCACACAGCTACTCGCTCACTCCCCCCGCAGTGGGATGGGGAGAGGATCGGAAGAGTAAAAGTGAGAAAACTCCTGGGTTGAGATAAAGACAGTTTAATAGGGAATGCAAAAGCCATGCATGCAAGCAAAGCAAAGCAAGGAATTCATTCACTGCTTCCCATGGGCAGGCAGGTGCTCAGCCATCCCCAGGAAATCAGGGCTCCATCACGCGTAACGGTGACCTGGGGAGACAAACACCATCACTCCCAATGTCCCCACCTTCCTTTTTCTTCCCCCAGCTGAATGTGCTGAGCAGGACATCATACAGTGTGGTGTACCCCTGGGGTCAGCTGTCCTGGATGTGCCCCCTCCCAGCTTCTTGTGCCCCTGGCAGAGCAGGAGAAGCTGAAAAAGTCCTTGAGTTGTCTAAGCACTGCTTAGCAACAACTAAAAACATTGGTGTGCTATCAGCATTCTTCCAGTACTAAATCCAGAAGACAACACTATACCAGCTACCAGGAAGAAAACTAACTCTATCCCAGCTGAAACCAGGACAGCCTTGAGGCAAGCGGCTGTACTCTGAAGAATGACCCCTGGCAAAAAGTCCTGCCTGCCTGACATGAGGACATCTCTACCCAAGCCAGCAGGAGGAGTGGCACAGCAGGAGGACTCTTGTGGGGTAGGCCCTCAGCAGAAACTCTTGCCTTGTCATAAGCTGGTGTCTGGAGATCGCTCAGTAGGGGGCAAAGCACTGGTTCTTAAGAAATCACGAGGAGCCAATAAACCCTTTCACTTACAGAACCAAGGTGCTTCCAGTGGCAGTATCTTTTCTCCCTCCAAGTCAGAAAATGTAAATCCTTTTCTCTCCTTTTCAAGGAAATCCTTTTCCTTCTGCCCACTCCTTCACTCATGTAACACACACCGCTTGCATGTGCCTGTCTGGCACTACGTGCTGTATTTCAGGCAGCTATTTCAGGCCCAAAATCTGCTGTCAGGCACAGCCAGACGTGAAATTGCTGCATGGACTGTGCTACTTCAAGAGCACGTGTTGGAGATACACCAGCACTCCTCTCCGCTTGCTCCTGCACCCCACGGGACTAGAAGTTTCCTGCTGTCCAGTTCCAGGCTCTTATATCCCAAAAGACAGCATGGAATGCAGTTGTGAAGAAACGCATCCTCATCCAGCCCTTGGGAGAGGACAGGCAAGCAGAGAAGAGGAACCAACATAGGCAAATGTTATTATTTTACCATGAATAACAGCTTATGAGCTCTTCATTCCATCATGTTAGTAGAATAAGCTGTGGCCTGACCCCAGTGAACATAAAGCACAAAAGGGGTTCAGTGACTTCTGTGAGGAGTTGGGGCCACAAACGGGGTGTTTTAATGTGATTAAATGCAGTCTCTGAATCAGGAATATCGTAAAACCTCCGACTGCCAGAAGCAAGGAGGTAAAGGCAAGGAACAGTCTACCTCCCCTGTTTCCCACACTGTTTCCCAAACTGTCTTTTACTGATGACCTCTAGGGACTGAGCCTCCATGGCTCATTGGTCTGACTGAATATGGAAGTTCTTGTGTCTCTATTTCGTGGTCTCAATCTTTAAGTCTGTTCTGATTGAATTGCTACAAACGCTTTTCTTGTTCCTTCCATCCTTGGACCATCCACCAGGGACGAATCAGTAGAAGAGTGCAGTCAAGGCCTTGACCAACATTTTTTGTCTTAAAAGGATTAGGGCAGGAAGAAAATACAGGAAAAGGCTTTTTAATGGAAGCCCATAGCCTCAGTGTAATGGTGTCTTGTGATGTGCCAGCCTTCAGGTTCTCTGGAATGGTGACTTCTGCCGCTGTTCTTGGAAGTTGGGCTACACTTCCACCATTCAATCCACATCAAGGGTTGTAAAACAAATGAAAATGGCATAAACAATGTTACCTGACATGAAAATGAATATGAAACCCTCTATCATCTGATCTTTTAGTCTAAGGGAGTTTAAATGGCTCTGTAACTCACAATTTCTTCCTAGTGATGCTGTAATTGTGTCTGAAGCAGCAGTTCAGCACCCAGACCCCTCATCTCCTCCTTCTCCCCTCTCTCATGTGGCTCTTTGCCCTCCCAGGAGGGTTGCTCTTTGCTGTCTGTGCTCTCATTTTCCTGACGTTGTCACTGCCGCACTCTCCAAATTTTGATATCTCCCTACTGAGGCAAGAATAACCCCAAATTTCGTAGCTTCTGAGCTGTGAGGGAGTGCATTCGTGCCAATCACTGTGACTCTAGGAAAGCTCAATTTACCAACTTAAAATACAGCTCAATGTGTTTCAGATTCCACCTCCTGCTGTCTACGATGTGATGTGAATTCCTTCTCAGTGCTGTCTGTGAGGGCAGTTACTGCTGTTCCTGGGGCACAGGCTTCCTTACCTTTTCACTCCACAGAGTGAAGGCAATAATTAACCAAGGAGAAAGGAACTGTGGAGCTCATTGTCACAGAAGACTGATATGGCTGTTGAACAAGTTTTCAAAAAGGGACAGGACACTTTCCTTGATAACAGGACTATTTACATCTAAATTAATTTGTATAAATTTAAGCTAGGTTTCCAACTACCAAGAGACGGGAAAAAGACCTGTGGAGGACAAACTACTCCTATGGATATTATGAGTTTCTTCCTCAGGCTTTGAGAAGAGTGAGTATGACAAGGTTGGCTTTGTCCTTTCCCCAAACACTGCCGGTCTATTACTCACCAGCTTTGTTGCCCGATTCATTGACTGCCCACCTCAGACTCCAGTCTGGCTACACATATAAACTTTGTGCACAGGGTTAGCTCCTGAGCCCAGTAGAACAGTCTCATGTGAGCAGTGCCTGAAATGAGGGCACCCTCATCTCAGTCAGTATCCCTTTAGATGCTTTACCCATACTAAATGAGATAATGACATTCACTGGCAGTGCCTGTAAATGAGAGCAGCTTTCTCAGGTGGCTGACAAGAGATCTTTCCCTTGTTGCATCCATTGGCTTAGCTGTAGTCCTCTGCTGTGCCCTGCAGCCTCCACATACCACGTTAACCCTGCTGTTTCTCCCTCCCCATTGTGAACCCGACGCAGTTATTTCTCAAGCTTTTTCTCAAGCTTTTCCTGCCCTTGGCTATGAATTGCATTACTGCCACCGTGATTTGTCTGCTAGTAGTAGTTAGGAGACAGGAGCAAACAGAAACCATGTGCTCTAGGCTCTCTACAAACAAAAACAAACTTACAAGTCTCCACTTGGGACTCGTAACTAAAAGGAAAGGGAAAAAATTAAAAAAACAAACAAACAAAAAGGTTAAAACCATTCTGTGCCTGGGGTCACATCACTACCTGAGCCATGAAGAAACTCTGTGGCACTTTCCAACATGTGTTTCTCAGCCTGACTATACTGGTGTTCCCATTAAAACCCTAACTGCTATTAACAACAGGAGAGTAGTGGCCCAGACATCACAAAAGCAAATCCTGCCCCTCCTCTCTGTGCTGCTTTGCCAAGGCATAGGGTGGTGGGGAATGTGATTGGGGAGAGACCGCAGCTGGAAAAGCAAGATGCTTGCTCTATAGCCTCTTCATTGCTGTTAGCCCCAAGGCATGAAGCTTTTTAGCAGGTGAAAGCATCTACTTACCATCCCTGTGACACACAGAGTGTCTCAGAAAGGGAATGAGGCCATGATGCAAGGTTCCTGATACCCAAAGTATGGCTAAGGGTAGTGGGGGACAGGAGCCAGCTGTCCCTGGTTCATGTCCAAAGCATTATTTGACAGGGCTTCAGTCCTCATTTTGGTAAATTCCAGCTGCTGGTCACATTTATACTTTACTTAATTTTAAACCAGGAACACATCTTCCCTCAGCACGTGTGGCTTTTTGAAAACAAGGAGAGTTTTGATCATAATTATCTGTACAGCCTGGGAGTTCCCAACACAGACCAGACCCTCTTGCTCTGGATCCTGAACACACATCACTAAAAGTTTGCCTCTGTCCCAAGAATTTTACAACTCAAACAAAAGTCAATGGCAAAGATGACAAAACAGTCTGACCAAGAAGTAGTAAGGAGGCTAAAGATCATGCACCCACGAGATGCTGAGGTTGTATTTATATTCCAAGCCACAGAAGTGAATGTGATTTTGATGACTAGGATCCCGCTGGGGGGAAAGCTCTTTTTAGGAACTGAATCAAAAAGTCTACAACTATTTGTTTGATCCTATTTGCCTCTGCAGCCAGTCCAATGTCCCGCTGTAAATCTTGTGGGATTAAGGTTTCTCCAGCCAGATTTAGTGATTTTCCAGTATATGAGATGATTAAACTACATCTAAATGGAGGCATGCAGCAAGGATTTTTTTTTTTCCCCGCTCCTTTATCTTCTCTTTGTCAAGAAATACATTCAGGTGGCAAGTGGGCTGGATCTGTTCTGTTGTTAGAGCTCTCAAAAGCAATTCATTTCATGCCAGTAACTCTACAGTTTGACCTGAATTTTGTCAGTGCCTAGTCCCCTGCCTCCCTCTACCCCCAGAAGCAGTGTTTCAAACTCCTTCCTTAATCTGCTAATCCTTAACCTGAAGGGAGTGAATAAAACATCTAGATGAACAGCAGCCGCAGGACATGTATGTGCAGAACGATCATCAGAGAACAGACCTGAATAGCACGTTTCCAAGTCTGTCCAGAGCCAGATGGGTTCCTGGGGTTCAGCATGAAAGGCAGTAGGTGTTGGTTGCCTAGTTTCTTTGAAAGCCAAACCCTGAAACTTTGCCTTTTGTTAGAAGTGAAATTTCCAAAGTGAGATGTGTCTCTGACATGTCCCCTGCTAGCACAGGTTACACAGAGAGCAACGCTTTGGGGTTTTGTAGCCTAAATAAAAGTGACTGGATCTGAGCAGCTGGAGATTTGTTTTCTAAATTGACTCCAGTCATGAGTCACTGAGGCTTTCAAAACCAAATACCAATTTTGTACCTGGAGCCTGAGTTGTTAAACTCAGAAGCTTTTCTGTTAAACTCAGAAGCTCTTTTGACATTGACTTAGTAGGTTTATACCTCTGAGCATCTCTCTGTAGGTTGCAATATCTCATATGTGGGAGGTCTTCTATTTGGTTTTTTGCTGGATTGCTGTGAAATCTTTGAGAGATTTGTGAGGCTGAAGGACATCACAGAATTGCTTCTGGCCCTAAAACTGGCTAATCAAGTCCTAGGAAAAGTGCAGTAAGTGTTTTATGACAGTAAAATAGTGTTTGTTATTAAGAAGGCTGGCTTGTTTGTCATGCAAAAGACCTGAGGCAAAAGCAAAGTTGATTGCTGGGCTATGCCTTCTCTTTTGGCTGTCAGTGGGATGAGCTACAATCAGCTACAGTTGAGCAGGTTTGAGAACACCACTTTCTGTGTTTGTCCGATGGTATTTGACAGCTTCATTTGCCACGGGGAGACTGATACGGCAAACACAGAATCCTAACCTGATGATCCCGGGAAATGCACTGGCTACTTGAACCCCTGTGGAAGTGACTTCAGTAACTGCAGCATATTGTGTTTAGCTGAGAAAAGATCATTTAGTTACAAAACTGCAACTTGGCACCCACCTTCCTTTACTGTTTCACAAAGAATGAGAAGACACAAATGATCTGGTCTCAGATGACCGAATGAATAACTTTCTGTCTAGCTTCAGTAATACTTTAGTTGCTGGCATCAGCGTCATGCACTGGCTGCCTCCCAGAGCCATTTTCAGCAGCAAGCACTATTTAAGAAGTCCCCCCTTTTGTTTTATGGCACTGTGTCCAAACTCATTGTAGCTTGTATTTTACAATGTGCTCATATTTTACACTGCATCTGAAAGGGGGCTGCGGAAAGGCCTAAAACCAGACACAGATATTTTCTGGGGAAGGCGAATATGCAGCTCTACCTTAAGAAAGTGTGGTACAGCCATCTGAGCTCAGGACTGAAAGCCAGGCAGTCCATGCTCTCCTATCGCATTAACAGGTCTGAAAACTTCAAACTTCACACAGGCGAGCCTGTTCAAGAGACTGACCAAGCGTAAACTATTCCAATTTGCCTGTCCAGAGCAGATACTTGTCACCAAATCTCCTCCTGTGAACAAAGCAGCAGACTCCAGTGCACCCTTGTTGCTTAGGGGCTTATCGGTTCTAGCTGACATTACAATAGAGCTGATGGGTTTGGGAGGAGGGGAGCAAAAATGTTAATCAGGGATGAAATGGCCATCTGAATATTTGGGTCTTTCCAGTAGATCCTGTTTCATTTGCTTGAATTGTTATCAAAGGGAGCTCCTCATGTTATCAGGACAAATTGTTGAGCGTGGCTTTGCAGAAGTTATGCTGGGTGGTTTCCATAAGAAAGGTATACAGCAAGGAAAAGAAGCACAGATTTGGCCATCCTGCTGTTGCTGTTTTATATTTATGTAATTTATTTGTGTTGTGACTACACTGCAAAATGAAAGTTTTGTCTTTGGCACTGGCTCTGCAATTTACCCTGAGAGCCAGAGAATGGGACCAGACCCAGATGTGCTTGCTGGTGAAGATATAAGCTACAGACAGCCTCATAGACTCTTGTTGCTGACCCATTGGACAGATGAACCTCCTGTTTCATAGTGTAAGAGAGGTAATGGAGGGGAATAAACCATGAGGAATTCTGCAAGAGAACAGAATTAACTTGTTTATTTTATATAGTCGGTAATGTGCGTGGGCATACCTTCACTATATATGATGATTTAAATGTATTTCCCTGTTTAGGAGTATCAGATGCCTGCGGAATATTATCCACTGGAACTTGATCACCACATTCATCCTGAGGAATGTGATGTGGTTTCTGCTTCAGATGATAGATCACAACATCCATGAAAGCAATGAAGTAAGTCCTTGGAGATGGCACGTCTCTGGCACATAGTTTGGGGGCAGGCAGGGATGCCAAATTTGTTCATCTGATAGAAATATTACAAAGGGCACCTATCCACATGCTCAGAGTGACTTGTAAGGTTGGAATACATGATCCTTGAGGTCCCTTCCAACCTAGGGTTCTTGCTTCTATGATTCAAGTAATTTCAAAAAGATGAAGAAAATAAGCTTAGATTTACTAAATTTTCATTTATTTCCTCATTAGTGAATATCAAAGAAGATTTTTTGAAGTAAAAATCCCGCCCAAATGCTTCTCCCTTATTTTCATTGACCATAGATACTTTCCAAATTTCTATACTGTGAGACGCAGTATTGTGCGAGACACTAAATTCGGTGTTTCTTGAACATTTGTGTCAGAGCATCTTGCAGTGATGTGTACTTGTGAAGGGAAAGCATTCATTCCAGAGGCAAACATCTCTATGAACAGGGTACAGAAGTAATTGATTTGGCTGTTGCAGCTCTGAGTCAGCTACTTTGTCTGATGACAGTGGGCACCTTGATGTCTGGAGTCAGTAGGACTCCCAAGAAAATAAGAAATAGAGCCTGAAACAGTACAAATTTTACTTGTTGATATCTTTGTGGGGTTTCTTTACAAAATTCCACTTTTCTTCTAATCCACCCTTCACTGTGCTGGCCTTGAGGATGAAGTCCTGTGATATGGGCTGCATTCAGCAACAACTCCTTGTCACTGAAAGGGATGGCTCATTCATCCAGGGACCCAAACGCTTCACTCCAGCTCCTGATTCTTTTGCACTAGCTCTGTTCCTCTTTGTGATCCCTTGCAGAGGACTGAAGCCTTGGAGACCAAACCCACTAATCTCATAGAGAACTAACCTAGCCAACAAAAAAGCAAGGAAATTTTTTTTGCCGGCATAGTGATCTAAGTCAGCTTTCTGATGAGTGATTGAGAGTCAGAGCCAGTTCAAAGGGCCAGACAGATCCACACAATAAAACACAGGGAGGCAGAAGGGGGTCAGAAGTGGGGCATCTTCTTTGCATGGCATTGAGCACTCTTGAGATATGCAGTGTCTCACTATGTTCCCACTTCTCTTAATTTCCAAGTAATTTCCTGTTCATTCACATAACTACCAACTGCAGATGATGGTTTGAGTGAGGACATTGGGTCAGTCCCTATGTAATGGCTCCCCTGTTTGGTCACCAAACAGCCCCAATAATACAAGGATTTTGGAGTGGATTAAAAGCATCCACTCCAGAAGAAAAAGCATTTTTCTTGATTTTCTTGGGGAATAGTTCTTTTTGATAGTCCCTTGGCAGAGGTTTTTACTGTTCACATCCCACTGTAATATTCTTGTAGTGGAATAGTCTCCTTTTAGGGTTGTCCCCTGATATTTACCTCCATAATCAAGAAAAACTTATCAGTGTGCTACAAACACACATGCACACACATACACACATACACACACCCTCTTTGTGTTCTCTCTCTTTGGAAAGCAGGTGGACTAAAGTGCCTATGGAATATGGATCCATAGCTGATATCAGTCAAGGTAGCTCCATTCACGTAGGAACTGGTCCTGTAGAAGTTGAAAACCACCCCAGGAGCCTGGATAACCATGCATTCTAATGTCAGATGGGTACTCGTCATCCTTGGTTAACTTTTCAAATGTAAGATTTGACATCTGAACTTTAATCCCATACTTTGGGAAAACAAAAATAGAAAAGTCATTAGTACCTAAATAAAGAAGTCTAAGATCCTAAGTTTTTTGAGACATCTATGCATAACTCGGTGTTATTATTCAAGCAGATGCTCCTTTGAGAAGGTGTAGCTTTATTAATTCACTGTTTGCTTTGTCTATGTTTCTGACATTTTCAGGCTACAGAAGGTGGTGGTATATGAGCTTTCTTGATGCATGATTTACTCTCATTACAACACTGCCAATCTTAATACATATTTTTAGTTATTTAGGAAAAAATCAGTTGGAGTCAGGCACTCAAATGCCTTTTAAAATGTGACCACAATGTGCCAAGGAAAATATAAACCTGCAAATATAAGGACAGATCCACACATGCCTCAGTTCTCATTAACTCATCTTTTCTCTGCAGAACACTGCAGTCTTTTTGTGAAGGTGCTTTACACAAGCTTAGGGGTAACTTTTTTATGTTCTTACTGTGGTGTAAGTCAGAGTCAAAATAATACACTGACATCAATGGGAGCACAATCATTTATGCCAGCTAATGATGTGATCTCTTCTGTGCTGATCAGTAATAATGCAGTTACAGAAGCATCAAGGACTCAATGTGGAAACATTTTGCACAAAGTTATAATGCTCGTGTTAATAAATCAAGAAGGAGAATTGCTGAAGGTATCTGGAGCCTAATGGTGGATACATATGGGGATCAAGAATCCTCAGTCAAATAAATGACATGGTATAAACTAATGAGCTCTGCTAATTGGGTTTATTATTTAATAATAATAAATCCACAATTCCAGAAGGAATTGCTCAAAATTCACTTTATTCTGGTTTCCTATGGAGACGATGCAGAGGGAGATCTCATCACCATCATGTGTATTTGCATCTGTCCCAGTACCTTCCCAACCCACTGGCCAACTCCACTCGGTCTGACACAGGAACAACAGGTTGGGATAAAATTATTTTTTACAATTCTTGTGAAAATGGGCAGCTATGGAGGGGACAAAAACTGCGCAAGTGTTGCATCTGAGGGTGAGAAGGGAACGAGAGTTCAGATGTTATATCAGAGAATTTACATGAGACTGAGGCCACAGGGAAAGGTTTAATTCATGCCCGTACCTTCAAAAAGTTGAATGTGAGACTTAGAGTCTCTTAGCCAAACTGATTTCAAATCTTATTGAAATAATACAGAAAGGAAAGCCTTAACACATCCAAAAGATGTCTTCTGTTTATTCCAGCTCAATAAAAAGAAGCGACCACAGCTTGTGAATGGGCTATCATTTTGTAACTGTGTTTCTTGCCCAATGAATTCTTAGTCCACAGAATTTTGCTGGCTTTGACAGTGCACCTGCTGCTCTGTCGGCTGCCTAGAGATCATCAATACCTCATGCATACAAAGTCTGAAATAAAATTAACTGTGGGTCAAAAGTTTCAAATACTTTAGTAGAGTGAATTAAAAGGCTGGAGAATGGTGAAACCAAAATGACATCAGTGATACCAGCTAACACAGGTAATTAATGTCATGCTTCAGGGAATATGTTGAATGCCTGCTTGGTCAGAAGGAAAGTTTCCCAGACTTCTGTGTGTAGCACTGTGGAAATTACCATCAATAGTTACTTGTGATTTATTGATGTGATGTTATCATCTGCCTCTCTACAGTCAATTGTGTATTCCACATCTGTGCTCTCACTGCACAGCCATTAGGAGATGCCTTTACTGCTACATTGAGCCTGGCCAAAAATTCCTGTTGAAGTTATGGCAAAAATTCGGAGGTGATGTGTGTAGTGATGTGACTTGCAGAATGAAGCCCTAACAGCAGGAGTAGAGGGGATGAAGTAGCTGATAAAAGCATATCTTTAAAGTAAATATCTTTTTTCTAAATGTCAGTGGTGCTCCTTTCCTTCAGTGGAAATGAAGCAAGACTGTGACATTAACTTCTAGCTTATATTTTCTTTGAATTGCTCAGCAGGTGGGTTATACTGCCTAAGATATGCTTAGACTCTTATGTCATCTTTGGATACGACCTGGGGCTATGGCTGTACCTCTCTGAAAGATCATCTGTAGTCAAATGATCTGCCTCCTCTTGCCTTCTTTCCACACGGCTGCCTCTTAAACTTCTTGCAGACTTCTGGTGTGGCCATGCCTTACGGCATGTTAACCTTCCAGACATGCTCAGGTACAAGCGTTCCTGCATGTTGGGGTCAAAGCCAAGCCTCAGCAGAAAGCCACAGACATAGCTGTGAGGTCCCGGCAGCACCTAAGATATTCTGATTCCAAGTCACAGGTATAAATCTGCATCCCCTGAATGAATTCTACCACTGATTTTTAAGGGAACAAGACAAAGAATTTTTGAAATGTTCTCACCATGATATTAAAATATTGTTTTCTGTTTCCTTTCCAGCCCTGGTGTCGATGTATTACCACTGTCTACAATTATTTTGTGGTGACCAACTTCTTCTGGATGTTCGTGGAAGGCTGCTACCTGCACACCGCAATAGTGATGACTTATTCCACAGATAAGCTGCGGAAATGGGTCTTTCTCTTCATAGGATGGTGTAAGTGCCCTGTGTGTTTAAAATGGTTTTATGTGGTACCTGGCATTAAAGTGATAAAGACGAGAGCAGCAAGAAGAAACCTGAAAAATTCCACTGTGGTGAAATCTGACATTCAAAGCTAACTTTGTCAGAAGAACATGAGATCAGGTTTAGTTCTCCACTGCGGTGATGACATAAAGCTAATAGGTTACTGCTGGATTTATCTTCTTCATTTAGATCCTCAGGCACCTGGTGTTAAGGAATGAAAGAGAACTCCCAAGCTCAGCATTTTGGGAATACAGCCATTCATACCATGTCCCTTTCACTTCGATCAGCAAAGCAGTGATCACAACCCGTTATGCTCTGCTGTTCAACATGGCACGAAAGAGAAAAGGCACTGTCCATGCCCGTGGACCACTCAGTCTCAAGAGACAGACGAGACACCTCTAAGTGAGGAGCTGACTAGAAGTGAACACTAATTATGTGCCGGTCCAAACTTAGAGCTGTTTTGGACTGCTGAGGGGTTTGATCCTAGAAAACAGCCCTTAACAACGAGTCACACATCACCTTTGTACTATCCTTGTGGCTACTCAAAGAGAGAAAAAGAGCTCACTGCATGGATTTACCTCCCTTCTACTGTGTCAGCCTGGGCCAGAGCAAAGGCTGCTCCTTTGCCCTAGCTACATCAATATGGGCTGGTCTATAGGTACAGACTGGGAACCAACTGTCAGAGTAACAATCCTGCTGAAAAAGATGTAGGGCTTGCAGTGGTTGCAGACTGAGTATGAGCCATCAGTGCCTTCTCATCATGAATAAAATAAAAACACATACTGTGTGACCAGAAGATTGAGGGAAGTTATACTTTCTACTCAGCTTTGATAAAGCTGCCTTTGGAATATTGTGGTCAGTTTGGGGTCTCATAGGAAAAAAGGGACATGGAAAAACTGGAGATTAGCCAGTAGAAGGCTGTCGATATGATCAAGGACCTAGAGGACATGACCTCTGAAGAGAGGCTGAAGGAGCTGATCTTGTTTAATCTGGCAAAGAGGAAGCTAAGGAGGGATCTGGTAGGTAACAAGAATGATTTGAAGGACAATTACAAAGGTGATGGAGCCAAATTATTCTTGGTAATAGCAGATGTTATAAGAAGGAATAATGACCACATATTGGTTTGGGAGGGTCCAGATGGACATGAAGAAAACAGAAGATTTACCAAAAGGGTAGAATCATAGAACCATAGAATCATTGAGTCCAACTGTTAACCTAGCACTGCCATCCCACCACTAAACCATCTCCCTAAGCACCTCATCTACCTGGCTTTTAAATACCTCCAGGGATGGGGACTCCACCACTTCCCTGGGCAGCCCATTCCAATGCTTGACAACCTTTTTGGTGAAAAACATTTTCGTAATATCCAATCTAAACCTCCCCTGGCACAACTTCAGACCATTTCCTCTTGTCCCATTGCCCGTTACCAGGGAGAAGAGACCAACCCCCACCTCACTACAACCTCCTATCAGGCAGTTGTAGAGGGCGATAAGGTCTCCCCTCAGCCTCCTCTTCTCCAGGCTAAACAACCCCGGTTCCCTCAGCTGCTCCCCGTCAGCCTTGTGCTCCAGACCCCTCATCAGCTTCATTGCCCTTCTCTGGACACGCTCAAGCACCTCAATGTCCTTGTAGTGAGGGGCCCAAAACTGAACACAGTACTCAAGGCATGGACTCACCAGTGCCGAGTACAGGGGGACAATCACTGCCCTGCTCCTGCTGGCCACACTATTCCTGATACAAGCCAGGATGCTCTTGGCCTTCTTGGCTACCTGGGCACACTCATGGCTCATATTCAGCCGTCTGTTGACCAACACCTCCAGGTCCCTTTCTGCTGGGCAGCTTTCCAACCACTCTTCCCCACACCCGTAGCGTTGCATGGGGTTATAGCACCTTCTGGGAATAATTAAAAAAGCAAGCCCTGTAAAGGAAAATGCATGGCCTTGTTAAGAACTCACAAGCAGACACAGAGCACACTGCATATCATAGATAGAATGATATATATAAAGTTAAGAGTAGCTGGATCCATTAGAAAGAGCAAATGATGAATGAATTCTGACATTACAAAATATCAGGAGATTCTTTCTCATATTCCTGTTTCACAGGGAAGACTCAACTAAAAAAATTGTTGAAAATGGGCTTCATCCAAAGATTCCAGTAAATTTACAAGCTTCTTGTACCCTGGGAATAAAAATCTAACCACCCACCTCCAAGTGACGTCTCTTAAGGTTTTGCTGTATCAACTGCAGGAAAATTAAAAGGGACCAAAATTGCCTTTAGGCCAGCCAAAATTGTTCTGATCATAGAAACATAGGTATATATGTGTGTTTGTTAATAATTTTATGAACTTTTCTTACTAGCACTAGACTTTTCTCTTTCTGAGATGACCTTTTTTATGTATACATAAAGAGGTCTTAGCAATTGCTATGTCTCAAGTATACCAAGATACAACCACATGTATTTAGAGTCTTCCAGTTCATTAACCAAGACTCTCCTCACACAAATCTGAATCTACATCTGTATCATCCATCCATACACAGGTTGTGATTAACTCCTGATTTTTTGCTGTTGCAGGTATTCCTTGCCCGATCATCATTGCCTGGGCCATTGGCAAATTATATTATGAAAATGAACAGTAAGTGATGTTAACATTTGTGTTCATGTGGCACTCTAAATAAATTAAGAAATGCCTGCAGGCTGAACTGATAATTTAGAAATAAGGCTGCTTGACTGATAGAAAAGAGGAAAAGTCTCATCACCTCCATCCAAATCCAGACCATTTCAAATTTCAGAGCACTACTTGAGGCATGTCCTGAAAATACCTTTCCCAAATATCCTTGGCCAAGCCCTGAAGCTCTCATCTGATGGCTTTATACATGATTTACAGTCAAGGTAATCTCCTTCAATAGGAGTTTTGCTTGAGTAAGACCTTGGTAAAAACTACAGTAGAGTGCTAAAGGATTTAGCCTTCTGGGTGTGCAGAATTGAGTTGACAGTCTGCCAATAATAGTCTTACAGATGGAATTTTTGCATTTCTGTTTCTGGGTTTTCCAATTGGAAGCAGTTAGTGCATGAAATTGAAAAATATGGGAGATAAAGAGGCATCCGTGTTTTGGGAATTTTTCCCCCAAACATCGATACTGGTCAGACACGGCTCACCTTGTACTTTTCAATTAGTATTAGGATCAGTGTCTATTATCTGTTACATCTCCCTTCCCTAACACTAAAAAAAATTCTTTTTTTTTTTTCTCCATGAAACTGTTTTTCATATGACCACACTGATTGTCTGCCTGTAGTGCATCTGATTAAACATCAGTGTCTACCTTGTAGGTGTCCGCATCTACACTAATCTGTGGTCTTTTATGATCAGCGGTGATCAGTCAAACCAGTAAAGGCAGTCTGGGGTGCATTTCATCTCATCTGGAAGGAGATGTCCAAAGTAGGTTGGATGAATTAGACTTACATGCAGTATTTCTCCTGACTGTAAGGGAGATGGATAGGATGACCAGCTGAGCTTTGGGCATCCCTGCTGTAGGCATGGGAGGAACTCTGTTATGCACTACTAAGTTCCTCTTCTCTGCTCCCCACAAACTTTTGAACCCTTGACCAATCTCTCTTCTGTAGCTTTAATGGTGACTTTGAAGGTGATAATCTAATTCCCAGGAGTTATGCATATTGGCAATCAGACAGACACCCTTTCACTGAAGGAGGAGTTTTGTATGATTCTATCCCTGCCTACAATAATCATACAGGAGAATTCATACTGTCGTCTCAAAACAGCAAGAAAAACTTCAGTTGGAACGTGATCGTTGGGTGTCCAAGTCAATCAGCCCTGGGAGATAACCTCAGATCACCAGATTTCCCTAATTTTTGTGTTCACAGACCTTGTTTCTGGAGGGTCAAGGATCACAACATTCTGGGTCTGCTTCATGGTCAGGTTCCTTGTAGTCATTACCTTGCACAAGCCAGGGCAGCATGGCAGCTGTCTCATTCTGCTGAAGTAGGACTTGCAGCCCTAGGACCAGAGGTGAAGGAACTAGTCAGCTTAAACAGCACAAAACAGAACAACCAAAACTTGTGTCTTGAAACCTGGAGAGGCAAAACACCAGATGCTTTAATAATGGTGATGTACATTAAACATTCCTGTTGTGAATTCAATACCGAGGTTTGAGCACCTCATTTTGGAATACTGCTCATCACTCAAGAAATAAATAATGGAAAGTAGGACCCCTGATAGAAACGTGCCACAACAACTGGGATTGCACTGCACACAGGTGGATAGATGGAGAAACCACTGCATTGTATGTACCACTGCCTCCTTTCACCTTCACTGTATACCTGCAAAGTGAATGTGAAAGAATCTCCCTTTGATGTAGCATGGATATGAAGAAAGACATGGCATGTTTACATAGGTATGTGTGCCACCTTTCACCAGTGAAGGTGTAACTGGCCCAGATCCTGTGCAACAAAAGAAAGGGGGACACAAAGTACAGTCAGCAAGGCAAGAAAGATGATGTGATCCTATTTGGTATGCAGAATATCCAAGCTGTTCCTGTTGAGTCTCTAGGGTCGAGCTCTCTGCCTTGGGTGGATTATCAAATGGAGCTTGTGCTTTAAATCCATGTCACGGGCAAACCCATACACTCTAACTCGTATACTAATTTGCCTCACATGCTCACTGATAAGGGATATGCCAGGTCACTCTTTGTCAACCCAAACAATTAAACCTAATGTCTTGGGATGTTTTCACCTTTCTGTCTTTAATGCTGGTGTTTGCCTTGGAATGAAACATTCATATACATCTTCACTGTACCTCACATCTATTCCAAATATGTTGTGCATTGAGAAAGTGCAGAATCTGGCTTCTGGCTACCATAGTGTGAGGTGTAGTGGCCTGGAGCCTCAATGTTGTGCTCACTTACTGTCAGCGGTGGGGCCAAGATTCCTGTACTTTACTCTGCTTGAGAAATCGAGCCTGGATGCTTCAGTAGTGCCATTCCTTTGATCTAGCACATGCACCCAGGCAGAAAGGCAGAGTTCTCATAAATGAAGAGCTGATAAGAGCATTAAGCTGTAAGGCAAAGGCTATTAAATGAAATCTGCTTTTTGCATTTGTAGTAATGTCATATGCAGGGGAGACTCAGTAAAGTAAATGAGCTGAAGCGAAACAAGGGATGAATAACTTGCTGAGGGCCTGTCAATTGTCATAAATATTCAGTCCTCTTCTCAAGCATTAAAGCATGTGATACTTCAGATAGGCCCTGTTCACTGCCTCCCAGACTCCACTAAACCGTCAAACTGAAGCACATGTGTGAATGCACCTCTGGTACATGTGTGTGAGACATGCACTTGTGTGTATTTAACTTACTTATGGTCTATTCTCCTCTCCGGTCTATCAGACATCAGGACAGTTTAGACTAAACTTTGTGGTATTTACAAAATCCTTTCTTTGTGCTGGGATGATATAGAACGCATGCCTTTAATTTGAATTCTGTAAGTGCGTGCAAATACAGACAGATGAGATAAAACTAATCCTGAGCTTTGAGAAATAATTGCTGTCAGGGTACTGGAGCATCTCTCATGCAGGGTGAGGCTGAGAGGGTTGGGAGTGTTTAGCCTGGACAGGAGAAGGCTCAAGGGGGTCTTATCAATGCTTGTAAATATCTTATAGGAGGGTATGAAGAAGGTGGAGCCAAGCACTTCTTAGTGGTGCCCAGTGACAGGACAAGTGCTGGGTCCTGCACTTGGGTCACAACAACCCCATGCAACGCTACAGGCTTGGCGAAGAGTGGCTGGAAAGCTGCATGGTGGAAATAGACCTGGGGGTACTGGTTGACAGCCGGCTGAATATGAGCCAGCAGTGTGCCCAGGTGGCCGAGAGGGCCAAGAGCATCCTGGCTTGTATCAGGAATGGTGTGGCCAGCAGGAGTAGGGAAGTGATGGTGCCCCTGTCCTGGGCACTGGTGAGGCCGCCCCTCGAATACTGTGTTCAGTTTTGGGCCCCTCACTACAAGAAGGACATTGAGGAGCTGGAACATGTCCAGAAGAGAGCAACCAAGCTGGTGAGGTGTCTGGAGCACAAGTCTTAGGAGGAGTGGCTGAGGGAAGTGGGATTGTTTAGTCTGGAGAAGAGGAGGCTGAGGGGAGACCTTATCACCCTCTACAACTGCCTGACAGGAGGCTGTAGTGAGGTGGGTGTTGGTCTCTTCTCCCAGGTAACAGGTGATAGGACAAGAGGAAATGGCCTCAAGTTGTGCCAGAGCAGGTTTAGGTTGGGCATTAGGAAACATTTCTTCCCCAAAAGGGTTGTCAAGAACTGGAAGGGGCTGCCCAGGGAGGTGGTAGAGTCCTCATCCCTGGAGGTATTTAAAAGACAGGCAGAGGAGGTGCTTAGGGACAGGGTTTAGTGGTGGGATGGCAGGGTTAGGGGAACGGTTGGACTTGACGATCTTAAAGGTCTTTTCCAACCTAAACAATTCTATGATTCTGTGATTCTAAGAGGCAGTGGCACAAACTGAAACACATGAAATTCCATCTGAACATCAGCAAACACCTTTTTAATGTGAGGGTGGTAGAACACTGGAAAAGGTTTCCCAGGGAAGCTGTGAAGTCTTTATCCTTGGAACTACTCAAAACCAAGCTGGGCACAGCTCTGAGCAACCTGCTTCAGCTGACTCTGCTTTGAGTAGGGGGGTACACTAGACAGTCTCCAGATGTCCATGCCAACCTTAGCTGTTCTGTGAAAACAGGCTTATCTCCCCAGTCAGCCTAGCTGTTATGCTCCATTTTTCTTGACCACTGGGGAAATCATGTGTTATTCCCCCATGGGGTCAGACCTTAGCAAACTGGACACATGCGGAAAACATGTACTCTTCTGCAGCTTCCAAGACTGTTTGGATATCCCAGTGGACTGCCCAAAAATTAGGAAAAAATGGGAGACTTCTCTTTTTCATCTGAGCATGCATTTCAACTGTAACTTAAGTTGTTTGGAGGTTGAACTGGCATTCAAGTTATGTAGCTCATAATAGTTAAAAAGCTCAAAGTAGCACACAGGAAGAATGTTAAGAAAATGCTTCAACAGACTTCTTAGTTTTTTCATTTTTGTACTTGCTAGAGATCATGTTCTCCATAGTGAGGCAAATATAATTGGTACTGTGGCAAATACCCTGTCTGGGGCTTAGCAGTTCCTTAGGAAAATCTGACAACTCTGAAAAAAGTACTGTTAAGTCTCAATAAAAAAACCCTCACAAATGATTAAGAATTATTGTAGTCATTTCATTGATGGACAGTTGGTAAGGGGAAGAACATTAGTAAGTTCTAATTAACAATAATGATAAAACCAGTGGTGGTTTTTGTTGTATAAGGAACTACAGAGAAGCATGAAGAATATTAATTAGTGCTATTCAATAGAAGTGTGTTTACATATCTGAGTCTAATCAGCACTGTCTTCCTAAATTGTCCTCTTCAATATTCAGGCAGTGTTTGTTTATTCTTTCAGAGGTTAAAAAAGAAAAAAAAAAGCTTTTATTTCACACAGATGGAATTAAAATTCTGATGCACCAAGTAATTTTCAGTGGTTTAGGTTTCTCTTTTTGGTTTTAAAGAAATGTGCAGTGCTGATTTTATTGCAGAAATAATAGCTCATATTGGATTTAAAGAGTTTAGAGTTAAGTTTTAAGAGTTAAGATGACAGGCAGAAAAGTTTGCAATATCTCAGCTCAGGTCCAAGTTCGAACAGTTAGACTGTTTGAACTATATAGAATACAGCTAATCAAGTGCAGACATATGTAACGTCACTGGGAAATATCTGTCCTCTCACCCTCACTCACCTGATTTAATGGGTATATTAGAAATGTTTAGATTTAGATTTACAAGGTAACGGATCTGTTCTGTAGCCTAATGGGATGAACACCATCCTGGTTTTTTTTTTCTTCACTAACTACAAAAGGAACCTGTAACATCAAGGTCCCCTGTAGATGCCTGTGTTGTAGAAGTCTACCTTTGGCCACAGCCATGTTTCCTCAAATTGTGTGAAAGTGTATATATACACATGATACTTCACTCAATGCAACTTTGGTCTAATACTGGGCTTCACATAATAAATGTCAGCATTTTGCTCTTCAGTACGGGCTTAGAGTTAAGCAATATTTAAATTCCAAAGAGCAATGAGCAGCCTTTGCCCTGGAACCTCATTTGTGCTCTACCAGCTCTGTTTCAAATTCTCTGCTGACTTTTTCTAGCCCACTAAGTTCTGCCACATGCCTCGGTCTGCTTCTTATTACTCCCTCTGCTAGATGCTTCTTCTAGAACAGCCAGCTTCCCAGAAACTCCTCTTCTAATAGCTCTTGGTTCTCTGAGTTCAGGCAATGTATAATAGTTCTCCCAAAGTGCCCTTCAAAAACCTCTCTCAAATGTAGGTCTTGCAAGTTCTGGAGAGTTGTTTCCTGCCTTGGCATATCTTGTAATTAATTATTCTTCATATCTTTCCATCACCGTAATAAAAAACAAAAAAACCTCCCAGTTTCATTAATTTAAAGCTGCCCTGGGGATTCTTCTTGGATGATAACTTGGCTGGAGGAAGTACCTTATTCCAAATCTTACTTTCATCACCAAATTTTGGAAGATTAGTTGCAAAATTATCAATTTACACTAATTTGCAGTCACTGCACCAGGGAATAACAGGCATGTTTTGTATTTATAAAATATTCAAGGCGCTCTCATTCATTTGGAACTTAAAGATGCAGAAATTGAATCAAGAAAAAGCAAACAATTGTGTGATACTGAATTGTGTTCCTAGTTACTTGCTGCTTATCTCAACGTTTCTGTGCAGTCAGTTCAGTAAGAGCATTTTGCAATGGGCAAACACCTCCTTCTGTTTTAGCAAGCAACACATTTTGAGGAAAGGCTTTGGGGGAATTATGTGATTCAAAATAATTCCATCTGAATGATGGATCCATTTCTTTATCTCAGTTTATGTGCCTTGAATTCATGAGGTCATGTCTTATGGATTGCAACCTCATTGAGGCAACAAATATTATCTCTTTGATGCTTGTAAAAGTGTAAATCTGCACGTCTCCATGGTCTCCTTGGATCAGGAATTACCCTTGTTTTCATGGCTCCAATGGCACTAAACTTAATTTTGTCACAAGGTGAACATAGGGAAGGCATAATTTTTGCTGTGTAGACTTGTCATGTGGTACCCACAAGAGGGAAGAAAACTCTCAGACCCTTGAACTCCAAAATCTACTTCCTAAGGGATCTGGAGCTCCAGTGACTTAAACCTTAAGGCATTATGATAGCAAAGTTATTTCTGCTTGGTGGAACCAGGATCTAGATCATGGGGCTGTATCTGTAATATTAAATTAGCTAGGCCTGGAATTATTCCTGAGGCTGGAGTCCAAATAGCATGGAGTAGTTCACATCCATATCATTAAACCCTCTTGGCCTCCAAATCAGGGTAGCTGCAGTTTTTAGACTATTGGGAATGTCCTCTGGCTCCTGCTAGCTCCAGATTTGTTCCCCAGGAATGGTTTCAGAGTTGGCTGTTGTTGGCCTGGGCCAAAACTGCACTGAGGAAAATGTAATGGCATAAACGATTGAGTCCAGACCTGGGCCCAGTTTCTGATTCATTTAGTGACATAAATATAACTGATTTATTACTCTCAGTTAAGAGAACGAACGTCAGTAAGGGTTGCTATGAAATCACAGGCTTGGCCTGTTGTATAACACAGCAGGGATAAAAACACTGGTAATTAGTAGAAGTGAAAGTCAAGCCAGCACTCAGTCACACATGACACACGCAGGCTCCCTGCTAGTTTGAAGCCCTTCAGTTTACCTGTGGTTTCACTTAACCTGAGTTGATTTTTTTTTGTTTCTTACAGGTGCTGGTTTGGAAAAGAGCCAGGGAAATATATCGACTACATATATCAAGGGCCAGTGATTCTTGTTCTTCTGGTAAGCACATATGTGGGTGGAAGGACACTGCCATCTCCCATTGAGAGATAATTTCATAGGCATCTGTGATGTTCCAGATCTACTTTTATGTAAAATAAGACACAAACAAGGTCAAACATCTTCAGCTGTTCTCTGAAGTTGCCACAGTAGCTAACACTGCAAGTCAGAATTGCAGTGATTTGGTTTTGGCTGTCTCCTTGACCTTGGGCCATTCTTTCCTCCTCCCTCTGTAACGTTGTTTGCCTGCCTTTGTACAATGTTGAGATGTGGGAAGGAAAAATGTTCAAAACCAGGAGGTATGTTATGATATCTGCTCGTCCACTTGAGGCTCTTGAGAACTAGGGCAATTCCATCGTGCACATTGATTAGAAAAATGTGGTAATCATGGCAAGGAATTTCATCTCCTTTTACAGTCATCTACATCTTCTACATCCCCATCATTGCTGTGTATTTTCTAGCTTTCTTGTTGTTAAGTTTCCTGTTCAGGGCCGCCTACAGTTAACAGGCTGTTTGTCTGTTTACCCAACACTGTCTCCTGTGCCAAGGAACAGTAGGCAGAGGAAGGAGGGAAGCTCATTCATAAAGCATTTTGAACCTTCAACTGAAGTGTAGTAATGGTTTCCCAGAAAATACTGGGGGTGGATGGAAAAGATCAAGGCTATTAGAAAGGACAGTGCTGAAAATCCCAGTTCTACCCTTCCACTCCTTTGTAGTAAAAGCCACCTAGGAATAAGGCAGATGTCCTAACAGAGAATTGACAGGGCTCAATGGGGGAACCAAGGGCTCTCTTAGGGAACCAAGGCTCGGTATCATTGTCCCTTATGCCACTCCAACACCCATGGAGAAGGTGCAAATGCTCCGGAATAGGCAGCCACTGCCAGATTTTTCAAGGCTAAGAAGCCTTGTGCTCTCACCTTGTCAGTGCTGTGCCTTTCACATGATTCAGCATGAAGAAAGCTTCTCTGTTGCCCAGGAAGCCAGCTATTAATCTGAATGTTTCCTAACCTGAAATCAGGAGAGTTAATTCCTGTGTTAATTGTTAAGATGCAGCAAACAGATTATACCGTGCATAGCTGAAAAGAGAAAAAAAACATAGTAGGAGTCTGTTTTCATGTAAGAATTACTTTATGTTCTAAGGAGAGAAATACAGTTGGTGTGATACACACAATATAATTGTGTGTCACCGAGGGAGCCATCCAAAAAACACAAACAGCCTCACCGCAGATTGACTCACTGGTATAAAGACTAACTCACAAACAAACCCTAGTTAGACAACACAAGGTAGCAGGTTTGGAATACTCAGAGCATTTCATTTTCACATCATTGCCCTAGAAGGCTGTGAATCTGTAAATCTATCATGACCCCTTTAGTCCACAAGATCTGTAAAATCCTTGGATAGCACCTCTGGCAGATACCATAGGTAGCTTAGAGTCATGAAAATAGCTTTGTTCTCCCCAGAATGAGACTTTCTGTTTAAAGACCCCAAAGAGGTACAGAAAATGGAGGTACTATTGGAGGCTGCCTCTTTATATATAGGTCATTGTATCTGCCTCTAATTTAGAGCAGCCTTGAGACCCCTCTAAATGGAGCCAATAACTATACTGCCCTGAACTGACATCATGTATTTAACCTTTCTACATTGGCCTGCGCTTGAGCTCTAATTAAACCATTAATGAGTTAACAGTAATTGCACTGTGGGGTGGAAAGCAGCTGATATAATTTAGAGAAGTAACTTAAGGGCAAGCCCTCCTCTTCCTCTCCTTATGGTTGCTCCCATCAGCAAGCACTGCTGGGTGAGGAAAAGAGCTCTCTGGAAATACAGTCTAAAAGGCAAATCTAAAAACTTCTGTTACAATACGTTCCCGATTGCTAAAATGTGCCCCCTCCTTTTTTTTTTAAACTGACAGTTGACTCTTATGTTTATAATTAAAATACACAACCCCACAGTGTGTTAAAGCAACTTGACGGGCTCATTTTTTGATCCTTCCACAAATAAAATCAAATCGTATAAAATGACTCGAGCATCACTTATTATTATTGGCGTTACTGACCCTTTCAGGGGTGCTGTGAGAAATGCTGGATTAACAGCACTAAAGTTTGACATCTACCATGTACTCAGGGCAACACAGTCAAACATCACCCCCTCCCAGTATGTCAGTATGCCTCTGCCTTCACATACATGGGGACAAATGCTTTCTTCTTTCGTCCAGTGAACAGTGGTCACCAGAAATGGAAGACACAAAGATTTCCAAAATAGTACAACTCTGTGACCTCTTTAAGTCACAGCTGATGAGTTGGATTTGAACTAATGAAGAATTAAAATGTTCAGCTGAAGTTCATGTTTTATGAAAGAAAATACAGGACAATTTTGTGAGAGAACTATCCTGGGGTACTGCTGGAAAGGTAAAGAGACATCAATGTTACTAGAAGAAATGAATGTTATTTCCAAAAGAGGGCTTACACTAAAAGCTATAAGTTTAAAAACACCATCAAATTTCAGTCCCTGTCCACATGTGAGCATTCTGACTGTGGCTGTTAAAATTGGTTCCACCTACTTTGGTTAGTTAAGAGCCAATTGCTCAGCTCAGCTGAGTTTTGGTTACCTGTTAGACAAAATCTAACACATCGTTATGTGTTCAAGAGGCATCATTATACCAGCCAGGGGCAAAACAATTTGAGTACTCTTATTGGTAAATATCTTAGTTCCAGAGGGCTAAAACCTGCTTCTAAAGATGCTGAATCTCTTTAAAAGATAGGACGATTTTGTCTGTCAAAAACTATTTCCACTGGCTTTGTTTTTTCATTTCCTTGCCTCTATGCATTGAACTGGTGCCGCACAAGACAACGTAACACCAAGAAATGGGTCATGCAGAAATTATGAGTTTCACTGGGAAAAGTAGATTGGCCAAAAATAAAGCCCTTCAATCGTGGTAGCAGTCCTCAAGTCCATCCTTAAACCATATTCTTCTCTGTTACATATCTCAGGGTACAAAAACTTTGAACACTGCAGTAGAGACATTTGTTTCATTGCTTTCCTACTTGTCGTTAGAAAAAAACCTGAACATTGACTTGGGCTGAAAACAAGGAAACTATTTCAGAGACAATCTCAGAGGCAAAGGAAATTGGATATAAATGCTGATCCTGAACATTGGGCAAGAAACCTGTGTTTTTATTGACAAAAAATGTGATGGAGAAAAAGTAGGGAATCGTCCTTCTTTGTTTCATTCCTGAAAGGATTTTGGCTTGAACACATCACAGGAGAGATCTAACGTTGGATGCTTTGAAATTCAATTTCTGATAGCACTAGAAAAATACACTCTTAGGTATTTTCTCTTCAAATTAGTGGCTGGTTTTTGGTTTTGTTTTGGTTTTTTTTTAATTCTGGTATCTTTCCTCAGAGAGGCATAACCAAGGGTTACTCATACATCCCTCTCTGAAGGTAAAAAAGGGGCAAAGGGTTGGAAATACATGCCAGGGAACTGAATTTCAGCCTGATTTTATTAAGAAGAATACATTTCTTTCTTATGTGCAATCTTAAATGTAATCCCTGTCAAAGAACGAGTGGACCATGAAAACACAGCAAGATTAGAGGATGAACCTTAGCAAACAAGCACCAGAGGCAGTTAACTGAGCTGCTTTTTTTCTCAGTAACCACTGTTGTGAACTGACCCCAGATATGAACTGCTCTGCAATATTTCCCAGAGCTAAAACTGTATTAGAGCTTCAGTTTTTCAAACAAAGAGATCAAATATTTAGGTTTTTGCAAACCTTACCTTCAGCTTTAACAGATTTTTTCCCTTGTGCTTGAGAACTGAACAGTTTTCCAACCTCTGCTTTTTGGGTTTCATTGAAAGTAATTCACCGCAATCAATTAACTGCTGGCATAAGTGGGTATATGCACTGATAGAAGGACCTGGAGTCCACTTCTGTCTCTGCCTTCATCAGCTATTTACTTCTGAACAAGTTAGATTGCTGCTCTAGGTCTCAGTTTCCCCAGCTATAAGGCAAGCTTAATGATACTTATCTTCCTTTGTAAAATGCTTTGAGATCCCTGGATGACAAGTGCTGTCGAAGAGTTAAGTGTCTTTAAGAAGATGGGCTCATCCTCATTGCCATGTGGAATTTTGCTCAGGAGATAGCTGACATGTGAGTCTTTATGATGTGCTAATCAGTAATGATGTAGCATTTTTGTGGTGGCAAGATCAAAGCTTGCCCCAGTACTCGAGGTGTGACCACACAAATGGATTTTTATAGCAGCATCCTGTTCTCTGTTTTGTTTTCTTTTTCTTTCTCAGCATTCCCAAACATTTTTTGTCTCCTTTCTTGAGTGCCACTGGGAACTGAGATGAAGTCTTCAGGGAGCTAGTTAGCATAATTCCAGCATTTCTTTTGTGAATTAAAATACCCAGAGCTCTTAACTCTTCATGTAAAGTTAAGATTGCTTTACCTCCCCATTGTGTTACCTTTATATCATGTGATTTCGTGTGCCATATTATTGCCTGGTCACTTAGGATTGTGAGATCCTATACAGTTCTTTGCAATCAGCTTTTATTTTTGCTACGCTGAGTAGCTTCGTGTCACTAAAAAGCTGTCAGCCTTCTTCATTCCCTTTTATAGATCACTAAGGTCTATGTAAAACAGCACAGATCTACCAGTAGCCTCTCTCCATTGAGAAAACAGACTATCTCTCTCTCTCTATATATATTCCTACCCTTTATTTCTTCTATCTCTATACATAATGCTCTTCCCTCCAAACCTATAACAGCCAAATTTCTATAGAAGCCTTTGGAGAAACAAATTTGAATTCCTTTCAGAAACTTGAGTAGACTGTCAGCTGGATCCCCCTTGTCCCCGTGCTGATTCTTTCAGAGGACTTCACAAACCATGTAATTCTTCCCCTTCACACCTTATTTCTACAAATGCTTTTCTTTGCAGTGCTTGCAAAGAATTTGTCCAGCTCCAGCTCAGCTTCAGGCTATGGGATATAGCAATATCCTATATATAGCAATCACTGGGTGATGTTCTGGAAGACCGCATCATGGAGAAAGTTTCAGTAAATATCTGAGTTTGTTTAGTTTTTCAAAATCAAAACTGTGGAAGAATACAGTGTTTTTTATAAGTATGTCACAGAGGAGAGTGGAGGTACTTAAGTTTAATAGTGTTACTGACAATAAAGACATTATCATAAATGGCGACTAATATATTTAAGCTAAATTAGCAAGACTTCTAGTATTCATAGCAGTAGGCTTCATTAGCTGTCTTCCAACAGAAGTAAAGGAATAGTAACAATTTATTTAATATTGCCCACTTGTGCAAAGGATGTGTCAATGCAACTGTTTACAAGAGCTATAGGACTTGACTCAGTAATTCTTCCCGTCCTGTGTCCTAGTTTATCAGTGTAACGAGACTTTACACTGTTCGTGCATTACACGTTTTCTCCTTGAAATGTGCTGCTGCATGCTTTTGCATGATTATCCTAACACCATGTAAGTCCTTACACTTCTGAAGAGCACAGCTGTCTTTCTGCCATCCTGTTACGTATATCTTTTAAAAAAAAGTATCGCAGGTAGGGGAAATAGGTTTATTAAGCAACTTAACCAATATTAATGGAATCCATTCCTTTCTGATACCGCCCAATAAGATAAAATTTGTAATGTATCTTAATCCTGGCCTTTACTTCCTTTTGCTTGACTGTAATGCTGCACTCAAAGTGTTGCAGTCCACATTGCTAAAGGTCCTTTCTTTAGCCATAATGGTTTGCTCACTTGCCATTTTATATATAGAAGCACTGCACCTATGTATGTATCCATATGCATTTCATCTTTGTTTTCCCTGAAAAGCATCCCCTAGTTCCATGCAAACATCTTCCTTGCTGATATAATTGCATCTCTGAATATTTTCTTAGTTTCTTCACACTTCTGCATTGTTCTGTTCAGAGATTGAGTTTTTTTAATTATTATTGATATAACTTCTTCATTTTCCCTTCTCCTTCCTATCTGATGGCCTATGTTTTTTTCAACAACCGGTTCTATTAATTTAATTTTCTTTTTTTTTTTTTTTTTAATTTCCTTCTCTCTACAGATTCCCAGTTCTTCCACTGCTTAGCAGGGTTGTAATACATGGCCTGCAAACTTATGACATCCCTGAGTTTTTCTTACAAGACATTTATCATAATTTTCACTGGTTTGCAATCATGGTGTTATAGCTACACATAGGATAAAGATAATATTCTGATTTGACTACAGTCCACCCAGAATTTATTTCCAATTCTGCCATCATTGCTATTACTGTCTTCCTGTTGTTTACATTTTGTAGCTGTGGAGTCCATAGTGTTAAACAAGGTGTCCAATACCACGTACAACACTCCTACAATGTTGCTTTCTTTCTATAATTTCTGATTCTGTTTGTGAGTTGCCCAGAATACTTACTCAGAACACTTTCCAAATAGGAAATCACATTTCATCAGCAAGTTGCTGGATGGTTCTTCTTTGTAGGAAGACTCCCTCTTGAGCCTTCTCTTGAGGTTCTTGCTATCAACACATGGCAACTTGAACCTGCCCAGCCTGGGGAACTGCCAGGTGGACTACTCACAGCAGTTATGCCCTGTGGTTTAGGTTGTTGTGTCATTTTGGTCATCTTAAATGTGCTGGTGTGATGAGTTGGTTGAGGGGCTCTCATTCCCTCCAAGCAAGAACTCTCTGTCTGCCATCGTTATGTTTGCAAAGATACGTGTTTACTGGTATTGCAACATTCAGTGTGTTCCTGGCTTGTCAGCTGAAATAGTCGGAGAGAAGCCCTGTTGAGTGGCGTGTGACTAGAGACCCCATGGTAGTTGACTTGACCTGCAGTGTGTTTCTTTAGCAAAGCTTTTTGAACAGAAGATGTTTCAGGAGAGACAGAAGGACCATCACAGTAGTCAGAGACTCACAGGTGAGGTTGTAAGATTGGAAAAGAGGCTCTGGACATGCTCATGCATGAGGCAGGACTCTAGTGAGTGAATGGTGTGATCCCAGCGAGGACTGGAGTTGTGTCTGGACTTGGATTTAGGTGACAGTGTTTGAAAAGGTAAGGGTCTGGGTGCTGATGGGTTACACAAACATTAGATAAGGAAGGTGTCTGTTCATTTACCACTCTCTCCATTCCCCACCAAAACACGACTCCATCCCGTACAATCTTCAGGATGAGTACAGTCCTACTCTGCTTGCCCGACGAGTTGGTCTTTCACTGCTGCCCTAGGGAGGCTCTTCCACAGTCTCCCTGATCATGACCATCCACCACATTATGCCTCGCTCTTCTTAATAACATCTCATTATTCCTGATCGGTTAGCAGCATTTTCCAGCACTTTGCTCTATGCTAGAAGGAGTCATTGTGCTGCTGGTGAACTGAAAGGGTAACTTTTGTGATAAAAGGCCCTGTCTGAGAATCATGTCAGGACAGTATGATAGAACAATTAAAACGAGGCATTAATAACCTGGCAGACTATTTGTTTGAGGTCAGGATGACAGTATATAATGCTCCAGCTTAAATGACTGCTCTGATGGCAATTTGGGTTACTTAATCCTGGGGTGGATTTTAGCACGTCGCATAAAAACGCAAAGTCTGAATAGAATAATATTTACATTTCCTAGGAGTGAAGAGGAGCAAACATTCTAGGAAGCACAGAAGTACCAGCTTTCTGTGAAGCATAAAATAGGAAGCCCAGCAGAAATGAGCAAAACAAATTCTAGTTGCCCATTTAACTCTAAAAAGAAGAGAAGAGCTTAATGACTTTCCCTTTAACCTCCTGAGTTAAAGAAAACCACAAAGAAACCTTCACAGTCAGAATTCTTTTGCTCATCTTGGAATATTTGGGCTATTTCATCTCACTAAGGGAGATAAATTTATTCTCAAATGGAGTTTTGTTTTTATGATGGAAAATTTTTATGACCTAAATTTTTCACTGCAAAGTTTCTTTTGGTTCAAAAGAGCTTCTGGGTTTGTATGTTCAGATTATAATTGATCAGTGCCAAAACAGGTGGTCAAAATGGTTTTTGGATCACTGGCTTATAACTCCATTTTGGGGCTCTTACTTTTCATCCCAATTTAGAAATGGAAACATTAAACCTCCAAAGCCCTGGCAAGATATGAAAACTATTTCTTTCCCATCTGTAGTTGGAGAGGGCCTTATTCCAGCAATAAGGATATTCTTAGCACATCATGAATAAAAGCAAGAGAACAAGAAACAAGCTGGTTTATTCTCTCTTCAAGACCGTACCTTTGGATTTATTTTATCAGTAAACGTTAAGGGGAAAATCCTTAGTTCTATTTTCCATTATGAAGCAAAAAACATGTATAAACAGAAATGAAGAAAAGTCTCGGTGAGATTAAAGATAAATAAAAGGATGCCCTGCCTGTCATCATTACTTCTTTCAAATATCCATTCATCAGTTTCCATTTATGGAACCAATGTGTGGGTTTTGTTAGAGCTGTCCAGTTCTGAGAGAAATTAATCTGTTGACACAGAGCTCCAATAATAATAAGAAAGTCCTTGACAAATAATTGTGTATTTTGCTAGATACAATACAGACGCTCTTTCCTAGGAAAACTCACTTCACAGTAGTAAGATCTTTCTTCCTTTGAAATGCTACTATATATATATAAGGAATAAACACCAGAGGCTTGATCTTCTTTGCTTGTAAATCAGAATCAATCTGGTACTCACTAGAACTGTATGGATTCTCTCCAGCTGAGAAAAATAGCTCCATTTTCCTTTCAAGGACTTCAGCTTTTGCAAGCTATGAGCAGCAGCCTGTTCCCTGTTTGATTCTCAGATTGTGTCCTCTGTCCTGAACAAACTCAAGCTATCATCCCTATGAGCTGTGGTATCAGGCCCAGTGTGGACAAATGAACAATAAAAATCCATCTGATTATGCGGTGAAAATTTATCTTCAGATTAGACCTTGTTGAGTGCTACTAAATAGTCCTGCTGAGCCAAAAGTCTTTCTGAAATGCAGGAGTGTTCTTTTAAAAGAAGTCATTAAAATTGAATACACTGAAATGTGTTTCTAGTAGACAAAACCAGAAACAAGTATTTCAATGTTACTACATTTGCATCTTGTTCCTCGGAATTCTTTGCTTGCTAAGCTCTCTCTTTGAGAGGTTATCCTATTCAAGTCTTAAAGATCTCCCAGAGAAACCTTAACAGAGACAAAAGGGAACCCTTGATATTGGTACCTCAAAACATTTTTTAAGCTTTCATATAATATAATGTCACAGATTCTCAGGAGATACAGCCACATCCATTCATTTGAAGCTCAGGTGGGATACCCCTGGACAATCTGAAGATCACTGGGTGATTTGTGTGGGCAACTGTTTCAAGTCACTCTTTATCCCAAAAACACTCATTTAAAATAATTCAAATTAACCACTGTTGAAAAGTGCCTGTTTCTCTCCACTGAATATAAATAGAGCTTGGGATAACCAGCTGCCTAGAAGTAATCTAAAATTAAATTATGCCCATCCAGATCAGCTCCTTATGCTTTTATTCTTCTTGTCCTCACTGTATGATGGAATTGCTTTATAGGCAAGGCCAAGTCACTCCACTTTTCTCTCTTAGGTAGCTAATCTAGAATGGGGAATAATTAGTTATTCTTTTTCCTAAAAAAGCCTATGGGATGAAGCCAGTAACAGGAGCTTTGAGCGTAACAAGCCAAAGGCTGCACTAGTCCTGTCTTGGTGCAACAACAGCTGTGGAAAGTAGTAGCCCTGTGAGAAAGTGGAAAACCAAGCCTTGAAAGAACTGCATACATTCTTCATAGATTCTAAAGCCAGGAGGAGATGTCAATGATTTTTCTAACCTTACTCTACACGTAAATCAGGCCATAGGATTCTCCAGACTTGATGACCCTCTTGGCATCCCAGCCATAATCTCTTGGGCTGATATATCTCATTTTTCCAGTACCTTCCAGCCAGCCCAGGATGCTCTACTTCCCCCTGTCCCACTTACCAGCCCTTCTCAAAACACAAGACTGGTTTGCAGGGAAAGACAGACCGAATTTTGATGCTTTTTTCCTCCCTCCTTCTCTTGGAATAGGTTTCTCTTTGCTTCTCAGGCAAATTTCTTTTTTTTTCAAATTTTCCTCCCTCCTCCTCGTGAACTGCTAACAAGTAGTACTCACTGACACAGGGTGTTGTAAAGATGAAACTAAGAGGAAACGGAGTTAATGGATTAGACCCGTTCAGGGATGAAAAGCTCCCTGAGGCACAGAGCTGAGTCTAATACCTGTCTAAAAAACGTCCTCAGAGTGCCTGTCCTGCAAGCTAGGACTCTGTACTTGGGCCATATCATTGAGTATTTGTCCTCCTTTCTTTACACATCAGGGTATGCTGGGTGATCAGACGACTGGGTGTCAGGTCTGACATTTGTCCTTAGGTGACTACCAGGACTTTGATGGGCGTTTTAAATTAATTTATTAAATGTTAGCAAAGTGTAACTGTGTGAGTACGTCAGGTTGGGAGTTCAGACCAGTTTAAACTTGGGACCTTTCCTAAGAATCCAAAGCCATTTATCAGAACAGGAAATAAAACTCCCAGGTCTGAGTTTGTTTCTACAGTTAGGTAAGGTGGAATTTGGGATCAGTGTTTCTGGAGCCTTGGGTGAGCAGTGGGACAGATTTTCTGTAAATGAAAGTAATTACTGTAGCACCAAATTGCCAAGGGGGTTAAGGCAGCCAACCATTAGCCAAAGAAGTCTTCTGTTCCTTCCAAAAATCAGTGTGACTTTGTATTCACCGATGTTCCATTGTGAAACATTAAGACTATCAAGATAGGATTTATTTAATCTAACTCAGTGGAGAGATCTTTTTGCCTAAACATAGGTGCATAGTACCTTTTCAGATGCTCAGGCTCCTGCATTTTACTTTTGGAGAAGATCAAAATCCTTAATTTTTCTGTGGCAATTTGAATTTCCAGTTCCCTGCTGTCACATCAAAGTAGGACTCATGAAACCTGAAATGCTTGCTCCAGTCCAGCTCATCATGTTAATCCCATGTGATTAGTTTTCTGCAACTTGTCCTTGCCTAAGAGTCTATAATTCAATCTGGCACCTTCCATTATGATTGCAAAAGTGGCAAGTTTTGGATTGGTGCCTTTTTTGCATCCTCGACAGAAGTAACCCAAAGCTGGCTCTGATCTGACAAAGAACCTCAAGATTTGGTAGCAGAATTTCAGAAGCAGAAGTTTTCTGTCTATGGGTGAAGGACACCCCACCCCCTCAGTAGACACCGCCTGAACATTCCTCTTTCTGGTGTTGAGGAATGGTGCAATCACCAAAGTGAGGAATTTAAGATTCAAGTCAAACCAGTGATATGAAGCAGGTTTTGTCCGTGATAAATAGAGAACCAGTTGACTTCAAGCTCTTAAATATAACAAAGACAATTCTAGCAAGAACAAGTATACAAACTGCACTGTTTTATTTATTTCTTTTACTCCCTAAGGCCCTGCTCTGCTAAGAAAATAATTTCAAAAAATGTCCCGTTAACTCCTAGAGCAGCATTTTTGTATCTCGCATAATAAGTGTTTAATGTACATAATTCCTAGTGCTGCCACTGTCTATTCAGGTGCTCATTGCACCATTTGTTATAAACCATGTTACAGTAACCACAGGGAATGATACGATGGATGCCAAGTTACTGTAATCATTGAAATATATCCCATTGCTCAGAAAAAAAAAAAAAAAAAGCGTATTTCAAGAACACCTTTAAATTGGCAGCTCCGCTACAACGTTCATAAAGAGTTGGAAGTCAATCACAGAATTGTTGCATTCACAGACTGCAAAATGCCAGGAGCCCTGGGGCGCTCAAAATGCCTGTGAGATAAATATCTTCTCACAAGCTTAGGCTGTGACCTCAGCAATCCTGAGATAACAATTCTGTACTTCTGACAGCGTACTTCACCGATGATTTTGAGACAGATCAGTGTGTTGTAAGCTACCCTACTTTATGTGTTGAAAGCAACCCAAAACTTGCTCCTAGGTGACAAATCCTTCTGCTGATCACAGTCTACAAATCAGAATCTTCTTTTCAGTTTTTTTTTTTTCTTTCCTGTTTACACTGAGAGGAAACTTATGTAAGAAACTCGTTAGCAGATGCTACAACAGTAATTAGAGCAAACCTCAATTCTCAGTGGTGAGATTGCAACAGGAATAATAATTACCCAGCTCAGCAGATTAAAAAGGGAAGTGGTAAATCCATCATCTCACCTTTAAAGCCAGTGCAGAAGAATAAACATTTTTCAGGTATGATTCATCTGTTCTAAGTGTCTCTTGTGGAGTGCAATGTATAGACTCCACCGAATACAAATAGTGTGACTAGCTCACATTCAGATCTCTGCAATGCAGTCCTGTCCTTTGGGTCTGGGGAGCCCTACCTAACCATTACAGCCTGCTGTGGAATGGGAAGATGGTTCCAAACACCTGACATATCAACACAGCACAGTGCTGCCAAGTACTCTACACAGGGAGCCTTGGGTCAGCTGAGCCAGAGACAGACGCAAACAGACAAACAAATCCCACCCTTAGTTCCTGTGACACCCAGGAAAGGGGTAAAAGGCAGTAAAAATAAGTAAGTTCCTTGCTGGGATCATTAATTTTGTACTTCCACTTTCATTGCTGTTTTGAAACCATTAATAGCTGTTGGATATTTGCTGCATAATCTGGTATTTCTAGTAAACTTCTGAGTCTGTTGCAATCAATGATAAAGCCAAGAAGCTGTTTTCAATCAGATTGATACTGCAAAATGTTTTAAGGTGTATCACATCCACCATTGTTTGACTCACTGATTTTATTTTTTTCCTCTCTCTTCCTTCTTTTCCAGATAAATTTTGTATTTCTATTTAACATAGTTAGGATTTTAATGACAAAACTGAGAGCTTCAACCACTTCAGAAACAATCCAGTACAGGTAAGTCAGCTGGCACTTCTTGCTGTGCGTGGTGTTAACAAAGAACTGCTTTGCCTGCCCTTGTCCTTGTCCCGTTGTCGTGATTTAACCCAGCAGGCAGCTAAACGATACATGGGCTGTCCGTTCACTCCCCCATAGTGGGATGGGGGAGAGACCTTGGAAAAAGGTAAAACTCATGGATTGAGATAAAGACAATTTAATAGGCCAGTAAAGGAAGGGAAAACAATAACAATGATAAAAGAATATACAAAACAAGTGATGTACAGTGCAATTGCTCACCACCCGCTGACTGATGCTCCGCCAGTTCCTGAGCAGTGGCCACCCTCACCCCCAGCCAGCTCCCCCCAGTTTTTGCTCAGCATGATGTCATATGGTCTGGAATAGCCCTTTGGCCAGTTGGGGTCAGCTGTCCTGGTAGTGTCCCCTCCCAGCTTCTTAGAATCACAGAATCATAGAATGTTTTAGGTTGGCAGGGACCCCTAGAGGTCATCTAGTCCAACCCCCCTGCAGGGAGCAGGGACACCACTAACTAGATCAGGTTGCTCAGAGCCCCATCCAACCTGACCTTGAATGTTCCCAGGGATGGGGCCTCCACCACCTCTCTGGGCAACCTGTTCCAGTGTTTCACCACCTTCGTTGTAAAGAATTTCCTCCTTATATCCAGTCTAAACCTACCCTGTTTTAGTTTAAAACCATTACCCCTTGTCCTGACACAGCTGGCCCTACTAAAAAGATTATCCCCATCTTTCCTATAGGCCCCCTTTAGGTACTGAAAGGCCGTGCACCCCCAGCCTCCTCGCTGGCAGGGCAGTATGAGAAGCTGAAAAGTCCTTGACTTAGTGTAAGCACTGCTCAGCAACTACTAAAATATCAGTGTGTTATCAACATTATTCTCATCCTAAATCTAAAACACAGCACTATACCAGCTACTAGGAAGAAAATTAACTCTATCCCAGCCAAAACCAGAACACCCATCTTTGTCTTTCCAGATGCCGCTGTTGATCTCAGAGGGTGTCTTTCTTACCCCTTGAGCTCATACAATCAGGTACACAGTATTTCTTTTTGGAGGCTAACCATAAAAGCGTGCCTGCATTTCTTCTGTCCACTCCACTTCAATGCCCAAAGAGCGCAAACAGCCTAGGCTTACAGGCACAGAGACACGTGCACTGCTGCAGCCACCAGCCCCTTTACCTCCTGCAGGCTTGCACATGCCCCAACACACATCTGAAATTTCTCCTTTCCGATGAAATCCGAAGGATTTGATTTCAAGATAGGAACTTTATCAATTTATATATGTACACAAGCACATGTATTATAGTATATAATATATCGTAACTCCTTTCACTGATTACTAGACCGTTCATTCAGCTAATCTACAGAATCAGTGAAAAAGTGTTCAATCCCTACTAGATTGCTTCTCTGTCCCAGTCTCTAGCTTTGTAGATGCAGAACAATACAATATCAAGACTTCCCAATAAATCATGTGCATGTGCATATGCATATTAAGATCCTTCATACTAATATCCTAGCAGAGCCAGAAGTAAAAGAAGAATGGAGCCTGGGCCAAAATATTCATATTATAGCTGAAATCAATAGCAGTATCATTACTGATGATTACTGTGCACATACGGGTATTTACGGTAGGGTTTAATGTTCTTTTTAAAGTGTAGGGCATGGGAATGAAGGGCGATTGTGCCCCTGTCTTCAGCTGGTACCAGGGTTAGTGTAACCACTCAATGGGTTGTGTCATGGAACTGGTCTTCAGCTAATCATTACCTTCATATGGGATGGCTTTTCAGGTGGATCCATTTCCTGAGCCGTGCACAAGCACTAGTATGGCAGACAGGAGAAGATGGGAATGTTCAGCCCAGGGCAGACGGAGGAAGGCGGCCTGGCCCCTCCTGGCAGCAGTGTGGTCTTACATCAGCCTAAACAGTCCAAAAGCAAATTCTTAGAGATCAGGAGATGCTGACTGCCTTTCCTCTCTTACCATTTGCAATATCTTGCAAGGTGTTTGGAGCATTTATGGACAGACAGGTCCTCACACTGGGAAACAGAACAGGTTTTGTGGAGTAAGATTGGTCACGATCCTTTAAATAATTTCTAGATAAAATCTGTGTATCAAGCTGAGGCTTGAATCTTGATGTCCTCAAATCAGCCTGCTCTTGACTTTGGAGGCAGTTTTGCTTCAGTAATGTTGTTTTGTTGTTTTGCCTGATTCCTTCCTTTTACTGCTGTCTGAGGTTTGGGGACAAATGTGAGGTTAATGCAGCGGTCTGATTTTCTTGTTCAGACTCTCCTCTGCATGTTTCCTGAGAAATGAAGGGGAAGAAAATACCCCTTTTCCATTCTCAAACCTCATACCATAAAACTAAAACCAGCATGAAAAAATCCTGATTCAAAACTCAATACATTTTTATCCCTTCCGCAATTTGTAGGGGGCATTAGAGATATTAGATTCTGAGGCAACCTAAACTAACTGCCTTCATCCTTGAACAGATGACGGTGATCTTCTCCTCACTATAAGCTCTGTGAGGGAATCTTCTTTTTCACAGCCTACATAGAAAGCCATATAATTCCAGGAAAGCCTGGGGCAAGCCTTGCTGCTCTAAAGCCGAGTACTCCAAACATTTGTTAAGCAAGTATTAAACAATGCAGCAGCTGCTTCGTTAAGATTGTCAATCTATCCTGACACTGGCAATGTTTCTGTGCTCCCCTGCCTTCCTACCTGCCTGTCTTTATCTGCCTCTTACGCCATTGTACAGAGATGTACAGAGACTTAGCAAAACTGCAGTCTTCTGGGTTTGTACAGTATCTGGCCCAATGAGGTGCTGTTCTGCAGCTGACATCCCAAGATGCTATTATAGCACCAATTATAAAGACTAGCCCCTAATAATTCTGTTAATAATAACTTATGCTTCATTGTGCACCACCTGCTCATTTATTGTCTATAAGACAGCCCTAAGCAGTTGAGTTGGGTGTGCAGGTGTTGCAGAGAGAGAAAAAGCCTTTACACTCCAGACAGGATCAAAAGATGGGCATGGAGCAGGTCTCCTGGGCACAACATTCCTGCTCTGGTCAGCAGCTAAACTGTGCACTTATCACATCACCCTGAGGTGTAAGAAATCACTCACCAAACCTGCCGAGAATCTCAAGGCTTTAGCCTGATGCAAGCCTTATTGATAGGACAGAAACTCTAGAGGAAGAAGAGAGGAAGGGAGGGGTATAAAAAAGGTTCTCATTTGTCCCCTGGAGTTCAGAGTGTGGGGACAAACATCAGGATCAAGAGGCAAAGGCTTTCCCACAACTCGTTTCTCCAAGTGGTCAGGCACTGGTCAGAAAGTGTTAACTAGCAAACTCACCTGTGGCTTCACAACCCAAGGTGGAGGCTGTCACTCTTGCCCTGCTCCCCTGCTAAACTCTATCCAGCCTTTCAGACATGAGCTCAGTCTCTCTCTTAAATATTCTTTCCTGAGCCCTAAGAGACTTTTGTTCTTCATTGCTTGAGGACCCTAGAAGCCTCCAGCTTGGGTTACACAATAAGCTGGTTACGAACCTTGGGACTGTTCCTGTGCAGGCAGGCTGAGAAGTGTCTAAAACTTGCATTTGCTCAAATCATTTGGCCATTGTGCAAATACAGGCTTCCACTGCTATCCTCAGCAAATGCTCTAGCAGCATGACTCGAGAGTTGGAGGTACCCGCGGGGAGCATTTGTGTTCCCTAACTCCATTCACTTGTGTTAGAGTGGGCAGAAGTTGTGAATTTGTCTCTTAAAATGCTTCTTTCTAGTGACTGCACATATTGGACAGCCCTGAGCAGACATGACTTAGGCCATCCTTTTGTTTTCTTCTCATCCTGTTTGATGTGTGCAGGCACTGAATTGTCTTAAGGAGGCACCTAAGTTCCCTCTCTAGCTGATGTAGGTACTTCACTTCCCTCTGAATTGCTCTGAGACTCATCCCCTCTCTCCACTAAAGGAGTGATTTGTTTGGATTGGGTCAATCTACAGTGGTTCAGATAACACAGTTGTTCTTGCTTGTGTTCACATGTGTTTTCTGTTTCCTGCCCACAGGAAGGCAGTCAAGGCAACATTAGTTCTTCTGCCTCTGCTAGGCATCACCTATATGCTCTTCTTTGTCAACCCCGGTGAAGATGACATTTCCCAGATCGTCTTCATCTATTTCAATTCCTTCCTGCAGTCTTTTCAGGTAAGAGAGCAAGTTTACAGCTGGTATCAGCTACTGCTGATGGGATCCTCGGTGCTTTTCAGCCATGAAACTTACAGCAATGAAGTCCATGATAGAAATATTAGTTGAAAATAGCTCAGCTTTGTTTCTGCTTTCACAATAGATACATAAGCATGTCATATGGAGTGGAGATCTCCTCTCAGGTGTGTACTGGAGGGATTCATTTCCCTCAACATCAGTCTCTAGCTACAACTCCTCACCTGGGCTCCATCTAAAGTCAATGGAGAGAGAGAGATGATGTTTCATTCTATCCTAAACTGCCTGAGAGAGGATGATGAATCACCCTCCCAAGGTACCCCTCTCTTCACAGAGCACACGATGAGCTGAGACTTAGACTAGATGTTGCTAAAATGACAGGAAACAACTCCTGCCAGCTGGGCTCACTTGATTAAAACATTAGCTATATCGCCCAGCCTCTCATGCCAGCTCTCCTGCAATGGTGCATGCACTCAGCCACCAGACCATACCAACTGAGAACTCATCCCCTAGCTCCTCCCTCCCCTGAATTTAATAGGAGTTCTGCCAGGATGTGAAAGGCAGTGGAATGTGAGTATTTGCCCCAACTTTCTGGATTTGGTACAAAACCGAAGGTGACTGAAGACCTTGAATGGTGTTTAGCCACGCATTTCTGCTTAGGTGTGTCCTACAACTTTACCTCTGCTTAAAGACCTTCTTGAACTAGGGTGGAACTATGTTTGACATTAATGTTTTACCTCTGCTATCTGCAAGCACTCTCATACCCAGGATATCAATGCAAATATACAACACACACACTGTCAAGCCAACTCTAGGGCTATGGATCACAAAAATCTTGAGTTTTGGATTACTGGTTTTGCTGATTGCATGTTTAGCTTTGAAACACAGAGCATCCCACCAGAAATCACAACCAAATATCCAAAATGAAAAACTGTCCCTGTTAATCTATGAACAAAGGAACTTTAGCCTTTATCAGTGAACCAATCCACATTTTTCATTCCTTAAAATCAATTATATTTTTATCTGCTGATGCTCAATGTCTCAAAAAATGCTACACTGCTTTTTTTGTTGTTAGTGTTACAGAAGACCTATGTAAGAAAGAAAGCAGAGGGAATCTTTCCTTTAGGGTGACAATAATTACAGTCCATTGCTGAAAGCAAAATGGGTAGGATTCTGCTCGCAGGTTTAGAGATTAAAGTGTCATCATGTTGTCTTCTGAGCTTCCATTACAGTCGTTACGATCTTTGCAGTCATTACAGGGATCTAATCACCGCTGCCAATAGATTCCACAGAGCAATTCAGCTCAGGCAAATGTAAGGAACCTGATGATGCACTTGCCCACACAAGACCATCTGAGGCCATTTGATACCCCCCCAAAGTGTCTGCCTTAGCACAGATGAAGTGGCAATCCCCTCTATCAGTGGAAGAGCTGTCTAGTTTCTAGCTCTCATGTCTCACCTGTGAGCTGCAAGACAGTATTTTCTCATGAAGTTGTAGGGTAAAGTTTTCATCTGTCTGGAAGTGGATGATCTCAACACGCTTATGTTTTTGCTCAGGATGATCCCAGGATAAAGCTCAGTCCCTGTTTCTGTGTGTTAAATTACTTACCTAATACTTGACTGCTTTCTATTCTTTCCAGGGTTTCTTTGTGTCAGTATTTTACTGCTTCTTGAATGGTGAGGTAAGTAGTTGTGCCCTGCTGTCAGTGTAATTAATTCTTGGGAGGTGGAACCTACTTGAATGCCTGATTATAGGGACATGAGATATTTTTACATGGGGTCATAGTCCCATCAGTCTGTCGCTCTTGCACAAGTTTCTGTTAATGTGCATCTGAATTTCCCAGCCCTCATTGTAGGTGTCCTTTGTTCACAAAGCTTTATCAAATTCAGAATATTACCTGGGAAATCATGGCAGAGAAAAAAAGTCTTCTTGTACTATAAAATGATAGTTCTTCATTTTAAGACTTCTTTGAAGTTTCTCATTAAATGCAAATATGATTTCTGGGCATACATGAGCATTGCTTCTGAGCTGGGCTCTTGTTAAGGATATGCTGCAGGTGACCCATTTAGGTAGTGGGATTGCCATGCTGAGCTGAATGAGTTCATTTTTCTGTCTGGATATCTATCTCTGAGTGATCAATACCTATTGCATTCAGAAAAGAGGGTTGGGAACTGGGCTGGTGGTGTTCCTCAGAAATAATTTTAGGTACTGCTACTCAATCAAGAGCTGTTTCACTAATATCCCTCACTGTTTGACTTACACCCCAAAGTGTGAGAGATTTGTAACTTCCCTGCTTACACTGCCAGCATCTCATTTACCTGCACTTAAGCATGCCATCTTTGTCCAGTTAAAATTTGGGTCTCTGCAGAAATTAATCCAATGTCTTAATTATTCCTGCTGTATCAGTATATATTTTGTTTGCACTGCTGCTTCATTTCATTGCGAGCTCCCTGTGTGGCACTACGAGAAAGAACGGGCAGGTCACCTCACCCAGCTGCTCTGCCACATTTTCTATACCTCAGCCAATGAAGCACCACGTTTTAACTTTTTTTTTTCTTTTCTTCATTTCCCCTCTTCCTTATTAATTCTGAGGCAATGTTAACAAGAAGCAGCACTGCTTTGTCAGGTTAGGCACATGCTGCTTTTATATACTGGCAGCAGAGTGTTCTCAGTTCTCTTTCCAACTTCCCTTCAACAAAGTCCAACCACTCCATTTGCTTCTTAGTAAATAGGGAGGTGAAATCTTCCCCAAAAAGTACAGACACCTCAACTGTGTGACTACGATTACCTCAAAACCTTGCTATATATCTGCGTTGCTTTATGGTCATACTTTTTTTTGGTTTTTATGAGCCATGGTGCTACACAATCAGATGAGGTTAAAGGCACCAGAAGTCTGGCATGGCCCTTCAGTAGCACTTGTCATATTCATCAGGTTGACACTGTTAATGCAGAAGGAGAATCTTCCATGTAGACAGTCTTCTTTTTTTCTACCTTTTTTTTTCACTGGTGCCTCAGTGAACATCAGGGGCTGGAACCTGACCCACATGACTTCCCATCTCCTGTAACTGAAAGGAGTTCAGACATAATCAGGCTTGTTGAAAGACAGGATGATTCACCTCGTGTACTTCTTCTATGCATTGATAACAATCTACTGATTTCCATAACAGAGATTTTCCCAGGTATATCACACTGCTATTATAGTTTGGGCATTTCTGTGGGAGTCAGTTCAAGGTTAAGACACCCAACTAGGGTGATCTAGGTGGTCTTGATTCATTTACCTAAACATAGGTATCTGGTGCCGCTTGAGAGGCTATGGAGTATCTGAGGCATCCACATGGTTCCCACCAGGTGTGATACAGCATCTATAGAATATTCACACCTTCTGCCTGGGAAGCGGGAAGCCAAGTGGGCTACAATGGGGCTTCTCAAATGGCTCAAGCTCTGCATGTCACTGGTTCAAGCCAGTCAATGCAATCTTTTTCTCATCAGCTTAGCCTACAATAGACACCTCCATTTGCTCACCTGAACACCTCTAGTCTTCACTGACAGTATGGACTAGCTCTCCACTGGCTATAATGCATACCTAGACACTCCGCTCACGTGTAGACACCTACAAATAGCTGAATTTGTGAGAAAAATCTTCCCTGAGCCATAAGTTTACATCTAGCTGCAGCTTCCACTTGACTGGCTAAATCATGCCAACTCCCTGACTACTTCTTTGAGATACAACATACATCTAAAACCCCCAAATATTGCAGCATTGTCTACTTCAAAACTGTGAAAGGTCGTTGGACTCATCTTAAGGTACTGTGGGAGTGTTTTTGAAGTATCATAAAGGTTTTAAAGGATGGAATTTCCTGCTCTGCTCTAGCTCCAGTTCTGCACAGCTTAGAAACAAGTAGCAAATCCAGTGAATTTTCAGAGCTTTCTGGGTTTGTAATCATACTGTCCAGGAAAGAAAATTGCATCTTATAATATATACGATGATAAAAGCTCTCCCTTGTGATAATGCCTATCTTCCCGAGACCTCCAGACACTCAAAAAAAACATTCTAAGAAGAGCTTCTGTTTCCCAGATCCCATTCTGAAGGCCACATCACATCATATTGCAAAAGCTTGCAATAATGCTGCATCTTGCCTCCTTGTGAAGTGAGAGGCCTGTGCAGGCTACACTGCCAGTGGAGGTGTATATGAAGGCCTTGGTTGTTAGCAGAGCAGAAGTGTGTTTTCTTATTGTAAACTTCCACATCTAAGCAGTGAAAGCCATACTGATTTACTGCTCATTTAGATTGGCAGTACACTGTTTACCTCAATGATCTGCTGTGAAAAAGTCTGTATTTTTTAGTGCATGTGAACAGTGTCACATCAGAAGTACAGTTGTCCCGTGCAACCTGCTCTGGGTGAGCCTGCTTTAGCAGGAGGGTTGGACTGGGTGATCTCCCGAGGTCCCTTCCAACCGCTTCCATTCTGTGAAGTACCAAAATATCATTTGCATTCTCCTGATGCAATCCCTCCTGAGGCATCCCTACTAGAAGTGGTGATGAAGGTAGTGCCACTCAATCCACATGAGGTACCAGCACTCTTAGTGAGATCGCCAGCAGATTTTGCTCTCAAAGAGGAAAATAGCCTGTAAGTAGTAGCCTTTCAGTGCCTGAAATCTTTGTAAATATCACTGAAGCCTTGTTGAATTATTATCTCTTCAGTGAGTCTGATATTCCTGTCTCTGTGATAGATGGGCTGATGACTTGCTGTCTCAGAAGGTTGTATATACTTCAGGTCTTCCAGTTATGAAGAGTTTGGTTCTTTAAATGCATGTAATAGTCTTTAACGGGTTATTCATCCCACACAGCACCAGGCCTGCTCTGAATGATGACACAAGCAAAAAAAAGTCTAGAAAATCCATTAATTTAAAGCTTTAATAATGCTGTGATCTCAGCTGCATCTCTACCATTTCATATTTGATACAGATGCCACTAGGTACTTACAAACTTCCAGTCACTGTAGTAGAGCTCAAACAATATGGATTGCAGATGAAAGTTATCAACGTTTCTGTCTTTTTGTTGGTATACTGTGAAGTTTGTCAAATGAAACAGAAATGATTTTTTTTTCTCTGTAACATCTTGTAGCCTCCCTTGATTTAAACAAACATGTCCTTATGACTTAAAGTGCTTCTCTTCCTATGAGCTCTTTTACTGCAGATCAGAGGAATTAGTTACACAGCTGTGCTGCTTGAATAGATCTGATGTTCTAGAGGAGAAGGCAGAGCCTCCAGCACTCTGACTGAAGATGGCACCTTTGGTAATACAAGATATCACCATAAAAGGTCTTGGTCCTGATTTTGCAGTCATTTGGTCTGACAGTTCAGCAGTGGGATCACTGAAGGGAAAAAATGAAGGTATTAAATTGCAGTCCATGCAAAGAATTTCAAATGGGACAAGTTTATGCTTCATACAATACAATACAATAGAAGTTTGTGCTTCATACAATACAATACAATACAAGTTTATGCTCCTTCTGCTTTGGAGCAGGCATTTGACCTGGGAATACAAACATCTCCCTTTCCCTCATTTCCACAACACACAGTGTTTCACACAGATTTTGGACTAGCGTTGTTGGCTGCAGTAACAGTTAAGCCAATGGGCCAGGTCTTGAGAGTGTGCATCATTTGGGCCCTTCTTCTGGAGGTAAGATCGTTCAGATTTTGAGTATGAATGTCTTCCCAAACTGTCACATTATACACAAGTTATTCCAACCTAAAGAGAGGAAGCAGTTTAGATACGAAGTTTTCAGGGTTTTCTATTTTATTGCTTCTGAAAAGTTCTGAAGCTGTTTTGAACAAATTATATGTGCCATGGATGGGCATAAGAGGCCCTTGGCACTTGACTTATATTAATTTGTCTAGAGACTTTATGGGAAAAAAAATATGTCCTTTTTGGACACAGAGAAAATCTGCTAGCACTAGAGGGCAAAAATATGCAAATTTCATTTAATCTGAGTAAAGAGCATCTCTGTACTTCCAAGACAATTGAGGATGAGAGGTTTCTGAGAATTTAGGATGTTATGAAAAATAGGATAATGAAAAATATGTATGCATTTACATTAAATGCCACTTAAAAAGAATGAATGTAGTTCATAAACTTCTTTTTCAATGACTGCAAAAATCAAGATGCTTCTTAAAATTTTTTCTATTAATTCACATACCACAAGACTGAATTTCATTTCACATAACACTGGATTTAAAAAAAGAAAAAGAGGTTTAAGATGGAGTTTTTTGGAACAAGGGTAGACACAAAGGTTTGAAACTGTGCTGAAGAGAATGCATTTCCACAAAACTCCTGTTGGACAATTTTTATTGCAGTTCAATAAAGAATCTTTAGGTTTTTGTAGCTGATGAAATTTATTCTACCTAGATCAATTTGCTTATAACAAGATAATAATGTATAATCAGGGATATGCTTTTATGGTATCTCTTCCTTACGTAAGTGTGGATGAGAGTATAGATCCATAGAAACCATTAAATCATCTCTTCAGCCTCTGTAGTACGAGTTGATAAATTCGATCCAGTAACTGAGCTTGATAGCATGTGTTTAGTTAAAGCCTGTCTTTCAAAAGGGTATCTGGTGTGGGATTCGTCTCACATGGTACCTCTGATTTTTATGACAATGATCTTGAGAACTGAAAGTTGGATAAAAACATCACTATCCCATCCGGGTCACAGCCAGACCTGAAACTGAAAAAAGGCTCAGGGAAGGTTATAGTCTTTGGGCATATGTAGAGTAACCTCATAACTGTTGCATGATATGAAACCCAGGAAAAATACTCATTATAGTTTCAGTGCTGAAAGCAGCTCACTGTTATTAGATGGATGAAGACAGTTGTCACCTTTGGCTTTTCATAGAAGAGCATCAAGGGAAGACAACAGAAGGCAGTAGTGACACTCACTAGCACTATATTTATTGATCTCTAGGCTCACAGCTCACTTAGGGGTTCTTCACACTTTTGTCTCCAGGGTCTTCTTTCAGTTCTTTAATATACACCTTCTGCTCACAGGCAGATGGGTACAGCATTCCCAGCAATTCTATTCTCTCTTTAACTGTTTCTAGATGAATCATCTTTAAAGGAAGATGGAACTTCCCTCCAGTTCCCTTTCTAGTGTGGTATCTACCTTCTCAGCCAGACCTCCTTGCTAGTAATGTTTTTCTCCTGAGAGAAAATAAAGTATTTCAGAGAGGGAAAGTGCTTTTATAGTCTTTCATATTCCAAATATATCTTTCTGTATGGTTGTGTTAGCTTTGGTCTTCTGGCTGCTATTTGTTGGAGTCCGGAGGGGAGGAGGTCAGATCTCAGATTCTGCAGCATCCCCCCAAGAAGGAAATTAAATATTTCCAGCCAGCTACTGGTAAATCTCCAGAGGAATGAGAACTTCACTTGTAGACCTGGCTCTGCTTCTGCTACCTCAACAAAGGCATGATGGAAACAAGAGGGTAATGGGGGAAGCACCCCTTCCTCCAGAGAACACTTATCCTTGTTATTAGGTGCTTCATGTCATTTCCAATATCCATTGCTGATCCCTCAGAGAGTTCTGTGATCCTTGGAAACCTTACCAAGCATAATGGGAGATAATAACACAGCTGTACCATTACAAGGTGCTTGTGGATGAAGGTGACAGTGTCTGACAATGACCCAAATTTATACAGTAATAGTGCTTGATGAATGGCTAGGCAGAGAAGAGCAGTCTCTACTATCAAACTGAACAAAAGAAACAAGAGAAATCCTAATTAAACATGGTAAAAAAAAATCATAGTGAGGGTATTTAAGCACTAGAAGAAAGGCCCAGAAGTGTTTTGAGATCTGTCTTTGGATGTATTCAAAATGACTGGGTAAGGCCCTGACGTAATTTCAAAACGATATAATTTCTATGCTGGACTTGCTTTGATCACAGCATTGGACCAGAGGCCTTCTGAGGTCCCTTCCAACCTAAATTATTCTATAATTCATGAATCCTATGTCGATAATAAGGTGGCTGTCCTTGATTTCTAACCATGTCCCAAAGGCATACATAACTAGCAAGGCCTGTGTCAGAAATCATCCTGCAAAGCATGAATTCTCAGCTCTAGCAGGCCTCAGATTCTAGTATTATCTGGTCAATATCAATAATCAGCTATGAATTAACATTTAAAATGGAAAGCAATTAGCTGACTTAAAGAGAAACCATAACCAGAGAGGAATAGAACAGGTTACTTTGTTAGATGGCACTGTAAATTATTCTCACAACAAGATGCAAGGCAAGGATAAGTATGTTTAATTCTTTTTGTATTGACCCTTTACCCAGGCACCATCTGTCTCTCAAAATCTATTAAGCTCAAAGTGGCTTACTTTGATCTGATCATCTTGGGAGGCTATTCATAATTGCCAGCTATGAATCACCACCTAAATGGTTAGTCATCCACCTGCCCATCAATCTAAGCAGACTTCACATTAATCATTCTGAGCCCAAAGGACATGCATTAAGCATTCCTTCAAGTCACTGAATAAATATGAATATGGGGGTGCAATAGAGGGCTAAAGTTTAATTCCATTTCCCACAATGATTGCTTTCTGAGCAAAGGTTTCCAACAGTGTGAGTATGAGTACTACTCCTAAATGCCCCTGAGGATGCCTGGTCAATATAGAGTCAACTGAAAGGATCAAACCTTCCCTTTGGACCACCAGGCAGCAGTTCATTACAGGGCTGAAGTGTCCTCTCAGTACCCATCTCCCACACCCAGATGTGTTCTGGTAGAAAGTCTCCTTCATTGCTGTGACTCCAGTAGGTCTCTGTAGACTGGGGTCCTACCAGAGAGATTAAAATGAGAAGTCTAGACATGGCAAAAGGTGGCAACTGGTCTGAGGGTCCTTCCCACCTCATCTTCCTTTTCATTACACCACTGCTATTATGAGCATGCCTCCAGAGATCTCCATAACAAACTCACAGAGGCTTGGGTGGGCTGATTGCACTCATGGCCTCCCTCTCTAGTGGTTAATTCTGGTCATTTGTGGCCCAGAAGAAGAGACCAGCATTTCCTTTCACCCAAAAATGTGTGGCAAATCTTTATAATTAGCCAGAACTTTTCTAGCTTCTCTAGTCTGCATAGTCAGTTCCCTTTTGCTGATCTGGACATAGCTTGAAAGTCCTTCTTGCTCATATTTAGTTTACAATAAAATTGAATAAATCTTCATCAACTTTTCCACAATTTGCACTGCTGTTCACAGCCAAAGATGTTTAAAGTCCAAAGTTATTCTCCAGTTACCTCCAAGTGCAGCATAAGGATCTGAAACATGGCACAAATGTGCTTAAGTGTAGGTGGAACTTGATTCATTCATAACTGAAACCTGTTTTCACAGAGCAAAAATCGGTCTATTTCAAAGGCCATTGAGATCTATATGAACCTTTTTCATTTATTTAATTTGCCTTTGGATCAGTTTTTCTGGGAGTAAAAAGTTGCATATGAGCAAAGCAAGAACTTAATTAGGGTTATGTAGTCACAGACTACTGGACACCATGATTATTCCATAGTCAGAGAGTACCTGCTGTCTGCCCCTCACTTGTTAACACTTTCATGCAAGCGATGTTCTCTGGGGACAGAGTATGGCAGCATCCCAATACTCTTACTTCCAGTTTCCATTACCATGACAGCTCATTTAATCTTACTTTTCTTATCAGACCCTTCGTTTTTACCTACATTACTACTATTATATTTTAGTATTACGTCAAGAAGCCCCAAGTGAATGGGACTCTTTGTTCTAAGCACTGTTTAAATGGATCAAGCTTTCTTTCCCTCTGCTGATAAGACATGACATTTCTTCTAAGAACTGATTTTTAATGTCGCCAAAGGCTCTTTCTTCAGCTCATTTCTAATTGATGGCTGCAAGAAGTTAGCCAGCAGCCACCATCTAGCATAAGTAATAGCAATACAAAGTTGATGTCTGTTTTATCAAAAGCAAACCTTCTCTGCATGTTTTCATCCTTCTCTCCATCTCTTTCCTTCTTTTTGTTGTTGTTCTTCTGAGGAGAGGCTTTTAACAATTTTTACGAACAGAGGTGGGCTTTACTGATTTTCAGATGTGATCTGAAAGTTTGAGAACTCCTGGGTTAAGTGATCCAATCAGGAAAGAAAAACTATCACCCACTGACTTCTCTCCATCCATCACCTGAATTCTTTCTCTTGATTTTTCGAAAGCAATCATACTGAGGGCAGTGTCCACACTCCATAGGCAGAAATATGTTGGTAAATCTGATTTGACCACATGTTCAGAAACTGTTCATAGAACACTAAGTGCAAAGAGCTGAAAATGGTAACTCTGAGAGAGTAACTTTGCAAGAAAAATACCAAGACCAAGGGTCAACAACGTGCTCAGCAGCACGGATAAATTTTGTCATCTCAAGCAACTAAAGTTACATAAAGGTGAAGCTGGTAATTTGTATTCCCGAGACTCTTTGTTAAACTTTAACCACTGGTGATAGCCTGTATGCATCTTTGGGCTATTACAGGCAAGTGCAGTTAATTTCAGGTCATAGATGTGCTAATGCTGACTCTAGGAGGAGGCACTGACTCTACAAATGCTTAAGAGATAGAGGTAATTGCTCTCATGGAGATTAACAACCAGGTTTGAAGTTGCTCTTTTGCTTTATCTTTTCCTGTTAGTCTTCCGCTGTGTAATAGCTTTTTTGGTGTCTTTTTTTAACATGTTATTAGAGCAGTCACAGACGGTTTTCTTTTTTCTTTTCAGACATAACATTAAGCTGGAATTTTGTTTCTGAGTTCAATTGTAAGAGATAAATTTGAGCTTAACCTTTTCTGCTTGCGCTCTGGTCACATCCTAATTGCAGTGATTTATTCTGTCATTAAGAAATGTTGTGCACTCACCCCTGTAAGTGCAGAGTCTATTTCCAAGTGCCCAGTCCATTAGGAATGGCTCCAGCTGTACAAGATGACAGCATTTTTGTTACTACCTTTTATCTTTTCTCAAAGCTTGTAAGCAAACCATATCATAAAAGCCATTCGGACAACTGCTTGTTTAGACTCACGTCTTTATCTCCAGGTCACTCTTTTTGACTTGATTGGTTTGAAGCACAAATGATAAATCTAATCTGGCTTCACTGGCTGAGTAAGTATATGCTCACACAAGTTGTTCAGAACCACAAAAAACCCACCAGGTGACTCCCCCTCTTCATGACCCAATGAAATGCTGCTGTAGGAGTACCTGGGGTACTTGAATTCACAGGACTGCTATTAACATCTTTAGCAAGACCATGCTGTACCAAAGATATATTCTCTGCTTTTGCACCAGAGATGAAGAAATTCACCTTTTGGAAGGACTTAAGTGGATCACAGACTCCCTGTACAAGGGTGAATTTCACTCCAGCGGAAAGGGGAAAAAACATTTCTTAACAGTATCTCACCATTTGGTGACATCTGGGGAGAAATGAGCATTCGAGGGGCAACATCCCTCTGCAGATCAAGTCCTGTGATCTTCATGGGACAATTTCCCATGACAATGATTGCCCCTGTGACACTTTACATGTTACCATTTGCCTTAGGTGCCCAACATTTAGCTAAGCTGGTTTTGTACTCAGAGGAGCAAGATGGAGCAAGGAGTTACTCGTTCCACATATCTAAGTCATCTCCTTAGGGGGATTGTCTCACTTTCTCCATTGTCTACATTGAAAGCATAGATAATTGGCCAAGAGTAGGCATCAAGGTTTCAGATGAGATGCATCCCCCCTTGTATGTACTCTGGCACGTGCATTTGCCTTTGGGTGTATATTCTATACACCCTTAAATACAGAATCAGAAATAAGTATCCCTTGGCCACTCCAGGTAGAACCATGATAGGGCATCAAGGAAAGTGCGACACCATGACACGTCTTCTTTCTGCTGTTTCTTATGTTTAACAGAAACACTGAACATTGGTTCAGTGAACCAGTGAGGTCAGTTTGATGAAACAGTGAAAGTCAGCAGTCCAAGCTGGCTTCTACTGGAGTAGCATAAAGCTGAGTGAGCCCATCCTGACTCTGGCTATCTCATATAACGATCTCATTTAACTCAGTTTGTAAACTGACCAAACCCCATCTTGAAACTAGGGCAAACGGTTTTGTACCTACTACTTCATTGTTTAACCGCATTATGTTGTTTAACCACATTATTCTCATTTGTATCGCAAATTCATTTGTGATGATCATGCTCCTCCTGGCAGTGCTCTTTTAACTTTAATTCTTCTTTAATTGGGTGTTCACTCTTCCCCTTTTCCATGCAAGCAGTCCTATCCCCTCATAGACCTTTCTAAGGTCTGTCCCACCTATTAAGTATAAACCACATAACTTTATACTGAAAGAAATCATTGATTCAAAATCAAAAGAAAGAAACCCAGTGGGGCACTCTTCTCACCTTACAATAAACATCTGCATCTGCTTGACTTAAGTGTCAGATCAAGCAGGACAGATCACACACAGTCAAGAAAACCAAAGAAAGACATCCTCAGTTCCATTTTGCCCGATCTGCAGCTTCTGGAAGGGCTCTGATAAAAAAGCCAGATTTCCAGATTCAAGATTCTCCTAACAAGGCACCAAAGAGGGCAGTTGCAAAACTGTTTTCCAGGTTGATACAAACCTGAAATGGGGTGTATTTCATGGACAAATCTGGTGATGAGAAGGGAATGTTAGGTGCCAGACCAGAACAGTGCAGAGTTTCTAAGTAGTAGTGCTACAGCTATGGGTCTGTCTAAGTCCCTGAAGGCCCACCAAGAAATGGGAGGATTGAAACCCTCTGAGAGAAGGAGTGCAGATCCCCCCTTTTCCCATGTCCCCCATATGAACTGTTGTATGTTTTAACTATCAGGCCATCATTCCTGTTCATCTAGGACACCTAACATGGACAGCATGTGGTTTGGGTGGGAAATACCTCTGCTACTGCAGCTCATCAGCTCATTTGAGCACCTGTTAGACATCATGTTGGAGCTGGTCTGAAGTGGGGCTGGGGAGTGTAGAGTAGACTTCACACTGCACCTGAAGACAGGCCCCAAGTTTTAAAGGAAATGGAGAAAAGCAGTGGCTGTGCACTTTGGGACAATTTGTTTCAACACCATCTTCCCTGCAATCCCAGTGGTGATTATCAATACACCCAGGATGGCTTTGATCTACCTCAGGTGCTGATAGCTGAGAAGCTGTGGCAGCATGGGTTTCACACAGGTTGTGCAAGCCCATCGCAGGCCTTCTGCAGTTGCCATGGTAGCTGATCCATGTTGAGGTCTACCTACAAGATCACTGCTATTAATACCCAAGCTTTAGCCTGATGGTGGTAAAATGGGGATAAGAGCACTCCTTTACTTTTGAGGGATGCAGTGAAGGTAAGTACATTAAAGACTGAAAAACATTCAGGATAAGATATCAGTATTGTCTAAATTTAGCTAAATTTATAATCCAGACATCTAAAGCAGAGTTAATAGTCTAGACTCACTTTATAATTGATGAAAGGAAATAGGTATTTTTCATCTGACCACAGTATCTTGCCTACTTTGGACATCTGCTTTAGGAGGACATGAATCATACCCTTTGACTGCACTGACTGGTTCTCTCTTGGTCAGGAAGAGAACTGTGGGTCAGTAGCTGAGGTGTAATGTCTACATTATATTATTTATACTCCCACCTTCTAACCAAGTGTGGTTTTGGCAAAGGAGGCCTTGGCTTAGTGTAGAGTTGTACATAAAAATGCTCTTTTCCAAAGTTGACTGGATTTCAGGTTGGCAGCAGAATATCAACATCCTTTCCCAGTGTCATGAGTACAATTACCCATTGACTGTCCAAAAAGCTGGGCCCAGATTCATCTCACCTGATTTTGTAGGCTTACCTAGCTGCCTAGGTTAGGGATCTGAAGTGCTCTCATCTCTACAGTAAGCGGAGATCAACAAGAAAATCCAGAAATTGGTCTAAATGTTTCATTTCAGCTTCTGACTTTGAGTCTTTTGTGCCACTGATTTGGCAGGAATTGATTACAGTCTATGTTAGGAGTACTTCAAGCTTTCCCTCCCATTGTGTTTGCCACTAGGCTTCCTATCACCTCTTTCTCTTGCTTATATACATCATATTTGAGCTAGAGCTCCTGGGCTCTCTCTTTGGTTCATGCAGCAAAATATGCACTTAAAGTTCCAGATTCACGTGGCCTATTTGTAAGCATCAGCTTGAGGATGACCTTATGTTGACTGTAGAGTAGCTCTCCACTGCCTGTACAAGATGCTCACGGGGATTAAGTCAGGTGTGTCTCTGTTGTAGACACCAAAGTTTAATTAGATGATCTGTGATTCCCCTTCATATACAAGGGAAGCAGGGGCAACTACAGGCCCTCTGATAGGTCTCTGTAAGACCTCCATTAGGTGCATACATCTTGACAGCTTGATTTAATTGCATAAACTCAGGCATTTATTCCCATTTGAAATGTTCTGGGGTATTTAAGACAACAGATATGAGACACGAGATACGTGAAAGCCATGCTTTTCCCAGAATGCCATACCAAGTAGAATATCAAGTGAACTAGATGCCCATTTTTAGGCAGCTGAATCAAGCCCTTCGTGTTTCACGGGCTTGACACATATCATTATTTGTCTCAGAGCTGTCTAGTATCCCTTTAGAGAGGACACCTGAGTATTCCAAGTGTTCATGTTCTTTCGTGGTTTTTTTTTTTTACCAGGTCCGTTCTGCTGCCAGGAAAAGATGGCACCGCTGGCAAGACCATCACTCCCTCCGAGCACGTGTGGCACGTGCCATGTCTATCCCCACCTCTCCAACGCGAATCAGCTTCCATAGCATCAAACAGACGGCAGCCGTGTGATATGCCCCACACATACACACACCACCTGGTGGCCTTCAGGGTTCTTTCTTCACTCTCCCCAGGCCCCTTTCTTCAAACTTTCTTCCTTTATTCTGCACTGCTCTCTTTTGCAATGAGGCGCCCATCATATTTTTGTGGATTTTCATCTCCCATCTTCGTGATGCTGCTTTAAGGCAACCAGGCAAAAGCCTCTTGGAGTAGGTGGTGGGGAAACAGATTCAAAGAAGAAAGACATTCAACACTGACTGCACCTTGTGGAAGTTCACAATACAAAGTCTAAAACAGCACACTGGCAGAAACAATAAATTTTTTTCTCCTTTCTTTTTTTTTTTTTTTTTTTTTCCTTCCATATTGTGGTGAGCAAAGACTATTTTAAACATACTGCCCGTCTCACCCTGTACATTGATTCCCAATTATTTCAGCAGTTTGGTGTATAGATACCCTATCTCTCTCTTGTTTCTTTGTAAAAATTTCTTCTCTTCAGAACTGTCATTTGAGAACATGTGGCAGCAAGAAAAAGAACATCTGAAAGGTGATGTAAAAAATCCGAATTTATCTACGTTCCCCATTTCTCCCTTTGATAGACTGGGACTTGGCCAGGGCATCACTGGACTGTTTAACACAGGGCACTTTGCCTTGCAAGAGCCATGCCCTGTTCATACACAAAATTTTGAAAAGAACAGCAATATCTCTAGATAGCTCCATAAAATATTCCTCATAGCCCCCGCTTTCAACACAATGTAAGTAGCCTCTGGAAAGTCTTTGTTTTTTTTCAGGTAAGAGGATTTGGGTGGGGAAGGACAACAGAATGGGTTTTCTGGGTTTAAAAAATAAAAAAGGGAAGCACTGTAAAAATAATGAGAAGAGGACATTTGCATTATGAGGATAGTGCTACATGCTGCACAAAGATTATTGAGCATTTTAACTAGAGCAGATGTATCTACTAGGCTTTTTATGTGATGTTCAAAAATACTGTATATTTTCAATAATAAACACTACTCTGGGTTGGTTTCAATAAAAACAGGCATAATTTTCTTTACTCTGGAAAGGAAGATGACACCTATCTTGAGAGTGGTTTTGTATCTTAGATCAGGGAAAGAAACCCTGTTTGATAATGAGGCAATAAGAACAACAACCTCATGATAAAATCTGAGCAAGAGGGCATTTAAATGCAAGATGAATTGTCTCCCTTCTCAGTTCATGATGTTACACTGGATCCCTGTCCCTCTGCACTCCTCTCCCACTACTGGGCTTTGCAAGAAAGAAAAAAGCAAGTTGTGTAATATATTCTCCATCACCTGTATCTCAACAGTGCTGGAATAATTTTTTCTTACCACTTTAGGACGCTTATTCTGAATTTTCTTCACACGTTTTAGAGAACTTTCCCGGAAAAGGTGGATTTAAATCTCCAGATTTAAATTGGTCTTTCTTTAGGTTTCAGGACTACCCAAGGCTGGAAAGTATCTTGGAAGACACTGGTGTTAATCGCCTGCTTTTCATAGAAACACAGAATCATAGAATAGTTTGGGTTGAAAGGGACCTCTAGAGGTTATCTAGTCCAACCCCCCCTGCAGTGAGCAGGGACACCCTCAACTAGATCAGGTTGCTCAGAGCCCCATCCAACCTGGTCTTGAATGTTTCTAGAGATGGGGCATCTACCACCTCTCTGGGCAACCTGTTCCAGTGTTTCACCACCTTCATTGTAAAAAATTTCTTCCTTAGATCCAGTCTAAACCTACCCTGTTTTAGTTTAAAACCATTACCCCTTGTCCTGTCACAGCAGGCCCTTGTAAAAAGTCCCTCTCCAGCTTTCTTCTAGGCCCACTTCAGGTACTAAAAGGCTGTGATAAGGTCTCCCTGCAGCCTTCTCTTCTCTAGGCTGAACAACCCCAACTCTCCCAGTCTGTCCTCACAGGAGAGGTGCTCCAGCCCTCAGCTCAGATCATTTTAGTAGCCCTCATCTAGACCCACTCCAACAGGTCCATGGCTTTCCTGTGCTGAGGACTCCAGAGCTGGACGCAGGACTACATGGAGGGTCTCACAAGAGTGGAGTAGAGGGGCAAAATCACCTCTCTCAACCTTCTGGCCACACTTCTTTTGATGCAGGTCAGGAGACAGCTCACCTTCTGGTCTGCGAACGCACATTGCTGGTTTATGTCCAGCTTTTCATCCACTAGTACTCCCAAGTCCCTCTTGGCAGGGCTGCTCTCAATCCCTTCATCCTGCAGCCTGTATGGATATGGGGGGTTGCCCCAACCCAGGCACAGGACCCTGCACTTGACCTTGTTGAACCTCATGAGGTTTACATAGGCCCACTTCTTGAGCTTGTTCAGGTCCCTCTGGATGGCATCCTGTCCTTCTGACGTGTCAACCTCACCACTCAGCCTGGTTTCATCTGCAAACTTGCTGAGGATCCACTCCATCACACTGTCTATGTCATTGATGAAGATATTAAACAATACCGGTCTGTCCTTTTGCATCCCTTGCCTAGTTCAGCTTCATCTGCACCTTGGCCTTCCTGACCGCATCCCTACACAACTGGGCAGCATCCCTATACTCTTCCCAGAATACCTGTCCCTGCTTCCACTGCCTGTGCGTTTCCTTCTTGCCCTTTAGTTTGACCACCACGTCTTAACTCATCCATGCTGGTCTCTTGCCTTCCTTTACTGATTTCTTACACCTGGGTATCGAGAGCCCTTTCACTCTATGGAAAGCATCTTTAAAGATCTGCCAGCTCTGTTCTGCTCCCTTGTCCCTGAAGGAAGATTCCCAGCAGGTCCTGTTGACTAACTCCTTGAAGAGCTGGAATTTTGCTTTCCAAAAATGTAGGGTCCTGACTTTACTCTTTGCCTGACCCATATCCCTCAGGACTGAGAACTCCACCAGTGCATGACCACTGCAGCCCAGGCTGCCTCCAATCTTGACGTCACCAATTAGCTCACTTGCGTTGGTAACCAACAGGTCGAGTATCTCATCCCCTCGGGTAGGGCTGTCTATTACCTGGCTTAAGAAGTTATCCTCAATGCATGCCATCAGTCTCCTGGATTTCTTACAGCTCACTGCACTACTTTTTCAGCAGATGTTGGAGTGGTTGAAGTACCCCAGCAGGATGAGACCCTGCAAGCGTGATGCCTCCTGTAGCTGGAGTAAGAAGACTTCGTCAATAGGCTCCCCTTGATCAGGCAGCCTGTAGTAGACACAGGGTTCCCTTTGTTGCCTCGGTCTCTGATTCTTACCCATAAGCTTTCAACCTGCTTGTGGCTCTTCTTCAGAGACAGCTCTTCACCTCTACCCATTTCTTGATGTAGAGGGCAATGGGTCCTCCCCTCCTTCCTCACCTGTCCCTTCTGAATTGCAAATCCCTTTTTCATCCCAGACTAACCTAGAGAAAGAGCAAACACAGAGATACTCAGTCCACATATTTCCGCATATTTCTAACCTGTAGATGTATCTGTCCCTTCAAACATAAAATGCCAGGAGGCTGCACATCACTGTTGGCCTGTAGCCATCGATAGCTGCACTCCAGTCATGGGATTCATCCCACCAAGTTTCAGTAATGGCAACTAGGTCGTAGCTTTCTAGCAGGATGGTGGCTTCTAACTCCTCCTGTTTGTTGCCCATGCTACGTGCATTGGTGTACAGACACTTCAGCTGGGCTGTCGCCGTGTCACCTTCTCAGAGGAACAACCCTTAATTCCTTTGAGGTATTTCACTGGTGTTTGCCTCTTGGCTCCTATTACCTCAGGAGCCCCTGGCTCATCTCCGTAAGACCTCAAGTGTGCTGCAGTGTCGCCAGTACATCTCAGAGCAACAGGTTGTTAGGTATCCAACTTTGAGCTGATTGGCACTCGGAAGGAAATTTAAATTAACAAATTATAATTTTGTAACTTTTCTCCCTCTTAGCTCTCATTTGGATTCATGTGCCTCAGGAAGATTACTGAGGATGGAGGGAGAAGGGAGATTTGAGATTCTGTCCTAGTTAGAGCTATCATCTCTGCCAAAGAGGAGGAGCAGGGAACAGTCTGCACATAGCCTTCCATGGGGCATGCCAGCTAGCGTGATAGATCCCAGTGCGGCGAAGATACAAGTAAGACTGGAAATGTGCCTGCCTATGCCACTGTGCTGTCAGTGCCCTGAGTTCTGCAAGGTGATGCAAACCATCATCATGGTAGCTGGGAAACAAAAGTGTCCAATGAGAGAGGACAGTGTCAGGTTTTTATTCATTGCATGCATCACAATAGTGATGTGCAGCCTCCTGGCATTTTGTGTTTGAAGGGACAGATACATCTACGGGTTAGAAATATGTGGACTGAGTGCCTCTGTGTTTGCTCTGTCTCTAGGCGAGTCTGGGATGAAAAAGGGATTTGCAATGCAGCAGATACTGACAGAAATTGCAGGGTAATGTTGCTACGAGGAGTTTATTTTCACACACACACACACACACAAAAATAATATCTTTTTTCCAATTAGTATTTGTCCAAAGCAGAGATTTTCAGTCCTTCCAGCATTGGACCCCGCTTCAAGCCAGCATGGTGGACATGCACCATTAATGGGATACAGCTTATGTTAATTTTGAAGTGATTGCCATGCTAACATGTACGCTACCTCTACTTGTTTTGTCATGGAAACTTTCTGAAGTCTGCCACGCCTGAGGTACTGACATCCATGGCCCATTTTCTCTAGAGCACTGTGATGAAAATCAAGCTTGAATTTCTACTGCCAAGATTTCAGACCATCCCTGGAAAAGCAATAAAAAATTATTTCGAGAGTGGCATTTTTTTTGTCTTCTCAGAGAATGTAGAGCAGGCTACAACAATGGAGATAGATAGATGATAGATAGATGGATAGATAGATAGATGTGTAATTCTGAACACAGCATATCTGGTGGGGGTCATAAAGGCCAGATTTGAGAAAAAAAGGCAAGGTCTAGGTTATATCAGGCAAAGTCTTATAGGGTAACTGCTTTGTGGCAGCTAGTGGAAGAAATATAATTTACACCAGCTGAGGGTTTCCTAGCTGAGACTGGGAGCTCAGTCCAAAGCTCTGCACATTATATAGAGTGAATTCCAGCTTTTCTGCACATGGCTGCCCTGTAGACATCCTATGACTAATTTGTAGGCTGCCTAACCTTTCAGTAGGCAACCAAACCCCCCTGGTTGGCAACAAGAAGTGGAATGTCTGTGTCCTGGAGCTCGTGTTCTGGTTCCTCTGGAGCTACAAGCTGAGGCACACAATCTGTGGGCTCTCCATGTTTGCAAAGTGGTCATTGTCAGTCTGTTTTCTAGGCATACATTTCAAGTGTCTGAAGGACTCTTACTGGTGTCAGTAGAATTGGTGTCAGGCTCACATTTGCCCTCTCAGTATCCCTTTCTGGTTCCAAATAAAGAGTCAATTGCTATCTTTCCCTTTCTGTCCTCCACATCAAGGACCAGGCAGACCACAGGGCAATCAAGATCTCCTGATGAAAGCTGCCATAGAAACAGGGAGTGGAAAGTAGTCTCCATGGAAATAGTGCTTTGAAGGCTGTTTCTCTTTCCCCCAATCTGTCAACTGATCAGTATCATCTTATTGCTTCCTTAAGTTCACCTGTCTGCCTGTATCCTCCATTTGGTTTTATTAGATGCAGTAAGATCCTACACAATACCATAATTATGAGTAAATATAGGCCATGCTAGCTGTGAAACCAACCTGCCCTTCACATTTTGGGATTGAAGAGCTAGGATTCATCCTGAGTTTTTTTGCTGCTTTGGGCATGCACCTAGCTCTGAAGTACAAGTGTAATGCAGCCACACAGCAACACTTTGGTGGGTCTGGTTTCTTTTTCCTACAGTGGGGCATTTTCTTTTTCTTAATAGACACAAAACACAACCTCGTGAGCACAGCTGTACCTGCCCTTGGAGTGCCAGATCTGCCAGAGTGACTCACTGCTATCCTTGTGCTGTGAAGCCTGCCCTTCATAAGACGAGGCTTTTGCAAGTACTGTAGGGAAGGGATTGTCTTAGTCATGTGTGTCTCCATGGCACCTAGCACCATACACTTCTCAGCCACAACTGGAGTCTCAGGGGCAGTGTAAATAACAAAGGCAATTGTCACTGGTAGAGGGGGACTTGTCCTGTAAGTGCAAAAGTACGATCTAGGCACAGGATACTATTCTTCCAAAGACCATTCTAGTGGGACTCACTTGACTTTATGTAGCTCTTCACAAAGCTCAGCTGGAGCTAGTTCCTTCTGTGATCATTGGAGAACTGCTCAGTAAAGTCAATGGACACCAAGGGATGAATCATCTGATCCTAAAGTAGATGTCTACGATAGGGCAAGGGAATTGCACCCCACACCTATTTTTCCCCTTGACCGTAAAGGCCACATGAGTTACCAGCTTTTGTAGAGACAGATACAGTGCAAAATTTGGTATCCTGAATCCCACACCAGTGACATGGACTGGGATATTGTAGCCAGTAAGCACTAAGGGGGTAGTAACAAGTCCTTTTCGTGCTCTTCACAAGAACTAAGGAGTCCAGGTGCCAGAACAGGAATTGAAGAATTGCCAGATCTCTCTATCCCTTATCTAGACCCTGTGAATTGGACAACCAAACTTTTGAAGGACTGTGGTGTAATCCATATACCTGATTTCAAATCTATATTGTCCAGATCAAATCAAGATGTCTAGCAAGTCTGAGTTAGAAAAGAAATTTGGTAGCTGAAGAAATGAACTAATGTCTCTGGCAATAGACATTCAACTGCAGGGTTTGCTTTCATAAGGTCCTTTAGAGTTTAGTCATTGACCTCACAGTAAACCACTGGAATATATCCATGCCAGGGCACTGACCTTGTACCAGTGTTTTCAGGGCTATTTCTGGGATGCCCCATTTTCACTCACAATAAATACTCACTAAACATTTAAGGTCAATAAATAGATGAAGATACCTACATTTGGTCTCTGTCTCAGTAAGTGAGGTGTCTGATCTCCCATTACACTTGGTGCATACCTAAGCAAATTGTGCAGCTAAGTCTGCAGAGCTTCTCAGCTGGCCTTCAGGAGGCATCTGCTTCAGAAGGAGCTCTTGGCCTTGCTGGGTGGAACAAGTCTCTTGGCCTTGCTGAGGGCTTGATTCAGTTGCCTAAATACAGGCTTCTAGTGTCATTTCAGATGCCCCAAGAATCCCAGCTGCCTTCTAGTTGTCAGTCCAGAAAAGCATCTGTATGGCCTGTGCAGATGTCCCACTTTCTCTAAGCTCTTTCAGATGAAGTAGACACTTATGAATGTCTTGTACACCTGTACACTTACTCAGCTATTTCTCTGATCTTCCCCTAGGGAGAAATTGAATTGGATGGGGTCAAGTCAGCCAATCCAGGGTCCTGCAAATAAGCCGCTCTTAGCTTCAAACAGAGTGTAGGGAGACCTAGTTAGCCAAGGAAGTTAGGAAGGACTATGGTGGTTTTTTTCTTCCAGCAATGATGTCGATGCAAAGTGCACTGAAGCCAGTAAGATTTTCACTGCCTAAAGAAATGATGCTAAGAGGGACTTTCTCCTTTCTCTGCTATTAGGCATGGTTCAAGGGTAAATATCTGATACCCTTTACTTTATTAGTGCAAACAATTTGAAGAAGACAAAAATAACCTTTTTGACTCTGCAAGTCGTTACCCACAGGAGTTTGGAAGAAATTCCCAGTTCATTTGACTGATAGCAATGGTGATATACTCTTGTCTCTGCTGTACTGTATAGTCCCACTGGTGGAGAGCTGACTTGTGTCATCAACAACATTTGGCACATCCAAGCTGGGATGACAAAATGCTCACCGTTCCTCCAAACACCAGCCAAGGTAGCTGCTGATGCCATCCCAAGGCATGGCATGGGATCAAGTCATGGGGCTGCTCAGAAATTAATTAATTTGAATTAAAGTCTTTGGAAATCATCCCAGGAGAAAAAAAACTGGGAGCAAAACAGATAAGCAAGAGCTTCCATTTCCTCTGGGTAGCCTTTGATAAAAATGCTGGCTGAGCTGGAGTTAAGCCACATACCATCATCTCAAGAAGCCAAGCATTTCCAAATTTACATTGGCACGTGCAAGTAGGCCTGTGGCTGTCTGGGAACCTAAGGCACCCTTCAGGGATCATCACAACTCAGAGACCAAAACCCTGGCTGGACAAGAGGGTGGGAACAGGAGCATACGGGGAGGCGCTGGCCTAGGTGCACTTCTGGGCCAAGGTTCCTGGGTTTCTACACAGAGAAGCTCCCATCCCTAATGACAGATTTCCCAGTCAAACCCAGCTTCTCATCTCATTTTCAGTTACACCTTCACAGACTGGAGTCATGTCTGTGAGAGAGTTGTCTCCTCCCTGCCTTCCACACCAGTCATGTCCCCCATTGGCGTTTGGTTTCCAATGGCATTTCCAAGGTCCAGGGGCCCGTGAGTGATTTTCATGCTGTCTTTGGATAGTGACTTTGATGTTTATTCAGGATACTTGTGAGCAGAGCTACTGAGATGACCCACAGATGTCTTGGACAGCAAAGGGGAGTCCCTTGGCCACATGTGCCCTCTCAGGAATGTGAGGACTAACTGGCTGAGGAGCAACCATGTGGAAAAGCTGAAATGGCCTGGGAGCAAATGTGGCTAACAGCAGTCTGGGCTGGTTTGAGAGAAGTGAATATTCCCCTCTACTTTGCACTCATTAGACCACATCTAGATGTTGTGCCCAGTTTGGGGCCCCCCAGTAGAAGAAGACATTGACAAACTGGAGCAAGGTCAGCCACAGGCCACCAAGATGCTCAGGTCTGGAGCATTTGCTGGAGCAGATGGTTCAGCATGGGGAAGAGGAGTTTGGGTGGACCTAATAACAGCCTGCCAGTACCTACAAGGAGGTTATTGAGATGACAGAGCCAGGCCTTTCACAATGGTGCATGGCAGGAGGACAAGCAAGAACAGACATCAGCTGAAACAAGAAAAGGCCAGATCAGATATAAGGAGAAAGTTTTTTCCTCAGGAAGACAGTCAAGCAATGGGATAGGTTGCCCAGTGAGGGTGTGCAACCTCCATCTCCAGAGATTTTTCAAGACCAAACTGGACAAAGCCCTGAGCAACCTGGTCTGTAATCATAGCTGAGCCTGCTGTGAGTAGGGGGTTTGGACCAGAGACCTCCTGAGATCCCTTACAACCTGAATTATCCTATGATCCTAGTGGTAATATTGTCAGTCATTCCACTAATACTAGGAAAGAATGAACATGAGCAAGTTTTGGCTGCTGTATTTTTTCAGGCGCACCTCAGGGGTCTTGGAAATACGTTCATGCTCCCTGTCTTTGAAGGAAGTTTCTTCCTTTGCTTTTTCCTGACAATGACGCAAAGATGAATGAAGTCACATCTCTTTAGGTAAAACTGTCTCTTTTACATTGTGATGCCTTTTAAAGCTCAGTGTCCCTTGCAACAAAATAATCGTTCACAGCACAGATCTGGGATGATTCAGATGTAACTTTTGGATCAGCAGGAAAATCCTCAGCTATGCCAGGAAAATGGTTGTGCATATGATGGATTGACAGCCTCTGGATGTGTGTGTGTGTGTTCCCGTACCAGAGTATGCACACGTATGTACGTGTCTGGTTATGTGTGTATGTGTGAGTGGGTGTCGGTATGTGTGGAAGAAAACTGGTCAAGTTACTTTTGATTTATAGGATATTATGTAGGAAGAAAACAAGGCTTCTTGTGTTCAGTGAATTGTTATGGTAACAAAAATCCATGAACGCTTAAGTACTTGAAACAGAACTCATAAAAGCTCTTCCAGGAAAATGTTTGCAGCGCTGAGTGTTGCAGATAATGCATGTGCCAACTGGCATCTGAGAGCAAGTGTCAGCTTACTTTGGATCTGGGCTAATTGCTTCCTTCTGACACTATTTAAATCTTTTCACCCTCCTCATTTGCAATAAATCCCCAGCCCCAGCTTGCAGCGGAGACAACGCATTGCCTCATCCTGGCTATTCCCTGTGGGAGTCAGTGACACTGCGCTGCAGTTCCTTGGATATGGGGATATTGGCTTAGGGATGGGGTTTGAGTGCCGTTACATGGCTCGTACGGGACAGCCAGGAGATCAGGCCCACTCAGCATGGGTTTACGAAAGGCAGGTCCTGCTTGGCTAACCTCTTGCTATGACAAGGTGGCCTGCTTAGTGGATGAGGGAAACATCCACTGTGGGTGGATGTGGGTGTTGTCTACTGTCATGGTTTAACGCCAGTTGGCAACAAAGCACCACCCAGCCAGTTGCTCACCCTCCCCCCCCACAGTGGGATGGGGGAGAGAATCAGAAGGGCAAAAGTAAGAAAACTCGTAGTTGAGATGAGAACAGTTTAATAATTGAAATATATTATAATGATAGTAATAATAATGGTAACAATGATAATAAATTGTAGATAAAAGGAAACCAACAACAACAACCAAAAAAAATATTAAAACCCAGGAAAAACAAGGAATACAACCACTCACCACCCACAAACTGGCTCCCAGTCCCCAAGCAGTGATCACTGTCCCCCAGACAGCTCCCTCCGGTTTACATACGGAGCATGACATCATATGGTCTGGAATAGCCCTTTGGCCAGTTGGGGTCAGCTGTCCTGGCTGTGCCCCCTCCCAGCTTCTTGTGCCCCTGGCAGAGCATGGGAAGCTGAAAAGTCCTTGACTGGTGTAAGCACTGCGTAGGAACAACTGAACCATCAGTAAGTTATCAACGTTCTTCTCATGCTAAATCCAAATAACAGCACTATGCCAGCTACTAGGAAGAAAATTAACTCTATCCCAGCTGAAACCAGGATATCTGCCTAGACCTTATCACTCTCCACAACTACCTGACAAGAGGTTGTAGTGAGGTGGGTGGTGGTCTCTTCTCCCAGGTAACGGGCAATAGGATGAGGGGAAATGTCCTCAAGTTGCACCAGAAGAAGTTTAGATTGGACATTGGGAAAAATTTCTTGCCCAAAAGGGCTGTCAAGCACCGCAAACAGGCTGCCCAGGGAAGTGGTTGTGTCCCCATCCCTGGAGGTATTTAAAAGCCAGGCAGACAAGGTGCTTAGGGACATGATTTAGTGGTGGAATGACAGAGCTAAGTTAACTGTTGGACTCTGATCTTAAAGGTCCTTTCCAACCTAAATGTTTCTATGATTCACAGAATCACAGAATCACAGAATGGCAGGGGTTAGAAGGGACCCCCAGAGATCATCCAGCCCAACGCCCCTGCTCAAGCATGCTCACCCAGAGCAGGTTGCACAGGACATCATCCAGGAGGGTTTTGAATATCTCCAGAGAAGGAGACTCCACAGCCCCCCTGGGCAGCCTGTTCCAGGGCTCTGTCACCCTCAAAGTAAAGAAGTTCTTCCTCACGTTCAACTGAAACGTCTTCTGCTTCAGTTTGTGCCCATTGTCCCTGGTCCTGTCACTGGGCACCACTGAGAAGAGTCTGGCTCTTTGATACGGAGTAATTGCTATGAAGGCTTGTATTGGATGGCAAATTCCATTTTAAATTCATGGTTTTGTAGCCTCCTCTGTCATCTTTTGCCTACAAGCAGAGCTCCAACCCCCACGAGACACCAGTAAAAATCCCTTACATCTGACATATGAAGTATCAATATTCCAGTCAAGCACACATGGACAGTGCTGGCCACCAGAACACAGTAGCACAGTTTTCAAGGCTAAAATGGCAGAAGAAAAGAACACGATGAAGTTTTGCCATTCTTAACAGTCATCTGGAAAAACTTGCAGCAGTCTGTTGGAGGGTGAGGAGAAGAGAGACAAGACCTAGAGCACCTGTATGCTGGAAGAGGATGTGCCCCCAGGGCATAGAGGTCAGTATGGCTTAAGGACCAGAGAGAGAAAAAAGGGAACCTGACTCCATGGTCAGGTGGAGGTCCAATTCCAGGTGACAGTCACAAGGATGAACACAGAAAATAGGCAGTGTCCACTGGAGAACTCCTCCCTGTGTGGAGAAAAGCTCAAGGGAGTCCAAGAAGAGGATATGCCAAGGTTTGTCCTCAAAAATAAGGTCGCTTCTTGCTGTTTTCAGTGCAGCATCCTGAGATGACCAAGTATGAGAAAGAAGATTTTTCGCATCCTTTTAAGGCCTCACACCTGAACAAAAAGTCAAGTCATTGAAGCTCCCACTTTTTCCAGAAGATATTCTCCTTTCCTGCTGGAAGGAGTGGCTGGAAGCAAGTCCCTCTTAACCCCTTTTCCACTATGAACATTAGCACTGACTAACAAGGTGATGCATTGGATGATTTTTTAAGTGTCACCCATATAATATGTAAAGAAGTCTTGCAACAGGCTGTTTTGGGGACAGATCATCAGTCAGTTTGGGCTGAGGCAAATGGTGCTGTTTTCCTGGCTGTCCCTTGACTTGCAGAAAGATTTCCTTACAGAGTGTTAAGGCAACTTTGCTGGCTCCAAAACTGAGCATTTGGCTGCAATGTGCACAAAGATGGCTATGTTCATGGCACCTTGAAGGAAGAAGGAGTTTCTATGGCATGAGCTCTCGGCTGGCTGGAGGGCAGGAATAGCACAGCTGTGAACCCATGGTATGTGGTACATAGCTACAACTTCCAGTGGTACTCATCACCTTGGCTACATATCACACCATTGGTAACGTGCTCTGCAATGTGAGAAGGTGATGTGCGCAAGCAAATGGTTCTTGGGTAGAAAATGTGTTTTGATGCTGGGGCTGAGTCACTCAGGACAGTGTGGAGCAGGAGGCTGGGCAGAGAGGAGTTGTAAAAGGATGTAGCCAGCTTCTGACCCCCCTGGTCTTTGGTGAGCCTCACTGTTTCATAGAATCATAGAATCATAGAATGTTTTGGGTTGGAAGGGACCCCTAGAAGTCATCTAGTCCAACCCCCCTGCAGGAAGCAGGGACACCTTTAACCAGAACAGACTGCTCAGAGCCCCATCCAACCTGACCTTGAATGTTTCCAGGGATGGGGCCTCCACCACCTCAAGTTTCTGCAGTGTTGATACCTACTTCTGCAGACAGCCACCACAAGGCTTTCCTTTTAGTCCATGGAGAGAAAAAAAGCACTTATGGGATTACAGTCCTCTGAGTTTGGTGCCCAGAAAATGTTATTCCCCTGTGTGGAAAGGATATTGTAAGTTCATGAGTGTGAAGGTTTCACATATATCCTTCAAGTTTTCATAGACCAGTTCACCTTATTCCCTTTCTCGTTTAATGCCATAGAGCTGGAAGATAACAAGCAACTCAGGAGAAACTTTTGGAAAAGAAACAGAGCATATCTATGAATTGTGGACTGATGGCAAAATATGTAGTTAAAGCAAAAATATGCATCATCTGGATAGTCCTGTTGGATTCCACACTGGCTTCTTAACTTTCTCCACTTGCTAATTAGTGTAGTAGAAAGAAAATATTTCTGATTAGCATAATTACCACAGAGCAGTGCTATAGTGACCTTAAGCTATGAAAAGCCAAAGCTTTAAAAAAAGAACTCATAAAACTTTAATGAGTTTCCCAGACGCTAACGAGCAAGCCAGCTTCCATGAAGGCTGTCTGTGCTCAGCAGTCTCCAAAAGCTGTGAAAAGAACCCTCCGACCCTTTTGACACAACTTTCCTCTGCACTCCCAGGCTGCAAGGGGTCATGTCAAAAGCTGAACCAATTAATTGCACTCCAGATATTGGCATATGTTACATTCAGTCTTCTGAGGTGGAAAAATGACAAATTACAAAGGTGCTGGCAAGGTCATAAGAAACAGCACCAACACCCTGCAGGGATGCTTTCCTCAGGGTGCAGCTGTCGTGTGGTGATTATTGGCACGGTGGTTAATGAGCTGCCCCATCCAGGCTGAGCAGGGAATAGTGGTTAACCTGGGTCATCCCAGTCCTGGCCAGCCACATCCAGCCTGAAAGCACATATAGGCAGGAGAAATTCTGAATGCCCTTCAACTGGCTTGCCTGTGATTTAGTAGTTGACTCAATTTGACCTTGAGGATGCTCGCTGATCGCTGACTTACAGCTTAGCAGTTCAGCCAGAGGCTAACTGGTCAGCTGCCGTGTCAAACGGTGGGTCCTGACACATTAACTGATCACCTCCAACATCTGAAACAGAGACTGCTTCTTCCTAGTACAAGGGTGAGGCAACATCTAAGCCAACTCAGGAGTGATATGCAACCAAAGTCATGCAGACAGCAAGGCCAGCCCAACTGTTGTTTGTGAGATCTGATGATCGCCATGGTTTTATATCTCCCAGGGATCCCTTCAAGTCTCCTTGCACAGCAACAAGAAGGAGATTGGCCTCAATTCTGTAAATATGTGCAGGTGTTGCAGATCAGTCATCAAGTCTAGAGCAGCCTTTCTTTAACAAAAGGATTGCATAACCTTTTTGGGGAAAAAAACCCAAACACAAATCTAGTCATCTCATCCTATTCTGTTTTGCCACAATAACAACACTCAAATGAAAGTTGGAGTTCATTTTGAATATCTAGTGATCCTTCTGTTTATTTAAGAAGATGTCTTATAGCTAAAGAGTAACCCGCAGACCAAGAAACACTCTGCAACCAAACCAAGTGCTGGTTTGGGAATAGGAGCGCTACACACTCATCCCACCTCCTTTGTGGACTTCTCATGTCTCTTCAAGGAAGTTTCTTTCTGTATCTGCTTTTATTACTTTCTCCCTGCATTTGTCTAGCTTGAGCACTTAGACACTTTGGGGTGCAGGTTCCTCTCAGTGGATGTCCATATAGCATCTAGCAACTAACACAGTGTGGGCTCTTTTTTCAATGTGTGATGCCAAAATACAAAAAAACCCCATAATAATCTCAGAGGTATACAGTGCAATGCACATCTGAAACCTAGCGTAGAATACTGGGTCAATATTGTCCATCTGTGATGTAGCACAGACATCAGAAGTGTGAGTTGTATACATTGTGCTAACGACAAGCCCCTGTTAGAGGTGGCAGGCTAACAAACACACTGTCATCCAAAAATAATGGGCATTTTTCCATGCTATTGGCCAAAAGTGTATCAGGTTCTAAGAATGCAGATAGGCACCTAATGGGATTTTCAAACATTCCCGTATAGGCTGAGTACTTCATTCCCACTGATTTCTGGTGGAGTTGAGTGCATATCAGAGTTAATTGGCTTTGTAAATGACCTTAAAGGTGTTCATGTATTTTTCAGTGTATGCATGCTTTTTTAAAACACATAGAATCATAGAATTGTTTAGGTTGGAAAGACCTTTAAGATCATCAAGCCCAACCATCACCCTAACCCTGCCATCCCACCACTAAACCCTGTCCCTAAGCACCTCATCTGCTTGGCTTTTAAATCCCTCCAGGGATGGGGACTCGACCACTCCCTTGGGCAGCCCCTTCCAGTGTCTGACAATGCTTTCTGTGAAGAAATTTTTCCTAATGTCCAACCTAAACCTGCCCTGGTTCAGACCATTTCCTCTCGTCCTGTCAACATCTGACAGATCTTCTGCAAATATCCCTTGAACTGGATGGGAAGGCTCTCCTGGACTTCAGCAGGCTTTGCCCAGACACATCTGTGTACCAGAGAACAAAACCAGCCATGACAGCCAGCAGTGCCCAGCTGCTGAGTGCGACCACTGGTGCCGAGTCCCCCGCGTGCTGCAGAAAGCTCCATGGCTTCAGTGATGTAAAAGAATTAATCACAGCCACCAGTTGGTTTCTTTTCTATTTTGATAATTTACATCTGACCCACTGAGAGCTTTGAAGGCACAGATCAAGCTTTTGAACCCAGTATCATATACCTGGGAAAAGAGCAAGTGGGAGGAACAGCATTGCTCTTTTTTCCTGAAGCCATTTTGGATTTCTTTGATGGTGGTGTACATAAAAATACAAAGAGGAAAAATGTCTGCTATTTTTCACTTGTTCTTTTTAATTTAGGGGAGTGGGCTTTTTTTTTTTTTCTTTCTTCAGATTTTTGTGTAGGCTGCTTTTCCATTTCGCAGGGGTAAGTATGTGCAAGTGGTACCATTTATATATCCAGCTCCATCACCAAATCCATTTAGGTCACTGAACCAGAACAACATGACATTTTTCCAATAGATGGCAAATTCATGTCTCTTTCCCAAAAAGGAATTTCACAGGAACTGAAGCTATTTGCAAAACTGGGTTAAATGAGGCAATAATTCTGACTGAAGGAAAACAGGTTGTTCAAAATGCTGTTACTGGTGACTAAGAACTGCATTTCACATTTTTTAAAAAAATGATCTTTTTTATTTTAAAATTAACCAAGTCCTTTTTTAAAGAAAAAAAAAAAGGATTTTAAAAATAACTCCTGTGTCAAATCACAGGAAGCTCTTTACAAGACACTTCCTTCTGTTTTTTCCCAATTTCTCCAGTGTTTGTGAGTCAACAGAGGAAGCCACGATTAATTCTGCAAATGTCTGCAGACTCTAGTCTTGCCATAAACACCTGGTAAAGTTGGGCTTGCAAAAATGAGAGATTCTTGCTGGTTCTTCTTTTGTCCCTCAGACATCACAGATGAGAGCTGCTGAACACATCCCCCAGTCGATCTGACTGCCACACCCTGCCTGTTCACAACACGACTCTTCTCGGTGGCTTTCCTTGTGCAAGACTGGCAGCCCATGAAGCAAATGGGCTTCAGTGACCATGGTGCTTATGATTCCCCTCCAACTTACCCAGCCAGCATGGAACAAAACACAGACTTATTTCAAGCCCTAAAATCTGCATCAGCTTTGGACATATTGGCATAAAGATGCTTGCCTGGCTTGTATAGCTTCCTACTAAAGACAATAGCTTTTATTAGACCCATTTATGCCATTGGAAAAGATGAATGAGCTTTGGGCACAAGCCTCTCTTCTTCACGTGTAATAAAGCAAAGTTTTATTTGTCTGACAACTAAATTTCTTTAGAAAAAATGGAATTTAGCTTTATTAAAAATCTCTCTCCTCCTCTCTCCCACCAGGCGGTATGTAGCACACTTTCCCTTTGAAACATCCGAGGTATTTTCTCCTGGGTTTTGTAGTCAGTTGTCATCTGAAGAACTGATAGTAGCTTCCCCCACAAGAAGATGAGGAGTTTGCTGAGAGCACATCCTCCACAAGACACATTACACTGGTGTTCACTGAAACTTTGAAAGCAAAAATGACCAAGAAGGCAAGAGAATGACCTGGAAGGATTGGCTAAATGGATGGTGTCCACTTGGCAGCTGCCCATGCCACTGAACTGCTCTAAAACCCTCTTCCTTCCACAAGCATCACTTACAGACCTCACAACACTAATTCAGTGCTTTACCCTACAAGTTATCTCCATTTGCTTTGGTGGCTGCTTTTGGCCTCAGTTTGACTTGAGGTTATGCTTGAGTCCTTGGGAGAAACTTGGATGCATGTTCTCCCCTGCTTGTGGTGATAATACTGCCGTGAGTTCTGCTAGGAGCCTCTGAATTCCAGCCAATTCAGCACCCACTCACATTATCCTCAATTTTTTTTTTTGCAGAAACTTTATGCTTTTTTGTTAATCCTTGGTTGTACTCTTCATTGCTCATGTGCCTAGCTCCAGAACAAAGACCTGTTAAAGGAAAAGCCACTGCCCGAGCATCCACACACCACTCAGGAAGCCACAAACATGATTTTAACAGCATCATCTGGATAGTCCTGTTGGATCCCACACTGGCTTCTTAAGCTTCTCCACTTGCTAATTAGCATAGTAGAAAGAAAATATTTTAAAAATATTTTTTAAATCTCTACCACCTGAGACTTTAACTGCTAGGACAAGAGTCCCTTCACAGCGGGCAGCTCCATGGAGCCAATGGGTACCCCTTTTCAACTCCTCGCTCACACACACACTCACTCTCGGGCACTTTCTCTCCCCTCAGGCTTGACCCTAGGTTTCCCTGAAGCAGCGTCTACACCAGTTGAATTTATTGAGTGGTACAGCAGTAAAAAAACAGCTCGAGCTGGGTGCCTCTGGAGAGGGGCCCCAAACAAAGAAAACCCTGGGCAATTATATCCAATTTCAGTTCCCCTCCCCTCATGTGACGGCTCAGTCCAACAGCAATATTGGGGTCTGGGGTCTTCTTGTTCCTAATTGGATCCTTTCTTTGTCTCCAGGCAGGACATCCCTTTTCTTGTCTTAGTGGATACAGCTTCTGCTGGTGGTTGTGGCTACCTTACCTTCCTGGTTTTGGGGTCCTTCCTTAATGTAGCTATGGAAAAGTTTGGTATATGGTCAGCCTATCTAGGTGAAAGTTCACAGATTGTGGCCTAAGGGTTTAGCAAGCCTTGCTACTGATGCTACATATCGGATTCTGTCTGAGATAGAAAGTGACTTCTACAACAGAAAGCTAAGTCTTCCTTTTCCAAGGCTATAGCAGCTCTAAGATGCCTCCTCCAGCCAGTCACAGGAACGTGCCTATCACAAGGGCATGAGATTTTATTGGGAGTGCAAAGAATATGAACCCAACTGGATATGGTCCTGCCATCAGGATGTTCTTCAGGGTTGTGAAGAGGCTGAGTGACAGAGAGAGGTATATGTGGAGAGAGAGTGATTGAACTTGTAGAGGTTTCCAAGGAGCCATCAATTCACAGGCTGCAGCAATAAGGATTTAGTGAACAACCTGCCCAGAGGAGGGGAGATGGTTGATTTGAGGAAGGGCTTGTTGAAACCAGAACAAGGGCTGGAGGTAGAAACAGTGTAGATGGCCTGCTACCATCAGTACATGCTGCAAAGACTAAGTAGTCTGAGGGCATAGGAGTCTGCAGGGAAAATAGTCAGTCCTGGGGTTGGAGTAGGAAAGTGATGTTCTTGCACTGGTCCTGAGCTGCATCCTGTGCATGAAAAGTTCATTGCCTGGAAGCAGCACACGACAACACCACAAGCATCCGATGCTGTAATCAATAAGGTTGCTTGAAGGTTTGGTTTCAGCTTTGCCGATTTGCATTTTCTCATTTTATTAGAGTTACTCACTCGGCATGTTTCATGTGCTCACTGACAAAAATCTGTGACTAGCAATATGTCTCTGCATTCGTGCTGTTCTCCAGGCTAACCTTCACCTTGTTAACAACAGCTGGCTTGCTCATCCTCATTCTTTTCCCCCATTTGGTGTACATAGGCTTTCAAGGCATTTTTGCTTTGGTCAGCACTGACAAATATTGAGAAATGCCTTGCAAAGCAATAAAGAGAAAAAGTTGCATACAAATGTTTTATGAAAGTTGCCAACATCATAAATCTTCCAGGAAGCATGTAGTTCCCTCTCCTGCTGAACTCATAAAGGCAGAGATGTAAAATGAAACAGATCCAATCTGCCACCCCCTCCAACTCGCTGTGTGCCTAAGGATTGAAAGGAAAGCCTCAAGCTGCTGCAGACCTAAAGCTCATCATATGACTCCTTCAATAAATCAGCCCTTCCCACACGTTCTGAAATGATATTAGCTTCTAACCACAAGACGTTTATGATTCATGTGGGACAGGCTCCTTACAAAATGATTACAAGCAGTCCCATCTGCAGAATAAAACCGAAAGACTATACAGTCAAAGTCAATTAAAAACAAATACAGCAGACCTCCTGGTCCCTGTTTCAGCAAGGAAGGATCACGTGCTTTCTCCTACCAATTACTCACCAGCATCATTTTGAATGGTGTTATTTATTAGTTGTTCCTCTCTGAATCAACAACCCAAACAATCAAACCTCTCAGCTCCGTTATTTTACTGTTTACAGACAATTTTGTTGGCATGACAGTGTCTGTATAGCCCTCAAGTATGCTATATATATCCCATCTGTGCCCATATTGAAATGTGAATTTTTTTGTTTGCCAAGGCCAGACTAACATCTATATCCAGAATCCCATGAAAGACTCACCTTAAGCTCTGCAGAGATCATGCTGAATGTGTGTGGCTGTTACCATGCAGAGGGCATTCCCTGCATGGGATTCAAAATGGACTTTCAAAAGGGTGGTGGTTTCCCATGTATCTTTTTGCTGTATGACAGGAGACACCTCAAATCCACTGCAGGAGCAGGGTACCAAGCACCCCAGTTCCTGCCCCTCTCCAAGGGCAGGTCAAGGTCACACCTCTTCATTGGGGTTGACCTTGCTGAGAAGGACACCTAAGTCAAGATGCATGCAGGTATTCCGAGAAGCTGGTGTCTTCATCCTCATGGTAGGCAACAGAAGTCTCATCCATGCAATGAGCACAGCCCAGAGAGTTGTTTATCCTGTCCACATGCAGGTGTTTGCCTTTGGGTGACCCCAACAGCTCCCATGAGGTGCATTGACAATACTCCCACTGGCTATGAGAGGAGCTTGGAGGCTGGCTCAGACACCTCTGGGTTAAAAAGAGGTTTCTCCTGAGCTAAACCTCAGAACTCGGTTGGCTGATTTATCTAAACATACTAGGTGCCACATGAGATGGCCTAGGATGTCTGAGACATCCACATGGGGTGGCAGGGTGAGAAACCAAACCAGGAAGGGCTCCCAAAGTGCTAGAAACCAGTAGGTGAATCACTTGTGTGGGGCTTTTCTGTATCACAACTACCACATCACATTATCGTTTTATATCAAGCCAAAGAAAACCACTTTGTATTTACTTAACCTCTCCTGTACCTCCCGCTCTTCATTTGCAGTTGAAATGCTCTCATTATCCTACATTAGTCACCCAGTTTCCTTCTCTTTGTCATTTTTTAAATGATGACTTTTATTTATTTTGTTCTTTTATCACAGCATTGGACAGCACTAGGAGAAAGGGGGAGAAAGCCCATGAGGTTATGTCTCTCCCTGCTGTGATGACTGAATCAGCACCGTGCAGGGAGCAGAGACCAGCACGCTGGCAAACCGAGACAGATGTAGGTGTAAGGAGAGGAGACGGCAGCGAAGAGCAATGACTGCAAGGTAATAAGGGATGGGCAAAGAGGAACTCGCTGTTTTGTTTTCTGTAGCACAAGCAAGTGTCACACGCTGGGATCGCAGCCCTAAGGAATGATGGCAAAGCTAACAGAAAAATGGCACTGTCTGGGGTCCACCTTCACCAAATTACTTCTCAGGAATGGAAAGTAACGTGTATTTCTTTAGAAGAGTCATAGGGTGGTGAGGACTTCTGTATGGGTTTGGGGTTTTTTTGCTGTTTGCTTTCTATAACCCATGCTTTTCTAGTACGGTTAAGCTGAGGGGGGAAAAAAGGAAAAAGAGAATAAAAGCTATGAAATGGTTATAACTCATACACATCACCAAGGAAAACATTCCAAAGTTACAGTGCAGTTTTCCGTTGTAAAACTGCTGGCTTTGGCTGGAGAGCTGAAGGAAGAATATTCCATCAAAAGCAACTCTGAGCCTTTTCTGACTCAGCTTTTGGGTCATAGCTTCTGGAGCAGACATGTGCCTGGTAAGCAAGATAAAAGGTAGTGTCTCCTGTGCAGATGGAGATGAGAGAAGCCAATGGTCTCATCTCCAGCAGCCCTAGGGCACGTCACCCCTGTGGGTTCACGCAGCATGCAGGTTGGTCATGGGTCCCTTCCGCCCAGCCTGGGAAACTGGCAGAGCTTGCATAGAGCCTCCTTTGGGGAAATCAGCAAGGGCATCACAGACATTTCTTCTTGGGTGACCCTTTGTACTAGTTCCCACCATTCTTATGTGGAGAAAGGAGTCTGATGTGTCTCACTGTGCAATTTATAATCCCCCATCACAAAATCGCACAGAATCACAGAATGGCAGGGGTAGGAAGGGGTTGCTTAGGGACATGGTTTAGTGGTGGGATGGCAGTGTTAAGTTAATGGTTGGACTTGATGATCTTAAAGGTCTTTTCCAACCTAAATGATTCTATGACCTCCGGAGATCACCCAGTCCACCCCTCCTGCTAAAGCAGGCTCACCCAGACCAGGTTGCACAGGACATCGTCCAGGCAGGGTTTGAATATCTCCAGAGAAGGAGACTCCACAGCCTCCCTGGGAAAGCCTGTGCCAGGGCTCTGTCACCCTCAAAGTAAAGAAGTTCTTCCTCACGTTCAACTGAAACGTCTTCTGCTTCAGTTTGTGCCCATTGCCCCTTGTCCTGTCGCTGGGCACCACTGCAAAGAGTCTGGCTCTGTCCTTGTGACATCCACCCTTAGGATATTTGTAAGTATTTATGAGAACCCCTTTCAGTCTTTTCTTCAGGCTAAACAAGCCCAGCTCCCTCAGCCTTTCCTCATAGGAGAGATGTTCCTGTCCCCTCATCATCTTTGTAGCCGTCCTCTGGACTCTCTCTAGGTGTTCCTCCCATGATGTTTCCATTTCCCCCACACATATATATTCTCTGGGGTTCCCATTACCTGCACTTTACCAGTTACTACCCTGAAATCCTCTCTCCGATGTGCAGGACACTCTCTGTCCTGGTCCCTCAGGAGCCAGCAAGGAATATTTTATTAGTAGCATCGTTACTGTCCCTCATTCACAGCTGGGAATGAAGAAGGAAGTGAACAGCAAGACACTGCCACTGGGAAGCAACTATCTTCCCATCAGACCTCTTGTCCTGTTCATTATCTTCCAGTCTCTAAATTAAAATTCCAGACCATGCTTCAAGCACTTTGAATATAATAATATAATACTTATTTACTTGCACAGAGGCTGCACACTCATAATACCTTTTACATATGAAATCCTCTGGGTTACCAGTGAATATTTACCATTTTTATAATGTGCTGAAGAAAATAGATTTTCCAGATTTGCTACCTCTCCACCTAGCTATGTTTTTGGATACTGCTAGAATCTTCCTTGTGCTCAGGTAATATATTTAGCCCTATTAGTGAAAAAATAAAATTGCTTATGTCTCAGCTAAGTTACAGAAGCCTCTAGCACAGCAAGCTTTCTCCCTAAATAGACTGGGAATTCAGTTGAATGTAAATGCTTACAGCCTGGCTGCTGTATTTGAGCCAGTCAGCCCAGACTCTGGTGTGTACAGTCCGTGGAGTCCAGAAGTAAGTGACTAACAGACTTGTGTAGAAAGCTTAAAAATCAGGTCTCATCAGAGGACAGAGAGCTGCCCTTTGTCCATCCCTTCATTACTTTGCAGTTACCTTGTTTTTCCTCTGCTGCCTCTCCTTACACCACCAGCCCGTGAGATGATGCTCAAGCCAGCTTGTCTCTTTACAGCACCGAGCCCACATCTGTCTCAAGACACTGGCCATGATAATCTCCATCTGACTCTGTTTTTCAGTGAACTTCTCCACTGCTTTCATGTACAGGAAGGTAAACAATGCAGGGTTTCACATTATGTCTAACATAGGGTTTATCTGCAGTCTTCTCTTATGGGTTTATTAGCTAATTCAAACATACCCTGGCTCAAAAGTCATTACAGGCTCATGTTATTCCAGCACAAATTTGCTGTAAGTAAAGAAAAATTAGTTGGTCACATTAGTGCTCATCAGAAAACTGAAAGGAAATTATTCAAGGTTTGATACAAATTAGTAAATGCACAGACAGTGACATTTTAGAGACAGACACAGGAAAATTAAAAAAAAACCTTTTCTGTCTTTTTCACATATGCATATTTTATCTGTAGCTCTTTGGAGAAATCAATGAGTTTAACTGACTCTTGGCCATACCATCTTGCTGGAAACTGCTTGTGTAATTTCATAAAAATGCAGTCAGGAGCCTTCAGTGAGTGCCCAGCTATCAAATGGGAAAGATCCAGGATCCTCGTGTCTCAGTACTACAGATTTTTCCAGATTTTTTTTTCCTTCTCTTCTGATCAGGAATATATTATTACACATCCATATATAACTGGTCCATTGCCAGGTTTTGCAGGTAATGACAGGTGGCAGTAAGTGCATTTTTCCACCTCTTTAACTGTTTTTGTCTATTCATTGCTCCAGCAATTCTCTGAGAGCTAAAATGTGTCTTGTCTGCTATGGTGGAGTGGATCTGAGCTAGGGATTAATACAGAGACTCCATTCCTCCACTCTCCATAATCAGAAAGGATAGATCTCACCATGAGATAGACATTTGAACCTCCAAAGTGAAAAAATAATGAAATATTCACGAGACTGGACCTAGTAAAGCACAAATTCTGGCTTATTGGTATGGGAAATGACCACCAACATCCAAGGACACAGGGATGTTTGCTTTGAATTCACTATTCCTTTCAACTTCATTCCTGAGCATGACTATAATAACTAGTAATGAAACAGGCATTAACCGGCCTAGTATCTTTCATGTTTATTTTCTTTTTGTTGTTCCTGGCAGAGGGGGTGTGGATGTATGCAGGTAAAAGTGGATTATTTTTAAATAACCTATAAGCACTTCCATATCCTTGAGATTGAAAGCAGCCTGGGCAGAAGGCGGTGAGGCTTGTGGAGGCCATTTGTTCTTGCAGAAAATTCATCCCAGAGCTTTAAGCTAGCTCCCAGCAATCTTTGCTCTTCTAAAAAACTTCACTCTTACTATGGAAAGTTCTCCTTTTCCAAAAGTTAATCACTGGATGAGGTCTCAGATGTTTTCCTCCAGACCTTGTTCTTAGCACGTGTGGGAGATCAGAAACGTGGACACTTTGACACCCAGATAAGGACTACTAACCTTCTAAGACAGCTTTTTTCAGACCTTTACCCCATCAGGCACCACTTTCTGGTTGACCTAGACCAAACCCCATCAATTTACAATCAAAATTAAGTGGCATTTCACACATTGTTTCCAGTTACTGCAAATCACAGCATTGTCACTAATAATAATGATTTGCCGTTATGCTAATTTTGTAGTTTGAACTAATTTATCTTCTGTTCCCAGGCTGCAGATCTGCCTTTGATAGTGTCTACTTTGCTGGAGAGCCCTCTATTATCAGAAATCTTTTGCTTGAGGATTTTTCTCTAGGTCGCGATCAGCTCTTCCTTTGTCCTCTTCTTCTGACTGAGCAGGTTCAACATCCAGGCTGGCATTCCTCTGAGCATCTGTGGTTGTGTGGTTTACAACGACAGCATTCATTGAATTTATTATATTGGTTTACTCTCCGTTCCCTCTAATGGTCACATAGACCTCTTCATGTATGGACATCCACAGTGTAGGCACCTGGGGTGCTCCTACTGCTGGTCAAGGATGGTCCAGGCCTTTTAGCTTGCTTAGCACTTCCATCACATGTGCTATTCCAAATCCATGTGTCTGCTGGTATAGAGCATCTCAAATGTTTAAGCAACCATATCAAGAATTGGGAGTTAGTTTGAATTCCTTCAGGTCTTCCTCACCTCTTCCTAAATCTATTTCAGATGCAGCTGGTAGGTCTTTACACTGACTTCATTTTCTGTGGCTTCCTCTGTTCATTTTGCATAGGAAAACAGCACTGAGATGCATGCCAGGTAACAATTTACCTGTAGTTTTTTCCGAAGATTTTCCTCTCTGGCCTGAACAGCTGATTTAAACTTCATCTAGGTCTGGAGAGTTTTTGGCTCTGTGGAGTCCAACCCAAGTTTCTCCATGAGGATCAGACTAAAATTGTCTGGAGGCCAGGATAAGAAAAAAATTGTTTAACATTCACAGACAGAGCAGATGCTGCTCTAAGCCCTTTCAGATGTAAGAAATGTCCTGATCCAGACCTTGAGCAGGCATCACTTCCCCTTTGCCTACACCCCTCACCCCACCTTTGGAGAAGAGGATGAGGGTGGTGTGAAAAAGAGAAGGAAAATACTTTAACTGAGAGGCATTTGAAACATGTATAGAATCTGAGGAGGTTACCTGGACTGTGGTTTTTGAGAGCTTTTCTTTTTTATAGTTTCTCTTTGCTGCCTTTTGCTCTTAGTACATGAAAAATTTACAACTGAGCTGTCAAGTTTCAGTATTGAAAATCAAACAGAAGATTTGGTGTAAGCTGCGTCTTGAACAAACAACAGCTAGGAAATAACCCTTAGGAAAGTATTTACTGTTTTCAGTTGTCAGACCATGAGTTTATTCCACTATATTCCTAGCCATAATCTTTAGTAGAAGCAAGGCAAACCAAGCTAGAGCAACTTTTATATTTGGTTTTAAGTTAAAGGATCATGCCCTCCACAGACAAATAAGCCAACCCTCTCTGAGACTGAAGACCCACAGGGATATAAGTTTATTCCATAATTTTCTGAGCTCTACAGTAAAACCCATGAAAATGAGACCCCACCTGGAGTACTGTGTTCAGTTCTGGGCTTCCCAGTTCAAGAAAAATGAGGAACTCCTAGAGAGAGTCCAGAGGAGGGCAACAAGGATAATGAGGGGACTGGAGCATCTCCCCTATGAGGAAAGGCTGAGGGAGCTGGGCTTGTTTAGCCTGAAGAAGAGAAGACTGAAAGGGGTTCTCATAAATACTTACAAATATCCTAAGGGTGGATGTCACAAGGACAGAGCCAGACTCTTTGCAGTGGTGCCCAGCGACAGGACAAGGGGCAATGGGCACAAACTGAAGCAGAAGACATTTCAGTTGAACGTGAGGAAGAACTTCTTTACTTTGAGGGTGACAGAGCCCTGGCACAGGCTTCCCAGGGAGGCTGTGGAGTCTCCTTCTCTGGAGATATTCAAACCCTGCCTGGACGATGTCCTGTGCAACCTGGTCTGGGTGAGCCTGCTTTAGCAGGGGGATTGGACTGGGTGATCTCCTGAGGTCCCTTCCAATCCCTGCCATTCTGTGATTCTGTGAAAACCCAGCCTAAGACAAATACTTATCTAACATAAAGGTGGCATTGGCTATTTTCTGTTATGGCTCTAGGGAAGCTGTAAGCCTTCACCAGGTTGATGGTAGAATCATTTGTGCTAGCACATAGGGTGGATTTTCACTCCCACCACTTCAGTAGGGAGAAAGGAAAACCAAAAATCCTTTAACTCTCCATGGCTATAACAGATCTGTCTATCAAGTCATCACAGAAAATACATCATTACTTCATAATGCAAATGAACTTGACTAGGACCTTCTCAAAGGGAGAAAAAAGGTGGAACAAAACAGGTTTTAAAATGTTCAATTTAAAAAAAATTTTTTTGTTAGTTTAAAATTTTTTAATTAATTTGAACTAAGAATTATTTGCAAGAGGAAGAAAATTCATGTAAAAATGGGCAATGTCAGGAATGTCATAAAAAATTATCTTTTCCTATTAATAGCTTTTACCCCTTGAGAATCTTCAAAATTAATGACTTTCAACAATTAGCTCTTCTTTCAATAACTTGTTACTTTCTAGAGACCAGTAGTTTGATCAGAAAATTCAGTCTTCTTTTTAATCCATGGTTACTATGTGACTTAGCTCTTTCTTATTTTAAGCTGTTGCCAGAAAAAAATTTGGTTAACATTGAAATAAAACCCTTAATAAATTTATATTACTCACTCAACCTGAGACACATGGGTATTTGTTATGATCCTTAAGTAGTTGATAGCATGGGTGGTGTTTCAGGGGACAGTCCACAGCACTAGCTCATCTTTGGTGCTCTGAAATGTTTTCATGTGAGAGGCTTCAGGGAACAGGAGGAGTCTGGGAGGCCGGAGGCAAGGATGTGACCACAGTACATTTGTACATGCACACACTAAAATCATTTTCCAGTGTTGTAGGACCCCATGGCTGCAAGTAAAGGGAAGACAAAAAAAACCTTGAGTGCCATACGGGGTCCAACAAAGGTCAATCTGACCCAGGATGGTCTAATTTCAGCTCTAGACACCAAGGGATTCTTGAGAAAACTCCTCTGTCTCTGGAGGCATGGCACTGCCTCTGGAGTCTCTCAGAGCCATATGGAGGTGAGCATGTGGCTCCTACAAATTCTTTCATCTGTGGTCCTAACCTTGTCAAGGGCAATATGTGCATCCATAGCACTCCTCTCGATTCACCTTTCCTGAGCCCATTCTTCTTGTCACCTTCCTTCTTTTTCCACAGACAGCAATAAGGAAGCAAGGAAGGAGTGGAAGATGGCAACAAGTGCTTTCCTGAGGCTGTACCACACACTCTTGGTCTTGTGGGAACATCTTTCCCATTGCATATCAGATGCCTTAAATATTCAGCTCTTAGTACTGTTCTGGGATAAGAAATGGCAATTAATGCACAATAATATTGGGGCTGAAATAATTAAAAAGCAGACTGTCTATAACCTCAATCTCAGTTCAGTCTATATGTTCTGCTGCTACCAAGTTGCTGGGCTCCTTCAGATTTAATCATTCAACAATCCCACTACAGCTTGGGTTTTTGTGGTGTGGGTATTTTATTTTTTTAATTTAGTTTGTTGGTTGGTTGGTTTACAGTGGAAAGGCCTCTCTTGGGGTATGCACCTTTATGTGGGGAGCAGTGCATTCTTACTTGTAGCTCAGCTAAAGCAAAGGCTGCACCATTCGCTTTTATTAAACATCCCTCAAATATTCCTGCAGCAATTGCTGCTGTCTCACAAAACACTTCCCTAAAGATTTGGCAGGCAGAAGATATCTTGTGCTTTCTGAGAATGAGTAGCAAGTTTCAAGGTAAATGCACAACAGTTAAAGAGAGCATGGTGACATCTTCCCAGAGCCCAGGAAGGTGAGAAGAAACCTTGAACTAAATCTTGCAGCCTTCATGCAAAAAGTCTTGGTGTGCCTCAGGGGCCCTGTGCCTTGATTTCCTCTTTCTTTTTGGCCCTTAAGGACAGGATAAACTAAAATCAGTAACTTTAACCTGATTTTGTGTTGGTTTAGGATATGGTGGTGCCCTGTGGATGACAAGCTCCAACAGTTACTGCAGGTACAATGAGGACAAGTATCCTACAGACACTGTAGGCAATGTTGGATAGAAGGATTCATCTCAGCTCATGTAGGATGACCATGATGTAGAAACCTATCTGAGCTGCTCACTCAAGGCAGTGGAGAGGAATGGGTGCTCTGAGGCCTGACTCAACTCTCCTCTTACAGACACCTTCCCTAGGCACAGTGGACTCCATTTACTATACCATTTACTTCTCCATTTACTATAAAGGGAGCCTCAGTGACTAGTGAGATGAATTTGCCCTTTATGCCTCAGCACAGAAATGACCCACATTCTGAACCTGGGGTTATTTCATTGGTGTATCACTTCGCTTTTATATTAGTATAATGTAATGATGAATCATGTCTATTGTTTTCTGTGGAGCTCCTTTTGATCCAGAGTGGCATAAGTGGGAGGAAAAAACTACTGATGATATCATTATCCTTCTAGAGGAAAACATCTCTTGAATCAGACTGTCACTACAAATTTGCAAAGTTGAACATTGAAATATTTATTTTATGCTACCAGCTGTATCACTGAAATTTTACACAGACAAAAGTACACAGAATAAAATACATTTAAGAAATATATCCTCAAAGGAAAGAGTAGAGGTAAAACAATCTCTGACTAAAATAAATAAATAAATAAATTCCAGATACTCAAACCCCTCATTATTTACTGTCTCTTTTTCATTCAGTTTTTACAAAAGCTGGCAGCAGGAGTGCTGTTCTTGTAAATACACAGTTCCCTCTGTCTCTTCTTGTGGAAATACGGGTGTCTCCTGCCATAAGAGATACCCCAGAGCATCAGAGATATGCCGCTGGCTGACTGATATGACATGTGACTTGAATGTGGACTTTCAGGGGAAGCAGCCAGAGGCCATGAGGAATACCTTAGGAAGTCTTAAATGGCAGGGAATGACTATGTGCTGGTAAGTGAATTAAGTCCTTCCATTTGAACACTTCTTGGCACCATTCACAATGTGAAATAGGTCTGCATGGACTATAAGGGGAGTTGGAAGTTCCCACTAGAGACAAACGTCACTCTCCTATTCTACTCTTCTTTTATATAGTTTTACTCCATTATGATCCAAAAGAATCATCTTGCTCTGATTTACATCAGTGTACACCCAAAATATTACCTGAACACCCATAGGATTATTTCCAAGTCATACTGGTGTGAATCACAGGTGAATTTGGTTGTGGAATGAGCTCTAATTTAAAAAATATATGGGACTAGAATAAGATCTAACACAAATAATGTTTGCTCTGCCCTTTTTCTGTACTTCCGCTCCATGCTTCAGTAACACAAAGCAATATTGTACTCTTTTGATGAGATATCTACATGTCTATATATCCATCTACCTGAGGCACTAAAGAAACACAGTGCACATGGACATCCTCTACAGGGGATGGACAGTCTGCCATGAGAAAATGTAAATTCTCCCGGTGGTCTGACTCGTTGGCAACCTGTGCGTGCATACACTTGTGTATGGATACAGAGAAGCTATGCAGATGGTGGTACCAGCTTCGCCAGCGTACGAGTCACACAATACTGCCCTCATGTAATCCTGCTCTGAACATTGCAACAATACTGTTGAAACTAAACCCAAAATGGTCCCACTGCAGAAATTCCTCTCCACACAATACCTTCTTCTGGACTTGAAGAGACAAAGCATAACACAAGTGAGCACCATAGCAACTCAAGCAGAGTGGGTTGGGGTTTTTTAGTCAAGAAAGAAACAACAGCATGTGGAGTGAAGCCAAATTAAAGAAGAAAAGTTAATCAGAACAAAAAGGTGACCTTGTATTTCATCTCTGCTTCATGCAACTTATTTATTATTGAATAACACCACTGAAGACTGTACTTTATGTTTAAGGTACTATTCTGTCTATAAATAGAGAGTGCTCAAGGCTGTTTAAAAAAATATTTTAAAAAATGCAGAAATAAAATTTCCCAATTGTTCATGTCTTGGAGAGATTAATCTCTGAGTGACTTGCACTGGAATAGGGGTCATGGAAGGGGAAGTACATTGAGATTTTAGAGGTGTGTCCTACCTCATCCCAGGATACCAAGATCACTTCTGTTTTGCTGGAGGGAAGCATTCTCTGTGGAGAGATCTGAGGTGACATCCTTTTTAATCAATAGTCCAGATGTTGTTATTGGCTTGAGGTCTCACAACCTCCTTAGCTACTTGGAAAAATACCCAGATCCAAGAAATCAGAGTGTAAGCTTGGTACCTGGATCCCAGCAGGACTAAGGTGTTTGTATGAATAATCTCTTTCTGAAGGAATCTTCTGCAACAAGGGCTCACAGCAGACGATGTCCTGCACACAGCAGAAGGGGTTACCCAGCAGTGCTCTGAACAGAAATAGATGCTTGTAGGCACATGTGATCTGCCTTGTTTTAGACATCTGCTTTAGGATGAGTTGCAGCCTAGATCCTGTCCTATGCATTGTCTCCATCTCCACTGATGTAAAAGAGGCACGGAGACATCTATATTGTAGATGACTGTCTTATCCTGAGCTTAATTCACGTGCCTGGAACTGGGGGCCCATTGCCATTTGAAATACCCCAGGGTACTGGAGACTTGCACATGGAGCTAGGAGGTATCACAGATAGCATCCAGCTAAGATAACTCAGGTGGGATACCCTACAGCATCTCCAACAGCCAGAGTTGCTATGCCTGGACAACTGAATCAAGACTCCTGTGTCTGTGTAGTACACCATCTTCTTAGTCTTCTCCACACGTCATTTCTCTTTTTCTGTTAGCCCCATAGCACCAAGATCTGTTAGGATTGTGAATTGACATTGTCCCCAAGCACCTCACCACCCCTAACATGTTTCTTCCAGAAAATAGAGTTGTCCTGGTTTTTAAGTGTTGTAGATGAAGGGGAGACACAGAAGGGCTCAAAGAATTTCAGGTACCTATTTCTGTCTGGATTAGGCACCTCAGTGCCTTTGAATATCACAGTTGCTTGCTCCAAATCACATGGGAAGTCTGTGACAAGGAAAAAAACTGAAGCCATGTCTCCCAGATCCTAATCAGAGCTACCCCTTCCCAGGAAATGGAGAACAGCATTGTGGCTCATGGCTTGACTTAGTAGAACAGGAACATTAGGATGACTCCCTTCTCACCTGCACAGATACAGACGAGCAGCACCACAAGCCATGTTGCCTCAGGACAGGTGGAAGTTTCTCTCTTGTAACCTCAGGGAGTCCCTCAGCAGTGTGAATGGCCCAGGCCCACTTCAGATGACCTCCCTGCACCAAGGCAAGGGGTGGTCCCTCTTCACACATGGTTGTGAGACTGCCTTCACCATCATGGCAGAGAGGCTGGTCAATGTGCAGGCACCGTGCAGGCACCCTGCAGGAGAGGCCGGTGCAAGGAGTCATCATACTGAGCTGGCCCTGCAGAAATGTGTGCAACAGAGACCTTGCTCAAGACACCATGCATGGCTGCTGCAATACCCCTTTGAAATCCTTTGGCCCCGGGAGATGCCAGCAGTCCAACCCAAGGTGCTAGAAGTACTCTGGCTACGACTGGATCCACCTCATCCTAGCTGAAAGGATCCTTCTCCATCACCAGAGATGTTGTATATGTCATGAAGACCATGACCACCCCCAGTAGAAAAGAACTGCATTCCCTGAGGATAGAGGGCATTTGGTCTGTAAACACTGAAATACAAATTCGAGCAATGCTGATCTTCTGCAGAGTCACTTTTCCCCACTTACGCCACTATATTTTTGCCCATGCAATTTAAACCTGTGGTTTAGCAACTTAGGAGTGTCTGCTACACTGCAACTACTTCACTTATCAGTCCCTGCTCTCCCAGAGAGAAAATATTTGTCTGTGTGAGAAGGACATAGGAGAGGTGAGGTGACACTAAAGTAGCCATTATCCAGAGAAAACACAACAGTACTAATTGGGAGCAAAGAAAAAAAAAAAAAAAAAGAAACAAAAAAAAGAGGGAAAAAAAAAAAACAGCAAAAACCACTGAGATAAGACAGTCCTAAACACAAGACAGGTCAAGCCCATGGTGAGCAGGGGATGGGGTCAGAGCTTGCTTACATTCTGGTCACTCACAAATCAGCAGAGCTGTCACTGCTGGCCTCACCTCTCTTTCCCATGAAGTGTTAGCCTGGTCAAACACAGGTTTTCACTTGCAGGACAAGTGGGTTAAGAATAAGAGCACAAGGTTACCATCCATCAGCTGAACCTTGCTGCTGGATCACCAGGTTCAGCCCTGAGATCGCAGCTGACAGACAGCTTGCTCTGCCTGCGCTGCAACGGCACGTGTAGCAGCTATCGCTGACTGCATCGCTAGCAACAAGGCTTATTTTATGATCAAGTGTTGCCCAAATGGTTTAACTGGAAAGCCTGCTTCTGTCAAAAGTCAATAATTTCTTCCGCTCGAGACTGAAGTTATCTTTGGCAATTAAATAGTGCATGAGCATCCACAGCATCCAGCTTGTGGGACTTACCCCAGGGAGAAAAGTTAATTGTCCTGTGCTTCTTCTGTGGTCAACAGAGAGCCAGTAACATCCTCAAGAGTCCAGAGCATGACTTATCTTATCTTAAAAGAGGCATCTGAAAGAGATATTTAGGCCTCTATAAGTGTCTGTTCCTCTCTAATTGCAATAAGGGGAGCTGAGGGGGACTGGTTCAGCTTTAGGCATCTATCTAGCTGAGGCTGTCAGATAAATGTGACAGGACAAGGGGTAATGGCTTTAAACTAAAACAGGGTAGGTTTAGACTGGATATAAGGAAGAAATTCTTTACAATGAGGGGGGTGAAACACTGGAACAGGTTGCCCAGAGAGGTGGTGGAGGCCCCATCCCTAGGAACGTTCCAGGCCAGGTTGGACGGGGCTGTGAGCAACCTGATCTGGTTAAAGGTGTCCCTGCTCCCTGCAGGGGGGTTGGACAAGATGGCCTCTAGGGGTCCCTTCCAACCCAAAACATTCTATGTTTCTATGATTCTATGATAAATCATGCCTGATCTGCCTTTTTGATGTGGTTGTGCACAGCTCACATGAGACCTGCTCCATGCACAGCTGAGGATCCAAAACACTTATTAAGAAGAAAAATGTGACAAGAGCAGCAGCCACCACCACCACAATGTGGCCCGACGTGAAACTGCATGGGCTGTAACACACAAGTAGCGCATGCCAGAAAACAGCAAGTAGCAACAATTTGTTTGTATTGAAATGCTTCGACGACTTCAGGCTACAGTAAAGGGGAAAAATAGTCTTGAAGGCTTCTTTTTGTCAGCTCAAGATCTTGTTAAATATTTTCAGTTCAACAGGGCTTCAATGCATCCAGGAATCTGGTCCTGAAAACCCATTTTTCCTGGAGCATCCACATACTGTGATCTGAAGAGAGAGGGCAAGAGTTCTCAGCAAAAATCCCAGCCTCTTTATGTGTGACATTATGTGCAATTTAAAATCCATTATCCTCCAATATATAAGCTGTTCTTCTTCCACCACTTTTTCCAGCAAAAAGTTTATATCAAAGGCTGGCAGCTGTCATAATGCTTTGATCCATGTTCAAATTGCCATTCTGTATTTAATATGAAAGTGTTAGCTGAGTCAAGAGAAGTTTCCCTAACTCCAGTGTTTAACAACCTTTCTGTCTACTAGCCATCTACAGACAGAGGAAGAGGGGAACGGTCACGCTGGAGTCTATTCTTGGGTCTATGTTCCTGTGCTCTGCGAGAGACACTGGCCTAATCTTTGTGTTTCAGAGACAAAAGTAAACCCGCAGTATAAGCCCACACCCCGCCTCTCATCCTCTGAGACTGTTCCCTGGGCCACTTTTTAAAAATAAGAGGTAAACAGCTTTGACAATACAATCCTATTCAACACAACTGAAGGACCTGTTTCTCCAGTAGCTGATGAAGCCAGAGCCAACAAATGTGGAATAAGTTATTTGCCACCAACACCTCATACAGGGAGATCTGGGATCTCGGATGGCAGTGCTAGGTTAACGGTTGGATGTGATGATCTTTAAGGTCTTTTCCAACCTAGATGATTCTATGATTCTATGATCTACAGAGTAGTGGTAGCATTGCACCTTCTGACACCACCAGCAGCACAATGTTTGATGTTTGCATTTTCCATGATATTTTCCCTGTGGAGGAGGGTTCAGGAGCCCTGAATTAGCTTTGTGGAAGCCCACATGCACCCCAGTCCTGAGATCAAACAGCCCTACAGTTTGCAGGGCAAGCCCTTGGCAATTCCAGCAGAAATATTTGGGTTTCAATAAGTGACTTTAACCAGAGCTTGACAAAATCAGCCAACTCACTTCCCCTGCAGAGTGGTCCATCACTGCCCAAGCTGTGAGTGCATTTTTGGAGTAAAATAACATTTGAATAGCTTGCAGTTAGCTCCAACACAGCACGGAAAAAAAACCCTGCTTACTCTAACACCTTGTTCTGATGTATAAAAATATATCATGTGACTATTCGTTACCTTTCCATGTGCATGGGAACAGTAAAGGAAACAAAGACCGTGCAAGGAGCTTATGGAGGAATCATGCTGCCATTTAGTCCTTTGAACAGCCTCGGCTGGGACACCAGCTAGCCTGACCATGAAGCCACGGCAAGAACACGGATGTTTCCTGGAAACTGTAAAGGAAGGATGGGTCAAGATTCCCCTTGCAGGAATATTCACACATATTTACACTCAGCTTCCTCAGTGATGTCCAGGAGCCAATCCCAAGAAAAGCACATAGAAATCAGGGAAATGAGGAATTCACACATTAAGGCCAAGGACTGGGTTTTTCTTGATGCTTAGTTACTAAGAGATAACAGGAGTTTAAGAGAGAAAGGCTTACTGGCTCCTCTCTGGTTTATACAGCTGACAAATTGACACATCACCCATTTAGCTGTCTGGAGAAAGTACTAAAACATCAGAATGGAACATAAATTAGTCTGGTGAGTCTCTAAAAGGAGTCAAGGTTAAAGGACAGAAATGAATGCATTAAAGTGCTAAGCACCAAGTGAAAACTGCAAAATACTAAACAAATTACAGATATGTACAGAAACCAGCCATTCCTCTGCCCCATCAGAAATGCCTCAGTGACAATAGGACATCCCTTTCCCAAGCTTGACTTGTCACACTCTTGACTCCTTGCCATCCAGGAGCTGTTTGTTGTCCCCATGAAGGCCCCAGAGCAAAGCAGGATAATCGTTTATTCCACGGTCAAGCCTGGTTTCATCCCAGAATGCTACAGCTTCATCTCCTCCTGATCCTCCATTTACATCTTCTGGGGGTCAGCAGCCTGCTATAAGAAGCTAAAAAATGCAAAGCTGAGAAAAGATCCATCCTACCTAGGGTAGGTTCATACCATGAAAGCTTTGAGAAGCCATCCCCATTCTATCACTGCGTTTGAAATCCTTGCAGGATTTGCAGCACTTAACATACTGCAGGATCTGTGCTCAAGGAGCCATCAGCTGCATTGGACTGGTGGGGATTGGAGTCTTCTGTTCTCTCGCCATTTGCTTGGGGACATGGGAGATGAAGTTCTGCAAACAAGTTCAAGAGAGATTGGTCTTCCTGTTCCTGATCCATTCCACAACTCCTCTTTTAGCCTGTCCAGAAAGACAACTGCAAGGCTTCCTTAAGGATAATCCTAGTTGGCATCTCCTCAAAACACCTTGAAAAGCTCTTGAAGGTGCCCAAGGGCCCAGATCACTAAGAAAGCATCAAAGAGAAAATTCCACAGCTCTGGGGACAGTCCTCCTCTCTGCAGACCAAATAGCTTCATGAGCCATCTGCTGCCCTCCTGAGAGAGTAACATCACCCATGCACCAGTGTTGGGAAATTTGCTGTGTGGTTTAAAAACTGCTGCTGCTGGTTCTGGGGAGGGACAGCCTGTCTCTCCTCTAGCTCAGAGTGCTATCCCTGATCTACTTCCAGCACGTTTGCAATGCCTCTGCTGATGGTCCCTGCTCCAGGACCCCTGAAACCTGGCATCTCCCACTGCATTTGCAAGACCTCCTCTTAACCTAAGAACCTCTGTGGGTCAAGCTGGCTCCAGCTTTTCCCCTTTCTAGTGAACTATTTCCTTCTTCGTGTCCTCTACGGCCTCCTGATGAGCTCTCCAAGGAGTTTGCAATGTCAAAACACACTCATAAATCAGTTATCTGCAGCTTTCCCAAGAATGAGCACACAGGCGCCGCCGTGTCCCTCTGAGTAATTTCCCACCATTCTGTTTGAGAGACACGAAGCTGCTCAGTGGATTCTCAGCCCCAAAAAAATTCCTTCGACAATTTTTCATTGCATTACAGAGTGCACAAGTAGGTGTTTGCAAACAACCCCAGCCAAATATTAAGCCACATGCTCCCCCCCATCCTGACTCAAATCAGGCATCAACAAGGAATTTGACAAGCTGTGCAATGTATTATCTCATCCCTGCAGTAGCTTTCACCCACGTCTTGTCCGATCAGAAGCCAGTTTCCCCACTAAAAATGTCAAACCTTCTCAGAAAAGGATGCTCAAAAATACCTCATTGCAGAGAGTTGTTCATAACTCTTTTCAGCAAGTTTTTTTAGACTGTTTCAGCATATTGACAGTTCTTCTTGCCCTATAAAACTAAACGATCAGTTGAGTAGTCAACAACAATAAAGCAACATTTCTAAACTTGTCTTTCCAGTCTCCTGACGGTTGTTGGTAGCAAAGTGATACCTCACGCCTAAACAGCTGAAATCAACTAATAATCTCCTGCTGGGCTATTGCTTCCTCACCCGTTGCACCATTCCAGCAGCAGTACTACTGCGTAACTCCACACCAAAATAAATGCCACTGAGAATGATATCTGTCCTCCCCTCGACTTTTCAGCACAGAGTGCCCTGAATGAAAAAGTGGCATCAGGAGAGGAAGGGAGGGTGATAAGATACCAGCATCTGACCTTGTAATTGCAAGGAGTCTTTCGTAATATGCAGGGAAGCCAATCGACATTGAAGACAAGGAGGAAAGGGGGACCATATGTCTCACCTCCATGGCTGCCAGCACATTTCTGACTCATTAGAAAACCTGATTCTTATCCAAGATGTTCTCCGTTGTCATATTTCTGAGCAAGACCCAGAGGGCATATCCTTGCACTGGCAGTCCTTCGTTGAGTGCGAGATCCATGCTGACTCCGCAGACAGCAATAAAATGTCCTCGAGAAGTGCAATCAAAAGAGATACATGGCTTGGAGTTGCTCTGATAACAGAGTAACCCATTGAAAAACCAAAATCCTGCAGTCTGGAGATAGTACTCTCAAATATAATCCTCAGAAATCTCAGCAGTGTATTTGTATTCATCCCTCCATCCTCTAAATATATCTCAAATTTTAGCACAACGCCAGCACAACAGGATGCCTAATGTAGAACATGTGTCTATCTGTATTTTCATCTTGGAAAAATGTAGGCTCAGCCTTGAGACAGGATGTTAGAAAATGGCTGTCTGTCACCCCAGTCTCTAGTTTCTTCCAAATACCACATTGCCTGGGGAAAGGTGAACACCCACTCACCTGTAATGATAAAAGCTGTCCCCAGAATTCCTTTCCTGGTGTCTGGAGGAAACTCATGTAATTCAGATGCACAGGAGAGACTCTTAAAGCTCTCAATGAGATAATCCCACCCCAGAATCCTTATGGTGAGACAGAAGTTGGTGCATCTTCCATGGCTTCACTGGAGAATGCCTCCACCATCATCTGTGCAGCCCGTACCCAAATCACTTAGGGCAGCAACTTTGCTTTCACTCGCTTGAGCTCCACAGCTCGATACCATCTTCTGTACTGCCCTTCTGCCTCTGTTGCTCATGCTCAGTGTCTATGCTCCTGAGCAGCCTCTTAACACCCTATCTGTATTACTGGGAATACTGGAGTTTATAAGAAACCCTGAGAATTTTCCCTTTACCAGACCCCAAATAAGTGCTTTCCTAAAGTAGTGATGTCTTTTGCTGCAGTAAGACGTGCTCTAACGGATGTCTCTGCACAAGGGTGAGTGGTTCTCCCACCTCCTCCTCCTCCTCCTCCAAAAAGCCTGACCTCATTTCCAGGGCACATTACTGGATTATGTTGACAAAGTTAAGGCGATGGATCCTCTTATCAGGGAAAGGATGGTGAACGGCTGCTGGGACCTGCCTACAGCAGTATCCTGGCCTGTCCTGTCCCAGCAAGCCTTAGTCCACTGTGCTAGTCCTGAGCAGAGACCTTTTAATTCAAATTCTTCCCAGGGGAACAGGGCACCAATGAGATCCTCCCTCCTCTCCCTTTGCAGGAAACTGGGAAGGAGGCCCTGTGTTTTATGCTTTGAACATACCCAGAGCAAGGTATGACTTTCTCTTATCCCTGCTCATCCTTACAGCTCCAAACCGAGCCCCATCTGGGGGTTGCCTCCTTACTGCGGCTCCTGCAGAGATGGAAGTCGGTTCTTCCCCACTCAGATGAAGTCCCGCCTTGAGCAGTGAGATGCAAGCAGACCTCTTTTCCTCATAAAAGGGGTAATGTTCATGGCAAATCTGTTCCCACCTTCACCCCAGGCCATGCCAAGGCACAAGCTTAGTTTCCAGGTCTGCTTCACCTTCAGCAGGGGTTCATAAATCCTGCCTGCACCAACAGGCCAACGTTCATCATATCAAGTAACAAACCAAATAAAAGTCCTCCCTCATCTTCTCCCACCTGCCTCTGCTTTTTCTTCCCCTATATCCATTACATCACACAAACCTGCGCCAGCAACACATTGAGAGCTGTTCTGGGGATCAATGCACAACGCCTAAGAGAAATCCATGAGGTGAGCCAAGCATCTGTGCACCCCGTCCTTTTTTTTATCCCCAGTGCAAAGCCAGGAACCATAGGTGCTCTTTATCCAGTGAGAATATAAAGGAACAAATATCCCTGGCCAAAAATCTTTTAAACATCTGCTGAGCCAAGAAGAGTGTGTGAGCCACATTGCTTGGACTGTAAGCTGTAGCTCTGCACATCCTGTTAGTACAGGTAATAAGGTTCCCACAAACCCTAGCTTGGCCTTAAGATACTGCGGAGGGGTCCCTGAATGAGGCTGAACCTCTGTTAGGACAGCTGGTACTTCATAGACAAACATTGTCTAATATTAGGACTGGGGACCACAGAAGGACTGTCGTGAATAAAGTTCATATGCAAGAGAAGAGTTGTAAGTAGAAACAATATCTTTTATTAAAATAACTGGTGCACCTAGAGAAAGTAGACAAGCTGTTGGTTACACAGGCTGCTTCTTCCTGAAGGAGATGCCTTCAACCTGCTAGTCAACCTTCAAAACTGAACATGATCTTGAGCAGTCACACAGATTTTAACCAATTGCTAAATCTGGAAAAAAAACAGGGCTTCCTTGTTTTGCCAAGTTTATATGAAATTCAGGCTGCTTGCCAGGGAAGGCAGTAGATATGTCTGTGAGTGTGATATGTTGGAGTGACAGGGAGAAGGCAAAATGTTTCATGTTTATTTTTATCTGGGGTCAGTGTTGACTCAGAAGGAAGTCAATAGAAACTTAGGCAAACAATCAAAAAAATAATCAGGGTTTCTGTTGGAATGGGATTGCCTGTGTAGGTGCTGAGGGAAGCTGGCATGCTCGTTCACCAGTCATTCAGTCATTTAGAGGCTGTGAGGGCCCAATGCCCTTGGCCCCTTATCTGCAAACCAGCATGGGGCTGGGAAACTCATAGCTTCCAGCACCTAAGGCTTGAATTTAAGACCCTAGGGAAAGTTCATTGAAACCTAGATTAAATCATTAGACATTTTTAGACTGAACTTTCTTTCACTGGAAAGTCTCCCACAAGCTCGTAGCTTGAATGGCTCCCTTAAGGGATTCTCTGTCAGCTTTGAAGCCACCAAAGAGAAAAGACAAAGAAAAAGGTCTCTACAGGGTCTTTAAGCAATGTCCATGAAGTTCTGCACAAGTCTGAACTGCTCAGACATACCCAGACCAATAATGAATAAAAATCCCGCAGCTGGGAAGTTTATAGAATCATAGAATTATTTAGGTTGGAAAAGACCTTCAAGATCATCAAGTCCAACCGTTACCTTAACCCTGCCATCCCACCACTAAACCCTGTCCCTACGCACCTCATCTGCCTGGCTTTTAAATCCCTCCAGGGATGGGGACTCAACCCCTTCCCTGGGCAGCCCATTCTAATGCTTGACAACCCTTGTGGTGAAGAAATTTTTCCTAATGTCCAACCTAAACCTGCCCTGGTGCAACTTGAGGCCATTTCCCCTTGTCCTATCGCTCATTACCTAGGAGAAGAGACCAACACCCACCTCACTACAGCCTCCTTTCAGGTAGTCGTAGAGAGCAATAAGGTCTCTCCTCAGCCTCCTTTTCTCCAGGCTGAACAACCCCAGCCTCTACATGTTTGTAGAGCCCTGAGAAGACCTTGGTTCATTTACGTTGAGATCCAGGCAAAAGGCACAACTATTCTTTGCTCCAAAACTTCTGTGTACCCCAGCTCCAGACCCAGAACAACAGGGCCATGAGGGAGGATAAATCAGCGTGGGAAGTGCTGAGTCTGTATTACTCCTGGGACCTGGTCTTACTTGTTCAGACCTATCTGGTGTCTCTATTTTCTCCCCTGGAGACAAAAAGTTTTCAGGGCTGTTCTGCTACCCTCCAGACTTCAACAGTTTTCTCCTCCCAGGAGGCCCTAAGGAAAAGGAAATCCATGCTCACCTGCCTGTACAAGACCTGGAGAAATCTCCTTGGCAGGCAAACAAAAGTCCGAGGGTAAAATTTAATCCCTAATGTAATTTTTCAATTAATCACCTCATCTGCAATTAGGCTAAAGCAGGATTACCAGCTATCCAGGTCAGACTTCCCAGTTCCACTTCCCTCTACCAGGCTTCATCTTAGTCAGATACAGAGAGTGATAAGGTTTAGTCTCTAGTGAAGGGAACTGATTTCTCTATGGTAATTAGAGATATATGCATTAAAAATGCCATTGTACTTCCTCTCACAAGCTTATTGCTCCAAATGACTCAATTCCAGTGAATCCGATACAACTTAATGCGTTCATCAGTTTCCATGATGATTTTTCAGAGCTGTGACCATGCATGAAGCTCTTCTATCTGCACATTTCCATTGTGTTTATGGCTGATGTGAAAGCATGTGAGAGCAATGCACATGGCCACAGCATTGCAGGAGTAGAAAGGGCTCCAAATAATGCCACAGGTTTGGTTATTTCTGTTGCACAGTCAGATGGTGGTGGGATCAGAGCTGAGCTGGGCACAGCTATTACGCGGGAAAGCAGAACCAGGAGAGCCCTGAGGCAGAGAGAACACAAGGCAGCATCTGATAAGGTGGATAAATGAGGTGGGATGGGAAAATTATAAAGGTGCAGCACTTGAGTACATAAAACTTCTCTGCGGAAAAAAAAAAGTTGCAGGAGGTCAGCAACATAACCACTGCCTCTCAGATCATCACACCATTAGGGATTTGGATCTGGGATCAGTAGTATCTTTTAGGAAAGTTTCTGGCAGACTCCCTGTGGAAATGACATTTCCAGAACTGCTTTAGAGAACTGGAGACAATTTCACCCTGTTACACAGAGCAACTTTGATGCTCCTGTGGAAGGGAGTTTTCATGGTGTCCACCCCTCTGTATTGGGAGGACATGCTCAAAAGAACAGAGCAGGTGAGGGAGACACCTTGCACGTAGACTGTCCCCTCTTGGGAGTGTAGAGATGAGGGGACTGGAGCTGCTGGGAAGCCACCCTGGTCCAAACTCTGATACCAAAGGGCAGGTGATTCAGAGGAGGAGAGAGCAAATCCTGTATGCAACTGCACATCCCATCAAAGCAGAGGGATATGATTAAATGTTCATCATTACTGGTTGGTGTATGGATTGGCCAGGGACTGTTAGGGTCTCTAGTTCTTATCTATATCACATATGCATGTACATATATAGTCTATTCCATAGGTTCAGAACATATAACATTATACATTTTATGTTTTTTTCTATTATACACACTCAGAACACCTAAATATCAGCACAGCCTAAATAAACTGTAATCCAAGGACCCACGGGTACCTCTAGTGGCACTGACCGTGGTGGCAGGCACCTTGCTTGGCAACAGCAGTTTCCAGCTCTGTGACAAGTCCTGTACTTCCCTGAGTCATCTTATGAAATATTTATGGCCAACATCTTCCTCTCTGAAATACTTTCCATAGGCTGTCCATGCCAGAAGCAGGCATGAAGATAACAATGTCACTATTCAGGACAAAATTGCCTGGGTTTGGTGAGAAAGGAAGACATGCCACCTCTGGGACTCCCCTCCTGCTGTCACAATTAAATCTACAATTTTAAGAAAATAACAGACTGAAGTAATTGCCCAGAGTGCGATTATAGAGATGGAAACATTTCAACAGAAATATTCTCTTCAAAAATAGCCAGCCACATTTGGGTAAATCTTAGTCTGCTCTACCAAACCACACACAACTCGTGAGTCTTTGCTGAGAAGCAGCACCAGCTGGAAACGTATCAGAGGAGTGAAGTCTGGGTAAAACACCCTGGGAAACTTCAAGTTCTACCTCCCCAAACTTTGCAGCAAACATGGGTCAGGTCAGCTTGCTCTTTCCCACACAACTCCGGGACACCATTTGGAGGCTAGCACAAGGCAGGACACATCCCCAGTAGGTAGTCTGGACACAGCCATCCTCTTTGGGAGAGGAAAAGAAGAGTTTAGCAATACATACATGTGTCAGACCATGCCAGAGGGTGTCCGAGCTAGAGATCAGCCTGGGGACGCTAACCCCGCAGTGTATTGTCCAGCTGCATGAGGAGGGAGTAGCTCCCATCTTCCAAGGGCACAACGCACTCTGCATTCACCAGATTAGACTGGATTGGTGTCCTCCCGCAAAAGGTAATATTAAGGAACTAGTGAGAAAGTTTGGGGAGTGGATATAAGGAAACAGTACACCCTGAATTGCTGGTTAATTAAGTAACTGCAAAGTTAAATATCAAGACAACTTTCTCAGCGCTTAGATAAGCGGGCTTTATTCTTTGATAGTCCAGCTCCTGTGAACATTGCCTTCCAAACAGGAATCCTAACCAAGGCTAAAGGTTTACCATAAGTATGTGTGAGTGCCACAGAGGACTGCAGCAGGGGAAAAGTGATCCCTGTGTATTTCCAGTAATGCTAAATCATGAGAAGTGATGCAAACATTATATTTTCTTTCCTCTTCCCTGCTATAGCAGCAGTCTGAATTAGTGCTTGAGAAAGCAAACCTCTGGCTGGGCACCAACAGAAACAAACAAAAAAAACCCCTATCCACACCATACACATGGACAGGCTGCATCAAGAAGATGATGTTCATCCCTTTTATGAGAGATGTTGAAGATCTTTGTCTCAAGAAAGAGTTAAGTTAAGGAGCTTGAAGAGTTTTTTTTCAATTAAGCTGTATCTTTTAAACATAAAGAATTTTAATCACAAAATGCAATGTCATAGAACAAAAGATGGTTTTTGCTAGCCAGGATTTTGCACAATAAGAATTTTTGTTTGGGAAGGAGAATAACAATTCTCTGCTGTGCCAACCTTAAAAATAAGAAACCAAAAAAAAAAATGTTATATTCCATTTAGGCTTCCATTGAGAGATATTATAAAAAAATAATAATATCTTTTCAAATGTAATCATATTACTTGGCTCATTTTAACTATTATGAATCAATATTAACAACTGAAGAGGATGGATCCTTTTTCTTCCCTTTCTTCCTGTGTTTTTATACTTCTGTCAAGGTCAAAGCAATTAAGCTTTACTCTTCCGACATGACCAGCTGCTTGGAAGCCCAGGAGAGGAGCAGGCTGACAAGACAGAGTGTGATTTCAAATGCGGGATGCTGAGGAAAGCATGAAGCAGCAGCACTCAAGTGCCATTTCTTCAGATGAAATGTCATGCTGGGGGATGTTCAGCCCTTGCTTACTGCATAAGTGTGGATGAAACCTGGCAAATTTTGCCTTTATTACTTACTTTTAGTGACCACTATTTCAATCAGCACAGCAATGACTGAACTGAAGACCTCCAGCACATGGATCTATGAAACTGGAGCATTTATGGCACCTTCTCCGGAAGATTTAAGTTCAAGACTGTGACTGTCTACAGAGTAAGGTAACAGAGTGGCCCATGACCAACATTGTCTAGAGGTGGATTCATGTCACCTGAATGCAACAGACATGTTGTGCCAGTGTCCATGGCTCACCCTCCTAGCCCACAGAGGCCTAGGATCCATCTAGGTTTCAGATTTTATTTGAGATGCATTAGAGCGTCCTGCCTAGCTGCTGATCCAAAAGGTCAAATGGCTCCCAGATGCAAGTGTCATCTCTGCCAGCCTCATATGAATGTTTCAGAAACCCTTAGTAATCTCCAGCAGCACCAGGTTCCTTTATTAAGGTGAATGAACCAAGCCCTTGGACTCCAGGATCTATCACAGGTACTTGGGCAAGTAACTCATGAATAAACTGCATTTGGCCTTTGAAATGTCTTCATCCCTCCCACAAGCTGGGATGTGCAGTACAGACAGCTTCCACTGAGTCAGACACCTCCAGGCCCCATTTGTAGTCATCAGAGAGAAATAAGCTCTTCTAGAACATGAATTTTCTAGCCCAGCTTTGGATGAGAGAGGTCTTTTTCCGATGTCTAATCCAGGCAATATAAGCTGATGAGTGATTGTCTCTAGCTATGTGAAAATTGCATATTCCTTTCCCAGCTATCGTGACTGATTTAGGCAAAGCCTTCTGAGATTTCTCTTCCCAAGAGAAGGGTTAGTTAGTGCCTGGTATCCAGGCCTCAGTATTTCTTGGCCAAGAAGACCTGTAAGTCACAAGCCAGAGTTTCATCCAACCCATACTGCTTCTGCATTGAGTAGGTGCCTCAGATGTAAGCTGAACTCCAGCACCAAGTCACGGTAATGGAAAAGGGGATTCAATAGGATGCTTTAGAACACACTCTGAGCTCCCCACCATAAAGCAGAGGTATAAGGGACGGAGAACACATCAGCCAGGGACTGGAGTTCCCCTTCTGGTTCTTGCTGTCCTTCAGCTTCATATTGGTGGGTGCTTCTCTTCCCTGTTAATTCATTTCCCTCCCTTCCCAGGTGAGCCGTGCTTCCTGGGAGGAGAACGATTGTCTCCCGTTGAAGTCTGCATCCCTCACTGTCATGCTCCCAGCTCCCAGCTGGAACCTATAAATGTTGTAACACTATAAATAATAAAAACCTGTTAGAAAGGTGCAGAAGTCTAATGTATCATCTGAGTACAGACACTCCTCAAAGGATAATGCAGAAACCTCCCCCAGGTAATTCCATACCTTGTTCTCATCTCTATTACTTCTTAACATCTCAACTTTTCATCAAAATCTTCCATTTGCCTAAAACCACAGCTCTCCTGTCTGGATTAATTCTATAGCAGTGGATCTCATTTGTATGTAAAAGTATATTAAATGATGTACCACTGTTTTTAAAGAAGCTTACTCTGTTTTCATCCTAACATCTTTTTCCTCCTACTGTCAGGCAGCTATTATTGTAACAGTTGTTTAATGTAGGAATAAGAAGTATTGACAAATGGAAGAAAACCTGTGAAACGGCATCCTGCCAAAACCAAAAATTCGAAGCTTTCCCTTCCTCCCAAACCACTGCAAACCCAATAGTTTCTCACATACTGCGAGCCACTACTCTAAAGGGTTTGGTGGAACACCATTGCTGGCTTCCCCTGGTGTAGAAGAGAAGCTGGACAGTTTTTTTCAGAGTCAGGCACCAAAAGGAACTTGTGTCAGCGAACTTGGGACATCTCTGGTATGTGTCTGAGCATTGAGCGACTTGTCTCCCCTTTGCAGTACCATGGAGATAAGTGGGCATTTGTAGAGCACGTGTCCTTTTTTTGAAGTCTGCCTTCAGGTGAGATGAATTGTGCCCTTAGAAATGTTTGAGGGGAGTCACTATAAGGAGATTCACATGTGTGTTCCCATGTTTCATTCCCAGCCTGACATCTCATTTAGGCACCTACATTAAGCATCTCCATCCTTGCATAACAGACGTTGGCCCAGACAGGTGAGTTGGACACACACCGTGAAGCACTCAGAGTCCTTCTCCATCCAGTGGAGAGGTCACTGCCAGCAGATAGTGTTTCAGAGACAGAAATAAGTTCTCCATTGACTGTGAAGAAAGTTCGAGTATTTGAGCTAATGCCAAGGGAGGAAAGGAATAGAGGCCAGAGACAGGGAAAGGCCAGGGATAAACATGAGATGGAAAAGGGCCCCTCAAGACCCAGTGCACTGCTCTGGGAGTCACCGCTCACTGGGAATCACAGGCAAAGTGTGTCTGAAACCCTGCCCCTTTCCTCTAAATTCAGCACCTAATCCTGCCTAAATTTCTTCAGTGATCCATCCCTTGAAATGTGAATGATCATGTGTCATGTGAATGACACATCTTGGCTGATGTCAAGGCCATTATGCTTCAAATGCTTTTGCCAGAGGACAGCTGGAATGTGGAAGTTTTCAGGTGTTTATATGGAAATCATACTGTGATTTCCTGATGCTGATTATAAATGCATCCGTTAAATTTGCAGATTAGATTGTTAAATTTGAGCACCACTCTTAGGCATTTGAAGGGAACAATTCTGAAGCAGGAATTTGTTAAGTCCTTACATGAAATCTTGAGGCTGAGCCTGTGCAGTCCAATGGATGACTAGGAAAAAAGCATGGCTAATAATGTGGTTTTGATTGTTTGGGGAGAGGCATTCAAGGTTACGTCTTTCTGTGGTTTATGCAACTGCCATGGGTGAATGAAAGGCAGACAGGATGACTGTAATTTCTAGAATGGTGTAAAACTTGATAAAAAGCTGACTGATTAGAGGCACTTCTCAGCTAATGACCGTCAATTAATTCTAATCTCCAATGAGTGGCAAAGAAAATAATGGATTCCTGCTGGCTACACTGTGCTGTCTGCATAGATCAAATGACTTTCCCCTCTGCATGGCTGAATAAAGCAAAGAGTAAAGAGTATCAAAGCATAATTCGGAGACAAGGCTTCTGAATCTGGAGCATCCTGTTTGTGTTTACCATGAGACACTTTGTGCATACCTGGTCCCACCACTTGCTCATCCCTCTGGCAATTAGGACCCAACACTTCCATCTCCCCAGATCACTGGTTACTATGGAAAAAATATCTTGGTGATACCTTCTTCCCTGCAGCATGTAACATTAGCTATGACATTGTCATCTCCTGTGATGGTGGATTTGCCCTTGGCTAAAGCTACCACTTTTCTTAGTAAGTCTCAGACTCAGTCAGAAACTCACCCACCAAGTACCAAATTCCAAATACTTCCAGGGGGATGGCTCACAGCAGAACAGGTCTCTACTAGGCCAAGGAACAGGTATTCAGCTGTTTCAGGCTCCTCTGAAACCTCTTTGAAAGACAGGCAAAGCTTCAGGTAAGCCGTACTATCTGCCTTTGGGGCATTCAGTGGCAGGACCCATCTGAGAAGGGGATCGCAGCACCATGACCTACTTGGCATCAGTCATGCAGGGTTGACACTGCTGGGATGCCTCAGGGGTGGCTCCAGTGGCTCCCAGCAGACCCTAAAGCTGGACAGTGGCAGAAGACTCCAATATCCAATCCCCAATACCCAGTGCAAGGGCAAAAAATGAGTCCAGGAGCTGCCCTCCTCAATTTGAGTTACTATGGGCAAAGCCTTCCACTAATGGACCTTTGTTCTCACACTGTCCAGGCTTTAAGAAGGGAAGAGTCAAGAGTTTGGCATGTTGTCCCTGAAAAAGCTCCCCTCTCTGCAGAAATAATGTCACTAGCACTGAGAATTTTCCTTGGAGGTTTCCGGAGGAGACTCTGAAGTTGTGTTGGCTGTGAGCTCAGGCTGTCCAGGTTTGACTCACCAGGACAGAGCACCGGGCAGCATCACCCACTCTCACTGGTGGCTCTGGGTGGGCCAGCCATCACCCTCCCAGCTGTGCCACCTTTTCAGGAGCCAGCTTGCTCCTGGGTCTCTTATCAACTCCCTTATCAGCTTCTGGGGGAAAAAAACCGACATGCTATTCCCAACTGGGATCAGAGGAAGTGTCCATTGATGTTCTGTCTAGCACTAATTAGGAAGTAATTGCTCCTAACGAGGACTGTTATGTTGAGCATGTCAGCTGTGTTCATCACCTTTTTGGAGCATGGATCATGAGCCCACAAATTGTAACAAACAGCCTCTTCTCATACCAACTGGCTGGCACGTACCATTTGAAATGAGAAGGACAGAGCTGAATAGGGATCTCTTTCTGAGAGCACCTTAGGTACATGAGGGAGGCCGGATGGAATGAATTAACTCACAAGAGCTGAGATGCCACATATTTGGGAGCGTCTTAATTTAATTTTTTCAGTACCACGGAAATGTGTTTTTCAAGGCCCTTTGCTGCTAAGGTCTCCTTGTTGATCACACATCCTCAGGGCAGACAGTGAAAAGAATGGGGAAAAGCTTTACATTTCTTGATCAGGGCACAAACACAGATAACCAGAATAGCTCCTCTAAAAAGATTAGCACTACACACCCCTCCCTGTATTTTCAGCCTACTAATTATCACCATTTTTCTCCCTGTCAGCTTACAAAAACATTCATTACCATGGGACACGGCTTTTGTTGAACAGTGTTGGTACCTGAATGCAGTCCAAGGCAATGCAGGAAAAGTAGATCATGCTCTCCTCCCACACCCCTGCAATTACTGGCGGTCAAATAAAGATATAGGAGACAGTTGTTGCAAACATGGTTAAATGTGACTTGCAAATGCAAAAACAGAGACATGTGGGGCTTCTGTGAAAAATGTCCAATGGACAAAGGCTGGAACAGCCGGAGGGAGGAAAATTCAGTCAAAAGTAAATAGCTGGCAAGTAGCTGTGTCTCCATTTGAGTTAGCCATCCTCAGACCTTCTGAAGTCATCAGACATCTAGTCAATTTGGTCAGGGGGTCCTGAGGCACACTTAAGACATGAGCCAAAATAGCCCAGATGAATCACGATGTGAAAGTGATTATTTTCTCCTTTGACGACAAAGGAGTCTACAGCGATTAACTCAGCTGTACATTTTATTGGGATGGAAGTTACTTCCTATATATTGGCTTTATTTCACTGGTGTCTAGATTTTTCTCACTATCTTGACCACTTGATATGTCTATGCAGGGTGAGTAAACACTTCTGATGATCCTGAGAACCTCAGTTACTCTGTTTCATTCACTGCTCTACCACTTGAAATCACGTTATTATGGGGAACCTCAAGTTTCTTTGAAAGAAAAAAAAAAATCATGGGAAGCCTTTTCTTTTAATCTTTTTTAATAGGTTTTATGATTTTAGGAAGAAGTTTAACTTAAGCTTTTAAACTTTGGCATGTTCAACCAGCATCTCTAAGGAGCAGCTGACATGAGCCCCAGTCTGGATGATTTCACAGGTCCTGTTATCTTTGCTTTGGGAAAAAAAAATTCTCCATCTAGTGATAAAAATATACTGAGAAATTCTAAATCCTGACAAGTACATTCATTCCTGTTTGATTTTTTTTTCTCAAAAAGACATCAAAGTCTACAAGTTACCAAAAGAAACAGCTTGTCAGACTCTTGCCAGAACCCATGTTCTCACTTGGGTCATCCAGTGATTCCCCAAAGAAATGCTCTCTTCTGCACCTCCATCAGTGAACAGAGGCTCCTGAGTGCCCATATATGTGAGAATTACACTGTAATTACATGTAATTTTTGTCCAATGCAAGGACTCAAAGCATATGCACAACACAAGTGAAAATAACCGGCTGTGAGGACTTCTGGAGCACACAGAAGTAAGGCCTGTATTTTGTATATGCACACGGGATCAACACGTACACTTTTACTCATATCAAAGAAGATTGAACTTCAGTGTCTAAATGTGGGTGTTGCCTTTTGCACAGCCTTGAGGTATTCAAGACACCCACACAGGGAAGAGAGTTATGAGATGGAGCCTTTGGAGACTTTTGCTTCCCTGGAGCAAAAGTTGGAATCTGCTGAGGCAGAGCATCTCAAAAGACATCAGATATTTGTGTTTAATCCACAGAGCCAACGCCACACCATTTTTCTACACCAGCCTCACAGACACCAGTGAGACCCTTTGCAGACCAAGGCTAGGGCTTCATCTCACCTCCCTTTGGTGGTCTAGGTGTCTAATCTAAGCCAGATGTCCAGGGTCCCTGTGTAGTCAATGGAGAGAAAAAGGATGCTCTAGAGGACATCTCAGCCCTCTTACCTTCAGCACATTGTCTTGGGATGGGCTAAGCCTTTATACCTTTTATTGACAACAGAGGGACCCTAATGACTACTTAGAGCAAGACTGTCTCAAAAGTCTGAAGTTAGCTCAGGAGATTTGTATCCCAATGTGCTGCTCAGCATGAGCAAAGTTATCAGGATCTGCTATGTAGCAAGATGCAACAGACCTGGAAGGAGGACCCAGGGCAGCAAGAAGGAGGGATACGGAGGCGGAATCTGGAAATACTCTGCGAGTGCATGGCTGGGATTGTGCCACCTCCGTGGATTGTTGTTGGATAAACAGCCCCATTTGTTTCAGAAACACCATACTTCCACTTCCCAAAAGCAGCTTGAAATAGGATCTACTAAATAGACTCAATCCAGCATCCCTCAAAAAGAGAAACTTTAGGAGCTCATTACCAAGCAAAGTCTCCAGTGCCTGATTGCCAGTCTGTTTGCTTCATAATTAACTTTCATTGTGGAGCCTGTGATACACCAGTGTCCAATTGCTTCGTGTGAAGAGCACTGCTCAGTGTGATTACACCAACCACTCTTGCAAATAAAATCACACACTGTGAGATGAGGTAGAGGCTGGTGAAGTTGCATTCATCAAGGAGCAACAACAGAAAAAGGGCTACACTGCATGGCTAACGACACCATAGGGTCAGAAGGACAGGATTCATTATAAAAGAAGGCTCTTTCCATGGACAGGCTGAGGTGGCATTAAAAACACTGTGACATAAATTCTGCTTCCTCCTGAAAAAAACACTGGGATTTATTGACTGGCGAGGCTGGCGCTTCTCCATCACTGGAGGTTTTTAAGCAGGTGTTAGGCAACCCAGAATAATGTGAGCAATTCATTTCACGTAAGAAAGATTTAAAGACAGGTGCACAGGTATAAAGATATATTCATGCAAAAACCTGGAGGCAAATTAAATGTAGTGGCACTGCTTCCAGCGCAGGAACATGCCAAGGTAACACAAAAGAGAGGGATGCTCCTAGCCAGGATGAGTCACTGATTTCTGTTCAGCCTTCCAGAATGAACCGGTCACTAGCAGCAATATAAGACTATTTAAAATTTATTCTTAGAGTGAAATAAAGCACTGCAGGTGTAAGATACACACCTCCCATACACATGGGAAGGAAACTTTCCTAGGTGTGTGTATGGGAGTGGTTTAATTTCCAGCACTCTAATAGTGCTCTACAACATGGGGAAAAACTGTTTCCCTGCTCTGGGCCTTGGTTTCCCCACTGGTGAAACTGGAGATATCGGCACTGACCTTCATTTCCCAACCCTCTGCTGGGGAGCAGCAAGAGTGGGGCATCCCTGCAAGGGCTTCAAAGAGGATTCAGAGCTGAGTGAGGACCGCAGAGGTTTGTAGTACCACCACTTGAGTACTGCCTGTAAAGCTACCTAAGAAAGCCTGAGAAGAGGGCAAGCCCATAGGTATGTTTTCCCAGGCTACAGTGATCTGCAATGCTGGGATGCTGGAGGGCTCCTCCGTACGCAGCAGCTCTGGTTTGTAGGATGGCAGGGTCTTGCCCTCCTGGGCCACTGCCCTGTACAGGCAGATAAGACATGGGTACTGAACCAGCTCCCATTGCAAGGACGGCACAACCACCAGCAGGTTCAGCTTGTGCTGTGCTGACTCCAGGGGCTGGTCCCTGGGACAGGAAGGAAGAGAAACACCTGTATTTCTGGGTCTGGAGGCTGAGCAGACTCCTACCCATGGAGGATGCTCTATGATCCTCTTTAGCCTCTGGCACCGTGCTGGGTGCAGGACTCGGCACAGGCTGTGGACTGACACTTTGCAGGGCAGACACTTGTACTACCTGAAGCACAGCACAGACATCCACACAAATTGCCAGGCCAGAGCTCTGACCTAAGCAGATTTGGGGACTGGAAGATCAGAGTCTATCTTCTGCCTAAGTACGTGCTTCAAGATCAGTGGAGAGAGCCTAGTTCCACTCCAGCAGTAGTAACTATTAAAGTTCTCATTGACTTCAAGAGCAGAACAACAAAGCTCTGCCACTTCAAAGGTTTCTTTTATGGTGCTTATCCTTTTAATAAGCACCATCCATTCCTTTCAACAGGGGAGCCATCCACTGATTTGCTAACAGCGCTTTGCTCTCCAGGGACATAGCCCGTGTTTATATAATCATGGCAGTTCGCCTACACGGGCAGAGAGGGGGCTAACAGCTTCCCACTGCACAGAAGGAGCCCTGGAGAAGCAACGGGGGATTTAGCTTCCAACAAAGGCGTTGTGCTTGTGTTGAAAGTCCTCCCATTTTCAGCTCTGTGGAAAAAAAACACCAGCTCAGCCCAGTCCACAGAGCAGGAGATGAGTGCTTGGGTTCACACTCAGTGAGACTTACTATCACACAATCAGCATTTGTATCAGTTAGGGAGTTGGAGAACTCCTCTGTGGAGCCTAGAATACTGTGGCTGAAGAGCATCCATTCTCACCATTTTTAAAGCTGGGCAACTCTTAGAGAGCAATAGCAATTTTTTTTATTAAAACTGTAGAAATTGGAGGTATTCAAAAGTCATCTGGACGTGGTCCTGGGAAACCACCTCTAGGCAGCCCTGCTTGACAGAGGGGTTGGACCAGAGGACCTCCAGAGGTCCCTTCCAACCTCAGCCATTCTGTGATTCCGTGAAATCCCTTTAAGTACAGGAATAGACTATCTGTTGAACTTCAGACAAAAATGGATGCCTTCCTAGGAGACAAGTGGTTACTCAGAGCTTCACTTTGAGGTACATTTCCATATTATCTATTTTACTGGAAAACAAATTTGATATCACTGTGGACAACCCAGGGTTTTATATATACACACACAAAGTAAAGTTGCATATCACCTATGAAAGAAATGAAAGAAGAGGTAGAAAAACAAGTCTTTCTTTGAATTCCCACCTCAGCCCAGCACAGAATCAGATTCCAGGGAAACAAGATACAGCCAGGCACCAACCGTGTGCTCAGATACAACACCACCTTACAGAGCTTCACTTGAATGAGAGACAACCACTCAGCACTGCAGAATCATGCTGCTATGCTCTGGCATATCCAAAGGAGCAGCTCCAGGCATGGGCAAACAGCTCTTGTGCATCACCTCCCTACGGGAATTTTTTCCTAATGCACCACCCACACTTCACAAGCTGCAATTTGTGGTCATCGCCGCTGGCTATATCATCTGCTGTTGCTGAGAAGAGTCTTTGTGACTCCCCTGTGAGTAGTTGCAGACAGCTGTTAGGTCAGCTTTCAGCCTCCACTTCACCTGGCTAGATAAGCTTAGATCCCTCAACTTCTCTGCAGGCTTTCCAAGGTCCCTCTGGATTGCAGTTCTGTCAGGTCCTTAATTTTGCGTCACCTGCTGATTCTCTGAGACTTAGCCCTGACATTACCTAGGTCATAGGTTCTTAGCATCACAAGATAATTCAGTATGCAATGGACCTCAGAAGGTCTACAGCCCAACCAGCTATGAGGCCAGAGCAGGTTGGTCAGAGCTTTATCCAGCTGGGTCTTGAAAACCTGCAGGGATGAACACTGCACTACCTCTCTGGGCAGCTTGTTCCTCATCTTAACTGAAGATAATGAACATGCTGGACAACCCAGGACCTAGTGGTGACCCTGAGTGCACTCTGCTTATCACTGGCTGCTGGTTGGACACTAAGCCATTGATCCATACCTTTGGCTTATGATATATGGCCTCACGCTTCAGACCAGTACTAAAAAAAAAGCATTTATTTCTCTTGCTGTTGCTAGATGATAACAAGTCTCTTGCCCTACTCTGATGCTTGCAAACAAGCTGATTCCAAGAGCTTCAAAATAATTGCACAGGGAATGAAATCACACGTTCAAAGAGCAATGCTAGTCAAGTTGTTTTCACATCCCCTCTGCTCTTGCGAAGAATTGGTGTTGAATGTCAGCATTTTGTTAATTTTGAAAGCCAGTGTTTGCTCAAGATTTTGCTTCAAATAAAGGATTTGGCTTGCTCCAAAGAAAATAAAGAGAGCATGAGAGACGCACGAAGGTGTTTCTCATACTATGCAGTGCTATGGCTACCTGGCAGCACACCGTAGCCTGCACTGACTGAGAGCCTAACAAGGAAACGGGGCTTTTTTCATTTCCAGACCTGTTTTCTGACCTTTAAAGCATCCTCTCCTTTGAAGTAGCATATAAAATACAAGAACCAGGTTGTCACTCATCTGCCTCTAAAAGAAGTGTAAGAAAACAAGACAACAAACCTTTAAATGTCAAAAATCTCTTCTCCCCTGAGCAGGCACCCAACAAATCCTCGTGACTGCTGTAAGATCACGCTGCAAACTCCTGCACTCTGGAAACATGGGCACTTTACCATGACTCCACACCTGGGCAAGATGCTAAATATTTATAAAGAGCTGTCAAGAGCCTTCCTTTCTGGGTCTCTCACAATGGAGAACCACCAGTGATGTGAAGCCTTGGGGATACAGAAGTGCAAATAATGCGCTGGGTGTCTCCTTTCAGGGTGGTGGCTGAATCACCAGGAACATGAGTGTTACTCGTCCTAGACGTCCTTGAGCAGGAGGGCTCCCAGACATTTTTCTTAAAACGTTGGCTTCCATGTTCTGCTGTGACACCACAAGACCCCATTTCTTCATTTGCAAGTTTGGTTTTTAAGACTGCTTGGCTTGAATCCAAAGAACTTTCTGGCTGTGTTGGCTAAAAGCACACCCTAAACATGAGAGCAGCTAGACTTTGAAGGATAAGGATGAACACTTTAATTCCACTGGCCTTTCACATAATTTAAAAATTATAAATTTGTGAACTACTCTCTAGGCCTTTGAAGAAGTCACAAAAGCTGATGGAAAGTCTTGCTTGGGTTGTTCTCATCACCAGCGAGTTGGTCCTCTGTAGATAAAAACACTTTGAACTTGTATTTCTACCCTCTAAAAATGAGTTTATTATCCTTATTAAGTCTTGTAGAATTTATATAGAGAAATCCTGATTATCCTTTCTCAAGTGAAGGAGAGTGAATGAGTCTGAGGAGGGTGATAGAGGGGATCAGGGAGATTAAATCAAACTGCAGCTGAAAGAAGAAGAAATAACTGCCCCATCAGGGGAAGCCCATCCTCTAAGCACAGACTGAGCATTTCAGTGTGGGGTTACTATTTTCCTTCATTCAGGGGACTGGGTGATGATCCTCTCTTAGGATGTATTCTTACTACATGGAGGATGTATCTAGGAAGCAATGCAAGGAGGAAGGAAATATCCTTTACACTAGAAGAGATCATAGAATCACAGGATGGTTTGGGTTGGAAGGGACCCCCAGAGGTCATCTAGTCCAACCCCCCTGTGGGAGCAGGGACACCTTTAACCAGATCAGGTTGCTCAGAGCCCCGTCCAACCTGGCCTGGAATGTTCCCAGGGATGGGGCCTCCACCACCTCTCTGGGCAACCTGTGCCAGTGTTTCACCCCCCTCATTGTAAAGAATTTCTTCCTTGGATCCAGCCTAAACCTACCCTGCTTCAGTTTAAAGCCATTACCCCTTGTCCTGTCACAGCTGGCCTTACTAAAAAGATTTTCCCCATCTTTCCTATAGGTCCCCTTTAAGCACTGAAAGGCCACAATCAGCTCTGCCCACAGCCTTCTCTTCTCCAGGCTGAACAACCCCAACTCTCTCAGCCTGTCCTCACAGGAGAGGTGCTCCAGCCCTCGGATCATTTTTGTAGCCCTCCTCTGGCCCCGCTCCAACAGTTCCATGTCCTTCTTGTGCTGAGGGCTCCAGAGCTGGACGCAGGGCTCCATGTGAGGTCTCACCAGAGCAGAGCAAAGGGGTAGAATCACCTCCTCGACCTGCTGGCCACGCTTCTCCTGATGCAGCCCAGGAGATGGTTGGCCTTCTGGCAAAGAAGGCAAAGAAAGAGAAATATCAATACATCAGGGAAGCCTGGGGGATTTAGTCACACATTTATCAGCAGCTCTCCCAGAGCTGTTCACAGCTCTCGGGGCTGTATGCAGCAGGGTACACTGGGGTTCCCCCGAGCCCTGTGACATGGGCAGCATCAGAGGAGGCATCACACCTCCTTGGCCTCCTGGTGGGTAAATTCACACCTGCCTCTCTCCTTTAGTCTCCATGGACAAATCCCTGAGAGGAGTGGGATGGGAAAGAGTCAGGAGAAGAGAGGAGCCAGCACATCAGGTTTCAATCCTTCAGGCATGTGTCTGACAGCAGGATTTACATGTCAATATGTGCACATCTGTGCCCAGCCAGGCTTCCTAGGTAGCATGCAGAAACCAAGTCAGGGGCCCGGGATCTGGTTCATCTCAGCCTAAGGCAGACATCTAAATTAGAGCAGATGAATCATGCCCTTGAAATTCCTCCACTGAATATAAGCTCGTCTCACTACCAGAGAGCCTAGCTCTGCTACCGGTATTTGAAATCAAAGGCTTCGCCTTCTCAGCTGGGTTTGCCCACACTGCCCTCCCAGCTGGAAAACCGAGGCAGCAGCACAGGCCAGGCTCATGGCCAGACTGCTTTTATAATATGGACTTGGAAGGCACCTACCAGTCCTAGGGATAAATGCTTGGTTCCCTCAGTCTCAGACATTAGAGGGCGAGTAGTGCTCACTACTCCAGTAGATAGAACTTCATTGCACATTACTGTGGGCAGGGAGAACCTACGGGGTTTGTCTTCAGAGGAAGGACAAGGCCAGGAGAGTAAGAGCGTCAGATGGCAGCTGTGGGCACTAGGAAGGCTGTTCTGTTAAGCAGCAGAGCCGTGCTGCCTTACACCAGCTTCTGAGATGCTTCTCTGCTTTGCTCCTGATGCATTGTTCAACCTCAGGAATGTCATTTAGACCTTTCTGGGTATTTTTCATTTATCTTATGATGGGATTGTCATTTTGGGAAAAAAAAGTTGCAATCATGGTGAAGAGAGTGGGACTCAGGAGCTGAAAGGGCGATTGGTGTGGGGGTAGGTCCCCAGCTCCCTGCTCACTACATGGAAGACCCAGAGATGTTTGATCCCTCCAACAATGCTGACAGCACTTGGGGCAGAGAGAGTGGGGCAAGGAGGAGTTCCTGATCTGGGGGCATTACAGCCGTAATCCTTCCTTCTCCCTCCCAGCAGAAGCCCTGCAGTCATCAGCCCTGACTGCAGCTCTCCCCAGCAAAACAAAACCAAACCAAGTCTTCACATATGAGAAGCTCGTTGCTTGTAGGACAGACAGGCAGATGGGTCACTGTGATCTGGCCAGGCTTGAAACTGGTGCCAGGCCCATTTGTCCTTAAACCAGTTTTTCATTTCAAGCTCTTATCAGATGCGTATGGTGGATATGAAAGCAGCCACAGACACCGCAATTATTTTCAAGGCAGCAGGATGGGAAACCATGGGCTTGGGCTGCACAATGAAGCTGTAAGAGATGTGGGCCAAAAAAAGAAAAGCTTTCCATCCTAACCAGGTGCTCAAAAGCAATTAAAGAAAAGCAGGGAGGCTGGAATAGCATGGAAAATTACTTGTCATTTAAACACTTTATTGTTCTTTATCACATTTGCCTTACTATGTTTCCTAAATTAATAAAAATAATCTATAGTGTAGCAAGGCAGCTAGGGGTTCTCTCAGCCTCAGCTGGCACCTATCGCATTTGCAGATCTCAGGAACCATCACAGACTCACCTGAACAAATAACAGGGCTTCCTGCTCCCTTATCTCTCCATGTGGCATTGTCCAGCTCTCCTGCATTGTGTGTACCCAGCACAACGAGCCACCTCGGGCCCTCCAGCCTCCTGATGTGATTAACTGTGGCAGCTTTAATAAAACCTGCGGCAAGATTTCCTTCTAAAGTGGAGTGAAGATTTCATCTACCCCTCCTCCTTTATTTTGCCAAATTCCATTTTTATTTCATTGTATAATTAATCAGGCACTGGAGCATATGACAGCTCAGCTTAAATTTAGTTCTCACTTCTCCTATGCAGCCTTGTCAGATACAGTTGACCGGTCAAATACAGAGTTGGATTTGTCTGAAAACGCAACACAGAAATCACCAGTTGGGATCAGGCCTTTCTTCCATCAAGTCCAAGGTCTTGTATCCAACGGCAACCAGCATCAAGGAACTTCAGAGAGCAAGAGGTGCACCAGGCACTGGATGCTACCTCAAAACACAACTTGCCCAAAGAGGAAGACATTCCTAAACCTGGTGGTCCTCTGACATGAGAGGGTGGCTGTGCCCAGCACATGGAGGGGACACACACGCACGCATGCACACCCACACACCCGTCCTGCAGCCTGCATAGCTGCTGAGCTTTGTGTTCACTCTCAGTGCCCATGGGATAGTCCAATCTCCTTGGACCTTGGCCAGCCAGGTGAAAAAAAAAATGGTGTCTGCAAAGCCTTGGAGGCTGCTCAACGGCTTAGACCTTGCAAAAGCGTCAGTGGGTAACATGGGGCAGATTATGTTCTGCAAAGTGCAGAACTCCAAGCACTAAAAGATAAAATGTGAGATCATTTCAGTCCTACTCTGATCTCCACACTAGAGGAATGCAGCATAGAGCTTGCTGGTGCACAGGAACGTGAGCTTGCTTTATTTTGCACCCTTTTCCCATATAGGGTTTCTTTCCTAGCACTACAGTGTCTGCAAGTTTCATTCATTTCACCTTGCCACTGAACATATGCCAGCTGGTTATCAGCACTACTGCACTGTCTCTTGCTTCTACTCCATGATCCCCACCCCAGATCCATGCAGGTTTGTTCCTCCAGGCTATTATTCCCATATCTGGATAAGCTGGACCTACGCCTTGCCTCTTGGGTCACCAGATATGAGGAATCATCTCACAGAGCAGGACAGAGCTTGGACTTGTCATGCCAGCACCTGTATGTTTCTTGGACTGACTGTCCATGTCAAGACATCAGGTCATGATGCATTGGCTAGAGGATTTGGCAGATGAAGGGTATACAGAGTTGGGGTGTTTGATAGGAAGGGGGATGAGGAAAGGAGCTTGGGGGTGAGATCCTGGTCTAGGGAGACACTGAGGAGAAGTTCCAATCTAATTGATAGCAAACAAAGGCAAATATATATACACATATATATTTGAGAAACAGAAAAAAACCCATGCACAAAAACATTTGCATGTATATTTGTACATATTCCTCAAATGCATGGTGGCCTTATTAGATTAAAAGTGAAGGATTACCTTTTAAAAATATACAATAAACCAAATAAAATTGAGATTTTCTAGGCAGGAGCAGGCCAGGAAGAGCTTTCACTGGCATCTAGTGGTACGTTGCGGAGGCAGAATCACTGCAGCTGAAGGCACAGCTTCACTTCCAAAGCAGGTTTCCCCTGGATAGCAGAGACTCTGTTCGGACTGTTCACCAGTTCCAAACTGGGCTTAGGAAGAGGCATTTTTGGACACAGCCTAACCCTGGCCTAACAACTTTGTCTATGAAGCCCTTTTGGGTGTGAGCATGAGGTGCTCTGAGTCTACTTTTGACCACATGAACAAAATGTCGTAACAAGGCATATTTGATCTCTTCTTTTCTTGGATTTTGGGGCTTTGTATGAGCCTGAGGGGAGAGCAGGCAGATCTGGCCTGTTTGAGTAAGAGGGTGAGCTGTGGGGGGACCTACCTGGGAAAACGCAGATGTCAGTGGGGAGAAAGAGGAGTTCTGAGGGCACAAGTTATCTGCCCTACTAGAGGCGTCAACCTTAGAATAAGGTAAATTGTGCCCCAGCAGACGAATGGACACTGACACAGCTGAAAGAGCACGATCCTGGCTCCTTCCTCCAGATCCCTCTGGCAGCAAAGGATTCACACAAATGGGCCCCCAGCTGCTTCAGGTGAGCCCTCCACCCATGTCCTGTCTCAACCTCTCTCCCTTCATGGTGCCACACACCAAGATGGGACTGGTTTATGGAGCTGCTGATGGGTACTATCAGAAGTGTTGGTAGGCAGGATTTGTGAGAAGGTATAATGGAAATAGGAAGAATGGAAAAGGAGGGGAATGTCCTGTACACAAGAAATCTTGCCTCAGCATAGCTGGGGTCTACTGTGGCCTAACACCCTGATCTCTCCTGTCTGCCTGGGACCTGCTGTGGCACTTTCATACATCAAAGCAGAAGACCTTCAGTAAGGCAAACTGAATGAGGCTTCTGTATTTTCTGCTGTGCATGTACTGGTATAAAGATGGCTAGATTTGTAGGAGTTCTTCCTTCTCTGGACTGGGTTACAAGCTGGAATGTGGGTGCACCTTCATACTGGTGTTGCTGCCTCATGCTGATGGTTTGTACTGGGGTAGGAAATACATCAGCAGACTTTATCCAAGGCACATACAGTGTGTAGACTAGATCTGAACTGCAGGGACCCCGCAACCTTGAACTTCCTTGCATGATCTGAGCCAGACATCTCACCATCTCCTGCCTCAGTTTCCCTGAATTAAAGAGGAGGACAGTATGTTTGCAGCCTTGTGTCATATTTCAGACAGGATTGGGGGTGCTGGCTTTTTCAGGAATGAGTGTTATTGTCCAACCTTGGAGACATGGGACAACCCCTAATCGCTGCCCCAGGGAAGGCTCATGCTGAAGCAGCTTTTCGTTATGCACATGCTCCTAACACCCTCCCAGAGAAGCATCCTGGGCTAGAGCTTCCTGCTCAGTCTCTAAGCTTCGTTGTGCAGGGTAGATCCAGGAAGGTCTGGGCACTTTCTGTGAGGTCCTACTGAGGCTCAGCCTCTCCCAGGTGGTGCTCATCACTCTGCTAAATCAAGTCCATATGCCTCAGTGTCCACCCTTGTCAAACCTGCACGCGCCTTTTGTGCTTTCACTGAGCATTAACAGGGATCCTTTGCTGGTAACTAGGCACCTGCTTCAGTTGCTCCCTCCCCCCAGGGGGATTGCAAGCTGCTAGGGACACAGAAATACTCCCTGAAATGCATCTTTCCTCTCCTGATGCTTCCTGGAGCAAATCCCAGACAATCAGCCTGGGAGGGAAGAAGGATGCTTGCAGCACCGCCGGATGTTTTCCTTCCCCCAACAAAAAGAAAAAAAAAAAAGGCAAACGCTCTCAGCTGGGGCAAGATGAAGTGGCCTCATCCTGACTCGCTGGCTGCCGGGGCAGAGAGGGCAGGATGGGGGACCAGAGCTGCTGGGAAGAACTACCATTCCCAGAAGGCAGTGCGAGCTGGGGGACCCTTCCAGCTTCCCACCAATATAGCTGTGCAGAAGAAAGGCACATCAGGGAGAAATCCCCCTCCTCTCCTTCCCCACGCTCCCGCTAACACCTTGACGGGGGCGTGAAAATCCATCCCGGCGGCGCGAGGCGAGAGCATCTCCCCTGTCCTCCCCCTGCTCCGTCAACCTTTGCTCTTTGTCTTTGTTTCGCTTCACCCTTCCTCCGGTAGCTCTCACTGCACTGGCCACAGACTTCCTTTAGGTCAGCCCAGCTGCGGCTGCAACACAACTTGCAGCCAAGTCACAAGCACTCTTGTGCCACTGAGACTTCCCTGGAGGAGAGCAATGCCAGCCAGAGATTGATGGCCCGCTCAGGTAAGATGCTTTCGACCAACTGCCCTTCATTTGTCCGGGTAGCCCAAATAAAAGATGAAGCAACTCCCCGGGATCTGGTTCTGCCCTTGATTCAAACCCTGAGCCTGGGGGATTGCGGAGCTGGAAGTAAAGGCAGGATTTGGATCTGTAGGATCTGCATATGAAAAAAAAAAAAGGAAAGAAAGTAGGCAGGAATTTCTTCTTTTACCCTGATCTGAATTCAGGGATTTGTTGCTTTTTTGCTAAAACCCAGAGGCAATTGAAACGCTGCTGCCGGTGAGTTGTTTCCTCTAAGGGACTGGCACAAGCATCTATGGTGAGGAGAGAGGCCACGGAGACCTCAGCGAGCCCGGTGCCTGCTCCACCTGCGGCTGAGCACAGCCCCTCAGCATCAGCCAGACCCAGCAGGAGGGTCCTTGATGGCAGGAGGCTAAATTCACTACCGCTCAGGGGGTCGATGCCCTTCCTCGGTAAAAATACACTTTTCTGAGTCGTCTCTCCAGCCTGGCTGCTGCTGAGGCTTTGTCTCCTGAATTAAAACCTGTCGTAGATGTCACACAGCTACTCCCGCACCTCGGGAGGGGGCCTGCCCCCCCTCGGAGTCTCCCCTCCACTAACAAACACTAAAGCCAGTTCTTGCTCCAAGCGGATGTGTTTTGTCTCTCCTGGTTAAGCATAATTTTGCAGCTATTTTTTTCTTTGTATTTTTATTTTTTGTTTTCTTGTGGTTCCTCTGTACCAGCATAGAGAATTCAGCTTGGACAGGAGCACCGTTGTGCTTCGGTGGCAGCTCTTAGCAGCATCAGTGAGGATCCAGATGGGTTAGCTGAAAGGGAAACACAAGCATCACGACTAAACCTGAAGTACCTTTCCCTGTTGTAATCTGAGATAGCTGCCCGCCTCATTTCCCACCCCGACCTCTCTCCTCTGAGGAGCACGTAGCTGCAAACCCTGCATCACAGCCGCGCTTGGATGTTCATACTCCACATCTCCTGTCGCTTGTCCCCTGATCCATGGCATCCCCCCTCCCCAGCCCCTACACCTTGGTGACAGCCTCCCCAGGGGCTCAACTTCTCAGCCACAGCCTTTCCAGCCACCCAGGCCTCCAGGGACAGATTTCACTGACAGCCCATGTCCTTGCTGGCAGCCTGCCCCATAACTGGTGATTTTGGCAGTAGTATCTTCATCAGTCAGTGCCATCAGCAAAAGCCTCCCCAGCCACGTATACTCTTGTTGACAGTCATCTCCAGCACCACTGTCTTCCTCCCCTCAGTCTTTCTGGCTCTTTTCCCTGCTGCAGTTCAGAGTCTTGATAAGAGATGTTGCTCACATCTCTGCTGGCCCTGATTTAATTTTTTTTTTTTTTTCCTAATGGAAATACATAGGACCCAGACCCTGCTGTCAGTTGAACCCTGTTGAAAAAGGCAAAGGTTTCCATGTCTCAGTTAGAATCATAGGATCGTTTATGTTGGAAAAGACCTTTAAGATCATCATCCCACCACTAAACCCTGTCCCTAAGCACCTCATCGATCCTTCTTTTAAATACCTCCAGTGATGGGGACTCGACCCCTTCTCTGGGCAGCCCCTTCTAGTGCTTGACAGCCCTTTCAGTGAAGAAATTTTTCCTAATGTCCAACCTAATGTCCAACCTGCCCTGGCACAACTTGAGGCCATTTCCCCTCAGCCTATTGCCCATCACCTGGGAGCAGAGACGGACCCCCACCTCACTGTCCCCTCCTGTCGGGAGTTGTAGAGGGCGATAAGGTCTCCCCTCAGCCTCCTCTTCTCCAGGCTGAACCCCCCAGCTCCCTCAGCTGCTCCCCAGCAGCCTTGGGCTCCAGACCCCTCCCCAGCTCCGTTCCCTTGGCCCCCCCTTCTTGTAGTGAGGGGCCCAACCCTGACCCCAGCATTCGAGGGGTGGCCTCACCAGTGCCCAGCACAGGGGCACGGTCACTGCCCTGCTCCTACTGGCCACGCCATTCCTGATACAAGCCAGGATGCTGTTGGCCCTCTTGGCCACCTGGGCACACTGCTGCTCATATTCAGCCGGCTGTCAACCAACACCCCCAGGTCCTTTTCTGCTGGGCAGCTTTCCAGCCACTCTTCCCCACGCCTGTAGCATTGCATGGGGCTGTTGTGACCCAAGTGCAAGACCCAGCCCTTGGCCTTGTTGAACCTCACTTCTCCAGCTGCCCACTGAGGACACCAACAGTACAAAGCAGCACATCCCAGTTTGCAAATGGTGCCCAGTTTGGTTTTCTTCTAAGTTTTGGGGATTTGAGTTGCTGCACAGTCACTCCTCAAAAATAGGATTAATTACAACAATTACCTCAAAGTGCATTAATTAATTAACTTACTTACAAATCTCCTTGGCCAAAGGACAGAGGACTATTCTGAGCATAAATCAGTAGTGCAGCAATAGTAGAGCCGAAACCTCAGTGTCATTGCAGCAGCGAGTGCATTACAGATCCCCCATCACCAGGGGAAATTATCCTGTTCTTGCTCTCTCTGCTGGAGTCCAGCTGAGCCTGTGGCTTCAAAAGTCTCCGGTTCTGTCTCCCACAGAGCTGCCAAGGTGCCACCTGTTGTCTTTACATAGAGAACACAGGAGGAGGAGAAATAACGCCTCAATAATTTTCCCTTTATTTTTTCAGTCTGGCGATCCAAGTCTCCAGGAATGCCAGGGAAGCCTCATCAGGAGATCAGAGGAGGCAGGAGATGGAGTTACAAACATTGCATCTGCAAGCTGAGGTGGAAAGAGGCTGAGAAGTGAGGAAGACCACACACCACTCCTTGTTGGCCTGGCGTACAGCAGCAGTGCCCTTTCCGCCATGGGGACTAAAGTGCATCCGTTAAAGTACACTTGGATGTGCGTGTCCTGATGGGTTTTGTACCCTCCCAGACAGTCCATCTGCATAACATTCTGGCCCTTTTGTACCTGCAGGCTGCTTGGCAGCCCCATCCCGCACTGCTGGGTGCAGGGCACTGCTGCCATGAAGGACTTGGTTAAGCGTGTGGTGCTAAAGACGCACCCGTGTCAGGAGTGCGGCAAATCCTTCAGCAAGAAGGGAAACCTGAAGCGGCACCAGCGGATCCACACAGCAGAGGAGCTCTTCACTTGTGGGGAGTGTGGGAGGCGCTTCACCACCCGGGGCCACCTCACAACCCACCAGAGCATCCACACTGGAGAGAAGCCCTTCTGCTGTGGGGAGTGCGGGCGCTGCTTCCGCCTGGAGATATGTCTGGCTGCCCACCAGAAGACGCACACCAGGGGTGGTCCCTACCTCTGCACCTGCTGTGGCAAGAGCCTGAGCACAAAGATCTACTTCAACATCCACATGAGGACACACACGGAGAAGAGGCCATTTGCCTGCACTGAGTGTGGGAAGAGCTTTGTGAAGAAGGGGACCCTCACTGCCCATAAGGAGATCCACAAGAGGGAGAAGCCCTTCAAATGTCCTGACTGCAGTAGGTGCTTTGGGCAAAGTGCCACACTGCTGGCCCACCAGAAGATACACCTCTGTGGGGGCCCTTTCATTTGTACAGAGTGTGGGAAGAGCCTGAGCACCAAGCGGTATTTCAATGTCCACCAGAGGAACCATGCTAAGCAAAAACCACTTGAGGGACACGTTGATAGTGTGTCTCTCCAGGTTATCAAGATTAAAGAGGAGCCTGATTTTGCCTTCAGGTCAGAGGAGAATATGTTGGAGAATATGTCCCATGAAGGAGATGTAGCCCAGGGGTGTAGCATACCTAGAAACCCATCTAATCAAAAAAAACCTCCTTGGAAAATCCAGATGAAGGAGGAATCAGACCCACCCACTGATGACACAGCAAACATTACTGCAATAGCCTGTCAGAAACTTTACATCAAGGAAGAGCCACCAGAAAACCCGGACTATGGAAAGCCATTTGATCCAAAGATCCCACTGATGGCTTTACAGGGGAGACAGCTTAAAAAGGAAGAAGGTGCTGATGGACAGCATGAACGGGACATCAGTAACTGGGTGCTCCATGTGAAGGACGAACCACAGGAAAGCACTGAGTTTGGGATGTATTATGGGCAGAAACCAAACCTCAGTGCTATCCAGAGGATCCAAATGAAAGAGGAACCTGGTGTGGAGGCCAACCACCAGGAGAGCCAGAGCCCAAAGAGGAAGCAGAAGAAGTGCTATCAGCCCACCAAAGAGGGGATGGTGGAGAACCAGGAGAAATCCATGTCCAAGAAAGATCCCTCAACAAAAGGAGCTCCCAAGGGTGAACGGATATTCCCCTGTCCTGAGTGGGGAAGAGTTTCAATCAGAAATCAAACCTGACCAGGCACAGGAAGATTCACACGAGTGAGGGCCCGTATAAGTGCAGCGAGTGCGGGGAGAGCTTCCGCATGAACCGCAAGCTGGTCCGCCACCAGCGAGTCCACATGAGCGAGCCCTTCAAATGCACCGAGTGCGGGAAGAGCTTCACCCAGCGGTCGAATCTGGTTCGGCATCAACGGATCCACACCAAGGAGGAGCCCTACCAGTGCCCTGAGTGCGAGAAGACCTTCAATCAGAAGGCCAACCTCTTCCGTCACCAAACAATCCATGTCCGCATGGGGCCTTGCAAGTGCACCAAGTGTGGGAAATGCTTCCCCCAGAAGCGCCACCTGATTAAACACCAGCTGCTCCACTCCCGAGGTGGGGCCTACAAGTGTGGGGTCTGTGGGAAGCGCTACCGGCTGAAGAAGTACCTGAGGAGGCACCAGAAAATCCATGCACGGGAAGGAACTTCTCCCGGCGCAAAACAGCGGGAGGCCACAAGGGCCAGCAGTGGACCCCACCACACCGAACAGAGAGCACTGGCCCCCATGAAGAGTGAAGAGGAGAGCTAAATGGGTATGGTGCCCACCTCTGGGGGAAAGTCCTTTGGGAAAGGGGAGGGATGGAGACAAATTTTGCTCTCCTTAGGTGTGCAGTATCTGGGGGTGGGGAGGTCAACCTGAAGGGACAGTGAGGTTGAGGGGGCAGAGAACTGCTGGAAACCAGTCCTCTGCAGCTTTTCTGGGGACAACCCTCTGGATATCACCTGCTCACACCCATGGGTCTGGAGAGCCAAGCTTCTTCAGAGCACTTGGAGATGGAGAGATAAGAGCTTGGCATCCTTTGTAATGGTATGCTTGTGCCTCTAAAGGCTGCCGAAGTTGTGGATGCCAAAATTGTCTTGTGGGGGCAATATATAACCAGGAGGACCAGGTAGGACTTATTTTTCTTACATTACTGTGCTTCTGAGAAAGCTGAAGGGAACCTCTCCCATCTAGGCAAGGTTTTAAAGCAAGGGCCAGCTCTCATCTTCCCCCCCATGTAGCTCTGATCCACACCTTGATCCTACTGGGCTGATGGACCCTAGTCAACTGGGGGAGAGATTTGGGAGAAACTACTGCCAGCCAGACAGGTTTTAAGCCTTGAATCCTCCAAACCAGGCTTCCAGATTGGCTTAAGCCAGGTGCCTAAAAGTTAGTTGTGCAAAATCAGTGACTGTTTTTCCAAGGTAGCTCAGAGGCCAGCAGATTGTGCTCTGGTTTGTGCCCCCACAACTCCACTCTGTGGATGTAAATGAGAATGGCTTTTCTTAGCATCGAGTTTTACATCTCTGATGAGCAGGTGGCTTTTCCACCACAAGTCCCAGAGGCATTGGTGACTTCATCAGCTCAAGCTGACACTGGTGCTGGTTCTCAGCCACCTGCTTCCGTACCTGTTACTATGAAGCTCTTGGTAGGATAATGACTTTATTGGGTATGATTTAGGGAATTCAAACCAAGCAGCAGGAATAGTTGAAAAAGTCTTCAGACTTTATGGACTACAAAAATTGAAATTATTTCCCTGTTGGGATGTTTTCCCTTCCTCTCCCTGGTGTAAAGGGGACTGTGCAGCTACCCAAAAGCATGGACAGTTCAGCCGTCCTTACTGCTCATTGCTGATGGTTTTGTTTGAGTGTTCCTTGGTCAGATGGATCTTTGTGTCTTGAAAGTACCAGGTGAAATGGAGATGTGGAGGGAATCCTCAATCCCCTGAGTCACTCCCCAAGACTTCCCTGCAGCACTACTACATGGCCACCTGGGCACCACAGAGCAAAGACACATATTAGGGTTTGTTGTGTTGCTTTAATATGTGGAGTCCGAAAGGCAAGCGGAAAAATGTTCCATGGTGAAATAGTAGCTCTACCTCTCTGGTTTTGTGCAGGAAAAAAAGCCTCCTCTCCACCCCCAAGGTTCACACCTTTTCCTCTTGGAGCCATCTGAAAGTCATGTAGTATGACTTTGGGCAACTACCTGCTGTGATGCTTCAGACCCAAGCTGCTGATTGTCTGCACTGCCTACTCTGGAGCAGCTTGGTCTGCAGGCAGAGAAACTGAGGTGTGGAGGGAAGCAGGGGAACAGGACAAATTGCACTTGAGCTTTGCCTTTACCAGCTGCTTGGACACCATTTGCATTGAGGTGTTTTGATGTGGTGACTCAAGCCCAACACTGAGCACAGCTGTCAAACCCCAAAAGCACAGAGAAATTTTGGTGTTTAGACTCCTTCAGCCTTTGAAGTAGTCAGGCGCAGGACGTGATTTCAAACAGCAAGCTCTGACAGCCTCTGAAGGAGCCTACCTCTGTCCTCTCACCTGTAAACCATTGCCAAACTGAGTGATATGAAACTTCCCCTCAAATCCCTCTAACCTGGTGGACATTCATTTCTGGGACAGAAAAGTCAGACATATAGGAGAAAACAAAAAAAATAGGGTGTTCTAGGGGAGTCTAAGGGACACCCTTGTTAGAAAAATGGGTCTGGGCCATATGGTGGGTAGATGCTTCACTGCAGGACTGGGAAACTATGTTCCTGGGGAAGAAAGTGGCTGAGCCAAACTGGCAAAGCAGAACAGCCTCATAGAGAGGGTAGTGAGTTAATGTCAGTAACTTTCCTGGACATCACTGGGTCTTCCACCATTGACCATGGCCAATGTGGGTGTCCCAGCTTCTGGGGAAAATCAGGGCTGATAGTCTGTAATATCTGCTCAATAAAGTAAGTGTTTAAAGAAAAAAGGAAACAAAGCGAGCCTCTTTTCTGTTGTTTTTTTTTTTTTTTTCTCATAAACTGTCACTGAGAGAACCACACTACTTTCTACCCACAATGCAGCAGGTGAATGCCAGAGCAAGATGGGTACCAGTGGTAACCAAATGGATGTTGTTGGTGAAGAGTCCTCCAGGCTCTGCTGACTGTGTTGACCAGCTCTCCAGCAACCGTGCTGCAGCTCAGACCTCCACATACTGACCCCAGGGCTCCAGTCAGTGACCCACAGATAGGAACCTTGTGAAGTGCCCTAAGGTGTCTGCATAGGGCTAGAAGGACAGAGGACTCATGGGAGGCTTTGACCTTTCTGGAATAATCCCAGCTCCGTGATAAAAAATGGATTTATCTGGAGATTGAACAAAGCTGCCAAAATCCTCACCCCCCCAGCAGCAAAATAGCCTTCATCCTGTTCCCTACATCCATTAAAAAGGCTCCCAGATAATGCTGTTTCCTGGTTTTGGATGGGATTTTTCACCTGAGTTAATTTTCTTCCTAATAGCTGGCATAGTGCTGTGGTTTGGATTTAGTATGAGAATAGTGTTGATAACTCATTGATGGTTTAGTAGTTGCTAAGTAGTGTTTACACTAAGTCAAGGACTTTTCAGTTTCCCATGCTCTGCCAGGTGCACAAGAAGCTGGGAGGGGGCACGGCCAGGACAGCTGACCCCAACTGGCCCAAGGGCTATTCCAGACCACAGGGCATCATTCTCAGTATAGAAACTGGGGGGAGTTGGCCAGGGCACAGTGACTACTGCTCAGGAACTGGCTGGGCATCTGTTAGTGGGTGGTGAGCAACTTGCATCGTGCATCACTTGCTTTGTATATTCTATTATTATAATAAAAATGCTTAAAATCCAAATCATTGCCTCATTCTCCACTGCACAGATTTTATGCAGAAAACCACATCTGTAAGCATTCACTGAGCAGTTTCGGTCACCAAGTGAAAAGGATGCCTACAAGGTCTGATTTTGCCTTCAGGACTTTACAGTAAATTCAGCATGGTCAAGCTGAAACCAATGGAGTTAAATCAAAGTAAAAGTTATGTTAACAAAGAGAGGTCCAAACTTTGATGACTTTTAAAAAGAAATCTTCTGGTCTTGCACAGTGGGTCAGGTAGTGCTTGTCTTGAGACAATTGCTGTCCTGTTTCTGGCTGTGCACATTGTTTCTATGGATTGCAGGAGGGATTTGGCTGTGGGACTTTTTTTCATCACCTCATTGACTCATTGACTATCTGTGTGTATCATCTCAGCATAAGTTCTGGCTCCAGCATTCAGCATGGCTTGTCTGGAGGAGAGATGGAGACAGGCTGTGTTGGGGAGCACTTGCGCAAGAGTGAGTATTTCGTGCTTCAATGGGATGCGTGGAGCTGATTGGCGTTCAGTGTGTTCTGGCATGGTGGGAATGAGAGGGTCTTTGGGGCCAGAGCAAACATCTGCTCCAACATAAGTGCCCTGGGATGTTTACTTGCCCTTTGAGAATGTGATAGTTCCCATGCGAACTTCTTTGAGAATCCCAAGCTGTGGTGTCTCCACAGATCGTGAGTGAGGAGAAGAAAAAGACCAGGGTGAAAACTGGGTGAGCAATAGGACACTCATTATCACATACTTCTGCACATGCTTTATCTGTTCACTTTCCACTAGCAGCCTCCATGGGGAGTGAGTATTTACCACCACCACCTTAGTTACCTCTCATCCCACCAGAGCCAAAGTGATGCAACCAGGTAGCACCACGTGGGACCAGGTCATCAAGCTGAACTGCCTGGAGCCAAGGCACACTCGGAGCCACTGCCTCCATCTCCTGACCCAAAGCACGGTCCCTCCCTTAAAAGTGATTTCTTGTGCTGGAACAAAGCAAAGGCAGGAGACCTTCATCAAAGGACCCAATCTTCTGACTAGTCCCCACCTGCAGATTTTCATATGATGGGGTAGGTGAGGCGGGCTGTGCTGGCCCATGGCTCTCTGCTAAATCACACAGGAGGTGATTACAGCCCACTGCTATCCTTTGTAAAAGGACTGCTGCCCCATGGGGGACATTGCAGAGCCCCACTGCTCAGTCTTTTTTTCCACCCCAAGCTGATTTCTGTCTCTTCTGCTTCCCTGTCTGGCCTCTTCCCTGGGGAACTGCTGTTTCAAGGACACCGACCTCCTCCAAGTCACTGCAAACTGAAAGCAGAAGTAGGAAGCAGAGATCTGGAGGTCCTTCCCAACCAATTCACAAGATTTTCTCCTTTTTCATCATCTCAAAAATAGGATAAGATGCTTTGCAAGTGGAATAAGGCAGCGACTGTTCTCATTTCTACATGTGTGTTGGCCTCTGAGGAACAAAACAGACTGAACAGTGAGAGTCTGAACACAGAGGACAACTTCTGCTAGGAGAGTAATGGGGTTTTGAAGTCATGCAAGAATAAGCCATCAATACTCCTGTGCCAAAGTTCACTCACCCTTAGACGTGTCTGCAGAGCAGAAAACCAGTCCCTGCAGGAGAGCTGGGAACAGCGCTGGTGTGAGCTCACTTTGGGGAGAAAGGACCTGGGAAGCTGAATGTTGATCTCGTGAGCTACAAGCTAAGCAGCCCTGAAAACCAGTTATCCCCAGTCACGGCTCAACGCGTTGGCTGGGGGCTGCAGGCAGAGATTCCTGAGAGCCTTTTGCTGCACAGATGAGCTGCAGCTCGTTGTGCATAGTCCAGGGCGCGCACGTATTCAGCCGGCATTGCAGGGCCCAAAACTTCCCCATCGGAGTGGGCAGGCAAAGAAGCAGAAAAACCCTTGTGACAAAGAACATGTTACTTCGATCAAGTTAATTTATAATAACTTTAACTAGCTTGGGGTAGGTTGAAGAGCAGAGAGAGGCGGGGGGGTGGTTGTGAAGTATGGAAGGGTTGTAAAGCCTCTGATGGAATGGCAAAAATGAGTTGTGCATTGGATCTAACATGAAGGAGAGACACAGAGCCTGAAAAACACCATGAAAGCCTGGGCTTCCCTGTGGGAAGGTGTTAGATCCAGATCAAATCTCACATACACCTTGCTCATGGCGGGGTGATGGAGGAATGGGCTTGTGGGTGTTCCTGCACCTTCCTGGGTTCTTGCTCCTCTCTTCAAAGCATCACCCGCTGTTGTTTTCCTAGGCTGAGCACCAGGGTCCTGAGGGCACCAGTAAGCCTTAATGACCCCGACCAACCCTAAATGGAGCTTCTGCCCGCTACGTCCAGCCCCTGAGAGACTGCACCCCATGGGCATTGCCGGCACGAGGTTCCCTGTGGCTCCCCACCCCAGGGGAGCAGCCAGCCCTCGCTGCTCCCAGACACAGAGACAGGGTGTGCAGGGCTGTCAGAGGGAGGCAGCAGGAGAGAGAAGGGATGCCTGGGCACACGGGTACCACGGTGGTCCCAAAAGCACCTGTGAGCCTCTCTGCCTGCATCTTTGCACAAAAGCTGAAGTGCAGGAAGGAAAGATAAATCAGGAGAGCTCATTTCCTGAGCATGAGCCCGCGTGCCATCATCATTACAAGCTGATCCTTAATTGCAAAGCTCTCTAACCCTCCCCTTTCATGCCTGCCTCTGTCGCCAGCTCAGGTGTGACCAGAAGCTGAGGAGCTTGTGATACATTTCCTTGGACAGACCATCCAAAATCAGGTAGCTCACACCCCCACACCAGCCCTGGTGGATGCAACAGGAAAATGGGAAAACAAGTCCCAGATCAGCATCCCCTTGCTCACTCTGCAGCAGCTTAAAGGCACAGGTGGGGCACAGCCGATCTCGCCGAGACTTTCCCCGTGTCCATAACAGTGTATGGTTGAAATCACCCCAGACCCTATAGGTGTTCCTTATTGCTTGTCTCTGGGTATCAAAGCCCAGGGGGACAGATCATGGGGAGCTCCTGTTCCAAGCAGGACCTGGAGGCATTCATCATTTGCTTTTCCAGCCCTCTGGCATGTCCCCATCATATGGTCCTGGGGAAGAGGGATGCTCTCAGGGACCGTGGAAGCACCTAGCCCAGGTGGTCTGGGAGCCCTATTCCTGCAGCACTGCCTGCCTCCCTTTGAGCCCCTTTCTCTCCTTTTTTTCCTGGATAGTTTTTGCAGACCTTTGACACAGGTTTCCTGTAGCTCAGCACTTCAGCCCCTGTGATTAGTTGTCTGTCAGAATGGAACGTCTTTTAACTCCGAAAGGCTTCCTTGTTAAACATAGGAAAAAGTCTGTATAAAGAGAATATCAGCCTACTTTTCATTTAAACATCTCCATGCGAGTAATAAGCCTGATCCATCTTTAGCTCAACATAAGGGGGCCCCTTTCTGCTCACCAAATTGCTTGCAGATGCTGGGAGCTGAGAGCAGCTCAGCTGCTAAGGCACAGCCTAACATTGCTTAACTCCACTCTGCCTGCTTTTCACAAATTAATTGCCAAGCACCCAGCATGTAAAGTGGTACAGGGCTGTGAAGGTCTGAGCCAGTATTGCATGCCAGCATGGCCAGCCAGTTGCCGAGTTTGAGGAGAAAAGGAAGTTGCTGCCCTCAGCAGGATGATTCCCAGGGTTTAGCCCCAGTCTGCAGGGGAATTTTGGACAGCAGGCACGTAATAGCAGCATTATACATCTGTGCAGTCTGCATATGCCCTCTATACCCACACGCTGCCAATGTGAATCCCACATCCAGCAATGTAAAAATATTCAATTCTGGTAAACAAATGTCACCACAAAGAGTGGGTCAGGCTCCCCCAGAGACACTGTGCCAGGTGGCACAGCCAAGGACTGCTGCCGGGCTCAGGCTGTGTCGTCTTACTTCAAAATCTTCTTACTTCAAAAATAAACACAAGCTTTACATTTTGGGAGGCTGGAGGTGCTTTTCTTTCCCTTAGAAACCTATCCTAAAAAGAAAAGTTTCATTGCAGGGTGAAAGCAAAAGATATTCAAAAGTTTGTTTAGATTTGTGTTTGTTTTCCAGGGAAAAAAAAAAAAAAGTTGAAAATTGTTTTTTAAGTTTACCTGGAACAAACTCTTGGCTTGACAGCAGATCAGATACTACCATGTATTCATCCAGGTCTACTTTAAATAGAGGGCTCTTCGGGTTTCCTAAGTGCTTATATTAAAATGGGTGAATGAATAAGGGCTATAAGTGCTTTTGATGGAAATAGCAGCACGCATGTTTCTAAGAGTGCAACAGCAAGAAAGGGCAGTGGATGTGACTGTTGTATTTCCACGGTTGGCTGCAACCAGCGTAGTGGTCAGGAGAGAAAGAGGGAGTAAAACAAGCACTCTCCCTTCCAAATAAAATAAAAACATAGGCAAAACTTGGAAATTATCTGAAGCAGAGGCAGGAGTAGAGGGGATAACTCAATGCCAGGGCTCAGAGCTGAACACAGGAGTCCCAGTATCAACCTCTGGTGCTTTCTGCATCAAGCCCCAGTTCGTGCTCTTTACTTTAGCTAGGGCACTTCAAGCACTTACTCCATAAATGACAGCTCTGGATGTGCTTTTTTTCCAGCTTTGGCACTGAGATGCAGTTTTATTTCATGTCTTGCCCAGCAGGTTTACAGTATGGTGGTTTGAAGAAGGTAGAAGCCTCATGAAAGGGATGCTAAAAATTGGAAGCAGACCAGGAATTGAAATAAGGAAGGACAAGTGAGAGCTTCCCCCTAAAAAAATCTCAACAAAGATGAATAAAGACAAGAATAAACATATGCTGGCTGGAAATACAGTAGCTGGAAACATTCGTTCCTCGGCAGCAAAGCATTATCAGCCCACTCTTCTGGGGAGAGCTGAGAACCAAGAAGATGCCCATGTGACCTCCAGACGCTCACCCAGGTCTGTGCACCCCAAGTGGGAAAAACAAAGGCAAAGATGCATGAAGGACACTCCACCAGCAAAACCAGTGGGGGGAAAGCAAGAAGGAGAAGAAAAAAACCCGAAAATTGTGAGGAGATACATTGTACCAAGCCCTGAAGAGACACAAAGTGTATCAGTGTTGTACACGTGGGAAGCGCTTCTTGAAGATGAGGAATCCACCGGAGGAAGGGCCGAAGTTGTCTACAGGGTTGGAAGGAGACCAAGCAGCATCCTTCACAAAGAGCAAGACAAGCAAGGCCAAGGAGGCACCATCCCCAGGGCAGGGAGTTCCATGCCAAGGATAAGCCTTATAAGACCTTCACTGTGGTGTATCAGGTGCTGTAGATAAGAGTGGGGATATAGTGGGCTAAAATACTCCCCAGGAAAGGTGGCCCAGGCTGCTCATCTCTGCAAGAGGCTGTGCTTTCTCCTCTCCATGGCCACTGTGTTTGGATGACCAGAGGGAGTTGGGCATGGCCAGGGTGAATGCAAATGTAAAGGCCACACAGGATCCCTGCTGGCAGCCACTGTCCCGGGGTGGTGAAAATCAGTGATGCTGATGGGATTTTGCTTCCCTTCAGACCTTGAACTATGCATCAAGATTTCTTCATGTCTTCCACCACCTGTCAAAATAGAGGGAAAAGCTCTTTCAGAGGTGATTCAGGATATCTGACTAAGTTTTCTTTTCCCCTGAACCACCTTCTGGAGAAACCTGTACCTATCCATGAGCCAGAAGGGATGCAAACTCAGCCTGTGCTCTGCAGCTTGGGCTGTAATCACCTCTGGGCCTCTCCTACTCCATGGATGAGAGTTACAAAAAAATCCCACCCTTGTCCAAGACCCAGCAGAATCGGTGCCAGGCCCATCTGTATTCTTACACTATATTTTGTTTTTCTTGTGCTTGTAATAAAAACCAAGAGGACCTTGATCCATACCTTACTTTCAGTGATCATGGTTGCAAAGTCTGGAATGAATGTCTTCCTAGATGAATGGCAGCCGCAGTGTCCCCAGCCCTTATCCCTCATGTCTGTCTCCCCAGCTAATTAGCTGTGCCCTTGCTGCCCAGTTTTGTGGAAGGTAGACTTTAACTCACCCTTTGCTCTTCCATCCCATTCCATGAGGTCTTTACCTGTCCTACATGCATAACATTCGCGAAAGAAATGAGTTTGAGGTAGGAGAGATGAAAAAGAGCGCTCAGCTGCCTGGAACAGTGGAAAGCCCTTCAAGGAGTTTTCCTCTTTTTCTTTTTTTCAGGGTGTTTTCCCAAGTCATCCAGCTAAATTGACTCATCCTGGACCCACAGTCCCATTCAAGGGGGTGCAGCCACAGATGGTGGCAAGAAACAGGACCCCTCTTCCAAAGGCTCTTCACTGCTAAAGGAGTGCAATAGCAGCATCAGGTTGCTACTCCCCATCCACCTGCGTTAGGGCAGATGATGCCTCCATACCTGGTCTTCACCAGGACAACTTGTCAACCGAGTCACCACATATCAACCCCCCACTGAGGACAAGAAAGGAATCAGGTTAATTTTCTTCACAGAAGCTAGCATAGTGCTGTGCTTTGGATTCAGTGCTAGAAGAATGTTGATAACACGCTGATGTTTTTAGTTGTTGCCAAGTAGTGCTCAGACTGTTCAAGGACTTTTTGAGCTTCTCCTGCTCGGCCAGGGGCATAACAAGCTGGGAGTACAGCACAGCTAGGACCCAAACTGTCCAAAGAGCTATTCCATACCATAGAACGTCATGCTTGGAGGGGTTAGTCAGTCGGGTCGGTCGGGTCGGTCGGGTCGGTCGCGGGCAGAGTGGTCGCAGCTCGGGGGGAGTGATCGCTGCTCGGGATGGGCTGGGCATCGGTCAGCGGGTGGTGAGCAATTGCATTGTGCATCACTTGTTTTATATATTCTGTATATTTTCTTACCATTATTATTATTATTATTGTTATTCTTCTCTCTTATTAAACTGTCTCTATCTCAACCCACGGGTCTTACTTTTTTTTTCTTTTCTCTGATTCTCTCCCCCATCCCACTGAGGGAGGGGGGGGAGTGAGCGAGCGGCTGCGTGGTGCTTAGTTGCCAGCCGGGTTAAACCACGACACAGGTGCAACAGCGTAAGGCCACAGATATCAGAGGACTTTGTTTCTCTTCCACCTGGGGCTTCCCCTTTGACTGGCCAAGTGTTTTAATCTGCCTGTGTCACCTCACTTCCTTAACTACAAAAAAAAAACCCAAACCAAACAAAAAGAGAACATAAAAACATCCACTTTCTCCCAGGTTTTGTCCTTCTTCTCTGTTTTGTAACTGGGAAAAGAGAAGCAAAGAGAATGCCAGTGTTGCTCCTTTTTGTGGTCACTTGGCAAGCCACTTGTGAGCCAGGAGTGTGACATGGGGCGATCCAGAAGGTTCAACGTCCTACCCAAAAGGTCCAGAAAAACTGGAGCTGGTTTTTTCCAAGGTTTCAAAAATGGGATATAATAATATTTTATTTCCTGAGGATAATAAATTCCTGTAAAAGACAGAAATAATAGTGACAGTATTTCAGCTCAATTTTAGAAATGGGGAAACTGAGGCAAAACTTTGGATCTCCACAAAATCCCACAAGCACTGACTCTTCTCAGTGGTGCCCAGTGACAGGACAAGGGGCAATGGGCACAAACTGAAACACAAGAGATTCCAGTTGAACATGAGGAAGAACTTCTTGACTTTGAGGGTGACAGAGCCCTGGGGGGCTGTGGAGTCTCCTTCTCTGGAGATATTCAAACCCTGCACCCTGCTCTGGGTGAGCCTGCTTGAGCAGGGGGGTTGGACTGGGTGATCTCCGGAGGTCCCTTCCAACCCCTGCCATTCTGTGATTCTGTGTGATTCCGTGAAGCAACCTATGTCAGACGTGCATTCTCATCCTTCTTTTCTGTTCCCCCATGTCACACTTTGAAACCATTGTGGACTCATTTCATCTGAATAATGATGTCAGGAGGCATTGGTTTGGCTTCTGAGTGACACCAGTGAACACATATTTGAAATCAGAAAGCTTAAGAAGCACAAAACATGCATCCACCAGTACAGGCTGAACGCCTTTTTTTACAGTACAATTACGATTTATGTTTTAAAAATTACTATTTTTTTAAAAAGGCCTAATTCTGAGAGTGTGTGCCCCCAGCACTTTAACCTGTACTACCCAAGCTGTCGTCTGCAAGGTGCCAGTGGTAAACAACCAGGCAAGGCGGCTGCGTCTGTATGAGTGATTCAGCTGAGCCGAGGACACTTCTCCAGCCCTGAGGGCACCAAGGTTTGCATCCATACACCTACACTCCATTCAGGATGGCATCACCCAGCTCTGTCCTGGGACTCATCCCTGGCTCCAGCTCTGACTCAGACTAAAAGTTTCAGGTAAAGACCAGAGAGTTGAGAAAATTGTGCTCCAGTGCCCGGGAACATCACCATTTGTTTCAGAGACTGGTTTGGGTTTTCCATCACCCCAAATTAACACATGTCCAGCAGCCACCAAATGCTCCAGAACCTGCTGTGTGACCCAGACTGGCAAGACCATGGATTTAGCGCGGATTTCTGCAGGCATCAGTGCTGCTGGTTATAACCACAGCCCAATCTGGGCAGAGTGGTAACTGCTACAGAGCACCCGAGAACAGGCAGTCCAGCCTCCCCTGGGAGCTGGAGACTCACAGGGAGACTCACAGCCGCTTGGAGGAAACAATTTTCTTGGACTCACTGGGTGGGGACTCCCTCCTCTGTGTCTAGCAGAGGATGCAGACCTGGCCTCCGCCACTGTCTTACCAACCGTCCCCCTTCACTGCATTTCCCATTGGCAAAGTGTTTTGAGATCCACAGACAGAAAGGTGATGGAAGAGGAGAAGAGGGTGGCTTTTCTTGCTTGCAGAAATCTAAGGAGGGGTCAGCCATACGAACAGAGAGTGAAAGCATCCGCAGTGAAGTCTCGGAGGTGCATAATGGGGACTTCTAACGCAAAGCAGCGCAGTTCAGCCGCCTAAAAACGCAATTTAAAAAGAGAACTATTGTAAATCAAAAGCTATTTCCAGCCTGCTGCAGTGTGGGCACTGCGTTTCCCGAAACCAGCTCTCAGCCACCAAACATAGGCACCCTCCAAAGCGAAGGGGCAAGCAGCATCCCCGCCGAGGACTACAGCTCCCAGGAGCTGGCAGCGGAGGCAGCGCTGGCTGGGAATCCCCCCAACCCACACTCAAAATGTTTTAGGGCTGCTGTTTCCTACCCTCAAGCCCCTTCCCTCCCTGACCCAGCTCCCTTTTCTCTGTCTCTCCTCCCCCGGTAGCTTTTACATCACCGACAAGGACTTCCTGTGAGCCAGCACCCACAGGCATGAATGAAGTAGCTGGAAGAAGAAGAGCTCAAAGTGGGTAGAAATAAGAAAAATTGGCCCATGAGACTTGGACACTTCCAGACCTGCCTGCTGCTGAGGGAGATGGGAGACAGGTCAGTAACCGGCCGAGCTGGGATGCCTGGGGCCAGGAGGAGGTGCTCAGAATCCCTCCACGGTATCTGCATGTGTCCCACAGCATCCCGGGGCAGCAGCAGGACATCTCTGGAAGTTGGGGTCACCGCTGCAAAGCCAGAGTGTTCTTCAAGGTTGGCTGTGGTGGAGCAAAACTGCCCCGGCTGGGATAAATCACCTTGCTTGTCTTCCTCGGGCTGAATCCTGCCTGAGCGATCTGGCTTGCTCCTATGGCTGGAGGTGACCGGTGGAGTCAGGGGTACAGCTGGTCCTGCTCAGCATGGGAGCAGGCAGTTTGGCTAAACTCAGAGAGGGGGAACAGCAGAACAACAGGGAAGGGGCATCCATCCTTTAAAATCTGCTTAAAACCTGATGCTTCTGGGGCATCTGTGCCCAAGTGCTTGCAGGAGCGATGGAGGCATGGGTGGGAATGAGTTAACAGGTCCAGCCTCTGCCTTGCAAGGAGGAGCTGTGCCTGCCTGTGCTGGTGTGTGCTGGGGGGTGGCGAGGGGGGGGGGGGGGGGGGGGGGGGTATTCCCAGTGAAAGGAGCAGAGCAACAGCTGAGGAGCTGCTCACATTACTGTGATATCCTGGGGTGCATTAAGAGGAGCGTGGCCAGCAGGGCGAGGAAGGTTCTCCTCCCCCTCTACTCTGCCCTGGTGAGACCCCACCTGGAGTACTCTGTCCCAGTTCAAGAAGGATGAGGAACTCCTAGAAAGAGTCCAGAGGAGAGCAACTAAGATGATAAAGGTACTGGAGCATCTCCCCTATGAGGAAAGGCTGAGAGAGTTGGGTTTGTTCAGCCTGAAGAAGAGAAGACTGAGAGGGGATCTCATCAATACATACAAATATCTTAAGGGTGGAAGTCACGAGGACAGAGCCAGACTCTTTGCAGTGGTGTCCAGAGCCAGGACAAGGTGCAATGGGCACAAACTGAGACATAAGAGGTTTCAGCTGAATATGAGGAAAAACTTCTTTACTCTGAGGGTGACGGAGCACTAGGACAGGCTGCCCAGGGGGGCTGTGGAGTCTCCTTCTTTGGAGGTATTCAAAGCCCACCTGGATGAAGTCCTGTGTAACATGCTCTAGGAGAACCTGCTTTAGCAGGGGGGTTGGACTAGATGATCTCCCGAGGTCCCTTCCAACCCTTGCCATTCTGTGATTCTTTGTTTCACAAGCAAACTTCAGGCAGCTGTGCTGACGTGCAGCTGCCTCCAGGAAAAACAGCCCAGCACACAAAAAAGCCAGAGAGAAAAGTTTGCCCGGAGTCATCTCTGGGCTTGGAAAAGTTGGTCGCCCACAGAGAGTAAAAGCAACCTCCATTTCTCAGCCTAACTGGAAGGTCACCAGAGAACATCTCACCCAACACCCATCATTTTTCTTGGTGAGAAAGGAGCAGAGGTGCTTCAAATGCCCCGGGTGCCTGCTGGGGTGGCTGGGTCAGGGTTCCCCTTGCCCAGCTGAGGGGTTGGATAGGGGCTTCTCTGGATGCCTCATCACTTTGGGACACCTGGGCTTCAAGGAGCCGGGGAGAAGAGAATTTTGGCTGGCTGGACCACCATCAAGGACCCCTCCCCAGGAGCTGTCCCACATAAGTTCTTGGGCCAGTTTGGTGCTGGTGTGGGGTTCTTCTTCAGCTGGGAATTTTCATGCAGATGGGTCAATAATGCTGGTAGTGGTGTGGCTGCACCCTTCATGGAGGTGACAACCTAAATTGAAGCTGGCACCAAGGCAAAATTGGATCTTCAGCAGTCCAACCCCGGGGCAAGGGGACCGGGGAAGGAACTGAGTCCTTGCTGTCCTCCTGGACACCAGGAGGACCTCTCTGTCCACTCAGACGTCTTCCTGGCCAAGCTCCGGTGTCCGCCCTGGTGCTGCACAGGGAATGGAGGAGTTCCACTTCTGCCTCCAGCCTGTCTGGCTCAGCTGTGACCCAGATGTCCCTGTCCCCTCACCGAGTGAGAAATGTCACAAACTCTCTAGAGAAATAAATGGGCACCTGATGAGGAACAGGAGCCCCACAGGGTTCACAGAGCCAGATGAGTCTCAGACGATGCTCAGGCAGTTCTGTTTCACAGGTATGAGATTTTGTTGCTGTCTGGAGGCCGGGGAATGCAAAGTAATAGGTCCCAGAGACAAGCAGCTGTTTGCTCATCCTCAACATTTCCCCTTGTGGCCCCAGAAGGTCCCTCTCTGTGAGTGCACTGAAGGAGGCACAGATGATCTCAGTGACCACTCTTCACATGGGATGTGTCTGGCCCTGGCCCTGGTCCTGGTGCCTGGTCTGGCCATACTGGCTCAGAACAGGGGTTGCAGCACCCCCAGGATCCTCCAGAAATGGGTCCGTGTGTGCCCCTCACGGAAAGAGATATACTTCTAGAGGTGCTAATGACCGTGAGTTGGTCCCTGATGACTATGACCACCAGCCCTTACCACATCTCTGAAGGAAAAGTGATGTTTGTTCCTGCTCAGAGATCAGCACAGCAGGAGGAGCCCTCCAAACCACCAACTTCTTGCCATGAGTACCTGGAGATGTGAAGAAACTCCAGCCTGTGCCAGGCAGTTCCACCAACACCCTTCAATCCCTTCCTAGATTTTACAGTCTCTTGGCCTTTGGTTTTGCTAGAATTAACTAAGCTTGGCTGGGATTTTATTTATGATTTTCTTTTCCAAATGACAGCTTTCCTCACTAAAAGTGGTTGGTTTCTTGGGGTTTTTTTCCTGTTGGCCTTGACAATAACACCTGCCTTGGTTTCTTCTCAGGTTCAGCACTCATGAAGGAAAACACGCTTTCATCTAAAGAAGAGTAACTCTAGCCAGGGTTGGCACTTTTCTATGTTCATTACCTCCCAGCAGCTCTGGCAGACGGGGAAAGCTGGTGGCAATGGCCAGGAGTACTCCCAGCGATGCCTCTCCTAGTAAGCACCACCTAGGCCCAAGCCTCTGAAGAACCAGGTGATGGAACAGCCAGCCATGATGATGCTGGAGCTCTTGGAGGTAGAGAATTTTCTCAGCCACGCTCAGGAGAAATCGTACACCTGCATGGTTTGTGGGGACAGTTTTAAGCACAAGGGCATCCTGGCAGCCCAACAGAAATCCCATAAGGAGGAGATAGAGGCTGAAGGCTGTGAGAAGGAGGGCAACTCTGACCAGGCAGGAGAGCTGCATGACCAAGAAGCCGTCAGAGCTGGAGGGGAGGCCAGTGGGGAAAGCCATAGCAAGCACAGCACACAGAGTAATCCTGAGAGAAAGAAGAAACCCCATGCCTACACCGAGTGCAGGAGGAGCTTCAAGATGAAGGTGGATCTCACCAAGCACCTCTGGACTCACATGAATGAGAGACCGTTCCCCTGTACCAACTGTGGCAAGAGGTTCACACCAAGTCACAACTCAAGGAGCACCAGACGATCCACACAGGTGAGCAGACGTACAAGTGCCTGGACTGTGGGAAAAAACTTCACCCAGAAGTCCCAGCTCATCATACACCACCGGATCCACACGGGTGAGAAGCCCTACCAGTGCCACAGCTGTCAGAAGAGCTTCGTGGACAAGTCACAGCTGGTGGCCCACCACTGGATCCACACGGCCAACTGTCCTTTCAAGTGCAGGGTGTGTAGCCGTGGCTTCCGCCAGAAGATCACTTTCGTCAAGCACCAGCAGGTCCACAGCAGCAAGGGGGCCCAGCGGGACATCGCCAGGGCCATCATGGCTGAATACACTCCGGCGGGGGAGAAGATCTGCTGCTGCACCACCTGTGGGAAGGAGTTCAATAAGAAGTCAGTGCTGGTGACCCCCCAGAGGATTCACACCAGGGAGGAGCCCTACCCCTGCCCACATGTGGGCAGTGCTTCTGGCAGAAGATCCATGAGCAGCCTGCTGCCCACATCTGCAGAGCCTGTGGGGACCACTTTTGCAGCAAGAGGGAGATGCTGCAGCACCATGGGGGCCACCATCCCAGCAGGCCCCCCCACACCTGCACCACCTGTGGAAAGCGCTTGAGCTGAAAGGTTGGCCTCATGGCCCACCGCCATGTCCACATGCGGGAAAAGGAGACACACAGTGTCCCAGGGGGTGGGCAGCCCCCCCCCTCAGTGGTACCCCACACCTGTGGGCAGAAGATGTTCACCAAGAAGGGCAACCTGGCCAACCACCAGCGGGCTCATGCTGAGGGCCGGGATCACCACTGTGGGGCTTGCGGCAAGGGCTTCGCCAAACGGGGGGAGCTGACCAAGCATGAGCGGACCCACACCGGGGAGAAGCCCTGCGGGTGCAGGAAGTGTGGGAAGTGCTTCGCCCAGCGCACCCAGCTGGTCACCCACCAGCGCGTCCACACCAGCGAACGGCCTTACCCCTGCAGTGACTGTGACAAGCACTTTGGTGACAAGTCACGTCTCACCATCCACCAGCATATCCACACCGGTGACCAACCCTTCCCAGGCCCCACCTGCGGCAAGGGCTTCCGCCAGAAGATCGCCTTGGTCAAGCACCGTTGCATCCACGAGCGTAGCAGGTACACTGATGTCAATGGCAGTGCCAATGCCAACACCGCCACCAATGCCAGTGTCAAGACCAATGCCAATGCCAATGTTAAGGTGGCTGGCAACGATGAGGAAAGCCTGGCTGTCCCCTGTCAGCAGCTCCCCTTCTCCTGCAGTGAGTGTGGGAAGGGTTTTGCCCAGAAGGCACAGCTGGCAGTCCACCACTGCATCCACACTGGGGAGTGCCCCTTCCTCTGCACCGACTGCTCCAAAGCCTTCATCAACAAGTCCTGCCTCATCGTCCACCACCGTACCCACACTGGTGAGTGCCCCTTCCCCTGTGCTGCCTGTGGCCGTGCCTTCACCCAGAAGGTCGCCCTCACCGCCCACCAGCAGGTCCACATGCAGGAGCACCAGCTACCTCCAGCCCTCATTCCCCTGGGTCCTTGGGGTGAGGAGCAGCCCTTCACCTGTGCCATCTGTGGAAGAGGTTTCCACAAGGAGATTGCCCTCATCACTCACCAGCATGTCCACACCAAGTATGAGCCCAACTGCTGCAGCAAGTGTGGGCAGGTCTTCCCTGACAGGGCCCAGCTCTGGCTCCACCAGCCCTCCCATGCTGAGGACCAGCCATTCAAGTGTGCCATGTGTGGGAAGGACTTCAAGAGGAAGGAGATATTGATTATCCACCAGGGGGTCCACACAGGAGAGGTGCCCTTCCAGTGCAGCAAAAACTTCTCATAGAAGGCCAACCTCATGAAGCACCAGCTCACTCACACCCGCCAGGGCCCATTTATCTGCTCCAACTGTGGGCAAAGCTACACCATCATTGGACATTTCAAGAGGCATCAGAGGAACCACCTCAAGAAGCAAAGCCCTCCTGGTGAGAGACAGGAGCCCTCTGAGGACCTGGAGACCAAACCTGTGCCACTGGAGCCAGTGGGTGGCTACAGCAGCCCCATCATCATGGTGAAGACAGAGGCTGATGCTGATGACTATGAGGTCCCATGATGGCAAGGATCAAGCACAGAGGGAGGGGAGGGCTGATGCCTGCTCACTTGGGGATGCATCTGCCACCAAGGTCTGCAGTCCCATGAGAGCTGCTCCCTTGGGAACATCTAATAGTATTTGGTGGGACCCAGGAGTTGAAAACCTGTGAAGCTCTTGACTTCGGCACACAGCAATCCCCAAATCAAACCTCAGTCAAAATTGGCTGACACAATGTGAAATCTGGGGGTGAGTGAGGAATATAAATACATATTTTGGCTTCTTTTTTACATCTTATATAAGAGTCCTCATTTCAATATGATTGGTTTGGGTGGGGTTTTTGCTAACAGGAGGGCTGAGAAGCTTAGGTTTTTAAAGCAAGTAAATGAAATCTGTGATTTTAGCTATATTCACATGACTCTGAGAGCTGGGGCTTTAAAAAAAAAAAAAGGACCAAAAACCTCACCAAGCATTATGAAGCTTGCCATCAACAACTTCCTAGCAGGAGTTGGAGCAGACCATCGTTGGTTCCTCTCTTTCCAGCAGCTGATACCAGCACCAGCCGTCCTGCAGACACATGGAGCAGCGCAGGGTCTGCTACCATGGAAAAATTGCAGCCAGAAATAAGGGAGGATGTCATGGCCAAAGAACTTGGGGATGGTGACCCTGCTGGCACCCGGGGAAGGGCAAATGAGGTCAGTAACACCCCTCATGGTGGGCAAACACACACCCACCCACCCCGCCTCCTTTGCAGAACCAGAGTAAGAGCCCTGGCTGGGAACTAACACAGGGTTTATATGAAGACATCGATTTTCCTAGTTTAAAATAACCTCACACATGGGTTGATAGCGCAGGATAATCCCTGAGCATATTTATTATGGGGTTAAGGGCATTCATTGCGCAGCCACAGTTTCACAGCAGCATTTGGGAGGTTGCCAGCCTGTTTCTTGCACCACATGACCAGTTGCAATGCCACTCCTAAACCTGAAGACCGTTGGTCTGTGCCATGTACAGCTGCACTGAGGTGGGGAGAAACCCTCTGCAACGGTCCTCTGTGTCACCCATCTGCAGTCGTGACCACAGCGTGGCACCAGCCAAAGGCGTGTTTAATTGCTCTACCAAGAAAAGGAGGCATTAGGTTGCTCCCAGAGCCCCACCACCCTGGGTGGAGTTGGGGGTTAGCAGAGGCTGTTCCCACCACAGGTGTGGATGAACCTCCCCACAGCTAGCATGAAGACCCTGCCCCCATGGGCTGTGCTGTCCCATGAGACCCCTCTCACTCAGCTTAGTGACACGAGGCCACCTCCAAGGTGCACCTCCAAGGCCACCTGGCCAAGCCAACTTGCTCTTCAGAGAGGTTTTGGGGGAGAAGAAGGAAGGGCTTTGCTGGGCAATTGATTAAGACGCCACTTCAGACTTGCTGGGGAGGGAGGGTGGATGGGGTGGGTGGGATTCATTTGCTTTTGCATCCTGAATGTTACTGCCAGAGCTCGCTTCAGCGACAGCAAGAAGGGGGTTCACTGCCCCCTCCCCAGACCCGGGTGCTCCCCGTGCCCAGAGCAGCACCCTCCACCCTCCCGCTCCCTCCGTAGCCACCAGGTTTTGCCTTCGAGGTCACACAAAGGCGGCGAGGCACACCACCATGCCCACGCAATGCTAATGTTCAGCATCTGCACATGCCTTTGGAGCCCAGGCAGCCCCCCGGCCCCCGTTAAAGTTATCCGGTGTGAAACGATCCCCGTCCCTCCGTGCTTTTAGCAGGGCTCACCGCTGCTGGACCTGGTGTGCGCCCTGCACTCCATCCCCCAGTGCAGCCCCCGCTGCTCTATGCCCCGTCCATTGAATCAACGCTCTGCCATCAGCCACGGCGAAGAGCTCTGATGCTGCGAAGCGATGGCAGGAGCCAAAGCAAGGCTCGATACGCCACTATTAGCTGGCAAAACCAGGGCCAACCTGTCTTCAAACCCCATGGGTCACTCAACGAGCCAAATGGATAGTTACACAAAATTAAGGACTGTTTTCATTTTGTTCTTTTTTTCCCCCCAGTGGGTCTATTTGATTTTAAAGATTTCCTTCAGCATTTCTGTCGTTTTAATTGGCTGGGTTTTTTTTTTTTCTGCATTTGTTTCCCTGGCTGTAAATTCATCAGCCTTAAATAGGTAGACTGACAACAGACCGTGATAAAAGTACGCTGAATTTTTACGTGAAAAGCAGGGAATTAAATCACTCACTGGAAAACAGGCCCTGGTGGAAGGCTGCTGTTTCCTGAAAGCTTTGTATCCTTTCAAGCTTGCTTTTTTTTTTCTTTTTTTTTTTTTTGCTGTGCAAGATGTTCTTGCTCCAGTAATCTTTGCGCAGCCCTGCCCTATTTCTGGAAGCTAAAGAGACAGCGAGCTGGCGCGTCGGCTCAGCCCTCGCTGACCAGTTGCCCCTGCCTTGTCCCTTGTTTGGGGATTTTCGCTCAGGAATTAAATGACATCAAGGAATGAATTATCCAGATCCCCTTTTTTAACCGATCCTGATTTCTTTAACTCACATTATGTCTTGCTAATAATCCCACCACGCATAAACTCAAGCTGGGGATGATGGGAGAGCGGCTGTGTACATCACGTGGCAAAACTTCTGCCCTGATTAGGTGACCACTTTTCTAGCCAGGGGGATTATGAGTGATGAGCATCAGACCATGTTACAGGAACACAGATACAAGAAGACAAGGCCTTGCCTAAGCATCTTTCAAATAAGACACAGGAGGACAAATAGTAGAGCATGAGCACGGCCTGGCTAGACTTTCCTTTGGGGAACAGGAGCAGCTCCGTGCTTATGAGCTGTGGTTGGGCAGTTTTCCACTGGCTTTCTAGAAAAGTTTGGCTGCTGAGAGGTAAATGAAGATGAATTCTTAGTCTAACAAAGTCTCTCACCTGCAAATCATCTCAATATTAAGTAAGAAAATAAACCAGATTTGGAACATATCTATTTTTCCCTATTGCAGTAGTTGTGGGTCCACCATGCTCTGGGGTTGGCTTTATCTCACCTGAATTCATGTTTCCACAACACAAATGTAAACATCTGAGCTGGGCACTCCCCATTTAAGATCTAAGGAAAGAAACAGAGAGATGGAGAAGGTGTTTTTTCTGCCCTAATTAGAAGTCCACTCTGGGATGAGACTCCAGGACTCTACTGGCTACACCTCCATGGGCTGCAAAGGGGATCCAGGCTTGGAGGGAGACATCCCCATGGGTTCATGGGGGTTTTAGCCCACAGCAGCAAATCAATTTGGAAAAAGAGCAGGGGGTGTAGGGACGCAGGCTGCAACAGCCAGTGGTTATTAGGCATAATTGGAGCATGGAGTCAGCACTGCAGAAGCCTCCATCGCGAAAATGTCCCAGCCTTTAATAATTTGTTTGCTGCACCGTGCTGACGAAGCTCTGCCTGCAAAGGGTCCTGGCTGTGTGTGGCTTCCCGAAGGAATGAGCTGGTGTAGACAGGGGTGTGGAAAGGCTGGTATAATCCACACAGAGGGACATGATTATTTCCCAGATATCTTTTTTATGACTTTGGTTTTATTTATTGGTAGGCAGAAGGCAGCCGTGCAGGAGATGGAAGAACTAAGGGGGAGTTGTGAACACCCACTGAAATATTAACATATGACCCAATGTTATTTGCTGTTCTTCCCTAAATTTCTTTTTACAAAGCAAAATAAAGTACATTTTGCAATTGTCCTTCTTTTTAATATCACATCCCAGCATACTTTCGCTGTATAGGATCCTCCAGCTATGGGATTCACCTCTTTCCCCTACATTTTTTCTGTATTTGCTCTGATTTGCAGATAGTTTGCCTCTTTTTTTCTAATAAAAAGCTGTACTAAAAAAAGCTGTGCTTCAGTGCTGTTGGATTCAAGTCATCCTGAATGGGATGGAGGTGGGGGAGGTGAGAGCTTGGGATGGAAGCACCCACTTGGGACCGGGACACCAGCATCCATGTCTCGATTCAAGCCTTCATCCCATGGCAGGTCTGAAGGGGAGATTGTGGGAGACTGAGGAATCACTGAGAAGGAACTTCACTTTCCAAGTCTCTCTATAAACATTTGGAAAAGTACATGCGAGGTCCTCACTCATCTTGGTGTAAATCAGTCTGCAAAAATTCAGCCATAAACAGGCAAAATACAGGTGAAAACTGCAATTGATAAGGAATCTCACCTCCAAGCCTCTGGTGCATCCTCCTTGCCTCCTGCTCAGATGGTTACTGTTTACTGGGGACCATAGTTTTGCAAACAGGAGCTTGTCAGTGGGGAATGAGCAGCAGGGCAGGAAACGAGAAGGAGCCCTCTCTTGTTGGCGTTCATACCTTGCGTCATGAGCATCCCAAACCCACTATTCTCCGTGCCAGCCCAGCGCTGCACGTCCTGGGACATGAGCAGACCCTTTTTTAAGAAACGGGAAGTGGACATGGTGGAAAAGGTACAAACTTTTATTTAATAAATCCCCTGCTGGTGCACTCGGCTCGGGCGCTGGTCCCTGGGAGCTCCCTTTCCCTTCCCGTGGTTTGCCCCAGACCTTAATTTTGCTTTGCGGTTTGTGATGGCACTTGGGCTACACATTTGGGGACCTCTCGGAGCCCGAGCTGTGTCGCAGGCCATTCAGTGACACGACGGGATGTTTCTTTCCCAAGTGTCCCTTAGCTATTTTCCGAGCAACTCTCACCAACCAGGTGATTCACTGGATCCCCCAACCTCCATCAATCCCCATTTCTGTTTGCACCAAACAGCCGGTCGAGACTTGCTCCTTCCCTCCTACAGAGGGACATTTGTTATTCAGAACAAAATATTATGTTGCCGTGTTATTTAATCAAGTCAAAATTCATAGGCAGCATCTGTGCAGAAGATAAAATGTTTTGGGACAGTTTAGTCCTTTTCTTATCTGAGTGATTACGGTTATGTAAAGACTTTTCTTTCAAACATGGAGATGGAGTTTCATAAGCGAGGGACCAAAATAGTGCCAAGTAGCCAGCCATCTCCCCTTGATCACACCAGATTAGTACAATTAATCTGTAGGTATTAGTGACCAGCAGGGTTTTGCCGGGGGGATATAATATATATTTATTATTTCATATCTGATTTCCCCCAAGAGGCAGAAAATTCAATCGTGGGTTTTGCTTTTCACCGTTGTATTTTTTTCCAAATGGGGTTGCAGGATTTGGAAAATTACCAAGGGGCTCCTGATCAGAGGGGGGACAGTTAGCAAAGGGAGGAATGAGACTTCTGCTCGGGGTTTTTATGACTTCTGAGAATGATGCAGTTGGGAATCGCCTGCTGGATGAGTGTGAACTGGCGTGGGACCTCAGCCAGGACCTGCTGGGGTTAGTGGGAGCAAATACCCACCAGTATAACCAGTACTAAAGGCACTTTCCGGACACTACTGCTATTGCTGCCTAAAACTGGAGGAGAACAAAGCTCAGAAATATGGAATTATTTACCTGGGAAAGAATCAGGAATCATTATTCTCGTGCTCCTGTTCCGTCTCTGTAACAACACGCCTCGTATAAATACCCCTTTCACTAATGTGAAACCTTTGAAGAAGGAGCAGAGCTGTGCTCTCTTCCCGAAACGAAAACCAAAAAGAGAAGTCCCTGACAAGCTTTCTTTGCTTTGGCTTTTTGGGAATAGGTGCTGAGGGTTTCTCGCTTTCCTTGCCGCAGAGCAGTTGCATTTCTCATCCATTTATAAATGAAGACGTAGAGGCCAGGTCTGCGCCTGTTTAACGCAATCACTGATCAGTTGGCTCAGACTCTGCTCTTAGCACTGTATCAGTTAAAGGCTGCCGGAGATGGATTCAGCTTTGTGGGGGCTGACTGCTGGGAAAACCATTGATTGCAGCTCTGGTGCTTCCTGTACCTCCCAGTCTCCACAAACCAGCCAAGAGCCACTGGCCGATGCAAAGAAAAGAGAGGAAGAACCACACAAATACGCAGTGATCTTCCCTCCAGGTACCGACTTCAAAACCATCACCTGCCAATTTTATTGATTCTTCACCACTTCTGGTATTAGAAGAGAAAATGAACCTTTCTTTTCTACTACCCTTCTTCACGCGCTTCCTAAAAGTGGGGATGACCCTAAATGCTGTCTAAATCCAGAGGTACAGTCCCGGCGACGCAAGCCGAGATGTGAGAAAGGACCAGTGGGCTTTGCCAGCGTGTCGCACATGGAGTGAGAGGGAGGCAAAAATAATGTGGTTTATTGGTGTAAAACAGTGAGTTAACAAAGTTCAGTGGTAACTGCGACAATAGTTTATGAGATTCGATGGCAAGGTACACTTAGTTATTTACTGCACAGAGGACAGGGACAGACAAGACTGTCAGGGAGACCCTCCCGTTGAGTCATGAGGTTCAGGAAAGATCCCCTTGCTTTCTAAACTCCCTCAGAGAGGAGTCTAGGTGCAGCTGGATCCAATCCTAGTCCCAGTCTTTGTCAACGGTTTATGTCTAAAGGATTATATATGTGCAATTAATCCTTTATCTCACTTAGTTAAGATTTCAAAGTTAGCATGCTCTTAGTCATTTACCAAGATTCTGTCGTGGTAAGGAATCTCTCAACCTTGAGGAGTAACCTTGAGAGGTGTCCCTGCTCAAGGGGAGATCCTGGCGTGCAGCCCACTGCTCTTGGGCTGCTCACTATTAATGGGGGTAAGATAATTGGCTCATGGTCATATTTGCATCCTGACCACTGTGCTTAGGTGGGCACATTCCAGAATAGCCTTTGGCTATTTTATTGTTATCTGTCTCCCCCATATCCAGTGGGTGCATCCTTCAGGACCAGACCCATCTATCACCACTGCCACAGGTGGTTATCACTTGAAAGAGGTCAAGGGAGGGGGATTCGGAGGGGAGGGGGGAGCACACCGCCACACAGCGCTTTTCAGTTTTCATAGCTTTATGAAATGGATGAGCTATGTTTCGCCGATTACAGCAGAAAGGGGAGCGTTACATGATCAGCCCGGATAGGAACATGGAAATGAGTGTGGCAGAGCGATGTGGAGGGAGATTGAGGTTCAGCAGCCCCCGCTTATACATACTAAACCCTGCCTATCTGGTGCAGAAGGTGAATTGCAGGTCACAGCAAAGATAGGAATCAAAAAGGTTTAAGCTGACTTTCCAAAGTACATCTGTTGGATCTGTCTTTGTCAGGACAAGCCTGTCATCTCCAGCTTTTTGTTGGTTTTGGTTTTGTTTTTTTTTTTATCAGGGGGATTTTTGCAATGCGCGGGCTAGGCAAGGTTCACGCCACTTCCTTCAGGTGTTGGCTGTGCTCGCCTCCATCGGCGGAGCGAAACCCAGCAGTTTGGTGATGCCTGTTTGCAATGCCCACTTCAGACTGAGCCAAATCCTGCCCCAGACTCTGCTGATCACAGAGGCTTCCCAGGAGGCTACAGCCACCCATGATGTAATTAATTGCATTTAATCAGATGGATCCCCCCAACCCCATAAGCTCATGCCAGGGGGATCCAAACTTCACTCTCTCACCCCAGCTATGCACTCCCCTGAAGTTGAACTACTATGAACTACATTTCTAAGACTTTCTTAAGTTTGTTGTCTCACTTGCATTAAAATCCAGGCTGCAACAGCATTTTCAAGCCATTGCATTCGCATCAGCATTAGAGCAATGCAGCGGCTGGAGGTCCAGGGCTGCAAGCGCAACTGAAACACCCAGAGGAGTTAAAAATAAAATATCGGGTTTCAGCGTCTCAATACCTTCCTTGCGCTTGCTATTTTCTGCCTGACAGCACCCTCTTCTGGGAAGTGGGTGCTGGTCGCTGAAGGGTGCACCCTGCTCAGCATCCAGCAGCTCCTCAGCACCTGAGCACCCTCCCGGGGTGAATTTAAGCAGAGTGGCACTAGATGGTCTCTTCTGAGCTATTTTTTGCTCCAGTTTTGAAGGAGTTTGAAGATCGCTGCATGGTCAAGTGTTGGTCAAAGTCACAGCATTTGCTACCCACTAGCTGATGGGTGCAGGTCCCAGCAGCCGGGAGCCAGCCCAGACACTGGTGAAGCCTGGCAAATCGCTGCTTTGCAATGCTGGAGCAGCAGGTAAAATCTGCACCGTCCTAATTTTCAGTTGAGCAGGTCCTCAGACATGTCCCAGCTTTTTTATTTGTTTGCTTGAAACACAGGTCAGCCAGCACCTTTTTGCAAATCACGTTAGTCAGGACGAGAGCCCGTGTGTGCAGCTGGCTCCAGCTCACAGAGACACGGGCTGTGAGCTCAGCTGCCCAGGGACACCAGGCAGGGCCGGGGCAGCCACCGTCAGCATCCGGCCGGCTGGGCTCCAGGTTGCACCTCCTCCAAAATGGTCCTCATCCCTTGCCCTCTGCAACAGCAGGGCCGCCTCGCTCGTGGCTAGCGTTGGTCAGGTCTCTGCTTGAACGGATTTAACATAGCCCAGCTGGTTCCAGGGCTTCTTTGTATTTTAAATAACAAGGTTTTTAACTCCAAACCACATGCGGGGTTCACCCGCATCCTGGGCTAATGCCCCGCTTTGAAGGCCAAGCAGTGAAGTTGAGACACAATTTGCTAATTAGTTCCCTGGTGATGGTTTCCCACCCATGGCTGCAAACTTTTATCTGTTCTCACATTAGGGAAATAGCACTGCTGCGTTTGCTGGCAGCGTGGAGGTGGTTAATTACCTTTTTCAAGCACGGAGAGCAGCAGGGAGATGGACAAAGAGGAGCTGACCTGAGTTTCCAGCAACGTTGGGCAGCGGGAGCGAGCGGGTCTCACACCCACTTGGGGGCAGGCGGGTCCCTCGATGCAGCCCCAAACACAAGACATTTCAGGGTCCACTCAGATCCTCTGAAACAGGGACACCCCAAAGCACTGATCACTTTGGAAAGCCCTACCTGCCCTTCTGTGCTCCCCTCCCTGCCCACAGGCTGCTGGCTGGGTTTGTACAGCGCCTGGCACGCAGGCAACCTTGGCTTGTCTAGCCCATCTTTCACTCAGATTAATAAGCAGGTTTAATTTATTACATTAGCTCTGTGCGTCTTGGAGCATTTGCCAAAGATGACGACCCTCGTTTTCCCCAGCCCAGGGGAAACTGAGGCTAAGGAAGCCTCCCCTAGCAGGGATCCACAGGGCACTGCTCCACGGCTCACACGTTGCAGGTTCACAGGGCAGCCCTGGGTCAAAGAAACACCCCAGAGCGTTGGCCCTGCTCCAGGTCAGGCATCTCTTTCCCTCAGCCCCTTCCAGGCACAAGGCAGACGCATATAACTGCTGGTTTCACGTAAGGATGTCATTTGAGAAGCAAAAAGGACAACTGCACTGGGTCAGGGTAACCCCTGGTATCAGTACAGGCTGGGGGAAGAAAGGATCCAGAGCAGCCCTGCCAAGAGGGACTTGGGCGTGCTGGTGGATGAAAAGCTGGACATGAGCCGGCAATGTGCGCTGGCGGCCCAGAAGGCCAACCGTATTCTGGGCTGCATCAGGAGAAGCGTGGCCAGCAGGTCGAGGGAGGGGATTCTGCCCCTCTACTCTGCTCTGGTGAGACCTCACCTGGAGCCCTGCGTCCAGCTCTGGAGCCCTCAGCACAAGAAGGACATGGAACTGTTGGAGCGGGGCCAGAGGAGGGCTACAAAAATGATCCGAGGGCTGGAGCACCTCTCCTGTGAGGCTGGGAGTGTTGGGGTTGTTCAGCCTGGAGAAGAGAAGGTTGTTCAGCGAGGAGACCTGATTACGGTCTTTCAGTACCTAAAGGGGGCCTATAGGAAAGATGGGGAAAATCTTTTTAGTAGGGCCAGCTGTGACAGGACAAGGGGTAATGGTTTTAAACTAAAACAGGGTAGGTTTAGACTGGATCTAAGGAAGAAATTCTTTACAATGAGGGGGGTGAAACACTGGAACAGGTTGCCCAGAGAGGTGGTGGAGGCCCCATCCCTGGAAACATTCAAGGCCAGGTTGGACGGGGCTCTGAGCAACCTGATCTGGTTAAAGGTGTCCCTGCTCCCTGGAGGGGGTTGGGCTAGATGACCTCTAGGGGTCCCTTCCAACCCAAAACATTCTATGATTCTATGACTGAAAACGCTGACCACATGCCTGCTTGTCACCACCAGGATGAATTCATGCAACCAAGCCCAGCAAAGCAAAACCAAACCAGCAGCACAGTGATTTATGGGCACGGTGAAACCACCACCCTCTCCGCTCGTGTCCGCCCTCCCTCTCCAATGCCCCCCATCCACCTGCCTCTGCAGAAGTTTAGATAAAACTTAAGGAAATGACTCAGAAATGTTCACCAATTACTATTTGCCTGCCCACCTGGAAAAGGCATCAGCTGCTAGCGCAGAGGAGGCAGCTTCCAGGCACACCAATCAGTTGGTGTTTTCAGGCATCCTCTTCTGCATTCCTTTTTATAAAACCCGAGTATCCGACCTGCTTACACGAGGCTCCACCGCAGCTAAAGCTGCTTAGGAGAGGTTTACGCACCTGTGGCTGGCCCAGCCAGCAGTGGCAGATGTCTTTCTTACACCCTGTATTGGGTCGAGCAGCACAGGGATGTGCTTTCTATTGGTATGGAGAAAGGGGTTGATAACACCCCAATGTTTTGGCTACTGCTGAGCAGTGCTCGAACAGCATCAAGGCTGTGCCTCCAATATTTCACCACCACCACCACCACCAGTGGGCTGGAAGGGGGCAAGATCTTGGGAGGGGACGTAGCCAAGACACCTGACCCAAACCAACCAAAGGGATATTGCAAACCATGTGACGTCAGCTTAGATATAAAACTAAGGGAAAAGGAAGAGGAGGTGGGGACATTTGTCTTTTGCGATGTTTTGTCTTCGGGAAGGAACAACTATGTATACTGAATCCCTACTTCCCGGGAAGTGGCTGGACATCGCCTGCTAATGGGAAGTAGAGAATAAAATCTTGGTTTCTTTCCTTTTGCTACTGTGCGCGGCCTTTGCTTTTGCTTTTTTTTTTTTTCCCCTTTATTAAACTGCCTTTATCTCGACCCACGAGCCCTTTGATTTACTTTTCTCTCCTCTGTCCCGTTAAAGGGGAGTGACAGAGCAGATTTGGTGGGCCCCTGGCATCCAGTCAGGGTCAAACCACCACACACCCGGGCTGAAGGAAGGTGGGGATCAGGCCTCAGATTTAGTTCTCAAAAAAAAAAAAAAAACAAGACACAGACTGGTTCTGCTTCTTTGCATACAGCCAAACAAAGGCAATTTAAAATGTATTTACTTACGGTCATCAGAGCATCAGCACTTCATGCAATGAATGAATGACGGGCAAGGGCAGGCGGGTAAACTGCAACCTGCAGCTATGCTGCTCAGGTTCTTCCCCTTGAAACACCAACTTTGCTTCTCCCCATTGGCAACCTTGGGAATTTTTTAGGGCATCAAATCAGAACCTCCCAAGAGCATCCCATTTATTTCATATCCAAGGCTCTGTGATTCAGAGGGATTTATTATTAGTTATTATTTCGGCTAAGGCTCTCGCGTCGTCATTTGGTGTCACCGCGCAGCATCGTCTGCAGTCACAGACGGAAAGAGCTCTCGCAGACGTGCAGAAGGCTCAGCCAGCGCAACCATTTCCAGCTCAGCTTCCCCTGCAGCCACGTGGTGGGGACAGAAATGCAGCCCGGCAGGAGTCACCCCCGGGAGCCAGCCGCAGGCAGAGGTGATGGCCAAAAGCCGTGCCTGCTGCCAGGGTTGCTCCAAGCTGCCCGGTGCCTGCTCCACCAGCCCAGGACATCCCCTACCTGTGCCTACCTCCCAGTCAGCCACAGCCAGCACAGCGCCAGAGTCCATGTTTTCTAACCTGTCTTTAACCATGTGTTCTAAACCCAAGCAAAAGCTTGGAGGAGGATGGTTCCCTACTCTCTGAAGCGGAGGTTTCCAGCCCGCTGTGATGGCAGTACCAGAGTCCTCTCCAAGGCTGAGAGGACATCTGAGCAGGCAGAGATGAAACGACACAAAAGACAAGACCTTGTCCTCTGCTTTTTAGTGCTCCCCAAGCACTAAGGTGCCATTCCCACCTCCAGCTGTAGTAAGACACCATCAGCACATGGGTTTGAATTTCTCCAGCACCCAAGGAAGTCATAGAATCATTTAGGTTGGAAAAGACCTTTAAGATCATCAAGTCCAACTGTTAACCTAACACTGCCATCCCACCACTAAACCCCGTCCCTAAGCAAAGTCAAAGGGTTCCTGGCTCTTTTCCCACTGGCTTAGGGCAATCTCCAGTTTCAGTCCTTGCTGTCAGAAGACTTTTCATGAAAAAGCTCCTACCCTCTGCTCTCCTTAGCTGCTCACTCCCTCAGCCAAGCAAGCCAACCATACCAAGAACAAGAACTGTAACAGGATTTTCCACCCCCTCTCTGTTCTGCTGCATGCAAGTGCTCCCAGTTCTGCAGAAACGGGTATTAAACACCCAAAAGAAGCACTGAAGCATCTCTTAAGGTAGCAGCTGTGCAACGGTGAAAGGCAGACTGACACCTTGACCATCCCTTCATAAACACGAGGCCAAGCAACCAGTACCATCTCGCACAAGTGTCTGAGGTGATCTGAAGCCAGATGAAAGGGTGTGTGGGTGCCTAACTTCTTGAGGGGCTGTAACAAACCTGCAAGGCAGGGGATTGGGGGGGGGGGGGGGGCAAGAAAAAAAAAAAAGGAAAAAAAAGACATTTATGAAGAAAGTACAAGGCTGCACGAACACAGAGAAGCAGGCTTATATAACGGCGTTTTTATTCATAACACCTTTAACTTGGACTGCAATTATTTCGTTTTTAAAGTTAAATTCGGGCAGCAGCTGAGGAAAAAAAAAAAAACAAATAGTCCCTGCGTGCACAAACAATGCCGCTTTGAATAATACACTGTAAGTTTATTTCATATTAACATGAACAGTAAAAAGTGGACATTTGACGGGATTTTACTTCAGGTCCTTTTCTTTATTCCTCTATTGTGTCCTTTTTGCCAGTCTCTTGTCCCTCAAATTGTGGATACTTTGCCTCGACGTCGGCCCAAGTTAGATAACCATTCGCCAGGTCACGAATGATGGCGGGAAGTTCAGAGATCTGCAGGCAAAGTCACAAAGACACATGAAACAAACACGAAGCCAACGGAATCAAGCTGCTCTGTTGGATACTGGGGGAACACGGGTCATTTTTACATCGGCAATGGAAGAGGTGCAAGATATCTTCCTGCAAGATCATTTTTGGGGAGAAAAAAATGATTAACTAGGAGGACATCTTAAATCACAGTCTGTGCCATCTCAGCAGACTGCTCGGTTATTCAGGGTGACCCTTGAGGGAAATGCAACTGTTACTGTGGTGGACCCACAGCAAGGTTCACCCCTGGCAGTGTTATGCTACAGTTTTGGAAGGGAAAGAACATAATACCCACATCCAAAAGATGCTGTAAGCCAGGGTTTAGCCAGGCCCTATTTACTGTAAGACCAGCATAAAAGAAGCTGCCGATGGCCTCTTCTTTGCTCCTCATAGCACACTGTCACGGTGCGAAGATCAGCTAGAGAAACTAGAAGATTTGCAGAAACTGAAGGGTAACCAAAGTCCTTGCTGCTCGGCAGTGAGAGGACACCCAGGTGATACAGACGAACGGGTGCCCTGCGGAGCTGGAGCTGCCCCTTACACTGACCCAACTCAGCAGCCCCAAGCAGCACGGGCACGTCTGCACGGAGCAGAGCTAGAACAGATCAGCACTAACGCCTCCTCCTACAGGGGCCAAGCTGTGCTCCTGGTGGGGGCCAGGGAGAGAAGGGCACAGAGGTGCCGAGACTGCACGTCCTCAGCGCTGAGCTCACAGGCGACGAGACCACCATGGGGAGGTTTGCTATTCCAGCCCCTGTGTCATGGCCGGACTAGCAGAGCATGCTTAGGGCAGGCATGGATTTTGGGCAATGGTTCACCAGCTTCAGTGGTGCAGCACAGGTAACACCGGCAAGAAGCAAGCTTTGAGGAGTTACTTCTGTGCTGTGCTCTGCCGGCCAGTCTATAGTAGGAAAAGATCTTCTGCCTTCTGGTGCCTGTGGATTCAGAGGAGCCTCACCTTTGAAAGCCAGACACAACCCAGCAAATGCATTTACTCAGCAGCCTCCACTCGGCAAGAGGCACTCTAAAGAGCAATGCAATCAGCACAGGGCATGGCTTTCAAGTAAGATCAACACCTCTGCATCCCAGGAAAACAAAAGCCTCTCTTCACTTGAGCAGCAGGACCGGCATCTTCTGTTTGACCAGTATCTCTTCCCTGGGGATTTCTCAGAATAGCTAAATTGCCTACAAGAGCTGGAGGCAGCTCCCGCATAGACCAGAGTCATGGCTGGATCAGAAACAGCAGCTAATGCTGTCCCCTGGCCCATAAAACCCAGACTAACCTCTGTCAGCAGCCAAACCTGTCTCCCTGCCCTTTACCTCGGCTCGGATCTGGCGCATCGAGTCACGGTCTCTCAGGGTGGCAGTGTGAGGCGTCCTATTAACGGTGTCAAAGTCGATCGTGATCCCAAAGGCCACGCCAATCTCGTCAGTCCTGGCATAGCGCCGGCCGATGGATCCAGAGGAATCATCCACCTTGTGAGAGATGCCGTTCCTGGTGAGTGCTTCAGCTGCAAGAAGCAGAGAAGAGGGGGATCACCAGGACTCGTCATATACTCAGCAGGCAACGCAATCCTAGCAGTAGCCTCCCACATCCTCACGGCGCTACCTGAAGCCAGGTAGGACGTGTCCTGGTTTCAAGCAGCAGCAGAGACCCTCATTTTTATTTTGACAGAAGATCCAATGTTCTGGTCCCTGCCAAGACTACAGGCTCACACCCACCCCACAGGTACACCGCTACCCTCACAGCTCTCCACACCGCATCACTCAGCTCTCACCCAAAGAGCAGAGTCACCCACTTCGCCAACGTGTCATTACAGTCCCACAACTCTGCTGTAACTCAAAACCATGCCAGCCTTACACGTGTGCAGGGGCATGTCCAGCATGGGGAAGCAAGGTCCAGAGCAGAACCAATGCCAACAGCAGCATGTTCCTACCCTTCAATTCACTTTTAAGATGGTACCAGTGGGCATTTTGACAGAATGCTTGGAGGCTCAGCAGCTCTGGGACTGATATAATAAATTAGCTGGCCAACAAGACAAAAAAAGAATTTATTAAAAAAAAAAAAACCAAACCCCCCCCCCCCCCCCAAAAAATAATAAAACCACACTGCTCCTGACAGCTTCCTCTAAGCAATAGGAAAGATTTCTTTTTGAAACAGAAGAAAGAAAAAAAAAAAAGTCTTTTACCCTGCAAACCAACACGGTGAAGGGCAGGGAGTTTTCTGAGGCTAGACTGAAGAGTTTGATAAATACCCAAAGCTGACTGGCATCAACCAACTCAGCCGTTTTAGTTCGATGGCTCTCCCTTTGCTTGCGTGAGAGCCACATGATCCCAATGCTGTTTTCTTCCTACAGCACCGAGGAAGAAACCTCTCTTCCCAGTGCTCATCCCCACTGGAGCCACAATACTTTATACACTTACATAATTCCTTGACAAAAGGCATGAATTCCTGATTCTGGCTTAGAGGAAGAACGGAACACTTGAACGGTGCTACAACAGCTGGGAAGCTGAAGAACTAAGGAAAAGAGAAAAAGCACAAATAAACACAAGTTTAATGGTTAGGCCAGATTCCTTGGAGGTGAGAATAAGCTTTGGCTGAGGCTGGAGGCAGGGTGACGGTTCCAGGGGAGTAGCCAGCCTTCTGTAAGACATCAGCATTCGGGGTTCCAGCAGTAACACCTCACACCGCTGAAGCAAGATTTGATTTTCACCAGCTGTCCCCCACTCCCCCCTTCCCTCCCGACAGCTAAGTGTTACCTCCCACCAAAAGAGTCTACTGGAGCCCTCCCTGAAGAAAGCGAACCCCATTTATATTACAAAACATGAAGGGTAGAGGGGTCTTTCCAGGAGATTTAGTTTTATGCACAATCTAAAGGGAAGAGTTCTTGCAATTGCCTCACTCCGTGTTTGATTCCCACAGAGCCTCTACACACACACACAGAGCATATGCAGCTCAAAGGTTTTCAGAACCCTCTACAGACACCCTCAGAAAAGAAAAATGTGCCAAAAGGGAAGGGGGGAGGGAGGAGGAATCCTCCCTGGCAATCAGCAAGGCCTGTAAGGGTACAGAAATAGTGCAGTTGAGACGTACCACAACACAGAGCAGCCCAGGCTAAATAGAAATTAAATGGGTACTAGGAGGAAGATAAGCCCAGTATTTTAGACTTCATGAGCAGTTTTGTGATTGAAAGGCAACTGTGTCCTAACTCTGGGCTCCTGAATCCTGTTCCACTCCATTCATAACTGTATCGTACCCTGTGGCAAGCAGAGACACTAAGGAGCGCCGTTATTTTTCTTTTCTATAAACACAGTCCAGCAGCCAGAAACAATAGACAGGAACCAGCATCAGATTTACAGCCAGCTTCCCATGGGCCACCAGCAACGGTGCAGAACATCACAGTTTGGGCACCAGCTGGAACAGGCTGGTGACCTGCATGTAACACACACTTCCCTCCGGCCCCTGCTACAGCAAAATTTCAGGCCAAGATTTTAGGGATGCCCAGAATCAGAGGTCGAATTTCATGGGGGACTGAGGAAACAGTTGGTCTATTGTCTATCTTGCTGCACAGAACTATGATTCCAGGAAAAGCAGCAAAGAGAGAGGAAATAAAACACTGAAGAGATGCCTTTTTCCGAGTGATGGGACACTGCCAAGTGTGAATCCAGAAGGAGGAATTTCTCACCCCTTTGCCAGTAATACAGCGAGAGCCTCATGCACACACAGCCCCAGAATGTTCTCAGTGTGCACATATAAATTACACGTTTGCTGGCAAAACCAGCAATTCAACAGCCCACCTGGGTTTTCCCATCCCTACTATGTATTGTGCAGTCTTATTTTAGTCCTTCCCCTGGATGTCAGGGGAAGGCAAATGCTTGCAGCTGGTTTTAAGCTGAGGCCCAGCCACAAGAAAGCTCACCGTTCTCTGCTCATCTCCTTCTCGGATGTGGAATGTGTGTTCAAACACTGTGTACATGATCCTCCCAATACCAAATGAGGGTTCAATTACATTTGGGATGATTTCTTCCACTGGAATACAAAAGAACCCATGTCATTATTAAAGAATTTATACACAAAAAAAGATGCGCTTACTGAAGCTGCCCTTCTGCTCAGAAGTTCTGAATACATGGAGCCGAGCACATGGAAATAAAAGGTTCAACATTTCTGCTCTAAATACAAATACCTGAAGTAGAGATTTGGACTTGGTCCACGTACAGAATGTATTTAGGCTGTAAATAACAAGTCAGGGCCCCTTCCTTGGCCCTGAGAGAAAACACCACAGCACAGCTTACATCCATGCAGATAAACTCTCTTCCACTTAACAACAGCGAAGCCTCAGCCAAACTGTTTACTGGGAACAGTCCCTGCTCCACACCAAGCCACAAACTATGTCCAGGCATTGTCTGGGAGAGCTCTACTTGGCATAGACCAAAGCTGTGCCAGGGAATATGCTAACAATTAGACAGCCTGGATGATGGCAGGGTAATGCTCAATCCCTGGCCCACTTTGGTTTAACGTAGAGACACAGCCTCAGTACCCAGCAGCCTGAGCAGAGAAGTGCGGAGCCCCAGATCCGACTCACGTTGCAGCAAACACTCCCTCTGCATTCTTGAGTTGCTCAGCTGCCTCCTTCAGTGCTGCTACCCTCCCTATTCTCCATCCCCCTGCAACGTATCACTAGAGTGGGAAAGAACGAGGATCAACTAGTCAGCGCTTGCAAAAATTCTCAGATGATGTGATATGCTTTGTTATCATATACCCATCATTCTCTCCAATCCTTGCCACACATCTGTCAGAGGCTTTTTCCTCCTTCTCCCCTCTGTGTATGAAAGGAGCTCAGAGGACAGCTGCCCCGCTCAGACAGTGCAGCTTTTTAGAAAAAGCCCAGATAGCAACTGGAGAAGAAACAACAATTACAGGCATCAGCTGCTTTTGCAAATCAAGGGTAGAATCCAGCTCTCCAGCACTGCACCATGACTCGCTTCCCTCTCTCTGTGCCTAGAGAGCCAATCCTCCTCAACTAAGCACCTAACCCCGGGCAGGACTTTACCTCCCAAAGGGATGGTCTTGTTTTATTTGTGCATTGACCAACCAATTTGTAAGACAAGAGAGAGGGGAAACCATAAGCTCTGCTTCCTCCTTGCAGACAGCAGCCAAACTGCCAAATGTACAAATTTAAAAACCAACAACTGGGATTATACTTGCTGACCCCAGCATTACTACAGTCACTAACAGTTTCAACTCTGATTCCTTTTTTGAAGTTACGACAAAGCAAAGTCTGGCACAGCAGCAGCATGTACTGAGCGAAAGACATCTGGACATCTCAAAGGCTCAGCAGCTGCAAGAACAAATATATTCTGCACATGCCACAAGTTGCTCTACTCCTTCCCTAGGAGCATTTATCATGTTCCCAACCTAGGGCAGGATGATCCACTAGTTATAGTATGAACTGGGGAAAAGTCTACCTCAGTCTCCAGCTCTGTCAAAGACTTCCCAAACGACCTTGGGTGAGGCGCTTACAGAGCTGGCTGGAAAGACAAGACTTCTTTGAGGAACTAAATCCATGTATTTTGGAAAGTTACCTTCTAGTCCCATTTCCCACATGAGAACAAAAGCTCCGTGGAGATGCAGTCACTGACCAAAGCTGATGTGATTATCCACTACCAGAGGAACCGACTGAACATGTCAGCTTAAAGAGTCTGGTCAGCATGGCAGCCTGGCGAGCTGGCAGATGCCAGAAGACTTGACTGCAGGCAGTGGAGTGACAACAGGAGCTCTCAGCACCGAGATCTGCCTGTAGCCCTACCAGACTGCCACAACCCATCTGCTGCACTGGAATGGACTTGAAGATGAAAGCTCCCCATGCTGGTGCACTTTCTCTGGTTTCTCCATCACCACAGCAGCTGCTTCTTAGCACCATGTGGGACCTTACAAGTCCTAGAATATGCAACTGAAGCAGCAGGAATATAATACGCCACCCAAAGTCTATTAAATGGGTTACTGAACAGACCAGGAGGAGAAGCGGACAGACAGGCCTGCATCAATGGTCACTGAAATCCCACTGCTGTGCAAAAGCTTTCTGACTCTCTTAAATTGTTGAATTTCAAGGAAAAAACATTTGGAATTTTTCCTGCACCACTGTACAATATTAACAGGACAATGCAACTCATCCAGTTCACATTCAAAGTGTATCCTGATGTGCCTCATTTTTTATGATCAAACAACAAAGATAAAAATTTACCGTGTAATGTTTTCTGAAATCTCTTCACAGTAACCATGTCCTTTGTTAATTTAAAAGTTTTCCCTTCAGTTTCAACAGTGAATTCCCTGCAAATGAAGAAGAAGTCACTTAAAAGCTACAGCCATAAATAAACAAGTTACATTTCCTTAATTGCATCAGTTGGTTGACTCTAAGAGTGGGACATTAGAAACCAGGGCAAATCCCAAAGATCAAAGAAACATGTGACATACCCATTAAAAGAAGTTTATGTTAATAATAAAATTACTACATCTACATTGAAAGCAAACAACTTCATAATCACAGTGAACTTCGTTGTGGTTAACAGCATGAAGCAAATTCAATTAGGAAATGGAAGAATCCCAGGACAAAGCATATACACCCAAAGAAAAAAGGGGAGGCAGACCAAACAGGCACTCGCTGCTGACTGTACATCTTGCTGAGCTCATGGACTTCTTGTGAAAGCTGAGTTGTGTCACAAGGTACTGTGCATTTTCACAGATACCAAAAGGGAGGATACAGCACAGTTATCTTATTGCTTATTTCTAATGCTTTTGATGTTAGTCTTCTAACTTCTTTCTCTTGCTCCTTGCTAACTTGCATCTAGCACACACCCCTTGCCCAGGAGAACTTAGGCTGTATTGACCTATCCCACTTATGGGATGCAAATATCTTTATTATGCAACCTAACAGAAACCTGCTGCTGTAAACCTGAGGCCTTCACATCATGGATTTATACAGACACGGTCATATGAAAGGCAGGTCTCACATACTGACCCTGTCAACATATACTCAGCAACGGTACCCTCCTTGCTGAAGCATTCAGATTGGTGTAATACAAAAACCACTACGTTTAAGAAAAATGTGTGCTAATCACCTGCATTTAGACCCGATACCAAATGGGCTGAAGTTTATAAAGGCTTTGCTCTGAATGCAACTACAACTGGATGCAGAGTTAAAGCACAGTCATGATTTGCAGTCCACTATCAATTCAAACCTGGGATACTGCTTATAGCTCATCTATTGAATCATTTCAGTGGGATTCTGGATGAACTTTCTTCTGGTTGTGATGTGTGTACACATCACTATATTCTGCAAGTCTACAATTCTCCCCATGTTGAGGGTGCTACTGCTTTTTGTACACTGTCACATTCATAGAAATGTAAAAGAAATAAATCTTAGCTCAGGGGAAAAAAAAAAAAAAAAGAAAAACAAAACAGAAGATGTACATGTTACCATTCTGGAATGTATTCACTGATCCTACACCTTGTACCATTTCAAGCAGGAAATAAAGTTTATTTTTTATTACTGCACCATTAGCCTCCTCATAACATATACGGCTGTTGGTCTGCTTCAACCAAATTTGACAACTGTAGAGGTGTTACATTTTCAGTTCCTGCCCGTGTTAGGAATACAGGCAGAAAGGCTGAGGAAAAACATACAAATTGCTGCCCCAGTAAGTCAAAGGCTGGAACAGGTCCTAAAGCATATCACTGAACGTGGGAGGATACTCACACAAGTTTTGGTTCTCGTTTAACTATTTTGTTCCATCACTCACAGAATTATTTGATTAATTTTAAAATTAAGTTCAAAACCATCTGCCAGCCCTGGTCATCTCTCAAACCACAGTAGGGAAGCCAGTAAACACTTCCCATTTCACTGAGGTCTCTCTCTTATGGGATGATCCTACTAAAGCCAGAAGCTCATTCCCACACAAATAAATAAATAAATATCTGAATCCCATAAATGTGTAACCATGGTCATACATCAAGAGAGAAGTTGATGGATGACCAGCAATGACTTGGCAGAAGGGACAGCACTAAAACATTTCAGATGATCGCTCAGCCTCCTCTCATAAGGAAGCTGGTTTCAGGTGGCACAAGTTCATCCAGCAGCACTTTGGGAACCCTCATCAGAGGTATCAGAGAAGGGTACCGCACACGCACAGCCAGCTCACCCTTTCTCATTGAGCAGCTGCTCCATTTCAGTGATGTAACACTCATCACACATGGAAAGGTATTCCATCACCACCTTTGCATCCTTCTTATAAGCTTTGCCAATGGCTCCCTTATTTGCCTCAAACTGAACAATGTTGACTGTTCTGTATGAGGCAGTTAAGGAATTTGAGATGACAGAAAGCAGGGCCTGGTTCTTTTGCTATACCAAAGCTAAATCTCCTCTGCTACTGGATTAAGGGGCTTCCCTCCAAGAGAGGAAAGGAACAATAAAAAATACTGCAGGGAAAACAGTCACAAATTTTGAAAGAATACAACTTTTTTTCACAAGTACAGCTAGCAACAGAACCATGGAATGACATGGAGTAACCTGGGAGAGTTACCCCACATTCACATTCAAACCATGCTTCACGGTCAAAACAGCCTAGCATTAAGCTAGAAAAAAAAAAACCAAGCACATCAGGAAATCCCCTTTGCCCACCTGAGTAAAGTCACCCACATGCTCAACTCTTTGCAGGTTACTTCCCAAAGTCATGCTGGTCTGTAGCTATAGGTTGCCCTGTTAAATTTACAGATGTAATTTAAAATAGAGCTGCACAGCTCTCCAAGACATCTCACTGTCAAATCACTTTTCACTTCAAGAGAATCTGGTTTATTCTGAAAGGATATAGGTTCTTTGAGAGGCTTCTCAGCTATAAGAGGAACTTTGGTGGCGCGGGCATGGCAGGAGAGGTCATAGCAGGAACGATCAGCACAGCCAACGATCTCAATCCAACCCTGAAAAAACAAAAGTGGAAGCTTTCACCAACTCACTTTTTTGTCCACTTAACCATCAAATATGTTTATTCACCCTTAAGCCCTCCCTTGCTCCCATGACTGTTTTTTCTACATAATTAGCTCTGTTACAATAAGCAGCCCTCACTCACTAGTTGCTCCTTCACTTGAATGATTCCATTTGTTTCCAGAGGAAATGATCAGTTATCTAACCAGTGCCTGTGTTCAGGGCCAGGTTTTCCACATGGCTTGGCAGAACACAGCACTGTGCCAATAACTCAGGGCTGGGGCCAGAGCACACAGGCCTATCACTCACATCCTATAGGCATACAAAGGCATCATGCCTTCAGAGCTTTGCTGCTCCACGAGTATAGCATAAACAGCAGGCAACCAGCCACATCAGAATGGCCACAAGCCCAGCTTACGAGCTAGTAAGACACAGATCATACGCAAAGGAAGCACTTCTTTCAACACTTCAACATATATGGCAAGGGGGAATCTCAAAACACCATTCACACACACAGAATTGATGAAGCCTTCCAACACTCGCAGCAAATACAACCACCACCTGGATTTTCTAAAAGACAATCCCATATAAGAAAAGGCACATCAGCTGCTTTCCATTCACTCTGTCACATCAGCACAGACATACAGGCAGCCAGATGCGGTGTGGTTTTCCAGTTTGAAGTGATATAGCAGGGTGTCAGAGAAGGTATGTGAACAGAAGAAATCCCTGTGCTGGAAAAAACATGGTGTCCAGACCATCTTAGGGAATTTTTACACAAATTAAACCATTAGGGTACTCAGAAGGTTTATGTAATAACTCTACAGAATGGATTTTAAAGCACACAGTGCAGTTAACTTCTTACTACTGAGTGCTGCGAAGTTGGTATAAACATTTTTGGTCAGTTAAGTGACAAACCAAAGCTTGAGTCTCGCTCACAGGGTGGTTTTGTCGCACCCCTGGGATTGCTGTTTTCACCTCTGGGTTAGGCTGTTGGACCTACTGCTCTTTGAGTGCTGTCCTGACCCATGACAAGACTTGCAAAGTTTATTAGTCTTATTTTTACAGGGTGTGACCCACATGTCCAGCCTGTTTTAGGCTGTCTGGGAAGAGAGGCTGTGAACTTACGGAATTCAGCTATCTACATTCAAAGGAAGCCATTCCTTCAATCATTTCTAAAGGTCTTTTCTATATGAAGACAAATCACTCATCCAAGCTGCAAGAATTTTTTTTTTTTCCTCATCTTAAGTTTGGTGGAATTTTACTGGCTGCAATTGCTCTAACTAGCAGTAATGAAACACCGCTAGCGGTAAGTCTTTTTCAACTTCTTAAAAGAAAAGAGAGAGGAAAAAAAAATTTAAAAAACCACAAAAGAAAACAAAACAAAAAAACCCACATGGACACCAAGCACACACGTCCTCCTCAGCCCTAGGTTGTAGGAGGTTCTTCCTGCCCATAAATAAGGCTGTCTGCACCATCAAGTGCCTTGATGCGCTCCCTGTGTGGACACCTTTGGGCTGAGCATGCTACCAGTTTGGCTACCAAACTGGTCAGGACTGTGGATGCAGTCTACTCATATAAGGATCACTGCAATGTCACAGGCTAATCCCATAAACCTCAGCAAAATCCTTTCAGTCTCTCGATCCTTTATTGGAACTAGACCACAGAGAGTTCTCTAGATATTTTCAGGAATCTGCACATACCCTAGACTCCTTGGACAGGCTAACCAGGCAGAAGAACATGTGCTTCACTACACGAGGGAAAAATAATGAGATATCAGTTTAAAAAAAAAAAAAGCTTTCAGCCTGAAAAGTAGATACTGTACCCTGAAAGAGGGAAATGACTTCATAACCAATACAGGCCAGTTACTATGCCTTTTAATACATTTCTTTTGAAACTATCATTCCAACTGATATACTGGGCTGAGACTTAACTGAAGAGACCAAAAACTTTCTGAGAGAATTTAAGAAGAATCTAAGAGCCTTGCCCCTAACTACCTACTGCTGGTTTACCTGAAAGAAAAAAGACATGTTTTTTCAAAGTCCAGTCAACAATGCAAGAGAGAAACAAAGCACTCAACAAGGCCTGAACTGAAAAGCTCTTAGTAACTCCAGAGGAAGATGAAAAATCCTTGGGAAATTTTTCTCCCAGCACCAGCTGTCTGAACTGGCAGGAGTGAACTCTCATTTCTCACAGCTTGGAAGGGGGAAAGAGCGAGCAAGCATTCTAGCAGGAAGGAATCTGCCCTGGAGTAATGCCTCCAGCAAAAGAAATCCTTCCCCACTGGTGTTACAGGGGTTATAGTCTTTGGAAAACACCGGGACCTTTCCTTTAACTCCAGACAAAATTCACCCCACACAATGTCCACAGGCAACTTCAAGCTCCACCAAAGGAGTCTGAAGCACAGAGCTACAAACAACCCTGAACAGTTCATAAACTTTGTGCAAGCCCACTGCAGGGAGCTGACCTGTCCCCTTAGTCCTGGATTCAGAATGTTTCCACTGCAGTAAGTGTGTTCATACCAACATGGGGCTGGACAGAAACATTAGACTCATAGCCCTAGTTTTAAAAACCAAGAAATAAAACAGAGCCTCTTCCTGCACTATCAACAGATCTGATAGGGAGCGTTTCACTTCGCCACTTACATACGACGTTTTGGACTCTGCATCCCAGCAGTCACAGGCGTAATGAGCCATCTCATTCTCCATATGCTGTCGGAAGCGCAGCTTCTCTGGGGATACACCGACCTTTGTAAGGAAGAGGTAGATTCTGCCAATGAAGTAACCGAGAACGGAGTTATTGATCACACCCTGGAAAGGGAAAAAGCAGGAAGAAAAGAAAAAAAAAAAAAGAAACACATAAACATTAATTCCAAAGGAAGCAAAGTCATGATTTGTTGTACTTCTGCAGATAACCTGACACGATACAGATAGAATTTCTTGCAGCCTCCTGTGATAAAGTACTGTCTCCCCTGAAACTATTACATCTTTTCAAATTCACCTGGTGCCACTGGCAGTAGCTCCATCTGAACAAACCAGTAAGTTACCACTCCTCTAGGACCCATCGCTAACTGTCTCTGAAGATCACCTACTTAAGACACCCTCCTGTATCCAGCTGTGCAGTCACTGATTACAACAGCACATGGGAATTGCAGTTATGGCTCAGGACCCCACAACAGCTGTACCCTACAGTTCACAGCTGCAATACAACTTTGGGGTTGGGGGTGGTGGTGTTTTGGTGGGTTTGGATTTGGGGTTTTGGAGGGGTAGGGTGGAGGGAGTTGGTAAACTTACTCATTCATAATTTGCATGCATGAAGCATCAGGTAGCGAAACCCCAATGTGCAAGCCATGTACTGATGGGGGCCAGCATCTGAGTATTAGTATTAGATTAGGTCACTGCTGTGCTTTTGGCAGATATTAGTATTCCTTCCAGTTCCCATTAGCCAAGCGTGAAGCTTAACCTCTAACCACTATCCCAGCACCACCTGCAGCCTTTCATTACTGAAAACAGGGGCCAAGCTTGGATCTCAGTCACAGTGATTCACTGAGGAGAACCGACTCTTAAATCTGGGGGCAAACCCCAGCTGGCATCAACACAACAGTTTGTAATTTAGCCGTGAGAGCAATATTCGAAAGAGCAAGCTCCACGTGCTTGCAAGAGGAACGTTACCTGTTGGACAGCATCTCCCAGCCGCATTATGTGGGCGGATTGCCCGCTGACCTGGGCCTTGGAAGAGTACAGGAGGATGTTGAGATCTGCCACATTCTGAAACTTGGGGTGATTTTTCTCACTGGGATCCACAAAGTGCTCAATTTCTGCCATGGTAAATTCCCTAATAGAAACACAACCAGCCATGTGTATTCAATATTTTATGTGTTAGCCACAGCCCCTCTAATAAATGATTATGCTTTAGCCTCTCACAAGCAAGTCAGTAGTTTAAAAACATGCAAACCCAGAGCCAGGACAATGCATAGACTGGAAAATGACCCAATCTTGACACTGGATTTAGTTCTGTCTTTGAATTTCTAATAAAACTGTCTACCAATTCATCTAGAGATCTCCACGCCATGGTTATCACCACTGTGATTCAGAGCAGAGACTACTACCTTCAGAAATACTTCCAGATGTTCTCTGGAATTTTTCCAGACCGCTGTGATGCCCACATTAGAAGTATACGTTTCCTACAGGATCAATGAAGGCTAATCCACTGATTAACTCGGTAGCTTTAACTCATATTAGGTGCCAAAAATAGCCGGGTAAGATGATAATTTCTTGAAGATAATGATACTGCTACATTCAGCAATGGTGTACATTCTCTTTTAAGAACTTGTCTTTAATACATCTATACTCATGCATTGATTCGTAGCCTTCTTGCTGGAAATCACTTTACATTGAATTATCAAGAACCTTTAAAAAAGCTCTAGGTAATCATTAACCTTAAATCACAGGCATCAGGATGTAATTTGCCATGATAGCATAACAGCACAGTCTCCAATAAATGTGCCACAAGTGTATAATTTATACTTGACTAAAACTGCATTTAAATGAGAAAAGTTCTTGTTTCCAGATGTGCAGGAGAGAACAGGAGGACTGAGAAAATTCTAGAGTTCCCTGAGTGCTAACTATGCCACTGGCTCTCAGTGAGATTTGTGGCACCGTATTAATTGCCAACTTTACAACACACACTGCCTGTGTGTACGACAGAACCACACTGACTGTGCATAGGAGCTCTTGTTCCAAATTAGACAGAAGAGACTTCTGTTCAGAATAGTTCAGTTAAAATACAGATATTACCCTTAATGAAATGCAATAATCACTCTTACCCTGAGACAGAAAGCTTTGAAAGTAATTCTCAGTAAGCCCAAGCTTTCCTGCTTGACTGATCTTGGGACATAAACACGTGTCCCAAATCAGGCTATCTCCCAACTTCCTCTCTGTAGTTAAGTTGCAGAACTGCAGAATCTGCAGAACTAGACAAGGAAATACTGCTGCAAGGTCAACCACGTTTTGATTTCAGATTTCAGTTTTTAAAGTAAATTGCAGGAACATGATTAAACAAGCAAAGTTGCATCTCCTGTAAAGAACACAGCTACCTTTAATATGATGCGTTTAGATTATGATGGAAACTAAAGTTTGTTAGTAAAACTGAGTTTAATCTAGGTGTTTCCAATACAACAGCTATTTCAGAGATCCTACTTCTCACCAGCCAGGCTTAGATAGAATTCTGTACTTAAAACCTTAACTAAATGAGTTCTTTGCCCATGAACCCCAACACTCACTAGGCCCATTATCAGGAGTCCTCTGGAAGAAAGCACTAGTGTGAAACAATCACATACAAACACTGGAACAAAAGGGAGGTGCTACCTGCTCCCAGGTACCCTTCTGCTGAAAGACAAAATCTGCAGTACCTCACTCTGATAAGACCGGAGCGGGGTGAGATTTCATTTCTGAAGGAATTTCCAATCTGGGCAGCAGCAAAAGGCAGTTTGCCTTGGTTAAACTCCAGAAGACGTTTGAAGTTGAGAAATATTCCCTGTGCAGTTTCTGGCCTCAGGTAGCTGAAAGAAGATGGGGGGAGAGGAAAATTCAGGAAGAAAAAAGGGTGGGGAAGCAGTGAGAAAAGAAAAAACACAGTTACTACAAAGCTTAAAGGTGGTACTTTTTCTTGATTCTTCCAACTCCAGACACAAAACAATAAAGCAACAGACTGAGGGGAAAACCACAAACAACAGCTGCAGCCCGAATACAGCACTCCATAGTTACTCCCAAAAGTAAACTGGATGACTTGGCTGCTTTTGAGATGCAAGCATGCAATGGTAAGAGATGGTTGAATGAAATACAGTGGCCAGTTACATCACAGAAGTCAAAGGGAACGTAGCCTCCTTGCTTTTCCTGTGTAGACCTGAGCTATACCTGCTTACAAATGAGGATTTTGCAGGAAAACCATGACTACACCTCTGCTGTTACACAAGCTGTTAAGTGGCTTTAGTCTAAGGCCCCTACAACCCCCACAGTGATTTGAGACTCCCACCTACACAGACTATTTCATGTACTACACTGGAGAACACAGACGACACGTATCTCTGATCCCATCCCAGCATATATACAAGAACCCTGCTCTCCACTCTTCAACAGGGGTTTCAGTTTTAGTGACCCCAACTCAAGACAACAGCCTCAATATTTTCACACGCTGACTACAAACACCTAGTAAATGAAGCTACCACTGGATCACCCTGCTAAGTAACTTCATCCTCAAACAGGTACACCAAAACAGCTTCCCAATAGCCATGAAGTCGCTGACATCTGGGAACCCAACGTTAACTGGCTTTATGGAAATAACTGCAACCAGCAAGGGCATAGCTATGATCCACATAGTCTGCTGCTTTGAGTACTTCTGTGATTCTCCATCAGCTCCTGGTTTCTCCTACGTTTCGCCAAGAGTACAAGGAATGCTAAACTGCTAGAGAAGAGTGGAACTGAAAGGCAGGGGAAGGCTGCTCAAGAAGAAATTGCATATTTCAATCCTGTCGAGACTTCGTTTTTATTCCAAGTGATGCAGAACAGGAAGAAGGGAGAGCATAAGCAGAGTGAGATCAGTACCTACCCAGGCATGTTTCCTCCAGGCCCAATGGAGGTCTTGAACATCAGATTGAAAGAAACAGGAGGGGACAGGTCATTCCCAGTGATAGGTGATTTCACATTGTAGTTCACAAAGAGATCTGCAAGTTCTTGCTGGCCATAATTGTCCAACTAGTATCAAAACACAGGAGAATTATTTTAATTACTAGACAAGAGGAATGAATGATGCCCTCTTCATCTTTTACTGAGCATGATCCACAGCTCTGAATCACCTGCCCGAAATATTCCCTTTTAACCTAAATGTTCAAGCAAGCTAAAGTTTGAACTAATGACATAAGAATACACTGCACAACTGCAAACCCATTTTAGTAACATAGGTCCACGATTCAATCACACCACAGAGAGTCTGAAGTCTAGAGTCTAGATAGAAATGCAAGCACCAAGCACGAGTGGGTGTAAAGCAGAAAAGTCACTGGGACTGCATCACCACCCACCAGTAGCTTCTTCTGAACAGTTTCACTGAAAACATGGGGAGCAGTATGTTGGGAAGGAAAAGAAATACAGCAATGAGCGAGAAGAAAGCTAAAATTTCTGCAGTGCTTTGTCTGCATTCATTTCTCTTTCTTCTGCTGCATGAAACACAAATATTCAAGCTATGCGTTAGATTCCCTCTTTTAGAGCTGTTCTGCATTTTAGTTAAATAGAGCAAATCTGCAGCACAGGGATTGTTGGTGAAAGATTTCCCATTTGCTCTGAAAACAATTCAGTAATGACCTGACACTTTCACAGGTGGGATAATGTCAGCCCCTTCCAGGACCCTACCTTCCCCTTTCTCTGGAAAATGGGAATCAAGCATTAGTAAGAACCACAGATCTAACTGCAACCTAACGGTATAAAAGCTGCAATCTCTGGCATTATTTTGTGCAGTTCTGTACTAGCCTTTTGCATATGTACATTTAAACGTAGTTTCTAGAATTAAGTATCATAAAGGTCTACACTGAACAGTACAGCAACGATTTAACACTCAAGTTTAAAATCAAATGAGCTGCTTCTAGCATTAATTGGTCATGATCCTTCATATATCAGAGACAACTCAACAACTCAAGACAGGAAGTAAAAAGAGTTTATTAATAGAGGGATTCCCTAAAGGATGGTCAAAGTTCAGTGTTGTAGTGTGGAAAACCTAATGACAGCTGCTCAGTGATGCAATACACTGAAAAAAAAAAAGTTGCTCTTTCTGGAAGGAAATATTCATTCTATGCATGGCTCTGGGAGCATTTATCCTAGAAGTCATGAGAAAAAAAGTGTTAAATAAAAAGAAATCAAAAAATAAAGGCAAATGTGTGTACAGCTGCACAGGAATGTCAGCCTGGAGCACCAACTATTCTCATGGCAAACAAAGGGAAAATGTGTACAGGTTGCTAGAGACAGAGGATCAAATCTCAAGTGCTTCAAAGCTGAGACAACTTTAAAACATATCAATCCCGTACTAAGGTGATGCAGGAAAACCCTGACAAAACTTCTCATCCGTCTCTGTTCCTTTGTATCATAATCCTGCAGTGAGCGATTTACAAAGGTAAAGCGGGGATTCAGAAGAAAGAGGCTTTTTTTTGCCAGGGTGTGAAATGGAACAGAGCAGACCAGCCCTAACAATCCAACATTCAGGAGACTAATATAATAGGAGTAACTCTCCAAAACAGCAGGACAGAGATGTAATTAACCAGCAAGTTTACAGCATTTGTTAACCAGGAAGTTTTCAGTATTTAAGAGCATGTACAGCCTGACATGTATCTCTGGGGTAAAGACTTCTGAGCATCTTCAGAGCCACAGAAGGGACACTGCCTCTGGACTTGGTGTACTGCACTTCCTCTGTTACACACACATCCCTGAAGCATTCACCTCCCCAGGCAGGCACCTACCTGTGTTAGAACATTTTCCATTTCTGCCTTTTTCTCTGCTGTGCACTTCTTGTCAGACATAAGCTTTTGCAGGTGAGCTGCAAGCAAGAGAAGTATGTAGTCAGTTTATACCACAACCCCATCACAGACCCCAATCTAAAGCTAGACAGATTGGGAGGATTCTCCAACATGAGTGTATGTCCACCAGTTGTCTTGCTAGCGTCTATTGGGGTAATTCCACTCATGTCATCAGGGCAATGCCGATCTACAGCTGAGGAGCTGCACCAGTTCGCTGTACTGGTGTGCCACAGGAAAAACAACAGGTCCTTATCTAGTTTCTTTCCAATATTTATTCCTCTAAACCTTAGCAATGGCTTTTTAGTCCCTTTCTCCTTATTTTCTTTCTATACAGACTGGAAATTAAAAGCAACGTCTGATCCCAAGCCAGCAAGGCTAATTTTATCCAAATGCACTCAGAGGCACATACTGACTTGGTAGAGTAGGGTTGGCCTGCATTCCACTTTAAAGCACAACATCCTCCATGAGATACAAAAGCAGACAGCAATGCCAAGGCTTCCCACTCTCATTTGAAAAAAATTGAAAAAATGTAAGTTTTCAGCAGCAGTAACAGCAGGTGGCTGTTCACCAGTGATGGGCTGCAGAGAAGACAGGGAAACTCTTGTTTATGATGCTGTTCAGCGTGCAAAGTGAGCAGAGGTTAGATGGGCTTTTGTTGGGTTTGGGGTTTTTTAATAAAACAGACATTTTAACTGAATATTATGAAAACAGCTTTAATGCCAATATATAATATTCTACATACTTAACTTCCAAGGAAGTGGATAGAAAACTAGGGAGTGCAGCACACACAAACCTAGAGTGGAACAATCGTTCCTTTCACAATGGAGCTGTACATGAAAAACTTTTCAAATAGGTTTCTTATTTCTAAGATCCCTTCATGTGTTTTTTTTCGGTTTTTAAACAAATTGTAATCAATAACCAGAAAGAAGTGTAAGGACTTTGCAAACCTAAGAAATGCATTCCCAAAAGCCAGCTGAGTTCTAATGTATATGAAAGTCAGCAGCTGCCATGTAATTGACCTTTGCATAGGGAAAGCACTCTCTGTTCCCTTATATCATCATTAAATCACTTCTCAGTTCTGAACAAAAAGCAACTGAAACTCAAGAAAACTAAGACCAGAACACGGCAGAGAACAGGAACCCCGTTATACAGGGAGTCCTCAGCTTAGAAAACGCAGTAATCTTTTATGGCCTGATGACATAGAATTTTTATAAAGTGACCCCACTATATTTTTACTTGAGATCCCATACCTCACTTAAGAACTACAAATACAAGTACGAAAGACTGGCTACACCAATTGGCCTTTCCTGAGAAGGTACTCCTCCTGCGTTTGTACCACTGCAAGAAAGCCCCAAGCCCAGCTAGCCTTGGAACAAAACCAAACCTTTTAAGAGATGATCAGCACGAAAACATTCCCCATTTTTCACATCTTTCACCATGAAGTCAGCAAACTTGTCTACATGGCCCGAAGTCCTAGAAAAGATGATACAAAAAAGGAACATGAAAGCTGCGACCGGCCAGCCCCAGGTACTGTGTGATCCCAGCAGACAGACTATTATCAAAGAGAAGTCCTTCAAACTATGCACCCAAACTGCAGGCTCGCTCTTGCTTCAGATTATAGCTTCACATCAGGCAGTGCCATCCCACAGAAAACCTGATCCGTGAGAAAGTATCAATAAGTCTAAATTTTAAAATGTGTCACTTAGTGCCTTTAGGAAGTGCATCGTGATTGAAGCAAGACATAGATGCAGTCGTGAGGAGTAACCAGTAGTTCAGGTGGACAGATTCCCACTATTTTATACCAGTGGCCCATGAAAGCTTCTGCCCGTTATGCCATGACCCATACAAAGGAACACCATTGACTCAGCTCAGACTCTCATTCCACAAGTTCCTGACATATTTAGCAAACCTGTGGGTAGTCTTAGTGGAGATACATGGAAGTGAAAGGGTCCGGAGTCTGAACTATGCTTTCACCCTGGAAGACGGTCCCTCTACCTGGTCTGTGGATAAAAAGAGGGCTTCAATCCCCAGAGCTACAGAAGCATCATTTGCATTCAGAGCTCCATTAACACATTGCATATCGCCATGCCTCCACAGAGAAGGGAAGGATGGTTAAGCAACCTGGCCACTGTCATAAACTATGACCTAGGTGTCCCAGATATAGGCAAGTCACCTAACCCTTTTTCTTGTCTTCTTGGTCTTTTATCTAAGGAAATAATGTCAATTTCTTACCTAATGGGACTGCTAGGAGACATAAAGACATCAGACTCTCAGACACGAGTCCCGCTGCTCTCCCTGATTTATGGAACAACAAGCTTCTCACACTGACCTGTACACTGATAGCTAATTATTTTGCACTGCAACAGGGTATGAAATTGGGTGACCCAGTCTGCAGATCCCTGTGAGTAACTTTACAGAAGCCTGTAAAAAGCAACTATGACCAGAAATTACATGCTGCAGAAAAAAAAGACCCATATTTACTTCAGAACTGGCTCTGGTGTGAGCATGGTACAGTCAATCTCCAGGATTTGCTCCTCCTGAATAAAGTGCTGTCTCCATGCCTGGATGATGTTGTTCTTCAAAGCACACCCAACAGGCCCAAAGTCATACAGGCCACTGACACCTGCAAAGAGAAAAAGGTAAAAAAATGTGGTAGGTGCGAGATTGTATGAAGTATGCATTGTTTGGAGGAAATGTCATCCCTTCTCAATGCTTCCATCAGTTGGTTTAAGCCTGAGGTCATTTTCTGAGCATGAAGCATCAGCTTCTCCATGCTAAACATAAACACTGTAGAGAGCTTTTCCAATAAAGACCCATGACATAAAGGCTGAAAGTAAAATCCATGAAGCACCCAGACAGACACTGCCCTACACACAAACCAATACAGTCCAGCCACAGAGAGCACTGGGGCATCGGGTGCTCTGGAGCTACTGGTTCCAGTAGAAGCTGGAACTGATAAATACCAGCAACCAACAATTGTAAAAGCCACGCTCCCTTCACCGATGCATTATATTTTGTGGAGAGTTTTGTGGGAGCAATCTATCTGAAGGAGCAATCTGAATACAGAAGATGCGATAATGCATGTGCCAGAGCAACGTTACCGTCATCAACAAAACATACCTGCCAATCACTAGTTTAGGCGCAAAGATGGGAAAAAAAAAAAAAAGAAAAAGACAATAAAACAATCCAGAGTATTTATTTTAGTATATTAGGCAAAAGAGCAGTAACCGCACAGGCAATGTGCTACCCCCTGAGCTGCTCAAATCAGCCGTCTGAAGAGATTTAACAGACACATTTGATCACCTGTTCAGTAAAGTTCATTGACAAAGTTCATTAAGGTAAGAGGTTCTAAAGTTCACAGTAGTTTGGAGCATTGCCTTGCCAGGAAAGCTCAGATAGAGATGAATGGTTACAAGGAAATAAGCTGATTGCTCCCTTAAACACCAAAACACCCTACCCCCTCTGCAAAGTAACGCTCAGAACTTGCATCCTAAAGCCTACTCGTTTGCATTCAGAAAGCAAAAAGGCAAATTTTGAGCCCCTCCCTATCAAAGACTTTAAGAAGGGGAAAAACTTTTGCAAGGCTTACAGATTCAAGCAGGACAGTTTAAAGCCAACTTTATAAAAAAAATTCTTTTATGTTGTGTTAACGTAACATCACGAGAGTACAGCATTTCACACAGCCTGAAAGACCAGAACATTAGCCTAAAGGGATTAAAATGTAAATGTCTTCAAATCTGTACCTCCATAAATAGAAAAGGCTTGATCATAGAAAAACCTCCTTTTCAGAGTGTCTTCCATTTTAACTCTGTCCACAATGTCATCTTTGGGCTGTAAGGCCAGCTCCTGTAATTCAAGCAAAGCGAAAAGAGTTAATAGCTCCGGTTTCTGGCAGGAGGACAAATCCTCTCCATTCACTACTACAAGTCAAAAGTCTGCAAAGACCATTTTGAAGCAAAAGTATCCTGCCAACATGCTCATTTTCCAAAGAGGAATGGTCACACTGAGATTCAAGCGCCCAATTACGAACACGATTGTCTGAATGCAGCATTTTACACACTCAAGGTAGACTCATCTGCCCTAACTTTCAGACAACTAAGTCGGAGTTAGTTACCCTCAGCTTTCCTTACAATCAGTGGAGAGAAATGACAATTTCTAAAGCAATTCTTCTGACCAATTTCCCTCTCCCGACTATAAAAAGAGCTTAAAGTGACCAGCTCAGACTACAAACATCTAACTCTCGGTATATATGAAGCTTTCAATAAAGTGTTCCTCACACGGAAGAATTTTTACCATGAAGATTACAGATATCATCATCCCTGTGCTCTGCCAAAGGTGTGTATTTACCTACACGTACAAAGAATATCTATTTGCAAAAATGTAGGCTTCCACAAACATGGCCCCCTGCACTCAGAGAATTTAGTTACACAGTGCCTAAATGCCCTGGCTAGACTCTGTGAAAATGTTTTACAGCAGACTGTTTTATCTGAAAACCTATGATTTCTGCAACCAACTCCATTAGTGAAGTCAGCAGACTTGAAAGATTTTCTTCAATAAAGCCATTTTGATAATTAAAGCAGAATTAAGGCAAGAAGTTCAATAAATTAATTCAGATCCTCCTAAGTGGCTAACATGATCATTTTGAACAGCCTTTTGGTAACAAAAAATACTGTATGACCAATAATTTCTTTTTTGAGCATCTATAAAGGCAAATATATTTAAAAGCACTGTACCTCTGCTGCTCCCATGAATTAGCATAAGCCAAGAAGTAACTTTGCACGAGAAAGAGTCAAAGACAGAGAGCACACATGAGAGCAAGCACCAGAACAGTACTTTTAAAGCATGGGAAGGGAATCTATTCGGCACTCTCTGCCTAAAAACACAGAACCATATTGCAGTGACCAGGGTTTCTTAACAGAAAGGACGGCTTTTACACAGAGATGGACAGGAGAAGAGCAACAGTGACACAGCCCAGTTCTGAACTGGCAGGGAGAAATGGCCACAGCACAGGAGTAACTGGAGTAGATATAGAATTCTGTTGAACTCCTCTCCTACTACCTAAAGAGAACAGTTAATGAACTGGTGAAGAAGTCAAAAAACCAGTCTCTTCTATCCAGCATATATTCATAAACATAAATATATTCATAAATAGAAGGCAGAGAAGTGCCTGCATTAGCCTTCAAGGGGAAGAAAGACCCTATACTGCAACAGAATCATCTACTGACTTAAGATACTGTTTGAGGACGTAAAGCCAAGGAATTTTAAACACTCAACCGCTCTGCTCTGTTCAAAGCTTCAAATTCAGAGCTGCTCTACTATCTTTAAGTAGCAATCACAGGGCTTGAAAACTGTACCAGCAGCTGCTAAAGCTAACGAGCATTCACTCTGCTGCCTTCTGCAGAAGTTGCAAGCGACTGTGATGCATTGGTGGAAACACTGTCAAGAGAGAAAGGCTTCATTGCAGCGCTGCACTCACAAGGGCAGATGCTGCATTTGCAAGGTCATTCTTCCACTGCCAGGGATACAGCCCACGTAAATTGTGTAACTGGCAAGCACGCCTCTACGCTGCATCCTACCGGCACTCTTCCAACAAAAAGGTGGGGCTCACAGGGATACCAGGACTCCTAACCTGCCCTGCTACATCTCTCTACGTCAAGCTTCCGAGGGCTGGGAAACAGAATTGGGAAAACATTTAGAAACTATTTACTCCAGGACAACCTAGTTATCAATAGAGGTTTCATGCAATGGTTTCAAAGCACAGTTCTATGCTCAATACTAAGTAGAAATGACACCTTTTTACTCAGGTTAAATGTATGTAAACAGGTAGCCATAACACCAGACCTGACAGCGCTAACTTTGGCTCACATGACTCTGTAGGACAAATAGGGTCAACTGGTTTCAGTTCAGGTATGCTCATGTCCTTACACCGAGTTAGTTGCAAACAGTGGTGTATTTATTTATTTCTTCATGTATTTTTAAGAGTACCACCAAAGCAAAACTACAATCATTTTCAAGTGAAATACAAATTAGAAAGAACCCTGTAGTTCCCTGGGTGAATCTGCACACCTGACTTTTTTATGCTTCAGGAATGTCTTTTTGTTGTTTCAGTCTGAGAAGGGGAGGGAAGCTTGCAGGATAAGGAAGTGTATTTTTACTTGTTTATTGATCTAGAGACAAAACAAACTTGAAATTCCATCATTTCATTTGCAGAGAGACTTTTCAGAGCACAATCACATTTTAAAAAGGTGATTCAATACATCCGTCTCTTTAAGGCTGAGGAAAACCATAGGCTATCTGAAACACCTCCAACAACTTTGTTTAAACTCTAGCAAGGAAAACGGTTTCTAAAGAAACATGGTTTATGCCAGCCTGGGAATTTAAATGCTGCACAAAGAATCTGAAGATGAAACTCACTACAGTGAGCAGCAGGTCCTCCCACTGTGCACAAAAAAAGTTCTATACAGTAGATGAAGATTAGCGACATAAACACTGACTTTCAGCTTTGACTATGAAAAACCCAAACTGGTATTTATTTGTTTGCACGCTGTGATTTAACCCTAACAGACATTAGCATAACAGATAAAGAATGAAATTGTCACGAGCTGGAAACTTGCAAACTATTTCAGAAGTGATTCTAACAGTCTACTCTGCTATGACTGTTAAGCCCAAATCAATACTGTAAAAAGCATTAAGTAGAGGTTTCAAGGCTTTTCAGACAAAACTGTGGAACTTAAATTTAATTTCCAGACTCACCTTCGCTTCTAGGACCCTCTTCCGAGCTTTGAGCTCTGCTACAGCTTTGTCTATATCCACCTGGGGAGCTTTCTCTTCCTTCAGCTTCCTTACCAGTTCTCCCTAGAAGGAGACAAAACACAAGATATAGATTCTTTCTTTGAATGCCATAAACAAGAACTCTCCTTCTTTCAGCTCCCCTGGCAATCCAAAAGGAGGGGTTTGTCCTGCCTCCCTGCTCTCCACGCAGGTCTCAAGAGGCTGCTTCAGTTGGTAGAAGTGAGAAACACGCATTTGGGAGTTAGCAGAACTAGACGTCATTATAGAAAAATCAACCCCCCCACAACTGTTAAATCCCAGACCTGTTATTAAATCTCAGTGTGCAAATATACTCTTGTATGCACCAGCAGATTTCCACAAATCCCAGCTTTCTGTCTTCGAGACTGAACTAAGTGGATTCTCAGATGGTTGATACAGGCTTTGTGCTCTCCTTCTGGGCAATAAGGCTTTTCTTCCTTTTACTCCTTCCCTTTTTCTTCAAAATTTATGACCATTTCAGACTTCTTTTCCTCTGTCAAATCTGTTCAAAACTGGCCAATAAGAACACAAATTTTTAGAAGGTCTCATAAAAGACAGGCATTTTTAGCCTAATGTTTAAGCAAAGAAGGCATTGAATTACCTGTTAAAACAGTTATTCTTTTTAAAACCTGTCCAGTAACTTTGGGAAAGAATGGGGGGCAGAGAGATTAAAAAAAGAAAAAAACACAAAAAAACCCCCCAATGCCTAAATATTTCAGAGCAGCAAACCCCTGCAGTGGGCTTACACCAAGGCCTTGACCCAAGTCAAACCAACATCACCTTGTTACGGTTCCACAAAGGTTCCACTCTGCCCTGTGCGGTGATTCTCCCCTTTCATCCCAGGAAAGTGCTCAACCCCTAAATACCCAACAGCATGCTCTTCTGAACATGATCCCCAGCAGTCATGCCCAGCTTGTTCTTGGAGATAAACTAATTAAAAGTCTTCCCTTCCGTCCACTCTTCTTCAGCCAAAACCAAGGTCTATCTTGAATTACTGAGGACAAAGGAGCTGGCCCAGGAAGAAAAAGCACAGAGATGTCAATGCCTTCCCAAGCTAGATGGTCTAAGAATGGGATGCTCCAAGTTCAGCTTTTTTTCTCGTACTTCTCCATTAAGCAAAAAGAATAATAATTAAAAAAGATATTACATTTCCACAATACCAGCTTTTTCATAAATTCTGAGCTTTTTTGACATTACTGTTACAGGCAACTGAGAAACCAAAGAGAAGAGAATACACAGATTGCCATTCAGTAATCAGATTAGAAAAGCTAGAAGTGCTTCAGAGACTAAGGGGTTCAAAGGCTAATTTTATTAACAAAAGGAGGAAGACTTAAAAGACTGCATTAAAACAAACACACATGAAGAAAAGAAAGAAAAATAAGAATCTTGTCGGGCTCCCTAACCCCATCGGCTACAAGAACAGAACAAATCTGACATTTCCTTCCTGTTAACCAGTTATACCAAAACGTGAAAGTTTCACTCTAGAGCTGAGGACTTCAACTGCCATTCCCGGGTAACGTGGCAGAGGGAGGGATCTGTTTTTTTTTTTTTTTTTTTTCTTTTAAAGTAGTAAGTCCAAACTGCCTTTGTTGAGCTAGGGGGTCGGCAGTGGAAAAACATCAAGGTAGCAGCAAAGCAGCTACTGCTGACTCAACAAGACCTACCACCCGGCTCATCGCTGAGCATCTAAAAGCAGCATACAGCAACTCTTTGTCCTGATCTGTAAGTTAAAAGAGTACTCAGACATACACAAGGAGGAAAAAAAAAACAACCCACAACTGAAGCAAATAATAATGTTTGCTGACAGGACTCAATCTAATTAAAGCTATGAGCTCGAGCCCAGCCCGGAGGAGGAGTGCACAGCAGCACTCGATGTGGCAAATTTTGCTGCAGCTTTGTCCCGTAGACCAGTAAAGCAGAGAGGGATCCACCCCTGGATCACGGCAGCTTATTGCATCAGGCACTGCTGCAGGAAGATACGCCACTCACTTTCCTCTCCAAAGCTTAAGAGTCCCTTAGGTTTAATTAAACCGCTTCTCCACGAGCTAAGATAGGGTCCTCTGCATCGTAAGGTATCAACTACCCCAATCTTTGTTACTCTCTCCCTCTCCTGCACACGGATCTCACTGAATGACTACTGTCAGCTGTACAATACAATATCCTTGGTCCCAGCTATCCAAATTTACCCGAAAACCTTTCCCTGGTACCCCACACTCCTGTTCCAATCCCACAGGCAGCCAGAAAGAAGGGGTGCACTGATACTTTAAAGGCAAATGACAGCACCCAAGATACAGGATTTTAAAACAAACAGATTGGCTAGTTCTAGAGATCATCATTTTATTTACAAGAAGCTCTCTTGCCAAGGCGTTATGCTGTAAAATGATTCATAATAAAAACCTCATTGAAGCGCTGGTATAATTAGAGGGCCATAAATCCATGCAATTAATGGGAAAACACACGCACAAATCTACAAATACCTGGGACACACACGTAGCTACGCGTGCAGCTAAGCAGAAGACTACGGATTTGGCCACTTAAAGGAGGCAGGCGGGGAACCCACATGCATAGGTCTTGCTGCTCAAGCAGGGAGGAAGGGGAACTTCCACGAGCACGCTCCGCTGCCAGTAACACGCACAGCAAGGGTACCAAGATGAAGATTCACTTAGGAAATAAAAAGACAAGCAAATCCTTCTCAGGTCTGCAGGAAACTAAAGATAATAGCTTTGTCTGCGAAGGAGATGGAGAGAGGATGTGATGCTCTCGCAGATAATAGGAGACAGCTACGTATCTAGCCAAATAAGAATGATGAAATGGAAAATGTGCAAAAGGAATTGATACCCCTTACTGCCTCAGGCAAATGCGCAACTCTAGAGAATAGCATTTACCTCCAACACCAACTTGGCTCTAAAGGGAAGTCATCGCGTGACCCTGCTGGATGAGGAAACCTATGCAGGCTGTTTCATAAAGAAAAGGTGAGGCTGCAGGGCCCTAAAAGCGTGACAAAGTCAGCTCTAGTTTGGGCACAGAAGACATATCGAGCCCAGGAGGGGAAAGCCGGGCAGACCACCGCAGAGATCCAGTTGTGGGGAGACAGCTCCAACACACGCCGCGGCACGGGGCGGGGAAAGGGCCGGAACCCCCCCCCCCGCTCCCGGGGGACAGCAAGACCACCGAGGGCAGACCCCGCGCCCACGGGGACCGGCGCTGGCCAGAAGCCCCGGGCAAACCCGCAGGGACCCTGCCCTGCCGGCACCGCAGTGCCCCGGGGCGCGGAACCAGAGGGTGGCAAGCAGGGCCCGGGGCGGGGGGGGGAAGCTTAGGGCAAACCCCGGCCCCCCCCCCCGGGGACAAGACACCCCCCCGCCCCCGGCCGGCCCCGGCCCGGCCCTGTCACACACACCCCCCCCCGGCGGGGCGTCCCCCCTCCTCAGGCGCCACCCGCCTCAGCGCGGCTCCCCTCAGCCGGGGGTCCCCCCCCTCAGCCGGGCCCAGGCGGGTTACCTGGTGCCGCACCGCCTGCCGGAGGGGCGCGAGCAGCGCCTCGGCTTGGCCCCGGGGGGGGCCGGGAGCAGAGCGGGGCGGCGGGCGGGCTGGCGAGGCGGCGCAGGCGGCGCAGCAGGGCGGGCAGGGCGCTACGGGGCGGCAGCGGCATGGAGAGGCGCGGCGCGCCGCCCTGCCCCCCCCCGCATGATGAAATCCCGCCCGGCGTAAAGCCGGCCCCGCGCCCCGCCGCAGCACTTTCCGCACGGGCAGCGCCCGCCCCGCCGCAGATTCGGCACGGGGCGGGGGCGGGGGCGGGCCGCTAGGGGGCGCGCCAGAACGCCCGCCGCCGCGCTGCCGGGGGGGGGTGGTGGGGGGGCGGGTTGCGCGTGCGCGGGGTGCTTGAGGCGGTGACACTTGTCACACACACGCATACACATACACACACCCCCCCCCGAAATGCGGATGACGAAGGCTTTGCTGAAGGTGTCTGCCTGGACTTCAGCAAAGCCTTCGACACAGTCTCCCACAGCATTCTCCTGGAGAGGCTGGCGGTTCATGGCCTAGATGGATGTGCTTTTCGCGGGGTTAAAACCCGGCTGGGTGGCCGAGCCCGGAGAGTCGTGGTGAATGGAGCTAAGTCCAGGTGGCGGCCGGTCACAAGCGGTGTCCCCCAGGGCTCAGTTCTAGGGCCAGTCTTGTTTAATATCTTTATCAATGACCTGGATGAGGGGATTGAGTGTGCCCTCAGTAAATCTGCAGACAACACCAAACTGGGTGGGAGTGATGATCTGCTGGAGGGGAGGAGGGCTCTGCAGAAGGACCTGGACAGGCTGGATCCATGGGCCAAGGCCAACTGTATGAGGTTCAACAAGGCCAAGTGCCGGGTCCTGCACTGGGGTCACAACAGCCCCATGCAACGCTACAGGCTTGGGGCAGAGTGGCTGGAAAGCTGCCTGGTGGAAAAAGACCTGGGGGTGCTGGTTGACAGCCGGCTGAATATGAGCCAGCAGTGTGCCCAGGTGGCCAAGAAGGCCAATGGCATCCTGGCCTGTATCAGGAATAGTGTGGCCAGCAGGAGCAGGGCAGTGACCGTGCCAGGGCAGGTTTAGGCAAGACATCAGGAAAAACTTCACCAAAAGGGCTGTCAGGCTCTGGAATGGGCTGCCCAGGGAGGTGGTGGAGTCCTCATCCCTGGAGGGATTTAAAAGAAGGATCGCTGAGGTGCTTAGGGACAGGGTTTAGTGGTGGGATGGCAGTGCTAGGTTAACGGTTGGACTTGATGATCTTAAAGGTCTTTTCCAACCAAAGTGATTCTATGATTCTATGACCCCGCGGGAGGGGTGGGGGTGACCCAGCCCCCACCACCCTCACCCCACCCTGGGGTCTGCACCCACCCGGGCGTGGGGCAGGGAAACGGGGGGGGCTGAAGGGGGGAGTGGGGGGGGGTGTAGGGGGGGTGTCTGTGCGCATGTGTGACTGTGTCCTGTGTCTGTTTGCACCTCTGTGTCCGTGTGTCTGTGTGTCCCTGGGTCTGCGTGTCTGCATGTCCGTGTGTCTGCATGTCCGTGGGTCTGCGTGTCTGCGTGTCCGTGTGTCTGTGTGCGCCTCTGTGTCCATGTGTCTGCGTGTCTGTGGGTCTCGTGTCTGCGTGTCCGTGTGTCTGTGTGCGCCTCTGTGTCCGTGTGTCTGCGTGTCCATGGGTCCATGTGTCCACGTGTCCATGTGTCTGCGTGTCCATGTGTCCGCATGTCCGCATGTCCCCATGTCCACGTGTCCATGTGTCCGCGTGTTCTCATGTCCGTGTGTCCATGCGTCCGTGGGCCCCGTGTCTGTTTGTCCGCGTCCTCGGTGTGTGCCGTGTGTCTGCCTCTGTGCGTGTCTCTGCGCGTGTCTCTGCGCATGCTGCGCGTGTGTGTCCGCGCGTGTGCGTGCGCCGGTGTGCGCGTGACTCTCCCCGTGTTATTTTTTCAATCGGCTGCAGCATTTGAGCTCCAAAAGCTTTTGTAGCTTTTGGGCTTGGCGGTGTTTGGTTTTCCACCGGCCTGCGCCGGGGCGGGCAGCACCCCGCTGCCGGAGCCCCCGGGCGGGGCTTAGGGCAGCAGGCAGGAGGCCAAATCCTGCTTTCCCCAGCCGACACGGGGGGGGGCATGGGTCTTCCCTGGGAGGAAGGACGACCCCACGTCAGACACCGTGATGAGCCCCGGTGCCACGGGACAACTTCCCATCCCCGGGAACTAAAGCCCTCCATGCACGAAAATCCAAACACCGGTCTAGAGAAAACAAAATTTAAGACCAATTTTAAAAAAAAAAAAACCAAAACCAACAAACCACACTTCCCACGCACGCTTTCCCCATTGCTCCCATCCTCCTCCTCATCTCCCCCTCGCCCTCCTCCCACCGCCTGGGGCCGGGAGGGTTGGTGCCGATGTCACGCTGGCGTAATTGGAGTATTCAGGCTGCTATTTTGTACCTGTCTGTTTACTTGAGAGACAGCCTCAGCCTCGTAATGAACGTGCCTGAATATTTATCTGCTGGTTCTGAATGGTATATTTGTATTTCAAATGCTTAATTGTTATTTTTATTTAGCTGCAAATTGCTGTTTTTATTTCGCTGGCGTACCTACTTGGAAACCGCTCCAGCGTGAGGTTAACGCTGAGCTTTTCTCTATTCCTGATTAGCTTTTCAATTAATGCAAACGCTGATAAGAGCGTAAGGGCTCTGCAGCCCCATTTCTAGCTTGTCATGGTGATCTCAGACGTGAAGATTGGGGAATCAGCCCCAGAAGAAACTGGATCATGCGGAAGAATCGGGAGAGGGCAAACCAGCTGGGACCGTGGAGGAACCATGGGCAGGACCCAGGGAGACGGGAAACCCTGGTGACCGGGAGCTGCTTGGTTCTCCTGTGCTGAACCTGGAGGACCAGGTAGAAGCGTTTCTCCAAAATGCTTTTTTTTTTTCCACTCCTAGAAGATTTCCCCCCCTTCTTCGCAGCAGAACAGGCTTGGTCCCCGTGGCAGCACCGTGGAATCATAGAATCGTTTAGGTTGGAAAAGACCTTTAAGATCATCAAGCCCAACCGCTCCCCTAACCCTGCCATCCCACCACTAAACCCTGGCCCTAAGCACCTCATCTGCCCGGCTTTTAAATACCTCCAGGGATGAGGACTCGACCCCTTCCCTGGGCATTCCCTTCCAGTGCCTGATAACCCTTTCTGTGAAGACATTTTTTCTCATGTCCAATTGAAGCCTCCCCTGGCATAACTTGAGGCCGTTTCCCCTTGTCCTATCACCCATTACCTGGGAGCAGAGACCGACACACACACACCACGGCTCCCCCCTCCTCTCAGGCAGTTGTAGGGAGCGATGAGGGCTCCCCTCAGCCTCCTCTCCCCCCCCCCCCCCCCGCCCCCACAGCCGGGGCCCACCCCCCCCGCTCCTTCCTCTGGACATTTCCAGCAACGCAACTCTGCCGGGGCCCCATTCGAGGAGCAGCCTCACCAGTGCCCAGCACAGGGGCACCATCACTTCCCTACTCCTGCTGGCCACACTATCCCTGATACAAGCCAGGATGCTGTTGGCCCTCTTGGCCACCTGGGCACACTGGCTCATATTCAGCTGGCTGTCAACCAACACCCCCCAGCTCCTTTTCCACCAGGCAGCTTTCCAGCCACTCTTCCCCATGCCTGTAGCGCTGCATGGGGTTGTTGTGACCCCAGTGCAGGACCCGGCACTTGGCCTTGTTGAACCTCATACGATTGGCTTTGGCCCATCGATCCAGCCTGGCCAGGTCCCTCTGCAGAGCCCTCCTCCCCTCCAGCAGCAGATCATCACTCCCACAGAGTTTGGTGTCATCTGCAAACTTAATGAGAGTGCACTTTTGCAATGGTACTGCTGAAGACTGACAGCGTGATTGAGGGTGCTCAGACCCAAGGCACAGTGCTGGATCCTTGCTAGGTTGTGCAGGAAGGGAGCAAAATTAGGCAGCGTTTTGCACCAAATCGTAGCTGCAAAATGAGAGACTGTGAGCAAACTGAACTGGGTCACACCTGGGGTCAGCTGGACCCCGGCTCCCAGCCGATTTCAATGGGAAGGGCTACACATTGCTGGGAATTATCAAGAAGCTGGTATCAGAGCTAAAAGTAAAGCTTTCTATCAGCGCAGAGCTGCATGAAAGGGCTTCATGCATCCACTGCCGACAGAGGGGCTGTGGACCAGGGCACGGGCCCAGTATGTGCCCATACCATCTCCCCCATGCCCTTGGGTCCCGAGATGCTGCCAAACTGCTCAGACCCCCGCCAGCGCAGAGGATCTCTGTTGATCTGATGCTGCAGAGAGCCCCGTGCCTCCTGCCGGTTCACTAAGAGGACCCAGCTCTGGCTTCATTTTTGACACCCCCGTGGATGGGTGAGCCACCAGCACTCTTGGGCAGCCCCTCACCACTGGTTAACATCTCATGACTGTCCAGAGCCCAGCTTTTCCCTACCTTTTAAATCTGATCCCAGCTCTGTGCCTCTTTGATTTGATAAGCACCGGGTCTCTGCTCTGCAGCTCCCCCAAAAGGACCCTGCGGGGCTGTGGGGCAGGACAGGATTGTAGGGGGCGCATTACTCTGTCCTCTTCTGGGGTGGCCTGTGCAAAGCCATCTCCATTTCCTTCCCTGGGTTTGAGGCTATGCCGCAGGGATAAAATGGGACATGTCACCCCCATGAGACAGGGGAGCCCCCAGCACAACAGGGGGGATTTATTGCATGAGGGAATTTGCAGGAAGAGGCAAAGGAAGAGGGGGTTCAGGCATCCCACACACACAACCTTCAGCCTGCAAACTTTTGGGTGCAGAAACAGAGAGGTATCAGCACCCCCTGAAAGATCTGGGGGGGTCTTAGGGCAATACGGGGTCACCGAAGGGAGGACAAAAACATGGCTGTGTCCCCCCCCGCTCCTCCCCTCTGGTCCCCAACCGGGCCGGTGGTGGGATGGGAGCAGCGAGGCCACAAAATGGGAGGCAGGAGGGAGGCTGCAGGAGATGGGAAGCGATGGAGAGGAGGGGAGAGCCCTGCTCCAGCCACGGGCGATTTAAGGGAGGGAAAGGAGGAAAAAAAATCTCTGCAGAGGTTTGGGTAGGGGGAAAGGAGTCGTGAAGGGGGGCGGGGGGGGGGGGGGGAAGAAATGCCCGCCCGCGGGAGTACACGGCTCCTTGGTTCAGCCTGGCTCGCCGGTTTGCAAATACATTCGTGCTCCGCTGCGCTTACGTCTGGGTGCATTTTCCTGGCAGACGCGCAAGACCCCGCGGGCAGATCCACCCCCCCCCGAAACAGAAACCGAGATCCCCCCGCCTGCAGAGGGGTGGCGGGGAAAGGGCCTCGGGGGGGGGGGGGGGGGGCTGGGCTTTGCTTTAGGGGTGTTTTCCTCAGCCTGGGCTGCGAGGGAGGGCCCCGGGCCCGACGCCGCTAGATGGCGGCGGCCCCGCGCCGCCCCGCACCGCTCCCTGCTCCGCTCCTCCCCGCACCGCTCCGCTCCCACCCTCCCGCTCCGCTCCCACCCTTCCCGCTCCGCTCCCACCCTCCCGCTCCCCCGCCCCGCACCGTCCCGCTCCCCCCACCGCTCCGCTCTGCCCCGCACCGCTCCTCCCCGCACCGCACCACTCCTCCCTCCCCGCACAGCTCCGCACCGCTCCGCTACTCCCCGCACCGCACCATTCCCACCCTCCCCGCACCGCTCCGCTCCTCCCCGCACCGCACCGCTCCCACCCTCCCGCACCGCTCCCCCCCACCGCTCCGTTCCGCTCCTCCCCGCACCGCCCCGCTCCCGCACGGGGCCTCCGCCCGCCCGGCGTTCCCGCTGCCTTCTCGGGAGCCGCAGCCCGGGCCGGGTTCCGCGCCGGGGCGCTCTGCAAACCCGAGGGGCGCCTGGGCCCGAGCCAAAAGGCCTTCTGCCATGCGGGGAGCCGGCGAGGACGGTCCCAGGCTCCGGCGCCTCCGGCCTGCCTTTCCCGGAGAAAAAAAATCCTCCCTTTTCCCTCCCTCCCACCCCCGGTTTTGGTTTCTTTCTGTTTTTCTTTTTTGTTTTTCTTTTTTTTTTCCATCTCCCTCCCCAAAAGGCTCCCTGCTTTTCCCTAGCTCATTTCAAGCATCAAGGTAGCAAAATCAGATGCATCCCTCCGAATGCAAGCTGAGCCGCAGCGATGTGCACTCAAGGTTCAGGATGATTTCCCAGCACCAGGGGATTTTTAGGCTGGCAGTAAACTCAGCAGGGCCAGGGGGCATGTGCATAAGGGGTTGAACCTGGCTTTCCTCCACAGGGCTGCATTTTTTTAGCCTCCAAAACAGGGTGGCTGCATCCAGCCTGCTTCTAGGGTACAGCCCCCAGCTCCTGCTTTCCCCCAAGCCATGCTTGGGGGCTGTCTGGGGAGAGAAATACCTGGCCCCATCCAAACCCATGGCACAGAGCATGCAAATAACGGCGGTATAAATCTGTCCCCAGGCCTTGTTTTCATCTCGGGGTCTAAAGTTAGCTGCAACAACCATCTCTGCTCCTTTCCATGCATCCCTCCTCCTCTGAACCTTTCCAGGCGTGACGCTGCTCTGCCCCTGGGCCCCAGCATGCTGACTGCAGGGAAGGATGCTCTGAGGGTGCATCTGCATGGTGGGGCTTCCACATGCTTTACTTTCATCACCCCCGTTCTGGGCGCAAAGAATTGGGCTATCTGGGTGTTACTGAAACCCACCCCCTCCTGAGAGAGGGCTTTTTGAAGACTGAAATAGGAAGCACAAACCTCACCCTGAGCTTCCTCTAGGGTTTGGTTCTTCCTAGAGGTTTCTCCTTGCCGGATTTTTTTTTTTTTTTTTTCTGCACCCCTGGCCCTGAGCCAGCCAAATGCTTAAGCTTCAAACTGCCTAGCCCCCTCCACTCCCACAAGTGCCTTCTTGGACAGGTCCCCTCGTCCCTCCTTGGGAAAGCTCGTGCCCCTCCGTGTTCCTGCTGCGAGCTGATGGATCTCCTCCTCTCACTGCTGGCAGAGGCAGGCAGGAGTACCAGCTTGCTTTGCTGCACATCAGCCAAAAAACCAGCCCCGTCCCTATGCAGGGGGAGAGTTATCAAACCTACGGTCTATGCCGTGAGGGCTGGTGAATGCTGCATGTGAAGATCTGAGGGCCCCAAGCATGAGCACCCACAGCCCTGAGAGCTAAGGGCTGCAGCTTGGCCCATCCTCAGCCTATCTGCTCTTCTCACCAGGAGATGGTCGGGTAATGCTTAAATTGCCAATAGCACCCGTGAATATTTCATACTGGCTGAGATGGCCAAGCAAAATCCCAGTTGCTGCCACCTTCAGGGACTCCCAAGACTTGCCCCAATGTCAATGATGTGCCCCAACACCCGTTCTACAGGACTGGGACCACCAGTTCATTTTGACACAGGCCACCAAAAAAGTCTCATCCATTTGGTCACACCCACCCAACAGCGTGGACCCAGGTGGTCTCCCAGGTTTGGCTATGCAAGAGCTCTGATAGAAATTCAGGCTGGTTTCCCAACCCTTCCTCTGCCGTGAATTTAAATTCTGCAAACCCTGATGTGGGGAATTAAAATGCATATTGAGTAAGGGCCTTTTATGGATGCCTTGCAGAGCGTATTAAAAATAATTTAAAACTTGCATTCCAGTATTAATGACTCTTGTCTCCGGTACTTTGCAGTGATTCAGTCTTGACTTTTAATTGAAACACTTTAGTTAAGACAAATTCCTTCAGCCAGAGAAGATGAAGTGCCCATTCAGGTGTGTGCCGCAGAGGGGCTTTAAACCTCGAGGTTCCCAAATTGCAGCTGAGACACTCCTGGAGAGGACCCTCTGTCCTTCAAGCCCTCCGAGGAGCCGTTTCTTTGGACTTCCCCTCTGGGCACCGCTGGTTTGAGCGTGGGGGGCTGAAGAACAAATGTTTCGCTGCTCCGGCGCTCGAGGCAATCACAGGGGAAAGATCAATAACCTCCCTCAGCAGCCAGCAACTGCACCCATGTGCAGCACCCAGAAAACGGTGGCACCTCAGCGCTGGTGATGATGCTTTTACGTCCCACTTCCCGACAGCACTGTTGCGTATACACGAGCCGAACAAATCTGAGCCGATCATTGCTGTTGCCAGGTTGAACACCTCCTTAGTCATGTTTTCTTCTGCCTCTACATCTGATCCTAGGTGGCTTGTTCCTAGTCTCGAAGCTCAGGTCTGAAAGGGCACCTTGGCTTGAAAACATCCCCCAGAGAGGATGTGGCATTTTGCAGAAGAAGCAAGAAGAGATGGCACCTTGGGGCTGCCGGGATTAATACAGGCCAGCTTGCTGCAGACAGCAGCTTATTTAACATTTGCTGGCTCTATGGTGTCCGACATAAGAGACAGGGGTCTGCACTGTGATTTGGTGTAGAAGACCAAGACCTTGCATGTTATGGAGACTTATGTTAGTGTTGTCCTCCTGCTTCATGACTGGAGCCTTCAACATGGCATGGGAGGGGGGTTATCTTTGTATTCCCTTTGCATCCAAGGAGATATAAGCCCACAAAAAGTGCAAGGCCCCACATGGGTGGTGCGATGTCAGATCCAGTGGCCAGCCCACCTGGGACCAAAGCCTACACGGAAAGCTTGAGTCCCAGTTGTCCTTGCTCTCACTTTTGTGAATAGAGAGACAACTGCATTTGTGAATCCGCCTCTTCTCCTGAGCTCTTAAAGGAAATCAATATTTTCCATCCAGTCTCTGGTGGGACAGGATATTGAACAGCAATCAGTGCCTTCACCCCCGTGCATGGGTCCAGAGCCTGGGGGGAACTCCGAGACCACAGGGATTTCCAGGCCACATGGTGTTCAGTGTGGGAGAGTCCCCCTGTGCATCAGAAGGGACCTCTGACCGTGGGAGCTAGAGATTAGTGACTGGCCATGACCTATTACAGTTCTGGCTTAAAAAAAACCCTTACTCCATCCGCCGATTGCATGCTAAATGATCGTTTGATTTTTTACGACTACACATAAAACATGAACCATCTGGGATCTGACGTGCTTCTCTCCACCACGAGTGGCTTTCCTATAGGTCTCACCAAAGCCACCAGTCACTAAACACTTCCCCAGGGGCTGAGTTGTCCCATCCAGGCCATCACACATGCAGTTCAGCAGCACTTCATATGTACATCTGGAGAGGAGTCACAGCCACCAGCACAATTCAGGTGGTGAATAACCATTACCCCACAGAAGGATATAAAGAGAAAGTATTTTGCCAGATGCTGGAATTGGTTTTTCCTCAAGTATTCATTTTGTTCTTTCTCCCTTTTTAGCTTCTTGATGACTTCCTTGTCCCACCCATCATGAAGAAAGCCCCTTATCTTGTCAACCCAAAAAGCAATTTCTCGACAACAGCTGGGATGAGCTCCCACCTTCACTGTCCGGCTCCTCACAGTGACTCTCCTGGGGCAATGCAAACCCTTTGCTCCCTAAGTGGACCCAACCTGATCTAGCAGAGAAGCTCCTGTGGGGCAGCAGGGAACCCCTAAATTGGCAGATAAGCTCCAAATCTAAGGTGAATCTGCTAGAATAAGCACTGGTTTAATTTCATATCCAAAGAGGGTCCATGGCTCCTTTCCTCCCAGGTGGTAAAACTACTGCTCCATATCTGATTGTGCCATTGTGGCATTTTACAGGGCAATTGTGTCAGGCTGTGTTTACAAGGCTTTTTGTTGTTGTTGTTGTTGTTGTTGATTTTACCTTCTGAGTCACACAGTAATGGGCTTGACTCTCTGGGTCAGATGCTTGGCTGAAAGCCATGGGGTTCATCAGACGGCAAAGCAAGCATTTGCCCGTGTGATGTCAAGGAGTTAAAAATCGTGAGCTAAATCTCCAACCCCCAAACTGAGGCATCCTCCAGACCCAATGACCTCATATTCTGTCAGATTTTTAACCAACAGTAAGAGCTATAAACTCCAAGGGTAGGCAAGAGTGCATTCACCTATATCTTGACTATCTTAAGGAGTGTCTGCAGTGCTGTAGTCTGGGTGTACGAAGAGGACCTTGCCAAAGACCGCTTAGACTTTCCAAACTGCCGTGCTTTGTGCACGTGGGTAGATCTGAAGGTAACCCTCATGAAAAAGCCGATCAAATAACTAAACCCATCCTATCCTCTTCTCCTTCCCAGGCTCCAGCGCTTGCAGGGCCTCCAGCAGGCAGTAAGTTGTGATTAAAAATGGTGGCTATTTATAGTAAATGGAGCATTCAGGTGGAAAAGTCTGAGTTACTCCCCTAATCGTGCCCTGAGGTGGCTGTGTGCTTGGGGACACCCTCCCCATCGCTATTGTACCACAGCACTGTACATCATCTTCTGAAGTGATTTTGAAACGAAGTGACTTCAGTTTGCTTTTGCTCTGAAGTCAAGGAGTTTTGTTGTTCAAGGAGAAAGCAAGACTCTGGCCTCTTTTTTCTTTTTTTTTTTTTTTTTTAATTGAAGGTAACATTTGGAGTATTGAAGCAAATAAATAAGAGTGCTGTGGGTAACCTTTGCAGAGGCAGCACAGGTTATGTCCTGGCAGTCAGTGCCCTCATGCCTCTCCCATCTCAGAAACACCCACCCATGGGGCAGCATGCTGCTTTCCTTCTTCCTCAGGTGCTCAGCAGCAGAAGGTGGTAGGTGGGATGGAAATGTCCCGCAGGTGAAGGACCAGTTGGAGAATGCCATGCCGAAAGCTGAACAGCAGCCATGCAACAACACATGATGTTTTCATCCTAGAGATTCTGAGACTTTTTCATAAAGTCTGGTGGAAGTTTCCTGAGTGGAGATAGAGCTGCACTGCTGTCATCCTAGGCTTCTTCAAAACTGAGACCTACACGCAGAGCCATGTTTGCTGAAGGATCATTCCTACTGACCTAGGTGAAAGTACCCAACCCAACCCAGACACTCCTCACCACTTAGGGCAATTCAGAAGCCAGAAGTGAAGTGTTGTAGCTTGAACTCATCCTTAATTATCTGGAGTTTGTTCACACTAAAATCAGAGTGAAATGTCCTACCAGCAGAGCCCATAATTCATGACTGTGTTGATTTCTCTCCTAGGCTACAGTGACATCAGTAAATAACAAAAGACTGGATCCTGTCAAAGAAATCCAGGAGGAGATATGAGAGGTATTGGGCAAATGCTCTCCAAGGGACATGAAAACTATAACAGCCTGCCATCACCCTGCAAGAAAAATAGACTGAAAGCACATGAGATTCAACTCATCAAAAATGTGAGTTTAATGCAGATTTGTGTTTATAAATTGTAGCATCTGGGGTTTCCAATGAGTGTGACCACATCCTCCTTGAAATTCAGCAAGCCTTTAAAAGTGAACCGCAAAGGAAACACAGAACTGATTTATTTAGGGGGAAAGAAAAGCTTTTGTTTTCTGTTATTGTACAGAATGCTGTTCTGACACAACCCTGCTTCTTCTGGGACCTGTGCTACATAACCAGATCCTTGTCATCCCAAAGGACATGCCCCAGTCTCCCGTCTTTAAGACATATTCCACTCTCCTGTCGTTAAGACAAGGTAATAATATTCCTGACCCACCAGAATAGAGAGGAAAAATTAATTAATGGTTGTGTTACTGTACTGCTAGAGCATCTGAATAGCCTGGCAGAATAAGGAAAACAGCTCACTTGCTCTTCTCTCTTCAAGCTAGTGATAGACCACATCAGGGCATCTTCTTTGATTCTCCCATCTCTCAGCCTCCAACAGCACCTGTCAGCAGCCCATCTGTTGGAGAGAAAACCCATTTGGCTCTGCTTTGGGGTTATTTGAGGAAAGGGACCACAAATGCTGACATCCTTCAGGAGCCTGAGTCCCGTGGGAAACCATAAGGTTTTGATTCTTCACTCACACCATAGACAGGTAAGTCAGTGAGACCAAACTTGAGCATTACCTGGTGATACAAAGCTGGTGGGATACATGTTCCCATGGTCCCGTGGCCATGCTTTTTTGCCAAATCCATAGCACGTCATGCAGTGTTCATGGCGACTGGCAGTCTGTCCGTCCTACTGGCCATCGCAGCCAGCACTGCCACATTCCCCGGCACACCCGGACACATGGGGGCTCTTGTATGGTGGAGAGGTTTGTGGAGGGCATTGCTCTGAGGATAAGGTGATGTTTCTGAGCCACTGCCTTAGCAAAAGCTGTGGAAAAAGCAACGAGACAGGATGCCATTGCATTGCCAGGGCACAGCACAACACCATTTCCACAGCTCCACTTCCCAGATGCCATCTTCAGCAGTGCCGTTTAGGAACGGTGACCCTAGAAGTGGCCTTTCCCCGGGAGACAGGATGGTGGAGGTAAACACCGAGTCTTTTTTGTGCTGAGGACGGCTATCATGAACAGCAGATGGTGCAAGAGGAAGCAGAGCCAGCAGGATCAGCCAGCATTTTTCCTAGATGATGATGGATCAAAGCCAGCAAGCTGCTGGCTCCTGCCTTGCATGGTGTCCAGTCCAGGAGACCGGAGAGGACTGGTAGCAGAGGGTTGGGCTGTGAATGTGGGAAGATCTCTGGAGGAGGGAGAACCTTGAAAGCAGGCAAGTGAAGCTTGGGGAGACATGCTGAACTCACTCTAGACTGGGTAGGGCAGAAGACCACAGCATGAATCAGCTACTGAGCACTGAAACGAAGCTAGTCATGGTCATCTGTAGTTGGCTGCAATTGGCTCGCCTCATTGCCAGTCAGTTCAACACAAGCTGGACAGGATGTGCCTGGCAAAAGGCCTGCTGAAGTTGATTAAATCACCATGCTGTTGCTGCCTGAAACCCTTCCTATGCCCCTTTCTGGAGTGGCTTGTGCAGCAGTACAGTAGCACCCTTGAGCATCTCCCAGATGTCTTCTCATTCCTCCTGAGTAGCTGTAGGACAACAATGGAGTGTGTGCTTGGCTAGCGTAAAGGCAAATGGGCCATCATATTGATTGTTGCTTCGGTACTGTGATCTTTTCTGGTTTGCCCTGCAAAATATAAGAACAAGAAGGACTGGAGGAAGGAACCATAGCTGAGGAGAAGCAAAACCACTAAGGGCTTCTGTGGCTTTCTTGCTGCTCCATGGGAACCAGGAAGGATGGATCATAAGGCATGACAATCTGCTTGCTCATGGGACTGTGGGATACCTGCAGCCCCTGAATAAAGCAATGTCCCAGGGAATCCCTGGCCATATTCTGGAGCAATAGATCTAGCTTAACATAGTGATCAAGAGACCTCTTGACAGGGCACCTCACTGGTGCCAGCATATCTCCCAGTGTCCTTGGCCTTCAGATAGATCAGTCGTGACTATGTGCTCCTCCAAGTCTCTAGGTTTACCCTGGAGACATGGGTAGAGGTAGAGCAGCAGCCCCATGTTCCTAGCCTGCACCAGTGATGAGTGGAGAGGTGGCCAGCTGTCTCTCCTCTAACGGGAATCTGGAGAACATCAAGGAACAAGATGTCCCTGCAAGTCCTGTCCTATTGCTCCACAGGGGCTGGCCTGGGCCTTTCACTCAGGCTTACCAGCTCTACCTCATTTTTCTTTGTGTAGGTGAGTTGAGTTGCTCAAGAGTTCAAGTATGTGGGATGCTCTTCCAGTGAGTTTCCATACGAAGGAACACAGGCAAGGGCAGTCCTGTCCTGAATATGAGCAGAGAGCTTTATCGTGGCTGGTGGTTACAAAAAGTGGGGGCAATATGACAGTAAGTCACAGAATCATTTTGTTTGGAAAGACCTTTAAGATCATTGAGTCCAACTGTACCTGTCCTCTACTAAACCATGTCCCCAAGCACCTCGTCTGCCTGGCTTTTATATACCTCCAGGGATGGGGACTCCACCACTTCCTTGGGCAGCCCCTTCCAGTGCCTGATAACACTTTCTGTGAAGAATTTTTTCTTAATGTCCAACCTAAACCTTCCCTGGTGCAACTTGAGGCCATTTCCCCTCATCCTATCACCCATTACCTGGGAGCAGAGACCGACACCCCCCTCACTACAACCTCCTGTCAGTGGTAGGGAGCAATAAGGTCTCCCCTCAGCCTCCTCTGCTCCAGGCTGAACACCCCCAGCTCCCCCAGCCACTCCCCATCAGCCTTGGGCTCCAGACCCCTCACCAGCTTTGTTGCCCTTCTCTGGACATGCTCCAGCCCCTCCATGTCCTTCTTGGAGTGAGGGGCCGAACCCCGAACCCAGCATTCAAGGGGTGGCCTCACCAGTGCCCAGCACAGGGGCACCATCACTGCCCTGCTCCTGCTGGCCATGCTATTCCTCATGCAAGCCAGGATGCTGTTGGCCCTCTTGGCCACCTGGGCACACTGCTGGCTCATATTCAGCCGGCTGTCAACCAGTACCCCCAGCTCCTTTTCCACCAGGCAGCTTTCCAGCCACTCTTCCCCAAGCCTGTAGCGCTGCATGGGGTTGTTGTGACCAAAGTGCAGGACCCAGCACTTGGCCTTGTTGAACCTCATACGATTGGCCTTGGCCCATCGATCCAGCCTGGCCAGGTCCCTCTGCAGAGCCTTCCTACCCTCAAGCAGATCAACACTTCCACCCAGCTTAGTGTCATCTGCAAACATGCTGAAGGTGCACTCAATCCCCTCATCCAGGTTGTTGATAAAGATGTTAAACAGAACTGGGCCCAATACTGAGCCCTGGGGAACATCACTTGTGACCGGCCACCAACTGGATTTAACTCCATTCACCACCACCCTTTGAGCCGACCATCCAGCCAGTTTTTTACCCAGCAAAGAGTATGCCTGTCCAGGCCATGGGCAGCCAGTTTCTCCAGCAGAATGCTGTAGGAAACAGTGTCAAAGGCTTCACTAAAGTCCAAGTACACTACAGCCTTTCCTTAGTCCACTAAGTGGGTCATGCTGTTATAGAAGGAGATCAGTTTAGTCAAGCAGGACCTGCCTTTCATAAACCCATGTTGACTGGGCCTGATCTTCTGGTTGTCCTGGATGTGCTGTGTGATGGCACTCAAGATGACCTGCTCCATGACCTTCCTCAGCACTGTGGGTAGACTGACAGGCCTGTAGTTCCCCAGATCCTCTCTCCAGCCCTTCTTGTAGATGGGCATCACATTTGCCAACCTCCAGTCAAGTGGAACTTTCCCAGTCATCCAGGACTGCTGATAGATGGGGCTTGGTGAGCACCTCCGCCAGCTCCCTCAATACCCTTGGGTGCACCCCGTCCAGGCCCATAGACCTGTGTATGTCTAATTGGCCGAGCAGGTCACTAACCATTTCCTCTTAGGTTATGGGAGCTTTGTTCTGCCCCCCATCCCTGCCTTCTGGTTCAGGGGGCTGGGTACCTGGAGAACAGCTGGCAGGAAAGTCGGGAAAGGTTGGGTGAGCATCCAGCAGAAAAGGGCAAACCCAAGCCACTTTTCAGGGGATGCCAGAGTTATCTAGAGATTTGGAGTAGAGAGAGCAGAAACATAGGTAGACGGCTTAGGGGAGATGAGTCTGGGCTAACTGCAGGGTGTCCTAGCGGAAAGGTTAGCGGAGCAGCAGAGAGACCTTGTGGTTGCACATCTTTCAAACCATAGAAAATCTTTCCAAACAATACAACGGAGTCACTTTATATCAAGTTAAAGATCTGGTTCTTGTGGCCCTAGTTTGTAGATCTGGCCCTAAAACTCAAATTACTGCACTACCTGATGATGATGGCTTTAGGCTCTTTGAAAATCTCGCGTGTATTCTACAGCGTAATTGGTCTAAAATACATTTTCCTTGTTCTTCTGGTGCCAGCGTCAGAGTCAGACCTCCTAGGTTTTGTAACCTGCTTGTTTACACTGCTTCAAGAGAGATCAGAGTCAGGCCCCTGGATGTGGTGGTGCCTTTCACCACATTCTTCCTTTAGTCTTTTTTTCTTCTTTTCCGCCCCATCCCTGACAGGGGAAGCACTGTTCTTTCCATGCTCCTTGTTTCTGTTTGAAGCAGTCATAGAAAAAGTGACAATTAGGAAATAAAGAACCTACAGTATCTGCTTTGGCAGGGACAGCACATCCCACTGCTCAGCAGTGCCGAGTCAAACCAGCAATGGCCTGCCTGGGCCAGATGGAGATATTACTGCCTTATATTCTTGGATCTGCCCGAGACAGCGCCGTGCATTGCCACGCTGCAGAATGAGCAGAATGTTAAAGTCGAGCAATATGCATTTATAGTAGTCCTGCAAGGAGCAGGGAGTTGGGCTCAAGGATCCTTATGGGTCCCTCCCAACTTGAGATATTCTATGATTTCAGGATGCTCAGCTGCATCTCGGAAAATAATGCTGATTACAATCAAATGGCAAGGCCAGATAACTTATTATTTGGGAGATCAAGTAACCATCTGGGGCAGAGTTTTGGCCTTCCCAGGTTATTGTTCCCTGCCAAAATGATTAAAGGTTGCTAAGCAGTGTCAGTGTATTTCCCCCAAATTGAAGGACCGTAACAAAAGCAAAGGAGTTCACTGCAGGTGAACTCAACTTATATCAAGCCTAAAGATATATAATCATTGCTAATGATGATTTCTGTTCCTCAAAGCATGCCAGGCATCTGACAGATTTAATGAAAGCCAAGATCCTTTCTTCATGTCATTTATAGTCTTCCGGATCAGCCAAGGTGGACCTGCAACCCCCTCTCCGGGTCTTGTCTGTCAGTGTCCAGGGCTGTTGCTAAATGCTGCCTCAAGCCCCCTTTTCCTTCTCCTCCAAATCCAGGGAAAATGAAACCCAATCTCAGATTGTCCTGTGACTTCTACTTCCTCCACCCCAAATGATAAAACAGAAAATTATATCAAAGCAAAACTTTATGAAAGGGAAGGCAGACAGACTGGGAAGAAAAGTGAAGGTAACATCCTAAACCATGAAAAAATTCTCATTTTCCCAAGGATCCCACGTGATAGCCTCTTTCTCCTTATTTTTATGAGCCAGCAACCAGCCCTAGCTGTCAACATATCACCTTCACGTTTTGGTGGGACCTCCACCCCCTTGCCCAGGGGAGGGTGCTGTGTCTGAAGGTCCCCTGGGAGCTCCTGCTCTCTGCTAGTTCCTCCTGTCCCTGATGGTCACCTCTCTCACCTCCACAGGACACTCTATGGTGCCTCCAAATGACCAGAAGCCTAGAGAGAACCCAAAAAACAGGATTGGCCACGAAAGGAGGAATTTCCCAGAGAGGCTCTTGGGACTATGGTAGAGTGACGAAAGGAGTCTGGGACTGCACATGGAGGTAACATGGCAAAACAGGGTTGCAGTAGATGATGGAGGGCCCAGGATAATAGACGAGGACCTGAAATTGTCCCCTGTCACCACTCACAGGGACACAAAAAGGAGTCAGAGGTGCACAGCAGAAAATGATCAGTGGCACGGGGACCCTCAGTGCTTGCTGGAGGTTCACCTGCCCCCTCCACATGAGGACCAGCCGGCAGTGGAGACACTGAGTAACACGGGGCTGGTGCACACTCCTCCACTGCAGCCAGCTCCATGCAGTTCATCCCTCCAGATTTCCTAGTATTTGTTCTCTTCTTCTGGGAAGAGGAGAGAGCTGCAAGAGGCCCATCTCACAGGGATGTTTAGAGAAAGGAAAGTCCATTGTGTGAAAGAATTTGGTATTTCAGGGTTTGTTTTCCTTCTGACACAGAACAAAACACCACCATGTCAAAACCCTCCATAAGGCAAAACAGAACGAAAAAAAAACCCAAAAAACAACAAACAGTGGCGTTCAGTTTGGACATGATCCGTGGAAACATTTCTCTTTGCTTTTCAGCTTTGCGATCTCAGGATACCTACTTCTGCAGCTATTTCAGGAAAAGAAGGGGGTGGGGGAAAAAAAGGGAAAACAAAATCCACGCCAGAGCAGAAAGGGGGGACTCCCCCTGCGCCAGGGTCTGACCCCACCTCAGTGGGTTTTCTGTGCGGGGGCACCGGGATCAAAGCGGCTCCCCTCTTTCTGCCCGAGGTGGGAAGAAGAGCTGCAAAGGAGCCTCCGAGCCTTAAGTGGGAAATCCAGGGAACAGGCAGTGCAGAGACTCTGCAAGACATCAGCAGGGTTATTTTGCACCGGCTTTCCTCAAGCAGAAGGACTCCTGTAAAGCAGTCAAGAGATTTTAGAAAGGTTGGACGTAAGGGTCAGGTCCCAGCAACGAAACTGGGGGAAAGTCACCGATCTGTGCGGTGCTTTGGGTCAGCCCCTGTGCGTGTCCTTCATGTCAAGAGCTCCCAGCCCAGCTTTCCCAGACTCCCTGATGGTCCTTGAGCCTCTCTTCGGGCTTTCAGCCCCTGGGAGGGGGATATTTTGCGCGTACCAGTGCTTAGATGAGTTTCCCCTGTGGGGCAATCCAGGGTGCGGATGCCTTCAGCGGCGGCAGAGAGCAGCTCGCCACCACCTCTCTCTGCGAGCGTTTTCCAAGCGCTTGGCATGGCGCCCGGGCTGCCTTTCACTGCTGCCTTTTCATTCGCCTTAATTCACTGCGTTTCCTTTCTTGCTCCTTGCGAGGAACAGAGAGCGAGCTTGTTCCAGCAGACGGGCCCCATCCGCTCCACCCGGCTCTGCTGGAGCAAGGGCTGGAAAAGAGGGATGGAGGCAAAGGGGTATCTCCCACCCCTCCGGGGCCCCGCGTGCTGCCTGCGTGCTGCTTCCCAGCAAATACGGTAAGCGTTCAGCCTAAAAATGTAAGTCTGATCTCATGACACAGGGTGGCCCTGCATTCCTCACCTCTGACATAACCCGCTGGGAGTGTGCTCCGCAGAAAAACACAAACAAGATGTACTCGCGGGCCGGCGGCGGGGGCCAGGCGGCTGGCAGATGTGCTCCAGAGCCCCCACACAGTCCCCCCCGGGTGCCGCAGCCCCGCTCCAGCACAGCCTGTCCCCTCCCGGGGAGGGCGAAACCGCAGCCCTTGCTTCGAGGATGGAGCCGTCCATTGCCTCTTGCACCAGGCGATGCACGGGTGCGTGCCCCAGCCTCCCCCCCACCCCCAGCCCCACGCCCCAGGAAGGGGGCTGGTGGGAAGGTAACTTGCTGTGGTTCTGTATTACCCAAGGAGGCAGCCGAGCTCCCCTGGGATTTTGCTTGGCGAATGCCTGAGGGTGTTTTTAAGGACTTGTGGTGCTTTAGCGGTTGGTCGGTGCTTGTTATTTTTTGCCTTGTTTTTGTTTCTTTCTGCATGGGAGTCTCTCTGGGACAGCTTTTGCTCTGGGTCTGCCATGGCCATGGCTGGTGCAACTTCTCCGGCACCGGCCTCCCATCCCCGTTCACCTCCCCCTCTTACCAGCAGCTCTGCAGCAATGCCAACGGCCCCGTTTTCTCTGGGTGCATCATGCCCAGCTGCAGGCTGTGCCCCACAGAGCCTGGCACCCAAAGCCTTGGGTGTCACGGGGCGGTGATTCCTCCCTCTGCCCAGACAGGGCACTGGGATTAAATGATTTGCCAGGGATCACGCGGAGAATCAGGGCAGGGTAACGACCCAAGTCCCGCTGCCATAAACACAAGGCTGACTTTCCTCCCAGCCAAACCCTCCTGCAAGTACAGCCTTGCCTTGAGCAGGGGGCAGATTCTGCTCGGCGCAGAGCTGACCTCCCATCTCACCCAGCCACGCAGCACCACTTGTTTACTTTCTTTTGCAAATGCCCTAAACCTTGACAACGACCTATTTTCCCTTCTGTTGTGCAAAGCTTTTTTTCCTAGAAAGAGGCTTTGTAACACACAGTCCAAACCAGCCCAGCTCTCCTCCGTGTATGCAAAAGCAAACTCTAAGTGACCGGCAGGTTTAGCTCAAATACACCCAAAATGCACACGCGGATGAGTTGGGAGACTCGGTCAGATGCTACCTGAAACTATCCTGAAACTATCCTGAAACCAGCCAGCCCAGTTTGGGTAGGAATCAGATAAGCAATGAGCCAGCCTTCAAATCGACTCCTCAAACTTACTTTTTCTAATTAGTGCTTTTCATCCGTCTGCTCCTGCTCCGGCATTCAATGAAGCTAGGAGAAAGCTTTTATTTTCTCCAGATGTTTCTCCTCTGTTTCTCTCTGTACCTTTCCCTGGCAGTGAAAACATCTGATTTTTCTTTTTAATTTCGTATTTTAAAAAAGGGAATTTAAAAAAAAAAAAAATCCTCCTCCTTCCTCCACAATACTTCCAAGTTTTCAGGACTGCTTCTCCTCTGGCAGAAGATGGTTTGCAAGAGAAAACCAGACAAACAATGGTAGCGAGAGACAGTGGTGACCGGAGAAACACTGGTTCAAATTTGCTTCTTCAGAGCACACAACTTTTTTTGATCCCCGAGCAGGAGGAGAGCACCCTTGCTCATGGGTTCAAGCCCCTTTTCAGCCAGCCCTTCACCTTGGGGCTCTCCATCCTTCCATTTTTCTCAGGAGCCATGCTCAAGCTGTTGATAGCATGGGGATGTCTCCTTCTCCCCATACTGGGGACAGTGCACAGCTCCTTCTGTGATTCCTTCTCCATCACTAATCTACAGCCCAGCTTTTTAAGTTAACCCAAAGTCAGTGCTGGTAGATTTTAATGTGCCTGGCTGTAACCTGAAACTTGAGACATAAATTCAGCCTAACAAGTTCCCCTTGGCCAGCTGAGAGCACAGGTTAGAGATTAATCCAACAGCAGCAGATGGTCTGGGTTGAACGCTTGCTGCTCACTCACGGCTGCTCTTTCCCGTCCCCTTGGTACCTGCAGCCTGGCTTGGCATCTAACCGTGCTCTCGCCTGGACAGACGAGCTGCTCTACATGGGAACAGAACACACAACTTGAAGCCTGATGTGCCAGGGACGGGGTCTGATTGTGAAGAAGCTCATGAGCCCAGCAACACCTATGCAATGTGCACACAGGCGTTTTCCAGCGGCTGAAGTCATCAGACTTCAAATCACTGCCAGTGGCTCCTAACGACTCTGCTATCTTGTCCATGCAGGACAAGGATGCTGGTGAGGACTCGGTTTAAGCCAGAGAGGCTCTTCTCCAGGTCTTATCCTCAGTTCAAACCATCCTGAGATGGTACAACCAGAGGAGATACTGGGGTAGGTAACAGATGCCCTTGCTCCTTGGGAAGCCACAGGACAGGTGTTTAGAGGCATGAGTGATCCCATAAGTCACCTGGTCCTCCCTGGATATAAGACTTCAGGTTGAATCCCTGGATGGGTTCTTGTGCTCCCAAAATAAATCTCCCTTTCCCTCTCCCTCCCCTCTCTGCCCAGCTGCCTGTTTGCAGGAACCTTGTAGGCTTCAGCTTTCTATGACAGCAAAGGTATCATCAAGCGAGGCCAGAACCGATCACAGAGAAATAGCCCAATTTCCTGCCAAAAATGCCAGGGACTACTGGGTGGGATGTTAAAAAGCCAGCACCCTCACAAGGTGCTGATGAATACTTTGGGTATGTTACCTGTAACAGTCCATGGCAACCCCCCAATTTTCCATGCTTCTACACCAACGTAGGCACTGTGGAGGCAGCTAGAAAGTCAGCATGAGTAAAATACATTGTTTTAATTTGCCTGGAGAGGTATAAATCAGATGAGGAGGTGGTGAACGTTTTGTCCTGCTGTGGACCTGATAGGACAGTCTATGGGCCATATAGGAGCTATGAAGAAAGCTTTCCCTGGTGTGAGGGTCATGTAAGACTGACATAAGCTGATGGAAATAAAATAGGGACATAATGAGGAGGATGCTGAGCTACAAGAACAATGCAGATCAGAGCAGGTCCCAGATATTCTTCAAAGTCTTCCTATCCCAGCTTCAAGATCCACGTAAGAGAGATGCAGAGCTGGGCTATGGCACTTTCCCCCCAACATCAGCTGGAGACACTCAAGAGGAGCAACCTGGCAGGTAGCCAGATGCTTGTGACAGAGGAAAAGGCCAAAAATAGGCCATGTGCAAGAGATCTGCAAGTATTGCACTTAAAGGTATGGTGGGTATAAGTGCACTGAGGCATGGCAGCACCCCTCAGCATCAGGCCACTTCTGCAGGCTCCTAAGAGCTGAGAGAGTCACAGAATCACAGAGTCATAGAATAGTTTGGGTTAGAAGGGACCTTTAAAGGTCATCTAGTCCAACCCCCCTGCAATGAGGAGGGACACCTTCAACTTGCTCAGAGCCCCATCCAACCTGACCTTGAATGTTTCCATGGATGGGCCATCTACCACTTCTCTGGGCAACTTTTTTCCACCTCACCACCCTCATCATAAAAAATGTCTTCCTTATATCTAGTCTAAATCTACCCTCAATCCATGACCCCTTGTCCTATCACAACAGGCCCTACTAAAAAGTTTGTCCACATCTATCCTATAAGCCCCCTTTAAGTACTGGAAGGCTGCAGTAAGGTCTCCTCAGAGCCTTCTCTTCTCCAGGCTGAACAGCCCCAACTCTCTCAGCCTTTCTTCACCAGAGAGGGGTTCCATCCCTTGAATCATCTTTATAGTCCTCTCTGGACTTGCTCCAACAGGTCCATGTCGTTCTTATGTTGGGGGCCCCAGAGCTGGACACTGTACTCCAAGTGGGGTCTCACCAGAGCAGAGCAGACAGGCAGCATCACCTCCCTCGACCTGCTGGCCATGCTTCTTTTGATGCGTGGCCACCTCTTGACTGTCTCTGTGATCAAGAAGATGCAATGGAGTCCTTGTATTTTTATATAGGGGCTCAGGAGAAAATGCCACCATCCTGCCTGGGTCCTAGTGGAAGGACACAAAACTGCTTTTCATGTCCACCAGTTTTCCTCGCTGAAACTCTTTCCTGAAATGATAACATGAACCCTATGTTAACTACATAAGCCCAGCCTGGCAAACCCAAGGAATAAAAGGCCCTTGACTGGAGCTCTTCTTTGAGCTTCGGTAGCCCTGCAAATAAGTTTCCCAGGTTTTCAGGCAAGTTTTGAATGTGGCATTAGGCTGAGGTGTTATGAAATACAAGTGGCCTTCAAGAGAGCGTTATCCAGTCATGGTATTTTATTTTTTGCCTGCTTCTAAATGTGCATTGAATGCAAACAAGTGAGGAGCTGGCTGGTGGGGCTGATGTCTGCGCTTGCTTATACAGGGATTATTGGGCACCTGGGATTTTCAGTGTCACGACACTGACAGGGATAACAGACTGTCAGCATCTTTGGGGATCTCGGCTGTGAGCAGAATCAAGCCCCGGAGCCCCTGGCAATGGACTGCTTCAGTGTCCCCATCACATGCTGAAATAAAGCATCTCTACAGTCAGGCCGCTGTACCACAGCAGTACCTATTTTTTGTAGTCAATGTGCTGTATGTGACACTTTTGCCTATAATGATGAACAGTCAGTCCCAGCAGTCCATCTGCAGAGACAGGAGGTAAAATTTGGGTGCTATGAACAGACCAAGGCTGGGGATGTTGGCAGGTACCTTCACCACCAAGGCAGTACTAATATATTTCCAGTTTCATTCGTTTCCTCCACTGAAACCTTTGGAGTCAGCAAGTAGGGGAATGCCAGTGCTAGAATTAAAAAAATAAAAAAAAAAAAAAAAAAAAGAAAAAGCCTTCTTTTGAGCACCCAAAAGGCACAACAACCAGAGGGAAATAAACCACGTCCAAGGGTTGTTATCTTGCTGTAATTCTATGCACAGCTACAGGATAAATAGCCTATTCCTGGAAGTGCTCTTTCCGTGGTTGCGTCTATGGGCTTAGATTTAAGGTCAGATTACCTGACCTAACAAATTGAGGAGTACCAGCTGATCCACAGTAACTAACCAAGTTCATGCAGGAGTAATGCCATGCCTCCTGACCTTCTGCCTCAGTTTCTGAAAACCAGTAATACTCAAACCCCAGTTCCTGGGCTGCAACCCAGCGGTATAAGGAGCATCTTAAAAGACAGCCCCCCAAATATTCAGGCGCAAGCTGAAAACCTATGCTTGGTCTCCATACCAAGCTTGACTTTTCCATTCACATTCACTTCAAAGGTGCGAGAGAGAAAACACAGCCCTGTCTAGAGTTGCTGCTGGACAGAAAAGTCCCATTACTGCCTCCTCCACCAGGCAGGAAGGACCTTCAGATTGATGCTGGAAGGTCACATAGAATCATAGAATCACTTTGGTTGGAAAAGCCCTTTAAGATCATCAAGTCCAACCATTCCCCTAACCCTGCCATCCCACCACTAAACCATGTCCCTGAGCACCTTGTCTGCCTGGCTTTTAAATACCTCCAGGGATGGGGACTCGACCACCCTGGGCAGCCCATTCCAGAGCTTGACAACCCTTTCGGTGAAGAAGTTTTTCCTAATGTCTAGCCTAAACCTGCCCTGGCGCAGCTTCAAGCCATTCCCCCTCGTCCTATCATCTGTTACCGGGGAGAAGAGGCCGACCCCCACCTCACTACAGCCTTCTGTCAGACAGTTGTAGAGGGCGATCAGGTCTCCCCTCAGCCTCCTCTTCTCCAGGCTGAACACCCCCAGTTCCCTCAGCCGCTCCTCATAAGCCTTGTGCTCCAGACCCTTCACCAGCTTTGTGGCTCTCCTCTGGACATGTTCCAGCAAGGCAACATCTTTCTTGTAGTGAGGGGCCCAAAACTGAACACAGTATTCGAGGTGTGGCCTCACCAGCACTGAATACAGGGGCACGATAATTTCCTTACTCCTGCTGGCCACACCATTCCTGATACAAGCCAGGATGCCATTGGCCTTCTTGGCCACCTGGGCACACTGCTGGCTCATATTTAGCCGGCTGTCACCCATTGCTATCTTCTTTTCCATGAAACTGCAGCCCGCTGCTGCCCAAGGCTGAGGACCCAGCCCCTCTGGGCTCACTTGGGAGATGGCACGGACTGGCTGCCATCCGCAGGTTTCTCTCATGAGGAGAAGCCAACCAGCAAGCTGCTGGTCCTCATACCACTCATGTGTTCTGAAATCTATTCAGCTTTACCAGAGAGCAGGGAACCCACGCAGCACCATGAGCCCAGGACAAAAATAGTGGCACTGTGAAGGTCTGGCATTTTTAGTTTTTCACTCTGATTTCCTCTTCTAAACCCCAAAGTGATGATGATTGGGTTTTTTTTTTCTCCCTAAGTTTTTTCAGAGCAGTAGGCATGCAGCAGTGGGTACGGGAATCAATGAGGTTTGTGTTGGGAAGGACTGATGTGGATAGCAAGGCAATTTTCAAGATCTGCAAGAATTGCCAGTATCATTGTGTTCAAATAGTAATTTGGTTTCTAAGCCTCCTGTAGCATGCTAAAATACCACCCCAGTCTTCAGAGGTCCTCGGATGTATGACACAGAGGAGACCTGGAGCCAGCGAATCCTGACACCCTCAGCTGGGTCATGCCAGATGTGATGTAGGAGGCTGGAAAACCTCAGGTAATCGCTTGGACCACATTCAAACCGCTTCCTATGGAGTCTGATAAAGCCTTAAACATCAGTGGCACTGGGGGACGGGTGCGAGCGGTATCATCCAGAACAGCGACGGACCCAGCGTGCTCTGCAGGCGGTGAGGAGCTGCAGGACCCCGCTCAAACAACCCTTAGATGGTGCTTTTATTTCTTCTACTGATAGCATACCGAACTAGGGGTCTGGCAGCCCTGGAAATGCAAAGTCCTGAAGTAATCGTGGTTTTCGTGATAACAGTAGGTACCCAAGTCAGGAATGAGCTCCACGGCTGGCAGTTTGAGGACACCCCTTGGTTTTACAGTGCTGTATCTGGTGGGCAAATTTCTCCAGCCCTATGCAGTGACTGGTTCTCCCTGATGTTTGCAGCTGGAAAACTGCAAAGAAAAAAGCCTCGCCGTGCACCATCCTAAGCCATTTGCTACAAAATAAAGCAATTAAGGACCGGAAACACTTCCAAACAAAGTGCTACAGAGACATGACGATGTTGTTCATTGTGTCTGGACCTGAGCCCAGGGCTTGTGATTAGACCTGTCGTATACCCACACCTACAAAGCCAGAGCCTGAGCTGTGCTCATGTTCCCCTATCACAGGGTGAGAGCTTTCCTGGAGCCGCCGAAAGAGCCTGAACATTTTCTTCTGTAATCTGTCGTGACTGTCAGGATGCCAAGAGACATGCCAGACCCAGACCCTGGGCCAAAATAGCTATGTAGACATGCCCAGAAAGGAGAGCTGGCACAAGGTATTGTATAAAGTGAGATATGCGAAGCCGCAGGCAAATAGTTTGTAATCACACGGGTAGGTTAGACTTGGCAGAGGGCAGAGCATGTCTGCTCATGAGAAAGGAAGAGGCAAAACTTTATCAGCTTGGAAAAGGGTTGGAGTCCTTCTTAGTGAGACGTCAGGAAAGCTTCAAGGGGTTAAACAAAAATAATTGCCCCAGAAAGGTTGAGGTGAAGGACTCCATGATGTCCCAGTGAGGCCACAAACACCTTTTCAGAAGAGGTTTTCCCAGAAAGAAAAATCACATACCCGATAATGAATCCCATATCATGATAAGGCTCAGGAGTGAGTGGAGGAAGGAGCCTGCACCTTGCTCAACGTTTGTGCAGGGGGATCCTCCACGTGTCTCTTCACCTCAGTGTTGACCTAGAAAGTTAAACCTCAAAGGATGGGAGAGGACAATTGAGTCCCCACCGCTGGGGGTAACCATGGCACGGTGAGTCAGTGAGGCAGACCACGGGCGCACCGCACAAAAGCATTGCACCTCATTAGCTCAGGCAAGATGGGGATATATTCCCAAAGAGGTTGTTACCGGTGCTCACGGCCATCCAGCCCCCTGCTGAACATTTCTGATCAAAGTCTTTCCAAGCCGATCTATTTTCAGCCCAACCCACTCAATACCTTGATTGCTACACAGCTCTTCTAGCTGCTCTTAGGTAAACATGCTGTCGCTCCTTGGCATTTTGCCTCGCTAAGCCCAAAAATACAAGTGGCACAGAAAATAAGAGAAGCTGTTCTCCTTCGCCAGGAAAAATGGGGCTATTTCTGAAACAAACTGTTTTTAATACACCTCACTGGCCATGCATGGGCACACGTACGTATAAATATACTTGAACTGGAGGTCCAGATGTTGGCATTATGTACGCCTATATGGAGATGTGGTGGTTTGACCTTGGCTGGATGCCAGGTGCCACCAAGCCGCTCTATCGCTGCCCTCTTCAGCAGGACAGGCGGGGAGAGAATGAGATGGAAAGGAAAAAACCCCAAACTCGTGGGTCAAGATAAAGGCAGTTTAATAAAGAAAAAGCAAAAAAAAAGGCTGCATGCGGTAGCAAAAGTAAAAAAACAAGATTTTATTCTCTACTTCCCATTAGCAGGCGATGTCCAACCACTTCCTGGGAAGTAGGGCTTCATTATACATAGTTGTTCCTCCCAAAGACAAAACATCACAAAAGATGAATGTCCCCCCTCCTCTTCCTTTTCCCTTAGTTTTTATATCTTAGCTGACATCATATGGTATGGAATATCCCTTTGGTTGGTTTGGGTCAGGTGTCTTGCCTACGTCCCCTCCCAAGATCTTGCCCCCTTCCAGCCCACGGGTGGGGGGGAAATATTGGAGACACAGCCTTGATGCTGTTCGAGCACTGCTCAGCAGTAGCCAAAACATTGGTGTGTTATCAACCCCTTTCTACATACCAATAGAAAGTGCATCCCTAGGCAGCTTGACCCAATACAGGAGACAAAAAGAGAAAGGGAATGATGTACATATAAACCCAGACACACCTTCAGTCCAGTCTGTGTCTGAATGCAGAGTCCCGGTTATGCTGAGATACCAAGGTCTGACTCCCATGAAAACAAGTTCACATGTGCTGGTCCAAGCTCAAACCAGTGGGTTATGGTCTGTTCTGGAGAGCTTCTTCCTCTGTGGCTGTCCTTTAGGGAGGGTGACCACCATGATACCCATGCTGGGATGTGCTTTGCACCCCACAGTGGAGCTGGGGGTACAGAACAGGTACTCTGGGGACCCCTCTGAGCTCAAGAGCCATAACTTCACTGCTGGTGGCTGTGCACGCCAGATCGGTGCTGTGCATTCCTGGCTCGCACCCTTGGTTCTCCATGGGCTGAGGTGGCCCCAAGCGAGATGAGACACTGCACAGGAAGCCTTTGGTCCTCGCTCAGCCAGCATCCCTGGGGCTGAACCAGAGCAGGCTTGAGATCAAGATCAGAGCTCGATCCACAGCAGACCTTATTTTTGAGGAATGACAGTGACACTGCCCAGATCTTGAAGTCACGTTTTCAGTTTTTTCCCTTAGTAAGTAAACACATAGAAGTCAACAACAGATGGAGCATCACATGGAGTTATGCAGGTCAGTGCAGACTTCAGAGACCCCGCGAGTCTGAAGAAGAAATAATTTGGAGGGGGAAGCAGCCGGGGGAGACTGAGAAAGAAAGCAAAAAATACTGGTGTCAGCTGCCTCCTCTGCAATATGCAGCTGAAAAATTTGGGTTGGTGGGAGAAGACAAAGATGGGCAAGTAACAAGCCGACAGCTCCTGGGTAGGAAAGTTTTTTTTGTTTTTTTCTTTGGCTGGAGACTAGAGAATGCAAGCAAAAA